>CAMTZC010000026.1:10007500-12407500 GCA_947086505.1 Morpho deidamia | reverse complement strand
TATACATTCTAATTTGAAATATCAAGTCATTCAAATTTTTAAATCATATTTATCATAATATTTCCTGATAAGTGTTGACACCACTTCATGTTTAAACTAATCTTTTGTCAGCTTATCACCAGTGTTTAGAGAGATTTGTTATATTAGATATATAAAAATACCTGTACCACACAGATGTAGGAATTTTGTGGCAATAGTAAGATTGTTAAGATTTCTGAGAAATATAAAGTTAATATTTCTCAGAAATAGAATCATAAAAGACTATATGTTATTATACTTTACAGTTAGAGAATTATTAAAGCATCAAATAAATACACTCCTAATAAATATCTAATAAATTTTCGTTTGTAGTAAAAAAATAAGAGATTCAAATATAGGTTTTCAACCCTTGGTAATTTCATAACTATATATCAAAGAAGTAATAATTGTAATGCACCTAGGATGATGACATTTATAAAATACTGGTTGTGCTTGCTGCTCGCCCGTTTAAATAAATAAAATAAATTATTAAACCCAAATTGAATTAAAGTAACAAAAATAATATAGAATTCATAGTAGTAGTGTTCAGCAGGTCCACTCGCTACCAGTCTGATTACGGCGGCATGTCATGGAAAGAGCACTGGCTTGCGGAGCTAATATTCTTTTGGTCTATAATTAAAAACTTATATCTTTAAAGTATTTATTTGACTCATATGGTGCCAAGGATAATTTCGTCATGTACTATTATTTTAAACGTTCCGAAAGAATTGCACTTGCTTTTAGTAAAAACCAGAAAAGATTTTTTTATGAAAATTGATTACATATAGACAATTCAGTGATTTACGAAACTTTTGCTGAATTTTCGAAATTTTGAACATGAAAGTAGTTATTGCAAGTTAACCGTGAGAGATAGAAGCATGCCGTCGTGGACTTTTTTTGTAGTATTTTTATAGATCTACAATTCTCTAGTACATTACTTTAGCGTATATCTGCTGGTTTATATGACGCACGCGACTAAAGCTCCCAGCAAGCAAGTTTTTTAACAACTGCTCGAACTCTTCAACACAATTTACATAATACCGACATGTATTATTTACCTAAACCATCCGGAAGTATTGCACTATCTTTTGGTGAAAACCATACAAAAATCCCTTTAGTACATTTTGAGAAAAATCTATTACATTCAGAGAGACAGATTTTTGGGACTTTGTTTTATAATTAGTATAGATATAGGCTAACTACGTCCCGTAGAGCTACTTTTTAACGTAGTTTTTTTTTACAAGAACCTAACAATGAATAACACGACAAATACAGACTTACTAAAATTATTCAATTTGTTCTCGCTTGATGCAATAGCCAAGGGAAATAGAAATTCGTTATTATATATTTAGATAAATTTATTTTACATTTCTTTCAGGTGTCACTCTGACTTTGTCTGCTGCCATCGACGGCCAGAACTTCAACGCTGGAGGCCACAAAGTTGGTGTAGCCTTAGAACTCGAACCCTAGGCTTTTTTTTAGGCCAACGGCTTATAGACATGTAGATAATACATTACCACAGTAACTGTTATATTATGTATCACATAAAATCAAACTTTCAAATGTCTACTATACAGTATTTTGCGCGTCTAACGCGAACTCAACTATTTTAATAGTCGGTGGTGCGATTTGGCGCCGTACATTGTATTAAATATATATGACGAGCGCTGTCCTAATACATTAGTGTTTTGTTCTTCAAGCCAAGTACTATCCCTATTTAATGCTATGTAATTTTAATAAATAATCTGTATCTTGTAAATAATACACCTATGGTGTGTATACTACTATTGATTGATTGAGAATAAATGAATAGTCTGTTGGAATCAGTAAAATTGTTGTTTTATTCTACTTACGTGATATTCCCATTTTCTTGTCCTAAATGACAAAACCCACACTTCTATCATTATTTTGCACTCATTTATTATTACTTTCTTTAAGATTTGAAAGAATGAGTGCCATACATATGCTTTGAACATTTACTATATTTAATACAGTCCGTGATCCAGAAAAAATATCTATCTGATGCATGAATTGTAATTAAGAAGAAATTCAATTTATTGCACAACGAAAAATTCTGACTCAGTGCAAAAGGCAGTCTTATCGCACAGAAGTAATATCTTTCAGACCCCCTTTATAAGTTTTTAAGAGTTTTTATAAAATTTTTACACAGTATATTGCAATAACTATAAAAGCAAATGAATATAGTTTCAAAAATACGAAAGCAACAACAAGCTTTTATAGTATGATCGAACTAAGCGAAACACAATTCTCAATATAAGTATTAATAACATCGTTGGGGGCTTTGTCATCTTTTTTCGTAATACATATCTGCCACCTCTCGCTTTTTCCGCATTTCTATCATTTTTCGATCTTTATTTTTATTCTACTATATTAAGAATTATTTTCCAATTGTTAGTGCGTTTGATTGTTAAAAAATGGCACAAATTTATCATATTATATATTGTCACCATTTCTTACTGTGCAGAAAATTTGAATTCAATCTCTCCGATCAAAGTGGGTCTAATATTGAGATCAAAGGAGTCTGCTATATTTTTATTTATTTATTTATTATCATTAATTTGCTTAAATACATTACATATTTGCCAGGTTAGGGCATTGCAAATATGCAGGACACGTCTTACATTATATATACCGATATACATACAGATGAAACTCATATTAGAAAGTTAATAAATAAATAACAATGCCAGCTTAGTTTTATAATAAAACAAAAGTCGAAATAAAATTACGTTTTAGTTATTATATATTATAATTAGTACATCGTTATCAAAGCTACTGAATCATTTCTTCCTCCATAAGTTTGGCCATCCACTCAGGTTCAGCGGCTGCGATCTTCTCGATGAGGCTGTTTACTTGGTAACACAAGCTCTGGATTTGCTTGTCCCATTGTGGTAATATTTCACGTGCTGTTAAATTTTAAAAGCATATTACAGAATTGAAGATTATTTTGATAATAAAAATGCCAGGACTTGAAAATCCTTTCAGCTCAAACAAAATTGCGGTAAAAGATTGGCCGCTGAGTTTCTTGCTGGTTCTTTTCGATAAGAGCAACATTCTGAACATTTTGTAGCTTCATTAGTCATATTGATCCTTGACGATTCAAAAGTTCTTGAAAGAGCTTATTTTAATAAAGACTATTTTGATTTGATTTGATATACTAAGCAACTACGTTGAACAAATGCCAATGGCATTGCCAGTAGGTTAGTAAAATTAACACGTTTAATAATAGAACTATTTCATATCGCGCTCACCTGATAAAACAATAAAAATTAAATCTATACTTCAGTATGATTATACTTCAATGAGCTAAAGTAAAAGTACAATCAAAATGATTATACTTTTACTTCAGCAACTTTTCTGAAGTAAAAGTATAATCATTTTGCTATAATCAGCGTTTCTTAAGAACATCCATATGATGTTAAGTGAAGAAAGCAAAATCCGTTCGGGGATTATACATGGGGGAGAAGTAATTCTATCATTACTTTTGTACTAAGGAATTCAGCAAAGTAATGCCTACTTCTAAAAATTTCTTTTTAATTTCATATGCTTTCGTTTATATAATTACAAACGGCAAACAATTTAAAAATGTTAAATAACAGTTAGAAAACAATAATGCGATTTAAAAATGGTATTCAGTAAATAAAAAATATCTATAGTCGGTTAACAGATGCCGTTACGGCCATGGTTAGAGCATATGCTCCTTTACCGAGATTAATTGTTTAATAATTTATAAATTTCCTGTTAGAATTCTACATGTAATCTATAGTACCCCGCATTAAATAATGCACATTGATGTTTAGAAAGAAACAGCCGGCCAGTTCGGTTTCAAAGAGCGCTGTCACTGTCACACACGGGTTCTTCAGTCTGTGCGACAGAGACGATGCTCTATGAAGCAGAATCTAGCCGATTTCTCTCTCTAAGCCTCGATGTGCATTATTTATTGCCGGGTACTATACCTAGTTGCATGTTTGGGCTATAAAAATTTCCAACAAAAATAATAAAACTAAATGCGGAATTGAATTCTAATTATAGCTAAAGTGTGCCAAACAACTCAGGTCAATAAACTTTATGAGTGACACGAGAATGCAATGAGATTTACATAACATCTATAATAGGTGTTTGTTAACAGAAGGCAGGATTTCTATAATTATGACTAAAATATTTTAAAAAAAACAAGATTTGGGCAAAGGTTCTCTCTTTTTTTTAAAAAGAAAGATCTAAGGTCCATCACACGGTTAAGTACGGCTCAGAAAGAGATTAAGGCAGCTAAGACTTATAATATATCCTTTATATCTTCGGCTCTTTTACCTTGTCACATTTCGAAGATTGTCGTTCCGAAAATCCATAGTTTATATTTTTAATACAAACATGCAACAGCTATCCGTCTCTCTTTTTTACGTGTAAATCGCTATATAAGTCCATCCCAGCGATCAAGTCCATAGAGATTCTCTTTATCTCTAACTTATCGCGAAAATTAACCCTTAAGTATAAAAATCATCATCATCCTCCTGCCCATATCCTACTGTAAATAGGGTCAGCACAACATGTTACAAACATGTTGTCGCATGATATGGCTATGTATTTTACGACCGGCTGCCTGCCTGACGCCAACTTACCTTAGTCATATTTTACGACACCTCGGTAATAAAGGAGGGTGGTCTATTCTATTCTGTCGGATACCACACGGCCAGTCATCTATAATTAATATATATATGTATATTGTGTATTTGTAGCTATTTTTGGTGTTTATATTGATGGCCTTTTTAAATAAATAAAAAAAATATATATATATCCCAAGATCGAAAATATAAAATACAAAATTATTTGTTATGACATTTGAAAGGAGTTTTTTGATAAGAGATCGTTGGACAAAGGAACATGGTATAGAACTATTCAAACTGAACCTCCTCATATACCTTGGTTTAACCATTCAGCGTTGAACAGAATTATGTTAGTTATGGCATTTAGAATTAGATCTGGTCATATGCCTTTAAGGAGTTTTTAATATCTAATGAAAAATATTGCTTCGCCGAACTGTGAGTCTTGTGGTATCAAGGAAGATATAAACACACATGCCAAAAGTAAGTGTTAAACTTTTGGCATGTGACAAAAACCGAATTTTGAGGGAATCACTAATTTTTTATTTAAATTTTTGAGCATTTCCTTTGAGCAATTCGGCCGTAAAAGTTTATGAGTTTATTAGTGCTTCTCTCAAAAATGACCATAAAGTTAAGATTGAATTATAAAATTAGATTTAAGTGTTATTAGGTTACGATGGGGCTGACATGTATCTGTATTCAAATTTAAATTCAAATTCAAAATATTCTTTATTCAAATAAACTTGTAAACAAGTGCTTTTGAATCGTCAACTCTATTGCTGGTTCGGAAAGCCGTCCTACCGAGAAGAGCCAGCAAGAAACTCGGTGGAGCTCTTTTAAAAAAGAAGATTCTTAATACTAATTACATTTTGTCATAGCTATCCTGCACAAGGTCAAAGAGCAGCTATAACCACGCATTCTTATCATCAATGTAAGCCTCCACTATATAATAGGCTTTCTGTATCAGCCTCTTTTTAACAGTATTTTTAAATTGCTGTAATGACAAAGTTAAAATTGATTGTGGAATTTTGTTATAGAATCTTATACCCAAACCCACAAACGACTTACGTACTCTTACAAGGCGCAAAGCAGGAGCCGCAAGCTTATGTCGGTTCCTACTTTGTCTATTATATACATCGCCAATCTTTTTATAATTATGTATATTTTTATGCACAAAAATCAAATTGCTAAAAATTACTGTGAAGCTAACGTAAGAATACCTGTTTCTTTAAACTTCTCTCGCAGGGACTCACGCGGACTCAAATTATAAATGCCAAGTATGGCTCTTTTTTGCAATACAAAATTTTTCTCAATATCAGCGCATTTACCTGATATTGAGAAACATAACATTACCCATAACATTATTTCATAAGACATAATGCTATGGAAGTAAGCAAAATAAACTAGTTTTGCTGTTTCGACGTCTGTAAACTGTCTTATCTTTCGAATAGCATAGGCTGCTGAACTGAGTTTATAAAAACTTATGTGTCTAATTGATAATTGCAATTAATCTCACGCATTTCGGTGAAGGACAACATCGTGACGAAACCTGCATATTTCTAGAGAATTCTGGAGATATGTGTAACCACCAATCCGTTTTGGAGCAGCGTGGCAGGTCTCAGCTCCTACCCTTCTCTCCAGAGAGGAGGGTAGGAGCTAAGAGCCTATTCCCAGAACTGGGATGGTAACAGGCCGCTACTTTACTTTTTCATATATCCTAAGATCAAAAATATATAAATCGCTCGTTTCTTGTGAGGGATATGGATGATAAGAAAGCCTGGATTTGAAAATCCTTTCAGCTTCATACAAGACAGCGGTTAAATAATGTATAATTGAAAATATTCAAAAGATTGACCGCCAAGTTTCTTGCTGGTACTTCTCGGTGAGAGCAACATTCCGAACCAGTTGTAGCTTCATTATATTGATGCTTGACGATTCAAAAGTGCCTGAAATGGTTTATTTAAATAAAGATTATTTTGATTTGATTTGATTTGATACATTTTGCCCATCTCTACTTTTGATTTGATACATTTTGCCCATCTCTACTTTTGATTTGATACATTTTGCCCATCTCTACTTTGGATTTGATACATTTTGCCCATCTCTACTTTTGATTTGATACATTTTGCCCATCTTAACTTTTGATTTGATACATTTTGCCCATCTCTACTTTTGATTTGATACATTTTGCCCATCTCTACTTTTGATTTGATACATTTTGCCCATCTCTACTTTTGATTTGATACATTTTGCCCATCTCTACTTTTGATTTGATTTATTTGCCCATCTCTACTTTTGATTTGATACATTTTGCCCATCTCTACTGTACGCGCGTTTAAAGTCACCCACTCACTTTCGAAGTGCACGACGGCACTGATCTGGTCGATGTAGCCGTTCATGCGGCCCTCGCTGATCATGTGCGAGGCGATACGCTCCGCCCGCGCCGGCGGCGTCTCCAACAACGCACCGAGCTCCTCAAACGTGATGTTGTTGTAAAGCTTGCTGGCCGACAGCAGATTATGCTCGAACACCGCGCGGTCCAATATCGTCGACCCGTCGGGGGTTGTTGCCTGTACGAATGCGGGTAGACAAAAATTTTGATACTGATCAGTAAGTATGAATGATGTATCACATTATATCTACCCACATTCCATCTATACTTACAGTACTGGTGAAAGATATAGAGCACTATTTAACTTTATTCTATTTTTAGATTAACTATTTTAGGTACTATGAAATAAGCTAAAAACTAGTTGGTAAATTAGAAATGAAGTAGAATTAGTATGGTATATTCCAGGGGTATCTTGTGGCACTATTCACTATGCCAACGTCACGTAGTATGGAAGAATCATGTTTATAGACTTTTGATCGGTTAAAATTTGTATTGGTCAGTTTAATTTGACCCAGTAGAAATAGTCAGAATTAACTAATTAATAGAACTATTGAGGATTACTTAGACGATAAGAATGTAAGGATATAACTACTCTTCAACTCTGTACATGACATTAATAACTATATGTAACTAGTGATAAGAATTATTGTTTGAAAAGAGCAACCGCCGAGTTTCTTGCCGGTTCTTATCGGTAGGAACAGCTTTCAGAACCAGTAGATGTTGATTCAAAAGCACTTGTTTACAAGTTTACTTGAATAAAGAATATTTTGAATGACTTATAGAAGCAGGCGTTACTTTGCGGAATTCCATATTACAAGCAATATAACAGAACTAACTACTTTGCTATAATCCGCACGGGTTAAGCGAAAGCATGCAAAGCTAATGTGTATGAAGCAGGCAAAATCTACGCACCTTATTACAATTTTGTTAGGGATCCCTATTTTTTTTAAATGTAATATAGCCTATGTTGCTCAGTCAAGAAGCAGCTTTCCAATGGTGAATAATTTTTGAAATCGGTCCAGTAGTTTTTGCGTGAAAACGTTACAAACATACATACAAACATACAAATCTTACCTCTATAATATTAGTATATGCACTATAACAGAACTACCTTGCTATAATCCGCACGGGTTAAGCGAAAGCATGCAAAGCCAATGTGTATCAAGCAGGAAAAATCTACGCACCTTATACATGCAGGACAAGCCACCACATGTACCCCAAGGCGCATCCACCAGCAACAACTCACACAAACAGCACACACACCCACCACCACAATCTCGACGATCGTTTCGCCCCGAAACCGAAGCATCATCAGGAGGATAGGCTGCACGCCTAAGACTTATTTGAATTTGAATTTGTAATATGGAATTCCGCAAAGTAACGCCTGCTTCTATAAGTCATTCAAAATATTCTTTATTCAAGTAAACTTGTAAACAAGTGCTTTTGAATCAACATCTACTGGTTCGGAAAGCTGTTCCTACCGAGAAGAACCAGCAAGAAACTCAGCGGTTACTCTTTTGAAAGAATAATTCTTATCACTAGTTACATATAGTTATTGATGTCTTGTACAGAATTGAAGAGTAGTTATATCCTTACATTCTTATCGTCTAAGTAATCCTCAATAGTTCTATTAATTAGTTAATTCTGACTATTTCTACTGGGTCAAATTAAACCGACCAATACAAATTTTAACCGATCAAAAGTCTATAAACGTGATTCTTCCATACTACGTGACGTTGACATAGTAAATAGTGCCACAAGATAACCCTGGAATATACCATACTAATTCTATTTCATTTCTAATTTACCAACTAGTTTTTAGCTTATTTCATAGTACCTAGAATTGTTAATCTAAAAATAGAATAAAGTTAAACATTGCTCTAAATTTTTCACCAGTACTGAAAGTATAAATGGAATGTGGGTAGATATAATGTGATACATCATTCATACTTACTGATCAGTATCAAAATTTTTGTCTACCCACATTTCATCAACAATTTATTGCATTTTTAAATTTTGGTTCACTGTGGACGAGGATTGCTGACCTACTGTGATACAGTTGTTACTAGTACAGAGGTGTTTCTACGTACGATAACAAATGCAAATGTACACTGATTTCTGTCATACTTTTGAATTATGTTTGTATGTATTTCATATCTTTTAGTAGTAAATACATAAATAAAATACCTTCTGATGAGTTTGCATCAATGCTTCAAACTCATGTAGCTCCGATCTGCGGATGATGCGATCCAAGTACATTTTCTCCAGTATAGAGTACGCGGGTAGTTGCTGGCAACGTTCATCTTTGAATAGGGTAGCCAGCATTCTAGATCTTTGTTGTCCTGGAAATTTATTGTGGATTCATATAATTTTAAATACATAACTAAATACTACTAATTACACCCAGAATTGAAGAAATACTTAAATACAAATATACTCCTAAATAGACTCCTGCTTTGCGCCTAGCAAAAGTACGTAAATCGTTTGTGGGTATGGGTATAAGATTCTATAATAAAATTCCGAAATCAATTTTGGCCATGCCATTACAGCAGTTTAAAACCACTGTTAAAAAGAGGCTGATACAGAAAGCCTACTATACTGTTGAAGATTACTTAGATGATAAGGATGTGTGGATATAGGTGCACTTCTACTCTGTACAAGACAGTAATAAATAAATGTAACTAGTTCTAAGATTTATATTTTAAAAAGAGCAACCGCCGACTTTCTTGCTGGCTCTTCTCGGTAGGAACAGCTTTCCGAACCAGCAGTAAAGTTGACGATTCAAAAGCACTTGTTTACAAGTTTACTTGAATAAATAATATTTTGATTTGAATTTGAATATACACCCAGGCTCGAAGAACCAACAATTTTTTTATAAAAAATTTTGGCCCTCGGCGGGAATCGAACCCGCGACCCACTGAGCTGAATCTAGGGTCACTGCCAACTGCACTAACGGACCAGTCCAGTCCAGTTTGGGCTAGTTAGAATGGTGAAATATAAAATTTGTTACCTGCAGAAGCCAGTACTGTGCAGATGAGGGCATTCCTAAGGCAAGTCATTCTCTCATCCTCATGTATTATATTTCTATAGGATAGCTCGTTGTACCTCTGTGCAGCCTCGATGAACTTTCTGAAAGTCATATTCAATTAACAGACATTATATAACAATCCTACTCTCAATTCCACATAGTCTACAGCAGTGTTTTTCAATCTTTTTGATTTCGCGACCCCTTTACAGGTTGAAAAATTCTGGCGACCCCCTTGTGGTGATAAAACCAGCGGGGCGGTTCTGCGATCCTATGTTCTCCCCTGCGGAGTTGCGGATCAGGCGTATAGTGCAAAAACAAGTCAAGCACTTACCTTAGCGGTTGTGGACTGTATAGCGGGTTAATATTAGCCTGCTCCAGATCACTCGGAATCCGAAGAAGGCGCGGCGCGGATGACCGTTGCGGTACAAAAAAAAGCGGTGCGGGCAAGCGGTGCGTCACTTGCGAACGACTGTCAGAGCGCGATTCGACTCCTCGGCGGTGCAAGTCGTAATGGCGGATGCGGCTCAGCGACAAACCGCAATGGCGGCTGCAGCGCGACCGTCTGATTGGCCGCGCGACGTAACCGCTGCCACTCACCACTAGGTTCGTGGCAGTGACATTGTCCAATGCAAAATACGCCCAACCATCCCCCCGACCTTAGGAGAGATGATCTCTCCTAAAGAAATAGGAGCCTGGTAAAATGGCCAGAATTCTGGATGCGATACATGAATTGAAGGATGCAGTGGACGTAAATGCGAAATGTGTTTGCGGAAATGCGGATTTCAAATAAATTGCGGAATGCGGAATAAAAAAAATGCGAAATAAAATAAAAATGCGGGATGCGTAAAGAAAATAAATGCGAAATAACTTAATACTAAAGGGTAAAATGCGATAAAGTAAAATTACTGTGTTGGTAATGGACAGATCTTGACTATTGGTCTTTGATATGTACCAGTTCGAGTGCGTACAGTAACAACTCTAATCAATCCATCTGATCCAGGATGAACAGCAGTTATTACTCCGATTGGCCATTTCAGTGGGGGCAAATTATCAGATTTTAAAATAACAACTGTTCCTACAATAATAGGATCAGTGCGCGTATTCCATTTCTGTCGGTTTTGTAACGTTGTTAAATATTCATTTCTCCATCTTGACCAATAACTTTGAATGATTTTGTCCAAAAGATATTTGCGTTTAAGTAATGATTGCGGTTCAGATGAAACATCAACAGCATGAAACGAATCAAGCGGGCCTAAAGTAAGGAAATGTGCGGGGGTTAACGCGGTGGGTTCCGTCGGATCTGAACTCAATACCGAAAGCGGACGCGAATTCAATATACATTCAATTTGAGTTAACACCGTCAGTAATTCCTCGTAGGTGAGGATAGTCTCACCTATAACTCGTTTCAAATGCTGTTTGACACTTTTAATATTTGTTTCCCAAACCCCGCCAAAATGAGGCGCATTGGGCGTTATCATGTGCCAAGAAATACCGCGATTAGTCGTTTCATTCAAAAAAGCGTCTTGAAATGATTTCGATTTGGTAAATTTGTTTAATTCATCGAGATATGCCTTAGCACCTACAAAATTTGTGCCATGATCAGAAAACAACTCTGAACAATCTCCTCTGCGCGAAATAAATCTTCGGAATGCTTTTATGAAGGCGTCGGTACTTAGATCAACGGCAAGTTCAATATGAACTGCACGTGTGACTAAACATGAAAATAAACAAATATAAGCTTTCTGGGAACGTGCACCACGATAGCGACTTATCAAAACTGAAAAAGGACCAGCGTAATCCACTCCAGTTTTTAAAAATGGTTTGGCCTCTTGAACACGATAGGGTGGCAAATTAGACATAAAAGTAGTCTTTGGTTTAGGATTTGCTCTGAAACATTTATTGCAGGATTGAAAACGCTTCCTAACAATGGATCTTCCTGAAACAATCCAATATTCTTGTCTAAGTAGGGACAAGAGAAGTTGCGGGCCAGCGTGTAAATATGTAATGTGCTGGTAATCAATCAAAAGATTTACTACATGAGCCTGCTTGGGCAGTAAAATCGGATGTTTTTTATTGAAAGTTAAATTAGCGTTTTCAAGTCGACCTCCTACACGAATGAGACCGTCCGTATGAATAAATGGTGAAAGGGATCTAAGCGACTTGGGAACCTCGCGATTATTTTTTAATGCAAGAAGTACATCTCCGTAGTGTACTTGCTGCACAGTGCGAAAAATTTCTATTTTTGCTTGATTTAAATGGTCAACTTCCATTTGGTGTGAACGCGGAATCTTTTTTATAAAGCGGAGTACATAAACAATTATGCGCAGTAACTTGGACCAAGATGAGATACGCGATGCTAGGGTATACAAAAATGGTAATTCATTATCCATCGTAGTGAGCACGTCAATATTATTCTTGTGTTCATATTCGCGGGAGTCGTTAAACTTATCCTCTTTAAAAGTAAAACGCTTCAAAGGCCACTCGGACACAGGTCTCTGAAGCCACTGAGGACCGTGCATCCACAAAGGATGTTCTAATATTTGGGATGCCAATAATCCTCGCGATAAGCAATCGCTAGGGTTTTCTTTTCCATTTACATGGAATATATGTCGCGGCGGTAGATAATTTTGAATTTGTGCTATGCGGTTAGCGACGTAAGTTTGAAAGCGGTGCGGTGACGAATGCGCCCAATATAAGGCGACGCTAGAATCGGTAAATGCGTAAATATCAAAGATATTACAACGCGATGACATGATGTCGATAACGTAACGGGTAAGTTTCGTCAAAAGTAAGAGTGCACAAAGTTCTAACCTACAAAGAGTAAGCATTTTGTTAGAAGCGGGAGCGACTTTACTCTTTGCGATAACTAGATTAACCGTATTTGAAGGAGAACCTACAACACAAATATATACGGCTGCGCCGTAACCACGCTCGCTTGCGTCTGAAAATCCTAGGACTATTATTTTAGCGTCGTAAGAAGTTATCCCTAAGAAACGCGGTATATGTAGCTTTGTTAGCAAAGGTAACTCCTTACGAAACAAAACCCACGCGTCAATAATGTGTTGAGGCGGTTCCTCATCCCAGTCTATTTTCTCAAGCCACAGAGACTTCATGATAAGTTTTGCCTTTAATATAACTGGCGCGCAAAACCCGTTAATATCCCATAACCTGGCAATGGTCGATAGTATAACGCGTTTCGTAATAGTTTGCGGTATTTCCTTTACAGAAACAAAAAAACAGTCCTCTTCTGGACACCATTTTAAGCCTAATATTTTTAAATTATCATTGTCATTAAATTCGACTTGTGAAATTGTATGATTTCGCGGAATAGAGCTTAATAAGTCGGGGCTGTTACTTATAAATTTTACTAATTCAAAACCACCCTTGAGAAACATATTTATAAGTTCTATAGAAAGGTCAACGCCCTCTTGAGGTGTACACACAGATGTACCTAAATCATCCATAAATATAAAATTCTTTGCGGTTTCGGAAGCGCGCGGAAAATTATCGCTTTCTATCTGAGCTAGTTCGCGAACAGTGCGCATCGCGAGATACGGACTGCAGCTCAGACCAAAACAGACGCGGCTGAATTCGTAAAGCGAAGGTTTATCTTCCTCGGGAAAGCGGTATAAAATTCTTAAAAATTTATGAAAATCTGGATGTACCAATATTTGCAAAAACATTTGTTTTATATCGGCACTTATAGCGACGCGAAATAAGCGGAAGTATAATATAAGCGGTATAAAGACAATCATTTAATGACAGCCCTGTCGAGGTTTTGGAGCTCGCATCTAAAACTATACGTAGTTTTGTGCTTAGTTTATCGTCGCGTAAAAGTCCGTGATGCGGTATAACGTAACCAACATTCGTCTCAACATCGCTCTCAACTCGCGAAAGGTAACCCTTTTCCAAGTACTCGCGGATAACTGTATCATATCGAAGGCGTAATGTATTATTTAAGCTGAATTTACGTTCAAGATATTTATACCGTCTCGTAGCAGACGACAAGGAATCGCCTAAATCGCTCGGACTACGAGAAAAAGGTAATGCGGTTATAAATCGTCCTGTATTATCGCGAGACACGTTTTGCGTGTAAATTAATTCGCACTGTTTATCAGCGGGTGACAAATGTTGTACATGGGGAACATCTTCCACATTTAAAAATTTATTCATTAAATTTTCCATTGAATCCTCCTTACAGACGTAAGAATGATACGCGGTACAGTTGTTGGCCTCAGAGGTCTCGGAAAAGCCCTTTAAATTTTTGGCTGTACCGATTACGATGTATCCAAACTCCGTCTCCAGCGCGTTTGGATTACAAGAACTACCTAATACTTTCTTTCCCGTTAATATTTCAGCAAAGACCTCTGAGCCAATTAACATGTCGATATGACCCGGTAAGAAAAACTTATCATCAGCAAGCGGTAAAGTAAATAAATAATCTAATGAGGAGCGGTCAACAACGGTCTGCGGTAAATTACTTGAAATTTTATTTAGAACTAACGCTTGAATGTCAAGTTGAAACTTATTAAAACGCGAATATAATGATACATTACATAAACCTTGCACCGATTGTGAGTTATCCCCTATTCCCTTCACATAAATATTTTCAATCGGTTGATTAATATTAATACCAAGCCTTTTACAACACTGTTTCGTTATAAAATGTTTTTGAGAACCCATATCGATGAGTACTCTAATCGGTTGCATAACAGAATTTCGATCTAATACGTTAACAATCGCGGAACCTAATAAAACTATCTTATTATTACTGCTTGCGCTCGCGGACATAGTATTGCTATGCAAGGAAACCGGTTTATCGTCTGAAGGTATGAGCTGTTCGCAGTGACGTTCGTGCGCTCGCGATGCGCCGCTCACTGACTGAACAAACCCCCCGACCATATCAGTACGCGGGCTAGTAAAATGCAGTGATGTATGATGTCTCTTGTTACAATTTTTACAAGTAGAATTGGAATGGCAATTAGACATAGTGTGACGCGTACTCAAACAGTTAATGCAACCCTTTAAATCCTTAACCGTATTGTATTTATCCTGTGGCGTTTGTTTATCAAAGGCGGGACAAGAAAACATGAAAGTGTTCGGTCGATTTACATAGCGAGCATCTACGCGATAAAGTTTGCATATTACTCGTGGACGGTGCGTTGACAATATACGAAGCGGGATCTGTGCGCGGCTTGTAAACAGTGTTAGAATGATTACGGTTAACGCGGGTGGTAATATTCGAACTGTTCGCCGTCCTCTGTAATATTTTTAATTGCTCGCGAAGAAATATAACGAACTCGGAGTATTGCGGATAACATTGTTTTCGTATACTGTTCTCGAATTGTTTAGCGGTTTCGACGTCTAATTTTCGTAATCCGAGATGCACAAATAAAAAATCTAGTAAATCTTCAATTTTAATTTGTTTCAAAGCGGCGATAGATGTGGAATATGTATCGATAAAAGTGTCTAGTTGCGGTGCAGTAGCGTTTTGTAGCGGTTTTAAGTTTAATAATTTTTCTATGTAATTAACGGCTATCGCTCGGTTGTCAGTATATTTATCGACTAATGCGTTGTAAATAAGTGAGTAGTTATCCGCCGTGGGATTAATACCTAGCCAGATACTTTCTGATTTACCCTTTAATTTAGCAATTAAATAACGAATGCGTAAAGAATCTGTCAACTCGTTGTTGAAATGAATCATCGAGTTGAATGACTCAATAAACATAGGGAATTTTTCGTATTCGCCGTAAAACTCGGGAACGGATAACTTTTCTAAGCGAATAGAACTTGCGGGAATGTTATGATTATCATTATTTTTTAACAGTGAATGATTCGATAGTGAGGAACAATATTTCTGCGCGGCATCTTTAATTTCACAATAAAAATCTTCGAAAGCCCAAATCGCTTCGAAGTTTGCTACGTATCTAGGATTCGTTAATAAATTTATTTTATTAATTTGTTCCACTAAGCGGTTAAATTCCGAGCGAACGTTTTCTAAATTTGAAATCTTTTTTAAAAATAAAGTATACGTGGGATCCTCTATGTTTTTTGGAATTAAAGAGTGAATGTTTTTAATCCTTAGAAAATACGATTGCTTTTTAGCCTCTAATATAACTAAATCGCATTCACTTGTATCTGTACATTCTGAAAAATCACCTTTCTTTGAAGCCATCTTGATTCCTTTGTGCTGTTGTTTGCAGTTGAAAATGAAAAATTTAAATTGCGTAACGGATAATGATCAAGTGAAAAATTAATATTTAAGCGCGGTGTATGCAATAGTATGATGTTTAAACACAGATTAATGGATATTTTAATAATGATTGAATGGCCAATGGGTAAATAACTTTAAATTGCGGTTCTATGATACTGCTTATGGAAAGTAAGAAATTTTTAACAGCGGAATGAAATATCGATTTTAAAATGGGTAATAGAACACAAAAATCGCATCCAGGCTCGAAGTAGACCAAAATGGTGATAAAACCAGCGGGGCGGTTCTGCGATCCTATGTTCTCCCCTGCGGAGTTGCGGATCAGGCGTATAGTGCAAAAACAAGTCAAGCACTTACCTTAGCGGTTGTGGACTGTATAGCGGGTTAATATTAGCCTGCTCCAGATCACTCGGAATCCGAAGAAGGCGCGGCGCGGATGACCGTTGCGGTACAAAAAAAAGCGGTGCGGGCAAGCGGTGCGTCACTTGCGAACGACTGTCAGAGCGCGATTCGACTCCTCGGCGGTGCAAGTCGTAATGGCGGATGCGGCTCAGCGACAAACCGCAATGGCGGCTGCAGCGCGACCGTCTGATTGGCCGCGCGACGTAACCGCTGCCACTCACCACTAGGTTCGTGGCAGTGACATTGTCCAATGCAAAATACGCCCAACCACCCTTGTGTCATAGTAAGCCACAGAAATTATAAAATTTATTTAAAAACTACGTTAATGATTTTTTTCAATTTTGGTACATTTATCTATTATTCAGATCTGCAAGAAGCCCCGAGAGTTTTGGAAGTAAGTTGGTAAACTCGCTGATATCCCCACAAATATGAAATAATCTCTTCTAGATTTAGCTGCCGATGGTATGCTTAAAATGGAATTTTATTCGCAGTGTCGACATATTTTGGATGAAAAGAAAACACGAGTATCCAGATCTGGCAAGGGAAGCCCTAAAATTATTAGTGCCATTCGCCACTTCATACTTGTGTGAACTGACATTTTCTGCTATGGTAGACATAAAAACTAAAAAGAGAAATAGACTGCAATGTTAGAAAATGATTTGATCACTAACGTTTCGAAAATAGCATCACGATTTGATAAATTAAAAAAAAATAAATAAGCCCATTCTTCTCATTAAAATTGTGTTTATATTGTAGTGTTTTTTGCTTTTAGTCGGCGACCCCCCGAGTAAGGCTTGGCAACCCCCATAGAGGTCGCGACCCACAGATTGAAAAACACTGGTCTAATAAGATAAAAGAAAGCCGAAACGAAAATCACTGTTTTTATTAATTTGCACTCACAAATTATTTATATAATATAATAGTTTATAATAATAGTATATAAACGCCGTGTGGTATCCGGCTGAATAGAATAGACCACCCTCCTTTATTGCCTACGTGTCGTAAGAGGCGACTAAGGTATGTGCCGTGTGGTATGTGGCTGCTTAGAATAGACCACCATCATTTCTTACCGAGGCGTCGTAAAAGGCGACTAAGGTAAGTTGACGTCAGGCAGGCGGCCGGTCGTAAAATACATAGCCAAATCATGTGACAACATGTTTGTAACATGTTGTGCCGACCCCACTTAAAATGGCATAAGGGCAGGAGAATGATGAATAGTATATATACTAAAGCGAGCTGTGATAGCCCAGCGGTGAGACCGTGCGACTCTTTCGAGTTCAAACCCGGGCAGGCACCAATGAGTTTTTCAAACTCATGTGAACTCACATTAAAACTCATGTGTCTAATTGATAATTGAAATTTATCACACGCTTTTCGGTGAAGGAAAACATCGTGAGGAAACCTGCATATCTCTGGAGAATTCTGTTGATATGTGTAACCTACCAATCCGCATTGGAGCAGCGTGGTAGGTCTTAGCTCCAACCCTTCTCGGCAGAAACGGAGAGAGGAGGCCTATTCCCAGCAGTGGGATCGTAACAGGCCGCTACTTTCCTTTTTTTTATAATATGTACGTACCTTCTGTAATCCAAAACTCTGGCATAACAGACTTTGTAATATATTTGCAGTTGTTCATTGGTAGTCTCAGCTTGCAGGAGCGATGCCCTGTTCACATAGGCTTCTGCTTGTACCGGATCATCCACTTCTAGGTATAGACGAGCTATCTTTAAGTATGTCTCTAATTTATAGTCTACAGAGTATTGTCTGAAAGTTGAATAGTAATTATAATAACCTAAGCCTTTTACTACCATTTTAAGCTTTTAGTGGTGCATTTCTAAAGAACACTGTCGCGTAACAAATGTTTCGCGAAATGTGAATTTAGTTTTTTTCGTGAATTTAGTTTAGTTCGGTTTTGTTAGAAAGCGGTCATAAAGTTCCTAATGACCATTGTTTCGAAATACTGCATACCTGTGAAAAAAGCTTAAAATTGAATATTTTGGAACAATTAGAAATCATTAAGCATAACAATGGCACCCTCATTAACGATCAGATAAATGTTTCAAGTTCAAGCTTGTTGCACGTGTTCAGAGGTAAAGGTGGGGATGAACCGATTACTATATAACAATGCTTGTTTGCATAACGCTTCGCTTTGCGATTTTGTCGTGGAGTCTATCTCCTGATGATGCTTCGGTTGCGGGGCGAAACGATTGTTGAGTTTGTGATAGTGAAACTGTGTAGTGCTTGTGTATTGTGGTGGAAGTGGTGGAGGTTTGTGCATATGTTTTTACGAATCCTGCACGTATCGGGTATGAAAATACTGATAGTCCACTATACATTAAACACTATATATATTTTCTATTTACTGTATCGCGGATTATAGCAAAATAATTTTATTATTACTTTTGTATTATGGATCTCCGCAAAGTAACGCCTAATTCTATAAATTATTTGAAAAAATGTATTTTCGAACACACTAAATATAATTTAATTGACATATGGCTTTGTTAGTAATGGTTGAGTGACCTGGCGCGACACGCTTATTTAAAAGACAGGATAAAAAAATAACATTATAGTTTTGTCTCCCTCGCACCCCTTCTCTCATTGATGTCTATACTCGTGTTTATTTTTTAAAAATCGTAAAGTAATTCTTGTGGCTTAAATACTTTACTTAATTAACTGATTTTTTATGTAGGGTGCTGAGCTGTGTAAGTGCCTAAGATTAAAATTAATGTAATTGAAAATTAAATGGTAATATAACATATGGTTGGTACCACCCTGTACAAAAATAGTTTTAATAATAATTTATTTAAATCCAGATATTACATTTATTTTGTTAGTAAAAATTCTTAGATATTAGTATTAATGATTAGATTAAAGAATTAAATTACTTTTAAATTATTGGGACTATGAATGCATGTGACCAGTGCTTCATGCATGGATTGTTTAGTTTTAGTACACCCTATGTTGATACTAAGAAAAGTTTTAAAAGATAAAATTTATAAACAGTCTCATACTTCTGTCCTGTTTCGAGAGGTATACCAACAAGTACATTTGCAGCCTCTTTCCAGTTTTGATTTCTCTCATAAATGTCTGCCAGATGTTGCCTAATGCTAGCAACCTGAAATAAAATATGTAACAAGTCAATTTAAAAAAGCTCTAAAAAAAATTTTATGTCCCATTGAGCAGCCATCTACAAGAGCCATCACTTCATGCTTATCAAAAATATGCATTGTCATTGGGACTGGAGCAGTATGTAAAATTTAAGCTCAATCAAACACTGTGAAGTAGGTCAAATTTAACTTGTAAGATTCCACCTTCAAATACATACATTGCAAGTCAAATAAAGGCTAATAAAAATGCCAACAAATCATTTAATTTTTACTACTTACTTTTATTAGTACTTTTGGCAGTAGATTTAACAATATTTTTTTATATTTGTTTCTATCAAAAAAAATGTGTTTAAAAATTAATGACAGATACTTGAGTTGATCAAAAATTTCTTTAAAAATTTTCTTTAAATTAAGATTCACACTACCAAGTTCTATATCTTCTGCCGAAGTAAGGGAGAAAACATTAACACAATAGCTACAAACTGTGATTATTTACTGCATGAACTGGTCATATTTTTCGAAATCACCTATTTGTAATTAAAACCATTAGGAGACACATTCATCACAAGTTGAAAAGACAATTACAGTATTGAAATTTTTAATTGCTTTATGCTTCTATCATTAAAATGAGCAAAATTATAATTACAATTATTTTAAAGGAATTTTCTATACCTGTTCTTCGAACGATATTACTCTTGGTTGTATTACATCAAGTGCAAAGTGGGAGACTTCTTGAGAGACATTGTCTGGTAGTAATCCTAAATGTGTGCTGACATCTGTGAGAAGCTGGCGAGAAATCACCAAACTGACGTTCTCATTTACAACTAAAAAAAAATTCTTTTAA
The DNA here is from genome assembly GCA_947086505.1 of Morpho deidamia. Taxonomy (NCBI): domain Eukaryota; kingdom Metazoa; phylum Arthropoda; class Insecta; order Lepidoptera; family Nymphalidae; genus Morpho; species Morpho deidamia. The sequence continues at coordinate 12,386,879 of CAMTZC010000026.1, read as the reverse complement.
AACTTCCTACTTCTTAACCTGAACCTGTGTCAGAACATAACTTACTCGCTTCTACGAAAGCTTTTAAGCATTCAGCTACTTCCCCTTCAGGGTTTTTGAGAATCTCCAATAGTACATTGCGATATCTGTTACAAAAAAATATTTTCATGAAATTTGTAGTATCTTCTTACTCATTTTAATAACACACTAGTTATAATAGATAATTTACTTCTCAGCTTGATCTTTATGTAAACCGCCCCAAACCCTTAGGTCACTTAAATATTGCCGTACACCAGCCAAATTCAAGGGCATCTTTCGCGTATTGTTATTTATTGTACTAAACTTATATTCCAATTCTTAGTTCGATGTAGACGGTAATTTTATTTTGTTGTTAACTTCAAAAAAAAATAATGATAACAATTAACAATACGGTTGCCGTTCTGGTTATTCATTATTTGTCTGTGTTAACATCATTTTTATTGGTTTTATTGAGGGCCTGGAATCAAGTTCTTTAAAGCCTTTTTGATATTAACAAATAAAAATATGTTTGAAATTACAGTAACATCTCTAACATAAATTTGTAATTTGTACAAAGCGAAAAAAAAACGTTTTGTGAAATAACAATAGTAAATGCACGATTAATTCTAAATTTCTAAAATTAGAAAGATTCTTGATCGAATCATGCTTATGAATTTACTTTACCAAACACAACTTCAATGTTTGTATCAAACCTACTGACAGTCAAAAAAATATATTATAGTCGTGAAATAATTGAATCACCAACCTGTACCTGTCCACTGTTGGACATGGGTCTCTCCCATTGCACGCCACTAAAAATGTTTGAATAAAGTTATGAGATTTGAATCAAAATTTAACGTAATGCTGAACTCACAGGAATGATAGCTCCATATAGTAAGTGATTTAGGCTTGTTCGCTGGATGTAAAGTACGGACAAAAGTGAACGCAGATATGAGTCCATAGAGAAAACTTTTTGATTTTCTTAGGTTGGTAGCCTTTTGACGTTTATACAAAAATTGAAATAAGCGCCATAATATTTTATGCAATTTTTGTGTTATTTTTTAGAATATTGCATTCAATTAATACAATTTTTATCTAAAACTCACGTAATACACATGAACTTGCGTTAATGTTCATAAAGTTGTATTGTATGACATCGTGTTACTCAATATAGCTATTTCTTATTTGTGTCAATTTGTTTTTAACCGTGGCGACCTGCGGGAGAGGCTGAGAATATTTGACAAGTTAAAATGGCGGCCTATTTTGAACTTAAAAATTTTGTGTTGCGGAAGTTTAACTATGAATAATTCTTGCCTGAAATAGTTGTGAGATTTAATGAACAGTGGTAAACTGCATCAATCCAACATGGATCATAATCTGGAGGACCAGTTAACCCTGGAAAGTGCTATGGGTGTAAGTGTATTGAAAAACAACTAAGTTTAAATTTTTTCAGTAGTTTTTATCATTAAGACATTTAAATTAATATTTTATGTGTTCAGGTTGATTTTGAGCCAGCTGTCAATGCTGTAGTAAGTGAAGGCGGTATAACACTTGAGCAAACTGTACATGAAGAGAGTATTCCAATGGAATTTGAACATAATGAGGAGCAACCCATACTTATGGACACAACTAGTGAAGAAATGATTGGTAAAATATAGCTAACTTAAAATGAAAATGATATGATAAGAAAAATACTTGTTAGTGCACCATGAATATCATTTTTCTTACACAAAAACCTCAACTATACTATAATTTTTAAGATGAGTGTCCGACTCGTCTTACTATAGCATTAATATAAATACATATGTGATAACTACTGTAGATATTTTATAATACCCAGCCTTTTTATTGGATTTGGAAATCCTTTCAGATTACAGGACTATCTTAATAATGTAAAATGTTTTTTTTAAAAGATTGACTATATGTATATATTTTCAGTAAGAGCAACATTCATCAGGTGTAGTTTTATTAAATCTAATTGAGCTTCGACAATTCAAAAGTACTTAGTAAAGCTTACTTGAATATTTTTTTGATTGGTTGATTTAAATACTGCACTTAGCTGGTTTGTATGTTTTATTGTGACAAAGATCTACTCAGAACAATTGAAGATATGAAAATATCATATTATTGTTTTAGATTTTGAGTGAACAAAGCATTTGTAGAAACATACTAGATTTACTTATTCAATATAAGGTTTGATTGGCCAAAAAGCTTTTTAGCTTTAAATTAATTAGTTAAACAATATTTACAAAGTGGGATAGCCAGTTTTTATCTTTAAAATTTTTTTGTTATTTGTTTTATATCATTGTAGATAAATAATAATATATGTTACATGTTGCAATTTAAAAGGTATTTAGAATGATATGTGAGATTAATAATAATAATAATAATAATTTGTTTATTTGGAAAAGAAAAAAGGCATACATATAACAATTTGAGATAATAATAACCGCATTAGTTGAAACTGTGTTGCAGTTGTTAGCAATTTACTTAGTATTGTGTAATATTATTGTTTACTATTGTTATTGTAAATATTTGTGATTTGATTTGAATATATGTTAAATGTTTGATTTGTTTTGATGTAACAAAATGAGTAATATTTTTACTGATGTTTAGATTTCATGGGGGACCAGTTTACACTTCAGGAGTATTCAGTACAGAGTGATCAAACTACTGGGTTGACCACAACTGTCGAATCAAATGTAAGTAAATGACGCAATAGCATAATATGTTATAAAATAGTTATTAACATTGAGAGTATGGCTTATTTTATTTAATATTATTATTGCTACAAAAGTAATAATAAAATTATTTAATTTATTATTACTTTTAAATTATTATTATTGCTACTATGTTACTGTATACAATGTCAGTCAATGTAGTTAATAGTTACTTTGGGATCTGGAAAATTTTTATTTTTATATAGACTGAATAATTGAATCAACTAATTAAATTGAAAGTATAATATATATGATTTTAATTACATGAGCGTTTTCTGATGTTGAAATAACTTAATAATTTTATTTTCTTGTTAATTTAATTTGTTGTCTATTTTGTTGGTTTCCTAAATTGTTAATTGTAGATGTAGTTGTTGATCTGATATTTAATTTTGGTGATTTTACTTCAAAATCACTTACTATGAATGAACATCTGATCTTATCTCAAAACTAAAAAGAATTCCCAATTTTATGTAACTTTAGAACTTGATGAGAAAAATCTATTTATTCTTAATTTAAACCTCGACAATTCAGTCTTTAATTATTCAAACTAAAACTCTTGATTGAAATTATGTTTTCCAGGAGCAAAACTACCTATCAGCTCAGTCAGACACAATGATAGACTTGCAGTTCCAGCCATCAGTAGTGAGTGCTATTAAGCCAGTCGAAGCTATTCCTCCTAAACTCATCGCCATTAAGGTGAGACCATTTTTATGTATTTGGTACGTATTAAAATTTCAAGATGCCACAGGACTTGAATCTGTCGCTAAGTTAAAAAAGGAAATGTCCCTATGTTAGTAGCATCCTGTGGCTATTTCCTGATGGTTGAAGACCCGTTGTGTCCCTTTGGAAACCCACCACACCGATTCAATTCAGGTTGTTCGGTTACACATAGTCCAGGAATTTGTCAGTGATTTGCAGGTGTGCTTCACTTATTCAATTAAGATTTTTTACATAAAAGTCATAATTAAATTACTTTGCTATAATCCGCGATAAAGTAAATAGAAAATATATATAATGCTAAATGTATAGTGGACTATCCGTTTTTTTCAAAATAGCACAATCGATTTGCGATATTGTCCTAGAATCTATCTCCTGATGATGCTTCAGTTGCGGGGCGAAACGATTGTTGAGTTTGTGATAATTAACATGTGTAATTATCTAATATATAAAATAATGTGTATTATGGTGGCGGTAGTGGAGATTTGTGCATGATTAGTGTGAAAAACGGATAGTCCACTATACATTTAGCATTATATATATTTTCTATTTACTTTATCGCGGATTATAGCAAAGTAATTTAATTATGACTTTTATATAAAAAATCTTATTATTATTTTATATTATTATTTTTGTATTATGGATCTCCGCAAAGTAACGCCTAATTCTATAAATCATTTTTTACATTATAACTGACGTGTCACTTGTTATTGAAAGTCTTGGATATAAATGCAGAATTAAAAGAAATTTATATGCTTTAAATTGTTATTTCTACTTAAGTCTAGTAGTAGTACTATTCGTAGGTTAGTTACTACTAGAAGACTATATGGGCTTAGATTCATAAGAACATGTATGAGCAAGTGCAATTGAAATACAGTAAAAAGGCAGATTTTTTTTTATACATTATGGTTTGAAGGTAGCTAGAAGGTATATTCACTCACTATTGAGTAAATTTTTTATCAAATGTTAACTATGTGCTATTTTACATTTACAGGCTATACAACCACGACAAGTAAAAAAATCAGAAGCTGTACTATCAACTGCTCCAAAACAAGTTGCAATAGCACCCAAACCACCCAAGCTCGTACCTAAATCTCATCCACTGCCCAAACAGCTGGCCATAGCTCCGAAGCCCATCGCTTTAGTGGGTAATAGAGGCAAGAGTTTGGTGAAGAAGGTGTCTATAGCGAATGTCGTGTCAAGCAACAATAAGGGAAATAATACAGTTTTAAGTAAGTTGTTTATACAATCCCCTAAAAAATAATAATAATAGAGCAGCTATTTATTTATTTTGCACGCTTAATATAAAAGTGACCTAATTCAAAATAGTTCTTTTGTGGCTATAAAGCCTAGCATAAAAAAAAAGTAAAGTGGCAGCCTGTTACAATCCCACTGCTGGGAATAGGCCTCCTCTCTCCGTTTCTGGAGAGATGGGTTGGAGCTAAGACCTACCACGCTGCTCCAATGCGGGTTGGTAGGTTACACATATCTCCAGAATTCTCTAGATATATGCAGGTTTCCTCACGATGTTTTTCTTCACCGAAAAGCGTGTGATAAATTGCAATTATCAATTAGACACATGAGTTTTAATAGAAAAACTCGTTGGTGCCTGCCCGGGTTTGAACTCGTGAACCCCTCGAAAGAGTCGCACGGTCTCACCGCTGGGCTATCACAGCTTCTTAAGCCTAGCATAGCGCCTACAAAACTCGTAAGTATTATAGAGACCCATAACTTCTAATGAAGAAAACACAATTTTTTTTATTATTTCATAGCGCGATGTCATAGATGGCATTGAAATTATTATTACAATGTATCTCACTCAATCAAGCCTAATTTTTGATTAGGTCACTTTAATAGTAAGCATTCGAATTGGTAATGCATTATTTAAAAGATAATCACAATTTATTATGTGCTTGTGTTTGGAATGTTAGAGGACAATTTAAGAGTTATTTTATCTATTGAAATATTTTTAAATAATAATTTTTCTTTATTATTTTTTTTGTCTGCACCTTGTGTTAACTTTTATATGAAGCTTTTTATTTGGAGTTAGTTTATATTTACCAAATATTTTTTTTTGTTTATGTATAACACTTTATCACTCAATGTTTTATAATTTTTTTGATAGTTATTAAGCCTAATCATGTGGTGTTTGTTTCCCTTTAAAATCAATAATAAAGAAAACTAACATTAAAGCTTATACCCATCCACAATTCCAAGGATTACACAACCCAAGAAAATTCTAAAGTTCCCTGACATTTTTGCTCAAATAAAAGCAACCAATGAATTGTAAATAACAATATATACATTATATAGCACTGTTAGAAATTTTCAGCACAAATTGGCAAACAGTTGATCATGGTGCCATCTGGATCGCAGAAGATAAAACTTGTTACACCAACTGCCGCTCCCACTGTACAGTACATTAGGGCGGACTCTGATAAGGTGATGTCAAAATTTATTATACTAGTAGATAAAATTCCCAGTAAGTAGTACATGCTACTTCGATCGCGTCTTCGTGAGTATCAAAATACCATAATAAAATTTGTTTTGTCATTCTCGAAAAAAAAACACTGGTTATTAAAATTTTATTAAGGATTGCCTTATATTAGTTTAAATATTATTTTTTAAATTTTAAATTTGTTGCAATATGGAATAGGTGAATTTCACCTAATTTGTTTTTTTATTAAGTTACCATAAAAAAATCTGAGAAACTGTTATATGAAGTAAAAAAATATTATTACTTCTACTCCAATTTTTTATTTACTTCTAAAAATGTTATTTTAATATATAATTTTGTATATTTCATATTTTGGAGGAGCCTTGGCATCAAAAGGCACAGCGAGCTAAGAGATTTCTTATAAGCAAAATTAAAAGAACAACTCAATTCATGTTAAATTTTCGGAATAAAAGGCTTATTATATTATATTCTATTTCATATTATTTACTAATAAAGGCTAGCCATAACCAAAATGCAAAATAGCGCTTTGTCTCCCAAACTTTATATATAGATAGTTTATAAATAAATAAATAAATATATGGGACACTTACACACACGGTCGTCCGTCCCCAAAGTAAGTAACTTAATACTTGTGTTATGGGTGACGAACGACTGGTAGATATACTACATATATAATTTTAAATACATACTTAAATACAAATACACACCCAGGCTCGAAGAACCAACAATTTTTTTATAGAAAATGTTGGCCCTCGGCGGGAATCGAACCCGCGACCCGCGGAGCTGAAGGCAGGGTCACTACCCACAGCGCCAACGGACCAGTTATTTCTGTTGTTGGGCCAGTTGGCCAGTTCTGTTATTTCTTAAAAATATATTAAACTTGCTTGCTGTGTATTATATTTTCTAAATAAATTAAATGCCTTTAGGATAAGAGAATTTGTCGCTTGCATCAAAAATCTGAAACAGGAGCCAATAGTAAAATATTATTTTATCTAAGTTTAGAACAAAACAAGTAGCAAGGACTGTAGGCCTAAAAAAAAGTAAAGTAACAGTCTGTTACTATGCCCACTGCTGGGCTAAGGCCTCCTCTCTCCGTTTTTGGAGAGAAGGATTGGAGCTAAGACCTACCATGCTGCTCCAATGCGGATTGGTAGGTTACACATACCCCTAGAATACTCTAGAGATATGTAGGTTTCCTCACGATGTTTTCCTTCACCGAAAAGCGTGTGATAAACTGCAATTATCAATTAGACACATGAGTTTTTAATAGAAAAACTCATTGGTGCCTGCCCGGATTTGAACTCGTGTTCCCCTTGAAAGAGTCGCACGGTCTCACCGCTGGGCTATCACAGCTTATACTGTAGGCCTAGTGTTAGTAATTGCCATTCACATTGCCAATTTAAAATATTTTTTTATCACCATTTCAGGCACAATTGATTCCAACAAAGAATGTCAGTGGTGCTCAGCCCAAGCCTTTGGTGACAAAGTTATATACAGTACAAGGTAAACGATTTTATTGCTCATGCTATGCGTCTTGCAAAAGTACGAGAGTCGTTTGTGGGTTTGAGTGAGATTCTATAATAAAATTCTGTTTTAATGATTATTAGAATAGAGCTATGATAGCCCAGCGGTGAGGCCGTGCGACTCTTTCGAGGGGAACACGAGTTCAAACCCGGGTAGGCACCAATGAGTTTTTCTATTAAAACTCATGTGTCTAATTGATAATTGCAATTTATCACACGCTTTTCGGTGAAGGAAAACATCGTGAGGAAACCTGCATATCTCTAAGAGAATTCTAGGGATATGTGTAACCTACCAATCCGCATTGGAGCAGCGTGGTAGGTATTAGCTCCAATCCTTCTCTCCATAAACGGAGAGAGGAGGCCTTAGCCCAGCAGTGGGCATAGTAACAGGCTGTTACTTTACTTTTTATTATTAGAATAAAAAGCATATATTTTAATAGTTAAAAAAAAACAATCATTTATTAATGACTTTTTTTCCACCTCTAGTCACATTTTTGTATTTGTTATTTTTTATTCATAGTTGTCCTCTTTAATTAGTCTTCATTGTAATTATTAAAATAAAAAAGCAAATATTTAAATATTCAGACAAAAATCATCAATTTTTTTCCACTCCTAGTCACATTTCTATCATCATTATTCTCCTGCCCTTACTATCCCACTCTAAGTGGGGTCGGCACAACATGTTACAAACATGTTGTCACATGATTTGGCTACTTATTTTATGATCGGCCGCCTGCCTAACATCAACTTACCTTAGTCGCCTTTTACGACACCTCGGTAAGAAATGAGGGTGGTTTATTCTATGCAGCCGGATACCACACGGCGCATACCTTAGTCGTCTCTTACGACACCTCGGTAAGAAAGGAGGGTGGTCTACTCTATGCCGGATACCACACGGCATACTCTAAGTCACATTTCAATATTTAACCTTTTTTTCAGGTCGGCCGAATATAGATCCGTTGAATCAGCCCGCTGTTATAACTAAGATAATGCCAGTGGAAAAACCGCCGAGATTTGTTGCCATGCCGCAGAAAAATATGCCCATAGCCTTTGGGAATAAGGTTAGAACTTGAAATATTGTCTATTGAGTGTAATTAAGTATGAAAGGTGGTCCCTTTATATACTTATGTAAAAAAAAAATATTTACGTCGTTTTATTTTATTAATCGGTTGTTGATTTTGTATAAAGTAGCCTGTGTCGAAATTCGTCGTACAAATCTTATACCTGTTACCCACTTACTTACTTTGCGTTCATTATATTTTTAGGATATATTCAAAATATTTTTAATCAAATAAACATGTAAACAAGTGCTTTTGATTTGTGAACTTAACTTAACTACTTAATTAATTATATCTTTTTATTCAATACTAAATAAATATATATTTTGTCAATGGGATAATTTAATTAACTTTTAGGATTCAATATAAGAGGAGGTATGTCACAAAATTATGGTTATTTATTAAACATTAGTGGTACCAGTAACTTCGTTTCCGTCTACTTAAGTATTAAAACAGCCTAAGTTATGTTCTATGTGTTGTTTCTTGTTTCCGAAGGACAAACGAAAAATTTTATTTAGCTTAGCTAGTTGTATGACCAATTTTTTTGAACTTCATCAAGATCGGTCGAGCAGATTAACCGCGAAAGCGCAACACATAGAAACATTTTCTCATTTATAATATCAGTATGCATGTAAGACATTTTATGTTATCATATATATCGCCTATTTACAAAAACATCGTGATATTTGTGAAACCACAAATTTACAGGAGAGCCATTTCAAACATTTAAACGTTGATAAATTTAAAGATATTGATAATTTTAGTGTTGAAAAATAATTAAATTGTTGCGGTAATTAATGTGATTTCTGAAAATAAGCAAAAAAGAATAAAAAAGAAATAATTAAAAAACGTTTTTATGAGATGTCATTTTGTTCTTGTAAAGAGACGATATGTAAATGTGATGACTTACGAATCTGAAATATGGTCGCTGACTATAGGCCTCATAAAAAAGCTCAGAGTCACTCAGCGAGCGATGGAGCGAGTTATGTTTGAAGTATCTCTACGTGATCAAATTGTAAGATCAAAATATAAAGAATTATAAAACGACAGATGATGTATATATAGACAAAGTAGGAATCGACATAAGCTCGCGGGTCCTGCTTTGCGCCTAGCAAAGTTTATGGGTTTGGGTATAAGATTCTATAATAAAATTCCGAAATCAATTTTGGCCATGCCATTACAGCAGTTTAAAACCACTGTTGCAAAAAGAGACTGATATAGAAAGCCTACTATACTGTTGAAGATTACTTAGATGATAAGGATGTGTAGATATAGGTGCACTTCTACCCTGTACAAGATAGTAATGATGATGATAACTAGTTATAACATTTATATTTTTAAAAGAGCAACCGCCGAGTTTCTTGCTGGTTCTTCTCGGTAGGAACAGCTTTCCGAACCAGCAATAAAGTTGACGATTCAAAAGCACTTGTTTACAAGTTTACTTGAATAAAGAATATTTTGAATTTGAATATTATGGAGATCCGTAGAAAAACCAAGGTGACCGTCTTAGCTTAGCTTATACCAAAGCTGAAGTGGCAATGGGCGGGACACATAGTGCGGAGAACAAATGGGCGTTGGTGTCTTAAGGTGTTGGAATGGCGAACCCGCACTATCTACGTGATGGACTGACGACCTCAAAAAGGTCACGGAGAGCCGCTGGATTCAGATCTTACGGTGTGGTGTAGTAAAGAAAAGTAAAGTAGTGGCCTGTTACAATCCCACTGCTGGGTATAGGCTTCTTCTCTCCATTTCTGGAGAGAAGGGTTGGAGCTAAGACCTACCACGCTGCTCCAACGCGGATTGGTAGGTTACTCATATCCCCAGAATTCTCCAGTGATATGCAGGTTTCCTCACGATGTTTTCCTTCACCGAAAAGCATGTGATAAATTTCAATTATCAATTAGATACTTAAGTTTTAATAAAAAAACTCATTGGTGCCTGGCCGGGGTTTGAACTCGTAAGAGTCGCACGGTCTCACCGATGGGCTATCACAGCTTTATCAATGGGCATCTCGTTAGGAGATCTATTTCCATGAGGACCTCCATTGGTTGGAGGAGTGAAAGAGAGATTTGTAAATAATGTTATTATTATCCACTGGTTTGTTTCAGGTCTTAATGGCGACGCCGTCAAAGCAGGGACTGAAATTGGCAAAGAAACAAGACATAATAACAATCAAATCGCCGACACCAAAGTTATTGCCTGCAGCGTTGGGTAATGGTATATATATTATAGTAGCTTTTACCCGCGACTCGGTTCACGGGAACCGTTGAGTCTTGGAATAAACAATAGCTTTTGTCACTCTCCAACACTGCAAATATCTCAATTTAAATCAAATTAATCCGGAAAGTTAAATTGCAATTTTATTTAATAACATTAAATTTGGCATATATCATTTGCTCTGGGAAAAATTGTAAAACCTTCCTTATCTTATATATATCTTTTAATGTGAGAGGTCATCAGATCTATATAAAACCTATTCCTTTATATTACAAACTTGATTTTGACATATCGTGAAAAAAAACCTTTATATAATGATAATAGATGGCGTTTTTAATGTCAATCTAATGTTTTCTGTTGAATTCACAGGATTTTTATAGCCTATATGTTACCCCAGTGTATAAGGAATAATTGTGCCAAATTTCATCGATATCGGCTCAAGGGATTCACTGTACAATCGTAACAGACAGACAGACTTTCGCATGAATAATAGTAAAGTTTAAAAATAATTAGTTAAACTTAAATAATACACATACAAGCTGTTACAGTCCAGTGGTGAGACCTTGCGACTCTCTAGATACGATCATGAGTTCAAACCTCGGGCAGGTATCAATAAGTTTTTCTGTTAAAACTTATGTGTCTAATTAATAATTGCAATTTATCACACGCAGTCGGTGACGGTCGGTCATTTATTGGTGAAGGAAAACATCGTGAGGAAACCTGCATATCTCTAGAGAATACCAGGGATATGTGTAACCGATTGGTTAAACATATCCCTGGATACGATGGATAAGATTGGTTAATCTACAATACAATACAATATACTTTATTGCACCACATAAAAATTTAACTAAAAGTAAATAAATAACAAAACAGCTTAAACTAAGTGCTACAATAAGGCGGCCTTATCGCTTATTAGCGATTTCTTCCAGGCAACCTTTGGGCTAGAGAATCTATTAATACCGGGAAAAACAGGTAGGTGGTGCTTTATAAAATGAGTACATATACACAAAATAATACATAAATAATATATAGTAGTACCTATATATAATATATAGATATATATAATAAAATAATATAAATATATATAATAAATAATATAAATATATATAATAAATAATATAAATATATATAATAAATAATATAGATACAATCCAAATATACCAAATATATAATACATAAAATGGTAGATCTAACCAGATAGTGAGAGGAAATAATTCTAAATCTACAATAGAGCAGCGCGTTATATTAATAGTAAAATTGCAATATTTCTTTTGCAGTTCCTCATAGCAGCGGTCCCGGTAAACAAAAAGTAGTCATCACATCGAGTTCCGCGCAAAATGTTATACTTAAGACTACTGCTCCACCCAAACCTGCTCACGTAAGTTTTTCAACTTTAAAATATGATAATAATAATAATAATAATAATAATAATAAGCCCCCTAAAATCCTACCTTACGTCCGTGTCGAACATCTGAACACGTAGGGGGCGGACACATGTACAATTTAAACTTACATGGCTAACAAGGCAAAGGTATCCCATTTAATATGGAGCGTCGAAGTAAAAGATTACGTATAGGGCCGCTTCCCGAGGGCGATCGTCGGGGCACACCTGGAGCCGGTGCTGGGTGTCACAGCATGCGAACCACCGGTGGCTGTGGGTTGACCAGGCGGGCTCACACCAACCAAAATGTTACAGCCGAACGAAATACAGAATTAGAGTCAGTCGATACCATCCCGGAGTCCCTAACTCCACCAGCTACGGATGCTTCAAGGGCAGCACCAAGTGTAATGAGACCCGCGACCACCAAAGCTGGAAAACCACGTGTTCGCATGAAATGGGAAAAGGATATTAACACTTTCATAATGCGAACATACTATCAAACAACTAAACTTGAAACAGATATGACAGAGTATAGAAAACAGATCCATCAACTATTTAAGGAAAAGTATCCTGATGCAAATGTTTCAGAACAACGCCTTTCTGATTAAATTCGGGCAATTTTAAGAAACAAACTTCTTTCAGATTTAGAGATCAAAACAATTAAAGACAATATACTATTACAATCCAGTACATCGGAAACGAACAGGCAAAGTATAGAAGAAACACAAGAAAACAGGCTTACAGAAATGAACGTAGTCAATTTAACTCAATTTGTAACAGCTGAATCAGAAATAAGTAACGCAACCACACCTTCACACTCACAAAATATCGAATCTGCCTCATGTACAGACAGTATAGACGTTGAAACGATGGCTGATATCGTTGAAAACTTTAATATAAATATTATACAATATAAAGATACTGATCCAACCAGTAGACCAATATTACCAAAATTAAAACCGACTTACAAAATTTTTCAAATAATAGACTTATTTAATGCTACTATTATACCAGAAAAAATAGAATCAATAGAAAATATTGCTGATACTCAAACTATGATTTATTGTGTTGCTCTAACGATAGCCAGTTTTACAGGGAAAAAACCCAAAAGTAGGTATCAAAAAACTCCAAAACAAAAACCTGGTTGGCAAGAAAGATTGGAATCAGATATACAACATTTAAGACGAAGTATAGGCATTTTAACACAGTATAAAATGGGAAATAGATCACGCAAAGTAACTAAAAAAGTTCATACTCTAATAACAAATAATAAAATACATAGCACATATGAAAACGAGAACACAAAAATAATAGAATTCTTAGATACACTTAAACAAAAACTAGCAGTAAAAAAACACAGATTAAATAGATATTTGAAAGCTCAGGAAAGGAAAAATAATAATAAATTATTTAATATGAACGAAAAGATATTTTATAGAAGACTTAAAGGTTGTGACGAAGTTATTAATGATATACCTACTAAAAGTGCTATGAAAGAATACTGGGAAAATATTTGGTCAAATAGTGTGGATCATAATGATGAAGCAGAGTGGATTAACAAAGAGACAGAGCGAACTAATATTGTAGAAGAAATGGAATTCACATGCATAAACAAAAATGAAATAGAGGCTTCTATTAACAGAACTCATAACTGGAAAGCGCCAGGATTAGATGGTATTCATAACTTCTGGATTAAAAAACTTACATCATTACATGACACATTAGCAAAACAAATTACATCTATAATAAAAGGACATAGCTCTCTCCCTGATTTTCTGACAAGAGGCATAACATATATGATACCAAAAAACCAAAAAACAATAGATCCTTCACAATACAGACCCATTACATGTTTACCGACACTTTATAAACTTATCACATCTTGTATAGCTAACAGAATTAACACACACATTGAACATTTTAACATTCTAGCGGAAGAGCAGAAAGGGTGTAGACGTAGACATATGGGATGCAAAGAGCAGTTAATTATAGATTCTACAATATTAAAGCAGGTTCAAAAAAGTAAAAAAGACTTATTTATTACATATATAGACTACAAAAAAGCATTCGACAGCGTACCTCACAAATGGTTAATACAGATTCTAAAAATATATAAAATTAACCCCCACATAGTTCAATTTCTTGAGACAATCATGCATAGTTGGAGAACGACACTTCATTTGCACACAAGTACAAATGAAATCAGAACAGAAGACATAACAATCAGACGAGGAATATTTCAAGGTGATTCTTTAAGCCCTCTGTGGTTTTGTTTAGCCTTAAATCCTTTATCACGTGAACTAAATAATACAGGAGCAGGATTCGATATTAAAAGCAACAGACGCACTCACGCACAAATCACACACTTACTTTATATGGATGATTTAAAATTATATGCAAGCAAAGAGATCAATATGAATAAATTACTAGATACAACAAAAGAATATTCCCAGGATATTAAAATGGAGTTCGGGTTAGATAAGTGCCGTAAATTAAATATTAGCAAAGGAAACGTTATAGAAGGTGACTACGAACTGGATGGTGGAGAATACATAACCGCAATGGGGGATGAGGATCTATATAAATATTTAGGTTATTATCAGGGAAAGCTGTTTGATCATAAAAATATCAAACAACAACTCACAACAAAATATTTCAAAAGACTCCACAAACTATGTAAATTGCAATTGGTAAGTAAGAATTTATTTAAAAGTTTAAATACATATGCGATACCAGTACTCACCTATTCTTTCGGAATAATTAAATGGACAACAACTGAGTTAGAAGCACTAGAAGTTAAAACAAGAACAACTCTTACACAGCATAGATACCATCACCCAAAAGCAGCAAAAGAACGTGTAACAATACCGAGAAAAGAAGGGGGAAGAGGTTTAATTGAATTAAGCCAATTACATAAAAAACAAGTAGATCTTTTGAAACGTTTCTTTATTCAGAAGAAAGAAAAGAGTAAGTTACACAAAGCCATAACAGAAATTGATAAGAAACTCACTCCACTAGACTTAAGTAATGAAACAATAGAAAATGCAGATAGAAACAATAGATTAAATGAAAAATATAACAGATGGAAAGAAAAACAATTACATGGAAGACACCCTCATGATCTTGAACAGCAATATATTGATAGAGAGGCATCTAATAGATGGCTTTGTAGCGGAGAACTATTTCCAGAGACAGAAGGCTTTCTTATTGCTATTCAAGATCAGGTAATAAGCACAAAAAATTACCGAAGATATATTTTAAAGGACAAGTCAATACAAAATGACCTGTGTAGGAAATGCCATTCTAAGCCTGAGACTATCCAGCACATCACAGGCACTTGCACCACGCTATCACAAAGTGATTATACACACAGGCACAACCAACTTGTTAATATTATCCATCAAAAATTAATGCATAAGTATAAACTCCAAAACGAACCTCACGTACCTTATTACAAATACACTCCACAAAGAGTCTTAGAAAATAATACCCATAAACTTTACTACGATCGTACAATATTCTCCGACCATACTGTACACAACAATAGGCCTGATATTACACTATTAGATAAAAGCAATAAACATACATACATTATCGATATCGCAGTCCCGAATACAAATAATTTACAAGTTACTATTGCAGAAAAAATTAGAAAATACACAGAATTACAGGAAGAAATAAAACGAGTGTGGAAAATGAATGCAGTTACAATAGTCCCTATAATTATATCAACCACAGGTGTTGTCCCCAAACATTTGCATCAAAGTATCCGCATTTTGAACCTCCCCAAAAATACATTTATAACTTTACAAAAAGCAGCCATATTAAATACTTGTAGAATAGTCAGAAAATTTTTACAATTGTCATCAGATGGAGATGTTTTATGTACCAACACCAACCTAACCTAAGTATTTACTTGGTATTATATACCCGTAAATACTTACTTTTACCAGGTTTAACCTGAGAGGTAGTTAAAGAATGTAAATAATAATAATAATACTACAAGCAATATAACAGAACTAACTACTTTGCTATAATCCGCACGGGTTAAGTGAATGCATGCAAAGCCAATGAACTTCACGACAGTACGATTTTTGTCGTGAAGCCTATCCTCCTGATGATGCTTCGGTTTCGGGGCGAAACGATCGTCGAGATTGTGGTGGTGGGTGTGTGTGCTGCTTTTGTGTGCGTTGTTGCTCGTGAATTGCGCCTTGGGGTGCATGTGGTGGCTGGTCCTGCATGTATAAGGTGCGTAGATTTTGCCTGCTTCATACACATTGGCTTTGCATGCATTCACTTAACCCGTGCGGATTATAGCAAAGTAGTTAGTTCTGTTATATTGCTTGTAATATGGAATTCCGCAAAGTAACGCCTGCTTCTATAAATAATAATACTCTTTATTGCACATCAAATACATAGGAAATACAAGAAAAAAAGAAATACAGAACAGGAAAACGTACAGAAGTGCAAAGGCGGTCTTATCACTAAGAGTGATCTCTTAGAAGAGAAGAAAGAAAAGAAAATATCATAGTTATTTATTTATGTTATTATTTTATTTATTTTATTTTATTTAATACCTAAAATATATATATATATATATATATATATATATATATATATAAATATATATAGTCATCTTACATGTCTAAGTTGCATGCTGTGTCTGCCTATAAATGGCATTTGGTGTAAATTTATAACCTTAAGATTTTTTTTTCTTTATATTTAAATTGCACACAATTCTGTTGGCGGACCTAATATAGTATCGGCCTGTTACAATCCCACTGCTGGAAATAGGCCTCCTCTCTCCGTTTCTGGAGAGAAGGGTTGGAGCTAAGTCCCACCACGCTGCTCCAATGCGGATTGGTAGGTTGACCTAATATAATAAATAAAAATAAATAAATTTATCTCGACTTAATAGCATAACAAAACACCATTATTTTATATTGCAACTAGCTGTGCCAACAACGGCTTCGCCCTCGTGGAATTCAGTGATTTACAAAACTTTTCGCGAGCTTACGAAATTTTGAACATAAAAGTAGTTATTGTGATTTAACCGTGAGAGATACAGTCAAGTCAGTCAAGTCCGCGATAGGGACTTTTTTGTAGTATTTTTATAGATCTACTATTCTCTAGTACATTACTTTAGCGTATCTCTGCTGGTTTACGCAGCGCACGCGACTAAATCTCTCAGCAAGCAAGTTTTTTAACAACTGCACGATCTCTTTAACACAATTTACATAATATGCTATCTTTTGGTGAAAACCGTACAAAAATCATCCATCCATTCCAAATCGATAACATACAGACAGATAGCTTTTTGGGACTTTGTTTTATAATAAGTATAGATATCGATTTGGAAAAATATTTGTGATGCACTGAAATCCTTTTCAGCTTAATACAGGAATGCAGTTTGATTATATACATTGAAAATGTTTAAAATATTAATCTACAACATTCTTGTTGGTTCTCCTCAGCACATGCAACATTCTGAACCAGTGGCAGCTTCAGTAAATCTAATTGATCCATGACGATTCAAGAATGTTTGCAAAAGCTTACTTGAAGATTATTTTGATGTTGCAATTAATATAATTTTTAAATAAATATATATGCCTTACATATTATAGTTACAACTAGATTTCATTAAAATTTCAGTTAACGAAAGATGGCAGTGTTGTGGTGGGAAGACAAAAGTCACAACTCCATCAGATCAATGTGCCTGGTAAAGGTGTAAGTTAAATTTAACATATATAATTTTATACCATCAATATTTGAATTATTATATTTCATATCATATATCAAACGTTTAATACTGAACTGACCTAATTAAAAACGTTGCTTTGTGGCAAATTGCAATAAAGCGGAGCGTAGCGTTTATAATACTCGTTAAAGAAAGTCATAATTTGGAAGAGCAAGAAAACAGTAGCCAATGTATTCAACTCAAGACTAATTTTAAATCGGCCACTTTAATACTAAGCGTGCGATATTTTTTTTAATGTTTCAATTTGTATAAAGAAAATAAACTTGAATTAAAAAAACTTACTACTAAACATAATACTTCGTATATATGACAATTTAATATCATTTATAAATAAATATCTGTGACACTTACACATACGGTCGCCCATCCCCAAAGTAAGTAACTTTATACTTGTGTTATGGGTGAGAGACAACTGGTAAATATATAAATATATAGTTTTAAATAAATACTTAAATACATATATACACCCAGACTGGAAGAACCAACAGATTCTAAATATAAAATGTAAGTTCTCGGCGGGAATCGAACCCGCGACCCGCGGAGCCGAAGACAGGGACACTGCCAACTGCGTCAAGGGCCAGTCAAAATTAGATTAAAAAGAAGAATAAAATAATAAAATAATTAAAAATCATTCTCCTGTCCTTATCCCATTCTAAGTGGGGCAATCAAAATAGCAATAAAAGACAAAAATATGGAGGTGGCCGAAAAACTATTGAAAATACTAAAATACAATTAAAATAATAGCAAAAACATATTTATGCATATAAAAGCACATAGAAACTAAGTATACAGATGAGCTGTAGTTGTAATCTAAAAAAAAATAAAATAAAATAAAATAAATAATTAAAAAAAAAATAAAAATAAAAAGAAAAGAAATTAATTAATGATGCATTAGAGTAAGTTCGTTTTAAGTACAATAACATTAAAAAAAAGAATACAAATGAAGTAACTAAAAAAGGGCACGGACATAAAGTCTGTGGTAAGTAATGTCACTATTAAAAAAAAAATGCGATTTTGTCGTGGAGTCTATCTCCTGATGATGCCTCGGTTGCGGGGCGAAACGATTGTTGAGTTTGTGATAGTGAAACTGTGTAGTGCTTGTGTATTTTGGTGGAAGTGGTGGAGGTTTGTGCATGTGCTTTTACGAATCCTGCACGTATCGGGTATGAAAATACTGATAATCCACTATACATTAAACACTATATATATTTTCTATTTACTGTATCGCGGATTATAGCAAAATAATTTTATTATTACTTTTGAAAAAAAAACATGTTTTTCGCTTCCACTCCCTAATCTCATTAGTCAACTCTGGTGCTATTCCTTTTATACGCCTGCCATAATTAACACAATCCAACCATCTCTTTTTAGGCCTCGCTCTAGTCACATTTCTCCTAATTTAATATTCATACCATCTTAATCTTGCACTTCACGCCTTTACTATAATGGGCGCGACTTTCATACTTCCCTTTAGTATATTCATTTCGTATTTATTGTGTTACGTATTTATCCAATGTCGTCACACCACACATCATTCTTAACAATTCATTTGATTAATAATAATAATAATAAAAAATATTTATTGAACCAAAACAATATTTTTACATAAATATTCTTATCCTAGACACCTAAACTAGGAAAACCCGTATCTTAGGGGTCAGTACCTTCCCAAAACTTAATAAATCTTTATGTTCTACAAATTCGTTAAAAATAAATATAACTGTATATATGATATATAGTATATATAATATTTATATTATACTATTACATATACTTACGTTACAAAAATTACAAATAATGATTGATGAATGAATGAATGATGAATGAGTGATTGAATTGATTCATTTAATGGGCGATGAATTAGAACAAAAGTAATAATAAAAATTATTTTGCTATAATCCGCGATACAGTAAATAGAAAATATATATAGTGCTAAATGTATGGTGGACTATCAGTTTTTTTTTCATAGCCGGTACATGCAGGATTCGTAAACACACACGCATAAACCACCACAACTTCCACCACAATACACAAGCACTACACACGGTCACTATCACAAACTCAACAATCGTTTCGTCTCACAACCGAAGCATCATCAGGAGATAGACTCCACGACAAAATTGTTATTCTTGATTATAATTGTTCCAAAATATTTAGGTTGAACCGACTACTATATAATAATGCTTGTTCGGATGATGCTTCGCTTTGCGATTTTGTCGTGGAGTCTATCTCCTGATGATACTTCGGTTGCGGGGCGAAACGATTGTTGAGTTTGTGATAGTGAACGTGTGAAGTGCTTGTGTATAGTGGTGGCAGTGGTGGAAGTTTGTGCATGTGTTTTTACAAATCCTGCATGTAACGGAAATGTAAAAACGGATAGTCCACTATACATTCAGCACTATATATATTTTCTTACTGTATCGCGGATTACAGCAAAATAATTTTTATTATTACTTTTGTATTATGGATCTCCGCAAAGTAACGCCTAATTCTATGAATTATGATGAATTAGAATTAATCCATACAATGAACATTTAACAATAACTATAGAATTATAGTAGTTTATGATACTGTTGCATAATAAGGGTTCTTATAACACGTGTGTGGTTTAAAAAAACGAGCCGCAGGCGAGTTTTTTTATAGTGTCACACGAGTGTTATAAAACCAAGTTATGTACAGTATCATACACTACTTTATCTACTCTCATACTATAATACGTATAACGTACGTTTCCATTCCATGAACTCGTGGTAACATTTAATATAGTTGCTCCTAGATTTCGTCGGCAACAGGTTCACGGTCATGTTTGACGCAGCTTTCAGAATATCTGGTGGTGTACAATCACCACTATCCCCGCTCTCAGACATGTTTTTACACAAAAATTTATTTTTTTACAAACAAAACTAAACTTCGTTTAAATATTGAAAAGATTTTTTAAATGTCATATATTGGTGCCAAGGCGCAAACATCGCTTGCGCATGCGTGTTGCGTCGCCGCGGACCTATTAATTGAAACCTTTTTTTTTTTAAGGTAGAGGTTCAACCTCCTTGGTCCAGCTGGAAGTTGTATAGGTGTATCGTTATGATTAAAAAGTTACATTATGATACAGGTGTCCATACAAGACCTGTATCGTAATGAAACTTTTTAATTTTTAATTTTTGTTCTGTACGTAATGTTTGTCATAAGAATATATAATGTTTGTCATATTGTTTTCAGTTTTATAATCTTTGTATTATAGTATCAGAGTAGATAAAAATACATATAATAATGATTTGTTTCAGATTCAGTACGTCCGTATCTTTACAAATACGCCTGCGCCGAAACCCGTGCCTAAGAATTTGTTGACAGTTAGCTCTAGTAAGACTTTTGTACTCACTGACAATAAAGGTAAACATTCAAATTTTATTGAAAGTTTAATTAATTTGTATTATAAATAACTGACCAGGAAAACGTTTTGCCATATAAATTATTTTTAGAGAATTTCTTATGTACATTAAAAGAAGAAAAAATTGAAGAAAAAATAATAATAATATGATAAAATGTTACAAATTTAGGGGTCGGCGACCCTTATCACTAAAAAAAGATAATAGCCGATTGTAAGACCTATTGAATATACATATTAAATTTTCATTATAATCGGTCAAACCGTTTCGGAGGAGACATTGTGACACGAGATTTTTATGTATAAGATTTATTTTCTTTAAAGTCAGAGTTCAAATAAAAAATATTAATATTAATGTTCCTTACATCAAACAGTTAAGAGTCCACTATTTGTACAAGCACCACATTTTCATTGAGGCTGTTGTCTTGTTTTTGTCTTTTTGCCTTAAGAGCTGTGATAGCCCAGCGGTGAGACCGTGCGACTCTTTCGAGAGGAACACGAGTTCAAACCCGGGCAGGCACCGATGAGTTTTTCTATTAAAATTCATGTGTCTGATTGATAATTGCAATTTATCACACGCTTTTCGGTGAAGGAAAACGTCGTGAGGAAACCTGCAAATCTCTAGAGAATTCTGGAGATATGTGTAACCTACCAATCCGCATTGGAGCAGCGTGGTAGGTCTTAGCTCCAACCCTTCTCTCCAGAAACGGAGAGAGGAGGCCTATGCCCAGCAGTGGGATTCTAACAGGCCGCTACTTTACTTTTTTTACTTTACCCCTAACTTTATTCTTATTTTTGGTAAATTTTTGTTTTATTTTATATAATGTATGCTAGAAATTTCCTAAAAATTTCATGGTTCATGGCGGATGCAACTCTGCCGAAACATCGAACCTTATAAAAAGGTAACTCGATTTTGTCGCGATGTGACCCGTATCTTCGTATATTTATATTTGATTATATTTCACATATTGATTCTTATTTATTTTAACATTTCTGATGCCAATGTCCATATCATTTTACTAATTCTAACACACACATGCACACTCACTTATATACACATTTTGGTATATATATATTATTTACTTAGTTTTATTATTACTATTCAATTACTTTATTATAGCAAACCTACATACGTTTTATTCATTCCTGAAGGTTGGCTGGGAGATAATGATTAAAGCATTAAGCCTGCCTTTTGTGCAATTTGTATATGCATATATTGTAGTTGTTCAATATAAATAAATAAAATAAATGTCAACTGCTGGATATAGGTCTCTTAAAGAGATCCAATTCCAAAGCGATTCGTTTCTAGTAGTATGTCTAATATAATAATGACTATTTATGGCTGCATTTTATGAATAAACATTTCGTAGGTAATCCAATACAGATGAAAGCAGAGAAATTGACAACGGGTGAACCTCTCTCGCTAGTGGTCGCCGGCGGAGCGCCCTCCTTCAAAGGTATGCATTTATATTGTATCATATGCTACTGTTTTGAATAAAATTACGCGCGCGACGCAACGCGACCGGTGGGATCAACGACCTTTATGCATTCGATTGCCGACGCGAGCGGCCGACAGTTAGTAACGTTTCGAACACGATAAGGACAGGCTGCGTGCGCCTGTATACGGCATCCTTTTTCTTACGCACGTGTGTAATTTTGCGTTTCGGGTGTTATTCTCAGATTTAGTGACGCGTTTAATCAGTGAAGCGTTTGAGAAGACGCGACCGTCTACGGTTTTAGTGCGCGTTGGGTTACTATTCCCCGATATACGGACGATTCAATAACGTGTGACCTTACGAAGGTTGTGTGCACACCGGGTGTTATTTAGCCGATATAGTGAAGTGTATACTCAGGGAGAAACAGACATTACGTGTCCGTGGAAGATTGCAGAGGCCAGTCAACGGTTTCGGGAATCGGCGAAGTACATACAAGCACACACACACACGTACACATATACACGCAATGACTCATGAGGCCGGACCACATACAGCTGACGGTCGCATAAGGTAGGTTGAGACGCTGAGACGACGGGCCCAGGTCCCGGAGGTTGTTTCATCCGTCCGCACGTTTGCGCGGAACAGCTACGCTATGTTCATATAAAAGTAAAGTAGCGGCCTGTTAATATCCCACTGCTGGGAATAGGCCTCCTTTCTCCGTTTCTGGAGAGAAGGGTTGGAGCTAAGACCTACCACGCTGCTCCAATGCGGATTGGCAGGTTACACATATCTCCAGAATTCTCTAGAGAAATGCAGGTTTCCTCACGATGTTTTCCTTCACCGAAAAGCGTGTGATAAATTGCAATTATGAATTAGACACATGAGTTTTAATAGAAAAACTCATTGGTGCCTGCCCGGGTTTGAACCTATGTTCGTCTCTAGAGAGTCGCACGGTCTCACCATTGGGCTATCACAGCTTGTGATATACAGCTATGTTCATATGCTATATCATTTATATTATATCATATAGGTATGTTTGTTATATTTATCTATTTAAGTTTATGTATATACATATATGTAGATATGCAAGTAGATTTAGTACGTTTTCTTTTTGCACACTCGCCACGTTCTTTTGTATTAGCCTATAAAAAGGGTTGCCTGGAAGAGATCACTAATCAGTGATAAGGCTGCCCTTAGTACATATACATAAGGTTTACTTTAAGTTATCATGTATTTTTTCTATGTTTTATGTTTTGTGCAATAAATTTTTTATCTATCTATCATATGCTATTTTTCATACCCCTAATAGTTGTCGACCCTTGATTTTTTTTAAATTATTTTATGAACACTATGTTTTTTTTATATGTACACTAGATATTTTCTAGAATACTATTATTATCTATGTTTAAAATATTTTTTTTAATCACCTAATGTTCTCGAGTTTAAATATCAACTAAAAAAAAGGTTTCAACATCAATAGAAAATGTTAAATGTAATCTAATTATGGAACAAAATTTTTAAATATTTATCTGTGACAGATACATTTGTAAAACTATTTTTTTCATATTTTAAATGATTATGATTAGGAATTTTGGAACTATTACGTTTAAAAGTCATTCGATAGTGTATTATTTATGTTCATTCAGTAGGATGTCATCTATTGAATAATGTGGTTTCTAATTTCGGGTTTTTGCAGCGACGTCTAAGACGCAAAAACTAGTCAAGATAGCGCCGGTTACGGCGAAAACTGCACAACCACAGACAACCGTAGTAAGTAATTAACAGCTAAGCAGTAAGTAATTAACAGCAATTGTACCTATCGTACGAGCCGGTAATATAAAAAAAATCATCATTTCATCATTCTCCTGCCCTTATCCCACTCTAAGTGGGGTCGGCACAACATGTTACAAACACGTTGTCATATGAGTTGGCTACGTATTTTACGACCGGCCGCCTGCCTGACGTCAACTTACCTTAGTCGCCTCTTACGACACCTCGGTAAGAAAGGAGGGTGGTCTATTCTATGCAGCCGGATACCACACGGCACATACCTTAGTCGCCTCTTACGACACCTCGGTAAGAAATGAGGGTGGTCTATTCTATGCAGCCGGATACCACACGGCACATACCTTAGTCGCCTCTTACGACACCTCGGTAAGAAATGAGGGTGGTCTATTCTATACAGCCGGATACCACACGGCACATACCTTAGTCGCCTCTTACGACACTTCGGTAAGAAATGAGGGTGGTCTATTCTATGCAGCCGGATACCACACGGCACATACCTTAGTCGCCTTTTACGACACCTCGGTAAGAAAGGAGGGTGGTCTATTCTATTCTGCCGGATACTACACGGCTTAAATCAAAACAAAGTATTCTTAGTGATAAGTTAGTAATGTAAATAAAATATTAATGAAATATTAAATAAACTTTATTCAAATAAGCTCTTTCAATAGTCAAGGATCAATATAAATTATGAAGCAACAACTAGTTCGGAATGTTGCTCTTACCGAGAAAATCTGATCTTATATGTGGGAGTCAACCGATTTCGACACTATCGTATTTACAAATTCAAATTATTTTTTATTCAAGTAAACTTGTAAACAAGTGCTTTTGAATCGTGAACTTGGAAAGCTGTTTCTACCGAAAAGAACCAGCAAGAAACTCGGCGGTCGATCTTTTTAAAATATAATTCTTATAACTAGTTACATTTAGCCATTAATGTCTTGTACAGGGTAGAAGTATAGCTATAACCACACATTTTTATCATCTAAGCAATCCTCAACAGTATAGTAGGTTTTCTGTATCAGCCTCTTTTTAACAGTGTTTTTAAACTGAATTTTATTATACAATCAAGAAGATCAAGAACTCTATAGTCTAATTTATAGAATTAGGCGTTACTTTACAAAGATCAATAATACAAAAGAAATAATAAAATTATTTTGCTATAATCCGCGATACAGTAAATAGAAAATATATATAGTGCTGAATGTACAGTGGACTATCCGTTTTTTCATACCCCGACTCATGGCTGAAAGCTTGGCTTTATCCATTATACATTTAGCATTATATTTTTAAAGTAAATAGGAAATATCTATTTATTTTATTGCGGATTAAAGCAAAATAATTTTATTACTACTTTTGACTCGATAGTCGGAGGTTGATCCCGGCCCTTTAGAAGGCCTTTTATAACATGAGTATGTTATTTTGAGCTGTGATAGCGCAGCGGTGAGACCGTGTGATTCTTTCGAGGGGGACACGAGTTCAAACCTGGACAGGCACCAATGAGATTTTCTGTTTAAACTCATGTGTCTAATTGATAATTGCAATTTATCACACGCTTTTCGGTGAAGGAAAACATCGTGAGGAAACCTGCATATCACTAGAGAATTCTGGAGATATGTGTAACCTACCAATCCGCATTGGAGCAGCGTGGTAGGTCTTAGCTCCAACCCTTCTCTTCAGAAACGGAGAGAGGAGGCCTATTCCCAGCAGTGGGATTGTAACAGGCCGCTACTTTACTTTTATGTTACTTTGTAGAATCCAGGCCGTTCGTCTCAGAGTCTCCTTGCTCCGTTATCGCCAGTGCAAATATCGGACAGCAATGCACTGGCGGAGGTGCTTCCGGAACACAGCGAGGAGGAAGCGGAAGCGGAAGGGGAAGTAGAAGAAGAGGATGTGGACTCGAAGGTTACTTTGAGGGCTCTAATAGAGAACACCGTCTCTGAAGACCCAAATTTAGACATCAGCGAAGTCGAAATCGACTTTAAGCAGCATCATGTAAATATACGGTTTGGAATATTATTTATATAATAAGTCTGTGCAACATGTTACAAATATGTTGTCATATGATTTAGCTACATATTTTACGACCGGCCGCCTGCCTGACGTCAACTTACCTTAGTCGCCTTTTACGACATCTCGGTAAGAAATGAGGGTGGTGTATTCTATGTAGCCGGATACCACACGGCATTTACCTTAGTCGCCTCTTACGACACCTCGGTAAGAAATGAGGGTGGCCTATTCTATTCTGCCGGATACTGCAGGGCTAGAACTAAACTAACTAACTAATTTGATTAAATATATAACATTAATAAATGTATATACAATGAATAAAATCAACTTTAAATATTATAAATGCAATTACTTTAAAAGTATGACTACATCACTGTGACAGCCCAGCGGGTCACAGGTTCAAACCCCAAGTGTATTTTTCTTAAAGCTATGTAAAATATTATGAAAAACGTCAATATCAGAATAAAGGGGGGAGTTGAGAGCTTCCTTGACTTAGTCCGACCAACGTTTTGCGCTACGTCCACGTGGTATTCTTCCATCGACACTTCCTGTGATCACAAGCCTTTCAATGCTGTTAGCGTTTTTCCGAGCTATGTGACCGAAATACTAGAGAATCCGTCGTAGGCAGAGGTCGTCAGAAGGATTTTGATGCGTAGCTTGTTGTTCCGCACAAACGTGCGGGCGGATGAAACAACCTCCGAGACCTGGGCCCGCCGTCTCGGCGTCTCAACCTACCTTATGCGGCCGTCAGCTGTATGCGGTCCGGCCTCATGAATCACTGCGTGTATATGTGTACGTGTGTGTGTGTGCGCTTGTATGTACTTGGCCGATTCCCGAACCCGTTGGCTCGCCTCAGCAGTCTTCCACGGACACGTACTGTCTATTTCTCCCGGAGTACACACTTCACCAACGCGGTTAAATAACACAAATAACACCCGGTGTGCACACAACCTTCGTAAGGTCACACGTTATTGAATCGTCCCTATATGGGGAAACAGTAATCCCAACGCGAACTAAAACCCCGGACGGTTGCGTCTTGTTAAACGCTTCACTAATTGAACGCGTCACTAAATCTTAGAACCACATCCAAAACGCATAATTACGCGTGTGCGTTATACAATAAAGTCGTCTACAGGCGCGCGCGCGTCCTGTCTTTATAGTATTCGGAACATTACTAACTGGCGGACGTGACCGGCGGCGAAGGAATGCATGAAGGTCGTTGATCCGGCCGGTCGCGTCGCGTCGCGCGTCAATTTATACAAAACACTTGTTCAAAATCGAGACGTTGGTTTTGAAGTCGTTCCAGGAAATACCGAGCATTCGGCGCCAGCACCACATCTCAAAAGCATCACCAGCCATTCCTAACACTATATATTTTACGTTTAATGTTTAGAGCCCTCAAAACAGCAGCATAGACAGCATGGAGCGGCACGACTCAAGCGGGCGGTCCGACGAGCACCCCTTCATCGTCATACCCGCCAAGTACGACTCCGAACAGCCTGAAGAGCAGAACAGATTGGTGAGTGGTTTTATATTGTTTCATAGGATTAAAACCTGGGAGAGCTGTAGGTTACGTACCAGCTAATGTGTTCTATCTGACAGATTCTATAAAAAATTGTTTTGATTTTATAAAAATGTGATCGCCTGGTGATCGTAAAATGAATACATATTGATGATAATTATGCTTTTTTGATATTAAGTCTACAGACAAATAAAATTAAAGATAAACAATATTAATATTAATCTCTTTTCGATTTGACCAGACTAACTATAAACACAGACAGTAAGTCTGTGTCAGTCTGTGTTAGTCTGTTTGTTTGTCTATAAACAAAATAGTATTTTGTATGCGTGTTTGTTTGTGCGCGTTCGCACGCGTGTGTATGTTTAATGCATGATAATGTTCGTGATGATTTTTTTCATCAATCTCAATCCATTTTGCACACCTCTGTATGAACGAAAACTGTGCCAAATTTCATTCCACTTCCACGTAACTTTGTTCAAAAAGGGTGCAGTGTTTGCTGTACGTAGTAATATATATTTGTGGTACCCACGACTTAGTTTGCAAAAAAAAGTACCCTCAATAAACCAATATATATTTTTGCCTTTTTCTATAGAACAAATTGTGTTTTTTTTTAAATAGCGGAATATACCAACGTAATTTTTTATTTCAATATTGAATTATATATAGGCTAAATAGGCTATTATTTTATACAGGATGATTCCCAGCGTACGGACGACTTATTGAACATGGACGACGAAGCCAACGACAATGTATACCAATCGCCGACCAATGCTGCTTCCGAAGCAGGTAACACAGATTAAATGATTGTTTTAACACTAGGGTCTGCTTGCCATTTCGTCTGGAGTTTATGACCTAATTTAAAAGAAAACAATTCTATTTAATTTAATTCACCATTATCATTTTCCTCCCCCTATCCCAGACGAGGTGTCGGCATATAATGTCTTCACCTCTTATTCTCCTCTTCTGTCAATCGTTAACTCTGCTACTCTTTGTATATGCATATCATTCTTCGCGTAATCCATCCATCTTTTTTCCGGCCTCCCTCTAGTTATATATCCAGCCACATTCATATTGTTACGTACAGGGGTTCGCGGATTTGGATGAAAATATCTGGTGACTCATTAAAAACACTTTATTCAACTTTTTCCTACAAACTTCTACTTACAGTCTCTACAGAGTCCGTGGTCCAATAAGAATGCCGAGATCACTTTTATTTTCACTTGTTTATTCGCTCTTGATCGCTATTCACAAACTAAATGTCGAGGTGGACGATAAGTCCGCTTATATATTGAACGAACCGATTTCGAGAACATTCGGTGAGACCTTGAAAAGTCGTAAACAAGTCTTGTAAACATGTTTATCGGTAAACACGTCGAATGTTCCAGAGAATTAGCGTGAAGCGAATTTGAACTCTATGACATATAATTTACGAACCTTTATGCATGTTCGTAAGCTGCCCCGTTCAATTTGAACTTTATTACATATGCATTACGAACTCTTTTCGCATGTTCGTAACAATATTATATCCATACATATTCATATTAAAAACGTTTATATTTATTATACTTTTATATATTTGGTGTCGTAAAAGGCGACTAAGGTAAGTTGCCGTCAAGCATGCGGCCTGTCGTAAAATATCTAGCTAAATCATATAACATGTTTTAAAACATGTGTTTCTGACCCAACTTAGGGTGGGATAAGGGCAGGAGAAAGATGATAAACTATATTATAACGCAAAGCTAATAAAAAAATGCTTTCTTACCTACCTGGTTTAGACTCATATATGACATATTGTATTAAAAATTTTAATTTAGAAAAAAATTAGAGTAAGGCAAATAGTAGGGAGATGAATCAAAACGTGAATGCTACATCAAGAACCAGTTAAAGAAGTTAAAAAATGTAATGAATGGTCCATTTTTGATATTTTCCTATCTTTTTAGAAATCGTGTCTACAGACTTGGGTCTTAGGCCGCGCAAAGCGTGCAACTGCACAAAGTCTCAGTGCCTCAAACTTTATTGTGATTGTTTCGCGAACGGCGAGTTCTGCAATCGCTGCAATTGCTGCAACTGTCATAACAATCTAGAGAACGAGGAGTTGCGGCAGAAGGCTATAAGGGGATGTCTGGAGAGGAACCCTAATGCCTTCAGGTATCGAAACTGAAATTCAAATTTAATTGAAGCTAATTCAAATTTTTGCTTTAATTCTTTCAAAATTTTGTTAATTTGTACTCGAATTATAATATCTTCTAACTTTGTGCATCTGAATTTCAAACCCTATGTCGCTTGATATAAAGTTCAATATCACTCATTATAGTTGGCTAAAATTAAAATTCACCGGCATCTATCCTACCGCTGCCACCAATATAACATCTGGCTAACTGTTTTTATTCTAAAACTACTCGAAAGTAAAAGTCATCAATAACATAAATGAGTTTCGAATGTTGTCTGGCACCCAGTATGCTATCAAGCATATCTCATGTGTTTATTATTTTTAGGCCGAAAATCGGTAAATCCAAAACTGGAGGCCCAGAAATTATCCGGCGGCACAACAAAGGATGCAACTGTAAAAGAAGCGGCTGTCTCAAGAACTACTGTGAATGTTATGAGGTTAGTGAATACGATATGATGCTGTTTCATCTTCACCTTGTTATAAAGAAATACCTGTATATATACATATATGTATGTCATATAAAAACTCATCGATGATCTTATAAGAGCAACTGATGACGCTAAAGCCCAGGTTAATAAATAATAAACAATGAGAAATAACTCATTGGCTAAGAACTTGTTCAGCCTTGCTCGCCTTCTGTATTTTAATGTCTGAGTGTCCTAAACCGACATTATGTATTCGCTAACATATATATTTAAATTATAAATGCGAATTTCTGTCTGTCTTTCGGTCTGTTTATTGCCATGCTTTCATAGCTAATCTTCTGGAGCAATATTTGACTGGCCCGTTGGCCAGGGCCAGGGCCGAGGGCCATCATTTTCGACAAAAATTTGTTGGTTCTTCACACCTCGGTGTATTTATTTATATTTGTATTTCTTTTTATCTCATACATATTGTCCATAATGCTAGTAGCAAAATAACTTACCTATGTTAGTAACTAAAAAAGTGATTTACAAAATTTATTCCGCTGGACTTCATTCCATTTCTTACATTGAGGACCATCCCATTTACAAGGAAATGTGCTGAGGAGGGAGTTGGTGCTACTCACAAGTCTGTGCATTATTGAAGCAGCACGTTTGCAGATGATAGCGTAGAAATCGTCTATGCGAGCAACGGCAAACATTGCCGATGCACTACAATGATGTGGCATTCCCAGCACCGCCCTCAGCACATTGTATATGTATTTAAAATTATACATGTAGTATATTTACCAGTTGTCCGTCACTCATAACACAAGTATTCAGTTACTTACTATGGGGACGGACGACCGTGTGTATACGCGTCCAAAAAAAATTTAATTGATGAAATTTGTTATAATTATTATTAATAATATAAAGGATAAAATCACAATTAAAAGTAAAAACAACAACAAAGTTCATAGTTGAGGTTATTTTAACACCATATTTCATTAGCATATCATAACACGCCTACATATGTTTTTTTATTCACTTCTGAAGGTTGGCTGGGAGATAATGCTTAAAGCATGAAGTCCGCCTTTAGTGCAATTATTTGTATATGCATATCGCCTCTTTACAAGAACAACGTGATACTTGTCAAACTACAACTTTACAGGAAAGCAAATTCAAACATTTAAACATTGATAAATTTAAAAATATTCATAATTTTACAGTGGAAAAACAATTAAATTGTTGCGGTAATTAATTAATGCTTTCTGAAAATAAGCAAAAAAGATATAAAAAAATAAATATTTATATTTCTATAACGTTTATATAACGTATAAAAAATATTATACGTTTTTTATGAGATGTCTCGTTGTTCTTGTAAAGAGGCGCGATATATTGTAGCTCTTCAATAAAGTTTAAAAATAAATAAAGTGTCTACAATTCATTTCGACTGGCTCTTGGCGCAGTTGGCAGTGACCCTGTCTTCAGCTCCGCGGGTCGCGGGTTCGATTCCCGCCTAGAACCAACTTTTTTTATTTAAAATTTGTTGGTTCTTCGATTCTGGGTGTATATATGTATTTAAAACTATATATGTATATATTTACCAGTTGTCTCTCACCCATAATACAAGTATTAAATTACTTCTCCTAAAATCTCCCAGGTTGAAATCTTCTCAGTAGTCATTTTTTGTTTAATTTTTATACTTAAAAATAATCTTGCTCATATATACTTCCAACCAAGTCATCGTCAAATTCCATACACACACACTCTTTCATCACACACAAACACAAACACACGCACACACACTCACACACACATATCCACTCAATGCACCAATGCACTATAGCTAATAACGCAAACGCATGGCAAACAAATAAATTAATAAATAAAATTCATAGTTGTTACACTCATACTTACCTTCAATATTATATGTCATAAATAATGTAATAAATATAATCCAACTAATTTATTTTAAGTTACCGCTACTATACTGCGTCCATCATATTATCAGTCTTTTGACAGCTCTCGCTCATTAAGTTTTGTATTGCTTACGTACAAATATCATACAAATAATATTTGTACTTTATGGATGGGTACCGCCCACTTAGTGATGTCACACATAATGGTTACTACGATTATGCTACAGATTAAAAATAATCGGTAGAAATCGATGTTACGAGTATTAAAAGACATTTAATAACATGATATAAAGTTTTACTTTCTTCTTAGTTAATACATGAATACAAATAAAACAATCAGGATATTTTAATTTATTTTATTATTATTAGCTCTTGTGTAGATAATATATTATCAAACGCAATATCACGTTCCCAATCAGAGAATATTACTCTTTTAGTTCTTTCCACCACACTTGCCTAGTTCTCGGCCGTTACGTGGGTGCAAGCATTTTTTAGCAATTGCAACATTTTATTCGCTGTGAATGGGGGGCTTGTATTGCATCTCGCAGCATGCCCTTTTACTTGTGCCCATATAAGTTCTATTGCGTTGTACTGGCAGTGGTATGGAGGAATCCGAAGAGCAGTATGGCCATATTCTGCTGCCATTTCATTGATTACATAGCGTTTTGCTCTCTTTTTGGTTTTTAATATTTTTATTAATTCAACTTTTAACATTGAGTCGTCCATATTTTCTCCATTGTCCCGAAGCCAATTAATTATTTCATGCTTTTTATTAGCCTGTGTTGGCATTTTGTCAATTTGACGGGAGTGGTAGGGCGCATTATCAATAAAAATTATTGATGGTTCTTCCAATGAAATGAGCATTTTTTTGAACCACTCTTCATACACATTTGCATTCATCTCTTCGTGGTAGTCATTTGATTTCTTCGATTTAAATGCCAACAGTGCGTCTTGTACAAATCCTTTTGCTGTACCTGCATGGCAAATGATTAGGCGCTCACCTTTTCCCATTGGTACTGAGGAAGTGGAATCAGCAGTATCATCAGTCCAGAAACGAGATAGTGTGTGGTTAGCGTTGAGCCATGTTTCATCCGTGAAAACAATATTTGCCCAATCTTGTATTTTCTTTGCCTCTCTTAAAAAATCACAACGTGCTATAGCTATATCTGTGCGTTCCATTAATAATTTTCTTTTATTTAACTTTTTATATGAAAAGCCAATTGTGTTCAAAACTTTGACCAAAGAAGATTTTTCACCATGAAATATACCACTTCTTTTCAAAGAAACAATAAGTTTTCTCAAAGTTGGAATTTATTTTCTCAAGTAGTAATCATATACATGACGACGAATAGCGTCAGCGTCAAAGTCATCAACAGCTGTCACCTTATGAGCCCGGCGCTTTCTTTTTGGTGTAGATGGTTTGTTTTGCTCCAAGCCGCTCCTGCCGTAGGCATCAGTAGTGATTTTAGTCACAGTTGATAGACTGATCCCCAACGCGGCTGCAACACGGTTTCGGACTTGCGTGATAGGTATAAGAGGTCCGCCATTTTGATTTTCTTGCTCAAAATACTCATGAAGTTTTAACACTAACTGTCTCGATTGTGCTTTCAACACACGTCCTTTCGGCATTTTCACGATCAATTAATATAAGTTTCACAAAAGTTTTTCCGAGGAATAAAGCTACTTAACTCAAGGTGTAACAGATGCGAGAGAACACTCAGCGAACGTAAATGCGTGTGACTATCACGGGCGTTTCGTTGAGAGTGACAGATCACGTCAAAATGGCGGCCGAGCGGAAGGTCTGTTGATGTTGCCAGTTGATGTATAATATATTTTTTATGATTATAATAAATAAACACGGATTAACATTTATTTTCAAAAAACTAAGGCAATATTAAATCAAAATGTTGATTTCTATATCTGTTATTAGTTTACGTAGGTTATCATTAATCGAATTACTTAGGTACGTAATTCGATTAATGATAGTAGGTACTATAATCGGAATGGTATCGCATACGAGAATCTTTAGGACATCACTAAATATGTAAATCGTCAATCTGTCAAAAGATGGTTAATATAATGGACAGTGTATAACTATACTAACACTAGTATAATAATCTACAATATTAAGGGAGGGCACTGGCTCTTGAAATACAGTTAAATCTAGTTTAGGAGCCAGGGTTTCAAGATGTTATGTTAAACGATTTATATAAATAAAGATTATTATTATTATTATTACTTACTTACTTTGGGGATGAACGACGTGTCTGTAAATGTCCCATATATTAAAAAAAAACAATATTACTAAATATTGGTGAAAATAGTGTTTCAGTTCGTATAGTATTATTAATATAAATTGCAGGCCAAAATAGCGTGTACGGCGATTTGCAAGTGCGTCGGGTGTCGTAACGTGGAGGACTCGCTCGACCGCGGCCGACATCGCAACATACCGCGGCTGTTGCCGGCGCCGCCGCCCGTTGTGCCCTCGCAGCCAAAGTAAGCCTTTTTTTACACGCCGGTGGATCACACTTGACTATTCACAATGGGTCGCTTGTTTTCAGGAAATTTATCGCTAAAAAAATTTATTAGTTACACAAGTCGCCGTCGGGGGATGTAAAAAAAACAAAATTAATATAGAGTAAAGTAACAGCCTATTACTATGCCCACTGCTGGGCTAAGGCCTCCTCTTTCCGTTTTTGGAGAGAAGGATTGGAGCTAAG
The DNA here is from genome assembly GCA_947086505.1 of Morpho deidamia. Taxonomy (NCBI): domain Eukaryota; kingdom Metazoa; phylum Arthropoda; class Insecta; order Lepidoptera; family Nymphalidae; genus Morpho; species Morpho deidamia. The sequence goes on along the minus strand of CAMTZC010000026.1, from coordinate 12,351,699 downwards.
ACCTACCACGCTGCTCCAATGCGGATTGGTAGGTTACACATATCCCTAGATTCTCTAGAGATATGCAGGTTTCCTCACGATGTTTTCCTTTACCGAAAAGCGTGTGATAAATTGCAATTATCAATCAGACACATAAATTTTAATAGAAAAACTCATTGGTGCCTGCCCCGGGTTTGAACTATGTCGTGTCAAGGGAGTCGCACGCAAAATTAATATAAATTTATTTAAATATAAAAATAAATATTAAAACTGAGAGCGTCTAAGTGCGATACTGTACTCCATAGGTTTAGGTACTTAGCTAAAGGTAAACAAACAAAAACCATATGACTCAGGACTGGCAAACATTTTATTGCAACAATATGATCTACAAAATATAAAGAAATTGAAATGATTTTATCGGATTAGCCCGACTAGTTTCGAACCCGTCCGGGGCACTTATTCATGACCTCTTTACACGACGTTATCGCGGCAGGAACTGACCCAGTTCGAGTTCTTCGATAAAATTAGACGCGAGTATAGCCGGTATCTATATATTAACGATGCATACCACTCACGATAGTTTAAATTTAAAAATTAAAATAAAATTTACAAATAATAATTGCAAATTTTATTTCAAATTAATATTACTGTTTTGCACTACAACAAAACAGATATTATGTATCAGATGAAACACAAAGCGTGGAATACCTCGTGAATTTCTTAGTCTTTGACCATCTTACCTATGTTTTTATGTCTGTGGTCTATCCTTTTACCTGATTGTGACACCAGCTGGCGCTCCTCTTACCTCCAAAGTTGGCGCTTGTCTGTGGCATTTCATAGCGTCTTCAACCAGCAAGACACTTGTTGCCACGCTTTGTGTTTCATCTGATACATAATATCTGTTTTGTTGTAGTGCAAAACAGTAATATTATGCATCCTTATGAAACACAAAGCGTGGAGTGAAGACCTGTTTGCTATCTGCTGGTGGAAAAAAAACACAAAGCTATGTGATGTAAATAAAACATAAAGTAGGAAACTTCTACTTTATTGTCATTAAAACTATACAAGTAGATCAATCATCATTTATCAAATAACATTATAGCAATTCTAAATTATTTAAACAAAAAAACTTCTAACAATAATCAAAATAAAATTTATAAATCAAAACATTTAACAATTATGTTTAATCTATAATTATATATATATTAGGTTTTCCAGGTAGATTAGAAAAAATAAGGATGTTTAAACTTATAAACCTATAAACTTTGAACCTAACAAGTCAGTATTAGATCTGTTTACTGATTTAATTTCACGACAATAGTGTTTTGTGAAATTATGTATACTCTTCCAATTACCCCTATTCAAAATTTCCTCTACTGGCCTATTTTCTAACCAGCTCTTAGATGCTACTGCTGATCTAATACTACCTGGAGACGCATCAATCTTAGCCTCTTTAAAGATGGTTCTCAACCACCCTGCAATCCTAGTTCTAGATGCAGGCTCCACTGTACCCGAAAGAGTTATAAATAAACTAATAACCCCACTCTGCTGCCTTCTATCCTCAGAAACTTTAATAAGTTGCAGCACATGCCTTACTGGACAAACTGAACTGTCTGGATGCTGAAGAAGTAGCCATCCGGACTGTCTATTTAAACTGTTATCAGTTTTTGAGCCAAACCTTGGCCATAAAATTAATCTACCTTCCTCTAGAACTATACTGTCATTACCTAATTCTAATAATGTAAGGTCATGAACCCTACGGCCTGAAGCTAATAATAAAATTAAAGCTGTTCTTCTTGAAATATCAAATAAAGTATTAGAGCCTGGTGTACTTAATAACCAATCATATACAAGCTTAGTATCCCATATAACAGTCTTCCTAACTGGAGGTCTTGCCAAAGATATCGCCCGCAAAATCTGATGTACAAAAAAATCTTTTGAAAAGTTATCAACTGATGTTGCACAGTAAGTGGAAATTGCTGATTTATGAACAAGAATTGTACTATAAGCAAGATTATCCTGTAAAAATAATTTGGCTAAAAATCTAGCTAAATCACTAGCTGTTGGGGCTTTATCATTGATATTATAATCTCTACACCAAGCTATCCATCTTCTAATTGGAGCTTTATATGTATTTAATGTGGAGCTTCGCCAACTACTCTTTAGTAATTCCTTCTCTTCTAGGTTCCAATTTGACACCTTCGAAGCCCACCCCCAACTCTCCATGCCTGTAAGGCTAATTTGCTCACGTCCTGGGGACACTGTCCTGTTGTCTGATCGACGAGGACCCTGTCTAGGTTCTGTATTTGAATTGGATCTTCCAGTGCTCTGGTCCGCAGATCTGGGAGCCAAAAGCATTCCCTCCAGTCTGGTGCTATCAGAATATAAATCCCTGTTGCAGTGTTGAGATGTGCCAACACTCTGGGAATTAGACTGGGAGGGGGAAATACCCATCCGAGTTGAAAATTCCATCTGCGACTGAAAGCATCGCAGAAAACTGCGCATCCATCTCTTATATCTAGAGAAACATAATTTGGAACAACTGCAGTTTCTTTTGTCGCAAATAGATCTATTTCTGGCCTTCCCCATACCCTGAATATAGCCTCCGCGGCTTCGGCTTTTATATGCCATTCTGGTATGGGACGGCCCCTCGAGAGTCTGTCTGCTATGCCGTTGAACCTTCCCGGAAGGTAAGACGCCGACAGCGTTATGTTGTGCTGCTCGGTTAATATAAGAAGCCTCATGGCTATCTTGAGTAAATTTAATGAGCGAGTGCCTCCCTGGTTCCTGATATAGGCAACCAATGTTCTGTTGTCGGACTGGACTAAAATGTGGGCATTGTTTAGCTTTGTACACTGGTTGTATATTACTGCATAAACTGCATACATCTCTTTGAGATTTGAGTGCCATCGCCTCTGGACTTTTGTCCAAAGACCCGATATGTAAAAATTGTTTAAATGGGCTCCCCATCCCGTATTGGCTGCATCTGTTGTTAGAAAATGGGTAACTTCTTTTCTGTGCAATGGTGTTCCACTCCTGTCTATGACGTCTAGCCACCAATTGAGATCCTGCTGTACCGCAGGTATAAGGAACTTTCTTTGCTTCTGTCTCTGAAATTGTTTTAGGAAAATCTGTATCCTTCTGCAGTATAAACGACCCCTTGGAATTGTTATATTTGCAAAATTCAACATTCCCAAAAGGCATTGCACCTCCTTCATGGTACAACTTCTGTGTTTTAGTAGCTTTATCAGTCTGTTTTTTATCTTTATAATTTTTTCCTGAGGCAATATTATTATATTGTCCTGTGTATCCCAAACAACACCCAGATATTCTATTCTCTGAGTTGGGTTGACAACGGATTTTTGAAAGTTCACATGCCAGCCTAACTCTTTCAAAATACTCAGCATTTCCGCAACCTGAGACATTAGTTGTGAAGGGTCCTGACTTACTAACAGGAAGTCGTCTAAATAAACTATTACCCGCATGCCTCTGGCTCTCAGGATTTCCGCAATCCAATTTGAGATCATTGCAAAAGTTCGGGGGGCTGAAGAGAGGCCAAAAGGGAGCACCGCTAGTTCCAATATTTCCCCGTTGTATATTACTCGCAGAAAACGTCTGTGAGTTTCTGAAATTGGTAAATGGCAGTATGCCTGGTGAAGGTCTATCTTTACCAACCAATCTTGGGTCTGCAGAAAATTCATTACATCGATATGAGATATTAGCTGAAAATGCTTTGTTGCAACGTAGCAATTTAGCCCCTTCAAATTGAAAATCGGGCGATAGCTGCCATCTGACTTTTTTATCAGAAAAATCTTTGAATAATAACCTGGATTTAGTATCCGAGGTTTTACTAGTATTTTTTTCTCTCTCAAATCCCTGATCATTGTTGTCATATTGAGAGTAATCCTCGTTGCATATTTTTGTTTTATACCTTCCCCTGGGTAATGTAAAGGAGGTTTCATCTTTAACGGAATGAGACCCCTTGTTATGAGTTTCAGTAAGCATTGATTGGCCCCTAGATCCTTCCAAGTCTGCACATGATTCTTTAAGCACCCCCCTCTGAACTCCCCCAATTGACAGTCATTTCTGTTTAGAATTGGAAGCATAGTTGAAGGTGCCACTCTTACGAAAGGGCAGCTTTTTTCTATTCATGTCCTTCACCTTCTTATCATAATGGGGTTTTCTAGGAAAAGATCTATGATACTTCCTGTTCTGATGGGATTCCTGAAAAGTTGTTACTTTTCGTTCTCTCAAATATTCTGGTACCTCTAACCATCTATTAGCACCCCCCAGGGAAAGTATAATAGGACTCAACTTATCTCGACTAAACAAATATTCAGAACTTGGTGGAACCCCCTGCAAGATCTGTTTAATATTGACATTTTTAATTTCCTTAAGAATCCTATCTCTCCGTATCTCTATGCACTCAGACCGTTTCCCACAAATAATCTGCATTATATTTTCAAAACTTTTATAGTTCTGTGAACCTGGTCCAAAAACTGCTGTCAATTTTTCATAGAGCATATTAGGAGTGAGACTAGATGGATTAACAGTCATCCAGTTAATTAAATTTTGTAACTCAGTCTTTAAAGAATGTCGCTGTTCAAGGACAGCATTGGACAAACTTGCTAATAAATTCTCTGTAGAAGCTAAATAATCTTTAGTCTTATTAAAATGACAAAGTTCTTCATTAATCTTTAACCCTATAAAACCTGGCGTTGCAAGATAAGACTGCAAAGCTTTCTTATATCTTATGCCCTTCCAAGATGCCATATCAAATTGCTGAAGTTTATTTAACTCCTCAAGCCTATCTATGTTGGCTGCAGGGACAACTACGTTTTCATTTACTTCAGTACTTAACTGGCCCAAAACAAGGCTAGGGCCCGGCACAGGCGACACAGGCCTTTCCAAAAAGGTATCTTGTTGCATACGCTGTCTAACCGAGGCATTCTCAGTATCCTCAGTAAATGACCTTTGATTTAAAAGATATTGCGGTAACTGTACAATATAATCAGAAATATAACTTACCTGATTCATTAACGTGTTTAAACGTGGGTCCGAACAAGTCTGAACACGTCTGCGTTGGGCGTGTCTTGATCGCTTGTTCGGCGGCGGTGATACAATGCCCTCCTCATCTTCCGAAGATGAGGAAGAACTATCACTCTGACTATTTGAACGTTTCGATCTCTGTCCTCCATCCGAAGCGACAGAATCTAAATTACCCTTAACAGGTTCATCACCACTCTGAGAATTCATCTCTTACTACGTCTAAATTAGTTAAAAAAATAACTGAAAACTCAGTATAACAGTTACCACAAGTCAAAATATCACGCTTTAGAACACTGATACAATAAATATTAACTATTTTCGACTAAATTTCGATTGACAAAAAAAAACTTGTCTTTTCGCGGCGAAATTCACAAAGCTATGAAATGCCACAGACAAGCGCCAACTTTGGAGGTAAGAGGAGCGCCAGCTGGTGTCACAATCAGGTAAAAGGATAGACCACAGACATAAAAACATAGGTAAGATGGTCAAAGACTAAGAAATTCACGAGGTATTCTTCACTCCACGCTTTGTGTTTCATAAGGATGCATAATATTAAAATTTGCAAATAATAATTGCTTAAAATTTGTAATAAATGCTTATGTCAATATATTTTCTTTAAAGAAATATTTCTGATAAAAAAAATTCATGTTAATGCCTTTAGTGTGAGTCGTAAAAGGCGACTAAGATAAGTTGACCCACCGTGTGGTATCCGGTTGAGTAGAATAGACCACCCTCTTTCTTACCGAGGGGTCGTAAAATACGACTAAGGCAAGTTGACGTTAGGCAGGCGACCAGTCGTAAAATACATTGCTAAATGATGTGACAACATGTTTATAACATGTTGCGGAGTCGGCCACTTGGGAGTGGGATAAGGGCAGGAAGATGATGATGATTAATGCTTTTAGTATCAAAAGCATAAACATTAAATTTTATAAAATATATTCATCAGACGCAGATTAAAAACAATTAAACGACTTCAATATACAATTCTGGCAAAAGTAATTATATTAGATTATCTGATGCAACACAATATTATATCTTCTATAAAGTCACTCTGTATCAATATAGTATTATAGTATATTGAATATTTTCCATAGTTTTCTAGAAAAGGTATAAATTACCTGTATGTTTGTCATTTCACATTTTACAATAAATTACATTAAATATTATTTACATTTATTTGTTTTAAAGTTTTAAAATTTTTTGATAGCAATCAAGCGCAATATAAAATATATAAAATGGCACAACGTGTTGTAATCTGCCTACTAAAAAGAACCTTCTTTTGACATGCTTACCTTTATTAAGTACCTAAACCTACGGAGTGTAGAGTAAGAATGTCTTTATTCTATAATGATTCCCACCGTCCGCCGGCATCGTATCCTATAACAATACTTTGCCGCGCGGCTACGGCTTCCTGTAGGCCTACCATGAACTTTAAGATAACGATTCAATTCAAAGTCAGTACCTAAACCGAACCGCTTTCTTTTCGTACCATGAAGTGTGTTTGAAAAGGATAACGTTATATGAACTATAGATAACTCTGTCTCTTTTACTCACATGTTTTAGGACGCATTCCGAACTCCTATATATATACACTTATTTGCGGATTATAGCAAAGTAGTTTTGTTCCGCACAAACGTGCGGGCGGATGAAACAACCTCCGAGACCTGGGCCCGTCGTCTCGGCGTCTCAACCTACCTTATGCGGCCGTCAGCTGTATGCGGTCCGGCCTCATGAATCACTGCGTGTACGTGTGTGTGTGTGCTTCTATGTACTTGGCCGAAACCGGTTGGCTCGCCTCTGCAGTCTTCCACGGACACGTAATGTCTGTTTCTCCCGGAGTATACCCTTCACTATATCGGTTAAATAACACGAATAACATCCGGTGTGCACACAACCTTCGTAAGGTCACACGTTATTAAATCGTCCCTATATCGGAGAACAGTAACCCAAACGCGCATTAAAACCGCGGACGGTCGCGTCTTCTCAAACGCTTCACTGATTAAACGCGTCACTAAATCTGAGAACCACACCCAAAACGCATAATTACGCGTGTGCGTTATACAATAAAGTCGTCTACAGGCGCACGCGTCCTGTTTTTATCGTATTCGAAGCATTACTAACTGTCGGACGCGACCGGCGGAAATCGAATGCATGAAGGTCGTTGATCCGGCCGGTTGCGTCGCGTCGCGCGCCATTACTACTTTTGTATTATGGATCTCCTCAAAGCAACGTCTAATTCCATTACTGAACAAATTACTGAACTTGATTGTTTATTCGTACAGGCAACCGTGCAGTTTCATGACGTCGGAAGTGATAGAGGCGGTGTGCCAGTGCCTGGTGGCGGCCGCCGCGGACGGCAAGGAGGAGCAGCAGCAGCACGCCGACCCCATGCGCGACGTGATCGAGGAGTTCGCGCGCTGCCTGCAGGACATCATCAGCGCCGCGCACCACTCCGCGCCCGTCGGCTCGCTGGACGAGGTGGGTCCGCAAATAATATAATAATAATAATAAATATATGGGACATTTACACACACGGTCCTCCGTCCCCAAATTAAGTAACTTAATACTTGTGTTATGGGTGACGGACAACTGGTAGATATACTGCATATATAATTTAAATACATACTTAAATACAAATACAAATACACACCCAGGCTCGAAGAACCAACAAATTGTTTATAGAATATGTTGGCCCTCGGCGGGAATCGAACCCGCGACCCGCGGCGCTGAAGGCAGGGTCACCACCCACTGCGCCAACGGGCCAGTCAAAATGAAGTACGATGTAGTAGAACTACTCACTACTAGTGAGTAACTCTTAAATTTATCAATATCCCAACCAATGCATCCTTTAAAATCAAAAGAACACACATGCGAAATAAGCCTGATAATAATGAGCGATAAAGAAGATTCCTGTGTTTGGACACAGGAATCTCTTTTATATTATATTTGTCCTCATATTATTGTGGTAATTTTTTCGGTTCTGTTCTGGGTCACCCGTTCAAATCCCGAGAACGCACCAATGAGTTGTTCTATTAAAACATGTGTCTAACTGATAATTGCAATATCACACGCTTTTCAGTGAAGGAAAACAACGTGAGGAAACCTGCATAAAAAAAGTAAAGTAGCAGCCTGTTACAATCCCACTGCTGGGCATAGGCCTCCTCTCTCCGTTTCTGGAGAGAAAGGTTGGAGCTAAGACCTACCACGCTGCTCCAATGCGGATTGTTAGGTTTCACATATCTCCAGAATTCTCTAGAAATATGCAGGTTTCCTTGACCGTCGGGGGATGTAAAAAAAACAAAATTAATATAGAATAAAGTAACAGCCTATTACTATGCCCACTGCTGGGCTAAGGCCTCCTCTCTCCGTTTTTGGAGAGAAGGATTGGAGCTAAGACCTACCACGCTGCTCCAATGCGGATTGGTAGGTTATACATATCCCTAGATTCTCTAGAGATATGCAGGTTTCCTTCACCGAAAAGCGTGTGATAAATTGCAATTATCAATTAGACACATGAGTTTTAATAGAAAAACTCATTGGTGCCTGCCCGGGTTTGAACTCGTGCTCCCCTCGAAAGAGTCGCACGGTCACACCGCTGGACTATCACAGCTCGAAACCTGCATATCTCTGGAGAATTCTAGGGATATGTGTACCAATCCGCATCAGAGCAGTATCGTAGGTCTTAGCGCCAACCATTCTCTCAAAAAACGAAGAGGGGTGGCCTATTCCCAGCAATGGGATTGTAACAGGTCGCTACCTTACTTCACTCACATACCTGCCGCAGGGACAATCTAGGTTATAAAAGCGAGGACGACTAGATTTGTCGTACTCCACATTTTTAATAGATTAATTGGGGCCTTGATTATTTTTTATCTCACGACCTTTGTTTACTTAGCTATGCTACTGTTTATGGCCATCAAAACGGACGAAATCAGATGGTTCTATTAATGGGTTGTGTTGGGGCCTTTCGATAGTTTAGGCTATAGGCTGCGGACCGGCAGTTGGCTTACGCCCGTCGCTAGCGAAAACTACATAATTACGATACGATACGATACGATTGTTAATTGAGAATTCAGAAAATATATAGGGTTAGGTTAGGGTAAATATATAGGAAAATATATAGTTTATAGGGTAGTGTTTTCTTGGTATTCTTCACGCATAAAATGCATGCATTAATAACGAATGAAAAATAAAGGCACTGCCTGATGAATTCACGAATGACTAGTTGTCTCTACCAAAATAAAATCTATCTGAGGCTTAGAAGAATAAAAATTTCTTTTCAGTAATGTCATGCGGTATATATATGTAATTTATATAAATCACATAAATATAAAATTATTATCAAAAATAATGTTGAATTACATAGCAAAAATAAGGTGGCTATAATCCGCAATTGAATAAATAGAAAGTATATATAATATAATGCTGAATATAGAGTGGACTTTTGTATTACGGATCTTCGCAAAGCAACACGTAATTCTACAGATTACTAGCTGACCCTGCAAACGTTCTTTTGCCAAATAAATTATTTTTGGGAAATTTCTAGCATACATTGTATAAAATAAAACAAAAATTTACCAAAAATAAGAATAAAGTTAGGGGTAAAGTAAAAAAGAAAAGTTAAAAAGCGGCCTGTTAGAATCCCACTGCTGGACATAAGCCTCTCTCTTTTATTGGTGAAAATGAAAAGTCCAAATGCCAATCCTTGCTGCTCTAATGTAAATTTGACGGTTACACATACTCGTAGAGTTCTCTGGATGTATGCAGGTTTCCTCGAGATGTTTTCCTTCACCGAAAAGCGAGTGATGAAGCACAAATATCAATTTCAAATATTAGGCAAATAAGTTTTAACAGAAAATCTCTTGGTGTCTGTCTGGGGTTTGAACCCGTGACCCCTCGAAAGAGTAGCAAGGTTGCACCGCTGGACTGTAACAGCGTGTTATTTTCTTGCATTTAATATATTTTTCTTATATTTTAGGAGCCTGCGTGATACGTGACTGGACCACTTTGGTTTAAGTGCGACATGTAAACGAGCAATAATATATTCCAAAAGTGATAATTTAGAATAATTAGATAATAATATGAAGGTGCAATTACTATAGTTTTATAATGCGATTCTATTCCTATACTGTTTTACTTATATTTTTGTTACTAGTCTGTCCACTTGACTGGATAATGTTTTTAATAGAAAACATTGTGGCTTAAATTTGCTTTCTGGGCAGATGGAGAATGAACATTTATTCTTGAGGGTACTATAGAGGTAACCAACCTTTGGTAAATCTTTTTTATCTATAAGTTACTTTTAACAGCTCGACTAGAACATTTAAAAGCCCTTTAAAGAAGTTTAAATCTTGTCATACAATATTTAATCCCTTCATTTTTTATTTCAGTTTTATATTTAAATGAAATTATTTTCTATCGTGTTAGTCTTCTATGAAATACATTTTTAAATAAATATTTTATTAATGCCGGACATTATATCATATCTTTATTATATAACTACTTCTTATAATCTTAATTATATTACATCTATATTATATAACTCGTTTGTTATCTCTGAGCCCTTAATATGAAAGACTGTGTTGAGTTGTGTTGTGTTGTTGTGTGAAATATTTTGAAATAGTGAAAGACAAGACATTACGCCGTGTGGTATCCGGCAGAATAGAATAGACCACCCTCATTTCTTGCCGAGGTGTCATAAGAGGCGACTAAGGTATGTGCCGTGTGGTATCCGGCAGCACAGAATAGACCACCCTCATTTCTTACCGAGGTGTCATAAGAGGCGACTAAGGTATGTGCCGTGTGGTATCCGGCAGCACAGAATAGACCACCCTCATTTCTTACCGAGGTGTCATAAGAGGCGACTAAGGTATGCGCCGTGTGGTATCCGGCAGCACAGAATAGACCACCCTCATTTCTTACCGAGGTGTCATAAGAGGCGACTAAGGTATGCGCCGTGTGGTATCCGGCAGCACAGAATAGACCACCCTCATTTCTTACCGAGGTGTCGTTAAAAGCGACTAAGGTAAGTTGACGTCAGGCAGGCGGCCGGTCGTAAAATACGCAGCTAAATCATGTGACAACATGTTGTAACATGTTGTGCCGACGTCACTTAGAGTGGAATAAGGGCAGGAGAATGTATGTGAAAGACAAGACATTAGAGATATTTCATTGTTTCATTGTTGTTGGAGACGTTTTTCATTTCATTGTTGGAGGTGTATTACCTCCTTCAACCTTACCTTCCTTTCAACAGGAAGACCTCTCAACAGGTAATACACCTTTCATTCACTTTTGAACTTTCCCTGGAAATAAATACTTTGTTTGTCTCATGAAAAAATTATTAAAAAGCATTTGTTTACTTATCAGTGCTAAATCAACTGGATGTGGCAATATTTACGATTGAAGGAATATAAAATACTTACTCTTATGTAAAGTATAAGGCTTTTGTATATGTATTTCAATATAAATTTTTTTAAATAAAATTTTTCTCCTTAGAAAAATCAATATAATTATGATTACAGAATACTAAATACTGTAAAATTAATATATTTTGTTTTTCGTTGTAAATCGGATTTCACCGCACAGTTATCTAGCAGCTGTAAAGCCTTAGGTTGTTATCGCGTATGTAAAGACTTGTCATTAATGTATTTATTGACGTTAAACGTGTATATTTAAATGCCAAAATGGATTTTGATTATTGTAAATAGACATTTAATTTTAGGGGCCCTTATGTATTGGTGTATATAAATGTATGTATGTTTAAGTGTAATAATAATACCTATAATATAAGGTAAATATGTATATAGTAACTTAATAAAAAAGATTTTTATTAAAGTGAACCTGTTTTGATTTGATTTATAACGCAAGTGACATAAAAAAGAAATAGACGCTAAATAAAAGGCCTACTAGTAAGGTTGTCTACTAGTAGGCAAAAGCGTCCTTTCATTGAATAAACCCTGACATAATCTGAAGCTTGCTATCATCAGGCTGCTTCAGTGCACAGAGGTCAGCAAATTTCGGCTCCCAAACCACTTGCACCTATTTAATTACACATAAAAATAGTTTTTTTTTAATTAAAAAAAACGCTTTCTAGAAATTTTTGTGGCTCTTTCTACTCATAAGGTTACCGACCCCTATTCTAGAAGTGTGATGCATTTCGAAGTTAAATCTGTAGATAATCTAATTATAATTATACAAAACATAGTTAGATGTTGCTTTTACAAACACGCAAGTTCAAATGTTGGTATAAAGACACACAGGTTGCGATCTTTATTTGTCTCATGCCCATTTATAAAATTAGTGAACTAGCAAATAACTTCCAGGCTTGGTTCAAAAGGGTTCTTTGAAAAATGTCTCGGACTTATATTACCTCAAATTTGCCGAATATTACCGAAAATTTGCTACAGTGAAATCATTCAGTGGATTTCTCATCTTGAGCTCATATGATATCATCATCATACCAAATATTCAGGAAGACTCAAGGATTTTTTTCAGTTTATATTCACTTTTATCATATTTTATATCGTTCGAATATCATTTAAACTTTGGTTATATACCGCATCAGCTTTAGGGAAGTTGACAAACCATATATGAAATCCAGATAAGTAGAAAATGTCTATTTTATGCAGAGGGTTCCGCCTAAAGCAATTAATTGTCATTTATATCCGTTTCTTCATTTACGCGAATTGGTACAAACCCACACTCTAGAAAAATAATATGTTTTACTAATGTGGATCATTGTACTCGGAATACAATAATACAATAGGAACATTAGTATAATCAAAAATAGCACAATACAGTAGCTTCTATAAATAAGACCGGCGGTTCAGTTTCAAACGCGTGCTCGGTTGCAGTTAATCTTTACCTATGAGATAATTGTTCTTGCAACTTATAAATCGAAAATGAGTATTAAATATGAAGTGAAAACATCAGACAAATTGGGCAGGTTTGTATTATATCTAAATATTGCGTGTTTGGTTTGAAATAAGGATTTGTGTTAAGAAAAAAATAAATAAAAAAAATAATTGTTATAGGTAAAACAAACAAAAAAAGTCAAAAAGTCATGTGATATTTCGTAATGAAACCAAAAAAATCTAGAAAGTATTAAATTTAATAAGTGAAAAGTGATTCAAATTTAAATAAATTGCTTCCGTATTATGTTTAAAAGTAATAATAAAGTATTTTTATCATTTACCAATAAAATTTATATAATTTCTTGAGTTCACCGCCGTGTGGTATCCGGCTGAGAAGAATAGGCCGCCCTCATTTCTTACCGAGGTGTCGTAAAAGGCGACTGAGGTAAGTCGACCCGCCGTGTGCGTCGACCCCACCAGAGTTGGATAAGTGCAGGAGAATGATTATAATTTCTTGAGTTCAATTTTTCATCGAATTTGAATATACATTTTTGAATGATACATAACGTATGTGCATATTATTCAGAATGATAGATTTATTATTATGAGATTCCTGCAATATATTGATTTTAGGTTGCCTATTACCATGTTCAACATATAGGATATATACCTAAATGATTGTTCTTTAGATATCTGGTCGCAGCAAAAGATTTAAGGCCCGGGGAACGAATACTCTCGGACCTACCCTTTGTACTGGGCCCTAACAGCGACACGTCGCTCGTTTGTTTTAATTGTTATCTGCCACTTATCAGCAAATTTTTGGTTTGTAAAAATTGTGGCGTTGCCCCTATATGCCCTGGCGATGGTTGTGCGGAACAGATCACTAGTAAGTACTCATATTATACCTTGTCAATATTGTAAATTGAGTGCTAATTATATTATGCTAATATAAATATTACCATCCAGGAGAAAATCCATTAGCATCATGTTTATTTAAAATTAGATTTAATTTATACATACACCAGCTGTATCTTGTAATAAAAAAAGTTAATTAACGACCTGTAACTATCCCACTGCTGGACTGGCTGTATCCGTTTTAGGAGAGAAGAGTTGGAGCGTAGACGCACCACGCTGCTCCAATGCTGTTTGGTAGGTTACACATATCCCAAGAATTCTCTAGAGATATGCAGGTTTCCTTACGATATTTTCTTCACCGAAAGCGTGTGATAAATTGAAATTTTCAAATAGCTACATAAGTTTAAATAGAGAAACGCATTGATGTCTGCCCGGGATTTGAATGGGTGGCACAGAACCCCCCCCCCCCTCCCCGAAAAAAAATCGCGCGTTCTCACAGTTGGACTTTGTAATATAACAAAATTACCATAATAATTTAAGGTCAAATATAATATAAAATTGGCCGCAGAATTTTTCTTTATCGCTCATTATTATCAGGCTTATTTTGCATACTCGTGTGTTCTTTGGTTTTAAAGGATCCACGAGAATATAAGTTCCTTTTATTCTTGTGGCTTTTATATAATTTCCTTGGTTGGCCTATTGATAAACTTCAGTATACATAGTTGGGGGTTAAAACCGTGGGGTTTTACTGAAAATATTTTTGTTTTTTTTCTACTAAGTTGATTAAGATTACAGTCAATTGATAATAATAAGATGTTTTCATATCGACCATATTGTAATATTTATTAATACGAGTCATATATTATAGAATGGCACAATCAACAAGAATGCAATTTCTTCAGAAACTTAAAATTGTCTAAAGAGCTAAATCCTATGACAATGGTTCAGAATGTTGGATCATTGTTAGTATTGCGCGCCATGCTGAAGCAGAACACCCATCCTCGAGAGTGGAAGCTTTTTCTCGAATTAGAATCTCATTTGGACAGGCGAAGAAATAGTAGCGTGTGGGAATACTATGAAAATACCGTTAAGGTAATTGTTATTATTAATATTATTTTAGATTTTACTATACTAGCGTTCAAGTCAAGCAACGTGGGGCGTTTTCTAGTTCCCTTCAAAACAACTTTCAATATGTACACTGTAGTCTTTGAAAACAACTGAACTGGCAGTCAAAAAATGCTCCGATCGCCATCAAAGTTTACAGTTTTGAGTCTGGGTCAATCTCAAGATTGTCTTTAAATTTTGTTAAAACCGTTCATAGTAGTTTATTCACAAAACTTAATAGATTATATACGTATACATATTATAATAATCGCGCGTATATATATAATAATGCGCGTGCATAATCATGGATGCACGCACATTTCGTTCTTACTTCCATGTATGTTATTATATACGTATTTAGTATAAAGTTTTTTATAATATGTTTATATACTCGTAACTGTGAATAGCCACGGCACAGGTTTTACCTTAGTGTGGATTAACAATAATTAAATCTTTTTTTTTCCTCCTCTTTTATGTATTTAGTATAGTCTTTTTTTTAATGGTATTTCAGTTAAGTTTAGTTAAGATATTTATATGTTACCACCTTTTTTTCGGACATCAATAGATAATATTTATGTGCAAACTGTGATAGCCAATCGGTGGGACCGTGCGATTCTTTCATGGGGGCCATGATTTCATATTCCTCCACCCATGAGTTTTTCCTGTTACAAACTTATGTATCTTATTAAAAATTGCAATTTATCACACGCATTTCGGCGAAAGAATACGTCTGACCAAACATGCATATCCTAGAGAATTCTAGGCATATGTGTAACCTACCAATCCGCATTGAAGCAGCGTGGTCTTAGGTCAAACCCTTTTCTTCAAAAACCAAGAGAGGAGGCTTATGACCAGCTGTGGGATAGAAACAGGCCGTTACTACATATTTATGATACATGTCATGCTCACCTTATGAATTTACACTAGGTACTTTTATTTTAATAATATTTCAGTTCATTCAGTCGCTGGGACTATTAGAAAACGGACAGAATCAAGACTTAGTACAAAAGATATGCGCAGCGATTGATGTAAACAGTTTTGAAGTTCGCGGGCCGCCGATTCCCGCTATAGGATGCGCGGAAATGTTGCGCGGAATATATTTACAGGTAATTTATAGAATTAGGCGTTTCTTTGCGGACATCCATAATACAAAAGTAATAATAAAATTATTTTGCTATAATCCGCGATACAGTAAATAGAAAATATATATAGTGTTAAATGTATAGTAGACTATCCGTATTTTCATACAAATAAAAAATCGCAAAGCTTTGCTTTGAAATGCTTTGCGATTTTGTCGTGGAGTCTATCTCTTGATGATGCTTTGGTTGCGGGGCGAAACGATTGTTGAGTTTGTAATAGTGAACGTGTGTAGTGCTTGTGTATTGTGGTGGAAGTGGTGGAGGTTTGTGCATGTTTTTACGAATCCTGCACGTATCGGGTATGAAAATACGGATAGTCCACTATACATTTAACACTATATATTTTCTATTTACTGTATCGCGGATTATAGCAAAATAATTTTAATATTACTTTTATATTTACAGGTGTTTGATTTTTTGAATAATTTTATATACAATTCCTTCATGTTAACTCAATAATGTAAAGTGGTGCTGGGATATGACAGCATAAGCTGTGATATCCCAGCGGCGAGACCATGCTCGGGACCAAGTATTGTCCTGTATTTGTATGTAACAAATGTATTATCCTTATGTAGTATCCGCCGTGTGGTATCCGGCTGGGTAGAATAGACCACCCTCATTTCTTACCGAGGTGTCGTAAAAGGCGACTAAGGTAAGTTCACGTCAGGCAGGCGGCCGGTCGTAAAATACATAGCCAAATCATGTGACAACATATTGTGCCGACCTCACTTAGAGTGGGATAAGGGCAGGAGAATGATGTAATCCTTATGAAGTATATAATACGGTCGATATTTTTAGGTTATATTTTCATTCGAAATAGCGTTAAAGTGGATGTGGATAATACATGGACCGTATTGTGTACGATATATTAATATTTTTTACGTTTTCATAGATTATCCATAATTTTGTATATTTTTGTTGTGAATATTTCGAGCGCTTGTAAAGCTGTAGTAGATCAGCGGTAAGACAGTGTGACTTTTTCGAGGTGGTCACGGGTTCAAATCCCGGGCACCAATGGGTTTTCTATCAAAACTTATGTTTTTCATTGATATTTGAATTTTAACACATGCTTTTCGGTGAAGAAGTCTTCTTCTTCACCGAAAAGCATGTGTTAAAATAAGGAAATCTCCATATCTATAGAGCATTTAAAGGATATGTGTTACCTACCAATCCGCACTAGAGCGACGTTCTTGGTCTTAGCTCCGACCATTCTTTCTAAAAATTTAGAGAGGAGTCCTTTCGCCAGCAATGTGACAATAAAAGGCCGTTACTTTAAAGTAAATTAAAATAGTGTTTTCCTGTTCCTAAAAAAGAAACGCGATGTTTTACGATATGTTAATCATATATGTTGTAATGGTATCGTTTTTACAACCTAATAAATGCGATTCTATACAATGGCGTTTTGTGATACTTTTTTAAATATATATTTTTTTAAAGCTGTTTTTCGGTTATGTCTTAGACTGCTGCCAACACAAATTTGTTTATTTTTCTATCTAATTTCTATAATTTTCTAAAGAAAATGTCCGATAATCAATTTAAATTATTTATATTAACTTTACCCTCAAACGCCAAACACGTACAAGGGCAGAAAAAAATAAAATTTTAGAACTAATCTATGTCTAAACTAATATACTATAAACTAATATACTACTATACTAATAATATATAAGGCTGAAGAGTTAGTTTGAATATTTGTTTGTTTGTTTGTATGTTTGAACGCGCTAATCTCAGGAACTACTGGACTGATTTGAACAATTCTTTGTGTGTAAGATAATCCATTTATAAATGATCTCTAAATGAATGATGATGAAAATCTAATATGAATAGGAGAGGAGCAGCAATAAAAAATGTTGAGAATACGGCGAAATTTAAAGCTTTCCTTGCGTGCACTAAGTAAACGGTGAAAGTTGATCAAAAATTATGTACTAAAAAAATTGTTTCCCTATAAAAGTTCTAAATAAAAGTCCGCGACATGCTATGTCTAGCTTTCAAGGTTAACCCACTTTAACCATAATTAATATAAGTATTACGATTTACTCAAATAATAAGACTTGCAGTCCATACGAACGAAGTTCCGTTTAAATCTAGTATTTTAATAATTAGGTTTCTTGTAGGCAGCTCTACTGGCGCACGACTGTGTGGCCAACACTCATATATCTATCAACGATAACAACGCACTCGTCTGCCACGCCAGCGTCGACATCAAGAAAGGAGATCCTATTTACTATAATTACACAGATCCATTAAAAGTAAGTTGCTCTTTAACACGCTAACTATACATAGAGTTATTGTACATAGGGTTATTAATAGCAGGCCTGTAAGTGACAAATACACAATAAATAATGAGAGGGAAGATGATACTCGTATACTCCATTTTTGTCTAATCACACATAAAAAAGAGAGACAGATATATCATCCTCACTTGCCCTTTCGTTATTTCTCTATATTGTAATGTGCCACATTTTAGGTTGGCTTCCCTACTCTAAGTATAATAATTGTCTTGTTATTAGACATAGAATAAGGGAGCCATAGGTAGGCCTGTGAGTGTTGAGTCCAACAAATAATAAGTAGCGAAGTAGAGAGACCCATACTATATTTGTTTATCACACATAAGCAGATTGACACAGCAAGAGTACCTGATTGCTATTTCGGGCAGGAGTCTCCAAAATACAAATAGGCATGATGGTTGCCAACCTCTGATAGGAGGAAGGCACGAGAAGAAAAAGAAGCCGATTGATACCCAAAAAAAAAAGGAAAGGAACCCTCATGACCTTTCTCTTTTTTTTTAGAAAAGGAGAAGGCCTTCATTTCCTTTTTTTTGTTTTTCGATGGACACATTTTATGCTCGATTCCCTACTATAGTATAAACTCTATCTCTATAATAAACTCTATGTTATTCTCACGCCGTTATATATTTAGACAATATGAAATTATATACGAGAAAATATGATATGATGAAATGATATGATAGATCATATCATTGTAAATAATAGCGAAATAATTTCATCATTACTAATTCTCTGCAACCCTTCAAAGTAGGTCTATAAATTATAATGCCTGCTCCTCACTATCGGCGATGATCGTTGATCATATGATCGTCTATAATTGGCACAATCATCGTGCAAGTGTCCACAGGATCGTCCATTTTACCATACCATATACTTATATGATCAGACGTATAACCCAGCGATTCCTTTCATAAATGTCCGAAAATTCGATAATTTCTGCGTAGGCGATCATAGACGAAGATTGACGAATACATTGCCATTGCCGAGTATGACCTCTACAGTCTGCATGATCGCTTGCGCTTAATCGTTTTTAATCAATTATTATGAAGAGGAGATATAATGAACGAGTTCTTAAATTGTAGGGTACAGCTTTGAGACAACAGCACTTGATGATCGGCAAATACTTTAAATGCACGTGTTCGAGGTGTTCCGATGTCACAGAAATGAATACTTACATGAGTTCAGCGATCTGTTCCGCTTGTAAAACTGGATACATGTCGCATATAGGAGATGTATGGGTTTGTCACAGCTGCAAGACTGAATTAGAGCAATCTAACATCGGGAACAAGATTCAGTGTTGTTCGGATAAATTAGAAATTATAAGTGAGTATTGGAAAACAGGCTAGTGAAGTTATCGATCATAAAATACTACATATTATAAAGCAAAGTCCTAATCCTAATCCTAGTTTATCGCGATAAGTATATCGCGATAAACTTAAACTGAATTGATCGGATCATCAATGGACAGAATTATTCACGACAGTTTTAGTGAATAAATTGATGTATCATGTAAAAAAAAAATTGGCTGAAATGTGATATTTGTTGAAAACTTCGTAAAAGGTGAACCATCAGCCTGCACTTAATAGCTTCTATGTGGATTTTGGTACGTTAATAAAAAATAAAAAAGGTTACTTCACTTTTCACCTCATCAAGTATCCATGTCATTAACACATGTATATACTATTTCGATTGTACCTAGAAAAAGGGACAAACATATTTTCGCATTTAAAATATTTGTATGGATTTCAGATAAAAAGGACGAGAAAGAGTTAGAAGAGTATATAAGGCATGTATCTCTAGTGTTAGCTCCGAATCACTATCTATTGTTGGACGCTAAGCAACGACTAGCAGGTGTGTTGCGGGACATTATCAACAGGGAGCCGAGACCGACTAAGAAAGTGATGCGACGGAAGATAGCACTTTGCCAGGAATTATTGCCCGTGCTCGAGACTCTTAGTCCAGGCATTTGTCGGATTAAAGGTATCAATACAATTTATTATACTGTTACGTACGTGGTTCTTGGATATGGAGAAAACACTTAGTGACTCGTATAAAAACTTTATTTCCATTTTTTCAGTACTTAAAATCACAGAGCAGGTCCTTAGTTCAGAAACGTAGCCTAGGTCACTATTGATTAGCTTGCTTTAATCAAGATTTCTTTATTTTTCGCTATTTGAAAACAAAATCCAAAAAATACGTGACACATCTATATATAGTTAACTAATCGATCCAGAAAGTTGATGCAACAAAAAGCACAACAAAAAGCAGAGATAGACACCGGGTAACGGCAGGAACAGGACTCAACTTCACGAGCCCAAATACGACGACGAAAAAACCCTATCGCACTCCTGCTCTTGAACTTTACCAAACAATACAATCCGTTATTTCTTATTATTAAACATTTTAAAACTACTCTTTCGGTAGGTGCGGTGCATTTAAAGAAGGATTAATAATTATTTAAAACATCATCAAAATTATTATTTTACAGCTATTACTATGTACGAACTTCATGCGACGATGGTGCAGCTCGCAAAAAAATTGTTTGACGCTCGCGAAACAAATGGTTCTGCTTACGTGGTATGTAAATTCCATAATCCTTAATCATTAAATTTATTTATTTGAGTATACTTCAAAATCTCATATCATCGTTGTTATTCTATAGCTTTGACCTTGAGTACATCTTTGCAGTAGGACCCATAAAACAAATCTTTGTGGTAAACGTAGCTATGCGGCTTATGCCATTAGGATGATTATGCAATTAGACGATGAGAGAAACATCAGGGCTAAATAGACTTTGATGTTTCTCTAGTAGGCTGAGTAAAAATAAATATTTTCCTATTTTCATAGCATTATGAATGTAATCTTGGTATTGGGTAATAGAGCTGATATTAACTAAAAAAATTCTTTACATAAACGAACCGTACATGCAATAATAATATGAAACCAATAGCCAAGTTATCGCTCTAGCCAGTCCCAAGATCGTTTGTTTCAAGTTTTTATTTGACGGTTAGTAAGTGTTTTGTAAAAGCCAATTTCAATAAAACTAAGATCGAAATAATTGTATATGCCTGTTAACGGCTTCTAATAACTAAGTTAACTAATAAACCGATATCATAAAAGTTATTTTTCTTCCAGGATGAATTGCTGAATGCTGAAAAATACCTAAAAAATTCACTAGAAATGTTAGTTATTGAACCAGGAAATTCGCCTGAAGGTGAATTGTGCGCAAAAGCTTTAGAAGAATATCGGGCATTAAAAATAAATATAGCTAAGGTTTTAGACGCTATCCACGCGGAAGGAAAAAGCTATCAAGGTGGAAATATACCTGATACCGACGGGGTTGAACTCACTGAAGTGGATTAGAACATCATCTATAAATAAATATAGTTTTAATAATGAAGAGTTTTTCTTACATTGCTGTATTCGACTAAAAAGGCTGTTACAATCCAATAAATATAAATTACGGTTTGCGCTAAAATGATGTTATAATTAATTTTTACGATGCCACAAAATAACGCCTAGGTACTACTATAAATTATAATTTATTATTTCTTTATTATCCTCCTGCCCTTATCCCACTCTAAGTGAAATCGACATAACATGTTACAAACATGATGTCACGTATTTCACGACCGACCGCCTGCCTGACGTCAACTTACCTTAGTCGCTTTTTACGGTAAGATTAGTTATTTTAAATAATTAAAGTTATATTTGGCATTTGTTCTTGATAGATTTATGAAATCACTTGGTAAGAAAGATAAAAAAGGTGCTTTTAATTGTTAGTCGACGATATATAAATTATATAGAATAGACTCCCGACTCCCAGCTCTATAACAAAATATGTATTTATTCATATTGTAAGAACTTTATGCAGTTTTAATATTAATCATTCGAGAAATGTGTGTTAGTGTTTTTGTAGCATGAGCTTCTGTTGCGTACTGTCTAGTGTCGGTTTACTTATTGATGTTTCGGCTTATAGCGTTCTTAAAATACTAGATTCCAAGTCATCAATAAAATTATTATAAAAAAGCGTTGTCACTTGTCATTCTCATATGATTGTCATACGAAATTGACAGATTGCGATTATGATTTTCGTCTTTCAATTCATTATTAAAAATTGAATTTTCCTGTTATACTTTTGAAAGTTTTACACCTTCAATAACTCTATAAGGATAAATATTAAAGTACCATTGATAATTTCTTAATAATGTTATTATTATAACTCAATAAGCTATAGTGAACAAACTATTTTAATGTAAATATAACTTTATCAATATTCATCATACCGCTTATAGTGAGCGTTTATTTAGATTTTTGGAGGTATTTAATGAAATTTTATCAACATCTACATACAAAACTTACACTATTAACAATATAGGTATTAATTCATTCTAGCCCAGCCATGGCCGATCAAACGTCGATGTTAGCCATTGTTATTTTGGTTGTTGGTGTTTCTGTACATTTTTCTTTACACAAAGTTGAGGAAGGATATGTCGGTGTTTACTATCGCGTAAGTAAAATTTATTGTTTCTTTTATATCCTGCTGATATAACTGTATGGTTATATCAACATATATTACTTAAAATTGATTTATCTTTTATGATTCTTGAAATTATTTTTCCTTTTAATTGATACTATTACATATTATAAAACAAAGTCTTCCACTGTGATGTCAATATTGCTTCGAACATAATTTGACTACAATGAGCAATAATAATAATTGTAAAATAAATTTTAATATTATTGTTATAAACATAGTTCCACTTGTTAACTAAATTAAGTATTTTATAATGTATTTTTTTTTCCAAGCAGATACAAGTTGAATAAATGCTGTTTTAAAAGATCTATATTATACAATATGACTTTACAAAGTAAAGTAAAATAGAGCACAAACAAGACTATTTAAATAAAATAAAACATATGATTCCTTTCTGCATAGCATTTATTGAGATTGAAGCTTAAATACTTTTATTAAATACATCTTTCAAGTGAAAACTAAATGCTACTGTTTCTTTTATTCACAATAGTGTTTTTTTATGGGTCATGAAGTTGTCTGTTATTTCTTGTATACTATTTACAAATCAATTGTTTTCAGGGTGGAGCATTACTACCAGTCACAAGTAAACCTGGTTTTCACATGATGATTCCTGTGCTTACTACTTACAAAGCTATTCAGGTACTTTCCTTCTTAGCAAGTGATATTTCCTTATTAATAGGTATAAATAAGGAAATATCACTTGCTAAGTATTAAGTATTAAATTATGGGTCTTGTTAAAACTTTCAAGTTTAATAGGTGCTACATGTTCTATGCTATATTGCAATTTGCCATGACTCTTTTGAATTAAGTCACTTTAATACTAAACGTGTGATGTATTTGCCAGATGTCTGACTGACTACTATAACATAGCATGTTGCATTTGTATTAGTATAGTATGTAAAGAAATATTTGTGTATACCTTAAATATACCAGTTGCTATTAAACACTCAAACAAGTGACATCTCAAATCATTATTCTAAAATTTGCAGCAGCTCAGAGAATCTTAATACTATCAACACAAGTATTAAGTTGTTTACCTTGGGAATGGATGACTGGGTGTTATAAAAATATACAGAAGTGTGTCTAGAAGACAGTTATATATAGTAGTATCTTAGATATCTGAATTCAAAACAAGGCACATAATTCATAAAATTTTATTTATATCTTTCACAGACAACATTACAAACTGATGAAGTTAAAAATGTTCCTTGTGGAACTAGTGGTGGGGTTATGATATACTTTGAAAGGATTGAAGTTGTCAATAAGTTGGACCCCAATAGTGGTATGTATTATTAGAGTTATCATTACGGCTTGACCATTTAACTGGCGTGTAAGCCTGGAGCGTGTGGCTGGCTGGTGGCCCGAATTTTTCCGAAATTCTCAACAATTATTGTCATACAAGTTGTAACTGGGACTTCATTCGTCTCAAATCAAATAATACCTCAGATGTCATAAATTTGTTTCCTATTCTTACGGAAGATGCGGATTTTTTATCCCATATTTTAGTCTGGTATACAAGCTTCAACCAAATTGAACCCAATTTTATCAATGTTGCTCCATCACACAGACAGAAAGTAATAATAAAATTATTTTGCTATAATCCGCGATACAGTAAATAGAAAATATATATAGTGTTTAATGTATAGTGGACTATCAGTATTTTCATACCCGATACGTGCAGGATTTGTAAAAACACAAGCACTACACACGTTCACTATCACAAACTCAACAATCGTTTCGCCCCGCAACCGAAGCATTATCATGAAATAGACTCTACGACAAAATATATGCTTAAATATATGACATTGCCAATTTTAATATTATATAATTATTCTTTTCTGTTTTTTCAATTCTATGGTGGATTTTATTAATACTCGACATTTATTGTAATGTAATTTTTGCAAACTATTATTATAGTTGAATGTTACGGCTACCAGACTTAATGTTTACCAACTAAATAATTACCAACATTCTGGCAAAAAAAAAAAAAAAAAAAAAAAAAAAAAAAAAAAAAAAAAAAAAAAAAAAAAAAAAAAAAAAAAAAAAAAAAAAAAAAAAAAAGTTACGCCTAATTCTATAAATTAGACAGACAGAATTTCGAATTTAGAAAATTGCTACCGATATAGCTTTTAACAAAACTTTTAACTTTTTTCAAAAAAGTATATCATTTTAAAGTGTATATAACTTAAAAGTTACTACATTTGCCAGGATTTCGATGGGGGACTTTATTACATACTAACGCGCGCCGAAAATATATGAATAAATTGGGGTCTCATTCAAGGTATAATATACGAGTATAATATCGGCGCATAGCTACGGCAGTAACTACTTCTTAATGTTTAAGCTATTCCTAGGAATCTGGTTCTACATTGATTCTAAATACTTTAGTGTTGTTTGTTTACAGTCTTAGATGTAGTCCGCAACTTCACAGCTGATTATGACAAGACACTGATATTCAACAAGGTACATCACGAGCTGAATCAGTTTTGCAGTGCGCATACTTTGCACGAAGTATATATTGCCCTATTCGACCAGATCGATGAGAATCTCAGCACAGTAAGTAATAATTATTTTAAATAAGTCTTTTGAATATTTTTATGAAAATTAGACAATGCAAAATATTTAGCAATATTAAACAATAATAATAATTAACACTATTATAAAATACTTTTGTTCCAATCATTGTTACACTGATATTTACGGAGAATTTAAACTCCACAGGCAGGCATTTATGTGTATTTTACTAAAACTGTGTTGAATTGAAATATACAATAATCATACGCCTCAAGGTGGAGTAAGAGTTAATTGAACGTGCAATATCCGTGTAACCTAAAAATCCTCATTGGAGGAGCAGCGGATTGAGTTAGGTTCCTTCTATCCTAAAAACCTTTGGCCTTTGCCCAACAGTGGGACAGTAACAGGTCTCTTTCAAGCAAACTTAAATATCGGATTATGTGTTTATAAAAGGAATGTTCGACTTGATTCCCTTAAAACATTGTACTAATGAGTATGATAATACGTATTATTATCCATACTAATATAACAATGGAAAAGTATGTCTGTCTTTCTATTACGCTTTCACGGCTTATTCGCTGGATAATCTCTCTCTTACTAGTTACGAATCCCATGTGTTGGTAGACTCAATCTTCCTTATCCATTTCTTCAACTTAGCTCGGCTATGGACATAGTCGTCGGTGAATTTGCATACACTCTCTTTTAGAGCTACTTCTTTCCATCTTATGGGTCTTCCTACTAGTCTTTGACCTGGGATGCAAAGCTGTAGTGCCAAATATCCGACGTAGTCAGGTGCCTTTCTCTTGACGTGTGCTTACCATCCCAACCTAGTCTTTTGCATCTTGGTGATATCGCGCACACCGAGGCTTCCTCAAACTGATATATTGGACGAATCTTAAAGGAATATACACATTTAAAGTTGATACACGATGGTAAAAACACATTACGGAGGGCACTTAATGCTTGTCAGCGCGAACAAAGTCGCGGGTACCACTCATATTTATTATTTTATATTATTTCTTAAGGCACTACAAAACGACCTCAACGAACTGGCACCAGGGCTTCAAGTAAAAGGAGTTCGGGTGACAAAGCCAAAGATTCCAGAGATTATACGCAAGAACTACGAGCTTATGGAAGCTGAAAAATCAAAGTTCCTTATAGCAGAGCAACATCAAAAGGTTTATTGAACAATTTTTTTACCGATATTATCTACATCTGACCACGAGAATTAACGTGGTTTTTCTAAATATTAGAATTTCACTGTCAATTTGTAAAAGGTAATATGTATACGTGGTGTCGGACATAGTATACATTTTTTTACTGTTGTAATAGTATAATATAATAATCTTCGGAGGGGAAATCCCAGCATGGACCACTATCTAAATAAATAAATTTATATTGCAATTTTTCAATGCAGTGCCAGGAGGCATTAAAACTAATATTGACTAATCTAAAGATAGCATGTCACGTTTAGATTAGTGATAAATAGATATAAAATAAATAATTTTATTAAATTTATTGAAAATCATTTGAATCATCATTTGAAAATATTCATAAAAACTAAATTAAATAGATTGTCGTTATGAAATAACGAGTTGAAATATATATTAAAAGATTGTAAGCATGTTATTTAAGACCGCTTCAATTCTCCTTTGCCAGATATAATTACAAAAATAAATAACTTATTGGTACGTTAGTATGTTATTAGTAAATATAATTTAAATTCATAATTTTTTATACTTATTTGCGTAACAATGCTACTTTACTAGGAATTGACTCACTTCGTAGGTTAGCTGGCAGATATCTCTGTCAAAGAGATAAGTTGACCTTTGTACATTTTTTTTTATTAATGTTTTTTTAAACCTTTTTATCATATATAAATAACATGTGTTATTTACAAGCATATTAATATGAAGATTTGTTTTAAAGGTTGTAGAAAAGGAAGCTGAAACGGCCCGTCGGAAAGCTGTAATAGAAGCAGAAAAAGAGGCTCACGTTGCTAAAATCCAATACGAACAGAAGATAATGGAAAAGGAATCTATGCAGAAAATGGAACTCATCCAAGACAGCATCCACAAAGCGAAACAACAGACCAAATCCGAAGCTGATTATTATCACCTTAAAAAACAAGCTGAAGCCAACCAACTTTTACTAACGAGAGAATACTTAGAGCTTAAGAAATATGAAGCACTCGCTTTAAATAACAAGATATACTTCGGTAGTGACATCCCTAATATGTTTCTGCAAGCAAGTGTAGGAGAAACTGTTGCTAAAAACGCTCAAGTTCCAATAAATGTCCAAGTAGAATAATTACAATTTTATTTGAGGATATCCAAAACTAGTCATTAGTGTCTGGACAAGAATTTAATGCTCTGATAACTAATAGTTTTCTGAGTACATTATTCACATGGGTAGTAGTAGTAGTAATGTAACATTGTTACAGATTTTTACCTTTCTGGTAACTAGTTCCCCAGATCGGAATGCGTTAATTTGTACATTCATTTATCTTTCGATTACTCACTTTGGGCTCAGCCGATGCACATCAGTTGAATCGGTTCTCTTGAGAGATTTCTAGAACGCACTACTTTAATCACCTTTTTTAAGGGACCAGTGTGTGATATATATTTTCGTTGTTGATGCGTAAATGAAATAACAATGGCCCAATTATTAATAGCTGCCGTTCACTTACTAATATGACGTGAAGTGTGTATATTGTTTGTTCTAATCGCCCTATCGATACGCATTATTTATTACCTTCCTCAAAACACACCACATCTGGTCAAAGACCAGACCAGACATCAATATCAGATAATATTTTTAAGTACTTTTAAAGGTGTTCATCTTCTGTGGACTAAAAAAATAACGAGCTACTAAAAATTTGTAAAATTTGTAAACTACTCATTTGCTTATGATGCCAGTAGGCTAATTTTTGTGTCTGCATAAGAATAAAGGTTTAGTAAGTGTTGATATATGTGAGGTCAGTGCAGTGCTTAATGATGCCCTTTCATAATATAAGTAAGCACACATTGACTATTACTCATTCGTGTTATAAAAAACCACGAATAACACATTCACAATTAGCAGTGAAGTTTGATTTGGCTTTATATTATTTTGTGAATTTTTCAAAAAAATATCTGCAACATATTATTTAGTTTTCTCTTATCTTATCTAATTTTGGGGACGCCTGCCGGTACAGGACGGGTGGTCAGCTCCAATACTTGGCTATTCCACCCATTTCCCCTTGTTGGGACAAGGGTTTCACTGTTGTCCCGACAGTGTCACCTGCTCTAGCCTTCCTGTTGCTTTTACAAACCTTATAATATCCCTGAAGGAGATATTTGTTAGGTCATCAGCTTCAATTTCGTCCTTACCTAATATCTCCCATCTTACCAGCGAGTACATGGGGCACTCAGCCATAAGGTGGAGACTCGTTTCTTCTTCTCCACACTCTGGGCACGCTGAATCTTCTTTTATTCTCATTATTGACAAGTGTCTATTTAACAGGCAATGCCCAGTAGTTATGCCTGTTATAATTGCCACATTTCTTCTGCTATGAGACATTAGCTGTTTTGTTTTCTTTGTGTCGAAAGATTTGAGAAACAGCTTTGATTGACGAAATGTTGTGTTTCTCCATCTAGTGCTCGATTCTTTTTCTATTCTTTTATCTATGACGCGCTTTATTATCGTGTTTCCGATTGGGAGGAAAGGTTCTGGGCCTACGAACGTTTGGCTCGCTCCTTTTCTTGCCAATTCATCGGCTTTTTCGTTCCCTACATGACCATGGTGTCCTGGGACCCAAGCGATCGTTACTTCTCCAATTTCAGCTAGTTCATTCAGTACTTGTTTACATTCCTTCACGATAGCTGAAGTTGTTTCTATACGGTCAAGTGCTTTTAGTGCCGCTTGACTGTCACTGTATATAACTATGTTGTGTATTGGTTCTGTACGTGTTTCTTTCAATTTCCTGGCGCACTCCATAATAGCCAACATTTCGGCCTGGAAAATACTTGTATATTTACCCAGATTTAAGACCTGGTGTAAATTTGACAAGGTGCTGTAGATAATACCGGCTCCTGCCAGCTTCGTGGATTCTCGTCTAGAGCCGTCCGTGTAACAGATGGTCTGACGCGAGTCACTAATATTTACTTCCCAGTCTTCCTTAGCTCCTATGTGTATTCTATATTTTTTATCGAAGATTTTCTGTCTTTTGATCAAGTCACTTCTCTTGACGACCATTGACAGATTATCTCCGTAGATTTTCTCTATTTCAGTATGACCTTTATCCGTAAAGTTTCCCTTCCATTGTTGGAATACTTTCATCTTGTACCATTGTTCTATAGCCTTTCTTTTGGCTGCTAGATCCAAAGGATATAGTCCTACCAGGACCTCTAGTGCGGCGGATGGAGTGGTTCGCACTGCGCCTGTAATCATTACTGTTGCAATCCTCTGTACTTTCGTTAAATCCTTAATATTGACTCCGATCTTGGCTCTATGCCACCAGATCGCAGCACCGTAAAGTAATCTGGGTAGTATGATAGCCGTATATATCCACTTAGCAATATTTGGCTTCATACCCCAGGTTCTTCCCACTGTTCTTCTACATTGCATAAGCGTTATTTTAGCTCTATTGCATTGTTCTTTAATATGTAAGTTTTCTCTTAATAAGTAAAAGAACTTTTTAAATTTCTTAGATTAAACAGCAATTACTGTTTATTTTCATGAAGAATCTAATTGTAAGAACAATAGGTGAGGTAATATTTCATTAGATAGATAGAGGTATATATCATTAGACTATTTAAATGATAAAAATTTAAAGGCCTCATTTTATTTATATACAATTAGCAATTAACTCAGACTAATTTTAACTAAAGATCGTGGTTAAGTCTATTCATGAGTCTTGAAAATGCTCCAATTCCTAGTGTTGGTTAATATACAGGCAGAAAATTTAACTGTAAATATGAAATCAATCAAACATTATTTATTAATCGATACTTATGTAAGTATTGATGGAATATCCTCTCTTTAGCTATGAAAGTCCATTACAACTTATATGTAGTCCGAAAGTAAAAAGGTATCAAGAATAAGAATAAAATCATTTCTTTTTTTATGTAAATTATTCACAAAAAAATTGTTCATAATGAACAAAGACAAACTAAAGTGATATATGTTTTTGTATGCATTATAATAAAAGTCATAACAGTAAAGAAAATGTGATTTTATTGAAAAGATAATAAATAAGCATATGATGGCATCACTTAGATTTTATTAAAGGCAGCAATATCCACTGACTGGACAAAATCTTCAAACTCCTGGATTTTTTCTGTAAGAAGATCCACAGACACTTTGTCATCCTCAATGACACACATAATCTGAAGCTTGTTGATACCATAACCAACTGGAACGAGTTTAGAGGCACCCCACAGCAAACCATCCATTTCAATGGTCCTAACCTGTTTTTCCATTTCAGACATATCTGTTTCATCATCCCAAGGTTTAACATCAAGCACTATAGATGACTTAGCGATAAGGACTGGTTTCTTTGACTTCTTGTCTGCATAAGCCTGTAGACGTTCTTCACGGATTCTTGCTGCCTCTGCATCCTATAAAAATACAGATATTCATTACTTCTATATCTCTGTGTGATGACTTAATTATGATGCATAAGATAGTAAAGCTTGTGTATGCTGGGTTCAATATGCAGAGAGAAAATACTTATTTGGTTTTTTAAATTTATTATTACATTAAAAGTAAAGTAACGGCCTGTTACTATGCCCACTGCTGGGCTAAGGCCTCCTCTCCGTTTTTGGAGAGAAGGATTGGAGCTAAGACCTACCACGCTGCTCCAATGCGGATTGGTAGGTTACACATATCCCTAGAATTCTCTAGAGATATGCAGGTTTTCTCACGATGTTTTCCTTCACCGAAAAGCGTGTGATAAATTACAATTATCAATTAGACACATGAGTTTTAATAGAAAAACTCATTGGTGCCTGCCCGGGGTTTGAACCCATGTCGTCTCTAGAGAGTCGCACGGTCTCACCGCTAGGCTATCACAGCTGTATTACATTAACATTTGTATTATATTGTTACGACGTGTTTTAAATACAACCTCCTTCATATAGTTGGCCAGTAATAAAAAAAAAACATTGTCGCTGTCATGTGTTGAGTTGTTGAAAAAGATTAAATGGGTTTACTTTTGGAAAATTGCTTCTTATTTATTAATAATTCTCAAGGAAAAATATTGTTGTCCTTATATTCAGAAGTGCGATGGAATCCTTAACTCACAAATTAAATGTAAAAAACGAAATTTCAAGAGGGTGAAGAAAAAACAAGTGATGGTAATGTGTAATAGTGTTGACATAAATGTAATTCCCGATTGGTTTTTAGCGTAAGAAATAAAAGATTGGAAGTTTTATTTACTATACGGGGATAAATGCGATGCTCGTAACATTTTGACTTTACAGAACCTTCAGAATGGCCAACTCTAACAGCAGGAAAAAAGGAGAGCAGAAATGTAGCATGCATGTAGCAAGCGAGCTATGGCGATGAGCGTTAGCATTAGCAAGGCTCTTTACGTACACATCTGTGTTACGTATGCATCTGCTAAATTCGCTGCCATTAATTGTGCTGTGTTATGCCATGACAGCGATTAATTGCAAGATTGAGAGAGCTAAAGGGTTAAAAGAGCAAGTATTGAGTTTCTTGCCGATTCTTCTCAGTACAATCAGCATTCCGAATCGGTGGTAGAATCATTCCCAGAAGTCAGCTTATTAGATTTGTGGAGCCGCAAATGTTGTCAGGATGGTAGACTGTTACGATGTGTTTTAAATACAACCTCCTTCATATAGTTGGCCAGTAATAAAAAAAAAACATTGTCGCTGTCATTATGTGTTGAGTTGTTGAAAAAGATTAAATGGGCTGACTTTTGGAAAATTGCTTTTTATTTTTTATTTTTTATTTTTATTTTTTATAATATACTTAATTTCTATTCCAAAGTACCAAAACCTTTAAGTGATACATTTTCTATTAAAAAACCTAATTTTAGAGCTAGAATACAAGTTTTTGGTCCACTGGGTTCTAAGGAGGTAGAATACCACCAAACCACCCACATACCATGAAAGGTATCTCTCGAAATAACATATTTATTGGCAGATTTGCTCATACTTTAATCAATTTTTGATTTAGATACTGAATTTTCACTGCGAAGAGGATGTTAATATTATCACACAAAGTTAAAATTTTAATCAATATTTGATTTAGATAAGGAATTTTCACTAGAGAGACATCAATATTAAAAGGATGTCACTACTTTATACTAAATACACACCTCTTCTTCATCTCCAGAACCGAATAGGTCAACATCATCATCATCGTCATCTTCATCTTTTTTAGCAGGCGCAGCCGCGGTTGGCTTAGCTCCAGCGTTAAGAGGGCTCACCCCATCAACCCATGCTTTACGCTCGGCGGGAGCATATGAAGCGATCTGATTGTACCAACGCAGGGCATGTGGCAGACTAGCAGCCGGCGCTTTTCCTACTTCTTCAAACACATGAACATCAGCTTGAGAAGGGATGTATCTAAAGAGGATAATAATTTATTAAATCTAGTCATACGATCTAAGGTTTCATAAGGATAGAAACGTTTTAACGATACATCGGCTTTCCTAAAAATAGAGGTTAATATAGGTTGACGTGGTGTTGCGAACTTATTATAATTTAACAGCAAAAGCATAACATACCCAGATATATAACTTCTATCAGTTAAATATTTGTTCAATTCACTAAGACCTTGCTGAGATTTTACGTCCCCGAATGCCATTCTTGTAAAAGTTAAGTACTCCCTTCACACAAATACCACACCACACGGTTGATTTGAGAGCAAAAGAAAGATGTTAGATGACCAAATAGTATTAGGGATGTGAATAATCGATTTTTGTATTAATCGATTATTTTGTTATACTCTTTGTTTTTTTTTTAAATATATTTGGTCCTTTTTTTAAAGATAGGATATGTGTTGTTTGATAGAACCAACATAGCCAAGCTACACATTTTAATGGAATTTTGCAAACAGCGCATTTGGTATTTTTTATTCGTTCTTGTCTACTCTAATTAATCTTAATTTTAATTAATTATTTATATTTCAGAAAAACAACTTTACAAATACTCAGAAAAAACGATGATTAATAATCGATATTATTAATCACCAATCGATTTATTTTGATGATAGAGAGATCGATTATATATTAAGCGATATTTTCCACTCCAAGTACATCCCTAAATAGTACATGATGTCTTCTTCTTTTTAATTAGTTTTATTAACGGCCTGGAATCAGGTCCTTAAAGGCCATTCATAAAACTTCTACAATTTTCCTTAAAGCTACTTAACTACATTTTAAGGTAGGTACACTATGCTTTAACAATTTGCTTATTACTAATATCTACAAATACTATATAAATACTAAATAATATCTACAAGCTATCTACGCATAGCTTTAAAGCATGTGATATGACTTTCACTATCAAGCTCAGGGAATTATTAAATGTAAATAGTAATTCGTTAAGCTATTTCTAGTGCTCAGCGCCGCCAATTTGAATTTTTTATCCACAGACCGGTGACTAAATAAAAACATCGACCTAATATCGTAGATTTTAATTTCATAAAAACGCAGATATGACAATTGAGTGTGATCATGTTAATTGCCTTTTTAAAATTCAAATAAACATATAAATAAATATATGGGACAATTACACACACATCCTAAAAGTAACTCAATACTTGTGTAAGGGTAACAGACAACTGGTAAATATATAGTTTTCAAATATTCTTATATTATATGTATACTCAGACTCGAAGCTATAACAAATTGTTTTTAGAACATGTTGACCCTCGGTGAGAATCGAGCCTGCGACTCGCGGAGCTGAAGGCAGTTATACTTCCACCTGTTCGAACGGGCCAGTGAGTAAGTTTCATTTTAATACTTTTTTTATTCAGAAAGTAATAATCTTTGTGATAGTGATATTCTCAAGTTTCATAAACTAAGTTTTTTTTTTTTTTTTTTATTGCGTAATAGGCGAGCGCTTGACAATCTATGGCTTGACAGTAATCATGCCTGATGGTAAGCAGTGATACAGTCTAAGATGGAGTGCGCTTGCCTAGAAGATACCTATTCGCTCTTAGTAAGACTTTTATGATAATAATGTAGTCAATAAATTACCATAAATTAAATTATAGTAACCAGTTTTGAAACCAAAATTAAGTAAATAAAAGAAAATGGATTTCTGCCAAGATTGCCTGGACAAGATTTCTGCCATTCATAAAATTATCTGATTAAGTATATTATTCTCTTAAGACTAGATTCCAGACTGTCAATAAATAAAATAAATAAATAAAAATAAAATACATTTTCTCTTTTATTTATTTCTTTTTATTTTTCTGCTTTATAATAATCGAATTATGTATTGTATTGCTACAAAAATGTAAAAGAGGAATTTGTGCAGTATAGTTATACCTTATACCTTTATCACACCAGACTAGTCATTTTAAAGCCGTTGTCTATTGCCAGTGCATTACACATTTATGTTATATACAGTAAAGGGTTTAAACCCATTTATCCATGTTGGACATCCTAGAAGTTGAACGTCAGTTCAGAATAAAACCCCTGAATTGGAAAACAATGTTGCTATAATTCCAGAAGTACATTTCCATTTATCATGGGAAATATTTACGTCTACATGCTCTTTCATATATAGAAAGGCAGGCAGGAAGTTTATATAGATTCACACAACATATTCGTTTACTTGATTTGTCCTCGAAATAAAAATGTTTTTTTCAACGTAAAAACGATTTGATTTCATCATATCTAATCTAGATTAAGATAATGGCACCTTATTTGTGATTTAATGGCTCCGCCTGAAGCAATTATTATCACTAGTTTATTTAGCTAGTTATTCTAATTGCATTTCAATAGTCATTTACTGTAGTTGGAGTGGGTAATTGAGAAAAACCAGTGCAATACAATGATTATAAAACAATGCGTATGCGTTATACTTATATAAATATCTTAGTCCGACCCACACTTCAATAATCAATTCTGAATTGAGAATTCTCATTACTCATTCTGAACTCGGAAGTTCTTAGTGTATTACTTCAGAATCAGATCTATATTTCAGATTTAGACTTCATGTTTCTGTGTACAGTCAAGTGAATTTAAATATAAATTTGCCAAATATTAGCGTGCCATTCTCAATTTGAGTCGTGAGTGATTATTTTATTTTATTTATTGTAAGTTTACTAGCGAAGTACGTTATACTATAAGTGTATAATCTATGGTGTACACTGTTCCGATTTAACGATGATGGGAGTCCGCAAGTGCCGGAAATGCGAAAAATGCAGTGTTGGTGGATCTCCTACGAGGTGGATTTATGAAGCATAGTATCTTATTAGATGGAAGCTTTTTGAAAAGACATCTTAAACTGTTGACATTTGTCTTTTGAGAAAAGATGGGAAGTGATTGACTGGAAAATATATTTAGTATACTGTAAGGTAGCGTACTCTATTTAAGATTTCTTTCCCTGGGCTTAAGAGATTTATAATTTTATATTGGAAAGTGTTAAAATTTTAAGTGTTAGTTTTACGAGATAGCCATTTAAAGAAAATCCCATGTAGAGTTGAATCCCTTTTCTAAGAATTTTAACGTTTTGTGTTAATTAGTTGAAATATTATGATAGTTGTTGAACATTTTGGTAAAAGTCTTGCTGCTTTGTTCTTGGTAATTTTTATTAAAAACGCAGCCAAATCTAATAGAGTTGTAATGTGGTGGGGATATTTATCGCTAATTGGGCTACAAAAAATTCATGATGCAATATAATAATTTTTAGGAACACCTATTTAAGCTGTAAAGCTATTTAGGCAGCTACACTATTAATCCTTATTTACATCACAGCATGATTGCTTATATTTTATAGTTTTAAATATTATATCTTCTATCTATCTTTATATCTTATAATTATCTTCAAGGCTTCCACATAATTAAAATTAAAATGCATCAAAATATTCAGATAGGGCAGATTGAAGAGAGACTGAGCTATTGACTGCTAGTAATTAATAAATTTAAAAGAAAAACATGTTTCATTTTGCTGGGTTTTATATGCTTTATATGACAAATCAGTTAGTTAGTTTAGTGCAATAGCCATGGGAAAGTTGTTAATCAGAAATCTTAGTGAATGTTTAAACATGTCAAACTTACTTAATTAGAAGAAAGAAGTGTGTGTTGAATAAAGCTCTCTGTACCTTAGAATTGCAAAAATAAGTTCAAATATGTTAGTTTCATTTTGTGTTTGTATTAAATAAAGACTAAATGTTATTATTATATATTTTATATATTTTTTAAATGTTATTAATCCAATATGTAATTAGTTAGCGAATATCCTACAGTAGTAAATATAAATATGGAAGGGCTTGCAACCATCTGTTTCCATCATCAATAATACAGGATCCTGTTATTAAGAGAATATCAACCCATCTGAAGAATAAAGTTACATTGTGTTAGCTACGGCCGGGATTCGACTCATAATTCTAACATTCTGTCATAGAAAATGTTACCAAATAATATGTCACCAACAGATAACCGTACAACTATAACATATTGGACACGCTAAACAAGTATTGACAGGTTAATTTAATAATAATTTGTAATCATTAAGCCAGGACGATTCTACCACCAGTTCGGAATGCTGTCCTCCACTGAGAAGAACTGGAAAGAAACTCAATGCTTGCTCTTATCGCGAATATGAACTATTTGACGTTAGATTCTAACAACACGAAATACTCAATATCGCAGCACTTTAAAACATATGGACACCTTGAGAGGTGGTATTGGACTGCCTAAACTGTTGAATGTCGCTCGCGAACAAGACTTGGGTCACAATATTTTACCCTCATTCATTCAGTTTTATTCCTCTACCCACCAAATGACAGATAACATTATTGTAGACAAAACACTTCCTCATTATCAATTCAACTCATATCTGAAAATATCTAACATTTGTCTATATATATACATGGTACATTTGACTTCATTCTTCAAAACGAACACATATCACATGTGTTCATTTTTTAGTACATAAACATCTTGTTTTAGTGCAATATAGTAAATATTATTAGTATAAAGGAAAGGCACTTATGCTGTGGGCCATGTTTTCCATTAATGTCTAGGTTGGGTGTGCAATTGATTTGTATCTTAGTTGAAAGTTTCAACCACAAAGTTTATAACATATTAAATTCACTTGTTAGTGGTCTTCTTTATACATGCTGTGTGATATCCGGCTGAAAATAGACCACCCTCATTTCTTACCGAGGTGTCGTATAAGGCGATTAAGGTTAATTGACTCACAGTGTGGTATCGGGTTGACTAGAATAGACCACCCTCTTTTTAAAATGTAAAATACTACTGAGGTAAGTTGACGTTAGGCAGGCGGCCGGTTGTAAAATACGTAGCCAAATCTGATGACAACATGCTTCTAACATTTTGTGCAGCCCCCAACTTAGAGTGGGATAAGGGCAGGAGGATGATGAGTGATCTTCTTTATATGTATATTATGAAGTAAACAGTTCTGACTTCCGCTTTGTTCACTCTGTAGTCTTCAGGAGGTCCAAATTGTTTATTAGTTGATTAGGTATTGGGTTTGGTTACTGTGTTTTAGAGATCTCTTGACCTCTTTTTTTGTCTATTTGTAAAATTTAATTTGCACATTATTTAATTGTTATATATCTACAATTGTTCTCTGCATTAATTGAATTATATTTTTATGTCAAATAATCATAAGTAATAATAAAATTATTTTGCTATAATCAGTGATAAAGTAAACGTGTAATGTTAAATGTAGAGTGGACTATCTGTTCTCATATCCAATACAGACATGATTCATAAAAAAATACATGCTCATATCTCTACTATCACCTCCACAATACACAAGCACTACACTATCACAAACTCAAAAATCGTTTCATCCCACATCATCATGAGATAGACTCAACAACAAAATCACAAAGAGATGCATTACCCAAATAAGCATGGATGAATAATAATTGGTTCAACCCAATTTTCAATCATCAAGCTAATTTTGACTCTATGACATGTAGTTTACAAATTCTTTTTGCATGTTCGGAAACTGCCCCCTCCCAACTTGAACTCTTTGACTTATGATCAATTGAATACAGCTTCAATAAAATGGTTATTTTGACGCACCATAGCAGATTTCTTGTAATGAGAAAGAATTGCTGCAGACCGTCACGGTAACGTGGGCTTACGCGTACAGTTACGTAGGAAGACCCATTATGCTGTTGCTATAGGCTTTCCAAGATAAAGATATAGAATGATGTTTAAGTGTACATATAATATACTGCCTCTATGGCTGGTATCAAAAAGATACTATGAGTATATAAATAAGTAGCAATGCATCGCGGTTTCACCCGCGTACATACCGATCCTGTGTGGTAGTAGGAAGTCTACTAAGTCAGTCATACATTTACTTTTTAAAATTAAAATTTTGGTCCTAGGTCGATATTCAATGGTTAAGGCAAAGGAAATTTTAACTGGAAATGGAATTCTTTTGAAAGGTATAGCTATATATCCGTGGGTATCATTGGTATCCTTGGAATAAGGGCTACCTCACCGGTTGCAGGCCCTGTTATAATGGTTGCTACAATTAATTTGTTATGGCATTATTTTCTTTGGATTGTCATTTGTTCAATTTGAATGTCCGATTTTAATAATTTAAAAAATATTTAAGTGGTATTGAAACTGTTTTAATAAAATATCATTTAATAAGATAAAAATTGATATGGAGATATGAATAGTATGGTTTGATTATTTTGGCATTTTTATCAACATTTACAATGTTAAAAAGTTAAATTGGCATGACTGTATTAGTTATATATGTGGTATCGCTGACTTTTTTCATAGATATTGGTACTTTCTATAATACTGTAAAACATTTTTTTTGTACTATCACCAATAGTTTTCACAGCGCACACTATGTAAGATTTTTATGACTAATTTTTTCACACTTTTACATTTTTATTAGGTATCCCTATTTTTTTTTTAAATGCAAATATCCTATGTTTCTCAGTGAAGATGCAGCTTTTCATTGATGAAATTTTAAAAAATCGTTTGAGTAGTTCTACATGATAAAACATTACAAACATACATACATATATACAAATCTTTCCTCTTTGTTAATATTTGTATAGAAAAATACATTTTCTCATACTCCAATATTGCCTTCAGTGTAACAACTGCAAAATATTTGAAAATTTAGTTGTAAATAAAGTTCTTCTTTGCAGATTTTACAGGGATTTTACAACTGAATGGGGGATTATTAAAATGGATGATGACTATGAAATTGGAGGACCGATTCCAGGTAACGCTTCAAAATTTTGTTATATTTGAATTAGTGTAAATATCCCATAACAGTTGTTCGGGCAATTTTTTCCGCTGAGGGTAATCGGGGCTTACTGCACCTGAGGCGGTGCGGGTAGGTGGCACAATAAATGTC
This sequence comes from Morpho deidamia, assembly GCA_947086505.1. NCBI lineage: Eukaryota > Metazoa > Arthropoda > Insecta > Lepidoptera > Nymphalidae > Morpho > Morpho deidamia. The sequence goes on along the minus strand of CAMTZC010000026.1, from coordinate 12,311,823 downwards.
ACAGTTAGAACAAAGAAATCGGTCGGCCGCGCCACACACGCGAACTCGGTACTCGTGGTCATTCAATTGGTTTTATTATACTTCGGCCGGAGCGACGTGGACACCACACCCTATAAAGAAGCCTCCCAGTGTAAGGTCAGTATCCCTTGATTATTCGGGGTGGAGAAATTGCCGGTTGTCTGCCTATCCTAATTACGCTCACCAACTGTGGCTATCGAAGGGCACGCAGTAGGCGCGAACATAGTTTTTGGTTCCATACGAGTCGGATCGTTCGATTAACGAACAGGGCCATAGTATTGTTATTAGTGTTATTAGGTTTTTTAGACAACCTAGTTAGTTTCATTCGGCGGAATTTTCGGATATTTATAGTCAAATTGAGTTACGTTAAAAGTAATAACAAGTTTATAATTTTTTGTACACGGCATCTATATCGGTAGATTTCTAATTATTTTATAGGCGAGTAATATCGGTAATATAATTTATTTTTTCGTTTAATTTAGTTTTTTTTTATTTATTTTGTGTAGTTTACCTACTTAATTCTAATAAAAATGTCTAAACCATTGTTAAATAGATTTAAAACTCATTATGATTGGTTCGTTCATTCTTTAGACATTGTAAGCAATAAAACTTACGAGTCGGTTGTTATCTCTGTGCGGTTACGTAAATTGGAGGAAAGATATACCTTGTTGAGTGCGACATACGAGGCATTATTGAATGATATTGATGAGTCGGATGATGAACTTGTTGTTGAATATGACAAAAAATATAGACAAGCCGAGGAAATTTATAATCAACTGGAAGCGATATCAGTAACTTTTCCTAATTTTGATAAAGTGTCGAATACGCAATCGAGTGCGCCCATGGCCAGATTGCCCACGATTAATCTTACGGTTTTTGACGGCGATGTATATTCGTGGACAAGTTTTATGTCATTGTTTAGCTCGTTGGTTTTGTCTCGGAATGATATTTCTAAAACGGAAAAATTTCATTATCTTTTGTCTCACGTCGAGAAGGAGCCTCGGTCTTTAATAAAACATTTACCTATGATTGATGAATCATTAGATACGGCAATAGAAATTTTAAAGGGTCGATACGACAACAAAAGACTGTTGGCGGACAGTCACATATCGCGGATTTTGCATTTACCTACATTAAATAAATTAATCGGTCTTAGAACTAAAATTTTAAATCCTCTATTAGAATCGACTCGCGCGTTAGAAAATTTGGGTTTTCCTGTAACCGAATGGAGTTATCTTTTACTCCATATAACTCTTAATAAATTACCTTCGGATCTTAAGAGCAGGTTCGAACATAAATACGGCGGAAATAATAGTGCGATGCCAACATTTACTCAGTTGTTGGATTTTTTACAAAACGAATGTAGATTAATAGACACGTCATCCCCGGACAGATCGGCTAATGGAGGCTATCACCATAGTAACTATTCGAATAAGAGTAAATATCTCGGTCGCGTTGTTCATATAACGGAAAATAAAAATAAAACTTTAAATCGGAATAGTTGTTTGTACTGTAATATGACTAATCATACTACATCGGATTGTTTTAAATTTGTAAGACTTAACCCTCACCAGCGTCGGGATTGGATAATGAATGGTGGGTTATGTTTTAAGTGTTTCGGTCGGCACACGGCGGCTTCGTGCACTGCACATCTGCCGTGTGATCAGTGTGGTAATGTCGGACATCACAAATTAATATGTACGGTAATGACACGTAAGGAGAAGGGGAGCCCTTCACCACCTCGACATGCGATGGTTGCGTTTCCTCGTAAAAAATTCGGTTCAAGAGACGACAGATCATCTGAGAGCATAGCTAGTAGGAGCCCGTCTGCTCCAGATAAGAAATCGGTGCATCAATCGAGATACAGGCAGTTCAAGGCCAGGTCCCCTTCACCGGGGGAACGCGTGCGCTCGGAGCGCTCAGGATCGCGTCGACCTCGGCGCGCGCAGGATGTGCAGCGTGACACGGCGGCAAGCAGCACGGGCACGCACCGTGGCGATCACGCATAGCAATTAATGATCAATAATACAGTTTCGGTTTCGGATAGTTCGGTCGGCTCGCGTGATTACATTTCGGCACCACAATTATCGGACAACGTCATGTTACCTACGGTTATCGTTGAGGTAAAAACGATTCATAATCATTTTATAAAAACGCGAGCACTTTTAGATCTCGGATCTCAGATAACGTTAATAAAAAGTGATTTTGTCACTCGGTTAGGCTTGAAGCGGCACTACTCTCGCGTATCTTTAGTAGGTATTGGTGGTTTGAAGACTGAAGATAGTCAGTCAGTTGTTTTGATACATTTCAAACCTAGAAATTCGGATAACGTTTTAATTTCGGCTCCGGCGGCGGTTTTAAAGAAACCAACTACTTATTTAGCTCGGAGACTTAATGTTAGTTATAAAAATTTAACTATTTCGGATAGCGGTTATTCTCACATGCAGGAAATAGATATCATATTCGGTTGTGATATATTAGGTAAAATTTTGAACGGTGGTAAAATTAATTTAGGTAAAAACGGTCCTTATGCATTAGGTACTATTTTTGATTTTGCGGTTTTCGGTTCGGTACAGTCAGAAGATAATTCGAATATTTTTGTCGGCAACGCTCTGCTAGAAGCGGTTGAAAGATTTTGGCGTTGTGAAGAGCCCCCTCGGATTCAAATTAAAAATCCATTAGACATCGAATGTGAAAGTTTGTTTTCATCGACGACTTCTCGCGGACCGGACGGTAAATATATTGTGCGTCTTCCACTCTTGCCGGTGAGTGAAAGACAATTGTTAGGCGATTCTAGAGGCAAAGCTTTACAACAGTTTTTCTCGCTAGAACGGAGAATGGAACGGAATCCAGAATATCGCGAAAAATACGTTCAATTTATGAAAGAGTATTTAGAACTCGGACATATGAAAGTGTCGAGTTTTGATTATAGGTCGGGTTTAGAGCATTACTTTATTAGTCATCATGGGGTGTTTAAAAAATCGGGAGATATAAATAAAATACGGGTTGTTTTTAACGGTAGCGAGAAAACAAATTCGGGCGTTTCGTTAAACGATTGTTTATATTGCGGTGAACGGCTTCAAAGTGATATTACAGATATTATTATGAATTTTCGGTGGCATCGTATAGTTTTTACTACAGATGTAAAAATGATGTTTCGGCAAACATGGGTACATCCCGATGATCGTCGGTACCAATTAATTTTCTGGCGATTTTCGCCTTCGGATCCATTAATGGTTTATGAGCTAACGACGAACACATACGGACTTAAATCCAGTCCTTTCATAGCAATACGGTGTTTGCATCAGTTAGCATATGATGCTTCGGTAAAAATAAATTCGGAAACATTTAATGACACGAATGATAACAAAGCGGTTCAGTTTAAAGACATGCCGCGTTCGGCACAACTACTCATAAAAAATAGTTATGTTGATGATTTGAACGGCGGAGACGATTCCTTAGAGAAGGCTCGTCAATTTAGAGACGAGTTGATCTCGCTCATGAATTCGGCGGGTTATCAGTTGAGAAAGTGGTCTAGTAACTTACCACAACTGCTGGAAGGTTTACCGGCAGAACATTTAGAGTCTCCTCGATACTTTGACGGTTTTGACAGTTGCGGTCTCATTAAAGTTTTGGGTATACAGTGGAATCCATCTTCAGACACTTTCACCTACACGGTTAATTTACCTTCGGACGATAAAGTTACTCGACGTAGTATTTTGTCATTGATTGCACGTTTATATGATCCACTTGGATGGATTAGTCCTGTCATATTTAAAATGAAACTTTTGTTACAGTCATTGCTAGGTGGTAGTGATGACTCTCGAAAGGTGGACTGGGATAGCCCAGCCCCTACAGACATCATCGGTCAATGGAAAGATTTAGTCTCGGATTTACCATTCTTACAACAGGTTTCTATACCTCGTTGCTTAAAGCCGGACGGTGACGCCCGGTACAGTTTGCACGGTTTCAGTGACGGGTCGTTATCAGGCTACGCGGCGGCGGTCTACTTACGCGCGGAACGATTCGACGGGTCGGCTGTCGTGCGTCTACTTATTGCGAAGTCTCGACTAGCCCCACTGAAGACGAAGCACACGATACCGAAATTGGAATTATGCGGTGCGGTTCTATTAACTACGCTCCTAAATCATGTTGTTACTGCGATGGAAATTAACATTGAATTTAACGAAATCGTGGCCTGGTGTGATAGTACGATAGTCTTAGCATGGTTGCGGACACCGGTGCACAAGTTGCAAATTTTTGAAGGAAATCGGATTTCGCAAATAAATTCATCTAAAGTGAATATTACTTGGCGGCACGTTCCCAGTGAAATGAACTGCGCGGACGTCGCGTCTCGCGGTTCCACGGCGGCGGTATTGTTGCAGCATGACTTGTGGTGGGATCCACAGTGGTTATGTCAACCTGCAAGAACTTGGCCAAAAAATTATTTAGAATTTCCCTCAGATTTATTACCTGGGTTACGCGTCAAACCTAAAATAATTAATAACGGAATTTTAGATACGGACTTTGACCTTATAAATCGGTTTAGCTCATTTGATAAATTAGTTAATGTCACTGCTTATTTACTTCGTTTTATGCATAATTGTCAAAATAAGCTTTCCCGCGTATACGGTAATATTACAGTGTCGGAAAGAAGAAATGCAGTCTTTTATTTAATAAGACTAGTGCAGTCAGCTTATTTCGGTGAGGAAATTTCAGATTTAAAATCGGGTAAGGCTATTAAAAGTTATTTACGGCGCCTAAGTTTGTTTATAGATAAAAATAATATAGTTCGTGTCGGCGGTAGAATTAGAGCCTCGGATTTATCTTACGATGCTAGGCATCCTATATTGTTGCCAGCGAAGGGTAACTTTACTGAACTATTGGTTCAACATTATCATAAGGTTTATTGTCACGTTGGAGCGAATACTTTATCGGCTATTTTGTCTAGGAGTTATTGGATAATTTCGGCGCGACGTGTCACTCGACATATTACGTTCAAATGCATTCAGTGTTATCGGACTCGGGCGAAACCGACACAACCTTACATGGCAGATTTGCCGTCGGATCGCATTAAGGGTGTACGACCTTTTGTCGGCGTTGGTACAGATTTTGCTGGTCCATTTTTCATAAAATCTAGTACAATAAGAAATGCAAAAATTCAAAAATGTTATTTATGTGTGTTTGTTTGCTTATCGTCTAAAGCAGTACACTTAGAGGTAGTTTCGGATCTTTCGGTTGAAGCTTTTGTAGCAGCCTTTACTCGGTTTGTTTCGAGAAGAGGACTTCCTTCTTTGGTACGGTCGGATTGCGGTACGAATTATACGGGCACGGATAAATATTTAAAGGAGTTATATATTTTTCTGCGCAATAATCATTCGCAGTTAGAACGCGACTTAACCAAAGAGAATATAACATGGTTATTCAACCCACCAGCGAGTCCTAATCACGGCGGACTCTTTGAAGCGGCTGTCAAGTCTGCTAAAACTCACGCTAGACGCGTTCTCGGTGACTCTCGGCTTACGTTTGAGGAACTTACGACATTCTTCGTAAAGGTTGAGGCTATAATGAACTCTCGGCCGTTATGCCCTCTTAGTACGGATCCTACAGACTTAGAAGTCTTAACTCCAGGGCACTTCTTAATAGGACAACCACTGGTAGCGCTTCCAGAGTATCCATATAAGGAGGTTAATATAACTCGTTCATCTCGGTATCAATTAATTCAAAAGATGTCACAGCATTTTTGGTCTCGTTGGAGAAGTGAATATCTCCATACCTTACAACAACGGTATAAATGGACTTCGGTTTCGGAACCGCCTAGATTAGATGATCTAGTTTTGATTAAAGATGACAATTTAGCTCCACTTCATTGGAAACGCGGTCGGTTAGTAAAATTACTACCCGGTAAAGACGGAATTATAAGAGTCGCGGAAGTAAAGACTCAGGGCGGCATTTTGACTAGGCCTATTTCGAAATTATGTCGGTTACCTTTGGTGAGTGTAAGCAAGGAGAGCCTTGCTTAGGCGGCGGGATGTTCGGGCAATTTTTTCCGCTGAGGGTAATCGGGGCTTACTGCACCTGAGGCGGTGCGGGTAGGTGGCACAATAAATGTCACAGTTAGAACAAAGAAATCGGTCGGCCGCGCCACACACGCGAACTCGGTACTCGTGGTCATTCAATTGGTTTTATTATACTTCGGCCGGAGCGACGTGGACACCACACCCTATAAAGAAGCCTCCCAGTGTAAGGTCAGTATCCCTTGATTATTCGGGGTGGAGAAATTGCCGGTTGTCTGCCTATCCTAATTACGCTCACCAACTGTGGCTATCGAAGGGCACGCAGTAGGCGCGAACAACAGTAAATAAATAATAATTTATTAAATAAATATGGAATGTATACATGGGTGACAGTAGCTTGATCATTTGTCTTTTATGACCTGTCTAAATGTGCTAAAATAATTTTGGAAAGATTTAGAGTCCTGTGACTTCTATTCGATCAGACTAGGCTTGGCCTATAATTCTGGTTCAAATCAGTGGGTAATTAGCACCAAATGGAAAAGATATTATTAATCAAAGATCAAAATAAATCAAGAGAGACCTCAGAGGTTATACCAGGAGACTTGACCTACTGCTGCCTGGCAGAATCTTTGAAAGCCTTAAAAACAGCTGTATTCAAGAAGTGCAAAACCTCACGAAGCATATCCTGCTAGGTGTGCGAACCAAGCAGTTTACAGTTGTGATATTCTTCGACGTGGCACACAGGCTTAAGCCAGTAGCTGCTACATCTAAACATACCAGATAGACTAGGATGAGACTAACTAACCGCATCTTTTGGAACCGCATATACAACACTCGGTCGTCTCGTCTCCCAATCCATGTGTCCATTCCTCAAGGATCTGTGCTGGTGCCTATTTTGTACTTGCTGTACACGAGTGACATTCCACGGGCGACGATTAAGGAGAGTATGCACCTAGTCCTTTTTGCGTATGACATCGCTATATTCATCACATCCCGTCCACCTCGGGTTAGACGTCTTAATAAAGCGGTAGAAAACTTCGAACGATGGTTCCCCCTGTGTAGACTCGAAATAAATCCTGACAAAAGTGCAGCCATGCACTTTATTTAACCCACGGTGATTAACCTTATGTCCTTATGAATAAAGTTGTAAGTCCAAATAAAAAGTCCTATGTTTGAATTGGCCGAAAGTGTAAAAACCAATTGGCTTGTTTATTTATTTGAATGTACTTACAACGTACTTTTTACAGGTCCGCACAGAGGTAGACCTCAACACAGAGGCCATGGCGGAAATAGAGGCCATGGCGGAAATAGAGGCCACGGCGGAAACAGAGGCCACGGCGGAAACAGAGGCCACGGCGGAAACAGAGGCCACGGCGGAAACAGAGGCCATGACGGAAACAGAGCCCATCGTGGAAACAGAGGCCATGGAGGAAATAGAGGCCATGGCGGAAACAGAGACCCAGGCGGAAATAGAGGCAACAGTGAAAACAGGGAAAATTATGGAAACAGAGGCCGTGGCGAAAACAGAGGCCAGAGGCACCAGTCTTTGGGTATTCGAAACACACAACACACTCACAATGATGGAATGCTGTATCGCGTTGGTTCAAGCCAATCAATTATGAATCCTATGGCTCCAATGCAGAATCGTAAGTATTACGTATTATTATTAGTATGAGTATTATTTTATTGTCCAAATTATGTACTAGTACTACACTATAGATTTTTGCGTTTTGTATTATACATTGAAAATATTTCTCGCATTGAATTCGATTTTAAACAGGGTTAATATATGGCAATAAGTCTGGTCAATATAAAATGTGTGTGATGTCCCAGTTGTCATGTAATTTGTTCAAGACGACATCCTATCTATAAACCGAATTGTATTATATAACGGTATTTTTATTGCTGCCTTTCTATTTTGTATTCATCTTTCAGACATGAACGCTCAACAGCCGTACAATCGCCCTAATGTAAACAATAGGAACGATCGTGGAAGAGCTCAAAACTCAGCTTCTGACCATCAAAGGAAACAAAAAACAATGGGGTTTTTGATGTTACAAAAACTCGTTAATTCAGATAGCAAAGAAATAATCTCAGAAATTAATATGAAGAAAGAAGGATTTCTGCATTTATTAAATTCTCCCATAGAAAGGCCTGATGTACATGTTTTAGTTATGGAACTATTGGCTAAGATTTGCCTGTCATCGTTCGACCAGTTAAAGTTGATTATCCTTCTGGATGTCTGCAATTCCGCGTATATTTCTAGTTTACGTAATTACTTGGTCGATTTGCCGTACCCAGAAGCCAAGAAATGTAACAATATGTACTGGCAAAATCAATCTCAGTTTTGGGATAATTTGTTAACATTTTGCGACGGCATTATAAATTTTTCTCCATCAACAGCCTTAAAGAAATGCAAGTCTCTCATAGAGAGAACTACTAAACTTTGTTTGGACGATCTGTACGAAAGACATGGTTTTGAGTTATCTGAGGAGTGCAATCTTAAGTTAAAAAAGATTCGCGATGCTCTAACGCAACAAGAAATACAAAAGGTAATGTTCTTAACTTACTCATTGTCGGATATAGCTAACATTCATCTTCTATTCCAACCAATGGATGGATATGTGAAGGTTTAGCATGCCTTGTGTTGTTTGGACCCAGTGGCTCTTTGTGACACTTTGAGCTCTTCCTCTATATATTCTATCAAACCATATATATATATTTTAATGTTTGCAAATATATATTACAGAAACAATTACCGTTTACCGAGTTACCTCTGTAAGTTTAAAATTTTTCAAATTGGGACCGCCGAGGTCATGAGCTGACTGCAACAGTACGTAGCTATTAGCGTGCATTGGATTCTCTTTGCAACTGAAAAAAGTTGCTGTATTGCATGCAGATATAAGTGAAATGTACAATAAAACTTACAAAGGCTGTACGAGTCAAGTGAGGATAGAGAAAAAAAAAGATATTTGCCTGTATAACCCTGTAACAAAGACGTAACAATAATACTCTTTATGAAGCCTGTCAGAATTTGAATTATAATTGCCAATATAACTACTCTATTACATTTTAAAAGTTGATAAAAGTCCCGACGATAATAAAACCATTTCATATCTCCGTATTAATCCTTATCCCATTAAATGATATTTTATTAAAAACTGTTTCAATACCTGTAAAGTACTTCTTAAATTATTAAAATCGGACATCCAATCAAAAGATATAAGGAATTGAAAAATGACAATCTATACTTAATAATGCCATAACAAATTCATTGTAGCAACCATTATAACAGGGCCTGCAAGTGGCGAGTTAGCTTTTATTCCAATGGTACCAATGATATACACGGATTCAATTTCCAGTTTTTTTTTGCCTTAACCAATTAATAAGTCGCCTTGTATATATTAAACAAATTTACCCCCTTTTAATAAACTGTTTTATTTTGTCTTTTTCTATAACAAAATGTTTATAATTATTTAGAGATTCATGTTTAGTTTATGTTATTTTATTATTTAATTAGTTATAAGAAACTGTGAAACACGATATGACTTGCAGGCAGGGTGGTGGTGGACGTATCCAATAGCGGACGCCACAACCCTTGACCTGTGACGAGTTTGGCCACATGTTCGGCGGGTCTCGTCAGTGGCTAAAAATACAACATCTGAGAACCACTGAAAATTGGAAAAAAAAAAATAAGTCGTAGGGCCTAACTTTTAATTTAAAAAAATAAATCTTTAGTCCGACTTAGTAGACTTTCCACGACATCGATATGCACGCGAGTGAAACCGCGGGGCATTGCTAGTTATTTATAATTGCATCGTTGAACTAAAGCTCAGAAGCTATTAGTTAAAAATTTTATAAAGATTTGTACCCATTTTTTGAAACATCCCTGTTTCGGTAAACCTTTTCTGCCATTAGGAGTTTTTAGTGAATTTTTTAGGCCCAACTAGGATACTATTTTATAGATAGTAATTTTTACTCTGCTGAATTTTATAGAGAGAGTCACACAGTCTCACCGCTGGGCTATCACAGCTCATTAAGCTGTGCGGTGAGACCGTGCAACACTTTCGAGGGGAATACGAGTTTAAACCCGGGCAGGCACCAATGAGTTTTCTATTAAAACTCATGTGTCTAATTGATAATTGCAATTTATCACACGCATTTCGGTGAAGGAAAACATCGTGAGGAAACCTGCATATCTCTAGAGAATTCTGGAGATATGTGTAACCTACCAATCCGCATTGGAGCAGCGTGGTAGGTCTTAGATCCAACCCTTGTCTCCAGAAACGGAGAGAGGAGGCCTAATCCCAGCAGTGGGATTGTAACAGGCCGCTACTTTACTTTACTGAATTTTATATGGGACTGTATTTAACCGAACAAATATATTGTAAGGTTCCTATGTTCTAACTACTCTATGTTCTAAATATAATTATATAATCTTATTACAATATACATATGTATATAAAACTATAAATTAGTAATATATTAATTAATAACTTTAGACCGAAGAGCAAACTCAGTCTAAATTCAAACTGACCAATGAAGATGAAGAACCACCAGAGAATTTTAGACAACTTAATGTGATACCAAGAAGGAGCGATTTGCTTGAAGATCGGCCGTTCCTTCGCGCCAACGTGGTGAAAGGTGGATACCGTGATGAGGAACACTACCTAGACGTGCAATTTAGATTACTACGTGAAGATTGCTTCGGGCCCCTCCGTGAAGGAATACGTAAGTAATTCCTATTTGTATGATTATCAATGGACTTAAAAGTGTAAAATATTATCATGTTAAATGTAGACAGCAAAAAAATTATATAAATAACTTTTACGAGATATTCATATCGATTCAGGGCTAAGACTCTAGCCAGAAATGACGTTATCAGGGTCAGGCAGTGTGATAAATGGATATTTGAATGTTAAATGACTATTTCATCGTGGTCGATAAGTGTGAAATGTGTTCGCTATTTCCAACTGTGGAATAGCATACATCGCACGCTTAGTTAATACTAGTACAAAAAATTGTTTTCTGGCAAATAAAAGCAAAAAAAGGGTAGTGCAGCGCGTACAAAACTCGTGAGTTTTGAAGAGATCCATAACATGGAAGAGCAAGAAAGATTAGCTTTTTTAAAAGTTCGTAGCTTGATGTCATATATGGCATTGAAATAAGGATAAGAATGTATCTAACTTAATTGAAATTTTTAAATTCAATTGAAAAAAATTAAAAAAAAAAGTGAATAGGCACTATAGTGGCAAGCGCAGTCCACCTTAGGCTGCATTTTTGCGCTTTCCATCGGTCGACATCGTAGCCAGGCGCTAGCCGTTGTTTATAAAATAAAATTAAGCCTAATTTTGATTTCCGTCACTTAAATACTAAGCGCGCGATGTCTTTCTAAAAATAGTTTTTGTTAAATTGATATTTAAATTGAATAACTCTTCAACTTTTTAATGAAACCATATCCCTATAGAATTCCTTGGCCTTGCATAACGTGTTAAACCGCACATTGGATCATAGGTACGACGGTATAGGTCTGTTGGTACAGTTTGCTAATATACTCTATTTGCCTTAGTAATTTAAAATTTACTTAAATCCTACAAAGAGTCTAAATATAACTTAAATTAACGTATTTCATAAACTTAAATAAATATCTATAGCAATCAATTGTAACAATATTAATGAAATAAATATCCTTATCTATCAATTTTAGCAAAATGTTCCCTTACTTCTTCTTTAAATATGAAATACAGCAAGAGAATGTGGGACTCTTGTAAAGTTAATATTTAAGCAAAGCAGTATTACAATGGCCATGAGTATCTTTATTAAAATTAAACTGATGGGATGGGATTGAGATTATGGGAGTAATGCATTAAAATTTTACAATAATAACAAATAAGTTGGTATGGTCATGTAATGAGCAGGGATGAAAATCATGACCAAAAGAGTTTTAAATATGAATGTATATGGATATATGACTAGAGGGAGGCCGAAACGCATATGAAACAAAATGCATATAAAAGGAGTTGACGAATGATAGAGGAGAATGGAAGACTAAGACATATTGTGCCGACCCCACTTAGAGTGGGTTAAGGGGAAGAGAATGATAAATAATAACAAATAATTTTGCATTATATTTAATATTCGAATTTATATTACAGTTCAATTTACACGGGATCCTACGAAAAAGAAATTCGACCATATAAGGTGAGTTTTATCGACTGCTAGATAGCCCGCTACTTCGTCCGCACGGACTTTAGTGCCGAGTTCAAAAAAAGTCTTGTACTCTCCATCCCTTCAGCTATCTTCTTAAGATCAAGTCGATTCGTAGCTCATTACATATTCATACATTATCATGAGCATCAAAAAAGTAATGGTAAAATCCTGCAAATTTGCTTACAAAGTTTTTTTTAGAACAGCTAAATCCTTCATTTGGTACGAATACACTTATTCGAATATATTGTTACGTACAGGGTTTCGTGGACTTTGATAAAAATATTTGGTGACTCATTAAAAAAAAGTTTATTCAGCTACAAAATTAGTACTTACACTCACTACGCAGGCCGTTGTCCAATAACAAAGCCGAGTTCACTATTATTTCATTTTTACTTTCGCTTCTTAATTTTAAAGTACGCGATACGCTTATATAGTGACTAAACGCTCTAAAAGGTTCTAAGTCTCGATTACTCGCGAGTCAGTATAGTGGCAAGGATACGGAACACGATTCGTAAGCAACATGAATGTTCCCAATGATTAGCGTCAAGCGTATTTGAACTCTATGAAAACATATTACGAACTCTTTTTGGATGTTCGTCACAATAATATAAACTTTGGTAGATTTTACATTCCGTAAATTTGTTGTAAAAATTTCTTGTCCATTATATATAGATAAATAAGAAACAAGTATTTCTTAAATAATATATAGATCCTAGTTGAAATTCTCAGTCAGTTTTAATAAATTTAGACTTACTTCACTTAGTTCATTTACTTAATCTAGGTTACATGCTTTTTCAGCTGCCTCTTTTTGTGCTCATAAAATCACATAATTTATCAACAAATCTCCTTGAAGGTGACTTGAGATAGATATAAGGTAAACACTGAAGTAGGCAATAGTTTATTTCTCATCGCTTTCAATAACATTCATGTATACATTTCTGCATAAACTTCGTTGTAACAAACTGTATAATGTAATGTGTAATGATCGTCCGTTTCTTGTTCATCCTATTCTAATTCATAAAAATATTTTTTGTCATACAGGGTATTCCGTAATGTAAAATTTGTTGAGCCTTATGTATCAAAACAGAAAATTGGATTAGTAGTAGAATTAGATGCCTACACAAGGCAGAGATTTAAAAAAATTAATTGGAACCATAACAGGCGTTTCATCTTTGGCTCTCTCCTTGTATTTACAAAGGACAATTGCAAAACCTTAATTGTGGCTACCATTTTGGAAAGGGACGCAAAATATCTGGAGAAAGGAAAGGTAAACGAAAATATTTCTAATATATGCCCGGCATTTAACATGAGTTTCGATTCGAATGAGACGACGTCGTGATCGGCAAGGTGTTTATGTAGGAGCTGAAGGAGGGCAGAAGAGCATGATACACAGCACCTCAGGTAACAAAAAAAACAACACGACTACAAATCTAAATATATAAGACAAAGTATGTATGTCATCATCATTCTCCAGCCCTTATTCCACTCTAAGTGGGGTCGGGACAACATGTTACATACATGTTGTCACAAGATTTGGCTACGTATTTTACGACCGGCCGCCTACATAACGTCAAACCTGAACCTTAAAGAACCTTGAAGACCTAAGTCGCCTTTTACGACACCTCGGTAGAATGAAGAAATGATGGCGGTCTAATATACGGCATGTATTTAACATGAGTTTGTATTATACAATACTATTGGTTTATGTGTTGCAGGCGAGCGATTTTTTTCTACTGCGAGACCTCTTCAAAACAATTTACAAAAAATCTTTGTGTACTATTAACCTAAACCTAATCTAAATTAAACTAGCCTAACCTAACGACTGTCAAAATAAGAAGACTAAAATAATGTTGTAAATAACAAAAATGCACCATTATGGATAACAATAAGATATACTTACAATGTAATAAATAACTCTGACTCTCGCATCAGAGGAACAAGATTTAAAGAAAAAAAAAAACCTTCCGGAAGAATGCACTACGTTTTAGTAAAAATTCTTACTAAAATCTTCACATTTTTAGAAAATCACGATCACATACAGACACCTTTTAGGGACTTTTTTTATAATAAGTATTTACTTTCAGATCCCTGTGTCATTAGTTGACGAAGAAGCAGGAGATAATTTATGTAAAGATGAAAATTATATCATGATAGAGAGTGAAGTTTACTTTGAACCATACTTTCATGTCCTTAAAGCTTTACAAGATCCCACGTTTCCCCAGCATATACCAATGAAACAATATATCATTGAAGTGAATGTGAGTTATTATTAATCTTAATAATAAATATAAATAAATAAATAAATATATGGGACATTTAACACACGGTCGTCCGTCCCCAAAGTAAGTTACTTAATACTTGTGTTATGGGTGACGGACAACTGGTAGATATAGTACATATATAAGTTTAAATACATACTTAAATACAAATACACACCCAGGCTCGAAGAACCAACAAATTGTTTTATAGAAAATGTTGGCCCTCGGCGGGAATCGAACCCGCGACCCGCGGAGCTGAAGGCAGGGTCACTACCCACAGCGCCAACGGGCCAGTCAAATAATGTAATCTTATTAATAATGTGAGCACATTATTTAAATGTAAATTAGAAAATTTAGTTATGTGGTATCAAGTTACATTATATAGTGTAGAAGGAATTAAATTTACAATAATATTTATTACCGACACTGGTATAATATTATTTTTTATTAATTGTAGTTATATTTACGAATAATGCCTCATCCTACTTCCTGCTAAACTAATATTATAAATGCAATATTAATGAAATAACATATAGGCTACAATTTCTAATCATTTGCGGTAATATATCGATACATGTTTATAAAGTCGGAAATGGCATCTGGCATCTGAGAGCTATCTTGGCGAACGCTGCCTAAACCATTGGAGTTACACAAAGATGATGTACCGTAGTTTTGGTTGTCTTGAATAGTTCTAAATAAAAGTCCGCGACAGCATATGTCTACCTTTTATGTGAAAGCCACTATGACCAAAATTTTGAATCATTAATTTAATTTAATTTGATACTGTTTTACAAAGCACATTTTAGTATATTTATCAAACTCTTATAAAAATCAATACATTTGTCGCTTTCAATATTTTATGTAGATAAAGTTTGTCTTTTACACCAATTAATTTGGCCGAAGAACTTAAAAGTTATCACGATATGATTGACTTCAATGGAGCACCATGGAGTGCCTACTATGCGCGGCGCACGAAGGTTGTTTGGAATTCGTCAGTTTTGAAGTTAGCCATCTGAAATTTTGGATGTTCGAGTAACTTTATGTTTTTGAATATTAAGTAAAAAAATTTTTTTAATCTAAAATGATCTGTCATGAAACTTAATGTGGCAGACCAAATTCCACGCGAGCTAAACCGCAGGCAAAAGCTTGTATATTATATAATAACATTTAGCAAAGGCCTAGCAAGTCCTAACACGGTTTATAATATAAAAAACATATATCGCAAGCTTAGTATTTATTTGAACGCATTAAAAATTAGGCTTAAGTGAGTTTGATAAATTGTAATCCTTATTTCAATACGATCTATCACATTACGCTACGGACTATTAAAAAAGCTATTGTTTTCATGCTCTTCCAAGTTATGGGTCTCTTGAACACTTGAGTTTTGTAGGTGCTAGTAAAGCAAGTAAAGTAACAGCCTGTTACTTACTCACTGAGGCCTCCTCTCCGTTTTTGGAGAGAAGGATTGGAGCTAAGACCTACCACGCTGCTCCAATGCGGATTGGTAGGTTACACATATCCCTAGAATTCTCTAGAGATATGCAGGTTTCTTCACGATGTTTTTCTTCACCGAAAAGCGTGTAATAAATTGTAATTATCAATTAGACACATAAGTTTTAATAGAAAAACTCATTGTTGCCTGCCCGGGGTTTGAACCTATGTCGTCTCTAGAGAGTCGCACGGTCTCACCGCTAGGCTATCACAGCTTTGTAGGTGCTACGATACACTTTATCGCAATTTCCCACAAAGTAACTTTTGTGAATTCACTTTAATATTAAGCGTGCGATATATATTTTTTATCACAGTCTTCAAAATAATGAATGTTTTTTACAGCCTGAACCAAAACCCCCAATATACATTGACGAAAACACCACATTGACTGTAGAAACCGAATTCTCTCTGAGGACGAAATTCAAATTATTGGATTTTAATAATTGGCCTAGTTGTGATGAATTAAATTTGAATGAAAGTCAATATGAGGCCTATAGATTAGCCCTCACCCACGAATTTGCTGTTATTCAGGGCCCTCCAGGGACCGGCAAGACGTTTTTGGGAGTAAAAGTAGCAAAAACTTTAATAGAAAACATTAAACTTTCTTCAGGATGTCTATTACTGTTAGTATGTTTCACGAATCATGCATTAGATCAATTTTTAGAAGCAATTTTGCCTATCACTGACTCTATTGTGCGAATTGGAGGTCAGTCACGCAATGAGGCTATGGAGAAAATAAATTTGAATAATTTAAGGAAAACTGCACCGAGAGTTTCTCATTCAAGACACAAACTGTACTTCGAACAAAGACATAATTTGAAAGAATGTATTAGTAAGATACAAAAAGCGACTGAATGTCTTGAATCATTAAGTAGTTGTATTTTAAGCTACAGTTGTATTAACAAAATTGTCCCAGAAACCATTGTTCTTGGCGAGTTTTACCAACGTTCCCAAGGATATTTCAAGGATCCATTATACAGTTGGTTGTTTGGAGATATCACATACGATTTCAGCGAACCGATCAATTTAGAGGAAACAGAAAATTCACATAATACAGTTCCCGACGATGAGGATATTATCAATAACAGGAATGATCTTTTATTGGATGATGTTGATACAGAGAATTTAGGCTGTACTTTTGACATGAACATTCAGACTACTTTTTCTATAAAAGCAGCTACGGAGCAGATAAAGTATTTAACTGCGCGTTATAAAAACAGTAACAGTTCGCAGGAAAAACGTGATTTGCACAGAGAAATAATTGTAGCAAGAACTTTAATAAGGGTGTTCAACGTAAGTTATCATATCTTTTTAGAGACTGTTACTTCACTTCATGTTACAGCTATCAAATGTACTGTGTATTTATGCTATTATTTTCAGGAAATGAGATCTTATCACGAGCAAGGTGTTGAAGTCAGTAATCCAGATAGCCTACGAAATCCCACTAGAATGGCACATGTTGATCGCTGGATGTTATACTTCGATTGGACAAAATATGTAGCCCACGATCTTAGGGAAAAAATTATGCCGCTACAGGTATAACTTTATAGATACTTACTGATTTATGTTTTAAATATTTTACTTTTGAATAACCACGTGTTATCCTTCGTGAAAGTACGGTCTCACAATGAGCGTTAATGATGAATTCGGTTTATAGAAGCAGGCCTTACTTTGCGGAATTCCATATTACAAGCGATATAACAGAACTAACTACTTTGCTATAATCCGCACGGGTTAAGTGAATGCATGCAAAGCCAATGTGTATGGAGCAGGCAAAATCTACGCACCTTATTCATGCAGGACCAGCCATCACATGTACCCCAAGGCGCAATTCATCCGCAACAACGCACACATAAGCAGCACACACACCCACCACCACAATCTCGACGATCGTTTCGCCCCGAAACCGAAGCATCATCAGGAGGATAGGCTCCACGACAAAAATTGTAATGCGCCGCGCTACCCATACAAGCAGTCTTAAATAGTTCAACTCCCACCAATACCCTCCCCTCCGAACACATGTAGCAAAACGGAATTAGATACATTTACTTGCTCGTTAATTAAGTGACCATTGTTATTTTTTATTATCTCAAGTTGCTCTAACGTATTGAGTCGGAGTCCCTTATCACAAGTGTGGAGAATATGAAATGAATGGTCATTAGGCACTTTATGACCGTTTTCTAGCAAATGTAAAATTCTAATTCTAAGCGGGGCCTATCCTCCTGATGATGCTTCGGGGCGAAACGATCGTCGAGATTGTGGTTGTGGGTGTGTGTGCTGCTTTTGTGTGCGTTGTTGCTGGTGAATTGCGCCTTGGGGTGCATGTGGTGGCTGGTCCTGCATGTATAAGGTGCGTAGATTTTGCCTGCTTCATACACATTGGCTTTGCATGCATTCACTTTACCCGTGCGGATTATAGCAAAGTAGTTAGTTCTGTTATATCGCTTGATGAATTCGGCATGACTTAATGCTTTCGGACAATCCATCCAAAGCATCTCTATTTAGATTTACCCTTAGATTACCTAAAAATACCTTAGAATACCAAAGTTGTGAGTGAGGATACGTTTTATCCTACAAGTACAGGCGTATAATCCCACCGTTTAATTATTTAGTTAACTACATTGTCCACATCGCAGTACCCACATTTCTAATACATAAGAATGGACACCACAAGAGAGACCGAATAAAGAAGCATATTCGTCGAATATCTTTTTTAAAATTATTATATTATTTTGAGGGTTTTAGATCATCATGATCCTCCTGCCCTTATCCCACACTAAATGTTGTAAAAACAAGTTACAAACATGTTGTGACATGATTTGGCTATATATTTTACGACCAGCCGCCTTACTTAACTTACCTTAGTCGTATTTTACGACACCTCAGTAAGGAAGAGGGTGGTCTATTCTACTCAACCGGATACCACATGGTGGGTCAACTTACCTTAGTCGCCTTTTACGACACCTCGGTAAGAAATGAGGGTGATCTATTCTACTCAGCCGGATACCACACGGCGGATATTGAGGGTTTAAGATATGTCCCATATTTACGAACACAAAACCTATATTTTTTAATATTATTAAATAATAATGTCCCTGAAATTTAAGTTTACAATCGATAACTAAAATTATTTCGTTATGAGGTGCATAGCTACATTGTTACTCTGTAATTTTACTGAATTTCTCAACATCATTTGTATAAAAAGAAACTAATTGTTACATTAAATAGACCATTAAAATAACAGATTATTCAAATAATCTGTTTAATGCAATTTATAAAAACGACGACAGGTATAGCAGGCCTACCATGAACTCTTAGTGCGACTCAATTAAAGACGTAAACTAAATTGTTTTGCTTTTTCATACCATGACGTCTTAAAAACGCACACATTAAGTCGTTGCCGAATGAGCGTTCGGACTGCGCCCTTAAAACATGAGTAAAAGAGACTGAGTTATCTATAGTCCATATAACATTATTCTTTTCAAACATTACGACCCCAATGCAATTCACACTTCATAGTACAAAAAGAAAGCGGTTCGGTTTAGGTACTGACTTTGAATTGAATTATTATCTAAAAGTTCATGGTAGGCCTCCAGGACAGGACAGTACTATTAGTATTAGTGGATATATTGGATGGGTTTGGGCGAAACATTAATGTATAATGGCAAATGATTTGGTAATAATAATAATATACTTTGTTAATTCAGGAGGATTTGAGGGCTGCCAGTACTGCATATGAAGAGTCTAGAATGATAGTAGATTACGAGTTGCTAAAGGATTACCAAGTTATAGGCATGACCACAAGCGGTGCTGCTAGGTTGAGGAAACTTCTTCAGGCATTGGCTCCGCCAATTGGTAAATGTATAGTATAGATTGAGATGACATATTAAGAATAAATAATTTGAGTGATTAAATTGGTGCAGTGAATGATAATTTAAACTGCGATCTATCTCACTTTTGAGCAAACACTCTGTCCTTGGAAAGAAGGGATGGAGCTAACCACGCAGCACCTAAGCGGATTCTTAAGTTGCTCAAATCCCAAATATTCTTAAGGGATATGCAGGTTTCTTCATGATCGAGTATAAATCAAATTGTACAAATAAATTATATAATGAAGGTACCACTAGTAATTTATAAGATACTGGGTTTTCAATGATTTCTTATAGTTGAAATTTACGTTGGACTCTTAGAAACCAATCAACATTAAACTATGCTGCGCTAAGCGATATTCAGTCAAATTGCTTTCCTTTGATTATAAAGAAAATAAAGACAAATCCTATGCAAACGACGAACCGCTTTCTTTTCGTACTATAAAGTGTGAATTGCATTGGGGTCATAATGTTTGAAAAGGAGAACGTTATATGAACTATAGATAACTCTGTCTCTTTTACTCACATGTTCTTAGGACGAATTCCGAACGCTCATTCGGCAACGAAGACATACGACTTAAAATGTGCGTCTTTAAGACGTCATCGTATGAAAAAGCAAAACAATTTAGTTTACGTCTTCAATTGAGTCGCAATAAGAGTTCATGGTAGGCCTGCTGTACCTGTCGTCGTTTTTATAAATTGCATTAAACAGATTATTTTAATAATCTGTTATTTTAATGGTCCATCTAATGTTATCAATTAGTTTCTTTGTATACAAATAATGTTAAGATATTCAGTAAAATTAGAGAGTAACACTGTAGCTATACACGTCATAACGGAATGACGTATTTATCGATTGTAAACTTTAATTTCAGGGACATTATTATTTAATAACTAGCAAAGCCCCGCGGTTTCACCCGCGTCCATACAGATCTCGTGGAAGTGGAAAGTCTACGAAGTAGACTTATTTTGTAGATTAATTTATTATAAAAAATGGGTATCATTAGTATTCTTGGAAGTGCTAACTCACCAAATGTAGGCCCTGCTATAACGGACGGTACAATGAATTTGTTATGGCATTATTTGCTTTCGATATACATTCTTAAATTCGTAATATCTTTTGATTGGGATGGCGGATTTTAATAATTGAAATAGTATTTTACTGGTATTGAAACAGTTATTAATAAAATATCATTTAATGGGATAAGGATTAATACAGAGATATGAATAAAATGGTTTGATTATTGTCGGCACTTTTACCAACTTTTACAACGTAAAAAAGTAGTTATATTGGCATAACTATAATAGTTAGACATATGGTATCGCGGACTTTTTTATGGATATTGATACGTTCTATAATACTGTAGAACATTTTTTTGTTCTATCATCAATAGTTTCCGCAGCGCACGCGATGAAAGATGTTTACGACTAAATTTTTCCCAACTTATTACAATTTTATTAGGGATCCCTATTATTTTTGAAAATGACATATAGCCTATGTTGCTCAGTGAAGAAGCAGCTTTCCAATGGTGAAAGAATTTTTGAAATCGGCCCAGTAGTTTTTGCGTTAAAACGTAACAAACATACAAACAAACAAACAAACAAACAAACAAACAAACATACAAATCTAAAAATCTAAAAAATTAGTATAGATATTAAAAAATATAATCAAGGGTTTGGTTTTGTGTTCCAAAATATGGGACATATCTATAACCCTCAATAGCGGCCGTGTGGTATCCGGCTGAGTAGAATAGATTTCTCATTTCTTACCGAGGTGTCGTAAAAGGCGACTAAGGTAAGTTGACCCACCATGTGGTATACGGTTGAGTAGAATAGACCATATAGAATAGGCATATTTATCTGTGACATGAATAATTAAGAGACACATTAACTCAGTCGCATAAGAATGTTCAGCTCAATGTTTTTTTTGTAATAACAACATCAGAAAATTAGCTGATTACAGCGCAGCACAGCATAGTTTCAATGTTGATAAGTCAATCTTGTTAAAAATGGTACTAATTAAATTTTTCGCTTAACAGTAATAGTGGAAGAAGCTGCAGAAGTGTTGGAACAGCACATAGTCACGTCTTTGACAAACAAATGTCGTCACTTAATTCTTATTGGTATGTACCTTAAATATTCTTTGCACACGTTTAAGTTCTCTCCACCAACTAAAATATTTTCAAATAATTTACAGAATTAGGCGTTACTTTACGGATATCCATAATAAAAAAGCAATAATAAAAATTTTTAAAATTTGAAATTTGCTATAATCCGCTGATACTGTCATATCGCGATATCGCGGATTATAGCAAAATAATTTTATTATTACTTTTGTAAAATATTTTCTTTGTTGATTTCATCAGGATACCGTTATTTAAAGATCATCAAGTTTCCTATTCCAAGCGGTAAACAAATTTTGCTTTCTTTATATATTTTGGGTGAGTCTGCGGAGAACAGTATTCATGATGAGACAGCTCAGTACGTAGCACGTGACCTCTACTGTCGGAGGCATAAAAGAGCTGGATGCGTTGTTTTCTTTAGAGACCTTACTTTTCAAATTCAATTCTTTATTCAAGTAAACTTGTAACCAAGTGCTTTGAACCGTCAACATCTACTGCTAGTTCAGAAAACTTTTCCTACCGAGAAGAATCAGCAAGAATCTCGGCGGTTGCTCTTTTCAAAGAATAATTCTTACCACTAGTTACATATAGTTAATAATGTCTTGTTCAGGGTCGAAGAGTAGCTATATCCACGCATCCTTATCGTCTAAGTAATCTTCAATAGTATAGAAGGCTTTGAATTAGCCTTTTTTAAATAGTATTTTTAAACGGCTATATATTTAAAAGTTAAAGTAGATTGTGGAATTTTATTATAGAATCTTATACCCAAACCCGCAAACGAATTACGAACTTTAGCAAGGCGCAAAGCAGGAACCGCAAGTTTATGTCGGTTCCTACTTTGTCTATTATATACATTGCCAATCCTTTTATAAATATTTATATTTATGTGTACAAAAATTAAATTGTTAAAAATATACTGTGAAGCCAATATAAGAATACTTTTTTCCTTGAACTTCTCTCGCAGGGAATCGCGCGAATTTAAATTGTAAATGCCACATATGGCTCTTTTTTGTGAAACAAAAATTGTTTCAATGAACTTCTTAGATGTAGCCCGCCAAGGTACCCGTTAGGCTAGTAAACGTCTAACTTTACCTATCCGCTGAAAATAGAAGCACCTAGACAAACATCTAAACTTCTAGCAGACCATCGGTCCTTTTGCTAGCTACCAGACCAGAACGTGAGCATGCGTCACGTTGTAATTATTATACACGTATGTGGGGGTTTGCGATTTCTACATGTTCTATGTAAGACATATGATCATATGGCTCGTGCGTCCATTAGCGACAAATATTTCCTTCTGCTTATTCCGTTATATTTTGTCATTGGCGAGAAAAGAACTGATATCAACGCAGCAAGATAAAAGTTTTCTGAGTACTGATGAATGTGCTTATAGTACCCGGCAATAAATAATGCACATCGCTGTTTAGAACGAAACAGCCGACCAGTTCGGTTTCGTAGAGCGCTGTCACTGTCACTCAGTTAGTATGTGACGTTTCAAATTCAAATTCAAATAAGTCTTTATTCAAATTGGCCTATTACAAGCACTTTTGAATCGTCAAATTAAAATTAAATTGAAGCTACAACTGGTTCGGAAAGGTGCTCTAACCGAGAAGAACCAGCAAGAAACTCGGCGGTCACTCTTTTAAAAAATAAATATTACAATTTTGTATTAACTATTGTTAACAAACTTAGATTATAATATCGTCTAGTACATAGCTGGTCGCAATTTAGTTCCAAGCTTTCTTATCATTATAGTCTTCAACATTTTAGTAAGCTTTATTAATGAGAGTCTCTTTAATTGCTTTTTTGAACTTGTGTAAAGGCAAGTCCAAAATAGATTGAGGAATTTTATTATAAAAAAGTATACCGAAGCCCACAAACGATTTACGTACTTTCTGAAGCCTTAGCCTTGGTATTATTCATTTATTTCGGTAGATATAGTATATAGTAGTAGATAAACATAATCTAGCCAATGTTCTCTCTCTAAGCCTCGATGTACATTATTTATTGCCGCGTACTATACATATTGTTGGTTGCTATTTACGGTTTTCATGCACTTTGCAGGAGATCATCAGCAACTTCGACCGTCAGCGGCACATATGCGTTTAGCGAAGCATTTTAACATAGAAGTGTCGTTGTTCGAGCGTATGATAATGAATGACATGCACAGCCGTAGGCTCACCGTTCAGCATCGGATGCGTCCGCAAATCTCTGCTCTAATAACCCCAGCCATATATCCCGACCTCCAAAATCATCCTTCCGTTCAGGACTTCCCTAACGTGCGTGGTGTCACTGCTAATGTTTTCTTCCTTTCACATAATTATAAGGAGGAGGTTTGTAATAATTTGCTAATGATAAATTACTTAATGCTAAATAAATATATGGTCAATATATATTACGCAATGAAATAGTATTCAGAAAATTTTGCGACTAGTACGGCAAAATGTGTGACAAGCTGTGATAGCCCAGCGGTGAGACTCTGCGTCTCTTACAAGGGGACAACGAGTTCAAACCCGGGCAGGCACCGATGAGTTTTTCTATTAAAACTCATGTGTCTAATTGATAATTGCAATTTATCACACGCTTTTCGGTGAAGGAAAACTTCGTGAGGAAACCTGCATATCTCTAGAGAATTCTGGAGATATGCAGGTTTCCTCCCAATTATTCCAATCTGCATTGGAACCGCGTGGTAGGTCTTAGCTCCAACCCTTCTCTCCAGAAACGGAGAGAGGAGGGCTATTCCCAGCAGTGGGATTGTAACCAGCCGCTACTTTTAGGGCAAAATGATGAAATAGGTAGAGAAGTGCCTTCATTTTAAACGAAGGCTGGGCATTATTAACGCTTAGACGAAGTATTTACACATGAACAAACGTCCTAAGGTTACCTCTAAATAAATCAAAAATGCTTTCAATTTCAACTGAATAAAGATAACGCCTAATAATAGATGGTACCCTTGATTTATGCAGTTCAATATCTATAATACGAGTATAAAATAACACATGACAATAATTTATTTTTTAAAATAACTACACTAGCGGAAAAAACCTTTAAAAAAAAATGGATTTTTTTAATCCCTTTAATTTTTTCGCTAGTGTATTTAATCTACTTTCCAGATTCACGTCGTTAAATAAATAGAATAAAAAATATTTATTGTTATCTTTTGGCCGCATGTTTGCTCTACATTTGGCAATGGGTACTGTTTGAAAATGTTCAAGTATTTCAATTCAAGTCAATTAGAAGAAATTCCACCTGAATTGAATGGCCAAATTTTGGCCAAATGGCCTGAATTTTGTTAGCAATACATAAAAAAATCTTTTTTTAGAATGCTGACGACAGTTCTAGCAAAACGAATACAAGAGAGGGCGATCTGGTTCTTGGATTGGCAAACTATATTATGCAGCAAGACTATGAGCCTGAAGATGTCACCATTTTGGCTGCTTACTCTGGACAAATGTTCTATATGAGAAAGGTAACTAGAAATTCCCTAGAAAAAAATTATATTGCAAAAAAACGGGGTCATCAAATTCAAATTCAAATTCAAATTATTCTTTATTCAAGTAAACTTGTAAACAAGTGCTTTTGAATCGTCAACATCTACTGCTGGTTCGGTAAGCTGTTCCTACCGAGAAGAACCGGCAAGAAACTCGGCGGTTGCTCTTTTCCAACAATAATTCTTATCACTAATTACATATAGTTATAAATGTCTTGTACAGGGTTGAAGAGAAGCTATATCCACGCATTCTTATCTTCCAGGTAATCCTCAATAGTATAATAGACTTTCTGAATTAGCCGTTTCTTAATAGTATTTTTAAACTGCTGTAAAGGTAAAGTTAATGTAGATTGTGGAATTTTATTATAAAATTTTATACCCAAACCCACAAACGAATTACGAACTTTAGCAAGGCGCAAAGCAGGAACCGCAAGCTTATGTCGATTTCTACTTTGTCTATTATATAAATCGCCAATCCTTTTATAATTATTTATATTCATGTGTACAAAAATTAAATTACTAAAAATATACTGTGAAGCCAATGTAAGAATACCTGTTTCCTTGAACTTCTCTCGCAGGGAATCGCGCGAATTTAAATTGTAAATGCCACGTATGGCTCTTTTTTGTAACACAAAAATTTTTTCAATGTCCGCGCATTTACCCCTACATCTATTGATTATATATTAAGATTAGTATGTTTCTGTGCGATCAGAATTTTTCTAAGACATTTGATTTTATGAAGTACTATTCTTTATCTTTTAGCAAAGGCAATCATATTCACACTTGGCGAAAGTGAAAATAACAGTTGTGGATAATTACCAAGGCGAAGAATCCAAAATTATCCTACTTTCCCTTGTCAGAAATAATGATGACAATAAAATTGGATTTTTGGGTACCGAAAATCGAGTCTGTGTGGCATTGTCTAGGGCTAAAGAAGGTAGGTTCTTTTAGTATATTAACTCTTGTTAAATTAGCGTTGTCCTGTAATCTGGCAGCGTTTGACACCCGTTACCAGAGTTACCGGGGAATTTTTTTTTTCTAAAATACCTCATTGCTTGAAGACCAAGGTTTTTGAACAGTGCATGTTGTTAAGCTGTGATAGCCCAGCGGTGAGACCGTGCGACTCTTACGAGGGGTCAAACCCGGGCAGGCCAACCAATGAGTTTTTCAATTAAAAGTCGTGTCTAATTGATAATTGCAATTTATCACATGCTTTTCGGTGAAGGAAAACATCGTGAGGAAACCTGCATATCTCTAGAGAATTCTGGAGATATGTGTAACCTACCAATCCGCATTGTAGCAGCGTGGTAGGTCTTAGCTCCAACCCTTCTCTTCGGAAACGGAGAGAGGAGGCCTATTCCCAGCAGTGGGATTGTAACAGGCCGCTACTTTTACTTACATGTTGTTAGTGATGACTTACGGATCCGATACTCGGTCGCTGACTAAGGGCGTTCTTAGAAGGCTCAGAGTCACTCAACGGGCGATAGAGTAGGAATGAGGACATCCATAGAAAAACCAAAATTACTGATATAGCTTACCATGAACTCTTATTGCGACTCAATTGCAGCCCTAAACTGAATTGTTTTCCTTTTTCATAAGACGTGTTAAAGACGAACAGTTTAAGTAGTTGCTGTAGCGGACGGATTTATTTTATAGAAATAAAATGCTACATCTCGTGTAAATTTTGTTATAATTGGTTTTATTGAAATCATTATTCGTCAATGACGTATTTGCTCGCCCAGTGGAAACAGAAGAGAGGGCTAACATAGATGCGTTTTGACATTATCAATTGCTTAGATTAATTATAATAGTTTACAGATAAAAAACTCTTATGTGCATGTATTGTACAGTTGCCGAATCAAATCCCAAACTGAATCGCAAACGTATTTCATTTCCTCTTATTTATATATTAGGTGTGTGATCCAAATGCAACTCAATTAAAAACACTTCATAGTACGAAAAGAAAGCGATTCAGGCACTATTACAGAACTACCTCGCTATAATCCGCACGGGTTAAGCGAATGCATGCAAAGCTAATGTGTATGAAGCAGGCAAAATTTACGAACCTTACACATGCCGGACAAAAAACCACACGCACCCCAAGGCTCCTCCATCAGCAACAAAGCACACAAGCAGCACACACACCCACCACCACAACAATCTCGACGATCGTTTCGCTCCGAAACCGAAGCATCATCAGGAGGATAGGCTCCACGAAAAAATCGCAATGCATTTCGTTCATTCGATCATTTCAGTTCAGTTCTGTAATAGTGCCTGTAATATAGAATTCCGCAAAGTAACGCCTACTTCTATAAATAATTGAAAGCGATTCAGTCTAATACCGACTTTGAACTGCAATGCAATTGAAATCTTTTCTAAAAGTTGATGGTAGGCCTACAGAAGTGCAAATGGGCGGGGCACGTAGTACGTAGAATCCATAGGCGTTGGGGTCCCGAGGTGCTATAATGGCGAATAGGGTCGGAAAAGGTATTGTAGGTAGACCGCCTACGAGGTGTACTGACGACCTCAAGAAGGCCGCGGGTAGCCGCTGTATCCAAGCGGAACAAGATTCTGTGGTGTGGAGATCCCTTAAAGGCACCTATGTCCAGCAGTGGACTTTTATCGGTTGAAAAAGAAGATAACCTGGTTACCTGGTGGAAGAGATAACCCCAGAGACATTCAGTTTTTATTTAAGCATCATGTTATGTAAAGTCACTGCCTTTTTAGATTTAGAGTTATCAATATCTATTAGAATATCTAATTGAGACGAATTATAAAATTTATTATCTAACAGTAAGTTAAGTGAAAAGTATGTGATCATTTTGATCACGCCTACTGAAATATTATCCTTAATTTAATAGGTTGTATTATATTTCGTCATAATATGCAATTCTTAAAAATACAAACATATTTACACTCACAGTTTTCACTGTGAGTGTAAGTAAATAATCTATACTGCGTCTCTTACTACTTGTCGGCAGTGTTTTGTATAAATAAATAACTGCTTTCCTTTATACTTATGCAATATATGATCTTGTTATAGATATATAATATCTTTAGCATGTACTGTGTTACTATACAACGTGGCACTATATATATTATATTAATTCCATTTCGAAGTACCTATATACACCTTCAGGGATAATTAATAAGCTATAAAAAAACACTCGCTCTTATAGACCTGTTAGAGATTTTATAATATAATACGAATAAAAACACGTTGGTATTTTAAGGATTTTATATGTTCGGCAACATTGAGATCCTAAAAAGTAATTCACCACTTTGGACGAAAGTTGCTACAACATTAGAAGGCTTTGGATCACTTGGGACGAGCATACGATTGATGTGCGAACGTCACGACAGTCAAATATCAGTTGTAAGTAATCAATTTTACTAAGAGTAAAGTTTCATCATCAATTTTACTAAGTTCCTATAACATCTTCAGAATTCATTCTAATAAGGCTCTTTGAATTTTGTAAAAAATGCCGAGGTATTTAAGTGCGTTGATGCTGAGATTAGACGTAAATTTTTTAGGAAAACTAAGCTTACAGTACGAATACAGTTTACGCCTATACGCCATAGAAATTTGTGGTCATGACGGCACATATGTGACTCTGCCGATTCATCTTGCGGTTGGTCGTTTGGTGTAGTGCGGTGATACGCAGCTTCACTATTTTTTTCAATTTTCATTATTTTTAAACCATCTCCACCCACATAAAAGTTCCTTTTAAGCTATTGATTAGTTCAAACTCAGGTATTCAATAACTACACAGATGTTATTTGACTATTTCTGCTTCCGTCATATCTCCGTCGTATCTATTCCTTCTTTTAAACCAAAAGCCACAACAGTTAGTTTTCATATTTTGTACCCTCATTTAACAAAAGTAATAATAAAATTATTTTGCTTTAATCTGCCTTTAAAATTATTGTAATACATCTTATGCTCTGTAATGGTAATGAAATAAAAATTACACGAGTAACGATTTATACACCTTTACTATATCAAAAGATGTCAATCAAAAGATGTAGATTAAATGCATCCCGTTGGCGGCTAAGAGCGGCAATATGGCGGCACGGCTGAATACCCCATTCGTTTTATTTTAGTGGTAAACCTGAACTGAAGCTCCATGACTGATTCACAATATCAAAATCAAAATAACCTTTATTCAAGTAAGCTTCTTACAAGCACTTTTGAATTGTCAAGGATCAATTAAATTTAATGATGCTACAACTGGTTCGGAATGTTGCTCTTACCGAGAAGAACCAGCAAGAAACTCGGCGGTCAATTATATATGTGCGCTCAGCTGTATAGGTTCACCGGCTTAGTATATGGCGACTAGCTGTATAGGTTCACTTTGCCGGCTTAGTATATGGCGACGCGTTACACTCCTAAAATAAACGATATTATTGTAGATTTCCTGTCCCGAAGATTTTGGCACCAAAGTTCCCGAAGGCGGTTGCCTTTTGAAATGCAACTATAACTTACCATGTCTACATGCGTGCCCGTTAATGTGCCATGGTTATGACCGGGGACATAAAAATACCAAATGCAGGTTGAAATGTGAAAGGTAAGCTATGGTAAGATATACGTGGGAGATATATGTGAGAGGTCATTGCCAAAAATTGACAGAGTTCAAAGGAAAAGATCATTGTCATGCCTATTCTCATATTGATTTCCGTGGTGTGGCCTTACAGGAGCCTGACTAGTAGAGCTCCACTCTTCTCCGCATTTCGCAACCGCAGCGATGTATCTGTAATAACCTGTCCCGCCCTTCGAAGTTGTAAAAACCGTTAGGGCTATATATAAGCATATAATCAGCAGGCCTCCCATGAACTCTTATTGCGACTCAAATGCAGACATAAACTAAATTGTTTTGCTTTTTCATACCATGACGTCTTAAAGACGCACATTTTAAGTCGTATGTCTTCGTTGCCGAATGAGCGTTCGGAATTCGTCCTAAGAACATGTGAGTAAAAGAGACAGAGTTATCTATAGTTCATATAACGTTGTTCTTTTCAAACACACTTCATGGTATGAAAAGAAAGCGGTTCAGTTTAGGTACTGACTTTGAATTGAATAGTTTTCTAAAATTTCATGGTAGGTTTACAGTTCGAAAAAATTAAAATCTAAACAGAGATACAAATAAAATTGCATAATTACATCCATATTATTATTATTATATGTCTGTCTGTTATGTATTCGCTTTTTAAACCTTGAGACCAATATTGATTTAGTATTGTTGAAATAAATTTCAATAATATCGAATATAGGTGTGTAATATCGTCAAGTGTTTTATATTTATATATCTACTACTGCTACCATCGATTTATCGCCATCGCTACCACATTTAAATTCTTCAATCATAAACAAGAAAACACCGCTTATAAAAAAATAAAGCAACGTCTTACGATTTGTTAATAAGATGTAAATTGTTGTGTATAAGAATAAGATAGAATAATATATAGGTTACAAAATGTATTTAAATGTACATAGACATCATATGGACTAATGTGAATTTAAAAATTCTTTATGTATCTGAAAACCACATATCAAAAGTTGTCAAAGCAAATCAAAAAGAAAACTAAGCTTTGGCAAATTTTTAAAATACGTTAATTTTATTTGCCATGTAAAGCTTATTACATTAAAAATTAATACAGGACTATTGTGCATATAATCATTCAATAGCCACCACCTTTAGCTGTTCTAATAGGTGCAGGAAGCTCACGTTTAGAGCAAATAAGTACATTCCTTAATGAACCAGGCTTTATATGGCTTGTTTACAAGCCATTTCGAACCGATATAAACAAATTGAATAACTAATTCAGTGTTACTTATAATTAACAGTGAATTTGTTAAATAAATAGTTGATTTTCATTGCCGTGTGGTATCCGGGTGAGCAGAATAGACCACCCTTACTTCTTACCGAGGTGTTGTAAAAGTCGACTAAGGTTAGTCGACCCGCCGTGTGGTATCCGGCTGAGTAGAATAGACAACGCTCATTTTTTTACCAAAGTGTCTTAAAAGGCGCCTATGGTAAGTTAACGTCAAGCAGTCGGCCGGCCGTAGCCAAATCATGTGGCAATATGTTTTTAACATGTAGTGCCGACCTCACTTAGAATGGGATAAGAGCAGGATGAAGTAATTTCGAATTTTTTTGCAGGATTCTTTGCGATCTTCAACACGTCTGTCCATTGATGTGTGCACAAAAGTGTGAGCCCTGTAAACGCTTAGTGTCAAAAACATTGCCCTGCTTGCACAAAAAGACAGTGTTCTGTCACGAGGATCCTAAAGATCCAAAAGTGAAGTGCATGACGTTGGTGCCTGCCAAATTACCAAAATGTGGTCATGAGGTAATTTCTGTTTGCCATCCGAGTTCTTCAATCTATTTTGGTTTAATAATTTTAATATTAGTTTATAGAATTAGGCGTTACTTTGCAGAGATCCATAATACAAAAGTAATAATAAAATTATTTTGCTAGTATATAATCCGCGACAAAGTAAATAGAAAATATATATAATGCTAAATGTATAGTGGACTATCCGTACTTTCATACCCGTTATATGCAGGATTCGTAAAAACTCATGCACAAACCTTCACCGGCACCACAATACACAAGTATTACACACACTAACTACACTATATAAAGTAAATAGAAAATATATACATATGATATATATTTATATATGTATATCAATCTTTTACGAAAATAGTCCGACACTGGGGTATTTTGAAATAAATCTCTCAGTTCAGGGAATGCCTATGGTGGGATCGGGTTGGTTGTTTTTCTAGTAACAAGACATATTATATCCATTCCAATAATAAATATATATTTCAAAATAAATCATTGTAAAAAATTATAAAGGAATGAATCAAAGAGTAAATGTGTGGTGAAAACTCAACAAACGATGGTAGTATACCATCAAAACACGAAAGGAACTGTAAAACACAGCGGAGGAAGTGTAATGGTTAGGGGCTGCATTTTCACCAGAGGTGTTGGCATTTAGTTTTTTTAATCATGGATTAAAATACTTGCATCCATTCCTTTATAATTGTATTTTTATTAATCTATACTCCTTATAAAACAAAGTCCCAAAAAGCTGTCTGTCTGTATGTAATCGATTTTCTCAAAATCTACTGAACGAATCTTTGTACGGTTTTCACCGAAAGATTGTGCAATACTTCCGGATGGTTTAAGTAAATACTACATATCGGTATTATGTAAATTTTGTAGAAGAGATAGTGCAGTTGTTAAAAAACTTGCTTGCTGGGAGCTTTAGTCGCGTGCGCTGCGTAAACAAGCAGAGATACGCTATAGTAATGTACTAGACAATTGTAGATCTATAAAACTACAACAAAAAAGTCCGCGACAGCATGTCTCTATCTCTTATGGTTAACTCACAATAACTACTTTTATCTTTAAAATTTTAATTCTAGAAAACAAATTGTGATACGCAGATTTCCACGCGGGTGAAGCCGCTGGCACAGCTAGTTATATATATTTATTATTGATTTTGATAAATGTCTTATTACTAGGAAAAAAAAACCAATCCGATCCCTGCATAGGTGTTCGCTGTAATGAGCGATCTATTCGAACATACCTTACCTTATTTTTGTGAGTCACTGTACTTCTATATATGTATGGAAGTAATAGAAAATTTCGTTATTAATACATTATTTATTATTTTTCAATATACAATAAAATTTAATTAATAAATTATATGATCGAATTTATGATATTTTTATATTTTTTAGCTTTTACTTTTTTACATGTTGGAGTCAAATTTAACAAAGTGTTATTTGAATTACACTTTTGTGTAACTCATTAAAAATGTCATCACCACCAAAAACTCGACGATCGTTTCGACCGTCTCGGTTGTTATCGTTTCTGAGTCTTAAAATTTTTTGGCCTCAATACAGGGCAATCAGAAAGTATTATATTAATTTACAGATGCACTTCTACCTTGTACAAGACAGTAATAAATAAATGTAACTAGTTCAAAGATTTATATTTTAAAAAGAGCAACCACCGAGTTTCTTGCTGGTTCTTCTCGGTAGGAACAGCTTTCCGAACCAGCAGTAAAGTTGACGATTCTAAAGCGCTTGTTTACAAGTTTACTTGAATAAAGAATATTTTGAATTTGAATTAGAATTTACAAATAATTAAACATTTCGCTATCCTCACACTGTCTATTAACTGTTAATAGCATGATGAATTGTAAATATCTATGAACGCCTTATAGACCAGTCAAGGGCCTAGTGTTTGAATTCGTAAACCACACGATAAACTCCAAGATGGACTTAAGTTGCTACAATTGTTAATACACATTTAAATAACGAGTAACACAAAATATAATTTAAATTTCACTTTGTTAAATTTGACTCAAAACATGTAAAAAAGCACAATTCACAGCTAAAAAAATATAAAAACATAAATTCAATCAGATAATTTATTAATTATAGCAAAGTAGTTCTGTTCTAATTTATGTGATATGTAATTCGGCAAAGTAAATGCTTCTATAAATATTTTAAGAATCATTGTAGTATAAGAATATTCTTGTTTACCAATAAAGTTCTTTAAAAAAAGTTCGTTATAGAATTACATGTCTGTTTGTTAAAGGTCCAAAAATCCTGTTATATGGAGACTGCATTAGTGAAGTGTCCCGTACCCTGCAAATATCGTGTGGACAAATGCGGTCATGTTTGCACGCGCTCTTGCCACGTCGGGGATGACCCGGATCATGAGCGGGTATTTACATAACAGAAATATCTTTTTTCTCATTGCTGCTGTTTGCTTTTATTTAAACAAGTCAAATTAAAAAAACAAAATCGGAGACACAATAAAGTCATGTGCAAAAAATGCTACAAAAAGTCCGTGATAACATGTCTCTTATCTCTTATGGTTCACTCGCAATAACTACGTTTATGTTAAA
The DNA here is from genome assembly GCA_947086505.1 of Morpho deidamia. NCBI lineage: Eukaryota > Metazoa > Arthropoda > Insecta > Lepidoptera > Nymphalidae > Morpho > Morpho deidamia. The sequence continues at coordinate 12,277,415 of CAMTZC010000026.1, read as the reverse complement.
AATTTCAATTCGGGAATAGTTTTGTGACACACTGATTTCCATACTGACAATACCGTTGGGACAACTAGTAAAATATAATTTAAATTGAACTTATGTATAACCTTTAAATTCTTATTAGAAATACAAGAATTTGTTTCCAAAAAGAGAAGAGGTCATTGACCAACAGTTTTTATAATAAAAGACTTATGTATAATACTCCTTTTTCAGTACTTATGTCAAAAACCTTGTGCCAAGGCTAAAAAAGGATGTTCTATGGTATTCGAGGGTGATCGCGGTAACCATCAGTGTTTGAAGAGATGCCATGAGGAATGCGACGATTGTAATGTTGAAGTATGCACAAACACACTTTTTTATTATTTCTCGAATAATAATAATCTTTTTTTTCTGGATTTAAGAGTTAGGAATTCATGTAAATTTTTTTTATAGTAATTTAAGTAATATTCTTAGTTTTACAAAACGAAAACAAGTCTCAGTTAGGCGGCCATAAGTAATGGATTTAATTCAGAATAAATGTAGTTGAAATGATTGAAGTCAAATTCAAACTACAATTTGATTTTTTTACATATAGGTAGAAGTTTAAGGATATACCTAACTCATTTAACACAAATTTTGTCTTTGGTTAAGAAACTAATGTGATAAAGAGGCCCATTTTAATATTTTCTAGAAGAATGTAAAGACTTACATATACTATTTTTGTTGATAATACAGTTATATACACTGGTTCGTAGATTTGGAAAAAAATACGTGGTAACTAGTTCACAAATTTTATTACAGTGTTTCAGTAGTAGTTCTCGATAACTTATTAGTCGTTAGTATAGGCGTAGGGATTTGAACCACGATTCATAAACAACGTGAATGTTCAGCGGCGTCTAGCGATCTGAATTTGAACTTTATCAGTTAAAAATTACGAACTATTTTTGCATGCTCGTAACAATATTAAACTATTATAGTATATTATTCTTTATTTTTGTCAGGTTCAAAAGAAAAGAGAGTCCTGCAAACACAAGGAGCGCGTCGCCTGTTCAGGAAATCCTGACGCGAAGCCGTGCCGCAAGAATTGTGCACGTGTCCTTTCTTGCGGACACTTTTGCCGTAAGAAATGTTTCGAAATCTGTGGAACTGATTGCAAACAAGTGGTAAGTTAATACTACTTATTTTTATTGCTAACTTAAGCTTTCGTCACGCTTGTAGTCTTTTCTCTACAGACTTTGCCGCACACTGAAGGAAGTCTGAAGTGTAAATGTGCGTTAGTGAAATGGTACTTATACATTCCTTTTTTAACACGATCCGTACCAAGCGTGATTCCGTAGAGTTTCGTGCCGGCCCAAGCATTACTGTTGGCGCATTACTACGTGTTCCGCACAAACGTGCGGGCGGATGAAACAACCTCCGAGACCTGGGCCCGTCGTCTCGGCGTCTCAACCTACCTTATGCAGCCGTCAGCTGTATGCGGTCCGGCCTCATGAATCATTGCGTGTATATGTGTACGTGTGTGTGTGCGCTTGTATGTACTTGGCCGATTCCCGAACCCGTTGGCTCGCCTCTGCAGTCTTCCACGGACACGTACTGTCTATTTCTCCCGGCGTATACACTTCACTAACGCGGTTAAATAACACAAATAACACCCGGTGTGCACACAACCTTCGTAAGGTCACACGTTATTGAATCGTCCCTATATGGGGAAACAGTAATCCCAACGCGTACTAAAACCGCAGACGGTCGCGTCTTGTCACACGTTTCACTGGTTAAAACGCGTCACTAAATACTTAAATTATATCAATTATAATAATTATATAAATTATATTATATCAATATCAAAAGTCAATAAACAATAAACCACACCCAAAACGCATAATTACGCGTGTGCGTTCTACCATAAAATCCTATACAAGCGTACGCGTCTTGTCTTTATAGTATCCGAAACGTTACTAAGCTAGCGGACGTGACTTACTGCAATAGAATGTATAAAGGTCGTTGCTCCGGCTTGTCGAGGTCGCGTCGCGCGCGTGAATTTATACAAAACACTACGATAGCAGAGAGATACGCGGGAAAAGTAGTTTTATCTGTGTATTTTTATGTTGTATATTCTATATTTATACTTCAGAACTTGTTGCATTAAATTTATTGTCAATACCATCGAAAATCTTATTTAACTTCACCAAGAAAAGCATAACTCATTTATCGGTTACGTGCGCCCCACTGAATTACGGGTTACGCGAGAATAAACGTGTTAAAGATACATACGCAAAGGAAATCAATATTTTGTCTGTTTAGTATATGTGTTTAGAAAAACGTAGTCTTGAAAATACACAAAGAGATCCTTAAGTATTAAAATATTATAAAAAGTAGCGGCCTGTTACTATCCCACTGCTGGGAATAGGCCTCCTCTCTCCGTTTCTGGAGAGAAGGGTTGGAGCTAAGACCTACCACGCTGCTCCAATGCGGATTGGTAGGTTACACGTATCTCCAGAACTCTCTAGAGATATGCAGGTTTCCTCACGATGTTTTCCGTCACCGAAAAGCGTGTGATAAATTGCAATTATCAATTAGACACATGAGTTTTAATAGAAAAACTCATTGGTCCCTGCCCGGGTTTGAACTCGTGTTCCCCTCGAAAGAGTCGCACGGTCTCTCCGCTGGGCTATCACAGCTCTTAAAATATTATGCTCTGTTATAATCGCGTTATCGCGGATTATAGCAAAGAAAGTAATTTTTACAAATATTGTTGTAGACACAAAGTGCTTTTTAATGCTAAATATGTATTTATTATGAAACATTAAAACGTGCTTACCGTTTTTGATGAAACTCTGACTCGCTCATCTCATGATTTATTTATGTAGTATATCTACCAGTTGTCTGTCACCCATAACACAAGTATTAAGTTACTTTGGGGACGGACGACCGTGTGTGTAATTGTCCCATTTATTTATTTATTTATTTATTAAAACTCCAACAGGTTGCAAAGACGATACCTGATTGCAACCATCAAATTTTGCTGGAGTGTGGTTCAGTACCAGTTCAAAAGCTGTGTAAAAAGGCATGCGAACGTATCAAGCCCTGCGGGCACCGCTGCCGCGGACGTTGCAGTGACTCTTGTGATTCTTCGAAGTGCAAAGAATTGACAACACGGATTTTTGATTCGCCCTGCGGACACAAAGTTCAGCTCCCGTGCTATTTTTACACAAAGGCAATGGAAGTTGGTGAGTTTGCTGACGCTTATGTGATGGGTAGTCATCGGATGTCGCTGTCCCGGATATGCATCAACATGTATGGTTCCTCCCCACTAACCACTAGAGGTTGCCCGTTGCCGCAGGTACCAGTAATCCTGCCTTCAGCTCCGCGGGTCGCGGGTTCGATTACCGCGGAGGAACATTATCTTAAAAATCAATCTGTTGGTTCTTCGAATATGGGTGTATATATTTATTTAAATATTTATTTAAAATTTATATGTATAATATATATTTACCAGTTGTTTATCACCTACCGCATAAGTATTAACTTAAGTTACTTTGGGGACGACCGTGTGTATTATTGTCACATATATTTATATTTAGTTTTTTTATATTTATCAACAGCTGCACTGAAAACTCTTATAATGATTTTAGAAAACTAATCGCGAAAATTAATCAATGTCGAGTCATTATAATATACTTTACAATCCGTGCGGAGTTAGGGCGGATTGGCTGGTTAATTATGTGAAAAAAGCGTTTAATATGTTAACTGACCTACTTACTTATTACTTCGACGTTTCTCCCCAACGATTGATATGAAGCACATGAATGAAAATGGACACATTGTACATTTAATTTTTTTTTTCACGTCCTGTCTTTACCGCCATTGAATTATCAGCAGCAATAAATAAGTGTGTTTAATTCCAAGGTACATTGCACCTTGAATTGCTGCTGAAGCATTGCCAACATCCATGTGGAAAAGAGCTAGCCTGTAACGACATTTGCTCAGGAACGTGTGCGAGTTGCAAACAAGGCCGCTTGCATATGCCCTGTACGCAAACCTGCCATCAGATAAACATATGTGGACATCAGTAAGATTACTTTTTTTCATTTAGACTATAGAGTGATTACAAATGCATATTACACTGGTATCAAACACTCGCTGACCGCGGGATAATATTATGTGGAAACAGGACGCCATATATTGCGCTCTCTATCGCACTCAAGAGCCATACGGCATCCATAGTGACGCACCACTGTCGCGTCGATGTTTATATTATGAAAGAAACAATGTAGATTAAGAAGAAAACAATTCAATATAATACAAATTTATTGATCAAAATATATAACATAATAAATATTAGAAATAGAAATAAAAACGCATCCATTTTAACTTGTTAAGTAATTGATGTCCAAATGTCGAATGACTATATAGAAGCACATTAATACATGTATTTATACCTTATAAAGTTATGTTTATTCATTATTGAATTATACTTCCAAACTAATTGATAAATTACCGGCACTCATTAATAGACATATTTCTCAAATTACCCGCATTTATTACGCTACCGCGCGCCGGCGCATACCTTTCTTCATTTTTCTAAGAATCGAAAAGCAGTTATCTTGTTGTCTTAGTTATATGATTCTAGAATAATATTATACTATAGAATTTGTATTCTAACTATATTGTCCCATTTATTTATTTATATATACCGGGCTCACATACAGCACATAAAAACCGGTTTTTCCTACGGGAATCGGGAAAAAAATCAATACGGTTAATAATTTTACACCAAAATCGTTTTTTTTTATTTTGTCATTTAAAGTTGTCTTCACTAATAGTATATGCTAACTTTATTACATATTAAAACTTTACTAACCTGACTAAAAATAGACAGTAATTTAGTTTGTGTCCATTAAAATCGAAAATGGACTTCACACGACTTTAAACCTTTTGCTTCCGGCTATATAAATACAATAAATGTCGATGCCAAATTTATCGAAAAGTGCAAATTCAAAAATATTTGCAATAAATAATTATTAGGTAAAATTTTCATTTAATTTGTCATATCGCCCTATCCGATGAACAAAGTCACATCTCCCATATACATATAAGCATAAGAAATGTGACTGTTTTTCAGTTAGGGTGATATGTTTCTTAAGTGAACAACTAAATTTTTTAATATTGTAAGTTATGCATGTTACATAGGGAGCTCTACGGGCTGTTACTACCCTCTACAATCTTTAGTTGATAGATTGATAAACTGTCTTAATGATATGATGATAATTTTGATAGGCTGAGCATGGGCGGCTGCTAACGTCGTTCTAATTTTCAATTCATACTATATCTATACTCTATATATACTCTATATATAAAGCTGAAGAGTTTGCTTGTTTATTTGAACGCGCTAATCTCTGGAACTACTGGATCGATTTGAAAAATTATTTGAGTGAAAGATAGTCGATTTATCGAGAAAGGCTATATAACATCACGCTAAGATAAATAGCATTTCCGTGGGGAGTTGCTAGTCTCCCATCGGGCGCGTCCCCGGGTGGTGGATTGGGGCAGGCCTCCCAGATATGGGTGGTACCGGAGAAATCAAATATTCGGCGCGAACCAAAACTAGCACATAGGCTGGAGAGCCTATAAATACTCCTGGAGGTGGTATGTGAGCAGCGCCTTCAGTACTAGGCTGGAGTCGATGAGGTCGTAGTGGAGCCAAAAGGGTCCAGTTCTAGATAGCGGCGGGCAGTTAATTCTGAGATATCTATACTAATCTGGCCGGCGTTCTGCAAACTTAAAGATGCAGGAGAACAATAATGGAGGCAAAACGTAAAAGTAATCTACCCCAGGAGGGTACCAGTTACACTGGAGAATCCCTCCCCGAGCCTAGCTCGGGCTGCCCCACGTATTCTGGGGGGGGCAACATTTTGCTAACAGACATGAAAACGTCATCAACAGGAAGTGAAACATCATTTGATCCATTTGCCAGGCGGTCCAGTTTAAGTCGGACACCACCTAAAAAAAAGAACATAGAAGCCGTCGTACATAAAGATCTAAATAGAACACAAGGATTGATATCGATATCAAGAAGTAACTCGCTTTCACAATTAGGGGAAGCAAGTGGCACTTCAAGAATTAGAACCAACTCGTTAGGGAAAAGGCCAAACGATGTAGATAATGACGAAGAAGGAAGATTTATTGAAATGACAAAAATGATAACAAAAATTACGGGCATCATAGCATAGGGCAAATCTCTCAAAAACGGTAAAAGATAATATCAATACCAAAACTGAAATTAAGATAGGGATTAGAGACTTAAGTGGACAGTTTGATCATTTAAACAGAAAATTAAAAGACTGGGGTGAACTTCCTTGTAAGCCTACTGCAAAACTTAGAGCAGTTAACAAAGACGTAAAAGAGATCAGTACACAAACGATAGAGAGAATGGAATGCACAAAAGAAGATATATTAAAAAAATTTGATGGATTAGAGAATTGGGACCAAATGCAGAAAATTGTAGATATCAACTGGCCACAGGAAATTTATCGAAGTAAAATAACACAGAGCAACCCGCTTACATCTGTACAAGATGATGATATCTTGATCCTTATGACGCAAACAGAAGCAAGGATGGATAAATCTCTTTATAAGCAGTTCAAAGAAATGTATCCCGATGCAGCTGCACTAACAATGCCAGGGAAAATAACTGGAATAGGACAGACAATTAAAGCATATGGAGTGGAAAACATAAACGTCAAAGAAAAAAGAGCTTATAGCAGCATTGTAAAAGAGAACGACATGAACGATTTAATTAGGGCATTCAGGGAAATAAAAGACATAATGAAAACTACTAAATCGAACAAACTATCGCTTCCAATGTTTACAGACATAGAGCTAACAACCCAAAGGAAATTGTTGGAAATAATATTTTATAAAACAGACATAGATATCAATATATTTATTCCTAAGAGACAAGTAAATAAACAAAAGGAAGAAAACATATCGAAAACCAGAAATAATACTGAGGCCCTAGTAATAAAAAGCAAAGGAAAAACATACGCAGACTTAGTGAAATCTACAAAAAATAAATTAAAAGAGAATAACATGAAGAATGACATAAAAAAAATAAGAAAAACGAAGTCTGGAGAACTACTTGTGGTAGTGGAAAAGAAGAAAGAAGTTCTAAATAGAGTTAAGGAAATTATAGCGACTAATGAAGTAGAAGTTAAGAAAGTGGAACAAAAAATGAAAACTCTTCATATAAGAGGGCTGGACGTATCAGTAGATGAGATAGAGATAAAAGAAGACATTAAACAATCAATGACGGTTAAAGAAGATCAGGAAATACAAGTTACCTCAATAAGACCTAGTCGATTTGAGACAAAAGTAGCTACAATAAAAGTAAGTGAGGAATTGGGAAATAAGCTTGTTATGGAGAAAAATATTAAAATTGGATTTAATTGGTGCAGAGTAGAAGAAAGAATACAAATAATTAAATGTTATCGCTGTTGGAATATTGGACACCGCTCCTTTGAATGTCAAGGGGTAGATAGAAGCAATAAATGCCTAAACTGTGGTGAAAGTGATCATATGGTTAAAAACTGTATAAACAAATCTATGTGTTATCAATGTAATATTAGCGGACATAGAACAGGCAGCACTTACTGTCCAAAATTTAAATCACAAATTAGAAAGGAAAGAAATTTAAAAGTTAATCAAATAAATAGTATTTCATCAAATAAATAAATTTTAAATAAATCTCATAATTTTAATCAAATAAAAAATGGCTAAACTAAAGTTCCTTCAGATAAATGTTGATAGAAGTTACGCAGCACATGACATGATGAATAAAACAGCTATAGATAGAGATATTGATGTTATATTAATAAGTGAACCAAATAAAAGCATTATTAAAAAGGAAGGACCTTGGGTGTCGGATCTGAATTGTGATTCTGCAGTTATATTAGTTAACTCAAAACTAAAAGTAGATGCTAGAAATAAAGGAAACGGTTTCGTATGGATTGATATAAATAATTACCGAATATTTTCATGTTATATATCACCAAATTGTGAAATACACGAATTTGATGAATATCTAACAAATCTCACAACTGAAATTAATGCCCACAGCAAACGAAATATGGTCATTGCAGGCGATTTCAATTCAAAGTCTCCTGAATGGGGATCTGCAAAGGAAGACTTAAGAGGAAGAAAACTGACAGAGTGGCTAGCAGAGAATAACCTTACGGTAATTAATCGGGGGAAAGCACCAACCTTTATTCGTAATGAGCAGAAATCGATTATCGATGTTACTTTTAGTTCCGAAAAATTAAGCGAACATATAACAGACTGGCAAGTGATGGAAGAAGAGTCGTTAAGCTTACATCAATACATCAGATTCAACATAGGAATACAAAAGGAGTCACTTAATAATTTTTCAACTTCTAAACTAGGATGGAATCTAAGAAAACTTAATGTCCAAGTACTTATAGACTATCTAAAAAATAACAGGATAGGTATGGGTGAACTTAACGCACGAAGTCTGGTTTCATTGATATCAAATGCGTGTGATGCTGCTATGCCAAGAAAATCAAGAAACCCTAACCATAAACCACAATATTGGTGGAACGAAGAAATTAAATACGCACGAAGAACTTGCATTCATGCTAGAAGAATGATGATTAGATGCAACAAACGAAACAGGTCACCAGATATCAAAGAAAATGCAAAGAATGAGTACAAAAGCGCTAAAAAAAAACTTGCAAAAGCTAATTAAAAAAGAAAAACAAAAGGCTTGGCATACCATATGTGATGAAATAGAAAAAGATGTTTGGGGAGATGCGTACAAGATAGTTATGAATAAAATAAAACACAGGACACTTAACATTCCTACTGAGACCAGAAAGCTAGCCGTTAAACAACTCTTTCCCAGTAAACCAGTTATGTACTGGCAACAGGAAAAAGAAAATTGGTTTACTGAAGTGTCAGAAGAGGAAATACGCATAGCGTGTCGGAAAATGAAAAATAATAAAGTACCGGGACCTGACTTGATACCAGCTGAAGTAATAAAAGTTATCGGCAACAAACAATCAGACCTTCTACTGACAGTGATCAATAAATCCTTAAGGGAAGGCGTTTTTCCAATACAATGGAAGATGGCGCGATTAATACTCTTGCCTAAACCAGGAAAACCAGAAGGAGATCCCACCTCTTACAGACCCATCTGTCTCCTAGACACACTGGGCAAGCTGCTGGAGCAAATTATAAGTAAACGGCTAACAGGCGAGCTACGACAGAATATGGACTTATCTGAAAACCAATACGGATTTAGAGAAGGGAAATCTACGACTGACGCAATAAAGAAAGTAGTAGACATTGCAGATAATGAAAAAAAGAAAACTTTTAAAACCAGGAAATTCTGTGCTTTAATTACCTTAGACATTAAGAATGCTTTTAACACCGCGTCATGGAATTTAATAATGCAGGAACTGAGAAAAAGACAGATTTCCTCTTACATAATATCAATAATTGGGAGTTATTTCTCTGATAGGTACCTAATTGAAGAAGACGGGCAAATGACACCAATTACATGTGGAGTCCCGCAAGGGTCTGTTCTGGGGCCACTTTTATGGAATGTTATGTATGATGGTATTCTAAGACTGCCTATGCCGAATGAAGTTACGTTGGTGGCGTACGCAGATGACTTAGCGGTTGTTGTCAAAGGAAAAACGGAAGAAACATTAATGACTAACGCCAATATCGCATTAGAGAAGATTTCCAACTGGATTAAGGAAAATGACTTAGAGCTTGCAGCCCATAAAACTGAATCTGCATTACTAATAGGTAGAAAAAGAGTCCATTCCGAAATTACAATTAGAGTTCAGGGAGTTATAGTACACCCACAGAAAACTATCAAATACTTGGGTGTAGTTATTGATAAATACTTGACGTTTGGAGAACACATAAAATGGGTCGCAAACAAAGCAGCTAAAGCAACAAGCGCATTGATAAGAATAATGCCCAGAACAAGAGGAGCGGGAGAAAATAAAAGAAGAATATTGTCTGTAGTAGCCAATAACATAATGCTATATGCAGTTGAAATTTGGATAAGAGGTCTCAGCTATCGCAAATACGAAGATATCCTAAAATCGGTTCAGAGAAGACTCTCAATCAGGATTTGCAGAGGTTACAGAACCATTTCAGGTGTTAAAAGCATGGTTCTTGCTCGAACAGTGCCTATAACGCTACTGGCAAAAGAAAGAGTCAGCATGAAAGGAAAAAAAATAAAAGACTGGCAAGAGACACGGAAAGAAACTCTTGACCAATGGCAAATGCAATGGGAGACTGAAGAAGACAATTGGATGAAGTTACTGGTACCCGATATTAGAGTGTGGATATTACGTCCTTTTGGTGAAATAAGCTACCATTTGACACAGGTGATGACAGGTCATGGGTGTTTTCAAGAATACCTGTGCAGAATTAAAAAAGTCAGCACCGATAGATGTGTCTATTGTGAAGTAACAGATACCCCTAGACACACTATCTTTGAATGCCCAAGGTGGGGTGAGAAACGTCAAATGGTAGCAGACAAAACAGGGGAGACACTTTCACCCGAAACTTTCATCCCTTTTATGCTCCGCGACACGGAAAGCTGGACTCTTATGCTAAAGTTTGTGTCGGACATAATGGGAGAGAAGGAGACGGAAGAACGGGCCAGAAAGAACAAGTAATTAGACACCGGCTACGGTGAAGCAATGCCGAAAGGTGGTTCCGCCGTAGAAGGGAGAGGGAAATGAGGAGGGGTTTTAGTCCGTGGGAGTCGGACACTCCCCTGTGGAAAGTCTGCAGGAAGTCCATAAAGGATTTCCCCTCCTCTAGAGAAAAAAAAAAAAAAAGAAAAAAAAAAAAGATAAATAGCAGAGGAGCAGCAATAAAAAATATTGCGAAAACGGCAAATTCCCCTCGTCGACAGCATATGTCTAGCTATTAACCCACTTTAATCATAATTAATATAAGTATTATGGTCTAATAAAATTGCAGCCCAAGCGAACGAAGTTGCGTTTAAAAGCTACTAAAAAATATGGCATAAATGCCGATGTTGGAAATGTACGTGTTAACCCTTATATAAGAAAGTAGGAGGCATAGGGCATAAGAAAGAAAGAAAAAGGTTGGGCAACACTGCTATACCCTATTTAAACTGATTTATAGAAGCAGGCGTTACTTTGCGGAATTCCATATTACAAGCAATATAAGAGAACTAACTACTTTGCTATAATCCGCATGGGTTAAGTGAATGCATGCAAAGCCAATGTGTATGAAGCAGGCAAAATCTACGTACCTTATACATGCAGGACAAGCCACCACATGCACCCCAAGGCGCAATTCACCAGCAACAACGCACACAAAAGCAGCACACACACCCACCACCACAATCCCGACGATCGCGTAAAATCGTAATGCAATACGATTTTGATAATCGCATTACGATTTTTGTCGTGGAGCCTATCCTCCTGGTGATGCTTCGGTTTCGGGGCGAAGCGATCGTCGGGATTGTGGTGGTGGGTGTGTGTGCTGCTTTTGTGTGCGTTGTTGCTGGTGAATTGCGCCTTGGGGTGCATGTGGTGGCTTGTCCTGCATGTATAAGGTACGTAGATTTTGCCTGCTTCATACACATTGGCTTTGCATGCATTCACTTAACCCGTGCGGATTATAGCAAAGTAGTTAGTTCTGTTATATTCCTATTTAAACTATTGCAGTTCCATTCTAAAGTATGGATACTCTGACGTTGCAGATGCACCGAACCATGCAATCAGGTCTGTCCACCTTGCACTAAGCCCTGTGAAGTGAAGTGCAAGCATTCGCACTGCAGTCGCACTTGCGGTGCCGTGTGCACGGCTTGCCAGGTAATATTATAAATCAACACTTACCTAATCCATTTTACAGATCATTTTACTCTCCTAGAACATTTTCTGTTCAGTTTTTGTGTTATTTATTTATTTGGACGTCCAGTAGTTGTTACATATCGACTGTGAACCGGCAATATGTCCTATCTCAATTTTAAGCCGAATCACTTTCTATCGGTATTGGGTATTTACTGCCCATAATTTACCATATCATGTATTCTGTATCTGTTACAAAATTTGTAAATAAATAAACATATTTAAAGTCAACTGTTTTTTTTTTAAATTATTGCGAATGTATTAACAATCACGTTTTTCTTCTTACTGAAAATTGAACAAAAATAAGATAGGACAATTTGCCAGTTCACAGGCGATATAAAACTTACATATAGAAAAAATAGAAACAAAAACACATATAGTACCCGGTAATAAATAATGCACATCGAGAACTTAGAACGAAACAACCGGCCAATTGGTTTTTGTAGAGCGCTGTCGCTGTCACACACGGGTTCGTCAGTCTGTGCGACAGACAATGCTCTATGAAGCAGAATCTAGCCGATTTCTCTCTCTCTGCGCCTCAATGTGCATTATTTATTGCTGCGTACTATATATTTTAAACTAATATGTACGACAAGTTTTTGTCAAAACTTATAAAACAATATAAACAAAAAAATTACATATAAAATTTAAACATAAGAAGTTAATAGGTAAAATAATCAATAATGTATGCCATAAACGAAACAAAGAAAGGAAAGAAAAGAAACTATTTAAATTAAGGTAAATACTAAGACGATATCGATCTCATCTCATTAATCACCTCTTATCAATCTTACTGTCTTTTATTTTTATTTTGTAAAGTGTCATTAAAAATATCCACTTTTCTGCAGATGGAATTAAATTATTTAGACAATCTAGACATTACATTAATTATTGAAATTTCAATAATTAATGTAATTACATTAAGTATATTAAATTATAGTATGTTCTAGGATATAGTAAATAAAATTTAAGCACAATCAGATTAAGCAAGTGCTTCAAAATCATCATCCTCCTGTCCTTATCCCGCTATAAGTGGGGTCGGCACAACATGCTATAAACATGTTGTCACATGATTCGGCTACGTATTATACGACCGCCCGCCTGTCTGACGTCAACTTACCTTAATCGTATTTTACGACCCCTCGGTAAGAAGGAGGGTGGTCTATTCTACTCAGCCGGATACTACACGGCGGGTCAACTTACCTTAGTCGCCTTTTACGACACCTCAGTAAGAGATGACACTCGTCTATTCTACTCAGCCGGATACCACACGGAATTCAGCAAGTGCTTCAAAATAAATTTCATATTATGACCCTGAAATTTAGCTCTTAGCTAAACTCTGAGTACAAGCAATATATGTTATATATTGCCTATGCCATATATATGAACTAACTACTTTGCTATAATCCGCACGGGTTAAGTGAATGCATGCAAAGCCAATGTGTATGAAGCAGGCAAAATCTACGTACCTTATGCAGGACAAGCCACCACATGCACCCCCAAGGTGCAATTCACCAGCAACAGCGCACACAAAAGCAGCACACACACCCACCACCACAATTCCGACGATCGCTTCGCCCCGAAATCGAAGCATCATCAGGAGGATAGGCTCCACGACAAAAATCGTAATGCAATACGATTTTTGTCGTGGAGCCTATGCCTTTATGCCTGTGCATGCATTCACTTAACCCGTGCGGATTATAGCAAAGTAGTTAGTTCTGTTATATTGCTTGTAATATGGAATTCAGCAAAGTAACGCCTGCTTCTATAAATCATTTAAACTCTGAGTACTTATGCAGCCAAAACCATTTCCTGCTTAAAATGTTGTGCCGACCTTAGAGTACCACTTAGAGTGGGATAAGGGCAGGAGGATGATGATGATTTGTGGATTTGCAGGAGGGTTGTGCCCGCGCTTGCATCCACCAGAAGTGCGGGCGCCGTTGCGGGCAGGCCTGTGCGAACGAACCGTGCAAGTTGCCGTGCTCACGCTCGCTTGCTTGCGGACACCCGTGCCGCGGTCTGTGCGGGGAGCCCTGCCCGAACGTGTGCAAGCTTTGCCGTCCAGATGACTTCCCTAAAGATTTCCTCGGTGATGATTTTGACGACGATGCCTTGTAAGTGTACGCTTTATCTTTAATCTGTCGGTTTTGTAATATACCATACTCCTTGTTCCGCACAAACGTGCGGGCGGATGAAACAACCTCCGAGACCTGGGCCCGTCGTCTCGGCGTTTCAACCTACCTTATGCGGCCGTCAGATGTATGCGGTCCGGCCTCATGAATAACTGCGTGTATATGTGTACGTGTGTGTGTGCGCTTGTATGTACTTGGCCGATTCCCGAACCCGTTGGCTCGCCTCAGCAGTCTTCCACGGACACGTACTGTCTATTTCTCCCGGAGTATACACTTCACCAACGCGGTTAACTAACACAAATAACACCCGGTGTGCACACAACCTTCGTAAGGTCACACGTTATTGAATCGTCCCAAATCGGTAAACAGTAACCCGAACGCGCACTAAAACCGCGGACGGTCGCGTCTTCCCAAAACGCTTCACTAATTGAACGCGTCACTAAATCTAAAAACCACACCCAAACGCATAATTACGCGTGTGCGTTATACCATAAAGTCGTATACAGGCGTACGCGTGCTGTCTTTATAGTATCCGAAACATTACTAACTGGCGGACGTGACCGGCGGCGAACGAAAGCATGAAGGTCGTTGATCCGGCCGGTCGCGCCGCGTCGCGCGCGTGAATTTATACAAAACACTCCTTTTATGAGTTCTATTGTGTCTCTTTCTATTAATACGCTAAGTATATTGTGGGGGGCGGGGGCGACTGTCGGGTACACAAACTCAATTTAGTTCAATTAAATTTATTTATTTACTATTACTATTTTTTGGGAAAAGTTTGATGAGTTTCGGAAAAATCTTGTGTCTTCTGTTGAAGGCACCTTACGGAAGATCTCCGCATGGGGTAAATTAAATTTAGTTCAGTTTAACTCCCAGAAGACGTAAGTTTGTGCGTTTACCGCAAAAACATCACCGTTTGTCGTGTCTCCGTCTCTCGAGAATGTTCTGTTAAGTGGCTCGACTAGTATTGAAATACTGGGTCTGGAAATCTCTAATAGCTGCAAGTATCGCGAACACTTGGAAAGGAAGGCTAAGTTGGCCTCCAAAAAATTGGGTGTTATCAATAGAGCGAGACAGTACTTCAAGTCGGCCCACAGACTAGCGCTGTACAAAGTACAAGTCCGGCCTCACATGGAGTACTGTTCTCCGGGGTGGTGCAACCCAGTACCAACTAAAGCCATTCGACCAAAACTAAAGCCAACGATCGCATACAGCGCAGAGCAGCTCGAATAATCGGGGACCAGGCGATCAGCAAACTGCTGGACTCTTTGGCGATGCGTAGAAACGTATCTTCACTGTGCGTTTTCTACCGCATCTTTCACGGGGAGTGTTCCAGTGAGCTAAACGACCTGATTCCTGCCGCTAAATTTCATAACCGCACTGTACGTCACAAGTTAAAATATCATCCTTACCAACTGGATGCGTGGTGATCCACTACAGTGCGGTTTTCAAATTCGCTTCGCCCGCGTGGAGGAAATCAGCGTGTAACAATTTTTTGCTAGAATTCAAATTTTAAACATAAAAATAGTTATTGTGAGTTAACCATAAGAGATAGAGACATGCTATCGCGGACTTTTTTGTAGTATTTTTTATAGATATATAATTTCCTAGTACATACTTCAGCGTGTCTCTGCTGGTTTTCGCAGCGCAGGCGACTAAAGCTCCCAGCAAGCAAGTTTTTTAACAACTGTGCGATCTCTTTAACACAATTTACATAATACTGATATGTACTATTTACCTAAACCATCCGGAAGTATTTCACTATTTTTTGGTGAAAACCGAACAAAAATTCGTCAGTAGATTTTACGAAAATCGATAACATACAGACAGACAGCTTTTTGGGACTTTGTTTTATAATAAGTATAGATTATAAGATCTTTAAGAACTTCAGTTAACAGATCATATCAGGGTCCACAACAAACTACAGTAGTTACTCCAGAGTAATGAAGTTATTTAATATTTCAGATTCATAGAACTGGAAGATTGCGGCCATATAATGGAATTCGAAAACATGGAGAACCTAATGAAGGGCGATAGTAATCTCGTGTCAATTCGCGCTTGTCCGTTTTGTCGAAAGCCCATTATTAATACACCTCGTTACAAGGACCTTGTCAACCGTATGTTCGAAACGGAGATTAATCCGATCAAAAACCGAGTATATGGCAACGAGAGAACCATCATTACTAGAAGAGACGAATTGGTTAAAACTGTAGCTGAGTTTCACACAAACCACCGCATATATAATGGTAACTAAGTTTCTATTTCTTTAGTTTCGTTATTCATACAGAGGGAGGTAGTGTTACCTGCCGAATATTATGCTTTTTAGCTAGATGTGTTAGATGATAATGAGTCATATAAACATAGGTTTCTCATACTGTTTTAAAGTGTTCCCAGAAGGTTCCTGCAATGTTTTTGAGACCATGGACACATGCAATCTTCTTAAAAGTATGCTATAAATATTCTACGATAATTCAAAAGAATCTAACGATTTCTATATTTTGTAAGTGTCTTTGAAAGTAGTTCCCATACCATAATTATTGCAATGCGAAGGTTGCCGTATCGAAGTCCTCCTTCTAAAGTTGATTAAAACATGATAAAATAGACACCCTTGCAACTTGCATATGATTTCGTTTGTCGCACTTAAAGAAAATGGATGCAGTCTCATTTTAAGCAAATTGAAAAATCACTAAGTAGGCCTACTGTGTAACGTTTTATTAACCCTTTTAGTGCCGGACGACGGTATATCGTCGTTTGTTACACTTGCCAAAAGTGCCAACGACGATATATCGTCGTGGGCACTTTTTTATTGAGTTTTACGTTTGTTATTTATATAATTGAATGAATAAAGAAAAACTAGTGTCATTGTTTTGTTTTTCTGTTTCATCCTTAGTATACTGCTTTTTGAATCGTGTAAATATTGTTCTCCGTTTGGTTTTTATGAGTATTTTTCCAAACCCTAGTAAAACTGTGAAATTCGGCCGGTTATTCTCGTATAGGCAACTCTTTTTCGCCCGGCACTAAAAGGGTTAAGTTAGCTAAGTAGATCCGCTCTTGATCTGTACTATAAGTCGTATTGGTGTAATACTGTGGTCAAATCTGTCAAAAATTGCTAACTTAATTACCAATTTCAGAAACCTAACAGGAGGAAAACTTCACTCTCACAACCCTTTGATTCATCATATAGCTATCTAACTCTAACCAATATAAAGATTCTATGTTCTAATTGTCTTTTGGGAGAGGTTAGGCGAACGCTTTCTAATTATTCTATTTTGAAAACTCGTTTCTTAAATTAAAGAAACAAATTCTTGAAATATAGAAGTTGCTTTTTTTAATACTTCACTATTTTATTGCAGATATGCTTTATTCAGACTGGAAAAAAGCGTTTGAACAAATTGTATTAATCGTGAAGTCAAAGAAAAAATGTTCATTACTACAACTAGACATGTACTTTGTTTACTTAAATATCTTGCAGCTACTGTCAGAAATTTACGAAAAATATACTGCAGACAATTTAACGGCGCTACAAGAAAATATAGTAAAGCAATTTGCAGTGATATGTAAAGTTTTGATTTCGAATGTCCACAAATTAAGCCAACAGCAGCAAGCAGATATTGGGAATGAAATAAAGCGCACAAACGCTATCGTTAATCTATCTAAAATTATGAGTCACTCGGCTTACATTACTAACAAAAATGTTCAGAAAGTAATGGGCACAGCTGATGCTGCTAAGAAAGCCATTTTAGGCTGGAGTATTTACGACAAGGATAAAGCAGTAGCAGCACTAAAAGCACTCCAAGAAGCAATCAAAGTTAGCGGTATCGTTACAAGGGAAGAAAGGGAATTGATCATCCGAGCAATAGGTGCTAAAGCAGGACAATGGTACAAATGTCCCAATGGTCATTTCTACAGCATTGATCGATGTGGAGGAGCTATGGAGGTTGGCACCTGTGTCGAATGCAAGGCTCAGATCGGTGGAACTCGCCACAGGCTTTTGGGTACTAACCGGCATGCTGGTGAATTTGATAATTCAAGATACCCAGCCTATTCTGAACAGGCCAATTTAGAAAATTTTGATTTAAATAATATTTTGTAAGTTTTAGATTTGTTAAATTAAGTTTCTTGATTAATTAAATATGGGAAACTTTATTTTAAACTTTCTATTATAAAAATGACAGTATCAGTTTATCATTTTTAAGTTTAATTTTTTTTTTGTATATCATTTTAGTCTGATTGTTTGCTTGGTTTTTTAATTTTCATTATCACTAGGTTATGTAAAAAAAATTATGTTACATCTTTAAAAATTATGTTACAAAATTCCAAATATATCCTTTTAAATTTTTTAAAGTATGAGTTAGATTAAGTTGAGTTCAAATGGTTGACATTAAATTGGTTTTAGGTACTTATGAAATACTTAATGTGACTGTAATATTCAAAAACTAAGGTATAAACGGTTGTTATAAAAATTTATAGCCACATAGTGGATTAAGAGTAAAAAAGGCTAAAGTGATAATATTCTAATTAATTTTGTAGACCACAAGCTATAAGTTACTGTGTTCGTACATTTACAGAAGTTATGATAGAATTATGTTGCTATTTGTTAAGAGAACCTATTTAATGCTAAGTGTATAAAGAAGGCAAAGTTCACATACTTTATACATGGAAGCCTAGTCACCAGTGTAATGCATTACAATTTGGTCTTGGAGTCTATTCTCCTGATGATGCTTCGATTACGGGACAAACCGATTGTAGAGATTGTCGAAGTGAGTGTGTGTATTACTTGTGTGGAGTTGTGCTGGTGGCAGCGTTTTATACGCGTAGTGACGGGTACTGCATGTATAAGATATGCAAACGTTGCCAGCTTCATACACTTGGCTTTGCAATGATTTTCTTAACAAACGCGGATTATAGAAAAATAATTGTATCATAATTTCTGTACTATGTAACACCTATTCGTATTTTTAAGTCGTATGTTTAATTTATACTAATTCGAACATGGTTTTAAAAATTCCAGAGCTATGTATGTGATGAACCTTAAAAATGTGGCTATTATTTAATTTATTAGTCTAAAAATTTTATATTTTTTTGTCATGTTAAAGTGTTGCTATATCTAATAATACAATCATTTATTCATACAATTGTATTACTAAATACTTTAAACATTAAGATATTAAGTAACTAGCTAATACTTTTTAAATCGCCAGATTCATACCAAAATAATCATTTTTATATGCGTGTGATTGAATTAAATTATTGGAAATTACATCTGTTTTTTTTCTTTACCATTCAGCAAATACTAGAAATTATTTTTAAGCTTAATAAAACGACTCGCCATAAGCCAATTTTACCAAGCTACAGCCTCAGCCAAGCTACGTGCTAGTTTGGTCTTTATCGATCGAGTTTGGTAGGAATTTTGGTTGTATGTAGATATCACTAACGATGTCGTTCTTACCGACTGCTATATTGCAAACATTTAAATCTAAGATACCGTTTCTACTGAAAATATAACGTTTATTAAAATATTGATCTAGGCATTCACCTATTCAGGACCAGGGGGTCGAGGTGAGAGAGAGAGAGGATAAGAATTATTCACTATTAATAAGGAAAAACAAGTGAACTGCCCTGTCTCCAATATCATATTACACTTCGGATCCGTTTTATTATAAAGTTAAACGCTTAATTAAAAAAAAATAAGCTGGTAATTTTCGTTGAGAGGTTTAGTAGAAAATCGTTACTAGTTAACTGCAAAAGACTTGAATGTGATTTAGTAAAAAAAAAAATTGACGTGCCAACTGACAGTTTTCGATCTGTTCTGTCATTGGATTTTTTCAAACGTAGAAATACATATTTTTATGTACGTTTACAGTAAAATTGCAGTGTAAAATTTGGATACGTGATTTTTTATAATTCCTGTCAATCTTGGTATTAAAAATCAATCGCCGCATCGTTTAAAAAATACCCAATTAGGTTAGACATAATTACTTATGTAACAATAACAAGAGGATTTATATATTTTATTAACTGTTTTTCTATATTTATGATATATATATACATAAACTTGGGTAGACCGCTAAATGTTACGATAATGTAATATAAATTATGAAAATTATACAAAGTGAAAATTGATTCTTCGTCTGTTTACTGCAGAAAATGCTGCGCCAGCCGCTGTCCCGGGCGCTTGCGCTATCGCCTAAGCGACTGGCACCTTTAACGGCTCGTAAATATGCGGACCAGGTCCAACCACAGCCAGAGAATGTAGAGGTTTTCATTGATGACCAGCAAGTATTTGTTCCACCTGGCACTACTGTTCTTCAGGTGAAATTAGCTTACCTCTTAACTTTAAATGATATGAATATCTTACCAGGAGAAATGTCTTACCAGGAATGTCTTACCATTCCTGGTAAGACATTCCTTTATTATTATTAAAAATTAATTTCAGTCAGTTTTCAATGTTTTAATTTATTTTATTTTTATTTATTTGGAAAATGAATGGCTTAAGCTATTTATACATTTCAACATATAAGCTTATTCCTACTGTTATCTGTTTAGCTCATAAAACACAGTTACTTAATTATGAAGCTGGGAGTACAATGCACTATGTATATATTTAGATAGAACAAAGTTTTTTTTCTTATTGTAATTATGGACCAGTGTTTGTCTTCAAAATCTTCTATCTACGACTTATACATGATGATTGATTTTATTGAAACATTGAACCATACTGTATAAAATATTAGTAAAAAAATAACATATCTCATTAAATATGCTAGAGAAGATACCAACTGACGTAATTGTTATAATTTTCCACTATTAAACAATGTTATGAAGACTAATGGTCTGGCATGGTCCAGTTATTGCATCTTCAGCCGGAACCAATGATGTACTGCGTTTCATAGAGCTATATTCAAATTTTTTTTTATTCCTATCTAAGACTATAATTAGATATGATGTCCTTATTATTTTGACATCGGGATTAAGCTCATCTTGTCATAAAGCAATCTTCTATATTAATGTAAAGATTGTTTTTTTTAAACTGTTTATAGTCAGTTGAGAAATTTTTTTTTGGTTACCAGGCAGCAGCTCAAGTGGGTGTGGAGATTCCACGTTTTTGTTACCATGAGAGATTAGCTGTAGCAGGCAATTGTCGCATGTGCTTAGTTGAAGTAGAGAAATCACCTAAGCCTGTTGCAGCCTGTGCTATGCCAGTTATGAAGGGAATGAGGGTTAAAACAAACTCAGATCTTACCAGGAGAGCCAGAGAAGGTGTTATGGAATTCCTGCTTGTAAACCATCCATTAGACTGCCCTATTTGCGACCAGGGAGGAGAGTGCGACTTACAAGATCAATCTATGGCTTTTGGGTCTGACAAGAGTCGTTTTACTGATATTCACTTCTCAGGAAAGCGGTGAGTTCTTTTATAGAAAGTTATGTCCTTGATTAAGTGTATATTCAATACGAATTATACCTTATGATATCAGATATTATGTTCTTGAATAATGAGAAAAACCAAGTTTAATACTTTTTTTTTTACTTTTTAGATTTTCAATAAAACTTAATAACCTTTTTTGAAACAGAATCTCAGATGGCAGAAACAAAATAGTCCTTCTGAAAATGTATGGCATGCATAATTTTTTTTTTTTATTTTATTTATTATGGTTTGCCAGCGATTGTTACATTAAACATAGTTAAGATACATTATTAAATTCAATGGTACAATAATAATGTACAATCGTATTAAGGCAAACACGACTTGCACCTTATGTGAAATTAGGAAAACATAAATCTTAGTATCTAAAAATTAATATATAATCTTAGTTGAAAAAAAAAATGCTAAAAATATAATAATAAAAAAATAAATGAGTAGTAATCTTAACGTTGTTGCTCCTTTGATTGTTTGTCCACTAAATAGAGTTTGACTAACCGTCTAATACTAACATAATTGTATGGTATTTTAAGATTTATTAAATTACTAGCTGTGCCCATGTGCAAGCCAGTGAATCACAAAAAAGAGTGAAGGTCCCATCAAAATAGCAAATAGCATTTTAAAATATATTACTGACTTAAACCTTCCTCAACAATTGCACTATATTTTAGTAGAAATAATAAAAAAAATCCGTCCAATAGATTTTGAGAAAATTGATCACACACAGACAGACTTTTAGAGAGGCCCCGATCCAGAGGTGGCACACTCTGGGGTTCTGAGTTGTTGCTGGCGGGTATGGGGGCAATGTGTCCAACGGCACCCTGTCCCATCCACCAGCAGAGTGGTGGAGTACTGTAAATAAAAGAGTTGAGGAATGATAAGAGAGTTGAGTTGAGAGATATAGTTTTGTCATTAAAAAGCTTTCGTATTTTAATAACAGTGCTGTTGAAGATAAGGATGTTGGCCCCTTGATCAAGACTATTATGACACGCTGCATTCACTGCACTCGGTGTATCCGGTTTGCTTCAGAAGTCGCTGGCGTTGACGACTTTGGCACTACGGGCAGAGGAACTGATATGCAGGTTTACATACAAATTTCAACTTAAAATATTTTTCAGTCAATTAGACTTTAAATACTATTCCGTAAAATTTATCCGATAAAGAGCAATTTGATTATGTGATATAATAAATGTAAAAATTCCTATCAAGACGAATGTAATGTCTTTATGGGTGAAGTTTTTATTAAATAACAAAATACAATATAAGCACTGCACACATTCACTACCACAATCTCAAAAATAATTTTGCTCCTGAACTGAAACATCATCAGAAGATAGATAGTACCCTCTACATTTAGCCAGAACACAGATTTTCATTTTATCTTGGATTAAAGCAGGAGTATTTTCATTACTTATGTAAAGATTGTACATTGGTAATATACAAAAAAACAATTTTTTCTTTCGAGTACAGAGATAAATCACATATTGTATTATTAAGGGCACTTGAACGCATAAGTTGGCATTGGACCATAAACTGAGATAACCCAGCGTTGACACCGTCTGGTTCTGTCCAGGGGGTCATGGGTTCAAACTCTGGGCACCAATGATTTTTTCTATCATAGTTTATGTAGGTAATTGACGTTTGTAATTTATCACACACTTTTCGGTTAAGGAAAATATCGTGAGGAAACCTGTATATTTCTAGAGAATCCTGGGGATATGTGTAACCTACCAATCCATATTGAAGCAGCGTGGTAGGTCTTAGCTCCAACCCTTCTGTCTAAAAACGGAGTGAGGAGGCCTATGCCCAGCAGTGAGATAATAACAGGTCGCTACTTTTGCAGGTTGGGACTTATGTTGAAAAAATGTTCCTGTCAGAACTGTCTGGTAATATCATAGATCTATGCCCGGTTGGTGCACTCACATCGAAACCATATAGTTTCGCCGCAAGACCTTGGGAGACTAGAAGGGTAAGTTACGAGAATATTATTGAGTTTTTTGTTTCCTATTACTTTATTGTATTCAACAATACTGGATATCTTTGTTTGATTTATCCGTCCCTTCTAGTGTGTGTGGGTGGATTGAGATGTGTAATTCTTACCTTGTATATTTACATACAGGACACACAAAACATACATAACATACATACATACATGAATATACAAATCATAAACAAACTGATATTAGTGTACAATGGAAACCTCATACTATCTCAAAGCACACATGTCAGTAACAACAGAGCCATCGGCGAGAATGGACGTGTAGTGATATTATATTAGTGTGTGTTGAGTCTGTTCTAAACTCAAACAATACAAGTGAACTCATACACCATATCCCTTAACCGTGCTCTAACACGCTTTATATTAGTCAAATGAAATCAAAATAATCTTTATTCAAATAAGCTTCTGTAATCACTTTTGAATCGTCAAGGATAAATTAGATTTAATGAAGCGACTGAACTAGTTCGGAATGTTGCTCTTACTGAGAAGAACCAGCAATAAACACGGCGGTTAATCTTTTAAACATTTCCAATTTACATTAGGATTATCAAATTTTATATTATCAAATTATCAAAATTATTATGGAATTATCAAAATTATTATGAAATTATCAAAATTATTATCAAATAGTTGTGTATATTAAGCATAAGCTTGACGAGATCGATCTTGAACTTGTCGGCGTACATTTCGGAGAACTGTTTTAGAGCGAACGCCCATCCGTTGAGGACGAAGCCCACGGAACCCTTGCTGGGGTCCACGCGTTTCACCTGAGATTCAGTAGATTATAACGATATAGAAGTAGATCGCAGTACCGTCTTACACGGTACTACTTATAGTTTGATATAAAAAGAAAAAAATAATGTCGTTGACATGGTTTTTCAAAAGTATTCTTACACTTAAATGTTTACAATTTTTTTTGTAGACAGTTACAAAAAAGGTACAAGGTACGCTTCTTGATGATGATGATTATTTAACATGACTTATTTTTGTTTGTCAGATTGACTCCGTAGATGTACTGGACCCTCTTGGAAGCAATATTGTCGTCGCAACAAGGACGAATGAAGTACTGCGCATATTACCTAGGACTAACGAAGTAAGTAAATTATACTGTACTTATTGCAAATAGAGCTGTGATAGCCCAGCGGTGAGACCGTGCGACTCTTTCAAGGGGAACACGAGTTCAAACCCGGGCAGGGACCAATGAGTTTTTCTCTTAAAACTCATGTGTCTAATTGATAATTGCAATTTATCACACGCTTTTCGGTGAAAGAAAACATCGTGAAAACACCTGCATATCTCTAGAGAATTCTGGAGATATGTGTAACCTACCAATCCGCATTGGAGCAGCGTGGTAGGTCTTAGCTCCAACCCTTCTCTCCAGAAACGGAGAGAGCAAGACGATGATGATGAAGATGTAAAGGATGTAGATCCTATACATGGCACTCTTAATATTGAAGTGACCTAAACCAAAAAAATGTTTTATGGCAAATTGTAATGAAGCTGCGCCTACAAAACTCGTGACTCGTGAGTGACAAAGAGACTCGGAACTTGAAAGAGCAAGAACACTTGGTTTTTTAATAGTTTGTAGCGTGATGTCATAGATGACATTGAAATAAGGATTACAATGTGTCTAACTCAATTTAGCCTAATTTTGAATTAGGTCAATTTAATACTAAGCAGGTTGATGATAGCCCAGCGGTGAGACCGTGCGATTGTTTCGTGGGGATCACGGGTTCAAACCCGAGCCGGCGCCATTGAGTTTTTCTGTTAAAATTTATGTGTGTTAATTGATAATTGGAAATTATCACACGCTTTTTGGTGAAGGAAACATCGTGAGGAAACCTACATATCCTTATTCTGGGGATATGCGTAACTTATCCGCAATTCGCATCGGAGCAGCGTGATGGACCTTAGCTCCGACCCTTTTATCCATGAACAAAGAGAGTGGGACTTTGTCCAGTAGTGGGATACTTTACTAAAAATCATTATTGAAAATCTATACTAATTATAAAATAAACTCCCCAAAAGCTGTCTGAAAAATCTACTGAACGGATTTTTGTACGGTTTTTCCTAAAAGATACTATAATTCTTCCGAAAGGTTAGGTTATAGGAAATTACAGTTGAATGTAAATTGTGTTGAAAAGGTCGCGGCGTTGTAAAAAAAACTCGACTTCTGGGAGCTCTAGCACTGAAATCGTATATTAGATATTTTTAGATAGAATAATACATAAAAATCCCGGGACAGTATGTCTATATCTATTATGGTTAACTCACAATAACTACTTTTATTTTCAAAATTTCAATTCGGGAAACATTTTGTGTTCCAGCAGCTTTTCCCATGTATTGCCACATGGGAAAAGCTGCTGGAACAGCTAGTATTTGATAACGCTCTGTTCGTTCATTGTTCTACCGCAATATTTCAATCGGAAAGCAACAAGCCAATACTCTTTATTAATATGTAAAAGTAGTTTCACGATGCCTTGCAAGCCGCAAGAGATCGCAAAATCTGGAAATCGACTATCCACGAAAAAGTGTCCGTGGAAAAGGTCCTGACCCTCAGCACTAAGGAAAACGACGCAAGGAGAGAGAGAGAATATGTAAAATACGGGTCACATCGCGACTATCGTCGTATATTATGAAATAAATAACGTTAGAAAACAAAAAATAGCACAGACGGGAAGAGTACTTACTGGCTTGGTAGATTTTAAACTTTCGCGATTCATACTTATTAATATAAAAGTAATAATAAAATTATTTTGCTATAATCCGCGATACAGTAAATAGAAAATATATATAGTGTTAAATTTATAGTGGACTATTCGTATTTACATCCGTATTCCGTAAAATACGAATAGTCCACTATACATTTAACACTGTATATATATTTTGTATTTACTGTATCGCAGATTATAGCAAAATAATTTTACTATTACTTTTGTGTTATGGATCTCCGCAAAGTAACGCCTAATTCTATAAATTACTTATTAATATGTAAAAATACGGGTCACATCGCGTCTATCGTCGTATATTATGAAATAAATAACGTTGCAAAATAAAAAATAGCACAGACGGGAAGAGTACTGGCTTGGTAGATTTTAAACTATCGCGATTCATACTTATTAATTTGTAAAAATACGGGTCACATTGCGACTAAACTCGTAGTTTAGTCGCAATGTGTGAACTATCTCGTCGGGGTCACCAGTTGTAGATGTATGTGAGGACTATCGGAGGGATGCTCGTCACAGTAACCATCTTTCGACTCCTTGTAATAATTTATATCTTTGGTGTGCTGTTTTATTTTCCCTATGATTCCCGGTAATGTGGTAAGGTTTTAAGGTAGCAGGTAATGGTAGCTGCGTCAGGCAGCTACAAAAACGTTAGAAAATAAAAAAATAGCACAGACAGGAAGAGTATTGGCTTGGTAGATTTTAAACATTCGCGATTCATACTTATTAATATGCAAAAATACGGTTTCGGCAGAGTTGCTTCCGTCGTGGTCACTAACTGATTCTCGGACCTTGAACCTTACACAAAGGTAACTCGATTTAGTCGCAATGTGACCCGTATTTTTACAAATTAATAAGTATGAATCGCGAAAGTTTAAAATCTACCAAGCCAGTACTCTTCCCGTCTGTGGTATTTTTTATTTTCTTACGTTATTTATTTCATAATATACGACGATAGACGCGATGTGACCCGTATTTTTACATATTAACAAGTAATTTATAGAATTAGGCGTTACTTTGCGGAGATCCATAATACAAAAGTAATAATAAAATTATTTTGCTATAATCTGCGATACAGTAAATAGAAAATATATATAGTGTTAAATGTATAGTGGACTATTCGTATTTACATCGGTATTCCGTAAAATACGGATAGTCCACTATACATTTAACACTATATATATTTTATATTTACTGTATTATAGCAAAATAAGCAGCTACATTTTCTATTTGATAATTCATGTATTTGAATTTCAGGAGATCAACGAAGAATGGTTATCCGATAAGTCACGGTTCGCCTGTGACGGTTTAAAGAGACAGCGTCTCGTGACTCCGATGTTGGCCGACAGCCGCGGGAACCTCGCGCCCGTCGAGTGGGAAGACGCTATCGTGGCCGCCGCGACCGCTCTTCGTGATTGCCCGCCCAATAAGGTCAGTTTTTGAAAATTAATACAATTAGACGTTGCTTTGAAAGATCAACGTTCAACGTATCACGTACGATCAACGTACAACGAAAGTTCAGAAAGATTCCAATCAAGTGTAACAAATATGCTTATACGTAAAGCATATTACAAAATTGAAGATTATTTAGTTGATAAGAAAGCCTGGATTTGAAAATCCTTTCAGCTTCATAAAAGACAGCGGTTTAATAATGTAAAATTGAAAATATTTAAAAGATTGACCGCCGAGTTTCTTGCTGGTTCTTCTCGGTAAGAGCAACATTCCGAACCAGTTGTAGCTTCATTAATCATATTGATGCTTGACGATTCAAAAGATTATTTTGATTTTAATTTTGATTTTGATTTTTGCGATGTTGAAGCTGTCATATCCCAGCGGTAGCCAAGGGCGTAGTCAGAATTCTATACAGGGGGGGGGGCAGAAAATCCTAGATTAATTAACGTTTAATTAGAGTTTTTATGAGAGAGTTTTAGAGTATGGTGCCCGGCTGAATAGAATAGACCACCCTCATTTCTTACCGAGGCGTCGTAAAAGGCGAAATTTAAGTTGACGCCAGGCAGGCGGCCGGTCGTAATATACCTAGCCAAATCATGTTACAACATGTTTAATGCCATGTTGTGCTGACCCCAGTTAGAGTGGGATAAGGGCAGGAGAATCATGATAGAGTTTTTAAAGTATTAATATGTCTTATTAGTAGTTGAAGTGAGGTAAAAAAACCAAATAATAATAAGAACCAGAAATAGTTTTATTATTTTTGATATTGAAAAATTTTGTAATTTGAATTGATGAGGTACATAATAGATCTTATGAAAGCCTTATAAAGTGACACTATGTTGCGAGTTGTCATTTTCACAGTGTTACTGTTTCCAGTGTAAGGGGAGGGGGGCAGCTTTGCTCGTTCTTCGCTACGCCCATGGGTAAGACCGTACGACTCCTTCGAGGAGCAAACCCCGGGCAGATACCATTGAGTTTTTCTATTAAAACTTATGTGTCTAATTGATAATTGCAATATATCACACGCTTTTCGGTGAAGGTAAACATCGTGGGGAATCGCATATCTCTAGAAAAGTCTAGGGATATGTGTAAGCTACCAATCCGCATTGGAGCAGCGTGGTAGGTCTTACCTGCAATTCTTCTCTCCGTTTTGGGGAGAAGAATTGCAGGTAAGACCTGCCACCTAGGCCTATATCTAGCAATGGGAGAAGTAAGGGACTTAATTATAACTAATAATTTAGTTGAATATAGGTAATATGTTACCTTGTAAGTATGCTAGGTTCGAACCAAGAATTTTTGTATTGAAGTTTTGTGAACTAAAATAGTATAGGTATTTAGCACTAGCGGTCAGTCCGTTACTGTAGCTGTCTCATTTCGATTTCTCGTTGCAAAATTCTCATTAAAAAAATAGGATCAACCGCTGGGTCAATCTAAAGATTGCCTGAAAATTTCATTAAAATCGGCCTAGTCGTTTCAGATTCTATTAGAAAAATACATACCGTAGAATTCTCTTTCTAATTTTCTTATTAGCAGATTCATTGTTATGAATTTCATAAATAAAATAGGTTTGATTATGACTTACCTTTTGGGTAAAGTTATACCGTGTGGCAAAGGTATCATGTTCTAAGCTTTATATTTGCTTTTTTTATATTTATTTATTTATTTATGAATGAATGAAGCCAACGTGATATACAATTTGGTTTAACTTATATTAATATACATGTATAAAATACAGATTTATATTATATATCCCACTTAAAGGCTAACTCAGCATGTACAATAAAATAAGGTAAATAACATTGTGCTCACTATATAAAAAAGAAAAACACAATAATAAGAGAAATAGAAAAAAAGAGTTATTACTGAAAAAAAAACTATTCTATTTGTACAAAGAAAATGTGGAGGAAATAATCAAAAATAAAAACAGTAATCTTAGAAATTAACAAGGATGGTAAATAATGGCGTCTTTTTTATGGCCTGTGCTAAGTGCATTGCTAAGTATTTTTTATTTTTTGTATATATAATGATATAAAAAAATTATAAATATTTTTTATGTAATGTTATATTTTTTTCAAGGAATTAATAAAGGCTATAAATACTATATAATAATATATAGATTCATAACAATAATTAAAAACATAATGCCCGGGCCTTTAGTTATCGAGTTAAATTTCCATAGCTGTTAGCAGTGGCTGGTGAGTTGGCAGATGCGGAGTCTTTAGTGGCGCTCAAAGATCTCGTCAATCGCCTCGGCTCCGAGAACGTTTGTACCGAACAGTACTTCCCACTAGAAGGCGCTGGTACTGACCTGCGTTCTTCCTACGTGCTGAATACCAAAATCGCCAGTGAGTTTCCTTCATTTTGATCATTTTGCTCATTTTGCTATATGATCATGTAAAGTTTTAAATATACATGTAGGGTGATATGGGAAAATTACATTCACAGTGTCATCCGTCCCCAAATTAAGTAACTTAACATCTCGTTCGCACGAGAAGTTTTTTACCGGGTTATATATGGGACACATACACATCCGGTCCAATCGTCCGTCCCCAAAGTAAGTAGCTTAATACTTGTGTTATGAGTGAAGGACAACTGGTAGATATACTACATATATAATTTTAAATACATACTTGAATACACATACACACCCAGGCTCGAAGAACCAACAATTTTTTTTTAGGAAATGTTGGCCTTCGGCGGGAATCGAACCCGCGACCCGCGGAGCTGAAGGCAGGGTTGTTACCCACTGCGCCAACGGGCCAGTCAAATGGGTATCCAGCAGGCCTAGCATGAACTCTTAGTGCGACTCAATTGAAGACGTAAACTAAATTGTTTTGCTTTTTCATACCATGACGTCTTAAAGACGCACACTTTAAGTCGTTGCCGAATGAGCGTTCGGTATGCGTCCTAAAACATGTGAGTAAAAGAGACACGAGTTATCTATAGTCCATATAACGTTATTCTTTTCAAACAACGATGCATTCCATACTTCATGGTACGAAACAAAAGCGGTCCGGTTTAGGTCCTGACTTTGAATTGAATCGTTATCTAAAAGTTCATGGTAGGCCTACAGGTATCTATTCGCAGGACAGCGCATTTAAAACGCGACGTATGTAATGTATGCGACGTCGCGCAGTGTTCCAGGCGTTTTTTTTTTTTTTTATTTCAGCTTCCTCTAACATGGGGGTCAGAGCCGTGTTTTATCGTTTTATTTTTATTCTTTTACAGTGTTTGTCACTTAATTAAATAGTTATATACATTATTTTATTTCTAATACATAATACTTATACACTTTGCTACTTATACATTTAAATTTGTTTCTTTTTATTATACTATTTTTACCTTTATCTTTTATTTATATTTTGTAAGTTAACAATTTTCAATTTGCATATTTTAATCTAAAGTTTTATTGTTATCTATTTTCGACAATATTGTTTTTTGGTTTATTTTATGTTTACACAACTAATATACAATTTGTTGTGGGCTGTTGGCGACAATTTCTTTATATAGCGTCTTATATTACTTTATATGATATCTTAATTTATTACTCTATGTTATTGCTCTTTTTATCTTAATATTATTTCTATATCCTTATTTTCTATATATATTTCTATTTTAATCTTATGCTATTATTGGTTTTACCTAATTTATAATAATTATATATGTGTAAAAATTACCTTTTTAATACTTGTTTTATGTTTTGCTCTTTTTCATTTATTTTAATCTGTGTTTCAGGCGTTAGGGCGTAGAGCGTTAAGCCGAATATACCATACGAAACTTATTATAACGTATTTTGTATTTTGTAATTGTTAACAGTAGGGGCATGAAATTTTGTTAATAGCTTTTTTAACTTGACTTATTTCAAGTTAGTTTTTGATTTTGACACCTATACTCTAGACTAAATTGAGCACTGAATGACGGTTATACCGGATTTTTTTTATAGATGTAGAAGAAGCAGACTTCGTACTTCTCATTGGTACTAACGTGCGATTCGAAGCACCGTTGCTTAACGCTCGCATCCGGAAGGCTTTTATGCACAACGAAACGGATATAGCACTGATTGGACCCAATGTTGACCTCACCTACGATTATATCGTACGTAATTATGAATTTAAACAGTTTTTTTAAAACGTTTTACACTAATCTGCATATATTTATTTTAATATTTACATATCAGGTATAAATTTATTTTCCTTATACTACTTATAGAGCTGTAATAGCCTAGCGGCGAGACCGTGCGACTTTTTCGAGGGGAACACGAGTTCAAACCCGGGCAGGCACCAATGAGTTTTTCTATTAAAACTCATGTGTCTAATTGATAACTGCAATTTATCACACGCTTTTCGGTGAAGGAAAACATCGTGAGGAAACCTGCATATCTTTAGAAAATTCTGGAGATATGTGTAACCTACCAATCCGCATTGGAGCAGCGTGGTAGGTCTTAGCTCCAACCCTTCTCTCCAGAAACGGAGAGAGGAGGCCTATGCCCAGCTGTGGGATTGTAACAGGCCGCTACTTTATACTACGTATACAATTAACTAGCTGGTCCCGCGTGGAAATCAGTGCCACAAATTGTACTATTAATCAAGTGCCCTCAAGAATTCGCCCTATCTGAAGAAGAAAGTCACATGTCCCATATATAAGCATAGTAAATGTGACTTTGTTCTTTGGATAGGGCTCGATTATTGAATGAATGAATGGATGAATAAATCTTTATTCTTCAACACAACTCAATACAAGAACAGTATATAAAATAAATAGAAAATAAAATAAAATAACGTCTTATACGACTATAGCAAATTAAAAATGTGCAGCGGTGTGACGAAGAAAGGGATAGCTACTCAGACTAACAGGGTTGGCAACGCAAACCCATTGCTGATTTCAGTATTGCTCTATTTTTTATTAAAAACTGTACAAAAATCTGTTGATTAGATTTTGAGAAATCGATCATGTACAGACAGCTTTTGGGGACTTTGTTTTATAATATGTTCAGATATTCCTTGAGTATTTCGGAAAAGGGCTTGTACGTGTACTAGGGAGTACTGTATTACACTGCTTTCCAAAACATCACAAGTTACGTTTTTGGGTAAGATTTTAATAATTGTAGTGAAAAAATAAATTGATAGTATTAAGTATAAGTATATAATAAGTATTGTGTTTGTTATTGTTAGTAGTAATTGTAGTTAGGAATTAAATGTATATTTGTTTGTATGTAACCGGCTCTTTTAAACTCAATTTTGACTTTAAACGGATAGATCTAATTCGAACTTCAAGAACTGGTGACACTACAAATATTTGATTAATATGTCTCATTTTTTGCAATTTGTTTCTTTTCGATAACATCGTGTTATAATGAGATATTAGATATTCATACATCTATACTTATTATAAAACAAAGCCCCTAAAAGCTGTCTGTCTGTATGTAATCGATTTTCTCAAAATCTACTGACGGATTCTTGTTCGGTTTTTACTTAAAAATAGTGCAATTCTTCCGGAAGGTTTAGGTTAATAGAATATTAAGGTTTTACGTAAATTGTGTTCCGGAGGTCGCGTGGTTGTAAAAAAACTCGCCTGCTGGGAGATAAACCAGCAGAGATACACTGAAGTAATGTACTAGAGAATTGTACATCTACAAAAATGCCATAAAAAAAGTCCGGGACAGCATATCTCTATCTCTTATGGTTAAATCACAATAACTATTTTTGTGTCTTTTGTGAAATACTGACTTTCTTGCGGGCGAAGCCGCAAGTACAGCTAGTATATTATAATTGCGAAAGTCTTTTCGTCTGCACTGTCAGTCTGATACTGGATCAATATTCTTGAAATTTAGTGAAATAGAAAATTTTCTCGTTGCTTCGTCTTAAACAGATAAAGATACATAACTGAGGATGTTTAAACACTTAAGTTGACTCAACTACGACGTGGTTACTACGTTATTAGTTCTCCAATAAGACAAAAAAAAACTAATTGCATTCTAATATTTAATTGCATTGTATTTTAATCTTCGACCATTTAAAGTTAGATTAGAGATGACGAATGTGCCGTGTGGCGATCTGGCAAAATAATAAAATAAGTGTTTTTTAATATAACCACAAATTTCATATATAATAATTCAACCGCAGCATGTAGGCGATTCTGCGTCCATTGTTAAGGACTTCGCAACCGGTTCTTCCTCTCATGAGGTGCTGAAGAGGCTTGAGAGTGCTAAACACCCTGTAGTTATCCTCGGAGCCGACCAGCTCAAGACTTCCGAAGGGTCCGCGCTGCTAGCGTACACCCAAGAATTGGCTCTGCGCTTGCAAGATAAACTAGCTGATAAAGATTGGAAGGTATAGTATTATTTCACATGAAATTTAGTACTATATATATATATATATATATATATGACACTAACACACACGGTCGTCCATCCCCAAAGTAAGTAACTTAATACTTGTGTTATGGGTGACGAACAACTGGTAGATATACTACATATATAATTTTAAATACATACTTAAATACAAATACACACCCAGGCTCGAAGAACCAACAAATTGTTTATAGAAAATGTTGGCCCTCGGCGGGAATCGAACCCGTGACCCGCGGAGCTGAAGGCAGGGTACTACCCGCTGCAACAACGGGCCACTATATACAATACAATAATAATCTATATAGTGTAAATGTGGGTAAGTATAAAACTTTGCACTCACACACACTCGCAAATACACATACGCACGTACGCACATGCATGCTTTTGTTTATAGTTATAGTCTGTGGTCAAATTGAGCATAATATTACTGATTGAAAGAGGATAATGTTATTTGTCTTTAATATTATTTGTATATAGCATTACTAGATCATCATCCTCCTGCCCTTATCCCACTCTAAGTGGGGTCGGCACAATATGTTACAAACATGTCAAACGATTTGGCTACGTATTTGACGTCAACTTACCTTAGTCGCCTTTTACGACACCTCGGTAAGAAATGAGGGTGGTCTATTCTACTAAGCCGTATACTACACGGCAAATATAGCCTTACTAGATATCAGGCATAATCATAATTATAATGAGTGGTTAACTGTGTAGTCTTGGCGAAATCTGATGTCTCAAAGTTAAATATTCAAAATATTTTTTATTCAAGTAACTAAGTAAAATAAGTCACTACTAAGTAGACTTGTAAACAACTGTTTTGGAATCGTCAACTCTATTGCTGTATTGGAAGAACTGCCGAGAAGAGCCAGATAGAAGTTCGGCGGGTGCTCTTTTCAAAATAGACTTCTTATAAATAGTTATATTTTGTTATTGCTATCTTGCATAAGGTCGAAGAGCAGCTATATCCACGTTTTCTTAATAATTTATGTAATTCCCAATAGTATAGTAGGCTTTCTGTATCAGACTTCTTTTTATAGTTTTTTTAAACTGCTCCAATTTCAAAGCTTTGATTGCGGACTTTAGAAGTAGCCTATAACAATTATAACTTTAATAAAGTCCAAACTCAAATTTAAATAAATTGTAGCGGAATACGGTCACGGAATTACCACTGGTATATATAATACACGGCACAACTAAAATATAGTTAATTTATAGAATTAGGCGTTATATTGCGGAGGTCCATAATGCAAAAAGTAATGAAAATATTATTTTGCTATAATCCGCAATAAAAAAAAATATAGTAAAGTAAAGTAACGGCTTGTTACTATCCCATTGCTGGGCCTCTTCGTTTTTGGAGAGAAGGATTGGAGCTAAGACCTACCACGCTGCTCCAATGCGGATTGGTAGGTTAAACATATCCCCAGTATTCTCTTGAGATATGCAGGTTTCTTCACGATGCTTTCCGTCAACGAAAAGGATGTGATAAATCGCAATTATCAATTAGACACATAAGTTTTATTAGAAAAACTCATTGGTGCCTGCCCGGGTTCGAACACATGGTCGTCTCTTAAGAGTCTTATCAAAGAAAATATATGTAATGTGTTCTCATACCTGATACATGCAGAATTAGTAAAAACTCATTCACTAACCCCCACCAATAACACAACAATACAGAAGCACCGCACATATTCATATAGTAAAGTTTAAACTCTCCCGTGAAGTTGTTGCCTATGATTATTATATAAATAAACGGATTATTATATAAAAATTGAATAACCTTTATACAAGGTTCGATGTTTCGGCAGAGTTGTATCCACCGTGGTCACGAACTGACTGACTAGTGCCTATGAGTGGTATTCTTACGTTAGCTTCACAGTATATTTTTAGCAATTTGATTTTTGTGCATAAAAATATAAAAATATATAATTATAAAAAGATTGGCGATGTATATAATAGACAAAGTAGAAACCGACATAAGCTTGCGGCTCCTGCTTTGCGCCTTGTAAGAGTACGTAAGTCGTTTGTGGGTTTGGGTATAAGATTCTATAACAAAATTCCACAATCAATTTTAACTTTGCCATTACAGCAATTTAAAAATACTGTTAAAAAGAGGCTGATACAGAAAGCCTATTATATAGTGGAGGCTTACATTGATGATAAGAATGCGTGGATATAGCTGCTCTTTGACCTTGTACAAGATAGCTATGACAAAATGTAATTAGTATTAAGAATCTTCTTTTTTAAAAGAGCTCCACCGAGTTTCTTGCTGGCTCTTCTCGGTAGGACGGCTTTCCGAACCAGCAATAGAGTCGACGATTCAAAAGCACTTGTTTACAAGTTTACTTTAATAAAGAATATTTTGAATTTGAATTTGAATATGAATCACAAAATCACTTGAAATTATTTACCGCATCATATCCAGGTGCTGAACGTCCTTCAGCGCACGGCATCTCAAGTTGCAGCCTTAGATATTGGCTATAAACCTGGCGTGGGCAAATACTTACAAGAGGGGCCCAAGGTGGTGTACCTACTTGGAGCTGACGCCGGCGTCGTCACTCGGGAGTCCTTACCTCAAGACTGCGTCGTTATTTACCAAGGTGTGTAATTAATTAAATTATGTCATGAGTTTGTGGTTTCTAACCCGTCCCTTTTATTTTAAAACTTTTAACTGATGTTTAAAGTTTACACGCTCTACGTTGAAGATAAACATCGCGATACAACGTATTTAATTAAGCCGAGTTGTTGGAGAAATTTCTTTGTGTGTATTGTTAATATGGCACGCCTAGTATTAAAGTAACCTAATTCAAAAAAGTCGTTTTGTGGTAAATTGCAATAAAGAGAAGGAAAACATTTCTGAGTTGTAAAGAGACCTATAACTTGGAATAACAAGAAAACACTTGTTTTTTAGTAGTTCGTAGTATGATGTGATAGATGGCATTGAAATAAGGATTACGATGTATCTAATTGAATTAAGCCTAATTTCTAATTCGATAACTTTAATATGATATATGAGTACTACTTTTGTTATGCACTATATTTCAGACTCAGGTCGGAAAGACGATTTAACGAGGACCACCTATAATGTATAAGTAATGTAAATGTATTTTCCTAACGAAGAAGGCATATTATGTTCTCAAACCAAGTAGCTTCAAAGCATAGAGATGTCAACAAAACTGATACTCGATTCTACTATTGGATAAACAGCATCTCGTCGTAAACGGATGTCCATTTACAAAGTTCGCCTCGCCCGAACACATTTTTCGCTATGCTCTCGTCACGTTCACCAGGCTATTCCCCAAGTGGTGTTTTAAAGAAATTTTATTTAAAACTGGCTGGACTGGCTCGTTGTGTGTGGCAGTGACCCTGCCTACAGCTCCACTGGTCCGAGGATCAACATTTTATAAAAAACAATTGGTTGGTTCTTCGAGCTTGGGTGTATATTTGTATTAAAGAATGTATTTAAAATTATATATGTATATAGTTGTGTGTCACCCATAACACAAGTATTGAGTCATTTGCTTTAGGAACGGACGACCGTGTATAAAAAAAATAAACATTCTAGGGACTTACGATATGGGCACCTTCAAGGCAAGAGTGAATAGGCATTTTCTAGATAAGCGCGCTCCATCTCAGACTGTATGATTGCTAACATCAGGCATGATTACAGTCAAGCGCACGCCTATTAAACAATAATAAAAAAGGGACACCTAAGTTATATCCCGCCGTGTGGTATCCGCCAGAATAGAATAGACCACCCTCCTTTCTTACCGAGGTGTCGTAAGAGGTGACTAAGGTATGTGCCGCGTGGTATCCGGCTGCATAGAATAGACCTCCCTCACTTCTTACCGAGGTGTCGTAAAAGGCGACTAAGGTAAGTTGACGTCAGGCAGGCGGCCGGTCGTAAAATACGTAGCCAAATCATGTGACAACATGTTTGTAACATGTTGTGCCGATCCCACTTAGAGTGGGATAAGGGCAGGAGGATGATGATGACACCTAAGTTATATCATTTGTCGGTTGGTGTCAGGTCACCACGGCGACGCGGGCGCCGCTATCGCCGACGTAGTGCTGCCCGGCGCCGCGTACACCGAGAAGCGCGGCACGTACGTCAACGCGGAGGGCAGGGCGCAGCAGACCTTGCCCGCGGTCACTCCGCCCGGGAAGGCGCGCGAGGACTGGAAGATCATCAGGTAAGGTTTGTGTGATGCAGCTACTTGATTGCTCTAATACTCATACCTTCTCTTGGAATTTAGATTGCATTGTTTAAACAGTCTATTCATTTTAGATATTAAATTTGTTTTAAACATTAAATTATTAACAGATATTAAATTTGTTTTAAAATTTCAGTGTCAGAGGACACTATAAATTCAAATTCAAATTCAAATTCAAAATATTATTTATTCAAATAAACTTGTAAACAAGTGCTTTTGAATCGTCGACTCTATTGCTGGTTCGGAAAGCCGTCCTACCGAGAAGAGCCAGCAATAGTATTAAGAAGATTCTTAATACTAATTACATTTTGTCATAGCTATCCTGCACAAGGTCAAAGAGCAGCTATATCCACGCATTCTTATCATCAATGTAAGCCTCCACGGTATAATAGGCTTTCTGTATCAGCCTCTTTTTAACAGTATTTTTAAATTGCTGTAATGGCAAAGTTAAAATTGATTGTGGAATTTTGTTATAGAATCTTATACCCAAACCCACAAACGACTTACGTACTCTTACAAGGCGCAAAGCAGGAGCCGCAAGCTTATGTCGGTTCCTACTTTGTCTATTATATACATCGCCAATCTTTTTATAATTATGTTGAGTATGTAAAGGCACTCGAAATACTGTGGTGCTATAATGCATCCACACACACTACCACACGGCAAAGGGGATCTCCCCTTTGCCGTGTGGTATCCGGCTGAGTAGAATAGACCGCGCTCATTTCTTACCGAGGTATTGTAAAAGGCGACTAAGTTAAGTTGACCCACCGTGTGGTATCCAGCTGAGTAGAATAGACTTACAGTAGAGTTGACGATTCAAAAGCACTTGTTTACAAATTTA
Source organism: Morpho deidamia (assembly GCA_947086505.1). Lineage (NCBI taxonomy): Eukaryota > Metazoa > Arthropoda > Insecta > Lepidoptera > Nymphalidae > Morpho > Morpho deidamia. The sequence goes on along the minus strand of CAMTZC010000026.1, from coordinate 12,238,385 downwards.
CCTGAATAAAGAATATTTTGAATTTGAATTTCAATAGACTACCCTCTTTCTTACGGAGGTGTAATAAAATACGACTAAGGTAAGTTGGCGTCAGGCAGGCGGCTGGTCATAAAATACGTAGCCGAATGTAACATGTTTATAACATGTTGTGCCGACTTCACTTAGAGCGGAATAAGGAAAGGAGGATGATGACACACTACCAGATCCCTCACATACGTACAATACCATTACTAGTTTGCGCCCGTACACCAACACATGACCATGTGTTCAAACAATACACACTCATTCACTCTCCCTCTTTAACACGAACGCACGCACGCGTGTCCACATGCACGTACGCACGCGTGTCCACATGCACGCAAGCACGCGTGTCCACGTGCACGCACGCACATTGTATATCGGGTCTGGGACTACGTTCTACATGCATGTGACTTAGCTACATTGTGTCGTTGATATTGATTGTTCTTTGCCTTGCTTTTTTCATGAAGAAATACTTTCAAAATAGGTTCATACAGGTTTCGAACACGCATAGTTCCTACACTACAAGTCGTCTAAGATAATAATAGAAGAACATATAAATATTAGAAGAAGTCAAATCTGAGATCATATGTAAATTCTACTGGTCCAACTGGACCGAATTTACGGGTTTACGGACTCAATTGGGTGAACGAAAATATCACTATATCGACTGTAAACTGGCAAATTGTCCTATCTTATTTTCGACAACTTTTCGGGAAGAAGAAAAAAGTTATTTTTAATACATTCGCAATAATTTTTATGTAATAAAGAAACAGTTGAGTTTAAATATGTTTATTTATTGATAAATTTTCAAGTAGATAATACATGTTGATATGGTAAATGATGGGCAGTAGTACCCAATGCCGTTAGTAAGTGATTTGGCTTAAAATTGAGATAGGACATATTGCCGGTTCACAGTCGATATATTGGATGAATGAGGTAAACTGCATATCTCTAGAGATTTCGGGGAATATGTGTAACGTATCACTCCACAGACTGGCCCGTTGGCGCAGTGGGTAGCGACCATGTCTTCAGCTCTGCAGGTCGAGGGCCAAAATTTTCTATAAACAATTTGTTGGTTCTTCGAGCCTGGGTGTATATTCGTATTTAAGTATGTATTTAAAATTATATATGTATTATATTTACCAGTTGGCCGTCACCCATAACACAAGTATTAAGTTACTTACTTTAGGGATGTATGTAAGTGTCCATATATTTATACCGAGCAGTTAGATAATAAGAGGCCGTTGCTGGAAGCTGGATTGATAAATGTTCATTATTTTTTCGTCATTATCTCCAGAGCTCTGTCAGAAGTGGTCGGCGAGCGTTTGCCCTACGACAGTCTGGATGAGGTCCGCAGCCGGCTCGGGGAAGTGAGCCCCACACTCGTGTGCTACGGCGAGGTCCAGAACAATAACTATTTCGCGCAGGCACGTGCCCTTGCGCAGGTAAATAGCCTTTTTACATTTCGTTTTTTATATTTTTGTCAGGAACAGATAGTATTCGTATCCATATATATCCATACATAAATCCCTACACGCTAACAGTTCGGAACATTATCGCAATATTTTACTGTAAAATTAATTTTATTATAATGATATTAAATATTGTAAAAAAAATCCGTAATCTACTTTAACTTTACCATTACACAAGTTAAAAACACTGTTAAAAAAAGGCTAATACAGAAAGCCTAGTATACTATTGAGGATTACTTATACGATAAGAATGCGTGGATATAGCTACTCTTCGACCCTGTACAAGACATCAATAACTATATGTAACTAGTAATAAGAATTATTCTTTAAAAAGAGCGACCGCCGAATTTCTTGCTGGCTCTACTCGGTAGGAGCAGCTTTCCGAACCAGCAGCAGATGTTGACGTTTCAAAAGCACTTGTTTACAAGTTTACTGGAATAAAGAATATTTTGAATATGAATAAGTCAAACAAATCTAAAGATCTTTGAGTTCAGGTGTTTTTATATATTGGAATATTTGTTTTGAAAATTGTATACTATACTAGTTGTCTGTCTGGATAACACAAGTATTAAGTTACTTAGGGGACGAACGAAACGTAATTGTCTCATATTATTTAATATTTGTATAATCCGCGATTAGAGTTAACATCTTAGTACCGCTCAAACAAGGGTGTACTATTCGTGTTCATCTCTTAAGTATGTTTGCAATTGTCCCATACTATTTCTTTTTTATTTAATATCTGTTAAAAAAAATCTAACATATTGTTCGTTTATAGAGTCTACAAAAGCCGGTGTCCGGTAAACTGGACGTGCAGCTGAAACAGCTGGAGGACTTCTTTATGACGGACGCCATAAGTCGCGCATCACCCACCATGGCCAAGTGTGTTCAGGCCGTCATCAAACAAAAACAATCACCTTACTAAATAACTGAAAAACACGGACACACATGCTTATCAACACATATTCCTTAATATACTTCTATAATAGTACATATAAACGTCAGCACGTATTTTTTGCGTACAAACACGTGAATCGACGTGCTCATAAATTTGAAATATATCCAATAGCTGTGTTTCTTAAATTATTATATACTGATTGAGATTACTATAGATTTGTCAATACAATTCTAACCTTAAATATCTTTCTTCCGTAGTAATTAATATTTAATGTTAATATTTCAGGCAATTTACGATTTTCTTCTTACTAAAGTTGATTAGTATATATCATAGCTTTTTCTGAAGACTCATATGATTAGTTAAAAAATTCACGATTGGTATTTTATTACAAATGATTAAAAATATATTTAACAATCTCTTAAAAGTCAGAATATACGGTAATCGGTTTGTACATTAAAAATCTTTAAGAAAATTTATTTGACATTTCTTTAATAATGGAAAATATACTATTTGTACCGAAGCAATTTAATATCGATTTTTCTGCAATTTTTAGAATACGCATAAGCAAAAAAATAGAGCATTAAATAATTATAACTTTTGCTATTTGAATATTAGAATTGTTACATATATTTATCATACCAAATCTACTATTCAGTCTACTTATATCTATGTACGTACATACGTCTTATAATTAAGCAGTCAAATAAATGTTTTTGCTTTGAAGTTACCGCTAATATAGCTTAATCTAGTAAACCCGTAATAATCTTTTGCCTTATTTAAAGTTTTGAATTAAAACTTTGGTCTCGATCAAGCAAAATTAAATTATATATATCTTCATAATATAACTACGATTATCTGGATGAACCACTAGAGATTTACCAACCCGATTCGGCGAAGTATAGAAATCGTTACTTTATAACTGAATATTATATTTTTGATTAAAAGTAATAAAAATGTATTTAAAATACAATTAACTTTTTATCGCTAATGTGTATGAAACAAAAACTTGACTTTTGTGAAGCAAGAATTTTCAGTAACGCACCACAGAAAGCTAAAGCTGTGAATGTAGTAGCAAATTATAATATTTCCATTTTTACGTATATTAATTTTAAGTAAACATGTAAAAAATGCTTTAGGTACAGTCGGACGTCCATTCCTCCCATCATTTAAGTACATATTTCGCCCCATACGAAGAATAAAGTTAAAAAATAAAATCCCATGTATAAACATGGGAAATGTATATTTATTCTGGCGATATGGTTAACATGCGTTCGACTGTACACAATTCATTCGAAGTTATTTATTTTTTATTATGTAATAAGTATAGCGATTTTATCAGATATTCAAATAAATAATCAGTAGAATCATTGGAATGTAATAAACTTAAATGACAAGAAGTCGATTCAAGGACAGGTATTGTAAATAAGCGTTTAGTATAAAATAAAGTGTAGTTCTAATGATGTTCATGTCTTTTATTTTATCTCCAAAAAATCTTATGTATAAAATTCTCGTGTTACAATGATAGTTAACATATTCCTCCGAAACGGCTTGACCGATTCTTATGAAATTTAATATACATATTTAGTAGGTCTGAGAAAGTCTCCCTATCATTTTGTTTTTTGGACAATGTTTTTAAAATAATTTACACTATAATTTCGCTAGAAATAATTGGCAAAACAACGGTTGCCGGGTCAGCTAGTATTTATTTAAGAAAATTTAATTCCAAACTGAAAGTTATTTTGGCTCTACACAGTTTATTCGTGTATAGTCCTGTAATAAAAAAGAGAGATGTTAATTATTAGCTTCTGTCAACGATTGTTTCTGTATGGACTATAGAGTTATTAAAACTAGAATAGGAGAGCCTGTAAGTGACAGTGACATATAATGAGAGGGAGATGAGACTCGTATACTTTATCTTTATCTAATCACACATATAAAAGAGAGACAGATAGATCTTTCTAATATGGCAAATTTTAGGCTGGCTTCCCTAGTAAAATGGTGTGGACTGTAGTACAAGGTATATGTCATTTATGTCCATACCGAAAATAATTTCTATTGATCGCTGTATTCTAAAGTGAAAGAAAGCTATGCTACGCATTTATTTGAACAATATTTGTTCATTTCATAGTCTTATAGCTCGCTATGTTGTGTCCTAAATATATTGCCTTGAAGGCGAGCAAATGTTAGATTACCGAGTCCGACATCCTTGCTTCTAATCCCTGTCGTGCAGCGACGCCCAAGTTTTCTGGAAAACTGAAAACCCATTGGTGTTCCGTTCTATTAAAATATGCTACAGCGGATTTGCGTGAAAGAATAACAGACCGACTTTCGCATTTATAATATTAGAATTGATATCGGAATATTTGATCTCTAGTATATAATTTTGCATAAATATAAAATGCTTACATTAATGACTTTCTTCGCGGCATGTTTGTAATGACATTCTTGCAAGGTTTCACGGGCATGTTTATAAAATAGCGTGTGCGCGGAGTCCAAAGCGCTCCAAGGCGTTGGCTCTATTTGACGTGTTTTACGAACTTCTATTTGTTTGATCTTTGGTAATGTAGACGAAAACTGCTTTCGATCTATGTGAATACAAGAGTTGTTATACTTTATTTATATAAGATTAAGGATTTTAAAAGATTAAAGGTTTCGGAGCCAATACAAAAATTAAAAAATCCTTTTGCAACTTACAGCAATACTTTATGCTGAAGGGAAAAATAGACAAATACTATTATATTATAAGTCAACATGTAGTTTAGTGTTTCGGTAGTAGATGATATAATGAATGTGTCAACAATATATCGGTTTCATTTTATGTTTGTTACAAAATAAATAAGTTTTGCTTCCTTTGATAATTATTTATATATTTTGAATCAATTTGTAGTAATTTAAATTATTTTTTTATCTTATTTTTTATTTATAACAAATATCTACAAGTTATATCTATCTTAAATTACTTACACGCTACTACTATACAATAAATTATATTGCCAATTATCGAGTTATATTTTGGTGGTATTCGGCTGACTAGTCTAGTAGTAGACTAGACTAGTCTAGTAAGAAAGAGGCTGGTCTATACCAGCATCTTTCTTACCGAGGGGTCGTAAAAGGCGACTAAGGTAAGTTGACGTCATGCAGGCGGCCGGTCGTAAAATACCTAGCCAAGTCATGTGACAACAGGTTTATAACATGTTGTGCCGACCCCACTTAGAGTGCGATAAGGGCAGGAGAATGATGATGATGATTGAGTTATATTTTCATGTTAATTTAGCTGTACTCACTAAACAACTGCCTCTCTTAAATAAACTTTCTGCTGCGTTTGAAGGCAGGACTGTAGGTGGATACAGCCATTTACTTACCCCTCTTTTCAGCATTTACTTTTTGTTTTGCTTGTACACCAGATTCTGTCAGAATACATTGTCTACAGCAGATGCATTTGCTATTTTCTCGCGCACGACTAAGATATTGTAACTTGGTCAGGATTTTATTTTCGTCATCTATTAATTTTCGTTCTTTACGTCGAGAAATGATATATTCTATGTCTTTTTGTTCCTGCTGTTTTGTTCTGTAGAATTGCGGCAGCTTAATTAGTATGATGACATAGTTGAAACAATAGAAAGCTTATATATTTAATAATAATTAAAATGTGTTATTTACCGGTCAAACCAACGTTCTTCACCTTTTTGAACGAATTCATAGTACTGTCTTTTTCGATTTTCTTCAGAATCTTTAATTGTATTGAATATTTTTATGAAATTTCCTGAATCATATTTCTCATGGTATATCTGAAATGTGAAATTGTTTTCGTAGAATTTTGTAACCTACGTACTTTTTCTAAAATCATCTAAGTGATCCAAAATTTTACATAAATTCTATATTTTTTACTTTATAACACTCACTTTACCTTATTGAAAACGTTTTTTTCTTTGCACCTGATCTTTTCTTGATACTTTCGCCATATTTCACGTATTTTTTCCTCTTGCTCTTCCCTTCGGGCTCGTATATCTTTACTATATTTGTTTTCTAAGTCATACTCTTTCATTTCTTGTTTTTCCAAGGATAACCTGTTTGACTTTAAAGAAATGTTTGATTTATTGTTCAATAATGTATTAATATATTAATTTATTATAATAATTGTTATATGTAATCTAAACAACGATCTTAATAAATGGTATATAACCATATTTAGGAACTGAGGTGGCCTAGGCGTTAGACTAAAATAACTGGGTGGAAGTTATATAGGTGATTGTAAAAAAAAACCATTCCTTTTTCCGGCGTGATTTGGTTATTAGTGTGTATATTAATTGGTATATGGGCAAGAATTAAAATGATTTCGGTTACTTGGTAACTGAAATCTATTCATTAGTGCAATAAAGTCCCTTAGTTTGAACTAAAACGAATTAAAAACTAAAACTTATTATTGAATATGTAGTATATTAATTATAACGATTTGTTGTTAACAAAACAACAAACCCTGATTGTGACATTACTTCAATTTCAGCATCTCTTTTCATCAGTTGTGTGATTAAACTTCCATCAAGTTCAAATCTCTCGTTTTCTTTTTCTTTTATTCTTTTTTCCTGCTTGATTTTAATCCTAAATAATGATTATTTATTATTTAATGAAGTACAATTTTAGCTTTTATGGTAACGATCTTCAAGAACTTACATTGCTTCATTATATTTCGCAACATCTTTAGCATTCTTTGCGCTCCGCAATTTATTCGTGATTTCATATATTTCCATTTGCTTAGAATCGAGCAATGATGTTGCTTTTGGTTCGTTAAGTTTTCGAATATCAGCTTGTAACTTTAGTTCATTTTGGAATTTTACTTGCAGATCTCTTTCTTCTAATGTTTTTGATTCAAGGAGAGCGCTATAATGTAACGGTTACCAGAAGTTACAATTTGTAGAAATAAAAGATCTTTTTAAATAACGAGCTGAACGTGTATTCGTTCACGTCAATTGAAATGTTTAAATGCCCTCAATTATGAATTGTGTTTTTTTTATACATGATGGAAAAACAGGATTTTGTATCCTATTTGTTAGCCCAGTATATAAGTTTTATTTGTATCAAATTTCCCCTTTTTTTTGGTCAAGCAGATTAGCCGTGAAAGCATAACAAACACACAGACTTTGCATGTATAATATAAATATGTACAGACATTATCATTTTTTAATGAAAGTAAAAATTACTTCAAATGAACGATTATTTTCCAAGTTATCTTGTAACTATATAGTTACATATTATTTTTATAAGTATATACTTATAAGAAATATAATAATTCCATACATTTGAAATTTTAGGCATTCAAAGATACCTTTGCAACTGTCGTCCATAACAACTGTCTGCAAAAATGGATTCTTTGGCTTTAGTAATTGCTTCAGATGTGTTTTCATGTTTCTTATCTAGTGAAGACGTTTTTACTTTCTCTAAAAGTTTATCGTGCTTAGTTTTCATTTGTTTGTTTAACTGATATACATGACCCTAGAATATATAAAATATTTTACAATTATTTAAATTTTTTTATGTTGTCGGAATAAGTAGACCATATCAAAGATAAATATATTAAATATTAATTGTTAATATGTAGACACCGGCTATAATCACGTCTGATTTAATTGGGTTAGCCTGACTAGTTTCGAGCCCATCCGGGGCATTTATTCATTTATTAGAAGTGTCACCAATACGACGTGAGTATAGCTGGTGTCTACATATTAACTATGAATACTACTCATGATGGTTTAAATTTAAAAAATTAAAATTAATTATCAATCGCAACCTTGAGTAAATAAGTTGTTAAAATTAACTCGGGCACAGTTCAGCAGGGTTATTTAAAAAAATAATTACAGAATAGTAGATCGACTATTAAATCATCTTCAAAGTGGAATTTCAGAGAAGTGATCTAGAAGCACGTGACGGTATATTATGCGATGCTGGATGTGATGCCATAAGATGTAATCGGAGGCAGTAGAATGCTCAGGGATCTGAAGGAATGCGATGGTATGCACTGAAGTCTGCTGACATTTAAAGGTTTATACTAAAATACCAAGTCGCCATTGGTCGCGGTTGGTCCTCAAAATGCCGTTGTATGTCATGGTAGCTGCTGATATGTTAAGGCCAATGTTCTCATATATATGCCCGATGAAATACTTTACCGTCCCTGATGAGTGCTAGTGGTGAGCTTAGACTAACAGCTCAGCAATGCTAAAGCCGTGATGATATCGACATTAAAATAATATATCTTAAGTAAACGATCATCATCATTATCCTCCTGCCCTTATCCCATTCTAAGTGGAGTCAGCTCACATCAAGGCCGCCTAACGTCGCCTTTTATGACATCTCGGTAAGAAATGAGGGTGATCTATGCAATTCACACTTCATGGTACGAAAAGAAAGCGGTTCGCGGTCGTCGTTTAAGTCTTCAATTGAGTCGCAATAAGAGTTCATGATAGGCCTGCTGTTCAGCAGTTGATTTCCAGCAGTTGAGATGAAGAATTATACTTTATCTACCTGTACAGTATCTGGCCAAAGTTTTATCCAATTCTGCGACTGTTCAGTTAAGTTTTTAAAATATTGTTCTTTTTTGTGGTCAGTAGTTTCAGGTATTTGTTTTCCTTGCAGACGATCCCATTCTGTTCTATGTAAAACTAAGTAATTCCGTGGACATGTCATCGCTAATAAATGCAATTTACATTTATATATTTCTGTCATATGAGTTATTTTTAATTTTGCGAAAAAAAATTAAGTCTATAAGGCCATGAATCGTTGTATAACAGACTAGGATATCCAGGCAGTTTATGTAAAGAAATACATTGCAGAATTATCGATGAAGCGCATAAGCGCGCAAGGACCGGACCGGACCACTCTAACACCTTAATTAGGAGATCTTACTATCTTTTATTATTATGAGGTATTACTAACAAGCTGTGATAGCCCAGCGGTGAGACCGTACGACTTTTTCGAGGGGTTTACGAGTTCAATCCCCGGGCAGTCACAAATGAGTTTTTCTGACAAAACTTATTTGTCTAATTGATAATTGCAATATAGCACACGCTTTTCGGTGAAGGAAAACATCGTGAGGATAACTACATATCTCTAGAGAATTCTGGGGATATGTGTAACCTACCAATCCGCATTGGAGTAGCGTGGTAGATCTTAGCTCCAATTCTTCTCTCCAAAAATGGAGAGCGTGAGGCTTCTATGCTCAGCTGTGGGATAGTAACAGGCCGTTACTTAACTACCTTTCATTACAAATCTCTTATTTTTGGATTAGGGAACCAGATTCACTATTGTATAGTGCCTGTATGTTTTGTTCCGAGATAATCAATTCAAAGACAAAATTATCCATTTTCTTCCATAACTGAGCTACAGTAGTTAAAGTATATGGCAAAACTTTTTAACCATATAGCGGGAATGATAATGGTATAATTCTTCTTCCGTTACGCTGTTCGCCCTAATATTTAAATGCCAGAGGATATAAATATACTTTACTGTGGTGCTTATAATTAAATGGCGATAAAGTAAATGTTGTAAAGCGAAATGGAAAAGATCGCGGCCCATTCTAGCCCACCCGCAGCCCATCCGTCAATGTCGTAGACCCTAACTTGCTGTATATTTTTGCATAAAAATAACTTACGCTACGCTGAAATGGTCCGGGAGAAGATAAATAGTCCAATATGTTACAATATGAGATAAAAATTGAATAGAAGTGTGTCCTTTTTGTAATTCATAGTGTTCTGTTCTAGTCATAATGTGTACATTTCGCATCATCGATGATGCTTCTCTGTTTGCTTGAACGAGTGACGCTTCAAACCCTGTGCAAAATAAAACAAGGTTTCTAAAAACCAAAAAGGTATCTGCGACGTCTTTAAAAATATTATGTATGTCATTGATATTTACAATTCATTATATGGTCACGATGAAACTAGAGTATTCTAAGAGAATTCTCGGAAAAGATAAATCTTTGCTTTTGCCATTGCTAAAGCATGGTGGATATAAGCTTTAATTCTTTTCTATAATAAGTTCGTAGTCCAGTGGCGTTACTACAGTATTTTTTGTGTTTTATTCACAAAGTGTTTTTTCTTAATTTTTATAAAGTTACACTTCATTTATTAACACATTTATAAACTCTTTCTAGTTGCTGAAATGGTATATTTCATAGAGATCATTGAAGGTTTATCATCATTCACTCATACTAATTTATTAGCGGAGCTACGCATGAAATCCATGCATGCGACGGTTATGGTGTCTTGTTTATACTTGTTTATGAAAATATTGTATTTTACCGACATCGTTAATTCTAAATTACATGTTTAAATTCAATCTCTGTTTTGTTTCATTACTTTAATCTTAAATTCATTCATTAAAACTGAAATCCATTCAGTAAAAGTCGCGGGTGGGATGAGACCAGAAAAATTTCCGCAAAGTTTACCCAGAATATTATAAATTTAGTCCTTACAGAACATTATTTCATTTAGTTTTAGTTCTGAAGTGTGCCCACGTGTACTTTTACAAAATTTTAAAAGAAAGCACTTGACATGCAGGTAGCTGACCCTTATATTAACAAGCAGTTGATTTTCAAAGCACATTTTATTTTTAGGACCTAGTTTCCTAAACATTAGTTTTACAATATCTTCGTTCGCATAGTAAGATGTTGCTGTCTTTAATTGAGCGTTAAATTGATTTGAATCTGCGTATTTCAGGACATAATTACAAAAAACACGTTGGTTATGGATATTTGATTTTTATATTTGTTATTTATATTATGACTTTTAATATATATGTTAAATACATAATAATAAGTAATTAAATAATAATAAAGTGGTTTATTGTATAAGTAGTAGCATTAGTTCATATTAACCGTATATATTTTTTTGTAGTAAGTCTGGTATAATACGTCTTTCCCCAGATTTCATCAGCGTATTGTGCTAGCGGATTAACCGTGAAAACTTTTGATTTGGTTTGTTTTATGTATAAATTAATAATTTATGTGTATTCAGATAAGTAATAGTTTAGATTAATGTGCAATATCCAGACAAGTCGGCAAGGCTTATGGATATGAAGAAAGTTAACTGTAAAGTGTTAGATGTAATTTGTTTTTAAAATATAAAAAAATTAAAAAAAAACTAACAGATAGACCGAAAGACTGACTTTCGGATTAATTACATTATTATGTTTATATTATATAAATATATATATAAAACGGGTATGAACACGTATGTGACTGTACTTTTATGAGAGATTGAAAAATTGAAATCTTAGATTTCTGATTCTTTATAACCAAATTTTTTTCATACTTTGTATCAATACTTTTTGTGAATATATGACACCGATTAATAACTTAATATCACCTTGTAGTTTTCCAGAATTTTATAAATTTTCAAAAATGCTGTCGAACGTTTTTTATCCTCGTTACTGTCGCGAAGGAGACGTATTTTAACTTAAATCCTCTATCAATTACATCAAACTGAGCGCGCAAGAAGAACCGATACGAAGTTTTCCGGCGCAAACTGAAATTTATAGTTTTTCGAGTTGGATGCCTCCGCGGATGGCGTAATGGTACTGTAATAAATACTGTTATACATAAAATTAAGAATAATGTAAAAAAGTAAAGTAGCTTATTACTCCATCATTTTTGTACGGTTTTAACTAAAAGATGTAAAGAACGATTACTAAGAAAGGTAGGATTAATAGTAAATTACGGTTTTACGTAAGTATACACACAGACACGAAAAGAACGAACAAATTATTTTTAGAAAATTTTGACCTTCAGCGGGAATCGAATTCAGGGTCACTGCCGACTGGGCCAATGGGCCAGTTATCGAGTCCTTTGGAGAGAAAGAAGAACCGAGCTTTAGGTTCAGCATTTCTGAAAATTCTCTCACCAGCTTTTCAGCTTTCGGATCTCATAGCTTTATGCCGACTTCATTGTCCTGCATTAAAAAAAGAATATTTCAAATATTCACCGAAAAAATGTCATTGCTATCCATTAAACTGTAATGCACCTGACATTCTGGAACCGCATGTATTTGAGGCTTTATTGTTTTAAAAATCTAACGGCCATCCATAGCCACTAAACTATAGCGTATTAGTTAGCAGTTACATAGGCCATTGGAATTGCTGTATTTTCATCATACCTACACTATTCTTTATTTTGTCATACACGTCTTCCTCTCAGAAGTATTTTTTTTTATAAATGTGAAGATTATAATTGTGATGTATTATAAATTGTGAAGATAGTTGAAATGGTCAGGTACAATAAAAATAAATAATTGTGTATAAGTTGAAACTAGGTTCCCCACATATCGGGTCTTAAGCAATTTATGAGTATATCGGACCACACAGAAATTTGATGTAGGTATATCATTCGCAAAGTTTCTAACACTGTACTAATGGCCCGCACGGTCACATCTGTGCACCGTTTAAATTAAAAGTAATTTTCTTATGCAGAATTAATTAATGACTAACCAGCTCAATAGGGTTCATCAAGCGGAAGCGAAAGAAAGAGACCAATATATACAGAGGAGCATCTATAAGAAAAGGATGCGAGATGGAGCCTGAAGTTGAATGAATTTATGCCGGTCCATTTAGTTACGCGTCAATTTGGCGCGAGTAAGGTTGTGAGTGAGGTTATGTTCTGACGTCACAGAAAGCCCGCGAATGCGTCTACTTAACGAAATAATTTCGTAAAAAGAAAAACTTTAAATTTAGTGTAAATACATTTCTTTATTGTTATAATTTGTATTTATATAAATAAAAAAGTGTTCTGTGTCCAAGTAGAGGGGTGTGATTTATCAGGAAGTTTAAGAGGAATATAGGTAAATAATAATAAAGATAAGACGTCCGGGTGTGCTTTGAAGTGTGATATATTTGAGTGAGATGAGCGTGGCCAAAAATAACTGAGATATTAGAAATACTGTCTGTGTATGTTTTCTTTGATATGATTCCATGAAATGTAGAGCAAATTGGTAATAAGTTTGGTATTGTTAGTTGCTTCAGCATTCTTAATTTAAAAAATTTGTACTTATAAACAATGATATTAGATTTCGTTTCTTTTTATTAGTAGATAATAACAACAAAAAATATTGTTTCATATGTTAATAATACAAATATTAATTCTAATAAAATTAATTATTATGATTTGAAAAAGTATATATTATACGAATAATAAAATAATGCGCACATTGCTAATAGAAAAAGATCAGATTAAAAAAAAGAAATTATGAAGAGATTCTTCTCAGTTACATACAACTAACCTGAAATATTTTATTTCGTCAAACTTAATTCAGTAATTACACATTAAATTACCAAAATATAATTTTATGAAATATTTTTTTTACTTATTTAGTAGCTGTCATTTATGTGTGCCATAATGTTGTGCCTACCCCACTTAGAGTGGGATAAGGACAGGGGGATGATGACGAGAAAGATCAAATTACTGATAGTTGATGATAGAAGACGTTAATACTTGGAAGTAGAAGGCTTTGAACAGATTTCTATGAAGGCGGATATAAGACTCGAGCCAGTAGGGAGCAAATAGAATAGCATATTTGGTAATGTCGCTTTAAATATATAGCCGCTTGTATTCAGCGAATCATTCGGCGAAGACATTCTTTTGCCCTTAGCAAGTGTAATCAGAAGCAGATGAAATTATGAAACTTTGTCCACTAACTTTTCGTATTAATTATTATAATTGACGTTTTCTTACATTCCTAAAAATGTACCATTAAATCAAATTAAAAAAAAAACCGAAACACAAGTAATTTTGAAATTTTAATATAAATGAATGTTTAACATGTTGAAAAATTAATCCCTGTATAATCTGTATATGTAGGTACGCAAAGAAATTAAGAAAACTATATTCGGAAGTTAATCCAAAGTTGCCCAGTAAACTGCAATTTCCGTGGTTTGTTCGTTCATTTTGGCGCACGTGCTAAGAACATTTTTCCCATTAAAATGTCCGCAGTTTCTCAAGCCGCATTTATTTATGTGAAAAGTTTTGAGAATACAAATATAACTTAATCACTAATAAGCTGTATGTGTTTGACGAGCTTTAACTAAACGAAATTTGCTTCAAATGTTCGAAGCTTCGAATATTCGAAAATTCAAGTTGTGATAGCCCAGCGGTGAGACCGTGCGACTCTTTCAAGGGGAACACGAGTTCAAACCCGGGCAGACACCAATGAGTTTTTCTATTTAAACTCATGTGTCTAATTGATAATTGCAATTTATCACACGCTTTTCGGTGAAGGAAAACATCGTGAGGAAACCTGCATATCTCTAGACAATTCTGGAGATATGTGTAACCACCAATCCGCACTGGAGCAGCATGGTAGGTCTTGGCTCCAACTCTTCTCTCCAGAAACGGAGAGAGGAGGCCTATGCCCAGCAGTGGGATTCTAACAGGCTGCTACTATACTTACTTTAAGTTTCAAAGGAGTTAAACTTTAAACTTTTTAGTTTGATTAGTATCTTAGTTTTAGTATTGCCAACGTAAAGTAAATCATTTAAAACGGAATTAAAGAACGAATGAATGAAGTGAAGTAATTGTAAAAAAATTATATGAGATTTATTTTTACTATTATCGAACGTGATGTAAGTGAAGATAAAGTCTAGGAAAGCAAGTATGAAAGTGGCAGATTAGATCTCTTTACCACTTTTATTACTCTACATTGAATTCTAACCACAGCCGAATCTGCCACCAACTAGACCGGAATAGAGAAGACGATTTCGAAGATATAAACTTAAAGGTATGAACCAGGAACCAAACACGGTAAAATAAACACTGCGCCACGGAGATCGTTAGAAAGTCAATATCAATGACGAAGTT
Organism: Morpho deidamia; assembly: GCA_947086505.1. Taxonomy (NCBI): domain Eukaryota; kingdom Metazoa; phylum Arthropoda; class Insecta; order Lepidoptera; family Nymphalidae; genus Morpho; species Morpho deidamia. Next base: position 12,223,162 of record CAMTZC010000026.1, on the reverse strand, counting down.
TGCCTTTGTAGTAAAAGAGAGTATATAATTGTGTATGTATGATTACACTATGCTCTTTTTATTTACTATACTCACAAATAATTGTAAATTTATAAATACGAATAGAAAAATATGAGACAAGGAAACGTCCGAAACATAAACCTTAAAAGCTTTGCGTTGAGCTATATTTTACAGATTCTTAAGTTTTACTAAAAACAAATACTTCGCTCCTCCTACGGATCTCCTCATTTTTAATTTGATCACGCAGAGATCCGAGCATACCTCTTGCCATCGCACGCTGACCGAGCTTTCTGAGCTTTCTTAGTCCTTAGTTAGGTCGCTAACAGTAGACCTACCATGAACTTTTATAACACGATTCAATTCAAAGTCAGTACCTAAACTGAACCGCTTTCTTTTCGTACCATAAAGTGTGGATTACATTGGGGTCGTAATGTTTGAAAAGGAAAACGTTATATGAACTATAGATAACTCTGTCTCTTTTATTCAAATGTTTTAACTTAAAGTGTGCGTCTTTAAGAAGTCATTGTATGAAAAAGCTTCTTTTGAGTCGCAATAAGAGTTCATGGTAGGCCTGCAAGTCGGAACACTGAATATACCAAAAAATAATACTAAAAATATAAAAAAATTGCATTATACGTAGGTTACTCTACACAGTGCATCACAATACCTCAATTCAATTCAGTGTCGTAAATTTGTCGTGTTTTTTCGAACTGACTGTATGCTGTTAGCCTTAATGGCCTTTACAGCGTCACAGGGCGGGACGGGCGAGCGCAGAAGCATTGTCGAGGTTGCGAAATGCGGCAAGGAGAGCGCAGAAGCTCTACTAGCATTGGGGAACGTTGTCATACGGGTGCCTCCTGTGAGGCCGGACAACGGCTTAGGGTGACGCGTAGAGGAAGGTGTAGGTATGACTTTGGTTAGTCATTACGAAGAGTGGCGAGAAGCCACGACAAATCGACGTCAGCAAACTGGGAAAATTTTGTCGTAAAGAAATTTGTATCCTTTTGTATTACTAGGATCAAGTTAAGTCTCTTCTACGAGTTAGTAAAGTCAAAAATTGCTTTTTTTTAAATCCGGTTAAACATTTTAGTCTAAGCTGTTTGTGTAAGGCTAGTAAATACCAATTTAGAAGTCTATGTCTAACTTTCATACACATGCTCTGAGATTTTCTCCTCATGCGATTTCCGGAACTTTGCAAGTCCTTTTTGATTTGTGTATAAAGTTTTCTTGAACAAACGTAGAGACGGAAGAAACGAAATTGAAAGAAAGTTCTTTAAACTGATTTTATGTTCCTTTTTTAAAAAACATACTCGCTTCGAAAACGTATTAAAAGTAGAATTTCCGAGTAGAGAAATAAAAATTCAATTTAAAATACATAGATTATATTTGAAAAATCCAAGATCCAAGTTTGCTGGCTAGAATTTGAAATTCTTACCAAAAGGTTGCAGGTTTCACAACGTGCATACATCTATCTCATTCCTACTTATATTTCGTTACGCACCTTACGTAAACATCGTGTGTCGGGCCTGTCTTGGAAGCCTAAGTCCCGGTATCTACCAAAGCGGAGAGCAAAATTAAATGGATTTCAAATACCTATCAAATATTATCATTTCCACATGTCCTCTCCACTTAGCTTAAATGACGATATTTGATTAGTATTTAAAACCCATTTTCTCCCCTCTCCGCTTTGGTTGATGGCGGGCCTAAGGCGGTTTTCATATGGTTTTTTGTGTTGTCTTCATATATATATATTTTTCAGGTTGACACTCTTTACCTAGCTGGGGGTATTTAAAGAATATTTTCCATTTGGCTTGATACAAAATTTTCTTTTAATAATTCTATTTTAAATTGGTTGCTTCTCTCAGTGAGAGGAAAATGTGAATAAATCCTTTGCTCCGCGGTAATAGAAATGTCAGATATTCATCAGGCATATACGAGTTTCTTAAGAGCTGTGATAGCCCAGCGGCGAGACCGTGCGACTCTTTCGAGGGGAACACGAGTTCAAACCCGGGCAGGCACCAATGAGTTTTTTATTAAACTCATGTGTCTAATTGATAATTGCAATTTATCACACGCTTTTCAGTGAAGGAAAACATCGTGAGGATATTTTTAGGGAATTCGGGAGATATGTGTAACCTACCATTCCGCAATGGGGCAGCGTGGTAGGTCTTAGCTCCAACGCTTCTCTCCAGAAACAGAGAGAGGAGGCCTATTCCCAGCAGTGGGATTGTAACAGGCCGCTACTATATACGAGTTTCGTAACAATTTCACAATAATTTCGTTTTAAAGCGAACTTTTTTTAGCGATATATAGATTGTAAAAATCTACTAATAATCTAAGCGGTTGTAAAATACTAATGCCAAACTTGTTCCAGGCGTTAAACCCGCATTGATCTAGGTATCACGTTCTAACAGTGAGAACATCTCGACTTCTGAAGCAGCTTAGATTATAAGAAAGCCTGTTTAAATTCAATAGTGCTTAGTGTGTCCTCAAATAAATATACTAAAGTTTCCTTTGGAAGTTTTTTACTCGGAACGTGATTTTGAAAACATAAAAGGAGTTTATTTTAGTTGTTAAACACATCTAGGTGTTGACAGCTTAATTTGTTCGTATAAGTTATAATGAGTTTATGAAAGGAAAGCAGCGGGTTAAGAGAGTGTTACACTTACAGCAATCACCTTTATTATCTTTTATATTAATATATATATATTTTTTTTAATAAATAAATATATGGGACACTTACACATGATCGTCAGTACCCACAGTAATAACTTAATACTTGTTATGGGTGACGGACAACTGATAGATATACTACACATATAATTTTAAATACACACTTAAATACAAATACACACCCAAGGTCGAAGAACCAACAAATTATTTATAGAAATTGTTGGCCATCGGCGGGAATCGAACCCGCGAACCGCGGAATTCAGGATCACTACCCACTGCGCAAACTGGACAGTCAATATTATATGTACTGTTGCTAATTTAAATACAAAACTAACATGCTCATTATATTAGTTGAAACAAATTAATGTATTTTTTTATATAAATTTATATAAAAAATAAAATCCTGTAAAAATATTTAATGGTCTATTGGAAGTGATCAACTGATAGATTTCACATTGGGCCCAAATTTTACACCTAAGGATTGAGTGAGAGCTTTTTCATATTTCGGCTGAGGTCTATACACATTTCATTCATATGTAATTTATCATGATTTGATTTAGTGTTCTTCGACAGTTTTCTACCTCATACAGACTTATATTAATACTCTCAACAAGAGTGTCTAAAAATTATAACTCTTCTCATCATCCCCCTGCCCTTATCCCACTCTAAGTGGGGTCGGCAAAACATGTTACACACATGTTGTCACATGATTTGACTAAGTATTTTACGACCGAGCCGCCTGCCTGACGTCAACTTACCTTAATCGTATTATACGACCCCTCGGTAAGAAAGTGGGTGGTCTATTCTACTCAACCAGATACCACACGGTGGGTCAACTAACCTTAGTCGTCTTTTACGACACCTCGGTAAGAAATGAAGGTGGTCTATTCTAATCAGCCGGATACCACACGGCGGATCAGCTAATTCCTATAACCCAATGTTTTACGTATCTCAAATACTATAAGCGATAAAACCTAAATTGGCCCCTTGTTATTTTTTTCCTGTTTAATAAATTTTTATTTCTTCTTCTTTCTAAGTCGAAGGAGACATACTTCTGGATGTTGTTCCTTTCAAGAAGCGGATACACGATTTTCTGGCGCTGGAATCAGGGGTATCCTGAAACATTTTTTTAAAATTGCTTATTGCCTAGTCCTAAAGGGTCTAAAACTGTATGTTGTACGATGCAAAGTCAGTGCTTCAGTTCCTAAGTCTATCTATTCTCTGCACTATTAAAAAATAAAACAAGGCAATGCAGTGCGTGTTATAAAAAAAATAAAAACGACGAATTCATCACTGTGTTTACAATTATTTAGTAGTTATCAGCGACCTAACGTAGAATCCAAGAATAAAAACATATGCACTGATGACTTTAATGGCCTTTTTAATCGTAATTAAACATGTTGCTTATTGTGTTTGTAAACATTTAACTTTGATATCTGCCGATTAATCAACAGACCGCCTTTGATGAGAAAAAGTAAGATGAAATTTAAACATCCGTATATTACTTATTTTTCATAGATAATAGACCTGACCACTACTGATTGTTCGGGGTCCATTTGTAGCGTTAATTTCCATATCTTGATATCACGAACTCATTTCCTTAATGCTCCTCAAAATACATTCGGTCCCAAAAACGTCAGTTACTTCCACCTAAACTATCTGATAGAAACACGGAAAGTACAGTACAAAGTCTAAAAAGCTTCTTATACCCACTAAACAGCATTCGATCTGTTTGAAAAAAAAATAGGAATTGTCAACAATACCGCACGTCTAACCTCCGTGTGTTAGCCAAATTTTACTCAAACATAGGGGTCTTTAATCGTTTAGTTTTTATATTCAATGCAAAAAGCATGATTTTATTTATTAACATTGAGTAGCAGAAGATTGTATATGTTATAAGAGTCTCTTTCGAAGTTGTAAGTAATTTATGTTGCACAGATAGCGACTTGTCTGTCAGAATTGCTTCTTTGATAGGCTCCGATTCCAGATGCTACTCTACTGACAAAGATGTATGCTAAACGATTAGTATTCAGAAACTATAGTACGTTGTAGAAAACCGTAAAAGGTATTGATCTAAATAACTGTCATACTTACTTAGGTGTTTGCCTAGAATATGTAAACTTGCTCACTGTTTGATCAATTGAATTATTTACCTTACGACGATTTTTTGTAGAAAAATGCTTCAAAAACCTTATAAGCGAGACTGACCGAAAGAAAGGATTTAATGAAAATGAATTCGTATGCAATCAGGTTCTTGTCAAAATTTCTGATAAAAGCGATTAGCAGAAATTTCGAATATCGTTTTTCCATTCATTCCTATGTAATCAGTCCTTAGCATTTAGCAAAAACTCTTTCACTATTGTTGGCAGGTTTTCCAGGCATTTTCCAGATACTATTAGGGCATATGTAAGTTTTATCACAATTATTTACTCACCGTAAAATCACATAGTGAATTGTACTAAGGACGTATGTTAATTTTTAAAAACTAATAGGTGCCATGGTGCTCAGGGGATCGAATGCACAAGCCCCTAAGTGAAAGCCCTAGAAAGCCTTAGATCAACGATTGTTTACACAATTTGAAATTAATTTATAAATAATATGAAAAATGCAATTCAATTTCAATTATACGTAATAAATATACGAAACTAAATAGAGATAGTCTGACAGATAAAATTGTTGCAGGAGGGGAAGTTTTTTTGAACAGTGAAGTCATGTAACCATGAAAATCTGGCGACGCAGAATGAAGTCTGGAGATCGGAATTGGTGGATGAGATTTATACTGGCTGCCATCACATTGGCCAGCGCAAACTCCCAGGGTAAGTCTATGTAAATTATTTATAGAGTTAGGCTTTACTTTGCGGAGATTCATAACACAAAAGCAATTATAAAAATATTTTGCTATAATCTCTAATTCTAAATGTATAGTGGTATTGTGTAGTTCTTGTGTATTGTGATGGCAGTGGTGGAGGTTTGTGCATGTGTTTTTACGAATCCTGCATGTATCGGGTATGAAAACAACGTATAGTCCACTATACATTTAGCATTATATATATTTTCTATTTAGTTTATCGCATTTTAGTTTTATTATTACTTTTGTCTTATGTAAATGTTTTAATTATTTGTTGTAATTTATACGTATCGTAAAGTTAGGGAACTCTTTATTTTGCATTTAAGGTCACACGGCTAAACTACATATAATAACCAAAATGATACTGTTTTTTAGTATTATAGTTATGTCATATTTAGATAGATCACAATTTTTAAGATCATAGAAAAATTTGTATGCTATAGAAATTTTAACATTTATAAATCAGATTTAAATTTCTAGATTCCAAAACGTTGCAGCTTGCTGAAAAAGGTGAAAAATATCTTAACGACATTAGCAGTTACGGTTAAATTGCTTAAAACAATGGTAAATTGTGGCTTTAAAATGGTTACAGGTGCTGCTGAAACCAATTTGCTAAAGATCATACAAATATCTTAAAGAGAACTATGTCGAATATTGATTTAAAATGAAGAAAGATGAAATTATTAATGCATTGTTAAAAAAATCGTATTAAATCATGATTATTCTTAACTTACAAAACCGCTTCGCACTTAATATAAAATTTATGTATTTTTATATCATTACGACAAAGTTTTTGAAAATCAGCATTCTCCTGCCCTTATCCCACTCTAAGTGGGGTCGGCACAACATGTTACAAACATGTTGTCACATGATTTGCCTACGTATTTTACGACCGGCCGCCTGCCTGACGTCAACTTACCTTAGTTACCTTTTACGACACCTCGGTAAGAAAGGAGGGTGGTCTATTCTATTCTGCCGGATACCACACGGCGTTACGACAAAGTTTTTGGAAATGTGAACTGAAAACAGCTTTTTATTTTTTTAAGAGTTCATAAGAAGTTTATCTTAATAATTAAGATGTTGATGTTTTTAGGATGAACTCGTTGTCACTATTCTGGTGTTCGAGAGATATTATAAATATCGAATTTTATCTATTCGAGACACTTTTATGTATGTTTATTTGTTGTTCAATAGATAATATTGTATGTACGCGTCTATTACACTTCCATTTATGATATTCAATTGTTTTAAGATAATAATATGAACTTAAAGGTTTTTAAATGTTTTGCTATAATGATGAAGCCGTGATAGCCCAACGGTGAGACCGTGCGTCTCTTTCGAGGGGAACACGAGCTCAAAGCCCGGGTTTGAAAGGCATCAATGAGTTTTTCTATTAAAACTCATGTGTCTAATTGATAATTGCAATTTATCACACACTTTTCGGTGAAGGAAAACATCGTGAGGAAACCTGCATATCTCTAGAGAATTCTGGAGATATGTGTAACCTACCAATCCGCATTGGAGCAGCGTGGTAGGTCTTAGCTCCAACCCTTCTCTCCAGAAACGGAGAAGAAGGCCTATTCCCAGCTGAGGGATTGTACAAAACAGGCCGCTACTTTACTATAATGATAACCATTTAAATTTATTATTTATTTATCATGCATACGCGTTAGTTCAGTTATGATAAATAAAAATTATAGGAGAACATAATTAGAGAATTGCTTGTAATATTCATAATCCGCCGAAGCTTAAAAGAAATACAAATTCTATTACGAATTACATTTCATTGTTTCTGTACTGATTGGCAGCTTTGAAATTGTAATTGAAGAGAATTTAATAGTACATAACACTTTTTGTTACGTAAGTTTTTTGCTGATTTCATCGGCATTTATTTTTGTTTTAAAAGTAAAAGATCTGACGAATGTGTGTTGGGTGTTACAATCATAGAGTTATTATACTAGAGTAAGCCAGCCTAAAATGTGCGATATTATAATAAAGAGAAAGCAAATGAAGGTGAATCTATCCGTCTCTCTTTTTTATGTGTGATTAGACAGAGAAAAGTATACTACTTTCATCTATCCTCATATTATTTATTGTGTCTCTATCACTTACAGGCCTGTCTATGGCTGCCCTACTCTAGTATTAATAACTCTATGGTTACAATTTGTGTTATTATGTACGGTATTACGTATTGAACAATCTTTACATTAAGTGGCAAAGAAGGCAAAGTCCCGCTCGCTTACTTTCTAATAAATCTCCATATTTTATTAAATTGCATGGGACTCTATCTTAGGCTGTCGCTTACAATGTCGTTCCAACATTTTTAAGAGCCGGCATCAATGTATTATCGATGTATGAAATTTTTGCGAAGTCGAATTTAGTATAATAATTTATGGATTTGTGGATATCTCCTCATGATAAGGAATTTAATAATATTTTTGTAGTTTTGTAACGTAATTTTTTTGAATTACACGTTTATCTCGTGTAAAAGAGTTAGAGCGAACTAAGCTTCTTATTGTTTTTTTTTTCACAATTCGCTAAAGTATTTTACCTAAAAAAATTAACATAGCTTTTGTGGAATGGACATTTCATAAATTATATTTTATTAATTTGTAATTGCTTTGACAAGTGACAACGGTAAAGTATGTTAAGATTTAAGAAAAAGATAGTAAAGTTTTAAATAATTAAGGGCAAAATAAGGCTTGCTAAAGAAACTAGTATATATTTTTTATAGTTGCCTACTAATGTTTCTCTATTTACTGTTTAGGGTTATCATGTGTTGCCTTATTAATAAATTTCCTATGGAATATTGCTGTGGGGTAAATGCGCGGATAGTGAAAAAATTTTCGTATTACAAAAAAGAGCCATACGTGGCATCTACAATTTAAGTCTGCATGATTCCCTGCGAGAGAAGTTTAGGGAAATAGGTATTCTAACATTTGCTTCACAGTATATTTTAAATAACGTAATTTTTGTACATAAAAATATAAAGAATTATAAAACGATAGGTGATGTATATAATAGACAAAGAAGGGAACCGACATAAGCTTGTGACTCCTGCTTTGCGCCTAGCAAAAGTACGTAAATTATTTGTGGGTTTGGGTATAAGATTCTATAATAAAATTCCGAAATCAATTTTGGTCATGCCATTACAGCAGTTTAAAAACACTGTTAAAAGAGGCTGATACAGAAGGCCTACTATACTGTTGAAGATTACTTGGATGATAAGGACGTGTGGATATAGCTGCACTTCTACACTGTACAAGACAGTAATAACTAAATGTAACTAGTTTTAAGATTTATATTCTAAAAAGAGCAACCGCCGAGTTTCTTGCTGGTTCTTCTCGGTAGGAACAGCTTTCCGAACCAGCAGTAAAGTTGACGATTCAAAAGCACTTGTTTACAAGTTTATTTGAATAAAGAATATTTTGAAATAGAAGTATACGATCGCAATAATATTAACATTTTACACCATAGATGCTGTTCTACGAAACAGCATGTTCTAAATCATGTTAATTATAGGTCAGAAGTCCTTCTGACCTATAATTAACATGATCTATACAGAGACAAATAAATTCTTTTAGTATTGTGACACAACTATTACTGAGTTTATATATATTGATTGTACTCCCTATTATGGTAGTAAAAGTATGAATATTTTTGTCTAAACCGGCAGTTTCCAACAGTCAGAGCGATACTTTTATTTAATATTAACAATTTTGTTAGCCGTGTGGTATCCGGCAGAATAGAATAGACCACCCTCCTTTCTTACCGAGGTCTCGTAAGAGGCGACTAAGGTAAATGCCGTGTGGTATCTGGCTGCATAGAATAGACCACCCTCATTTCTTACCGAGGTGTTGTAAAAGGCGACTAAGGTAAGTTGACGTCAGGCAGGCGGCCAGTCGTAAAATACGTAGCCAAATCATATGACAACATGTTTGTACCATGTTGTGCCGACCCCAATTAGAATGGGATAAGGGCAGGAGAATGATGATTAACAATTTTATACTTAATTAAATAGTAAATATTTAGCTACATAGAAAAAGAAGATCCGAAGTTAAAAGTTAATAATCACATTGTTGAACTCTATACCACTCTATAATTTAAAATCTTTGTTTATGATAGACTCTCAGCCACTGGCTCTTCGCCTGTATATTTTGCCTGTTTAAAGCCGTCACCGAACCTAATCATTAGTTAAATGTTTTATAGAACCAACTTTATAGAATATCACGCGCTTATCCATACTAGTTACTGTAATCAAATCTATGCTTTCCCGTTCTTAACAATCTATGAGAAGTCCTTCCTATAATTTTGTTTCAGTGAAATCACGCTAGCGGGTAAAATACATAAGTATTAAACGTGTTTTGCCAAGTTTCCTATTAAGTGCTTTCACTGTAATGAAATGTAATAGACTTAAATCATTATTGCGCTGGCGTAGATTAAGGAAGCGCGTCTATAAAACTATTATGATTTGTTGATGATACGGAACCAAGTGTATGGAATTAAATGATACATATATTTCAAATCATATGTTATATTAGACCTAGCTAGGCTTAGCGGGTTTTATCCGTGTAGCAAATGTTGTGTCAGTCGGATGTTTTATCCATAGATCATACATATATTTTTTTTATTGGTTATAGACTAGGGCTTAACTGTAATCATGCCTGATGGTAAGCAATGATACAGTTTAAGGTGGTACGCGCATGCCTAGAAGATGCCTATTTACGTTAGCTTTAAAAATACCCATATCATAATCATTGGGAAAGACTGATGCCGGGAGAGAATTCCATTCCCGTGCTGCGAGCAACAGAAATGAAGAATTGAAACGCTTCGTGCGCCTTCGCGAGACATCTACAATGTTAGGGGTGGAATCTCTCTCGGTGCCTTGCGGTGCGATTATCATAGACGACTATCGGGTATTTTTATGTTTTTCTTGGACCATAAACTTTTAGATAAATAAATAGTTATATAAAAAACCAGTTATCACAACCTAACTCGCATTGATTATGGTTTGCACAATTTACTACATATCAACTATTCATAGTATACTGGCTCGGTATTTATGCTTTCACTGTAATGAGTAATTTTAATACAAAAGCTAAACTGCGTTAGGAAATGGCTAACTTAATTGGACTAAGTAATTTTTGTTTATTACAATTTTATTTCGCTTATGTAGGGCGGAGCGAGCAGACTAAAGCTATGTTCAGAAGTGGGATCTGGGAACAGTTACTATATAAATTAAAACATATATATATATATATACAAAATATAAATTACATCGTTTGTTAATGTCAACTAATACATAATACTTTATACAAGAAAAATAATTAATAAAATACGTACAGATATTGTATAGTAGCACCACAAAATGTGTCAATTTTTCATTTTACTAAAACTTTATCTAAAACGGACTTTTAAGTTGAAAACTGTGTATTACTGAAGAACATCAATCTCTTCAAGTCTACGCTAATGTAGACGGAGCTTTTTAATTGCCAACATAACTCTCTTTAATACGGATCACTTTAGACGGGTGAACGGGAGTCGTTTACGGAACAGATCAAAGCTTTATGACGTCATACTTAACTGTCGGTGTTTTAGCTCGGCCGTACACGTACCGTTCGTGAGCTTTATTTAAAAATTTATTTAACCGATGACATGAGTTCCTCTTTGGTTGGGTTTACTAATATCATCGTTGTTCAATGCAGTAGTTGTCACGGTTGATAAAATAGAGTACTCATACGAAATTTAAGGATATTTAAATGAGATATATTTTTATCAAATTTCAACTCTATCGCTTGTTTCGAAAAGACACAGATGGCCTGATGTAGTAGCAGCCATTTACAATGCCATTGTTGGCAAAGGCCTGTAAAATTTCAGAGAAAAAAATTGAAGCAACCCCACCACTTTTCTCTAGTATGGAATAGCAGGCTACAGATATTCAAGGAAATTTTTCATAGATATCCTCATTGAAATGTGCCAGATCTTGCATTCTTAAAACTTTTGAGCCATCACAGGTTTCTTATCAAGATGTAGATTTAAACAAAATTAATTAATTTAAAGTAAATAAAGCCTCTTTGAATGAATATGAGTACAAATACCTATTTCAAATCTCTACGTTACTTGGAATAAGGGAACGCAGCTGTTTCGACCCGCTCCGCACACATTTCATCAATAAGAGGTAAACATCGTCAAAACGTCCACATTCTATACTATTCAGAGAGCTCAATTTTATCAGCAAGAATCTCAATTTGTTGTACGAATAAGTCTCGAAACTGCTACGAAATATTCTCTTTTTTAAAGATGAAATAAAAAACATTTGATAAAATAAAACGATCTAGATATGTTTGTCATTATGCTAATGAAATTTTATTGATGTCTTAGTGATTAATCGCACTTTGTAATATACTGAATAGTCTTAAATAAGATATCTAATAGATTTCCAATTTTATATGGTATCAGCTTCTATTAGTAAGTAAAAAAAACTTTTCCATCTGAAGAACTATTAAGCATTACAACTGTCCTCTAAACATCCGTGACAAAGGAAAGTAAAATAAGGTCTACAATACAATACCACATATATATATTACAAGCTGTGACTTAATTTGCGCCAATATAGGCAAAAAATAGCCCCTATAAAGGGGCTATTGTACATTGTACATAAGTACATAAAGTGGTTTTTATTTCCGGAAATAACGAGGATTAGTATACTGTTTCGATTGTACAAAAGTTTATCACTATTGCCATGATAAATTATCCGTATTTATAATATTAGGGATTAAAATTATTTTCTTAGTGGTTAAAAAATACGGGAATATTAGTATACTCGAAGCAGTATTAGAATCTGAAGCTTTATCTCGAACTCTGAAGCGAATCATTTTGAGATATAAAAAGGTCACTTTTAAAAAAACTATTTTTATCTTAGGCCGCATCATTAATTTCTATCACATGTATTTACAATCAAAGGCCAGTTTTTCACAATATAAAAATATCCTTTTATAAAACTGTCTTCGAAATCGGTGTGTGTCAAAGCTCATTAAATGTATTATTCTGTTTCCTTTATTGTGGTGTGCCCAGCTGTCGTTTTCCCTTAGTAAATAGTAATACATTAATGTCCGGTGACTTATGTGAAATATTAATTTCAGATATATCGGCATGCTGCGACAAGGCCGTCGGGACATGTCGGAGCGTTTGCGAGAAGGTGAGTTGTATATAAAGGAACCAATAACGAAATTAAAAGTTTAAATTTGCTTTCGGACTATATTGCTTAATAACCAGGAAATATGCAAAACAATTAGGGCTTTGGTAAAGCGCTTTTACCTAGAAGGTATGTCTTACTTTTATTTTTTTAAGGGTATCTCTAGTTAAATAATTTATAGAATTACTTTGCGCAGATCCATAATACAAAAGTAACAGTAAAATTATTTTGCTATAATCAGCTATAGCACGATCGCAAAGCTTTGCGATTTTGTCGTGGAGTCTACCTCCTGATATTACTTCGGTTGCGGGGCGAAACAATTGTTGAGTTTGTGATAGTGAACGTGTGTAGTACTTGTGTATTGTGGTGGCGGTGGTGGTTTGTGCATGTGTTTTTAAAGAATGTACGTAAAACGTATAGTCCACTGTACATTTATAGTAGTAATAGTAGGAAATATATATAATGATATATATTTCCTATTTACTGTATCGCGGATTATAGCAAAATAATGTTACTATCACTTCTGTATCTATAGTTCTTATAATGATGTCCGATTACAAGTGAATAGCCGGGGAAGAGGGTGTGTTTTGTAAAAGAAGGAATTCGAATGTGTAGCCCAAGTCAGTCATCAAAAATGAAGCAAAATTCAAATTATTTTTTATAATACCGTAAACGCGAATGTGTATTTATTTTTACACTTCTGAATAAAAGGATCTTTATAATTTTTTTGACATAAAAATAGTTGAAGGGTTGTCATGGGAGTATTTTTTACAGTGGTAGTGAAAGTGAAGTCCACGCAGATAATGTCGCGAGCAGCAGCTAGGTAAATAAATATGTGTTAGTCCAACCCAGTACCAAAATAAGTGTCAAACTTCCACATAAAACATTTCTAGATATAATAAAATTAATTCCACTGACTATGCAAGCAAATCGATAGCAATCGTATAAATCATTATAGAAATTATTGACGATTCAAAATACAATTAAACGCTTCAACATTATTCAAACAGTGTCGCAGAGAGGAAGCGGGCGTCACACGGCCTCGAGCGAGACGGAATTAAATACGAATGTATTAGTCCAGCCCTATTAGTGATGTTACCCTTAGTTTACATCCAAAAATATGATATATCACTCATGATATGTTGAAACTTCTTCACCCCGCTATGTATAGTTAATATTGCAGAAAGTATATGACGTAGAAATCACTTATTTGTCTTTCGTTAATAAAACTACATATTTCTTTTTGTATTGATCTGATTTTAATTGAAGCTTATAAATACGTTTTCTAGTATATGAAACTAAGTTTCATTTAACGTGCCTTTTATGTTGGCAAAAATTTGAAGTAAACAAAGATCTACAAAACCATATTATAGTTAATGAAATCATTTTGAAATTAAGGGTAGTCTGCAGTGTGACTTGCAAGTAAAATAGTAAGATCTTTTTCCCTATTTACGTTTGTTAATGCGACAAATATTTTTATCGTGTTTGCGATCTTACTGCTAATGTTATCGAAGAATTATACTCCCTTTATAGCGAGCGAGAGTTATATAGGACATTCAATTGATAAAGCCTTGTCCGTTCGGTAATTAAGACGTAATCTTGGGATAAGCGTTATTAATTAAGCTTGTCCCACATAATTACATGTGTCTAAAGCTTTAATAAGTAATACAGTTAATAAGATACTTGATGTAAAGTAGAGTTATTCATTTATTTCAATCACTAAGCTAACGTGAAAATAATTTGAAAGTAAGATGTATGGCATTAACGCTACAATAGATTTAAGCATAGTATATATGTACCATATTAAACATATGTCTCAATTAAATATCCCAAATTATCCATCTCAAAGAAGTACTATTATTAGTATTACCAATCTATACTAATATTATAAATGTGAAAGTATGTCTGTCTGTTACATTTTAAGAGTTTATTCGCTGGACCAATTTCAACAAAATTTGGTACAACTAGAGCTTACCAGGGTAACATATAGGCAAAAAAAGGAGAAAAACAAAGAAGGGGAAAACATATATTGAAATATTGAGAGTACCTAAACCTAAACGTTTAAGTTGATGCGAAAGAAATCGCGGCTATATTTAAAAAAATCATTACTATAGTCCGAATAGTTAAAAATTCTAACTTAAATGTTATTTTAACTAAATAGTTATGAAGGTATGTTCGACAACACTGGTCGATCCTTCCCCGACTCCACTTACACGTTTTAATAATTTTCCCTCATTCATTCGACGCCTTCTCAGAAGTCCAGAACCCTATCCAATGTGACACGATTCTTGATTAGCCCCGACGTGGTGCCTCGAATATCCACAAGTACATGTTACAGGATACGAGAAAGTCGATGATCTTTCACGTCGTATCCTTTATTTGTTTGCTAACGGATCAAAGAATATGGGTTCTGTGAAAGAAATCAAAGCACATTCGTATTCTCTATGCTATCATGTGTATAGATATTAGATATATCCGTAGAGACCTTGATCTCCCCACCACTACTTAAATCTTTAAACGCTTTTCAAAGTCTTATTTCGAGAAATCTGAGGTACACCCAAACCCTCTTATTTCAGTTGCTGCCACCTACATCCCAGTTAGATCTGACTACCGAAATATAGTCGTCCAAAAAGCGTCCTATATGACTCTGACGATCAAATAACAATCGCAAACACAGAAACCCATAATTCAAACACACTTCGTCGGCGAAGACGAGGTCCCAGTTTTGTGAAGTCGGTTGGTCGTAGGTTCTCGCCACTCTTCCGACGTTGTCATGATTAATCAAAGTCATACCGTAAACCCTTCACTACGCGTCGCCCTAAGCCGTGGTCCGGCCTTACAGGAGGCACCCTTTGGACGACGTTCCCCGACGTTAGTAGAGCTTCTGCGCTTTACTTTCCGCATCTCGCAACCTCGGTGATGCTTCAGCGCTGCTGTAAAAGCCATTAGGGCTAACAGCATACAGTCAGTTCGAAAAAAAAAGATATTAGATATCGAATGGCCTTAATGTAAACGGATGTTAATATCCTTGGAGAAGTTTTACGGAAGCTATAAATCCATTTAATTAGTCAATTTGAGTTCACTGAAAACTGATAATTTACTACTAAATTGTCGAAGATTAGGATGTGTGGAACTCAGTCACAAGAATGTTTAACAGCGATCAGGAATGCCCAAGTAGGTTCGACGAATGTCCGCACATGAGAGAATTTCATCGATAAGACACTTAGCACCATTGCTGAATACCAACAGGTACTCGTAGTTATAGTTCATGATCATAAAATGATTGCTAGATTAAAAATCTCTACAAAATTTCTGCATGTCTATATCAGGCAATATACGATAAAGGAACACAGATACAATCTGCAAATGTCTAGACGATTCTTGGG
This sequence comes from Morpho deidamia, assembly GCA_947086505.1. Lineage (NCBI taxonomy): Eukaryota > Metazoa > Arthropoda > Insecta > Lepidoptera > Nymphalidae > Morpho > Morpho deidamia. Next base: position 12,207,060 of record CAMTZC010000026.1, on the reverse strand, counting down.
AAGAACAATTTGCACTTTACAGGAACCTGCAAAGTATTAATTATTAATATCAATTAAGTCAAGGTTTTATAGAAAAGTGTATATGCTTGACTAATGATTGTAGGCTTTAGTAAGAGTCACGTCACAAAATGAGTATTTCGTGTTAATTTTAGAACGTAATTCATTCTTCTGCCCTTATCCCACTCTAAGTGGGGTCGGCACAACGTGTTACAAACATGTTGTCATATGATTTGGGTACGTATTTTCGGACCGGCCGCCTGCCTGACGTCAACTTACCTTAGTCGCCTCTTTCAATACCTCGGTAAGGAAGGAGGGTGGTCTATTCTATTCTGCCGGATACCACACGGCTAATTTTTTAGAACGAATGTTATAAAAAAAAAGAATTCACCTTAATAAAACTACAAGGGTTCTGTTATTACAAGTATTACTTTACTCCTTAGTATATTATGCTTTGATATTCTATAATCGTGATGTTTAATAAGAATCTGCGTATCACGTCTGATCCTTATATGAAATGTTAAATAAAAACAATCCAAAAGGTTGTCTTCCAAATTTGAAATGTACGAACTGTTGTATTTCTTCGTCATTTTTTCTTTCTTTTCTTATTCATGCTTTATAATCAATAATTAGTCAGAACTTCGCTCAAGCATTAATATTTCACAACAAAAACTTTATTTTACTATGAATAACCTTTCTTCTCAATAGTACTACGTTCATATACAATTTGCGACGTTATTTGTGAAAAATGATTGCTAGATTACAGATCTATGTATATTACATGTCCTTAGGTGAATTCAGAATTTCTGAGTCGTCAGAACACTCGAGTGTTCACACGAAATCCAATTTATTACATATCTAGTGGGTAATTCAGTACAGACGGATCGATTGTCTCGATGGTCGCAGCCCTAGCTCATCCGGTGATTTTAATAAAGCGGTGCAACGGACAGACAATCTAAATAAAGTGGCTTGTTAAGCGCCCTATTAACGCATTTAACCCCGTGAAGTATTTGTCAATTCCTAAGACATTCCCTACCTAATGTCGTGTATATACGTCGCCCAGTTATAAAACGACCGAAATTAATAAGAAACCTGTTGAATCGAAATATCCTGTATTCCTGCATTTTGATCTATATCAAAAGATAATGTATATTATATTAGATAATAGATGCATAACGCCTCATTTTGCGGGATTCCGTATCTAATACATTCAAATTTCAATACAAAATATTCTTTATTTAAATTGGTTTTAACAATATTTTTTTTACTGATCAAATTAGCTTACAATCTGGTTTATTGAGTATCGTTGCAACTCAAATCCAAGCTTTTTATCATTTACATACGTAATCATTAATAGTTCTATTAATATAATGAACTTTTTGATGATTTTAAAACTATATTTTAATAACGAATTTATTATTTTTACTTAAGACAATGATTGTCAAATTTTGTATGTATTTAATTTATCCGCACGTAAATTTGTTTGTCTAGGAATCCACTTGAGGTCAGTGGACACTGTAAGGTAGGCATAATAATATAATGATAGCGGCCATTCTGTGAGGACGGGGAAGGTAATGACACCATAATAACAAGCTTTTCAGTAATGCTTTCAGTGCTCGGGGTTTACCGGGGCTGTATTGAATTTATATCAAAGCGATTTGTCATTAACTAGTAGGTTAACTCTATTAAGCTTGACAATTTATGGACTTTTATGAATTGATTGTTTTAGAACAGATTTTGAATTTAGTACAAGTTTAGCAATTAAATATTTGTAACTTTGAATGAAAGTTTAAAAATATAATATAAACTGCTCAATACTTATGTGAGATATTCAGAAAATAAAATTTAAAATTTTCTGTTATTGTAAGCGAGTACGTTCTATTCCTAGTAGAAATGATAATAAGAAACTCATTATTCAAAAGGATTTCTGCAAAAAAAAATTGCAAATTCACATAACTGGTTACAATTCCTCTTTGCTATTGGGTAAGGTTGAATAAAAGTTAAATCCATGCATTTTAACTATTTATTTAAATCCTCAATAGCCTCTTTATAATAGATGTTTTGAATTTGAATTGAATTTCGTTGTATATAACGCTTTAACGCTCTCGTTTTGTTAATGTTATTAAAATTTGACACAATAAAGTTCTTGGAGAAGAGTATAATTGAGGGTACCTTATCGCTTCAACAACCGTGAATGTAGCCGCGGGCAGGTACACTAACTAAAGATGTTAGGTGGTATGATAATTGATCCTAAGATGAAATAGTCCTAAAGTTACAGCCTATTTATTACATATGGCAGGTATATACGATCAGAGGTTCCTATTCCGTCACTTTTAAACTAAAAATTTAAAAATAGATCTTAAGAGTAATTTATGAAGCGTAGGCGTTTAGTAGATTACAAGACAGGCGATGGGCCGCGAAAAACTTACGGCCCATAAAACAACCTCGCATCTAGTTCGCGACGTGTAAACACGGAGATATTGCGATGTTCAAGAAAACACGCCGCCTTAGGTTATCACCTGCATGACAAATTTGTGGTTACACGTGCTTTTTTTACACGTCTTTCGTTCGCTGTTACGAAATCACAGTGAGTTAATACATGCCAATTATTTTGGTTTAAGTTTTACTAACATATATGATCGGAACGATCGGTAATAGCCAATAAGTCGTGATCAAGGACGAGGACGTCACTTACTCAGGACTCACAGGTTCAAATCCTAGACAGGCTTCTATGAATTTTCTAATTAAATTTACTTTATATTTTCGATTCATAATGTGCTTTTTGGTGAAACAATCTAGAGGAAGCCTGCATTACAGTAAATTAATTTCGATGTTATGTGTAACCTGCTAATGAGCAAAGGAAAATAGTGGTAGGTCTAAGGCGGACTCTCTATCTCGAAAGGGTAAAGAAAGCCCTAAGTGAGATAATAACACAAAGTGTATAAGAGTAGCTATAGTATATATATGTATACTTTTTATTGATAATATACTTTTGGTCCTATTAACTCCCCTCATATGCTTAGTATAATAGTTTGTATTAAAACAGAAGACTTATCAACAAAAACGTATTAGTCTTCTGAGTCTTAATTATTATTTAAATTTCATATTTAAATTTATTAAATTTTTATAGCTACATTAAAATTCAATGGAGCCACGAGAATCAAATTCATGTTCTGGGATCAACGTCATACATCTCGAAAAACACATGTAGACCTTCGAACATATAAGGGTTATGGAAGGAATGTTTTTTTTAATGAAATATATTTAATTAAGCAAAGTATGTACCATTGCTATGTATGCACTTTTGCCATCTCATAGGTAGTTCATTGATCCCCTTACTAAAAAAATCATTCGGGCGGGAATCAATAAAATCTTTGAAGGCGGTTTGGACTGCCCCATCGGAGTTGAATTTTTTCCTTGCAAGTAGTTATCCAAATTGCGAAAAAAATGGTAATCTGTTGGAGCAAGGTCCGGAGAGTACGGTGGATGTCTAAGACATTCTTATTGAAGCTCCTCTGATTTGGTAGCCGTCTGTTGTGCAGTGTGTGGTCTAGCGTTGTCCTGAAGCAGCAGTGGCCTAGAGCGATTGACCAGCCTCGGTTGTTTAGCAGCTAGCTTTTCCATCATGGTTTGCAGTTGCTGACAAAAGATATCTGCCGTAATCGTCTGGCCAGATTTAAGAAAGCTAGGATCCACTTTTCATCACAGGTAATGATTCGATTTAAAATTCCTTCATTATTGTGCCGGTTGAGTAACGTAACGCAGCAGTCGACTCGCGTTTGTCGGTTTGCTTCACTCAATTCATGAGGTACCCACTTTTCAAGCTTTATTTCAAGATTAGAATAGTTTTATCACTAACACCGGAGCCTGCAGCTAACTCGGACGTGGTTTGCGATGGATCCGCTTCCACAATAGCCTTCAATTCTTCATTATCAACTTTGGTCTCCGGCCGTCCACGAGGCTTGTTCTGCAGGTCGAAATTTCCAGAACGAAAACGTTGGAACCAAAAACGCACTGTGTTTTCTTTTGCAGCACTGTTTCTGCAGCACTGGTGCCACGGTGGAACTCATACTCGTAAATAACGCGATATTTCATGTTTTCCATTTTGTAAACAGAGTGACACAAAGAAAAAAACAAAAGAAGAAAAAACAAATGAATTAGGGGGTTTGAAACACAAATGCATGAGTAAATAGCTGTATGAATTTGAATTTGGAATTCCTAACCATAAAGGTAATATTTGAGATCAAAGTGGCCAGTACGACAAAACGCCAATTTCATATGTAAGGACCTAATATTTGTATAATGGTACGTCACTGTTTTTATGTACGTAAAATGTTAAGTCAAACGATAGTCACTATTTGCAAAGTAGTTAAATTTACGCTTAGGTCGTGTGAATTTTTTTAATGGCAAATAACTGTAGCGAGCTGTGAGTAAACAAGAATGTATATTAATAAACGTAGCAGCTGCGGCCGCGACAACTTAGATCATGCGCACGTACATCAAAGCGGCCGCGCGCTTTGAACTCGCCGCCTGAAAACCGCTACGTTGCTCGCTGAAAATATAAATAATTTGAATTGCGACACTTTTATTTAAAAACTATTTGTATAAAATCAAAGCTGTGATGGCCTAGTGGTGAGACCGTGCAACTTTTTCGGAAGGTTACGGGTTCAAACCTCGGGCAAGAGCCAATGAGTTTTTCTATTAAAACTTATGTGTCTAATTGATATTTGCAATTTATCACACGCTTTTTTGGTGAAGGATAACATCGATGAAACTTGCATATCTCTAGAGATTGCTGTAGATATGTGTAACCTAACAATTCGCATTGGATAAGCGTGGTAGGTCTTAGCTCGAACCCTTCTCTCCAGAAACGAAAAGAGGAAGCCTATTCTCTGCAGTGGGATCGTAACAAGCCGCTAGTTTTACACTTTGCTTTTTGTTTTACGCTTTGCACACTCAACACTCAGCTGATCGTGTCTTCTTTCTCTTCCGACTACCAATAGACGTCCACTGTTGGACATAGTTCTCTTCCCCGCTACACCATCTGATGCTTCCTGGATCCAGCGGCTTCCTGCGACCTAGTGTTGGGACTGCCAACTCGTGCAACTGGAGACCCCAACGTCCTACGGTTATCCAAAATTATTTATATAAAATCATACTTTCTAGACTTTTACATACCCAACGCTCAGTTGTTATTACCCAAATATTTTCGGAAATAAAGCTTCGTCGCACGAAGTTTTAGTATACAAGTAAAACGACGAAAATACGTCGAAATATGTTTCGTTTACTTTCCATTTATACTTACTATGGAGTAGTTAGTAGTGAGTACTGGTTGTAGTTATCTTTAGTAATTATGCCTGAGAACAAACATTATTTGTCACATTTTTAATATATTTTATTAACTCTATTTAGCTATGTTACATTTTAGTACTGCAACAGCATATAGGCATGGTGTTGAATTTCAGAGTCCTAGCTGAAATGTGTGAAAATAGTCGATTTATGATATAACAATGTCAAAATAGAAGCATTTTTTCCGAAGTGCTATAGCCTACTGTTCTCAGACGGTAACTATTATCAAGATTTCGGTATGACACGGGCGGTTAAAACCTTTATATAAACACCTATGTTTAAGAGATATGTTCAATTAACGATGCGCATCTCGGTGGATATACACAAAGAAGGTATACTTAAAATGGAAAGTTAGGATGAAGTAGGTATTTCGTAAAAGTTTGCTTTAGCCTTTAAATTCTATAAAATAAAAAAAAATGACTTGACGAGCTAAATCCGTAAAAATCTAATAATAAAACTCAAAATAAGTTTTACAGTTAAAGTTTATTTTGAAATTGTTTACAGACTGTGTACAATGTTAAACTTAGAGATTTTCCCAATTATCTGTGAATAGTAACTCGACTTCAACTAACGCTTAAGCCATGAAATTTTCAAAAGAAATTCTAATACTAACAATTTCATCTGTATAAAATACTTTCAACGTGTAAAATGCTAGCATAAATATTCTGTCTCTCTCTGCTATCACAAGATCTTTCCGTGTAATTCGAATACAAATCAGCAGCCCTCGACATCAAATACTCAATACAGAAATCCGTATTCCGTGTAACAGTTGTGACAATTGATTACCGGGATTACGACGTGACAATCACGTTCCGTACCGGGAATTCGACAGCCGGGGCGGGGGATACGCGACAGTTGAAATTCCAATCACGTACTACCAACTTTGGGAGCGTTTACCCCAGTGACGTGTTTTCGCAAGCTCATTCCGACGAAATATGTTTCGTATGAGAGTTTTATTACAGCACGTACTTTGTTTGATTTATTTTTATCGTCGAACTTTTTTGACAACGATAATGAAGCAATAATCGATTATTTTTGTCACGCATCTAATGAGTAAATTATTGTTTGACTTTTTAAAATTTTAATGAGAATAATTCAATTACAGGAAATTCTTCTTGAAAACTGGTTAAATTCAATTTATTCTGTGGGTTAACGTTATTTATAGCTGTGCTAGGACTTATCCTTTTAATTTTATAGAAAAAGCCGTTACTTTTTCCATAAAAAAAAAATTCAAAAACATTTTATTTCGCAATTACTTAACAATATAATAGTACTATAAATAAGATATATTCATCTTTATTTCTATTTATATTATATTTTCCTTTGTAGTATTAACATCTTAGTTACTTAGGATAGATATAAATTGTATATTTTCGTTTTAAATAAATATTGGTTGGATGCTAATTACTTTTGATATCTTCGATTTCAAATAATCGATATGTAGGATTACCGTGTACATAAATTATTTTACAGAAAGTTATTACTAAAATAATTTAACAGGAATCGTACAGAAGAGATTTCAGATCCAAGAAATAAATAATTCCATCCATACAATGGGATTCTTATCACGCACAAATACAGGACGCGAGTTTACCCGCGTGCTAAGTTTTCGCACGTTCACGTTCATTGTTCGATTCTACGTAATGTGTTTGATTTTACGATTAAATGTTGTTTAGAAATTTAGAATTTCTATTCCATTAATTTTGATTCGAGCAAACACTCCATAGCGCTCAAAAGAAAGCTTAATCTCAGCAAGTTTCGCAGCAAGCTATGCTCGAAGTTGGGGATTACTTAGATGATAAGAATGCGTGGATACTACAGAGATTCTTGCTGGCTCTTCTCGGTAGGAACAGCTTTCTAAACCATCAGTAAAGTTGCCTATTCAAAGGCCCTATTTTACAAGTTTACTTAAATAAAGAATATTTTGAATTTCAATTTGAATGGAGTAACCGCCGAGGGTCTTGCTTTTCACGACAGGAGCTTTGTACCAACAGTAAAGTTGTAGCTTTACTTGTAGTGATGCCATTTTGAGGGTTAATATCTATATTAAAAGTTTTGCAGTTTAATATAATGCGTTATACTTTAATCCCATCATATGTTAAGCGGTTGCAGTCGATTAAGAATCTCAGTTGTCCTTGCGACGTTTTACACATCGTAAATTTGTTATTCGCGCGGCTTCGTCCGTATGAAATTGTGTTTATAAAGTTTTTCCCGCGTTATAAATATTTCATCAATTTATATTAAACCGTTATTTAATATTAAATCAAACATTTCTCAAAAATCTGTTAGTAAAAACCGTATAACAATCCGTTCAGGAGATTCTGAGAAAACGCTCACATTCAGATAGACAGCTTTTGGGGACTTTGTTTTATTATATGTATAGATATAGATGTCAATAATATTATTAAAAAAAGGCTAATTCAGAAAGCCTATTATACTATTGAAGATTACCTAGACGATAAGAATGCGTGGATATAGCTTCTCTTCAACCCTGTACAAGACATTAATAACTATATGTAACTAGTGATAAGAATTATTGTTTGAAAAGAGCAACCGCCGAGTTTCTTGCTGGTTCTTCTCGGTAGGAACAGCTTTCCGAACCAGCAGTAGATGTTGACGGTATTAAAAGCACTTGTTTACAAGTTTACTTGAATAAGGAATATTTTGAATTAGAATTTGAATAACAAACGCTCTATAGTGTAGTAGTACTTTTGGTTAGCCAGGTGGTTCTGATTCTATTTCGAAGATAGAACTACGAATGTCATATGATTTTTGATATTACTGAATTGTCAGAGACGCTCCCGTTGTTAGGATTCCATTCACGCGATTGTAGGCCTCGTCTACTGTAGGATAGTAATGAGGAATTCATTCGAATGCCTTTTGATTTGCCGCTACAATTGATTTTCGATTCATTTTTGTTTCTCCCACAAATGTAACAATTTTATTTATTTTCATCAAAAATAAAACTTCTATTTTCGCAATAAAATATATTGCTACAATCCGATATAAAGCGGTCATTTATCATCTCGGATTATTTCCTCTTAAAGCTGGATTTTCGCTTAGGCCTTCTTCTTTGAATTGATTTATTCTTTTATTTAATCTTGCATTTAAAACAATGAAGGGATTAATGATGAAATTTGGTACCATTAATATGTATAATGGGCTAAAAATAGGATAAAACTGGTTAAAAAAAAATATAACACCTAAGTTTATGCGAACGAAGTCGCGAAGACATCTTGTAAAACTATAGTCCTTAATATATTTTGATTTTAATATTTTTATCTTTACAATGCAAGTCGAAGTAAAAATATTTTGTTAGACTTATGTTAATAAACAATTTATTTTATTACTATGTTCATTTTGAACATAATTATGGGGAATTAGAAATATTATTTATTTCTTTCCGAGATACTTTGTAAAAAAACAGGCAGAGCCGCGGAAAGACTTTGTTCTGTTGATGTAGAGATAAAAGCTTAGAAAAATGGACATGTATTGGTGCAATTCCAATCACGTACGGGCGACTCTAGGTGCCTACGAGTGCTGTTTTCGTTAGTTCACTTCAACGGAAACCCTTTAGAATGGGAAAAGTTATCAGCAGAGGCTTGTGTACAATTTATTATTTATCTTCACTTCACCTTAAATAAAGTATTAGAATATAATATAAAAGTCTAATGCTGCTACTTCTTTATCTATATCTATCTATACTTATTATATCTATATAAACTGTGTGTATGTGATCGATTAGCTCAAAATCTACTGAAAAGATTTTTGTACGGTTTTTTCAAAAAGATAGTAAATATCTTTCAAAAGCTTTAGATTAATAGTAGATTACGGTGTTATGTAAATTGTGATGAAGATGACGTGCAGAAAAAAAAACTTGCTTGCTAGGAGCTTTAGTCGCGTGCGACGCGTTAACTAACGCCGTGATACACCAAAATAATGTACTAGAGAGTATGTACAAAATTATTACCAACAAGTTCGCGACAGCATGTCTCTATCTCTTATGGTTAACTCACAATAATTACTTTTATGTTCGAAATTTTATTTATAATTTATTTATTTCCCGGTTTTACCTCATCTAATTAAATGAATGATTAAATGCGTAAAGGGAATTTAGCGGGAAGAACTTTGTGACATACTGAATTCAACGCTGACGAAGACGCAGGCACACCTAGTGTAATATTACGTATGTATTATATATTATGTATATTGTATATTATGTATGTATTTTCATAATACTTTTATTTCTTTGTGTTTCTAATACTACTATTTCTTTATATTTTATATAAGAATCTGTTCAGCCGTCTTAAGATTACATATTTCAAACTTGATAAGACGATGAGAGTGACTTTCTTAAAATTTAATACGTAGCGGTCTGTTACCATCCCACTGCTGGGCAAATGCTTCTCTTCTCCTGTTTGACAGGAAAAAATTTAAACCCTCTGTAAGAAATCTTTAATATTTCTGAATTTAGAAGGCGAAAGGAATGCTTTCCTGGTAAATTCTTAATGTCCATATTCCTTAGTTATTTATATTGAAAAACTTACTTCTATGATACATAGTAACAAGCTAATTAAGTTTTATTTATAATATTAGGTTATTATTTTTTATAATATTAATTATTATAATATTAATTTTTATAATATTAGGATATTAGCGAAGTTAAGCAATTGTCGTTTCCCTTTGACTGACTCTAATGTTCATAACAAAGTTTCATCTAAAGGTATGATGCCCGTTTCAGTACCAGTATAATATAATTTTTAATTAAATACGAACTAACATTTGCAGAGTAAGTTGCGAGTTAAGCAACAGAAATGCTTTAAAACTCATTTTGTATCTATTACAGAAATAATTTAAAGAAAGACAAGAAAATTTTGAATTGGATTTTCATTTGGTTGAGAAATACAGTTCTTCTCGGAACGGGCTTTGTAATTTAGGAGGACTATTTTATTAATAAATTGTGTGTAATAGGAAAAAAATATTTGCTCAAATATTTGATCCGTGTGGTATCCGGTTGAGTAGAATAGATCACCCTCTTTCTTACCGAGGTGTCGTAAAAGGCGACTTAGGTAAGTTGACCCACCGTGTGGTATCCGGTTGAGTAGAATATACCACCCTCTTTCTTGCCGAGGTGTCGAAAAGGCGACTAAGGTAAGTTTATTTATTTATTTATTTAAGGACCACCAGTAGCTACTACATTTAAATAAATTATTATACTATAAACTTACTAATAGCATTCGTTAAATGTGCAGCTTATTAAGGTAGCCACAACATCCACAAACAAAGAACAAGTTTTACTACAACAACTACTACAAAAATTTTAACTACATATAGTAATTTTAACATTTATGTTGAAATGAAAAACAAATATTTGATTCGAAATATTTGAACAAATGAAAACAAAAAAAATGTAAAAAGACCTCTAACCGATAAAAAAGTTAAGTACATTTAAAGAAAAATTATTTCACAGCTCCCATAGGTTTGTACTCAGCACCTCTCAGCAACTTTAATGTATTTTTACGAAATGAAATGAATAAGTTGAAGTCAGGCAGGCGGCCGGTCGTAAAATACGTAGCCAAATCATGTGACAACATCTTGTGTCGACCCCACTTAGAACGGGAAATGAGCAGCAGGATGATGATGATTGTATTAGTAGTGATGTATAACTATAAAGATAATAACTTTGGCTACAGAAGGCACTGACTATAACAAGATGATTCTTTTTAAGTAACAGCCTGTTACTATGCCCATTGCTGGGCTAAGGCCTCCTCTCTCCGTTTTTGGAGAGAAGGATTGGAGCTAAGACCTACCACGCTGCTCCAATGCGGATTGGTAGGTTAAACATATCCCTAGAGGTTCTCTAGAGATATGTAGGTTTCTTCACGATGTTTTCCTTCACCGAAAAGCGTGTGATAAACTGCAATTATCAATTAGACACATCAGTTTTTAATAAAAAACTCATTGGTGCCTGCCCGGGGTTTGAATCTATGTCGCCTATAGAGACGGTCGCACGGTCTCACCGCTAGGCTATCACAGATGACTGATTCTCTTTAAACGTGTTAATATTTCAAAAGGATCAAACTCTTAACGGCACGAGATCAATGACTTTCATGCAATCTATGTTTATCTATCTATGATGTCTAATCGTATGTATGTGTTAGCGATTATATTTGTCAGTGTCACTTAGGACGTTTTTGGATCCCTATGTTTTACGTGTATCGACCGTGCGTACGTGCACATATTAGTATGCAGGTGGAAGTCACACTTATTAGTGAGTTTCTATAGATTTCATTTAGTAGCTAGCGCTAGACTAGCGCTTACCTACGATCTCACCTAATAGAAGACGAATGTTGCAGCCTAAGATAAACCGAGGTGGCCCGTGTATTGCCCATTCACTATTTTTTATATATTTTGTAAATTGTAGAAATTCGGAAAAAAGAGATACAGGAAGGGAATGCCCAAAGCGTTTTGTCGTTTGAGGTCGACATTCTGCAGAAAGCATGGACAACCATTGGCTCTCCATATAAATAAAAAAATCCAAGCTCACTTAAATATGTATTGTAAAAGATCTACTCATTACACTAATGTGACATTCTTGGAGTTGTAAGTTGCGAAAATACACAAAGTATTCCGTCGCGTCAGTTCAAAGCGGGTGAAAATAGAGTCGTCTGAAATCCTTTTATGTCTGTCGCCCGACCCTCTCCGGCGACAAGTGTTAGTTAACCTTCCTTATTGAGATTTCTAAAACACCTTTAAGTTCTTAAGTCACTTTGTAAGCTTTAAGAATATATTCAAGTTCGAAATGCTTCTATTTATTCAAATTACACAGCCTTATATTAACCGTCTTTAATATCGTTTAATAACTGACACCATGTTTTAAACATGTTGTCAGTTAATTTGGCTAGTTATTTTACGAATGGCCGCCTGCCTGACGCTAACTGGCTTAGTCGCCTTTTACGACTCCTCGATAAGACATGAGGGTTTTCTTTTTTACTCAGTCGGATACCACACGGCGGTTATTTTTTACATATTTTATAATTTCGTAAAAATTTGGGTTGTATATTAGTATCCGTTTCCTTAAGTTATACTTGTATGTTTAAATCTCACATTAAACTGCACAGATTCATTGAGATATTCTTTACGAGCATTTGTTCGTAGCGGAAGCATATAGGGTATAGCCATATGTCGTCATCAGGTTATAGGATTTTTGCAAAATTCTCAAAAGGTATCAGGTATGAAACGACAAAATCGTAAAGCTTTGCGATTTTGTCTATACGAGTTTACCTCCTGACGATGCTTTGGTTACGGGGCGAAACGATTGTAGAGGTTGTGGCAGTGAATGTGTGCAGTGTTTGTGTAGTGTTGTGTTATTGGTGGCGGGTAATGCATGAGTTTTTACGAATTCTGTATGTATTATGTATGAGAAAGGATATCAAACTCTAACTAAACTACATTCAGCATAACATATATTTTCTTTTATCTTGGCCTATACCAAAATAATATTTTCGGTACTTTTGAAATGCATATACAAAAAGACCGCAAAGTAATCAAACTGATGTTAAATATTTTTTCAAATATGAATAGTAATCTAAATGTTTTATCATATTCCATTAATCTAATACAAAGTTACGGCAAGGAAATTTAACTTCCTTGTCTACGGCTCTATTCGGCTAGATGTCGCTAATGTGAACATTACGACCGGCTTATCGCGCTGCAATGGAGACAGCGACAGGAAAATGCACGATTTTCCCTAACCTTGCTAATATAGTGTGTACATTTAAAAAGCTACTAATTTAACAAAATTTACAGACACAGTTGACGTATGTTGTGTATTAAATAACGTGATTTTAAAATTAAATTTGACTCGAAATGTCTGCAGCTTAAAATTGTAAATTCATTTGGACATGTTGCCAATGACAATTGTTTTTTACTATACAATATAAAGTTTTTATAGCTTTAGATTATTTTGCTAATTCATTATAGAAAAGTCGTTTGGGAGACGTAGATTCAATAAGCTTCGAATATTTGAAGTTAACTTTAGGTATTGTATTAAGCGAAATAACGATATGAGTTAAAAAAATGCTGTCATTGACGTTAACAAATTATAATATTGTAGCAATTGATAAGCTTATCGCTTCTAAGAAGCGCTATCGAAATTGGAAGTAGAAGAAAGGTCGAATTAGCTTTGTAAAGTTGCGGTAAACTGAAAACGTACTCTGGCCATTAATCTCGCTTTAGTATAGATTGAACAAAGTTAGACAAGGATTTACAGCGTTTCTTGCTGCCTTGTGAGTCCCTTGAGATCTCGTCTCGTAGATCTTTAGATAAATTGCCTGATAACTTATGGTTGAAGTCGCATAATTTCGCAACTTTTCACACACATTATACGTACAGCTAGTGTGAGATTTGGTATAATTCAAGTTTTAAATATTATCCGATATCCGATTACAAATATAATCCGCGATGAAAGTCTCTTTAAACTCTTTGATCGTGATTCAATGCAAATAATATGCACGGTTTATTGAACGCGCGATTTAGCTGTATATGCAATTTGATACTATAGTTCTGAAGGTTTTGAAGCCTACTGTATATGTAAGTGTAATGTAAGTTTGTTCCTATGTGACTAATTCAAGTCCGAAATATCGCCTCTTTACAAGAACAACATGATATCCATGAAACCACAACTTTACAGGGATCAATTTCAAACATTTAAACGTTGATAAATTAAAAAATATTCATAATTTTGCAGTCGAAAAACAATAAAATTGTTGTGGTAATTAATGTGCTTTCTGAAAATAAGCAAAAAAAAGATATAAAAATAGAAATAATAAAAAAAATGATTTTTACGAGATGTACTCGTATGTATGAGATATATAGTGTGGTAGCTCAAAAATGGTAGACACCACAATGCTGAATACAATTTTATAACTCGTTATGTTGTCATCCTTAATAATTTGTTGTTTGATGGTTTCCTAAATATTTTTCGGTCTCATAGTCATAAAGTGCGATAGCTTTGTGCGCGGGACTTTTGGCTCATTAATCAAATGTCTTTCAACGCCATAGTGACGGCTCAGGACGGCTGGCCTGAAGTTTATCGCTTACAACAGACTGAATAAGACGTGCGCCTCACGCTCGTAAACGTCTGTCGCTTTGTAAATTAGTATTTTGACTTATTAAACTACTCTTGGAATTATGCTTTTTGCGTTACTATATTTAGATCGCCAGCTTCACACTCATAACTGGAATAGATGGGCTAAAAGTATTTGTCATTTTATGGATGACTTTTTAATGCCATATATCATTTTCATTCAACTATGATTGTTGATCTATTATCAGCTATTTCACTATTAAATGTTTAATATATAGTTAAATATATCGTTATTGTTATTTATCATAATTATGATTTATGTTATGTTATGTTCGGATTTATTCTATGAATATTGCTTGAAAAATGTACCCTAATGTAATATTAAGCTATATTTCCTAAAAGATGTGTTCATATTTTGGAGACTATTTGAATGATTATCTTACAAAAAATCTAATGATTATTTATATAAAATTTACTTTCGATACCAGAGGCATTAGGTAACCCTTTTAACCGTAGAGTTACCCTTGTTTGCTGATTACTTTCTAAACTCCATTCCATTAAATTGTGATTTTAAAAATTCACAACCTACTATAAAATACTCTAAGAGGAGGAAGGAAACGAAAATAAATATATCGAAATACTGCATTAATCCGATGTCAATACAAAACTATTTTATATTATTAAGTGTAAAAACCTTATTGTTTTGTTTTAATATAGTAGAGTTATCTTCAGCTCAAAGTTTCGCAAAATTAAAAATATAATGCATTAAAGACTATAACGTTAATATTTATTGTATCATATATCAAGCATATATGATTTAGTATAATTGTATTACAACGTTTGTAATTGTAATATAAATTGTATATATCTATAAGTCAAATTAAAAATGCTTTTAAAAAAGCTTTCAACAAAATTGTATGTCCCTACTGTTAACCGTTGAGGAATTCCCGCGTCTGGAGTCAATCCTGGCAGCACCATCAGGTCATGCTTATCATATACACGTATTGTCATAGAGAGCAGTATGTAGAATTTCAGCTTAATCGGACACTGGGAAGTGAGTCAAATTTAATTTGCAAGATTCCACCCTCATATACATAAAAGTAACAGCCTGTTAATATCCCACTGCTGGGAATAGGCCTCCTCTCTCCGTTTCTGGAGAGAAGGGTTGGAGCTAAGACCTACCACGCTGCTCCAATGCGGATTGGCAGGTTACACATATCTCCAGAATTCTCTAGTGATATGCAGGTTTCCTCACGATGTTTTCCTTCACCGAAAAGCGTGTGATAAATTGCAATTATGAATTAGACACATGAGTTTTAATAGAAAAACTCATTGGTGCCTGCCCGGGTTTGAACCTATGTTCGTCTCTAGAGAGTCGCACGGTCTCACCACTGGGCTATCACAGCTTCATATACATACTCGGCTTTAAAAGTTTTTAATAAGAGCATTCGATATGTCTTTCACTTGCAGCCGAAGCTTAAAATGAACAATTTACTCGGTTCCATCGTGGCATAAAAGTAGCGGCCTGTACAATCCCACTGCTGGGAATAGGCCTCCTCTCTCCGTTTCTGAAGAGAAGGGTTGGAGCTAAGACCTACCACGCTGCTCCAATGCGGATTGGTAGGTTACACATATCTCCAGAATTCTCTAGATATATATGCAGGTTTCCTCACGATGTTTTCCTTCACCGAAAAGCGTGTGATAAATTGCACTTATCAATTAGACACATGAGTTTAAATAGAAAAACTCATTGGTGCCTGCCCGGGTTTGAACTCGTGTTCCCCTCGAAAGAGTCGCACGGTCTTGCCGCTAGGCTATCACAGCTCTATCGTGGCATACTAGATAATATTTCTACGTTATACTTCAGTAACACAATATGAAAAGAAAACATAAAAGTCAGAACAGTCAAAACTAATTTACAAAGAAACTTCAAAGCGAAAGCGTTGTCGGACGCGGCCAGCGATGCGATTCTGTCCTTTGATTACCAACCGAGTTCGTCTCGTTCGCTATTTTCGACCCAACACTAGTAGTAGCTACCAATGGCAGGGCTACCAACACGGAGTTATTATACTAGAATAGGTAAGCTAGCTTTAAATCCATCGACATTGAAGACAAAGCAAATGAGACTTATTATGTGTCTCTCTTATTGATGTGTGATTAAACAAATATAAGGAATATGTCTTATTTTACACTCATATTATTTGTTGCTGTACTCCGACTTACAGTCTCTCCTACTCTAGTATAATGACCTCGCTATGGCCAAACTCTCTCTACTACAAAATATATTTATACTACTGGTGCGATTAGAGAAATATAAGTATATGTCTCTCATCTATGTCTTATCACTCTTATTATTTGTTGCGATACGTTCATATACAGGATTACTTATGACTCTCCTGCTCTAATAGGATAACTCTATGCCCAAACGCTCTGTATTCAAAATATATTTATATTATTAGTACCCGTGACATCTGTGCCAACTTTAGCATTTCAGTTCAATGCCATATGTATTTTTTCTCTTGATCCCGAAAGAAAAAACGGGAATATGTTTATTCTATGTGTAATCGCGTCGTATAAGTTTTAACTGTACCGAATGTCATTAATATTGGTCCAGCGAATAAAATGAAATCGAAACTGGCTGCTACAAAGAACTATGCCTAATAGGAACGAAGTGAAGCATATTATAAAGTAAAAGATTTTTCAAAAATATCCTTCTAGCTTCGTAAAAGTCTGCAGCTAATTATGCAAGTAAAAAACATTTAAAAGACTGAGCGCTTCTTGCTGTTTCTTCTTGGTAATAGCAACATTCCGAACGAGCTTTATTAATCTCACTGATCTTGATGGGAAAGTGTTTCAAAAAGCATATTTTGATTTGATTTGTTTATTGTAGATTGTATTTATGTTAAACATTTCTGTCTGTCTGTCGATCTGTCTGTATGTCTCTCTCTGTCTGTTATGCTTTAACGGTTAATCGTTGTAGCAATAATGATGAAATTTGGTACAAATTAAATTTATATACAAACATATAATTTATAGAATTAAGCGTTACTTTGCGGAGATCCATAATACAAAAGTAATAATAAAATTATTTATACGCTATAATCCGCGTATTATACTAAATATCCCGCTTTTCTTACGGGAATAGAAATAAACAGTATAGTACAATTGATACAGTGAAGTTGATGCGAACGATGTCGCAGGTAAGTAACTACTAAATTAAAAAAAATTAAGCTACTTAAACTAAACTGGAATAAAAATATTGGACAACCCTGAGGCGTTCGCCCAGCCCTTGGTCGGCTGTCGGGCTCCCTGCAATAATTACAGGCGGCACTATTTGGGGCAGTCGACGTACGTACTCGACTCCGTTTTATTATGTCAACTACGGCCCTTTGTGTTTTAATTAGCACTGATGTTCTCGACTAACACTTGTTAGATATTTGCCTAGGTTGGTTTAACAACGACGGCGGATCGTAAAATGTTTTTTTCGTGCTGTAATAGGAAATGCGTAAGCACTGTGTGTATTTGAGGACGCATTTGCTGAAACCAGAGGTTGGTTCCCACAGCTTTTCTCATAGATCACTTTCAAAATGAGCTGAGCTGAGCTTCTTCTTATAGAGATAGGCAAAGTCAAGTTAATATTTTAGTGTTTCACTATCGAAAGCAGATAAATTCGTGAACCTCATAAGAATTGTGAACTTTTTTCATGCCAGCATAGAAACACCGTCGAGTTTCCCGTAGACCCCACCTAGTCTATTTTGGTAACTAAGGACTTAATACATGCCTAGTAGTTCTTCATTCATCTCAATAGAGGTCTACTTTAGAACAAAAGTCCTGTTAAGGACGTCCATCTGTTTCGTCTCGTGCCGAGTTAAATTCAGCAGCTCATAAATAAATATTAGCTGTAACTTGTTTAAAATATGTCTCGTTCCATGGTTCGGATGATTTTGGGATTGCTTGAGAAGTAAATAGTGAGCTAGGTTTCGCTATCAACTGTCAACATGTCCTGAAGGATTATGGTTATATGGCGGATTGAGGTTCTGGAGGGATTTAGTTTGAACCAGGAAGATTTATTTATTTATTTATTTATTTATTTTATATTATGGAAACAAACAGTACTATAACAATAAATAACATCGTAAACAAATAAGCCAAACACAAACCAAAAACAGTTTCCAAATAATAAATCGAACATATAATTTAACATGCAAAAGGGAAGAATTTAATAAAAATAATAATAATAATAACAATAAGATCCTTAAAATAATATAGTTAAATATTAATAGGATTTATTTCATTCTTTTTTTTTACTTTTAATATTATTCTTTAAAGCTTGTTTAAAATTAGGGAGAGAGAGGTGAAATATATCAAGTTCCGAAAAAAGTTGATTGTTAAGTGCACAGCACCTGTTTATGACACTGTTACGCGCATATTTGGTTCTAGTGGACGATACATGAAAGGTAGTCTTACGTCGGGAGTTATTCCTTGGACAATTAAAGTTAATTTTAGAGATAAGATAAGTTGACTCGAGAATACCATGTAAAATTTTGTATAAAAACACTTGGTCTCGTTCTATACGTCTGTCAGAGGGTGACAAGATGTGATGCAATATATTCATATCGCCGGAACATTGAAAACTGAGATGCTTTAGGAATTTTCTCTGAATTTTATCAATTTTTTCAATATGTGTTTTATATTGAGGATTCCAAACAGTGGAAGCATATTCCAAAATAGATCTTACAAATGACTGATATAGTAGAATGCGTGTCTTAACATGCTTAAACTCTTTGGAAATCCTAATAATAAACCCAAGCATTCGGTATGCCTTAAGTGTAATTTTATTGACATGTTCATTATAAAGCAATTTAGAATCCAGGAAAACTCCCAAATCCCTGATCAATGAGACTCTATTTATAGCTTCATCTTTAAGGTAATAATTGAATCTAATAATTTGTTTCTGGCGACTAAATGAGATAATACTACATTTTTTAATATTTAAAAATAGGGAATTTGAAACGCAATAATTACACAAAGAATCCAAATCCATTTGGAAATCTCTGCAGTCATTTAAAGTCTTTACAATTTTATATATTTTAGTATCATCAGCGTACAATAGACATTTAGAGTACTTAAAGACAGACAAAACATCATTCACATAAATATTAAACAATAATGGCCCCAAATGGGACCCCTGTGGAACACCAGATGGAACCGGAATAAAAGAAGAACAAAAACCCTTTACCGTCACCGCCTGACTTCGATTAAACAAATATGATTCAATCCATCGAAGAAGGTCACCGTGTACACCAATATAGCGCAATTTTGTTAAAAGAATAGTGTGCGAGATCTTATCGAATGCCTTGGAGTAATCAGTGTACACGACATCCACCTGGCATCTCGCATCCATTGCCATCAATACGAAATCAGTAAATTCGCAAAGATTAGTCTCAACCGATCTTCTGTTCATAAACCCATGCTGTTCAGCTATTATCAAAGGTCTTAAAATTGGATATATTTTGTCATAAATAATTTTTTCAAATAGTTTTGGAATACAGCTTAATTTAGAAATAGGCCTATAGTTTTTAATATTATGTTTGTCACCATTCTTATATATAGGGACCACAAAGGACTGTTTCCATACTGCGGGTAAAGTGCATGTACGCAATGACAAACTAAATAAAATGCAAAGAGGTATAGATATTGTCTTATAACATTGTTTTAGAAACAAGGGTGGTATACCATCAGGGCCAGGCCCTTTTTTCGTATTTAAAGACTTTAAGTATTTGCGTATGGTAAGCATCGATATATTAACGGAAGACAAGTGCGTAGCGTAATCATTCAAAAGGTCATTCGGACGAGGGATGGATAGTGATGAGTTTTGAGTATTTGATTCAAAAGACGAATAAAAATAACTATTAAATAAATCGCTTATCTCTTGCCCACTGCTGGCTAATTTATCATCCAGAAACATTCTATTAGGCAGTTCACTAACTTGCTGTTTTGATTTTACAAAAGTCCAAAAATATTGGGAGTTTTTTAAAAGATTTTTTTCTGTATTATCAATGTATTTAGTGTAGCATTCAGCTTGAACACGTTTTTGTTTTCCTCGTAGGAATTTAAAAGTACTATAATCACTGTAGTTTCCATATATTTTCCACTTCTTATGAAATTTCTTTTTTTCGTTGATGATTTTTTTCAGGGCCGAAGAGTACCAGAAGGGATATTTAGATTTATCTAAAATAACCTTTAGAGGAATAAAATTATTATCTAAAATAACCTTTAGAGGAATAAAATTTATACATACGAAAAAGAGAGAACTGAAGCACGTCATACGTTAATACGTCAATAAGAAATAAACAATCAATGAGACTTAATATTTTACCCTCATCGCCAAGTATATTTCCGTTCATAAATTAATCAATTTCTTCAGTTATTCCGTATATGTAACTTCAAGTGCCGTTAAATTTTATTAGCACCATTATTGTCTCTATATGCAAAATGACTGCGAAATAGTGCGTTGTCGGGTGGCCTAACGTGATCGCCTGATATGCGACAGTTCACGACCTGTTGCATTAAATTTTAATATAACTTAAGCAGGGTCATTCATTCATTTCATTGGTAAGTGTTTGGCTGCTCTGAGTTTATAGTAAATGAGTAAAGTAATGTTCGAGATAACTTAGGAATGAAAGCCATATCTCTTAATGGCTTCTTAATAGCATTGTACCGGAAAGCTAAATCGGTATTCGATATTGATGTGTCAATAGAGTGGAGTAGCACAGTCCATAAGAACAAAATTAAAAGATAAATATAAGGGACAATTACACTCACGGTCATCCATCTGTAAATATACACAAATATAATTTTAAATAACTGCTTAAATACATAATAATATAAACATCCAGCTTTGAAGAAACAACAAATTGTATATAGAATACTTTCGCCCTCGATGGGAATCGGACACACCAAAAAGTTCTAAGAAATAGGCATACTTAAGACATACTTGTAATAGATATGCTTATATGTAGAGCGTATTACAAAATTGAAGGTTACTTGGATAATAAAAATGCCTGGATACGAAAATCTTTTCAGCTTCATACAAAACTGCAGTTTGAAAATGTTAAAAGATTGACCGCCGAATTTCTCGCTGGTTCTTCTCGGTGAAAGCAACATTCCGAACCAGTTGTAGCCTTAATTAATCATATTGAACCTTAACGACTCAAAAGTGCTTGAAAGAACTTATTTCAATACAGATTTATCAGACCCTCGGAGTTGATGGCAGGGCGCAACTTGAGCCAACAGGTCAGTTTATTATTAACAAATTTAACAATTTTGCTCAATATCTCATCCGATTACAATAGCACATTCGAGCATCTGCATCGAAGACGACAAAACCGTCATTAAACTCGTAATTTCCTGTATCAGTAATAGACGTATTGTTTTGAAAGTATTTCCTGGAAGTGTTCAAACTTCCATACACGTTTCATACAGGACGTGTTGGTGTCTCGCCACCAATGCCATTTCCATGTCAATCCTCAATTGTGCCTATGCTAATAGGCTAATGCCATGGGAGAGCCGGGACCACCTCCCATCACTTGATACAACGAAACACTTCTTATTCTGTCACTTTGACAAATGTGTTTTGCGGATTGAATAATAAATGCCGCATTTCAAACGCGATGTATAATAAAAATACAGACGCCGGTCTATTTTTGTCGTAGCTATTCGTGATATTACTTTAATTCAAACTATTCTTTTAATGTTCGGTGATTTGTTGTATGTATTTCACACATCAATTGGCTTCTATGTTTAAAATTTTATTGCGTGATATATGAAAGAGACTTCGTGGGTTCTAAGAGATAATGCTTTGAAATTGAGACAGGCAATATGTTTAAAGTGAAATAGTACTGTAGGAAAATAAGAGTGTGAAATTGGTAATTACCAAGATTTTCATTTGGTTGGTTGTTAATTAGAGAGGGATTAGTAAAGTAGCGGCCTGTTACAATGTCACCGCCGGGAATAGGCCTCCTCTCTCTGTTTCTCACCCTTCTCGGAGAGAAGGGTTGGAGCTAAGACTTACCATGCTGCTCCAATGCGGATTGGTGCATTGCTCCTTCACCGAAAAGCGTGCGATAAATTGCAAATATCAGTTAGGCACCTGAGTTTTAATAAAAAAACTCATTGCTGCCTGCACGGGTTGGAACTCGTGTTCCCCTCGAAAGAGTCGCACGGTCTCACCGCTGGGCTCTCACAATTCTAGAGAGAGGGATTAATTTTGTAAGAGGAAAAATTAATTTTGTGAACGATATTATGTTATATATACTGTAGTAATAACAGAAGTGATTTTATTAAAGATAACTAATGTCACGAGACAACGTAACACAACGCTCAACGTGTGTGCGTGTAAATTTTGTTAGCTTTATGCTAGAAATTTTACGTACATACGTATGTTTAAACTTGAATAATACTATATATACAAAGTTTCAGGCATATTTATTGTCTTTGTATTATACTTTATATATTAATTTATAGTTAATACACTAGATAAAATCTCTATTTATGTATTGCAAAAATCAGTTTTTAGACAATGGGAGCGTGTGAACCGAAACTAAACATATGTCCCACTATAGCCGTCCACATGCTTCTATCATAAAATATTATATCTTATATAAAATATTATATCTATTATATCTTCTATGAAGCAGAATCTAGCCGATTTCTCTTTCTCTGAGCCTCGATGTGCATTATTTATTGCCGCGTACTATTCGTCCACTCTAGACATGGGAGTCTTTATCGGTATCTCCATACCATACTCTTTATAGGTATCTCCACACCATACAATCTCGCGCCGCTTGGATCCAGCATTTCCCCGCGACGTCGTCAGTCCACCTCCTAGGGGGTTACTGATAATTTTTTTTCTTAAATAATAATTTCATTCTTTAACATTTTACTAATACATTAAGTTTACGATAAACTAACAAAGTTTAAGGGGATGCTACTTCGCTTGTCGAATCGCCGACCTCACTTGCCAAAACTTTGCTTCTAGTTTGGTCTATGCGGTATTTTACTTTATTCTCGAATGATAAACGTGAAAAATATATCCTATTTTTAGCTTAGAATATAAGCTTCAATTGTACCAAATTTCATCAATATCGGTAGAGCATTTTATCTGTAAAAGCGTAATAGATGGGCTGACTTTCGAATTTTTAAATTTAGTATAGATTTATTAGTTATTTCAGTTGTAGTTCAAATCTATATCAATCAGTCGAAACTGCTCGTCAGGGGTGTGGCATTTTTTAATGCTTTACAACTACTAGAGAAAAAAAATAAGGTAAATATTTATAAGATCAATAAAATAATAAGAAGTAAATACGTGCTAAAATTAATAACAATACTAAAGGAACATTAAAAATTTCAGGAACCCAATAACAACATCAACAAACTAATAACAAACTAGTCTAGTTATTAATGTAGGAATAAAGATTTTTTTATTGCCCTTATTTTATCTCATCGTAAGAGAAGAAAATATACCAATGATATAATTTATTCCTTCTGTCAGTATCATAAATTTTCTATTGAGATTTGCGGGCGGTCTGGGCTCGATTGATTTATTTTTCACGTACAAGCCATTATACAATTTATATGACTTTGTTGCAATTCTGTAATAGCTCTGAATAAATGATTGTCAATGGTGTGGGCTGATTTGGGCTTGTTTAACGACACCTGATTTGTATACAATGATCATTGTTCGAAGTGTAAAGGCCTCTCTTCACGTTGTGAATTCATACCGAGCATGCGAAGTCGAAAAATAATATATCTAGACGAATTTCGCAAGCGCTCTAGATGTGCTATTGTTTAATATTCTGCATGTTAAAATACCAACTTAAAAGGTAACCAATGAGGGAGTTCTACGAGTTGAACAAAAAGGAAAACGTTTCCTAATCATTATACAACGTCAAATTTCTTACCCGTTCCATGTGCTTAGGCATAGCCGATAGGAACTATTGCAGTTGATAATGGGAAAAGTTGATATGGAAGAGAAGGCTTGGCCGTAGAATGAATTTGTGGTTGGTTCTTTGGGAATGGATGGGAATTCAAAGCGCTATCGAATTATTTCTTTTAGCACAGAGTAAGAAGGAATATACACAACTGCTACCAACTTTAATTAGTTGGAGAGTTAAAAAAAAGAAGACGATTAAAAAAAACATATCAGCTTATTATTCTTTAAGTTTCTATGTGTGTGCTCTAAGCAGTACAAACTATATCAGAGAAAGAAGAATAAACTTATATCAGAGTATTGTACAGCTGTATATCAGAGTATTTGCTAATATTTCGTCGTCTGCGAAGGCCATAAACTCCTATTAAGATAATAGAAGGAACGTTATTAACAGTTGATCTGAACTTATTATTGCATGTCTTATATTGATGTACGCTCATTGTATAGCTATTTGATGCAGCACTTGATATGTTTTAAACATTAATGCATACCTAATGGGCAATTTGAATAACGTGTGCAATACTTATCTGACTTGCGCGTTTCCTGTTTCAACAAATATGGAAATATTAGGCCTTATTAAAAGAACTACTTTATTTTATTTATTTATTTGTTTCTGCCTATTACATGAGGTAGCCTTACGAGTAGAACCGGGATTTGAATAAAGTAAAGTAAAAGTAGAAAACAAACTCGGAACATACAATAGTTTGGAAAAAGTAGTGTTAGCATCACATTTATGATATTTTTAACAGTTCATTAAAATTATATTAACTTAGTTCATATCACTAATATTATTTTGCTATAAACCACGATTAGATGAATGAAATAATGATAACTTTTTTACACCACAAAATAATACATAGCACTATATCAAAAAAAATCATACAATCTGGCGTTCTTATCGCTACATAGGGATATTTCCCAGACAACTAAGTCAGTAAGAGGACTTTCTTAGTGGCATTCAAAATATACAAAATATATTACATATATGTGCTATCTTTCTACCGAATCTAATCACCCATTACAGTATATATACTATCAATTATTTTGTAGCTACGTATTAGAAAAAGTAAGTAACAACATACATACACACCATACAAGATAAAAGAATTAATACGTACTAGAGTGGGTACAACACGGGTATCATAATGTAGTTGGTGTAACAGTGGTTTACATTTCAAGATAGCATCTGTTTGTCTAAGACTATACAGATTTATGTGATTGCTGCCGTACTCCTACACAGGCGAATAGCCTGCAGTAGCGGTTCAAATAAAAATAATCTGATCATAAGATCTGTTTGCTTTTAAGATTATCCTGTTCAGAATTCAGTTGGTAGCACTGCACGTTTATTTCATTCTTTACACGTATTATTATGTTAGTGCCCATTTGGATTGGTATAGTTATAATTTAAGTGTGCAGAAAATGCTAGTCCTTTTTTTATACCTTTAAGCACATAAAAGGCATTATAATAAATAAATAATCTTCTTCTTCTGTCTCTCCGATAAGCGAAGGTTAGCCGTCAATACTTGATATGCTGGGTAGCACTCGCGACTCTAGTCCATTGAACATTCCCGTATATTGCGCAACTATGATTCTTGCACACGATGAGTCTTAAGTATGCAACTTTGTCCATCATAATAGGTTGCAGGAGTCTATATTGCTTACCTGGGACATGTGCTTAGAGTAACAAATTAACCTGTACGAATATTTTAAATTTGAAAAGAAATTCTATTAATTACAGTGTCTGATTTCGATGAACTTTTGTATTGAGATAGATTGAGCCTTATCTAATGCTACTAAATAAAATAAATAACATGTAGTAGCGGTATTGTAAGGTGGATTTTCACAGAAAAATCTTTATTGAGGCCACCGTGACTTATTGTGCTTTAAAAATGGATTGGAACGTTTTTCCTATAAAAGTAAACAAATTCTTAAAATTGCCACCCTTTCATGAAATGTTCAATACGTGGTACGTTCAAGTCGTAATACGTAGAATTCCTTACAATATTTTTTTTCACTGTAAAACACATTCTCAGACGTGCTTGCTTGGAACTTGGAATTTCTAAAAAAAATTAGACTATATACATCCAAAAACCCCGTGCATATTAAGAAAAGTATATCTCGACGATGCTGCGTCTATTCCAAATAAATTTCTCATTAATCAAGTATGTGGGACGGTCTCAGATAACCTTATTAACACAAGATAGCGATAAACACAACCACTGCACCGTCGCTTGTGTGATTTAATCACACTGTAATATGCCCTGAGTCATTTCAAGATATACGTTTAGTATGCATTGAATAATGGTTAGCGATTATGTATGTAGCGCGCGTGGATTTTACTTGAGATTTATTTTTCCAAAACGACTATATTTTTTTGAGACATCCTTGTTGTATTATTTTTAAATACCGTAGAACGATTTACATTAAGTAGTGGCCTGTTACTATCCCATTGCTGGACATAGCCTTTCAACCCCATTCCTTTAGCGAGAAAAGTTGGGAGCATATCATGCAGTTGTGGTTTGGTAGGTAAGAATTCTTTAAGAGATAGGTAGTTTCCTTTCGATGTCTTCGTTTATTGAAAAGCGAGTAATAAATTGTAAATAATGAATAGGTACCTTTTATATAGACTCACTGGTGCCTCATCAGGTTTTTAATCCATAAATTAGTTATGAGTGAAAGTCAAGAAGAAGAAAGTCAAGCCAAGTTCTCACCGCTCCGTTTAGTATCCGTCCGTTGAATTATCACCGCTTTTCTTAAGATCTCACTTTTCGGCTATCAGTACAAGACACGAGTTACACGATTGATCGTAAAGCTTTGTTTAAGTGACTCTAGATCGTGGAAATCTCTTTAAGAGATAATTCTTTTTATTTCCAACTGATTGAAGTCCACTGTTGGTCATATGTCTCTTAAAGAGATTTCTAGGACACACGATCCTGCGGATCCCCGCACTCCCTTGGAAGTTGTCTTTCTTCTCGGAAAAAACACCGACGTCCATCGTATCTTCGAAATATGTGCCCCACACATTGATACTTCCACACGCAATACACTGATCTTCGGTAGTTTTCGACTTTCTATGGATCTCATTTTTGATTTGTAAACTCACTCCTCACGCTTCCTGAGATCTTTGAATTTTCTTATGAAGTTAAACTCAACGAAATTTTTTATGGCAAAGGTGGAAGAAAAGATGAACAGAAAAAGATCTGAACTACAGACATTTTTATTGTCAATTTCGCTAACTCATCCGACGTTTAGCTACCGAGCAATATGGGTGATATTGCATCAAAAAGAAATTCTTTCGTTCTCCTCCAAACAAAATACTTGTCTCTATTCAGTTTTAGTCTCGAGTAATTAGATATTTTAAAAGGGACACGTGGTAGACGATCGTCAATTAATTTCATTACCCCTAATGCCACTAATAAAGAGCAGACAACATGTGTTTATTTCGATATACGCACTCGTCGAGTTAGTTTTATTACAGCTTCGATGTCTGGTTAGGTGATTTATTAGTTGTGCCCTATTTGTACGCCATAAAATTTTGGTTAAGATTGTCTAGTAAGAGAGCCATGTGGGAATCGTTAATGATAAATACTAATTACGTAAATGATTTCTATACGAGCTAGAATGATGATAGATATATGTATAGATTAGTATTGTTATTTAATTTGATTGTAATATGTCGATCTTATTTATAACATTTCCCAAATTTAGATTATATTGGACTAGACTGGCACGTTGGCGCTGTGGATAGTGACCCTACCTTCAGCCCCGTGGGTCGCGGGTTCGATTCCCGCCGAGGGCCAACATTTTCTATAAACAAATTGTTGGTTCTTCGAGCCTGGGTGTGTATTTGTATTTAAGTATTTAAACTTATATATATAGTATATCTACCAGTTGTCCGTCACCCATAACACAAATATTAAGTTACTTACTTTGGGGACAGACGACCGTGTGTGTAAATGTCCCATATATTTATTAATAAATATTTATTTATTTACCATCTATCCCCTTGTCAAATTTATATAATATTTTTTGCTACTTATAAGATTATTAATACCATTGTATAGACTATTTTCTATGATATCCCTTATTAGGGATAAATAAGGGGAAAGTGCCTATTATTATAGGCACTTTAGCTACGTGTCTCATTAAGTTGAGGGCTGAGGGGTTTTGTATTTAAAAGATCTAAATAACGTTACCACCTATCTAAAGATTATTGATGTTAAGAAAAATAAACAGGAAAACATTTTTATTATATATTGGTATACTAAAGAAGTTTTCTGTTAATGCTACTGTGAAAAAATCTTACTATGATGGAATGTGTATGTTTGCCACTTGTAATAGTATTTTGGCTTCTCCAGATTCAGGAGAAGTGAAATTGTTTTACAATTGGTTAAAGTAGACATAAGTAGGAAGAAAGGTTAGTTTGTAGTTACTATGGGGTTTTATAGTAAAACCCCCTAAAATAAAGATTAAAAACAAATCTCACTTCATTGCGGTTAAAAGCCTGTCACTCTTCAGACCCTTCAGCTATCTCGTTGCCATCAATATAAGTAGTATATACTACTTTCTTACGTGTTTAACTCGGTAGAAAAAGAATATATATGAAGTAATAAGAGGAAATACTAAATCTGGAAAAAAACTAAACGAGTCATGATGGAGCATTATTTTCTTTAAAGTGAATGTTTTGGGATAGGGGCCGTTTATCACTAAGCAACTTTGTTGATGATGATTGATGACAAAAGTGAGGTTTATGACCTTTGAGAGCTTTTATTACAAACTTACATTTGTTAAATACGTCTTTTTAATATCTGAATTAGATAAAATAGTGTATGTACTGAACGACCTATGATAAAGTCAAATTTTATTTTTTACATATAAGTCTAGTATACACCTTGTGTCTAGTAGTCTGGGAATCATCATCATCCTCCTGCACTTATCCCACTTTAAGTGAGGTCGGCATAACATGTTAAAAACATGTTGTCACATGATTTGGCTACGTATTTTACGACCGGCCGCCTGCCTGACGTCAATTTACCTTAGTCGTATTTTACGACCCCTCGGTAAGAAAGAGGGTGGTCTATTCTACTCAACCGGATACCACACGATGAGTCAACTTACCTTAATCTCCTTTTACGACACCTCGGTAAAAAATGAGGGTGGTCTAATCTACTCAGCCGGATACCACACGGCGGTGTGTCTATTAGTCTGGGAATGAAATAAATAAAATAATTTGAGTGATATAAACAAATAAAAGAATCTGAAATATTTTTTACTTTATTTCAGATGTCTCTAGTGGAAATAGCATCGGACTCTGCAATGCGTGAAGAGAGAATACAGAATATTTACAAGTTTTGTATACCAAATTTGGTAAGTTCTAAACTAAAACATTCATATCATTCATTTATATATAAAACTTCAATTGAGTCGTAATAAGAGTTCACGGTAGGCCCCTGCTGATACATGAATCATTCGCAAAATCACAATCATTAAATCGCACGGCAAAGAAAAACGAAATCGGTGTGCAATTTTGTCGTGTAATCTATCTCCTGATGATGCTTCGGTTGCTGCGATTTTTGAGTTTTTAATAGTGAACGTGTTTAGTGCTCGTGTATTGCAGTGGCGGAGGTTTGTATTGCATTTGTTTTTGCGATTCCTGCATGTATCAGGTATAAAAATGGATAAGCTACTCTATTATACTATGATACCCCTAAGGTCGAAGCTGTGAAAACCCGGGATGAAACGTGCGACTTTTTCGAGCGGTTCACTAGTTCAAACCCGGGAAGGCATCAATAAGTTTTTCAGTTAAAACGTGCCTAATTAATAATTGCAATTTATCACACGCTTTTCGATAAAGGAAAACATCGTGAGAAAACCTAAATATCCCTAGATAATCCTGGGGATATGTGTAACCGACCAATTAAAAGCAATGTGGTAGGTCTTAGCTCCAATCCTTCTTTCCAAATACGAAGAGAGGGGGCCTTTAACCTAGTAGAGAAATAATAATAGGCCGTTACTTTACTTTTTTACTATTATACTATGTATATATTTTCTATTTACTTTATGACAGATTAAATCAAAATAATTTTATCATTACTTTTATAATCATTACTTTAATTGTTTTAAAAAGCTAAAAACCAATAAATACCTAACAATGATTCGTATGTATTAGGTGCATGTTTTTTTTAAACTTAGGAACTATGATAGCTGCGGTTGCGTTAATACGTTAATTTTTTTAAAATAAATTTAGGTTCTTTGGCCAATTATCAATTTCATCTTTATGTCGTGTCTTAACAATTAAACAAAAGTTCCGATTCTTAATTTTGTACGTGTAATACGATATTGATGCATTCATTTACAGGCGGTGCCATTTATACTAAAAGCATCCTTTGCGTCGTCAATAAACCGCCTATCGGCATTGTATTGTAATTGGGGAGGTTTTGAGAACTTCGGTTACGTCGTATCGTATTACACACAAATAGTAGATAGAGAAATCAATTCACAAAGACGCGCCGGGATAAAGTTTTGTTGTCGTCTAAACAATGAACTTATCTTTACAGATAGAGTTTTGGATATGCATGAATCAAACAATTCAAGGTAAGTCATCGTCCTTCATAAACATTTATAATTCCTTGTTTTCAGATTTATTAAAAAACCTAAAATTTCCTGAAGCGAATGATGACATTAAAATTCTTTGATATTAGAATATAAACGTATACTTTACTTTACTTTATAAAATTTTATGGTGCAAACAATTAAGAGTATAAATTTAAAATCCTATTGACTTGTTTTCATAATCTCACCGTTGTCAGTTGCAAAGTCACCATTCCATCACATCAGGACACTAACGCCCATCGGCTACGTGCCTCGTCGCCAGCTTCACGTCCTGCATATCTCCAGAGAAATCCTGGGATATGGATAATCTACCAATCTGTATCGGAGCATGGAGTATGTAAGCTAGCCCTACTGTCTTAAAAACAGAGAGGAGGCCTATGCTCAGTAGGATAGTAACAGGTTACTTATTAATAACTTGTTAAGTAACGTTCTTATTACTGAAATCTATGACAGGCACTACCTTGAACAGAACTACCTTGCTATAATCCGCACGGGTTAAGTGAATGCATGCAAAGCTAATGTGTATGAAGCAGACAAAATTTACGCACCGTACACATGCAGGACAAGTCACCACACGCATCCCAAGGCGCCTCCACCAGCGACAATGCACACAACCACCACCAAAATCTCGACGATCGTTTCGTTCCGAAATCGCGACAGAATCGCAATGCATTGATGCAATCGATTTTGTCGTGAAGCCTATCCTCCTGATGATGCTTCGGTTTCGTAGCGAACGGATCGTCGAGATTTTGGTGGTGGTTCTGTTATAGTGCCTATAATATGGAATTCCGCAAAGTTACGCCTGCTTCTATAAATCATTTGAAATCTATGATTTCAATAATAACTATAATATTAGTCGGGGTCAACGTTGGTAATATAGAAAGGAAGTAATAAAATCTGTTAAATTTTTTAGAGGTAGTCTCAGGATCAGGGTGGTGGGGTCGAGCGTGTTGTGCGTTAGGCCATTCCGCAAGATGTCGCCGCGCTTGCGCCACTGCCGCCAACGCAACTGCCTTGTCTGAGCCCTGTCGGCGATCAGATGAAATAGCTTTCTTCGACTGTGTTCAAAGGCAACAGGAGGCTCAGTGGTGTTGCTGTAAGTAATTAATCCTAATTTATTAAATAAGACATAAAAGTTTAGACGTAAATAAAATTATCGCATTGTATATAATATCACCTTAAGTGATGATGATGATAGTGATGATGATGATGAGAAGGTGTTGGAATGGCGACCAAGCACTGGAAAGCGCAGTGTCGATAGAACCTCTACGAGGTGGACTGACGACCTCGAAAAGGTCGCAGGCAGCACAAGATCGAGTGGTGTGGAGATCCCATGAAGAGACCTATGTTCAACAGTGGACGTCCATCGGTTCACGGAGAAGAAGAAGAATAAAATATCAACTAAGATTGTCAAAGATAAAATCATACTTTATTTGAAAGTCGAACAAAAAGGGTAAATGCCCTTTCGCATCGACATCGTTTTGCGATCGACATAATGTCTTAATCGCTCTGTGAATTAAATTCCTACTATCCAAAACTAAGCTTATTAAATATATATATATGTATATATATATATATGTATATATATATTAAATGTATATAGCCTGTCTGAAACATTGCAAATTAATCAAAAAAAATTGAGCTTTACATGATTTAAGAAATAAGCTAGTAAACAGCTTAGTGTTCATTAATATTATTCTAAAAAAAGTATTATTCGCAAATCACTAACTCATTAATGAGTGACAAAAAGTAAAGAGAAGGAGCCTTTTTTTGCAATTTTTAGCCATTTTGTTTTTATTTTTATACTTTACAAATTTGGTTTTAATTCCAAATAAATCTTAAGCTTACATTTTTGGATTTTAAAATTTTTTATCTGCAATTATAAGTAAAGTAAATCTTTACTCAGATGTAACTTTTTTATTGAACATTTTATAGTTACATTTTTAGGGCAGTGTTAAATTTTAACAAATTTTTGTTTCATAATTGGTTTATTTTCCAGCTCAGACGCAATCACTTAGCTGTCACGAAGCATGCCAACGTGCGGTGTGGCGAGTTGGTCAGTCGCGAGCTGATAGCGGGGTACGCGAAAAGGCAGTCGAACTTTGCGAACAGTCGCCTCCTTTGCTTCATTGCTTAAGAGATCTTACTGCCTCCACTGTACTCACTGATACATCTAAATGTGAGTATAAATTTACCTAGACCAGTGTCTCCTTACTTTTGTGTCATGCCTATTTTAGCCTTTCTAAAATCTTTATGCATTCCCTATGTAACATACATAACTTAAACGAGTAATATTAAAAAATTAAATTGTTTATTTAAATTTGTTTCAATTCGTCCAATATTTTATATTTTGGTCTCGTCAAGCGAAATTGTACTTATATATACCTTCTCTTCTTTTTTTACTTTAGCTGTGTGAGCTCAGCGGTGAGACCGTGCGACTCCCTAGAGACGATCATGAGTTCTAACCCGGGGTACGCACTAATGCGTTTTTCTATTAAAACTAATGTCTAATTAATAATTGCATTTTATCACACGCTCATATCACATCATCGGTGAAAGAAAACATCGTGAGAAAACAAGCATATCTCTAGATAATTCTAGAGATTGGTGTAACCTACCAATAGGAGAGAAAATCTGTCTAAAATAGGAGAGAAGAGGCCTAGGCCAAGCAGTGGAATAGTAACAGGCCGTTTACTTTTTTTATACCTTTTTTGTCAAATTAGTCACTGAAATCCAGCATTGCGTTTAAATGGCCCGGAGCGAAAGGGTTAACTTGTGTTGAGTCTATTTTCGAATTGCCCTTGTTAACAATCAAATAGCCCCGTTTTGGCACGTGGGCTTCACGTTGGTAAATACTGATCTAGACTGTATTATTTATCTCATTCAAGATATACGCATTCTGAGTTATTTCAGCCTAAATTTGGCTGTTAAATTTAACATCGACATCCAATTGGAATTCTATTCTGATTGCGTACGCCCATTATGGATTTCCGTTATTTCCTAACGGACGGAAATTACCGGGTAACCAAAACAGGGAGATTCGGGATCGAATCGAAAATAAATTTTCGGGTTTCTATATATCATATATGTTTTATAACAAATTAAACCCGATTCTGTAAGTGTTATCAAATACAATTATCTAGGTAATTAAACTAAATGGAAAATGTATAGTTCTAGGATTACTTATTTTCTAGAGGAAATGAATATTATTCTCTCTCTGTAACCCTTGTGACTAACAACCGTTAGATTGAGAAATAGAATAGTTTGTGTAGAATATTTTTACGAAGAACATCTACCGTCATAAGAATTTTGAACTCCTTTTGATCTCATATGCAGAAAGATCGATAA
The DNA here is from genome assembly GCA_947086505.1 of Morpho deidamia. Taxonomy (NCBI): domain Eukaryota; kingdom Metazoa; phylum Arthropoda; class Insecta; order Lepidoptera; family Nymphalidae; genus Morpho; species Morpho deidamia. The sequence goes on along the minus strand of CAMTZC010000026.1, from coordinate 12,172,675 downwards.
AAGGATCCAAAGATAGAAAGATCGCTAAATAAATCGATATATAGATCTAGAGATAGATAGATGATAGATAGATGAGATTGATGGTTAGTTGATGGTGGATTTCCTCATGTTTCCTAGTTATGTGATGTACATAACATTAGAAATCATAATATGTTTTTATCCTAACTTTTAAGATTTGCCTTGCTGTCATGAATCCCCAAGTCCGGAATGTCGGAGTACATGTGAGGCCGTACTCCGGCGGACAGGTGAATCACAAGAGATAGCAGAAGCGTTATCACAAGAGTGCGGAGCGCCCGCCATACATGATAACATGTGGCAATGTTTCCTCAGGAAGGACGCACCGCCAGAAACCAAAGACGTTATACCGCACGATGTAGCTAAGCTACATTGCTGTCAAAAGGTAGAAATATTGTAATATTTAAACTTTTAATAACTAAAAATATATTAATATCGTATTATTAATGTATTGTATTATTACATTTTGTTAGTTTTAATGTAGATTTTTTTTCATACGTAATATGATATATGTTGATTAGGGGCATCTGCTAAACTTCCTTGTTTACTGTTATCTTTCTATTTATCTACAATCTCTGTTTCTTTTGTCTATGTCTCGTGTAAAGATTAACTGCGACGTAATTTTATTTTATTTTGCAAAATTTTCCGTATTTTTTTTCAAATATTAGTAATAAAAGATTAAGAATTTTAAAATATTCTTTATCACTTTCGCATCATCAAATTAGAATGAAGCATCTGCTGGTTCGGTAAGATGCTTACTGAGAAGAACCATAAACGGCTGGCACTATGTTCAAAAATAATAATAAATCATAAATAATATGTAATATAGTAATAGTTCAATAGTTCTTTCGCATATTTTAGTTAATTGTACATATCTTAGTTAATATAGATACCGGCTATACTCACGTCTAACTTTATGAGGCGGCGGGCACTGAGACAACAGTTCCCGCCGGGATAACGTCGTGTAAAGAGCTCAAGAATAAGTGCCCCGGACGGGTTCGAAACTAGTCGGGCTAATCCGACAAAATTAGACGTGACTATAGCCGGTATCTATATTAACTATGTACATATCTTTATTTATTATTTATTTTGTTAGTTATCTCCTATTTTTCATGACCCTAATCTTTTCAGGGCGCAACGATCAATTGCCGTAGACTCTGCTTCAACACTTTCAATAATGGATGGCAATTAAATTGGCAGAAATTTTATACAGAGTGCCTTGGAGACCCGCAGGAAATGGAAATGGCGGAATGCATAGAAGAAGGTAAAAAAATATCACGAACTATTATCAGAGTTCATTATTTTCTATGCGGTTTATTAATTCCAGATTAGCCAACAGCATCTTGAATCTAGTTCGCTTGACGAAATTTATAAACGTATATTGTGTTGCCTTATATATGCCGTGTGGTATCCGGCTGCGTAGAATAGACCACCTTCATTTCTTACCGATGTGTCGTAAAAGGCGACTAAGGTAAGTTGACGTCAGGCAGGAGGCCGGTCGAGAAATACGTAGCCAAATCATGTGACAACACGTTTGTAACATGTTGTGCCGACCCCACTTAGAGTGGGCTAAGGGAAGGAGGAAGATGAAAGTGTTGTCTTATATCTCTATAATTATATTCCTCTCGCAAACATGCCATAGTTGCATTCTTTAAAGTTATCAAATGTTTGTAATTTCAATAAGAACGATGACTTGTCTGCGTTATGACTTAATGTGGTGATAACCTTAAGGTCAGGCGGAAGTATTTTGTAACTTTCGTATTTATTTACTAAACAATTGCTTATAATTTAATTTATACAAGTAGGTGTTACCTTTTAATAGTCAAAGTAATTAAAACAAATATGAGTATTAAAATACGACATAATTTTTCAGTTATTTATTAAACGTACAAGGCAAATCTCACGTTTAGTATTAAAGTGACCGAATTCAAAATTAGGCTTGAGTTAGTTACATTGTAATCCATTCAATGCCATTAATGACATCACTCTAGGAAAAAAAGTAGAGTTTGCTTGCTCTTTCAAGTTATGGGTCTCTTTAATAAAATATTCCATCCAGTTGTTTTTTGACGAGTATCACAAACCGATATAATTTATAATTAATGTTTAGAGACTGGCTATACTCACGTCTTATTTTATCGTATGACCGCGACTAGTTTAGCCCATAAAAAGTAAAGTAAAGTAACTTTTACAATCGCACTGCTGGGAATAGGTCTCTTCTCTCCGTTTCTGGAGAGAAGGGTTGGAGCTAAGACCTACCACGCTGCTCCAATGCGCATTGGTAGGTTACACATATCTCCACAATTCTCTAAAGATATGCAGGTTTCCTCACGATGTTTTCCTTCACCGAAAAGCGTGTGATGAATTACAATTATAAATTAGACACATGAGTTTTTATAGAAAAACTCATTGGTGCCTGCCCGGGTTTGAACTCGTGTTCCCCTTGAAAGAGTCGTACGGTCTCACCGCTGGGCTATCACAGCTTTCAAGCCCATACGGGGCTCTTATTCATGAGCTCTTTACGCGGCGCTAGCGCGGCGGTTTGATACTAGTCGGGCTCATCCGATAAAATAAGACGTGAGTATAGCCGGTCTCTAAACATTAATTATGAATACCAATCACGACAGTTTAAATTCAAAAATTAGTACAATTTAGTAATAACGATTAACTTTTTATTTAATTTTAGTTGAAGCACCTTGTTCACTCGGTTGTGGGGGACTAACGTATTGTAGCCAACTGAACAATAGGCCAACAAGTCTTTTTAGATCATGTTCGGCGCAGGCCGATCTTGACGCTCATTTGGCTGTTGCCGAACAGAAAGGTAGCGGGTAAGTTATATATTGCTTTTAAAACTATATTCAACCGCAAAACACTGTTATATCTATATTTTAGAGCGACAGAATGTTTCTACATTACACAGTGTAAGTTAATATAAATGTTTTTAGGCACGTGTCAGTGGCAGGTCTTCGATTACCATTAAAGAATTCTTCACAATGTACTACAGACGTATGGAAGAGTGTAGCTTGTGCGCTGCACGTTAAACCATGCACTGCTAAGGTACTTGCTTTAATAACTTCTATTTATCTTCTTCGTGGAATTATTTAATAAATATATTACAATACAATTTCTTCTTGTTTCTTTTTTTATGTCTAATTTGTGCAGGGGAATGTGTATATGAATTTATTAACATGAAATATTATGGCAATTCAAAAATTGAAACAGAACGGTTTATCTTTCGACTGAAACAAATTCTTAAAAACCTATGGATATTTATTAATAAATTAATAAATATCAAATAAAAATAACTTTATTAAATAGTAAAATAGTAATTCGCTTTAACAACAACATAACAGATTATTTTAAACATTTTTTTATATATTCAAGAACATATACTGATGAAAAGGTCGTGGACTAAGAAGCTATTATCATGCGCTTTATTATGAAAGAAAAGATCGTTGTGAAAACTGAATATAACCACAGAGTGTATTTCGATACTACTTCTACTTTAACTTTACCATTACAGCAGTTTAAAAACACTATTAAAAAAGACTAATACAGAAAGCCTATACTCGTACTATTGAGGATTACTTATACGATAAGAATGCGTGGATATAGCTACTTTTCGACCCTGTACAAGACATTACTAACTATATGTAACTAGTACTAAGTATTATTCTTTGGAAACAGCAACCGCCGAGTTTTTTGTTGGTTCTTCTCGGTAGGAACAGCTTTCCGAACCAGCAGTAGATGTTGACGATTCAAAAGCACTTGTTAACATAATTTATAGAATTAGGCGTTACTTTGCGGAGATCCATAATACAAAAGTAATAATAAAATTATTTTGCATACACTGTAATGTATCGCGGATTATAGCAAAATAATTTTATTATTACTTTGCACTTGTTCACAAATTTACTTGAATAAAGAATATTTGAATTTTAATTTGATGCTGATACGCATTTGAGTAGACTGATGGGTTTTTATGGTATTTGTTGTTTGCAACCCTGCAAAATGTATACCAACATTTTGCAGGGTCGAGCTGTGATAGCCCAGCGGAGAGACCGTGCGACTCTTTCGAGGGGAATACGAGTTCAAACCCGGGCAGGCACCAATGAGTTTAACTATTTAAATTCATGTGTCTAATTGATAATTCCAATTTATCACACGCTTTTCGGTGAAGGAAAACATCGTGAGGAAACCTGCATATCTCTAGGGAATTCTGTTGATATGTGTAACCTACCAATCCGCATTGGAGCAGCGTGGTAGGTCTTAGCTCCAACCCTTCTCTTCAAAAACAGAGTGAGGAGGCCTATTCACAGCAGTGGGATTGTAACAGGCCGCTACTTTACTTGCAGGGTCATAGTAGCTTGCTTTGCATGGAAGATTGTAAAAGGTTGGTGTCTTCGTGCGTTGAGTGGTCGCGGGCATCACTTTCAGCCACAGCGCTTTGTGCCCGCCTGGCGCCATCTAGTGAAAATGCGCCGTGCGTCTCTTTGCGGGAATTTATGGCTCCAAGTAAGATTAAAATTTAATATCTGTTTCACAATCTGCCGTCTGGTATCCAACTGAGCAGAATAGACCAACCTCATTTGATACCTCGGTGTCGTAAGAGGCGTCTAATGTGAGTTAAACCGCCGTGTGGTATCCGGCTGAGTAGAATACTCCACCCTCATTTCTTACCTATGTGTCGTAAGAGGAGACTAACGTAAGTTAACCCACCGTGTGGTATCCGGCTGAGCAGAATAGACCTTCATATCTTACTGAAGTGTCTTGAGATGCGACTAAGTAAAGTTGACCGACTCTGTGGTATCCAGCTGAGGAGAATAGACCACACTCTTTCTTACCAAGGTATTGTAAAAGGCGACTAAAGTAAGTTACTAAGACTTTAGTAGACTAAAGTAATAACTAGCCAAATCGACTAACAACATGTTTAAACATGTTGTACCCACCCCACTAAGAGTGGGATAAGGGCAAGAGAATGATGAGAATGATAATCTCTGTTTCACAATATATTAAAAGTTATCTCAGTAATTTGTGCGCTTCTTTTATAATGTTTTGCTGTTTTGATACGACTGACTTTTACTTATAACATGATTTTGAACTTGACAGATATAGATATAGATTTGCTGCTAACAGTGATAAAATAACTAGGTTTCATTGCATCAACTTAATATTTCCTCGTAAAAGAAAGTAATGATTATTATTATCGGTAGGCGTAATCTCAGGAAATAACGGGATTTGAACCAACGATCTTAAGCCATTCGGCTCTTCCCTTTATTGAATTAGTGCAGACGTGCTTATGTCGATTATAGTTTAGACACAACAGTGGTTAAAATATCGAATGGTTATATAATATATAAGCCCAGTACGTTACACAACAATTTCTAGTGAAATTGGCACACTGTACGTAAAATTTAGTTAAAATATTGAAAATTATAGTCGTTTGGTGCAGGATTTATAAATAATAAATTCTAACTGAATACTTGAAGTAACTGTATACTTCTTTTACGTGGATTCCATTATATGAAAGAAAGAAAGAAATTGTTCAATATGTAATGAGAGAACGGCAATTGTGGTCTCCAGACTAGGCCTAGCACAGGCTAGGCCAGACTAAATTATCCAGACTAAATTAAAATATGCGCTGCTTGAAGACCTTATCTAAATGCTCTAGCTAATGAAAATATAAAAACAAACTAATGCTCTAGCTAATGAAAATATAAAAACAAACTATTACAGAAAACTATTTTGTAAATATATCATATATATTCGCACGCAATCTGTAGTCATGTTACGCCAGACGTTAAATTTTTTATCAACCATCTACACACCAAAATCTGCCTTGACGATATGAAAAAATTGAAGGATATTTATTTACCATTAATACACTTCAAAATTATCCCTTCTCCACAGTAATCTTCGCTATCGTTGTCATCATTATGATAGACTATGAGTGCCTTTTAAGAATTTAACACAATATTTCAAATTGCTCGGTATTTATTCGAGTTTATTTTTAAGCTTAAAAATTATATTAGGTGCGACAAAATTTCTTCAGTTGAGCCATAATTTAAAGGGTTCACAATATGTAATTTATTCTACTACTCATAATGTAACTTTATTTATTCTATCGTCTTTTTATCAACACTCAAGCATCAACTATGTACATTTCATTATAATGATGTCCTTAAGCATATGGGGTTGCCAGTTAGAGATCACTTACAGTGATAAGGCCGCCCTTATACATTTTATTTTTGATTATTTAAATAAATAAACAAATATATGGGACTCTTACACATACGGTCGTCTATCCCCAAAGTAAGTAACTTAATATGTTATGGGTGACGGACAACTAATAAATAGTCTTAAATACATACTTAAATAAAAATACACACCCAGGCTTGAAGAACCAACAAATTGTTTACATAAAACGTTGGGTCCTCGGTGGGAATCGAAACCGCGACCCGCGGAGCTGAAGGCAGGGTCACTACCCACTGCGCCAACAGGCCAGTCAACTTGTTTCTTATGTATTATGTATATAACAATTTCTTTCTTATGTATGTAATGTTGTGTGTAATAAAGAGTTTCTTACGTAAAGCATAAAACAAAATTGAAGATTATTTGGATGATAAGAAAGCCTGGATTTGAAAATCCTTTCAGCTTCATACGAGACAGCGGTTTAATAATGTATAATTGAAAATATTTAAAAGATTGACCGCTGAGTTTCTTGCTGGTTCTTCTCGGTAAGAGCAACATTCCGAACCAGTTGTAGCTTCATTTATCATATTGATGCTTGACGATTCAAAAGTGCCTGAAATCGTTTATTTGAATATAGATTAATTTGATTTGATTTGATTTGATCGTATTTTATCTTATGTTACTCCATTTGAGTGTGAAAGAACGACATTCAAACAAACACATTCTCAAGTATGAATAATATTTTAGGTACCGATCCACCGTTACTCTCTGCCTTGGAAGTGGTAACGTCTCCTTGCGCTGGTTCGCCGTGTAATGCTACCCAAGTATGCGCTGTCAACAGAAATTGTCTTCAAGGAGGAGCGTGCTCAAAATATACGTGTATAGATGGCTGTCCATTAGGTTTGTTTTACATCTCTTATTTGTTAGTACAATCTATTATTAAATAGGAGAAAAGGACAATCTATTATTAAATACATATGAGAATGAACCTGTATCTTTCGATGAGATCGTTATCTTCAACATTATTTTTCTGTTATGCTCGCTGTCATTATGAAATAATATACCCGCACTAACTTATTAAGAATACTTTGTTTTGATTTGGTTTGTTTTATGTATTATGTAATTTATGTGTATTCAGATAAGTAATAGTTTAGAGGAATGTGCAATATCCAGACAAGTCGGCAAGGGTTATGGATATGAAGAAAGTAAACTGTAAAGTGTTAGATGTAATTTGTTTTTAAATAAATAAAAAAAAAATTATGAAAGTCAGCCCAGACATGATTATTATGAAAAATAATATAGCTCTTTTCAGTTGTTGTTATTTCTTTTCAGGCGATGGAAGTTCTTACGTCGTTCCCATCGGCTCATGGGTGAGAGTGCCTATGACATGTGCTGCACAAAAAGTGTGCATCAAAATCTGCCGATGCAGCAATCGCGGTCTGTCCCATTGTCAGCCATTGCCAAGCGTTACCCTTGATAACTGCCGACTGCACGATAAAATTGTTCAACATGGTAAGGAAATGTCTTAGAATGTGAAATTAATAACGAGTAGGCTTTAACATTCAATATAGAATTAGTAAATGTTTACAAGTATAGTAAGTAAAGTAAAGTAGCGGCCTGTTATAATCCCACTGCTGGGAATAGGCCTCCTCTCTCCGTTTCTGGAGAGAAGGGTTGGATCTAAGACCTACCACGCTGCTCCAATGCGGATTGGTAAGTTACACATATCTCTAGAGTTGTCTAGAGATATGCAGGTTTCCTGACGATGTTTTCCTTCACCGAAAAGCGTGTGATAAAATGCAATTATCAATTAGACATGGGTTTTAATAGAAACACTTATTGGTGCCTGCCTGGGTTTGAACTCGTGTTCCGCTCGAAAGAGTCGCACGGTCTCACCGCTGGGCTATCACAGCTCGAGTTTACTCATCAAGTTGATCTCATATTAGATGGATCTTATGAGACAGTAACAAATACATTAATCAATGGATATGTCCATGAGTCAGTAGATGAAATTATTGTGATGTTTTTGATACATCTTGTTGAGCGGTATTTACTGTCAAGCCTGCACAAATATTGTATACCAATACCAGTTATCAATGGCGTAATATGACTAGTTCTAAGAATTATATTTTGAAAAGAGCAACCACCACTGAGTTTCTTGCTGGTACTATTCGGTACAGTTTTCCAAACCAGTTAAAAGCTGGCATTTCTTTACAATTTTACTTTAATGAAGACTATTTCAATTTTAGAATTAGTTGAATTGAAAAACAACTGTTGATCGTTCACGACGATGTTTCTAGAATTAGTCACCCTATAAGTCTTATACCCGGGCCGTATGGGACAATCACGCCCAAAGTTTTTTTATGTTATTTACAGCTGAAAAGTACTATATGGAATGCAACGAGTGCGTCTGTGTCATGGGCGAGCGTGTGTGCGCGCGACGGGCATGCGGAAGGGCTGCCCTGTTGACGGGGCTGCCTTGCAATTGTCCACCACACCATTTGCCTGTACATTCGCCTGGCCGACTGTACCCTAATGCCTGTCTTGCCAAGTAAGATAAAATCTTATGAAATCACGCTCGAAACTTAAATTCCAACTCTAGCCGTTTCAAAATTTGAGTTTTAGGTCGTCTTCCTACTTCTTCTAAATCGTTCCCTCATTGCTGAGGATCGTGACCCTTTTTCAAATTATCAACTGCCCTTTTCCAGATGTTGCGATCGGAAGCTTTGTGTAGTGCGGTACTGATGGGTATATCCAGTTGTTCCGATATTTGGTCTGACCATCGTTTTGGACTCCGACCTCTGGGTCTCTTACCCTCTACTTTCCCTGCAACCATCAGTCGTCCTAGATTGTCGCTAGACCTACGAGCAATGTGGCCAAAGTATCGCAGGATCTTCTGCAAACAGACACTAGACAGTGGCTGTATTTTCTCCATTTTTAGTTCTTTAAGAACGGAAACATTAGTGCGCCGGGCTGTCCAGGGGATTCTTAATAACCGACGCCAACACCACATCTCGAAGGCATCTACCATTTTTTTTTCCTATTCTTCCTAGTGGGAACTAAAATTTTTTTACAATGTTGAGTTGCCACCTTAAAACCTTGAGAACGCAAAAGCTATGCACCTTATTTACGCTCCATTATGACTTACTTTAGCGATTATATCTGGGGCACAACTCCTAAACCTTAAGATCCTTTAAGTTTTCTCAACTATGACCGCTTGAATTCCGCAAAAAATGTACATTGTATTTTGGCAAGTTGATACATCGTAATATGCTAAAACAGATTTAAAACCAGTAAAACTACCTAGGGTTTTTAAACAGGGTGCGCATAATGCGTCTTGCAAGATGAAAACGGTTACAAAAGATGATAATAATAAGAGAGCTTTGAAGACTATGATTGCGCGTATGAGTTGATAAATAAATATAATAAACGCTCCGCAACTGCAAAACGATACACGTTCCGTTTGACCCTTTCTTTGTTTAAATTATAAAGAAATATTTGTTATTGTATTTAGATTATTATTTACATAGTTATTATTACTATGCATATTTTATGGTCTATTCTATTCAGCCGGACACCACACGGCGGATTGTATTGTATTGTATTAATATACTCGCATCGATATCTATAGTATCTTTTAACACTGTGCTGGATCACATAAACGATTAAAGAAAATTGTTTGTATATATCTTGAAATATATAGTTTGTTCAACAAAATCGTTGTTGTGAAGTCTATCTCCTGATGATGCTTCGGTTGCGGGGCAAAACGATTGTTGAGTTTGTGATAGTGAACCTGTGTAGTGCTTGTGTATTGTGGTGGAAGTGGTGGAGGTTTTTACGAATCCTGTATCGGGTATGAAAATACTGATAGTCCACTATACATTAAACACTATATATATTTTCTATTTACTGTATCGCGGATTATAGCAAAATAATTTTATTATTACTTTTGTATTATGGATCTCCGCAAAGTAACGCCTAATTCTATAAATTATATAGTTTGTTGTCTATAGATGTGCAGGAGCAACAGATGGCGATATAGAGTTCGGGTCTCGAGGTGCGTGTGCGGGCGCGACGTGCGGGCGGCATCACGCGTGTCTACCCGCCAGGTCTGTCTGTCTGTCGCGTCTACAAACCGCCTGTCCTCAATATAAATGCGGTACGATATTTATTTTCAATCAGTATATTACCTAAGTACTGTTCAAAAGTACTTGTTTACAGGTTTATTTGAATAAATTTAAATGTAACACATTCAAAAATTATGATTTAAATTTCACTAATCCGAAGGGTTAAATATGAAGTAGTAAGTTCCGACAACTATGTCATCATCATCCTCCTGCCCTTATCCCACCATAAGTGGGGTCGGCACAAATTGTTACGAACATGTTGTCACATGATTCGGCTACGTATTTTATGACGGGCCGCCAGCCTGACGTCAACTTACCTTAGTCGTATTTTACGACCCCTCGGTAAGAAAGTGTGGTCTATTCTACTCAACCGGATACCACACGACGGGTCGACTTACCTTAGTCTCCTTTTACGACACCTCGGTAAGAGGGTGGTCTATTCTACTCAGCCGGACACCACAGGCGGGTCCACTTACCATAGTTTCCTTTTACGACATCTCGGTAAGGTATGCGGCTGAGTAGAATAAACCACCCGTTTATTCTACTCAGCCGGATACCACACGGCTTCCGATTAAAACTATGTAAAGACCACTTAATTAGCGGACCTACTTATGTTAAAGCAAAATAGGCAAACTCAAAATTGATTTTATATAAAGAAATAAGAATATTGATTTTATGTCTTATGGCATATTGCTGTGGGGTAAATGCGCGGATAGTGAAAAAATTTTCGTATTACAAAAAAGAGCCATACGTGGCATCTACAATTTAAGTCCGCGTGATTCCCTGCGAGAGAAGTTTAAGGAAACAGGTATTCTAACATTTGCTTCACAGTATATTTTTAATAACGTAATTTTTGTACATAAAAATATAAAGAATTATAAAACGATAGGTGATGTATATAATAGACAAAGTAGGAACCGATATAAGCTTGCGACTCCTGCTTTGCGCCTAGCAAAAGTAGGTAAATCGTTTGTGGGTTTGGGTATAAGATTCTATAATAAAATTCCGAAATCAATTTTGGTCATGTCATTACAGCAGTTTAAAAACACTGTTAAAATGAGGCTGATACAGAAAGCCTACTATACTGTTGAAGATTACTTAGATGATAAGGATGTGTGGATATAGGTGCACTTCTACCCTGTACAAGACAGTAATGAATAAATGTAACTAGTTCTATGATTTATATTTTAAAAAGAGCAACCGCCGAGTTTCTTGCTGGCTCTTCTCGGCAGGAACAGCTTTCCGAACCAGCAGTAAAGTTGACGATTCAAAAGCACTTGTTTACAAGTTTACTTGAATAAAGAATATTTTGATTTGATTTAATTTGATTTTACAGTGAACATGACAACTTGCAACGTGCAGCCGACGATTCCAGTTTGCGACACAGACGGACACACGCATTCAAATCCGTGTCATCTCATCATGAGTGGAAGAAAACTCGCGTATTGGGGACAATGTTTGCGGGGATGTTCTTCTGTAAGTAAATGTTACGTTACTTACAACTAAATACCAAATGTTGGCATACGAACCAGGTAAAATACATTATAACGGAGGTGTTGACAAACGCGTAAATATTTTAAGTATAAAAAAATAAAAAAACTTTTCTCGCCAACCATAGAAATATATTCAAATTCAAATTAAAAATATTTTTTATTCAAGTAAACTTGTAAACAGGTGCTTTTGAATCGTCAACATCTACTGCTGGTTCGGAAAGCCGTTCTTACCGAGAAGAACCAGCAAGAAATTCAGCGGTTGCTCTTTTCAAAAATCAATTTTTATCACTAGTTACATATAGTTACTAATGTCTTGTACAGAGTTGAAGAGAAGCTATATCCACGCATTCTTATCGTCTAGGTAATCTTCAATAGTATAATAGGCTTTCTGAATTAGCCTTTTTTTAATAGTATTTTTAAATTGCTGTAATTGTAAAGTTAAAGTAGAAAAGTATAAATAAGATCTTTGTGACACAGTAAAATCAACCAAGACATTCTGTTTATTTACTATTTAGAATTTTATCTAAGCGAGAAATAACTACAGTTATATTAATTGAAGTGTTTAAATTTTTAGCATTTTTGGAGCACTTATTGCAGCACCAATATCCGTAAAAATGCTCACTTATTACAATTTTGTGCCCATTATGGGATGTAAAGATAGAATGAGATATTTTATTATTATTAAAAAAATATAAATATGCGGAACACTCGGTCATTCATCCCTAAAGTAACTTAATATTTGTGTTATGGGTGACTGACCACTGGTAAATCTACTACATGTATAATTTTAAATACATGCTTAAATACGCCGTGTGGTTTCCGGCAGAATAGAAAAGACCACCCTCATTTCTTACCGAGGTGTCGTAAACGGAGACTAAGGTAAATCGATCCGCCGTGTGGTATCAGGCTGAGTAGAATACACCACCCTCATTTCTAACCTAGGTGTCGTGAAAGGCGACTAAGGTAAGTTGACGTCAGGCAGGCGGCCGGTCGTAAAATACGTAGCCGAAGCTCAAAAGCAATTTCAACGTTAACTTAAAATAATTGTATTGCAGTCTGCCACAATGTGTGGAGTGAATGGTATTACTTACACTTCTGAGTGCGCTGCGTGGGCGGAGTATGTCAGTATTGACTACGTCGGACCTTGCTTTGCGGTTGGTCCCATATCTGACCTCATGGAGCCCAAATGTCAATTCGATAGGATCATCTGTCCTCCATTGAAGACCCAGAACTGTCTTGGATTCACCGCTCCTGGAGCATGTTGCCCTAAGTGCGGTGGAGCTCTAAGAATCCTTTATTCGAAAAAACAAATAGACAGGGCATTATATGGAACGAACATATCGGCATCAGTTATTAATTTGCACAATGTACTGTCCGCTCTGGATAGATATGTAAAAGTAGCCCAATGCGCTTTAAGAGGATATCTCACGATAGAGATGGAAATATTTGTTACCGTTGAGTCAATTTTGACGAATCCAACAGATTTACAGTTAAACGTCTGTGTTTTGGAAGCTGAAAGGTTGGCAGATCTCATCAATCGAGAAAGTGCTTTAATAACTAGTGATTTAGGATTAAGTGCATTATCATACGCCTTAATTGTACATACGCATCCAACGCAAGGCGTGTCTAGTATAACTCTATCTTTATCTGTTTTTTTATTATGTTCTAGCATTTTTGTTTTAAGATAAAGTGCTAACAGCTGTGTATTATGTATGTAAAATAGAATTTGTAAATAATTGTATATATAAAACGTTATAAACCAAATATATAAGTCATAATTGAGATTATCAAAATGCTTTGGTCTGCTTTACCTTGGCACAGTCGATATTGTAGAAATTTAATACTGTGAGTTAAACGTGCCATTCGTTGTAGCTTTATTAACTTTGTTGCAAGTTTTAATTTAGTAACAATAACATCAGATAGACTGAATGAAGTAAGTAAGCATTAGGAACAGATATTGCAAAAGACAATTTATAGAGTAGTCCTTATACCAAATAATATGTAAAAGTTATTTTTGTTGATTTGTTGATATATTGCAATATATTACGAGAATATATTTACATGCTCTTAACTGGATTAAAATAATATTCGGTTCATGATATAGTCGTTTTATTTATACACAACATTGACATAAATATAATGTTATAATATGACTTCCAATCACTTGAATCAATTAATTACTTATATCTATATTCGGTTAAATCTTTCTTATCAAAAAATAAGTTAATTCTATCAAGAAGTTGAGGATCGGTAACCGTTTTAGCGAGTTGTATAAACCCTGTCTGTATAACAGGATATATTAGATGGAATCGTTCTAGAGGAAATGTTAAGACGAGTTCTAGATACGCCATTAAAATATTCTGGAAGCAATTTTTTTGTACTTCCATATCCTGTAAATAAAAATATATAATTTAATGCTTAGATTATAATTATTATAATGAAACGTATAAAAATAATATAACAAATATAATAACCTTGTTGATGCTAAGCGCTCTTTGTTGTTCTATTTCAGGAGGTACTGGTTGAGGTGGTATCAGGGGTTCCGCAGGTTTATTTGTTTCGCATTGAGGTCCATCACAAATAGTAATATTTACTTTTCTTGTGTTATCATTGTTTTCAGATACACATCGTGGTTTTAATTTTACAGGGCTTATATTACTTGGAGGATAATCTGCTGATTTACGAACACTATGTTCTATTTGTTCACTGACTTCAGAATCTTTTTGGACTTTAAGTTCATCATTTGAAGAGCTTAAAATTTCCGTACGATCCTCTTCATTGACAGAATTTGTTTTAAAGTCAGCAAAAATAAAAGGTCTTGGTGTAGTCCTTTCATTATCGACCGGCTCACATACTACTTCAGTAGGTTTTGTATCTTTACCACTGACGTCTTTAACTGCTTCTGTTCCTTCTTGAGAAAAATAATGCTCATAATTATTAGACGAAGTATCTGATTCTACAGAACTACATGAAATTCTATCTCTGTTGTCATCACAATTATCAAATTCAGAAAGATTTAAGAAGTGTTTTACATAACTGCCGCAAAGTAGCTCCCAAGTGGCTTTTAAGTCGAATATTTTTATTACAAACTGATCGTATTCTAACGTCATATTTAACGTAGTCTTGTAGTTGCTTAAGATTATCGAAACGTCTGTAGATCTCATTTTAAATTTTCTAACACCACTAAAAAATATTTCAGTTAAGGCTATAATTTTAATAAGCCAAGAAGATGACGTTTGCTTGTACAAATTAGCAGCGTGATCTAAGTTTGATACTTTTTGTACGAGAAATTTTAGTCCTGGCCGTGCATCAAACTGCATGGCTCTAGTATATGATAATTCTAAGCTCATTAGTAAGAGATTTATGTTGTATTTATTCAGGAAAAACTTATAATTACAAACATTTGTGCCATTCTTGAAACTCTCTAATAATATACCATTTATACCATAGAATACGTCTGATGAAGCTTGAATTAATACTGTAGCAATAATTTGAACCAATATCTGATGGGCCAGGAGCCCAACAACTAGTCCTCTATTTGGTATTCTAACAGTAAACAAATCAGGGTTCTGTGAATTGATCGATTCTCGTAAATAAATAAGGAATATATAGCTTCGGTCATCAATTAAGAGTTGATTACAATTTTTACCAGCTTGTTTAGAATGAGACTCTACTTTAGGTTGCTCAGTTAAAAATACTTGTTGTGCCATAGCATGAAGCCTTACATTGTCGTTCACACTGCAATCCCTTCTTGCTGCTACTTTTACAATAGCCAAATCCCCATAAAAACTATTAGAATTTTCATTAAAAGCATAGGTGAGTTGCTTCAATGGACTTAAACTGGCATTACAAGCTCTGTGCAAACTAATACATATTATTTCCCACTGATTATCTGTTAAAAGGTGTCCTGAAGTTAAAATAATGTGCCTTATACATGAAGCTCCTAATCTAGCAATTGGTTCCTGTGATTGAGCAATACATTCCACTAATATCAACATAATTTGCTTCAATGCAAAAGTTGCTTCTAAACTTTCAATCGGTTCCACTTCTTCACCTTTATCGTTAGCCGTTGTTCTTTCCACGTTGATCTGTTGCAGCTGATGCAAATACACAACGATAGTGTCGGTAGTCATTCCACAACATTGTTTGAAGTTTGGCATGATGCTATCCCAGTGCGTGTTCACATTAGCTATTTGCCTTAACCAATTTTGAACGGTCGGTAGAAGTAAATGATTTATACAGTGAAACCCAAAGTGTGTTCCTGGAACATCAGCTATGTTTTTTAACAATTTGAATAAAGTTTCCATAGCTGCAGGTTGATTTTTCTTAGAACATACGACTGTTGCCGATATAAGACCTTCGATGAGAACATACCATACTTTAAATATATTACTAGGCTTATCGAATTTTAATAAACAATTGTTTGTCGTACTTGAAGGTGATAAACTTGTTGATAATTTTCTATAAGAAATTTGTTCCTCTTCACAATTTTCATTAACAATATATTTGGTCACATCAAGGGAGCCATTGGGAATAATAGGATCTACCACAGATAAGGGTAAATCTCCTTTGATTCTATTCCCTGTATTAAAAATTGGGCATTTTGGCATATTATACATCATTGTTAAAATATCCGCGCAGTTCTCTAAATGATATAATGCCTCTCTACACATATCAACTATTACTTTCTCAGATTTCTCTTCACTGAGAGGTATAAATTTACTATTTTTTGAAAATTTAAGACTCAAGCTAGGTTTCGTTTGAGGAGGTGTTGTATTTTTTTTTTGCTTCACTTCTGAGCCTTGAACTTCGTCATAATGTAATCCTTTGATGTGACTTAAAAGACATAAAATGCAATCAAGAGCTGCATTAGCGAATACTAAAGTATTATCTGTGTTTAGAAATACTTTAAAAATTTCAAGAATTGCTGAATACTGATTTGAATTGTTGGCGGCGCGGAGAGTATTGAATAATGGACGCCATCCAGACCTAATTTCCATCCTATTTGTTTCAACGAATTCACATATGCATGAAATAATTTGTTCCTGAAAAAAATTGACATACATATTTATTATTAATATATATATTTAATGTACGTATTAATGATTATAATAACGAAATTTTAAGTAAATATTCGGAAAATATTTAATGCACCTGTATGTCATCATCACAAAGTTCTAGACAGAGAAGGTTTTCGAAAGGCTTTAATAATGCCTCGTTAAAATGAAAATGAGGAAGTTCAACTTGCTGATTTAGTAATGCTGTGGCACAATCATGAAGGCATTGTATGGCCAAACTTGATATTTGAATATCCTTGTGGCATGCAGCCTGTAAGAAAAAAAACAGAATTGACTAATTCAGCATAATCTTATTTAATAACAGTTACGAATCCAACTTGATAATTAAGTTTGAATTTAAACCTAACCTAACCTTACCTTATGTACTATAAGGTAAGGTTAGGTTAGGTTCTGCTTTAGTTCCATATCGTTACCATACCATTACCACAAAGGTAGGCACCATGTATTAAATTAGTTTAAATCAGGTAGGTTAATTTTTGCATGAGCAATACAGTTGACAAGTATTAAAGTAAAATGGTATTAAAAGCATAAAACAAAATAAAGGGAAGAATTATAATAATAGGAGGCTACGAAATTCCATATAAGTAAATAAATTAAATCAAAATTTCAGATCATTATTGTATGAGCTGCCAAGCTTTACTTTTATGCGGTGACTTATAAACTGGAACATTGTTATACCTGCATGAAGTGAGGTCCAACTACAGTCCATATAGACATACGATGTGCTAGAGGCCTTGCAGCTCGAAGACATCGCAAAGCAACATCTCCTGCTCGACATAAAGCTCTAGATGCTTCTCCTCCTCCTGTGACACCTCCAGTAATCTTGCTTTTACGCCACCAAGTCGCATTGTTGTTAGCTACGTCTTGATCCCACGATGAAAACAGCTAAAGAGATGTATGAAAATTGTTGTAGAAATAGAATAACTTTCAGGATGTTATTACACCAAGAACTGGGTGTACTATAATAGTTTATGAAAACGAAACATTATACATTATATTGAGACAAGTTTATGTATTTAAATTAAATGTTCGTGTATGACGTGGTGGAATAATCATTAATCACTTTATCTCGATATTAATAACTACACAATTACGAAACCAACTCTCATTGCATGACCTTTTTTAGGAAACATGAATGTAACAATCTTCGTATATCTGTCAAATCGCGATGCTTGGATATTGTTTATTTTATATCTTTGAATCTTAAGTGGCATTACTAATAATGTATTTAAAAATAGCTATTAAAACTTTCAAATTTTAATAATATTATTACTAGTCTGTGGTTATGAGCCACGAGTCGTTGCAGTGCCGCTCTCAATGTAGGCAATGTGGTGGTAGCAGCGAGTCGTGTGAATAAGGCGTCTGCTGCTGCAGAGAGTGCGCAGCACACTCGCGCTGCTCCCGACCCTGAGATTATGTTACCTGCCTGACCAAACGTACAAACAAGTATTACAACATTAGGTATAGGTAAATCAGTTTCGCATTTTTATTCTAGCATTGATATAAATTGCAACTAACCTCTTGTCTACAAGTTTCCACGATTTTCGCAACGGACATTTCATTATTAGGATTATTTTCTAGAACCGGTTGCAGAAAATTGAAGACATCCACACTAAAAAAAAGAGTGATATTTTTAAGCATCTGAATAACATTTTATTTCGAGAATACTGGGATCATCATCATCACATATGTTTTTTATATTGGTATCAGTAAATAATCCTGTTAGGATGGAAATGTTTTCCAATTTCACAATAGCATTTAGCTTATCTTTTTAGGCAACTTAAAATGTTTTAAAAAAATACTTAGGAATGTAACAGAACACGTTGTATGAAAAATCATTTAAAATTTACATTTTACAAATGACTTACCAAGTTTCATCGTCTCTGCCATCGAGTATTAATTTAGCATCAGCTTGTAGTATAGAGATTGTTTTGTTCCTACCAGTCTGCATGGTTACAATAGGAGTGGCATTATTGCCTTGCTGCCCGAACAATGAATGTTCAAAGCTAGACACATATTGGCATGCGGCAAAAATATGTTCCCAGCATTCAGATGCTTTGGAGCCAAGTTCCAAACCACCTGAAATAGTTAAAATGTTACATTATCTCGTCTATTAAAATTAAGAAATTTGTCTCTTAAGAATTTTTTTTTTGTAGGATTCGGGAAGAAATGAGTACAAATAAATGATAAAAGCTGAGCAATTTTTATAAAATTCCCAAGTAATTAACCAACCTCTCTCAACACGTTTTGCACAAGCAAAAATATTGCTAACAAAAGCAAATATATTGAGTATTTTAAGTTAATCTATTTGTGAAGATATTAAGACTTGACTGGAATAATTCATGTAATGGTGAACAAAAGTGTATTCTCTCAATCTAATGTGGTGTGCTGCATTTTTATTAGAATCAGCCCGCTTGATGGGTAGAAAATTATGTATCTTATAGTGCATAGACCTACCTGATATTAAAATATCAAGTGACAATGCATGTGTAGATAAAATCTTTCCGTTAGCAGGCTGCGATATTGCCGAATCTGCCAGCAGAGCTAGTATGCTGCTGCAGCGATTTTGCAAGTTTAGAGTTGTACTTATTCGTGCTGCCTATAAAAGTATAAAAAAATTAACTAAGTGTAACTCAAACACTGCCAGTGTAACTCAGACATTGCCCATTTTGAAGAATAATATTAAGCTTAAAAATTTTCTCTTTAAATAATTGTGTTATCTTGGGATTACAGAATTATTCTTTAGACTTGATACCTTATGTAATCCTTCTAAGCACTGTATCGTCAATCCTTCCCAAGCGATGCGCTTCCTTTTACCAAACGTATTGATTTTAGTAGTTATAATTCCTTTTAATTTGTGTTTCTTATTTGTACATCCGGTGAGCGGTACACTGAGGACAGTTACCATGGAGTCCCAGATGCACGTCAGAATTCTAAAATATATATAAATACATTTCTAATAAATACATTTCACTAAAACTTATTAAGGATATTCAAAGTTTATTTCTTAATTGAAAGATTTGAAATCTGTTTAATATTAATGAAGTCCAGTGCTCGAAATAAATAAACAACCAACGGCTTCAAATTACCTTACTGTCAGTAAGTTAATTTGAAGTATATCTTGCGTTTGAGAAACTACGTTTATGGTTTTTCAATAGATTCGTTGTAATTTATATTTGTTCACACATAGTGACATCCTTTACCTTCTAGCCCAACGTAAGCTGGCCTGGTATTGTGGTGTGTCGTTGGTATTATTGTAAATCATGGACACCTCTTTCAATTTTTGCCAATCGGACATAACTGGGTTTTGATCCAGTCCTCCCAAATCTGCAGAAAAGGTTTTTGACGTATATCTGATTTTAGGTAATTAATCTGTAATCTGAACTATGTAGTTAACTTTAACACGCTATTTAATGACCAACTGTAGAATGTTTAAAAATACTTTAACCACTTATAGATCTATAATAGAGAAAATAAATTTTTCATTAATATTTAATAACATAGTCACCTGATAATAAATGTATCAGCGGATGATCAGAGCTAGTCACGTCTTTCAACAAATTAGTAGCCAGAACCTGTTGATATAATTCACGAAGCCAGGTAGCAGATAAATACACCAAGACACCGCTACCTTGAACCTCGTCAACAAATTCATCTTCTGTTAGTGGCACGTGAGTCTTCTAGAAAATGATATAATTTATAATACAATATGTTTGTCTGAGAGAAGCACATACCACGACAGTTGTTTTGAAACTTCACGTTGTAATGAGAACGTTAACCATTCTTATTTACTTTAATGGAAAGATACTGATTTCACTTACATTGTTATCTAAATAATATCTAATGCGCTTCTGCTTCAGAGTAAGTAGAAGAGCACCGTATGTAGCTAAGTATACACCATCAGCGTTCATGATGCAAGCAGTGGCAGGAGGCTGCGAAGCGTTGTGCTGGCAGCATTTGGATGCAAAGTCTTGCATCGCTTCGTCCACCTATATATTTAACTTTCAATCACTAGTTTCTTGTACAGCTTTATCAGAGGATATAGATAGAGATCTAGGCTAAGTATCATTTAAATTAGAACAGTTTAGATAAATTGCAAATTTTCATGTTGCTGCAAGATTTCACGTATTCTAGATACTCCACCTAAACGCTTTGACCGATGAGTATTTGAGATCGAAATAACTATAAACTTTTAAATTTTTGACACAATTCCTAATATATTTATTTAAAAAATTTCAAATTAACGTAAAAAACATATTGATTTAAATACTATTTTATTAATTAGTTGTATAACTTACTTCAATACAAGTTCTTAGATTAATTAGTTTTGGCAGCAAGGAGTTCTGTAATGTTTTAACAAATTGTCTGGCATTATGTCTTTCCAAATCAACATTACATTCTGTTACAGTACACCTAAAATGAAAATTCGAAATTTTAGGCTTGTGTTAATAATCGTTTTGCACGTTGTTTGTTAAAACGTACCGTCCGAGATTAAGAGTCTTAGGTATAGTTTGGCTTTTATCATTAAAAGATCCTTCTTTGTCGTTTTTAGGCGAAGTCGGATTGTTTGCTCTAGAAGGAAGAAATACGTTGTCTACATCCGAATCAGCTTCGGCTTCGCTTCCAGAGCTCATGTTTTCCGGGCCAGAAGTATCTGAAAACATATTATAGTTATTTAAGACATCCCTTTAAGTATTGCAATATTGCATTTAAATAGTGAACAATCAGCACTTTGGATATCATTTGGGATTACTTATTTTATTTTACATACTTTATTCTTACAGGTATAAAAAACATAAAGCAGTATATAAACTTAATTTAAATTAATAAGATTTTTATTTTTAAAATTTAGTTTTTGTCCTGAAATAATTTTGTTCGAAAACACACTTACCAGAAGAATCGTGGTCTCTAGATTCGTTACTTTGTAAAACTGCGACGACGTCTCTGAAAATATGAATCAAATCCTTATCTCATAGCATAATGAATTTATCTGAAGACAAACAAATATAAATTTTATAGTTTTGCGTTTCCGTAGCAGTTATACGTACGCAGATTGAAACATAGAAATTATCTTTTTTCCAATATGTCAAAAATGGCAAACCTAATTCACTATTCGTTTAAAAGATGGCATCGCTGATGGAGATGGTACGTACCGATAAGGGCTTGGTAATCTTGCCAAGGTTTGATAAGTCAATGGTCCACTGTAATCAGCGTCTTGCAATTTGGGCCAATGATTTAGAATAAGGTTCGCTATATCAAGTGGCAGATATTCTACTGATCCCGAACAAAGTTTCTCCAAAGCATCGAGAAGAGAGAAAACACATTCGACTGCGGCTGCGACCACTTCAGGGTTACCACTTCGGCCACAATCTTCAATTCCATCCATTATTCTACAAGTAATCGATTATAATATAAGTCAGATCATGATGAAAAAAGATTGATAAATAAAGATTTAGTATTGGCTGAACTAAATTATGGATGGAAATAATAACTCTTCACCATTTTATTACGATATGGATAACATTTGGAATTATTATATATATTTGGAACATATACATATTAAGGTAAATAGAACTACAATAGACATGAAAAGTTACAATATTTACAATCTTATAATAGCCATGTCATCGCTGTGTCGTTCTAGATGATCTGCCTTTTTTAAAAGAACCAGCTGACATAGTCTTTTTGGATTATTTAGAAGTTCTCGAACGCTTCTTAAAGGTTTAACACGGTGCTGCACTGGTGGGTACAAAAGCATTCTGTGATACAATGCTTCCAGCACCGGTCTTAAATTTGATGTCGATCCAACAAGACGAACGAGTTGATTGGAAATGCTAAAAATAAACTTTCACTTTGAATAAATTCCAAATAAATGTAATTTAAAAGTTTTGAATAGTCACAAATTTTATGTTCCATCGTATATTATGCTTTTGTTAGTTAGGAAACTGTTTTTTTCCTAATGTTACCTGTAAATAGCTTTAGCCTGTTTACTATTAAAACTTGGAGCACACACTAATGCTCCAGATCCTCTCCCTGAATCATCAACAAGATGTCCATCATGTTCCCTGAAAGTCAAAGGAAGCAAAATTTTAAATAGATACAATAATTTTCTTAATGTAGCATATATCATCACATTATCTCTATTAAGTTAATTTGTGGTCTGGGCTCTATGTTGCGCTCTTGTAATATTTAGTATGCGCTTGTTCCCTTGAATTATCTTGCATTAAACCTAAGTAATACAAATTAAAAAATGAATAGCTTGCCTTGATTTAATATTTTTGTCAACACTTGGCGTGCCCAAAAACGATATTAACGATGGACAAAATTTCTGCCATAGAAATGTTGTAAAGTGCGAGTTTCCGCTTACTCTTTCCGAAAGACTTGACATCAGCGTCAGCAAGCAGTCCAGGAAAAATAGAGCTAAAGGATTTTGTTTGGGTATCCTGAAAAAAGTTGATTTATGTTAAACACAACACGAGGCTCAGATATGCATAAACATACACGATTAAAGTATATAGTCGGTGCACAAAATCCAAAACTGCAAAACATTTATTAAAGGGCCGATGTTAAGACAAATCTATTAATGTTTTGTATTCATTTGGAGTAACGAAATTAGATGGCAGTACAAAACTATAAAAATTAGAACACCAGCTTAGGCAGACCCTCGCGGGTAACTTAGCTAAGTTGGCTAAGTGAAATTGTCAATTAAAGAGACGACTTTAGTTGAATTTTCCGTTTACACCAAAATGTCAGTAAATGTGACTACGCGTTATACGGCTATACCTGTATATCATCAAGTTCATTGGAATATGATCGCAGGACCATGAAACGTTCGTGAACATTCAAAGCAATGATATCCATGATATAAAATGTCACTATCCAACAAAACACGACGTGTTAAATACTAACAGTTGACTCTCCGAAAGCCTGCTGCACAGGTACTGAATAACTGGTATAACTTCACTATAACAACCGACAGCTACTATATGATTCCTTCCTAACGGAGACCCTTCTGATAATAGTTCTTGGCATTCTTCGTCTGAAAAAATTATAGATTAAATTTAATTGGCATTTAGTTGACGAGCGAGATCTTTGAAAAACCTTTAAAACTTTTTAAAAGAAGATAGCTTGGAATTTGACTGCTCCATTCTTGTTCTGATTTTAGCAAATCTTAATCTCTATTTTAGTATGATTTGGTAAATAAGCAATTAACTAAATCACAACTAAAATAGAGTTTAAAATGGCATGGCATGTGTTCATATATGCTCGATATAGCTACGAAGGTAGTCAACATGCTCGACTACTTTTTTCTTTACTTAGTTTTCATTGAAATTTCTTCATTCTGTATGTACTCATTTGTCTTTCTTGCAACTTCTTACTCTGCTAGTAAACCAACAATAATCAATAATGTCAATCGATCGATCTAAAAATGCTTGAATCAAACATCTTGTTAATTAAATAGTAGTTATCATCAGTATTAAATATTCTGCGCTAAGTTACGATCAGAATGCTATTAAATTTCCTAAATTTATGAAACATATTTTTACTTTCTAATCTCCGACTAAAAGGAATTAGGAATAGGAATATGAAAATTAGGAATAGGAATAGGAAGGAACTTATGATAATAATTTTATTCACGGAACTAATTTAAGCTATATCAAAAATAACTTATATAGATTATAACAATATCGTGAAAAAGTCGTGAAGTCTCACGACTTTTAAAAGCTTATAAAGCTGCTTTTCAGACCACGTCTTGTACAAACTTGTATTATTTGGACTGATGTAATTAACATTTTATTCTTTTCTTAAAAAAAATCTGATGTATCTTCACCTAATAAGGCAAGCGTGATTTTACCTTAATGCTCATTTTACTTGGCTCATCTGATCTTATAAAAATATGTTGTATGATTAGTATTTGGTTCTTAATTTAAAGACTTTCGATTTATGATCTGTAACTACTTAGGCAAGAGTTAATTTAGCTTAAAGTTATTTTTACATGACTCATCTTCAAATTTATGGCTCAGTTCTTATCTATACTAATATTATAAAGAGAAAAGATTTGTATGTATGTCTGTTTGTAATGTTTTCACGCAATAACTCCTGGACCAATTTCAAAAATCCTTTCACCATTGGTAAGCTGTTCATTGAGCAACATAGGCTATGCTTTAAAAAAAATAAGGATCCCTAATAAAAATATAATAAGGTGTGAAAAATTAACCCATAAAAATATTTTATTGTGTACGCTATTCATATCTCCGTTTATAAATCCTTATCCCATTCAATGATGTTTTCTGAAAACTGTTTTTATACCATTAAATCATTAAAATCGAACATTCGAATCAAAAGATGTAACGGATTTTAAAATGTCAATCTAAATCAAATAATGCCATAACAAATTTATTGTAGCGGCCATTAAATAGGGACCGCAACGGTGAGTTAGCTCTTATTCCAATGCTAATGCTAATGCTACCCACGGATATAGCTATATGTACCTTTTACAAGAATTCAATTTCATGTTACAACTTCCTTTGCCCTAACCATTAATAAGTCCCAGGGCCAAAGTTTTAATTTACAAAAATAAATCTATAGTCCGATTTAGTAGACTGTCATCACGAGATCGGTATGTACGTGGGTGAAACCGCGGGGCATTGCTAGTAAAGAATAATAAAGTATCAATTTACCTAACTGAGCACAGTAAGCTCGCAACATTTGTGCGGCCGCGGCCCTCGCAGCGGCGGCAACTTGGGGCGCCGCGTTCGCCGCTTCACCGCAACGTCCGCACGCCCATACGCAGAGTCGTCCGTTCAGGGTACGTCGCGGAGACAAAGCCATCGACAGATATATACGGAATATTTGCACCTGCAGCATTAAATAAAAAAAAAATATATGCGAAAAATCAAATCAAAATAATCATTTTTCAAGTAGGCTTTTTACAAGCACCTTTGAATCGTCAAGGATCAATTATATTTAATGAAGGTACAACTGGTTCGGAATGTTGCTCTTACCGAGAAGAAACAGTTACACATACAATTGCGGATACGGTCGCTCGTCCCCAAACTTAACTTAACTTAATACTCGTGTTATGGGTGACAGACATCTGGTAAATGAACTACTTATATAATTTGAATTAAATAAATACTTAAATATGATAAATACACCCAGACTAGGAGTATAATATATTGTTTTTAGAAAATGGTGGGAATCGAACTCGCGACTTCCAGTGCCGGGCATGGTACCTGCCACCTGCGTCAACGGGCCCATCAAAGCATTTAAGGGGAGTTTTAAGCACTAAGGGGAAGTTAATCATGATCTGTTACCTCAAGATGTAAGAAATCATCATTAGTTAATGATTGGAAGGTGCTAATATCTCACAAGAGATAGATCACGCCAAAAATCAAGAAAGCATTCCTCTGTGATATCTCAAATGTTATATCTGATAGTATATTCAATGAAGTAGTATAAATTATATTTATATATTAACTTCTCTGCGCGACTTCACCTGAATCAAATTTTGTTTTGAGAATAATGTAAAATATATTTGCTTTGGAATCCACCACATAAGCGAACTTATACTTTAAGCTTAAAAATTCATATAATTGGATTATTTTGCTCCAACAGCTCTTAACGAATGATTTTAGTAAGGGGTTCATAACTTGCAAAATTCTTTTGATGTTTACCTGAGTGTCGGGCAATTGGTACATGACCGAGGTGGTGGCGCACAAAAGCTGGGAGGGCATCCATAGCGAATCGTCTTCAGGTTCGATTCCGCGGTGAAAACGATCGTCGCGGAGTATTTTCTACAAATCAAATATCTGTATTACGTCATAAATCAACCTTAGTCCTTATCAGGAATACTTTTTACATTAAGCCATTTGTCTTTCGAACTGATGTTTGCTTTTATTTGTAACGGGTGCTAATAGTTTTCAAGCAAAAGACGGCAGCAAAGGAACGTCATGGTGCAATTTCTGAAAAGTATCATACCAATAACTAACCGGGCTTCTTGAAGAGATACGACTTACTCAGAGATTACCCCCTATGTTTCAAGATCAAGTTTCTACTTTACGACCTAAAAGAAATGGCCGGACAACTTTACAATTGTCCCACTGAATAATTGAAAAGACCCCTTATATAATATAGTAACAGAGTAAAGCTTCAGGTAGCAATCTCCGCAATAGATATCAGGTCTAGCATCTAATAAATAAAAAATAAATTCAGCGCAAGTATATTAATAACATATTAACAACAATATACTCTGTTTCCTAGCAACTAAATTAATATCAAGATCAGTCAGAATCTTTATAAGTGGTTATAACCACCTAAAATATATTTCATATATAACCTCCTGTAAATAGAATACCTTTAAGCATATAGTTATTATACTAGAGCAGCGTGTAAAAGTAGATAGTTTTGACAAATTTTAGATGATAGTTAGTGTCATCGACTACGTACATGAAATCCCTGGAGAGCGAATGCGACAAGGCGGGGGCGCTTGCTCTCGAGCGCGATTTGCAGCGGCAGCAGGCATGCGCGCCTCAGCTCGAATGACGCCCGTCGGCTGCTTTCTTGCACGCACAAAACCTCTAAAAACAAAAAATATTCTCAAGCAGTTCTCAATAATACAAAATAATAAGCTTGGTTAAATGGCTGGTTGTTTGTTGCTTAAATACCGAGACGCTTTGGAAATGGCGAGCGACTCACTTATATAAAAAGTATGATTTAAATAATGTCGATATAAAATACGTAGCATCTATAAAATATGTATTTTGATGATTCGTATTTTAGAGTCAAATGGTAACATCTACATTATTGAATTATTGTTGATATAAAAAGTGTAAAAAATGTCTGTTTGACAATCCTTACCTATAGCTTCCTGACATGATTTCTTCAGAGAGGTCAACTTCGGTCCAGTAGCTTCTTTGAAAATATCTTGGAGCAGTTCTTCCATATCAATCGATTATCCGACTCATTTTAAAACAATATTATAGTTATTAAAAACATATTTTATTCAAATACGAACTCTGAAATGCAAGAAAACTTGATGTGGTGTTCGTGTATACTGCGCAATACAGTGAGTGGGTGGCTTTATCTAGCGATTCGCTTGCGGAGCATGCTCGAACTGAAAATCAATAATTTCGAAGTTGGCAATGTTTTTATTTTTATTAGAGTGTCAACAGGTGGCAATTGTATTCAAAGCTATTTTAATTTACCATCATAACCTTTGCTAATAATTTAAATTATGTTAAGTATGTTTTGAAGATATTCTGATATGTAAAATTTGTTGGAAAACTGATGAGATGAAAAAATTATGAGTCTAAGATTGCACAAAGTTATTTTTATTATTACATTATATCGCAGTAGATTTCCTTTCTAAATTGTTGTACTCCTTTTTTACGGCACCTTTTAAAATTATTTTCCCAAAATATAATGTTTATTACATTTTGATTATCCACGTATATCAAACTATTTGAAGAAGATTTCTGTATATATTATACTAGCTGTGCCAGCGGCTTCGCCCGCGTGGAAACCTCCGTATCACAATTTTTTTCTAGAATTCAAATTTTAAACATAAAAGTAATTATTGTGAGTTAACCATAAGAGATAGCGATATGCTATCGCGGACTTTTTTGTAGTAGTTATATAGATCTACAATTCTCTAGTACATTACTTTAGCGTATCTCTGCTGGTTTACGCAGCGCACGCGACTAAAGCTCCCAGCAAGCAAGTTTTTTAACAACTGCGCGATCTCTTCAACACAATTTACATAATACCGATATATACTATTTAGCTAAACCATCCGGAAGTATTGCACAATCTTTTGGTGAAAACCGTACAAAGATCCGTTCAGTAGAAAATCGATTATATACAGACAGACAGCTTTTTGTTTTATAATAGGTATAGATAGATATAGACATAAATATAATATATGTAATACTTCTGTATAGACATATGCATATTATAGGTAATTTTATTGTTTGTTCATCATCTTTAGTACAGTGTTTGGTATTGAAATAATAAATATAGATACCTAATATGATATGATAATAAGATAGTCCAAACTATTGACTGTGTAAACGTATTCTGTTACAATAATATAACTTTAGTATTCATTGCACTTTAACATTGATTTTTATCTGTCATATGCTTGGTCATAGACAGTTTTAAGGTCTTAAAAGACTCGATTCCACGCCGTGAAATAAACTAATAATAAAAATTAGACAGTTTTATAACGGCAATGTCACTGTCACAATTTTATCATAATAAAAATGGTGTCCTGGAGTAGTTTAGGTCGATCTTTCGGTACAAACTTATTTAAAAATAATATAAAAGCAACAAACATATTTCAAAATGTAAATTTCTCATTAGGAAAGAAATTGGCCAGCGATCATGGACACAAAACGATGGCATTGCAACCATCTAGGTATGATGCCGCATTCAGTGATTACCTAACCAGCTTTGAAGAAAATACAGAATATTACGAATTATGTTTTTCACAATTTATATTTTTTTAATATTACAGGTGGCAGTGGCATAAATTCAAGGACATGTTTCATTACTACCTTATGGTTGGCTTTATTCCTGTTAGTTTGATAATTTTGTACTCAAACGTCTTCATCGGGCCAGCCCAATTGACACCTATTCCTGATGATTATCAGCCTAAGCACTGGGAGTACCATCGTCATCCAATTTCAAGATTTATTGCCCGATATATTCACAACAATCCACAACAGGTAATATTTAGAAAAACCTCAAGCTGTATATTTTTGTGGTTTGCTGTGGCATTTTAAAATCTGAAACGAATAGTGTAAGGGTACCAAATATGGCAGCTTTTAATAAATGTGTTTTGAGACCAAATACCAATAGCAATTACTATCTAAGTATCCTATGCTCAAGTTGAAATTAGATATGTATTGATCACAAGATTTAATTGTTGTTGTTAGAGATATACTAGTGTGGCATAGAATGCCATTAAAGACATATTGAAAATTGGTTTTATTTTGGTTGAAGAAAAAAGTATAACCTTACTTGTTTTGGCCAAGATAATAAGAATTCAGGGCATAATAAAAACTTATATTAAATTACTCTTACAGGAATATGAAAAATTCTTGCATTACATAGATGAAGAAGCTCAAAAACAAAAACTGAGAGCTTTAGAGAAGGAAGTGACCAAGAAGATGTCAGAAAGAAGTGACTACCAGGCCTATTATTACAGACCAATGGTAAACAAATATCTCAGAGTAAACAAGCAAATTGGTGATGAAATTTACGATCGCATTGGTGATGATTATAAAGAATAAGTTATTAGTTACAGTGAAATTTAGCAAATTTTGAAATCAAGTGTAAAGTTCTATGTAGATAAGTATAACTCTGATGTGTTTTCTCCGTATTATTTGGATTCTTTGTACTATCGTTTCATATAGCCTTTTACAAAATACTTAGTAGCTTTTGTTTTTAATAAATAATTTGAGACTCGATTTATTAGTTTTCTTCTACTCTTACAAATAAAGTAATTTTATTTATAAGCAATCAACAGTGCTTCATACTGGTTGTATCTCAAAATTCGAAAATATATTACTCCTTTATATAATGGTAATTATACACACCTGCATATTAATATTTCTATTGCAGTCTGGAGATGACAGCTTATTTCGACACAGTATCTAATGAGATAGGTTGACTCTATCTATCTTTATAGGTTCCTGGATGCCTGATGGTTCAGGACAAGTTGTCAGTTCCTGTGTTGGACTATTCCACCCATTTCCCCATGTTTCACTGCTATCCCAATAGTGTCACGTGCTTTAACCTACCACTCGCTTTAACAAACCTAACAATATCCCTTTACTTTAGATTATTTCAGACTATTGAACACATTATACTAAAGTTTACCACAACTTCAGTTTTATATTACTCTCTACTATGTTCTGTACTATTTTGTTTTATTCTTGTCGGAAAATTAGCGTAGTTAATTAGCTTTGGGAAAAATTGAACAGAATTGAAATCGAGCCAATAACTCAAAGATATCGCGAAAAATGTGCAATAAGGTCACAGACGGTATTAAACAAATTCAAAGTTAAATAAAAAAAAGTATTAAAGTTGGACCCCCCCCTTTAAGGTTTTTTTTCGATAATTTTTTATTTTTTTTAAATAAATAATCAGAATATTTCGGGCGGTCACATGCCGACGAGACACATTGTATAAGGATTATAGTAGCATGTTTTGTGTTAGAAGAAAGAAATAACTTAGTATGTAAATGATTATCCAGATTCTGATTAAAACTCGGGTATTAATTGCATTTTTGGTCAATTTTGTTCTTAAATAACAAAAGAAATATACATTTTAGACCTTTTATTTTTTATATGAAAGAAATAATAAAACACATTATTAGGTAACATTGTCATTTATTTTACAAGAAACTTCTAACGATTGACAATAGATTCCGACATGGAAACCTTATAAAAGAAACCTCAACACTTATCTAGGTTCATGCTAACTCAATTTTGATATGATTCTACGTCATAATATTAAAAAGTTAAAATATTACCTCGTAACTTGTTCCTGATAGATGGAACATGCTTATGGTTGTATACGTTTTCTTTTAATTTTCTTGTCACATTATAATGCTGTTAGATGACTTAAAAAGGTAAGCAGTAAGTTCAAAGAGTACTTAAATATTAAAAAATGATACCTATATAAGTTTAGATACTTGACTAAATGTAAACAAACAAAACCATATAATAGCGAAGAAATTAATATAAAACTGCATTTATCAAAATGATTTCTTTATAGAAATATTTATTTGAGAAATTAGAAAATTAAATATTTATGCCTTTTGTATATTAAAAGCATAAGCATTTATTTTTATAAAATAGATTAACCGGATACAGATTCGAGCCAATTAAACCATTATAATATGCAATTCTGGCAATAGTACTTGATTGTATTAGATTAGCTAATGTCAACGTAACGTCATATCAATCCTTCATAGCCATTCTATGATACTCTGGTATCACATATCTGTGATATAGTAGGTATATTTACTATTTTCCATTGTTTTCTTGAAAAGGCTTAAAATACCTAATAATAATTAAAATAATATATTTGGGTTCTTAAAAGTAGTCAGATTAGGACATAAAGTAATATATATAAAATAGCGCAAATGTCATCTACAATTTTCAATAAATTTCAAGAATTAAATAATAACATTTAATGGAATGTAATCTGTCTACTAAAATAACCTTTTTTTTTACATTTAGTTTCGTACCTAAACCTACGGAGTATAGCTTCTTTATTTTTAATTTAGAAATTAAGTACGATATAGTAAAATGGGTCGGATCACAATTAGATCAGTAAATAAATTCATCACCGATACAGTCATACGCATGCTTTAAACTACGACTGTTACACACAAATTACAAAACGATATGATTTCTCATCTCATTCGTTCAGTCTTCGCAGTTTGTAAAATTCCACCTATGACCCAACAACTAGTTAATTCAATTGCTTTTAAAACCTTCAGTTTTTAAAATAAGTATATTTACTTAACAATTTCTTTATGAGTAACAATATAAGAGAAATTTTATTAATGCACTACCCAGTAACATAATCTTTATCTATATCTATTTCTACATAACTATTTCATTCGTATTGTCTTATCATATAACGTGGGGTAACAAAAGGAGTAAAAAAATAGAAATGAAATCATGCAAAATAGTTACAGTTATTTATTTATCTAATACGAATTTACAATACTCGTAAAATTTTACCATCGTATCAATAATAACGATTTCCGAATCTAAAATCTAAAGACGGCTAAAAGTTTCTAAGATGTAAAAAGTTTAGAGATTATTTTATTATTACTTAATTTTTTCCTTTTCCACTTGTGCTGCCAGTTTAGCCTCTTTTTTGGCCTTCTTTTTTTCTTCTTTGGCTAGTAACTTAGCCTGTTTCTCTTCTTCTTTAGCCAGAAGCTTAGCTTGTCTTTCTTCTTCTTTAGCTTGCAGTTTAGCTTCTTTTTTGGCTTCCTTTTCTGCTTTAAGTCTTAACTTTTCTTCCTTTTTTTTCTCAGCGATTTCGTTCTTTTTGTTATCATTACTCTCATCTTTTTTGTTTTTATCACCTTGTTTTACGCTTTCATCTTCTTTCTTTTTCTTTTCTTCTTTCTTTGCTTTTGCTTTGGGGTTATCTTTTTTCTTGTCAGTCTCTTTGCTATGATCTCTCGACTTGGGCGGGTCATCTTTATTAGGGGGCTTCAAAGGTCGGAAAAAGTGTGGTTTGTTCTTTTGTGGAGATGTTTCTAATTGTGTTACAATTTTTTGTGCGCACCTGTTAAAAAAACGCCTTTATATTTTTTTATTTATGATGTTAATCTAAAACACTTAATACTTATTATTAATATATCAAAAGTATAATATAGACCTTATTCTAGTCGATGCTGATGCGGCAGCAGCACTTTCGCGGCGTCCTTCGCGAAATTCCCTTTGAAATTCCCGAATCGGGGGTAGTCTGCCTGAAGGTTCACCGGCTGGGCCTCCTGTATAACTGTGTACTTGGTAATCTTGTAACCGCGCCTGTATAAAAAGGAAATAAAATTTACACATTGCGTTATTGAAATGTTTGTTATAGCATTTATGTAAA
Source organism: Morpho deidamia (assembly GCA_947086505.1). Lineage (NCBI taxonomy): Eukaryota > Metazoa > Arthropoda > Insecta > Lepidoptera > Nymphalidae > Morpho > Morpho deidamia. Next base: position 12,139,141 of record CAMTZC010000026.1, on the reverse strand, counting down.
TTCTATGCAACAAACGTGAGTTTTATTTGTAATTACCGGGTAGTAAATGTCGGGAAGGCGTAATAAGTTTCAAATAAAACAACGCGAAGCATTGACTTGATGACTAGGGTTTTTGGTTGAACTACACAGATATGATGTCTTCGTGACAAAAACACTTCTCTGTCAGTCGTCTGATTCCTTGTTCTTCACAGACGAATTTAAGGTATGTCCAAAATCTTGTTCCACTGATTCCAATTCCAATGATTGATCTATCAATCATCTCACTGTTTTTTGAGATCGCCATTTCATGATTTTGGTTCACCAAAACTGCGGTTTGGATACGGTGTCGCCAACGCCTTAAGACTCCAAATTCTATCGGTTTTGGTAAAATGTTATGGTATATTGCCAGTACTATACCTTCATGCTATGATGCTGTGATCTTCGTAAGGAGTTCGATGCTGGTTGCCGGGGTCTAGGCGGTGCAGATGAGGCTGGTACCCTGGGAACCGCACCAAGACACGCTCCACCGCACTTAGCGCCTCCACATAGCTTGGTCGAGCAACCAGTGTTGCTGACGGTAACACCGCTGTTAGAAGATACGGAAGACACTCCTGAAACATTTGGAAACAAATAGTATGTAAGGTCTTGTACAATATCAAATAGTATACGATACATTGATAACATGTTTAAAGTAATAGGAAGAATTAACATTCTGGGACGTAGCTTTGATAATGCCTAAATTATTGTAACCTGTTATTGAGTAATAATGCGATAGCTGGTTGCAACTTAAATCATTAGTTTCTTATATTTACATAGTATTCAATAGTTTGCTAATAAGTCATCATCATCCTCCTGCCTTTATCCCACTCTAAGTGGGATCGGCACAACATGTTTCTGACATGTTGTCCCATGATGTGGCTACGTATTATACGACTGGGCGCCTGCCTGACGTCAACTTGCCTTAGTTGCCTTTTACGACACCTCGGTAATAAATGAGGGTGGTCTATTATATGCAGCCGGATACCACGCGGAGGGTTGACTTACCTTAGACTCCTTTTACGACACCTCGGTAAGAAATTAGAGTGGTCTATTCTACTTAGCCGGATACCACACGGCAGATCGACTTACCTTAGTCATCTTTTACGACACCTCGGTAAGAAATGAGGGTGGTCTTTTCTACTTAGCCGGATACCACACGGCGGTAATACAAACAATAGTTAATAAGTATCTCCTTAATTGCGTTTTTTTACTTGAGTAAAGGGAAGTTCAATACAGATTGTGGAATCTTATTCTGAAGCCGTAGCCTTGACATCATTTTATTATGATTCCATTTATTACACAAAAGTAAATAGTAAAATAACGACCCGTTACAATCCCACTGCTGGATATAGCGCCACCTCTCTCTGTTTGGAGGGAAGGGTTGGAGCTAATACCTACCACGCTGCTCCAATGCGGATTGGTAGGTTACACATATCCCCAAAATTCTCTTAAGATATGCAGGTTTCCTCACGATGTTTTCCTTCACCGAAAAGCGTGTGATAAATTGCAATTATCAATTAGACACATAAGTTTTAATAGAAAAACCCATTGGTGCCTGCCCGAGGTTTGAACTCGTGACTCTCTCGAAAGAGTTGTACGGTCTCACCACTGGGCTATCACAGCTCACATTTATTAGATGAGGATATGTAATGAGCTTAAAACCACTTCTCTGCGTAAAGACCATGATAATTTGGGAATATCGATAAAACACATTAACATTAGTTAAAAATTAACATTAGAATTTATATTAAGCAGTTTTTTTACCTGAAAGGGAAGTCTCGCCACTGGTGAAAGAATAAACCGAAGCGGAGGCTGGCACTGATCGTGCGCCAACTGAATATGACGATACTGACCCTGGCACCCCCCACGACTTCCCACTGCCACTGGATATCTGAAATTTACCAGAAAATAATAAGGACAATCTGTTCAATTTATGTACATAAATACAATTATTCTTATTCATCAGTATTTATGTGCTAGCATATTGATTAACAGCAAACTGTGAGACTTCAGAGCTACAGGTGTTTAATTAACCCCACCTTCTTACAGTAAGAACAGTTTATGTATAGATTCCGGCTCTACTCGCGTCTTAATGTATCGCGTTAGCCCAATTCGTTTCGAGACCACCCGGGGGCCTTATTCAGTTACTGCCATGATTACGTCCTATAAATAATATAAAGAGCCCATGAATAAGGGCACTTAAGGGCTCGAAACTAGTTAGGCTAAGACGAAAGAATAAGACGTGAGTGTAGCTAGTTTCGATACCGAAAGAAAGGATTCTACGCACGATAGTTTAAATTCAAAAATATCCATAGTGTTGCTGTATACAGCCTAATCTACATTATGCTACATTGTAACAAACAAAAAGTAGTAAAAGTCCCATAAAACTAACAGTAGTTTTAGAAGTCATATCAGCTCAAACAAAGATCGATGAACTTAGTATTCATTGATTGTTGTAATTTTTGAAAAGATGTAATTTGCAGTTGTGATTTCTGGCATGGGCGTAGCGAGGTACGGACAAGGGGGGGGCAGCTGCCCCCCCTTACACTGAAATCTGTAACCCTGGGAAACTGATAACTCTCAACATAGGATTAATTATAAGGCTTGCATACGACCTGTACCTCACCGCCATTACTAAAGTGAGCAACTCATATTTTAAACACCACGATTAATATAGTCTAGATTTCATTCTACGCCCGGCAGTCTTGTGCCCGTCAAGTCCTTTTTTCAGTCAGTTTTCTTAGCAATCACTACCATGACGTCTCTAATCTTGGTCTTAGCTTAATTGTCCCATATATTAATTTATCCTGATTAAAATAATATATTATGTAAGATCTACTACTAAAACAATATAGTCTAGAATTTACTGACCCCCCCACCTGTATAGAATTCTGGCTACGCCCTTGATTTCTGGTATATCGCTAAACTCTCTTTCTTTTTCTGTTACTTGATATATTTTAGCTTCAGTCAGCAGTCAAGGTTCTGGGCTGAGTCAATGTGTTCTATGGTGATGGTTTGTATCTTGTCGGATTACATATATGCCGCCATGGCAACAAGTTTTTAATGCTTTATACGTACCTGCCAACTTTTGCTGGTGACAAGACGAGGTGCTTGTCGTAATCGCAGGATCTTGGCCCGGCAGATGACGCAGCGCAGTGGTAGCAGTCTTTGGCTGACGGCCATCTGGATAGTCTTCACGAAACATCGCCGGCAGACTACGCGGTGTCCGCACGGCGAGGTCTGCATCGTCGCTTTCGCATTCACGCATATCACACACTGAAATAGAGAAAATTAATACAATATAACGAAATAATAAACGCAGTCATAGTCTCATATCACAAAAGTATATATCACACAGATGTCTTCTCTCACTACATAATCATTCTCCTGCCCTTATCCCACTCTAAGTGGGGTCGGCACAACATGTTGCAAACATGCTGTCATATGATTTGGCTACGTATTTTACGACCGGCCGCCTGCCTGACGTCAACTTACGTTAGTCGCCTTTTACCACACCTTGATAAGAAATGAGGGTAGTCTATTCTATTCTGCCGGATACCACACGGCTTGACTACTCTCACTACATACTCTTATAAAACATAAATAAATATAGAATGTAATGCCATAAATAATTTCGTATTTTTATATCTCTATTTTTTATAAAACAAAAGTCGCAAAAGTCTGTATGTGATCAATTTTATCAAAATCTACTGAACAGATTTTTGTACGGTTTTTACTAGAAGGTAGTGCAATTGGATTGGCTCCTGGGATCTTTAGTCGCGTGCGCCGCGTAAACCAATAGATACACTATTGTTATGTATCATAGAATTGTAATTATACAAAAATACTACAAAAAGACAGCATTTCTCTACTAGCGAATTGTAGATTCACAAAAGTACCACAAAAAAGTACGCCACAGAATGTCTCTATCACTGATTGTCACTCACAATAACTATTGTACTTTTATGATAAAAATATCAATTAAATACAGTGATTTTCATAGTAAATACTATATATACTTTTTATTTTTTCTATTTCACTTTTTAAATTTACCAACTATATTTAAAACTATTTCATTATTTTTAAGATTGTAATGAAGAAATGTCACTAGTTTAAAGAATTATATTTATCAGAAAGGATTGTCTTATCTCTTCCCGGAAGGAGCAATTTTTCGAACCAGCATAAATTCATCAAAATTAACCAATTCCGGAGAAATATTAACACCTTATTTTTTATAAATATAACAAAGTTAAATAAAAATAAATATTTCAAGTTCATATTTAGGTAATTAAGGAATAGCTAATAATGTAAACATACTTCTTCCTCGGGTGAAGTGGCGAGTTCTGGCTCATTTTCTTCCAATTTATTGAGCAATTTGTCCTGTAACAAGGAAAAGAACTTAAAAATATTTTTCATATACTACTATCCTATCCCTCGGTTGCGCTCACGTGGTTTTTTAATTTTGAATAAATGGGACGTAAGGCAATGGATGGAGAGCTGTGATAGCCTAGCGGTGAGACCTTGCGACTCTTTCGAGGGGAACACGAGTTCAAACCCGGGCAGGCACCAATGAGTTTTTCTATTAAATCTTATGTGTCTAATTGATAATTGCAATTTATCACACGCTTTTCGGTGAAGGAAAACATCGTGAGGAAACCTGCATATCTCTAGAGAATTCTAGGGATATGTGTAACCTACCAACCCGCATTGGAGCAGCGTGGTAGGTCTTAGCTCCAATCCTTCTCTCCAAAACCGGAGAGAGGAGGCCTTAGCCCAGCAGTGGGCATAACAACGGGCTGTTACTTTAAGGCAATGGATAAATATAGTCAGAAATCTACTAGTAACATTTTCGCTATTTGTCGATCATGAATATTAGGTTATTATTATTTATTATTAATGCGAAATTCAATAGCATTAGCTAATCGACTGGTCGAATTTTAATGCAATTTGGTACAATTTAATCTTATATACCAGAAACATATTTAAAAAAACCGCGTTTTTTCTTTACAAAAAGGAAAAATCACGTAGTAATAAAAATAACTTAATAAGTAACATTTGAAAGAGTGTAATATTATGTAAATTTTACAACAATTTTTTTTAACATGATCACAAAAGATATAAATATTTTTTTATAGTTTTATGATTGTGTAATATAAGATTTAGATTTTTTTTCAAGATTATGTTATAAATGTTACAAGCTATGATAATACGTTTTCAATGATAATTTTATAACATATTATAAATAAAATTCCTTAAATCTTTTCCGGTCCCCAAAAACGAATTTTTGTACTGTTTTCACTAACAAATAGTGCAATTTATGGAAAAATTTAGGTTAATAGTACAGCCTCAGGAATACAGGACTAAAATCTTTAGTAGCGTTTAACACTTACATGGGTTTTAAGTGGTTTTGAATTTGTTTAGGTTGTTGATTATATCCAGGTAGTATCAATTCCGGTTTTACCGTTGAATTATTGTCAGATTCACCATCCATACTGATGATATAGCAGGTCTTAGATGCGACGATAGAGATAAAGGAAATACTTTGGAAAGGCACGAACGCACGGTACGAACAAACAAATTACTCGCTAAATGTCAAGGATACTTCTTTACGTACGATAATTTGATACAATGATTTGTAGTGAAGAGGATACATTAAATCAAACAATCAATATCAAAAATAGTAAAGCTATTTCTGTTTGTTATTTTCACTTTTTAACCTCTCTTCAACTACTAATAAGACATACTCATACGTTAAAAACTCCTAATTTATTTATATATTTATTTATTTAATATTTTAAAAATACATATGTACAAATTATTGTGTCCCTGGCTCCTAAGCGAGTTTAAACTCTATTTTGGGAACCAGTGCCCACCTTTACTTGTTTCAATATGACTTATACTTATACTTACATGACTTACTTAAAAAATAATTAAAACAATATATTATATGAAATCTACTAAAACAATATAGTCTAGGATTTTCTGACCCCCCCCCCCTCTGCATAGAATTCTGGCAACACCTTTGATCTTCTGTACATTTGCTTCTTTTGGGTTATCTGTGGGTATCACACTAGATTCTTCTTCATTCTTCTTTCTTCGAATTGTTATTAGCAGAGAGTAGAGCACAGAGGCTTAGCGTTGGAGTTAGCTCCTCAGGTTGTCTCCTGTGAGACCAGATTATAATTTAGGGCGCAGGTGAACTTGTGAGTTGGTGGTAGAACTGCGACAAGTTACATGTCAGGAAGCCCTTACCACCGGACTTCAGAAACCTATGACAACGAACTATTAGCCAATGATAATTTTACTGATTATAAGACATTTCCTAAAGAAGCCCATGGAACATTAAGAATAGTGAATGCTCCTTAGTTTTCCCTACATTTAACGCTATCTTGGTAAATTTGATAAGATGACGCTAAATTTATTTAAAAACGCACTAAGTTTTACGGTTGTTACTTATTCTAAAGAAAACACACTACTTTATATCTTAACACCCAATGTTTAAATATTATGGTAGTTAGAATAATTTCATAATGTTTTTTTTATTTATTTGTCAAGATGAAAAACCCTATCGATCCTTGATTAAAATTCTTTAAAAGTATTCCGCGGCTTATTTAGGATTCCGAACTACAATTATTATCACGTATTTTTAATTAATTCAATTTCCCTAAACTTAATAATTATATTAAATATCTATAATGATGATTAAGTTGTGAAAAATTTATGAGAATTCTATAATTCCTATTCACTTTTGCTTTGATATCTAAATTTAAATAGGAGGAAAGTCGGATAATAAATAGCATGCATTTTATTTCAATAATGTTACGATGTCTGCCTGGAATTTAGCCTGCGGCCAAATGTTATTTCTCATTACATAATTGTATAGTAGTATATATTCATTTGATTAAAACAACCTTAGAGGTTTTATAAATTTGCTATTATGCTAACAACTTTATTTTTAAAGGTTATGTTTATTTAAAAATTAGTACTTCCTCACGACTTCAAATAATAACACAAGTTATACAGCGGATTGTAATGTATTGATAAATAGTATCAGGGCTGCCTGAGTCCCGCCTTTTGCTGAAGATTTTCCGTTGAACAATTTCCAGCGCGTTTTCATTTTGCACAAACTCCTAAAGTATTTATTTAAATTAGGGAAATGTTCAATGCTTAAACTTATAACTTATGTTTTTTATAGTCTATTTCGGAATGTTAGTTACAACCAAGAGGTCAACTGTCGTAAATGAGTTTTTATGATAGGAAACGATGAGTTTTATTTTGAATTTAAACTATCGTGAGTAGTATTGATATTTAATGTGTAGACACCGACTATACTCACGTCCAATTTTATCGGGTTGGGCTGACTAGTTTCGAGACCGTTCGGGGCACGAATACTCATGAGCTCTTTACATGACTGATGAACTGATTCCCGCGAAAGTTCCAGATAAAATTCGACGTGAGTATAGCTGGTTTCGACACATTAACTATGGAAACAATGAGGTTAAAAGGATCAAGATTCACATTGAATACGCTAAATATTTAGATTAAATGTCATATTAAACGAAGTGTCATTGAGAAATAATTTTCTGCAAACCAAATTATGTAGGTACACAATCATCTATAATAACACAGTTATTGCTAAGTGGAATGAAACAACACAATAATATGCATAAAGGATATAGTCGCGAGTTGTTGTTAAATTGAATTACCTTAGTAATATATAAGAAGCTTTTGTAGCTCAGCGGCGAGACCGTTCGACTCTTTTGAGGGTGTCACGGGTTCAAACCCGGGCAGGCACTGATTAATTTTTCTATTAAAAACTTATGTGTCTAATTGACAATTGCAATTTATAACACGTTCTACGGTGAAGGTATACATCGTGAGGAAACCCGCATATCTTTCGAGAATACTGGGAATTGTGTAAGCTACCAATCCGCATTGGAGCAGCGTGGTAGGTCTAAGCTCAAACCCGAAAACGGCGAAAACAGGCCTATGCCCAACTGTGGGATTGTGAGAGGCCGTTACTTTACTTTCATTTGCTTAAATTTAGTAATATTGATAAAAGCAACTAGAACTATATGTTATGTCAAATTTAGAGTGTACTGTCCGTTATCTACATTTAGTGTTACATATATCCTTTACCGTTCATTATTATTTACTATTAATAAGTGCGGCTTTGCCAGCGTGAAATTCAGTGTTTAGCATGTTATAGTCGCTCGAGTCTCGGCGTGAGACTGGCTCTCTGATTTTTTTTTTCGAATGTGTCTTATGCTGTTAGTCCTAACGGCTTTTACATCGTCACCGATGGAATGGGCGAGCGCAGAAGCTTCGCCGGGTAAAATTGATAAGTAAATGAGTGTTTTTTAGGCACTCGTAACTTATTAGGAGCGTCGCCTTAAGGGTGTCTCCTGCGAGACCGAACCTCGGCTTAAAGCGGCGCATTTTGGAGGACTGTATCTAACACATTGACTTTAAAGAAGTCTGCATCACGGCGGCCGCGGCAGAGGGCTGATTTGAAACCGTTATGTGCTATTAACCTAAACCTTTCGGAGGAATTGCACTACCTTTTAGTAAAACCCGTACTAAAATTCGTTCAGTAGATTTTGAGAAAATCGATTACATACAGTCAGACAGCTTTGGGGACTTTATTTTATAATAAGTATATTAATAATTATTATGGATCTCCGCAAAGTAACGCCTATTTCTATCAATTATGCTTTTTTAAATATTTCATTTCTATCGGCGCGACTGATCAAAGATACTATTGAAACTTCGTAACTTTGATTATATTAAAGCAGACAGAGGCCAGTATAAATATTGATATTAAAGAACAACAGCAATAAAGTAGGTAAAACGGAAAAAAACATGGGGGTAAAATAGAAGTCGTGCGCTTGGTGCGTGGTTTAAAACGAAGGGTTCGTTCAATGCAGTGTTGCCAATATTTTTCTTTTTTTTTGTCTCTTTAACAACTATTTATACCAATAGTATAAATGTGAAAGTCTGAATGTCTGTTAAGCTGTTACGGCTAATCCGCTGAACTACACTATTATATAAATAGGTATGTATGGCAATTAATACACACAGTCTTAATACTGGTAAGTACATACGTATATATAAGACATATTTAAAAATATAAATGCATCAAAAATCAACCAAGAAATTATTTTCAGAAACTGTAGGTACTCTGCGGGAATCGAACCTGCGACCGGCGGAGCTGAAGGTAGTTATTGCTTACTGTGCCAATGGGCCGGTGAGCGGATGTTGATAAAATTTGGCAAAATTAAAATTTATACACCATGATAACAGATAAACATTTACGTTTTTCTTTTAAGAACTGGCAAAACACATTAAATTTTAAAGGCTACTTAAACTCTGAAGTTGTTCCGTCCGAACTCTAGGTAGCTATTTAAAAATTAACGACTACGGTTTTATAACAAAGAGAGCTGCCGGCATTTGCAACAATACATAATGAACATTACACGACATCAAATCAAATTTTATTCTCGCAAATTTATCTCCAATAAAGCATCAGAGAAATCGATTCAGTTCAGTTTCATACTGATTCCATAGTTAATCTACCATTATCGAAGAGCGAAATAATATAGAAACGATTGCGTAACTTTCATTTACCGTGACAGAATGGCCCGGTGGAAGGAAACAGTCGTCAAAAATACCTTGAACGGATAATAGATTTGAAATAAATTAATTTGTCCTGTGCTATTTTTGAGATTACAGCGATGAAGATTGTAGTAGAATTGATAAAACGCGCAATGTCTTATATTTAAATAAGTTTCCGTGTGATATAGCCGTTTGTTTTGTGTAAGACCACATATATACTCGTATGTATTAGATATAGAAAATTAAGAAAAATATTTTTCCAATTAGTTTTCCTGGTGTGAATGTCAAATGTGTATCGGTTAGTGTTTTACAAATTTCATCAGGATCTATGTAACAATGTGTTTAAAATTTTATATAGCTTTTTCAAAGAGAAATTCCGATTTTTGAAAATGTTAAACACGACAGCAACATGTCGTGTGATGTCATTCTTTATAGGTAAGTTGTTTTCATTTATGTTTAATATTATTTTATACAAATTTTTAAAAATGTATGCATTTCTATACGTTTAAAATATATTTGGACTGAAAAGGTTTTTAAATAAAATATAAGCAATATTTATTGGTTACTTTATAAAATAGTTAATAGATAAACAAGACATTTTATAATTATATTACAATTTTAAAACTTATCTTACTTTAAAATACTTACTGCGATATTTTTAAAATTTGATTGTAACTAAAAAAAACATATTTTTATAAATTTAGGGTTTTTGGAATTCCAAAAAACAATCATTATTAGCTTGTCATTAATATATCAATAGATAAAGTAATGTAAAATCTGCTTAATATCATCAATAATATTAATAGTGATACAGTTTATTCTTTTCCCATACCATTCTGGTTCATCCCTATCGAATATCAATTAGGCATATGCGTTATAACAAAAAACATCTTTAGGCCCTGTTTAGGATTCGAACCTGTAACATAAATCAACCCTACATCAATTGTACTAAAATTCCATGAAAAATCTCCAGCGAATTAACGTAATATACAGAAAGACAGACAGACTTTTGCTTTACAATATACTCCTCTCCAATATGCATACTCAATTATTTAAATACTTCATTAAAAAATATAATTTATTAATATAAAATATATGAAAAAATCTCCGGATCATTTGAGTGCACCATCCCGTTTTATTAACCTAACCTTTTGAATAGGGGGTTTTTATAATGAATGGACAATATCGACGCCATTGAATGGATCCAATCAATGTGGAAGTCACGTTTACAACAATTTTAAATGCCAGACAGGTTTCAAACTTAAATCGAATTGTAGTTATTTTTAATAACTAAATAATGAAATATGCGAAAACGTATTAGCTGATGCTAATACTGACTAGAATGTAATTCTATTTAGAATGTTTTTCTTGCTTGGTAAATTAGTATTAATCCATACACAATAAATGAATGCTAAAGTCCTTGATCTGTCTTGATCTTATATACCTGAACGAGATTACATAGATACTTCAGATATATACATATAGAGTTATTATATTGGAGTAAGAGAGGCATAGATACGCCTGTGAGTGCGACAAGTGTACAACATACGAGAAGACATATTCTTATGTTTTTCTAATCCTTACTAATATTATAAACTGCGAAATTCTGTCTGTTACGGTTTTACGGCCAATCCGCTGAACCAATATCGATGAAATTTGGCATCTTCTTCTTCTTCTACGTCAGCCGATGGACGTCCACTGCTGGACATAGGCCTCTTCATGGGATCGCCACACCACACGATCTTGCGCCGCCTGGATCCAGTGGCTCCCTGCGACCTTTTTGAGGTCGTCTGTCCACCTCGTAGGGGGTCTACCGACGCTTGGCATAATATAAAAGTTGGCATAATTATTCCTTATACACCGGGGTATAGAATATACATAGGCATAGGGTATAGAATATACATACATAGGCTATAGAAATCCCTTAAATTCAATAACAATAAGATGACATTGAAAAACGCCATCTATTATCATTATTTTCAAGGTTTTTTATACATGATGTGTCAAAGTCAAGTTTGTAAGTTAAAGAAGTGCGTTTTATATAGGAGACCTGATGACCTCTCACATTAAAAGATATAGTATAATGAAGGTTTTACAATATCTTTTTGTGGGTTTTTTTACAATTGTTTCCAGAGAAAAGGATATACTCATATCGGTATATGAGTATATCCTTTTATGAGTACATTAAATTCGGTAATTTAATGTTAGTAAATTGTTCATAAAGTTAATAGTAATTGCAATTAAGCCCACCGGATCGATCTGATTTTTGTGATGAAGATTTTTGCAGTGTTGGTGAGTGACAAAAGGTATTGTTTATTCCAAGACTCAACGGTCCACGGGAACGAAGTCGCGGTTAAAAAACACATAAGCATAGAATTATTAGTGGCGCGTTATTAATTTAAATACTTAGAACTACGTTACGCACGCGCAAATAAAGTGGCCTGATTTGCTTTTTCTTTTTCGATCGACACATTTTAGGCATACCACATTGAGTTCTCAACTCCCCGCGTGCCTATTTATTTATTGGTCTTTTGCACTATACAAAGGTAGATTGGTTCATAAGAAAATAAATTACATGTGTGCAAAGGCGGTTATATTGTTAAAGCGATCTCCCACAGACAACCTTTGGTGAGAGGAGAATACAAAAGTAATCATGAAATGATACGTGATAAATTAAAGTGAAAATATATAAAATGTTAAATGTTACTGCATACGTTTTCATACCCGATATATGCAGGATATATGGAGGAGGTAATAACACATGCATAAACTTCCACCACCGCCACAAAAATACACAAGCACTTCACACGTTCACTATCACAAACTCATCAATCGTTTCGCCCCACAACCGAAGCATTATCAGGAGATAGACTCCACGAGTTTGTGATAGTGAACGTGTGTAGTGCTTATGTATTGTGATGGCGGTAGTGGAGGTTTGTGCATGTGTTTTTATACATACTTTATCACGGATTATAGCAAAATAATTTCGTTAATATCCGTGATCCTTTTCTATTATGGATCTCCGCAAAGTAACGCCTAATTCTATAAATTATTTAGAGAGGAGAATACTATGAGAGCGTGTATAGTGCATTGTAAACTATAATACATAAAATTAAATACTGCTATATGCAATTATGCTATAATTCTGTTGTTTAGACTGTAACTTGGGTATATGCTAACCAATTTTGCAGTATTTACTCAACGATAAGGATAAATGGTAAAGTGGCTTACATTTGGATAACTGAATCTCTATAAATATCAAGGAGTATCACACCATATTTGTTCTAACATGTCCTTTGGGACCAAACTCGGATAAGGGCGGCGTGTAGTGCTGGAGTTTTACTGCAAAAACTCATTATATAGCTGCAAAGGGCGCATACCGGAAATACATAAGCAAAGCGACATCAAATAAATAAAATTGAAAACATTAAGAATATGCTTTCGAACTATTGTAAAATAATGAAAAATTAGCGTCATTGTGAAAAAATCGCTGGGCAATGTTTGCCATCGTTTTCACTTTTTTCACTTCACTTCTTTCACTTTTCAATTTTCCACTTATGGTCAGAAAGTTTGTTTTTAAACTCAACTTATTGTCCAGGTAGACCACGGTGATTTTTATGTGAGTGCGCTTACTTGTGATCACTATAAAATATCTGTTACATATGGATATGCCTTTAGCCCGCATCTTTGGAAATAGGCACTAAAATTATTAAATACGGTCTCACTTTTTATAAAGTTCTTTACGGTTTTAGTTATCTAAATTGCTTCAAATTAGTTATAACTATTTCTGAACACTTAAAAGAGACTGTTGCAATAATGTCATTAGATTCTCGGTATAAGAACGATGGAGCAATCGGCGTGCCAATGTTTTGGTGCAATTGTTATAGGTAAGTTAATAACAACGGGAGCTTCTTTTATCGACAGATTTGTGCATGAGTGTTAAATTAGAAAATCAATAATAATATTATTTTGCTATAATAAGCGATAAAGTAACGCCGTGTGGTATCCGGCTTCATAGAATAGACCACCCTCATTTCTTACCGAGGTGTCGTAAAAGGCGACTAAGATAAGATGATGTCAGGCAGGCGGCCGGTCGTAAAATACGTAGCCAAATCATGTGACAACATGTTTGTAACATATTGTGCCGACCCTACTTAGAGTGGCATAAGGGCAGGAGGATGATGATGAGTACGAGATTCTGAATAGTATAAATCGGGTGAAAAACAATATATTACAATATATTGTTCAGTGAATAAATACACATGACCAAACTAAAGATTTTTATTACTATAATAAATTCAAGCATTCCAACCCGATAAGAAAATGAAACATATTTAAAACGTTATTGTATTTCCTTTGATTTCATTAATCTGTTTCAAATCTCCTTATTTAGAATCTGTTAGTGCTAAATGCTACTTCTATTCTGTCCACCCACTCAAACACCTATTTTCCGAACTTTCTTAGTCGCTTTTCGCTTTCGCACATAAAGTGATTATACTAGAGTAAGGGAACTATAGGCATAGCCATCTACCTATCTTTTATAAGTGTGATTCGACAAAGGATAATTATACTTCCCTTTCATTATTTATTATGACACTGCCACTTTCAGGCCTATCTATGGCTCGCCTACTCTAGTATAATAACCCTATGGGCTCCTGTAATCTGGTATAATAACTATGATGATATCGCGGTATCGTCTCATTGTTTTTCTCTTTTAAATATCTAATTTTAAGTTTATCAAAGCTTGAGATATTATTTCTTTTTTTATATTAAACCTCGTAAATTTATATCGTTTTACATAAGTAGGTACATAAGTGGATTTTTATGGAGATATTTACGATAAAGTGCATCTAATATTTACTGAGACTACTTGTCATGCAATCGTTATGTTTGTTTACGGAATGGAACTCGCAAGCCATTTATATTTCAATAAATTTACCATAATGTAGACGTAAAATAAAATAAAAATATTCTATAAAGTATTTTCGTAAAAATTTTAAGCAAAATGTGATGATTTATGAAATAATAAGTATGTATTTTCAAAATTTTTGCTATAGTCATGCTTGGGTGATATTCAGATTGCACATAAAGTATTCTATTTATATATTTATACGTGTAAGTACTCTCAGAGACCTTTGTTATTCGTCTACTATATATTTTCTGTTTTAACTTCGTCAGCCGTTCAGTTTAAACATCAAACATTCATTATGATACGTTGTAAATTATGTTTAGGAATATCATATATAAAATAGTGTTTTAGTAGTAAATATTTAGTTTAAGCTATATTTGGGAGAAACTTTGCAAAGCAATTCGACATACGAGTACCGCTTTTACATTTATATTTATATCTTTTGTTATAGGCAGAACTTGTAAATTAGGAAATAATACAAAATTTTCTGGTCTTGATCTCGCCCGATATCCCACCTAAGTTATTATAACTATGTTAATAATGGTGAAATTTACCTTCGTATTCTAATGATATTGTAGCAGTATTTAATTGCCTAAACAAAAATGGACAAAACGGTATTTTTTAAAAATGTATCCTACCTAGAATGAATTATTGTCCGCAAAACGATTTGCATACTGCATGCTTTTTTATTTTTTATTTATTTCCTCTATTTAATGAAATGTTAACAAAATATAAGGGTAAAAATACAAGTTCCTTAAACTACTTATATAATCAATAGTCCCAGAGTAATATGGAAAGGGTTTGTCCACATTTTTTCTAATTCAAAATATTCTTATTCAAGTAAACTTGTAAACGATTGCTCTTAAATCGTCAATTTTACTGCTGGTTCGGAAAGCTGTTCCTACCGACCCTTCTAAAACGTCACAAGTAATATTTCTCATAAGGAGCTAATCATTACAGTTAAGAGTTTGTAAATATACAAAAAATATATATTTTTAAGGATTTTTCGTTTAAAATTATAAGTTATTGTATCGGAAGGAAAAGAATGCGGAAGTTGTTACATCTTTTTACGCAGTTGTTGTCAGGGTGAGTGCGGCGTTTATAAGTTGTAAAAAAAGTGATTTGCACTTTTGAGAAATCGTTTCAACAAAAATGTACAAAAGTCTATCTTAAATTACTTAAACGCTAGTTCTATACAAATCATGACTACGTGGAATGGTTCCAAGAATGCTGGCAGCGTCCCCGCGTTGAATCGCTAAGCTGATTCTTTGTGCGAAAAAGGAGCTCTTGTCACCTGAAGAGGCAATTAACCGAGGTATTATCTTGAATAAAATTACAGGAAAAATATCGCTTTAATAATATTAATATTAAATACGTCGCTTAATTCATAATGTCTTCTCAATTCAATTTAAAAATGAATAAACCGACATGACTTCTCTACCATTTATTATGCATACATTACACGTGGATGATAACATTGTACCTAATGTGTAGTAAACTGAGAACAGTCCAACATTAAAATAATTTTGCTAAGTTATTTCCAATTGTTCTGATGTACTTCGAGCATCGCGATAATAAAATATTATTTTATTGTACAACTTTTTTTTTATTAAATAACTAGCGGTACCAGCGGCTTCGCCCGCGTGGAAATCAGTGTGTCACAATTTTTTCTAGAATTTAAAATTTAAAAATAAAAAAGTAGTTATTGTGACCTAACCATAACAGATAGAGATATAAAAGTAATAATAAAATTATTTTGCTATAATCCGCGATACAGTAAATAGAAAATATATATAGTGCTAAATGTATAGCCGACTATCTTTCTATCAGAAAACTCATTGTTGCCTTCCCGGGGTTTGAAACCGTGATCCCTTCGAGAGAATATCACAGGTGCTATCGCTGACCTATGCAATCATAAGCAGATTATAAGCTGTGATATAAGTTTGCTTACTATGCCGTGTGATATTCGGCTGAGTAGAATAGACCACCCTCATTTTCTTACCGAGGTGTCGTAAAAGGTGTCAGGAATGCGGCCGGTCATAAAATATGTAGCCAAATCATGTGAAAACATGTTCGCAACATGTTCTGCCGACCCCACTTAGAGTGGGATAAGAGCAGGAGGATGATGATAAGTTTGCTAACTATTGTGTGTCAATTAGATTTTTGTATCGAGAATTTTTTTTCAACTCCGTTCACTCCAGTTTCATTTTCTTTTAAACTTAAACTATTCCATGTAAAGATTCTCGTATTTTATTTCCAGGTATTACCCAAGTATGCTTCATGCCAGCGCCGGTAGGTGATTGCGATAACTGCTGCGAGAGGGACGACGCTATCGACATTCAGTATAAGCTCTTCACTAGGTATAGTTAGAAATTTCTGTTCAATATAACTAGTATATATAAGTATAGGCATACTTACTGTAGCATCACAATATATATATAGTAATATTTTATGTGTAAGGAAAAATATCGGTATGTATAAAACAAAATTAGATGTATATCATAGACATACGAGAGGTCACAAAAAGCTTGTGATACCTGCGTCGCGACTCAGCAGAGTTAGTAACTCATTTTTTGTCTCGCTATTCGCTTCTATGATAAAATTTCTCAATCTATTCGAGACCAGCCTACAGAAAGATTCAAACTAAGTGAAAAAATATGCTTATACGTAAAGCATATTACAAAATTGAAAATTATTTGGATAATAAGAATGCCTGGATTTGAAAATCCTTTCAGCTTCATACAAGACAGCGGTTTAATGTATAATTGAAAATATTTAAAAGATTGACCGCCGTGTTTCTTGCTGATTCTTCTTGGTAAGAGCAATATTCCGAACCAGTTGTAGCTTCATTAAACATATTGATGCTTGACGATTCAAAAGTGCCTGAAATGGTTTATGAATAAAGATTATTTTGAAGCGTTGGAATATACTCAATATTTTATATGTTTTTTTCCTGTTTTGTAATTTTTTTATCCTAAATCTTAATCTAAATCTACCCCGGTGTATAAGCTCTATATAAGGTGTGTACAAAATTAAAAAAATATATAGATTTATGCGTTACTTTGCGGAGATTCATAATACAAAAATAATAGTATAATTATTTTGTTATAATCTGCGGTAAAGTAAATAGAAAATATGTATAATGCTAAATTTAGAGGACTGATAGGATAGACCACGACAAAATTGTTATGCGATATATTTCCTATTTACTTTTATAGCGGATTTTAGCAAAATAATTTTATTATTACTGTTGTACAAAATATCAATATTGGTTCAGCAGATTACCAACGCAAAGCGTAACAGACAGACAGACTTTCGCATTTTTAATATAGGTATGCGAAACTGCGTGGCCTTTATCAAAGGGTCGGTGTTTTAAATTCTGAGCAAGCGCCTATGAATTAAAATTACATATATGCGAAAGTTTCTGTATTTGTCTATCTGTTATGTTTACACGGTTAATATCCTTGAGAAATTTTGCTGAAATAGTGCAAATAAAGCTTATAAACCCGACTAATACAATAGGATAAAAATCATTTTTCTTTCGGTAACAGGTAAATAACAAATAGTGCTGTAACAGAGGGTATATAAACATTTAAGTATATGCGAACTCTGCGTTCTGACTACAAATATGTATGAGTAATATCGAATAACATTTTATTATATACAAATATAACTAGAAGGTATAAATTTGTTTTATCGTAACACCAATTGAAGCGTAAATGAGTAACGGTTCTCCTAAATTGTAAGTTAGTTTTCGATATTATGCGTTCAAAATAAAAATACGATTAATATTGTGAAAGTGTTAGTGACTACTGAGCGAGTTGGTAATGAACAAAACTAAAAAAAAGGGTTGTTTCACGCAACTATAATTTCAGAGCATTCTAAAAAGTGTTATTTGTCTTTCTACATTGTTATTTCGTATTAAACTTCGGATAAAAAACTAACTAAATGCGAATGCGTTCAAATATGTATGATTAGGTTACAGAACGATTTAGTTTTTAGTAACACTAATATTATATTTTAAATATATATAAATATTGATAATGGAGTTTTAAAACTAATGTTATTAACACAATATTCATAAATATTTTACAAAAAAGAGCCATACACGTGGCATTTACAATTTAAGTTCGCGTAATCACGCGAACTGAAATTGTGCGAGAGAAGTTTAAGAAAACTACAATTTAAGTTTGCGTGATTCCCTGCGAGAGAAGTTTAAGAAAATAAATGCTTACATTAGATTCATAGCATATTTTAACAATTTAATATTTGTGCATAAGAATATACATAATTATAAAAATTGGCGATGTACATAATAGACAAAGTAGGAACCGACATAAGCTTACGGTTCCTGCTTCGCGCCTTAATAAAGTACGTAAGTCGTTTGTGGGTTTGGGTATAAGATCTATACTAAAATTCCGCAATGGATTTTAGTTTATTATTTTAATTTTATTCGATTTTATTTTAGTTTCGTTAATTAACAGAAAGCCTACTACACTGTTGAGGATTACTTAGATAAGATGGCTACATAGCAACTCTAAACATAGCTACTCTTTGACCCTGTGCAAGACAGTAATGATTAAATGTAACTAGTGTTAAGAATTTATACTTTGAAAAACTAACCGCTGAGTTTCTTGCTGGCTCTTCTCGGCAGGGACTGCTTTCCGAACCAGCAGTAAAGTTGACGATTCAAAAGCACTTGTATACAAGTTTACTTGAATAAAGATTATTTTGTCCATTTCCGTCGGGAAACATTTATTTTAACTGCTGTAATGACAAGGATAAAATTAATCGGGATTTTATTATAAAATCGTATACCAAAACCCACAAACGATTGACGTACTTTTGTAAGGCGCGAAGCAGGAACCGCAAGTTTATGTCGGTTTCTATTTTTCTGATTTCACTGATTAATGCATGTTTTAAAGTGAGATAAATTCCAAATATACGAGGCAACCGACTTTGTCTTTTAGTGTGTCATTTGTGCTGAAAACAGATTGTCTTCCCTACTTCTTCTTCTTCTTCTTCTTTTGGTAGTAGCGGCTGTGCAGGTCCACGAGGCCCAGTATCACTTTGACCATCACTGATCCATTGTGATTGCCACTGCTTACAGTTCGCTGCCAATCCCGGTATCCTCTAGGAATTCCAGGATCTTCTTGGCAGCGAGGTTTTTAACCTCCGTGGGGCGTAAGATATGCGACCCTAGGAGTAAATGTCGGCGGTGAACCAGTGCAGGGCAGTCACAGAGGATATGCATGGGTGTTTCCTCCGCCTCTAGGCAGAGTCTGCACGATCCAGTGTCTGACAGCTTCAGGTTTAACATGTGTCTATTTAGTCCACAGTGCCCTGTAAGCGCCCTCGCTAGTTTACATAAGTTAGTTCTACTTAGCGCTAAGATTTTGCTAGTTGATCCTTTATTAAAGGCTTTCATTAGCGCTTTCGAGTGATTTAATCCTGGGCTGTTTCTCCAGAGATTAAGTGTATGATAATAACAGTAGGCTTCCAGATTAAGCATGGCCAGGCTTCTAGGGATTCCACAGATTGGCTCTGGACCCATCTGTGAGGTTTGGCACCTGCTTTAGCAAGATTATCGGCAACTTCGTTGCCGTGTATGCCTGCGTGCCCTGGAACCCAACGAAGGATCACCCTGTTATTAGAACCCAGGGTGTTAAGGAGATTTTTGCAGTTTTCAACCAGCTTCGACTTTGTGTCCTCAGTGGATAGAGCTGTCAGAGCCGCTTGGCTGTCTGAGTGTATGTATATCGTGCGATTAAGGTAGTTGTCCCGAAGTAGGGTTATAGCGCATTCAATTATGGCGTACACCTCTGCTTGGAATATAGAGGTAAATTTGCCCAAATTGCGATGTATCGTCCAATTGGGCTTTTCTCCATATATACCACAGCCTACCTCATTTCCTGACTTGGAGCCATCGGTAAACAACTTGAGGCTGCCAAATTTCCAAGTTAACTGGTTATTTATCCAGGCATCTCGGGATGGAATGTCCACAGAGTAATGTTTGTGGAAGATAAATCTGGGAACCATCGCATCCGATGGCATGCCCAAAATTGGTATATTAAGTATGGAGTCTTGAAATGATCTCAGTACTTTAGATTGCCATTTCATTTTAGCCTGGTGCGTAATTCTGTGCATGCTGGCCCTTGCCTCCTTTTCAATATACAAATGAAGAGGAGGCAGATTCAGCAAAGCATTCAGTGCAGCGCCAGGGGAAGTGGACATGGCACCGGTAACTAAGAGACAGGCTGTTCTCTGCAGGCCAGCTAGTCTAGTTTGTATGGTTGTTTGCGTCGTTTTCCTACACCAGGCCACTGAGGCGTAAGAGACTATTGGTCTCACAATGGCAGTGTAGAGCCACAGTGCAACCTTGGGTTTAAGACCCCATCTGTTGCTTGCGAGACGACCGCACGTGTTTAAGGCTATTTTGGCCTTTTTCCCTACTTAACTATTGAACGATATATAAAAGCAGACTTTGTTAAGTCAATATTAAACAGTTATATATTATTATGAGTAAAATTTAAATACTTCGCAACTTCGTAGATCAGCTAAGAGTATCTAGGTTGCATTATGACTTACTTAGTCTCAGGTATATCGATCTCGAGGAAAGTTTGTATTAGAACTTATTTAATACGCTTGTACAATTGGTTGGATAATTATTTATGATTAGAAACTTTACTTACTACTTTCGGGTGTACATAGATACTCTCATCAAAGTATTATTGCTATCGTATGAATACTTAAAGAAGTCATATAAACACTATTTTTATTTTATGAATTAAGTAAATAACAAAATATGAATAGAATTAGGTGTTACTTTGCGGATATCCATAATATGAAAGTAATAATATAAATTATTTTACTATAATCCGCAATAGAGTAAATAAAAAATATATATAGTTCTAAATGTATAGTGGACTATCCGTTTTATTCATATCCGTTACATGCAGGATTTGTATGTATTAATATTTGTTGTGAAAAACACATGCACAAACATCCACCACTGCCACTACAATACACAAGCACTACACACGTTCACTATCACAAACTCAACAATCGTTTCGCCCGCAACCGAAGCATCATCAGAAGATAGACTCCACGGCAAAATCGCTTTGCGATTTAGTTCCTATTTACTTTTGTCGCGGATTTTAGCAAAATACGCTTTACAAACGATTGTTGAGTTTGTGATAGTGAACCTGTGTAGTCCTTGTGTATTTGCGACACAAACTGTGGCAGTGCTCGAGGTTTGTGCATGTGTTTTTACGAATCCTGCATGTAACGGGTATGAAAAAACGGATAGTCCACTATATACTTAGCACTATATATATTTTTTATTTACTGCATCGCGGATTCTAGTAAAATGATTTTTATTATTACTTATGAACAAAATATGCATTAATCGCACAATACGCAGCAATATTGCATGAAGGCTACGCTATACAAGTGAACATTATTGATAATCTTACAGCATACAAAGACTTCTATCTGGGAAATGATCATAAAATGCAAATAAGTAAATTCAAGCTAACTTTCTTTGCCCACGTAAAATGATTAAAACGTGATTTGGTTGAGGTATAAATGTTTTATTACATATGACAGCATAATTAGATGATCCATGATGATTTTGCTTGATATGATTGTGTATTAATATGTATAAAAGTATACGTTATTTAATTATTCTTATATATAAAAATGATTGTCTGTATGTATAAAGCGTATATAATTTTGTGGGCTTCGGTATACATTTTTATAATACAATCTTCAATCTATTTTGGACTCGTCTTTACACAAGTTCAAAAAAGAAATTAAAGAGACACTTATTCATAAAGCTTTATTATACTATCGAGGAATGATAAGATAGCTTGGATTTGAATTGCGACCAGCTACGGACTAGATTATATTAAATTTTTTTATTTTTGAACAATTACGAATATAATATTGTAATATATTTTTTTGACAAGAGTGATCGCCGAGTTTCTTCTCGGTAAGAGCACCTTTACGAACCAGTCATAGCTTCATTGTAATTTGACGATTCAAAAGTATCTTGTAAAGGCTAATTTAAATTAAGAATAATTTGAATTTAATTTGTCCTTTATAAGCTCCGAAAAGGTTGGACCGATTCTAATGAAATTTTCAAACAATCTTTAGAATGACCCAGCGGATGTTCCTGCAAAGTTTAGTGGGGATCAGAGATTTATTTATTCCTATATATAAAAATGATTGTGTGTATGTATAAAGCGTATATAATTTTGTGGGCTTCGGTATACATTTTTACAATACAATTCTTCAATCTATTTTGGACTCGTCTTTACACAAGTTCAAAAAAGCAATTAAAGAGACACTTATTCATAAAGCTTTATTATACTGCCGAGGAATATGTTAATGATAAGATAGCTTGGATTTGAATTGCGACCAGCTACGGACTAGATTATATTCAATTTTTTTATTTTTGAATAATTACGAATATAATATTGTAATATATTTTTTTGACAAGAGTGATCGCCGAGTTTCTTCTCGGTAAGAGCACCTTTACGAACCAGTCATAGCTTCATTGTAATTTGACGATTCAAAAGTATCTTGTAAAGGCTAATTTAAATTAAGAATAATTTGAATTTAATTTGTCCTTTATAAGCTCCGAAAAGGTTGGACCGATTCTAATGAAATTTTCAGACAATCTTTAGAATGACCCAGCGGATGTTTCTGCAAAGTTTAGTGGGGATCAGAGATTTTTTTTATTGTTCTTTGACTTTGACAATTATATAACTAAATTTAACTAATACTAGTTCATTTAATAATGTTTAAGGTTTAAGTATCGTTTAGGGATGCACGCGTCCAAATAAATAAAATTATTAATTTAATTTCCATGTAAGTGAACAGTATTATGATTAAGGTATGTGCCGTGGAATAGACCACCCTCCTTTCTTACCGAGGTGTCGTAAAAGGTGACTAAGGTAAGTTGACGTCAGGCAGGCCGGTCGTAAAATACGTAGCCAAATCATGTGACATGTTTGTAACATGTGCCGACCCCATTTAGAGTGGGATAAGGGCAGGAGAATGATGAATGGATGTAAGTGAACAGTGTTAATTCTTTTGAGAAATAAATTGTCTTTAACTATATTAATTCATCATTCTCCTGCCCTTATCCCACTCTAAGTGAGGTCGGCACAACATGTATTGAACATGTTGTAACATGTTTTGGCTAGGTATTTTACCGGCCGCCTGCCTGACGTCAACTTATATCAGTCGCCTTTTAAGACACCTCGGTATGAGATGTGGGTGGTCTATTCTACTCAACCGGATACTACACGTCGGCTTTAATTATATTCATTATGTAACAATTTTTTTGCAAACGGATTAAATAAGTAAAATAAAAATAATTACACTCTGAACAACAGCACGACTAAAAAATAAATATTAGATTTGAGGTTTCGATAATATTGCATCAATATTGTTGTGGTCACGAAACAATTTTATAGCTTGCGGTATGACCCGGATTGATATGAAATGCGTTATTGTTTAAATAATGATATATTTTTTTCTTTTATTTTAAGGTCTAATCCAACTTTTCACGACATAATCATACCGGGGGACCCCGTCGCATTGTATGAAACGCGTTTCAGCGCATCTAGACCTACAATTATCTATCTATTTGGTTTCTCAGAAGCTGTTACTGGGTCGAGCACCACTATGTTGAAAGATGGTAAATATAGTAGATTTTAAACTTTCGCGATTCATACTTATTATTAAGCCGTGTGGTATCCGGCTGAGTAGAATAGACCACCCGCATTTCTTACCGAGGTGTCGTAAGAGGCGACTAAGGTAAGTCGGCCCGCCTTTTGGCATCCGGCTGAGTAGAATAGACCACCCTAATTTCTTACCGAGGGGTCGTAAAATACGACTAGGGTAAGTTGACGTCAGGCTGGCAGCCGGTCGTAAAATACGTAGCCGAATTATGTGCACTTACATTCCAGGTATGGCCATTCCAGGCCTACCCACGTAAGACTATGACAACATTTACCATGTATTGGGTCTCTGATATAGGTCAGGATAACATAGGTTGGAAATTAGTAATAAATTAATGTTGTGAATGCTAATTCATTCCGCGTAATACGTTAAAATAAAGTATTTAAGAATGTTAAAACTATGTGTATTTATTGCAGCTTTTCTTGAAGTTGGTGATTTCAACTTTATTGCAGTGGATTGGTCCCGCCTCATAGTTTTTCCTTGGTAAGTATATAAGAGTTAGTTAATAGGAATAATTCACATAGTTACTATACTAATAAATTGTCGTACTTAAAATAACAAATAATATGAATTGTAAGTTGCATTTAGTAAGATACTCAATAATATTAGAAACACATGATTCGAACGTAATTCTCGTAAAATTTATTATAGATCAGTGTCTCCCAATTTATTTTGTGCCATTACCCTGTCTCTAAAATTCTTGTACCACCTTTATAACATACATAACTTTTAATACTAAAAAATCTAATTGTTAACCTAAAAAACTTCAAGTTTTAGTTAAATTTGGCAACAAAATCTAGCATTGTACAAAAATAGCCCGAAGCTAAAGGGGAAAGTGGGTCCTACTTTGGGAACCACGTAATAGACTATTTATGATTTTTTTAGTAATATGACTGTAATTAGGCTCAACCTTAAAAGGAATGTCTATCGTTATTGAAGTGACCGAATTCAAAAAAGTTGTATTATGTCGAATTGCAATATAACAGCGCCTACAAAAAAATATAACTTGGATGAGCAAAAAAAAACACTAGCTTTTTTAACAGTTCATAACGTGCTGTCTTAGATGAAATAAGGATTACAATGTCTAACACAATTAAGACAACAATGTACAATGTCTATTTTAAATTACTTACACGCTACTACTATTAAAATTCAAATTCAAAATATTATTTATTCAAGTAAACTTGTAAACAAGTGCTTTGAATGGTCAAAATCTACCGCTGGTTCGGAAAGCTGTTCCTACCGAGAAGAGCCAGCAAGAAACTCGGTGGTTGCTCTTTTCAAATAAAATTCTTATAACTAGTTACATTTGGCTGTTGTACAGGGTAGAGGAGATCCACGCATTTTTATCATATATATAATCTTTAATAGTATAGTAGGCTTTTTGTATCAGCCTCCCTTTAGCAGCGCTTTTAAACTGCTGTAGTGGCAAAGATAAAATCGATTGCGGGATTTTATTATAGAATCTTATACCCAAATCTTCAAATGACTTATTTACTTTTGCAAGGCGCAAAGCAGGAACCGCAAGCTTATGTCGGTTCCTACTTTGTCTATTAATTACATCACCAATCATTTTATAATTATGAACTATACAAATCATGCCCACGTGGAATGGTCCCAAGAGTTAAAGAGTTTAATTCTAAGTGAGCGATTTAGAAAGAGAATACGTCAAACGTGATGTAAAAACATTCATTGAGCATACAACTTCCCGACTTTCTGACTTAAAACGCTTTAATCCACAAGTCCCTTGTTTACGGAATGACTTGCGACGAGGTCACGTACAGAAGTATACCTGACCTAAACAGCATCCCATTACGAAGCTGACACGGAATAAATTATTCATCTCAGCAATTATGCACAGACATTAACATAATTTTCATTTGGATTGCGATGAGCTTTGCGTTTAGATTTTCTGTTTAAAACACTGTACTGTTTAAGCGTTTTATCTTAATAACTAATGAATTAATTTATAGAATGTTAGTGAATGTGTGTAGCGCTTGTAGAGCAGTTTGGTGATGGTTCTTTATAGTGCATCTGGTTTTACCAATACTGCATGCATAATGTACGTACACAGTGCATTCTTTTTAGCATTACATATCATCATTCTCCTGCCTTTATCTAACTCTAAGTGTCTCTAAGGGTCGCCACAACATGTTTTTAAATGTCATATGTAATGGTAAAAACTCGCCATGTGATACCGGCTGTGTAGAATAGACCAACCTCATTTCTCACTGAGGTGTCTTAAAAGGAGACTACGGTTAGTTGACCCGCCGTGTGGAATCAGGCTGAGCAGAATAGATCACCCTCATTTCTTACCGAGGTGTCGTAAAAAGCGACTACGGTAAGTTGACGTCAGGCAGGCGGCCGGCAGTAAATTAACTAGCCAAATTATGTTAAAACATGGTTAATACATGTTGTGCCGTCCAAATGGATTAAGGCTAGGAGAATTATGCTGAAATCGGCTTTAGGAGTCCATCTAGAACAAATATATACAAGAGAACTATGTAATATATACAAGATATATGGTTATTTGATATTATATATTATGCGTATGTGTTCTTTTGTTTCTTAATATTCCAGGTACATATCTGCTGTAAGGAATACGAGGTACATGGGAGAACGGCTGGCAGATTTTGTCGAGTTCTTAAACGTTACGGGCATCCCGGCCGGTACCCTCCATGTAATAGGGTTTTCTTTAGGTGCAGAAGCAGCTGGGTTAGCTGGAAAGGACCTCAAAACTAGGGGTCTGAGAATAGGAAGAATAACTGGTACGAGTTATTTCTATTAATTGTTATATCCAAACTCAAATTCCTTTATTCAATTCGGCTTTTATAAGCTTTTTCGAATTCAATTTAATTCAATTTAAATTTATTCAAGTAAACTTACTTAAAATTCATTAAGTTACCAATGGTTTGTACAAGTGCTTTTACCCAGAAGAACCAGAGAGAAACGCGAATCTAAGATTGCTCAATGTAATTTATTTGCATCTTGATTACAAATGCAAAAATTTTACGCCTAATTTAACTTAAAACTGCAGCAATTTTTACTTGAATAATGACAATCAACCTTGAAAATATATGGAAGAAGAATTTTTAAAGAAGTAATTAGACGTATCTATGCTAAAAATCTTAATCTGGTTTTCAGCTCATGGATGTTGTGTAACTAAGAGTGTATACTAATAATTTGAATAATAAATTTTAATAAATAAAAATTTTTTTTTAATGTGAAGGCTTAATAGCTTAATGCTTACGTTTCTGCATATTTTAAGCCTTTACCAAATTTTGCGACTGTTTTTTTAACATTGTTTTTGTTTATTACATATAATAAGAGGTCCAACTAGACGACACTTAATTTATAAGACTACCTTGTCAGGGTAAAGGAACCTCTGAGTCGGTTTTAATTGAAAAATTTAGTTATTGAAAGAGCATAATTAAGAATGATATTATTGTTATGCTCTAATAATGTAGATTGAATTAAACAATTATTTTTACCATTCGTACAATAAAATCAATCTTTGAATACAAGGGTACTCAAAATATTCTGTACTGTATTCAAAGATTACAAGATTAATTTACAAGGCGTAACTACATATAAAGGTAAGGACCTTTATATGTAGTTACGCCTTGATAACATTAGCACGTAGAGCTTTGGGAGAGCTCAATTCGTTCGCCTCATTGCAATCGCACCGCAAGGCACCACCAATAGAGATTCCACCCCTACATTCTAGATATCCCACGAAGGCGCATGAAGCGTCTCAATTCTTCTTTTCTGTTGCGCGCAGCAGGGGAATGGAATGCTCTTCCGGCATCAGTCAATAATTTCCCAATGATTATGATTTAGTTAGTCTATAAACAATAAAAAAAAATACGTTAAGCCAACGCAATTTTTCACATTTCATTCGCAAGTCACTCCCAATGCCATGTTATGGATGCCAAATGGTTAGACGGCTGATAAGAAAAACATGGTCGTCAATGTAGAGAGATTTTATTTTTTTTTAATTTCCATTTCACCAGATCAGGGCGTTGGGTCTTAGCTCTCATAAGTCCACTCTCTATCTTAAAGGAGAGAGGAGACCTTTGCCCAGCATCGAATTAATAAGCAGCCTGGTGCACTTAACTCATTTTACCCTCCAAATAATTGAGTGTGGTTGCAAATTTATAATCTTTTCATTGTATATCTTTCCTTTCTAGGTTTGGACCCAGCATATCCCGGCTACAGCTTAGGAGGAAAAGAAACCCACCTTGCTAGAGGTGACGCAATATTTGTAGATGTTGTTCATACAAATCCTGGACTCTTTGGCTTCCCGGAGCCGATAGGTGATGTTGATTTCTATCCCAACCCTGGCCAATGGATCCAGCCTGGATGTTGGTTTGATCAGTTGGTGCGGAACAGGGAACTTAATTATTTTTGTAAGTAATTATTAAAGCCAGTTATTTATTCTATATATATATTTTGGGAGTGAAGGAGAATGAGATTCATTATTATGAAATTTCAAATGGAGAATGTAGTGTATGCGGTTATGAAGAGATGTGTGTATTCTTGTATATTTATATATAAGACATACATGTACTACATGAATACACTCACACTAACTCACACTAATACTAAAGTCCAAAGAAAACATTACAATGTCTCAGAATGAACCACGTCAGTAACACGAGAGCCTTTGGTGAGAGTGGATGTGTAGTGACATATTTTTTTACTTGTTAGTGCATGTTTTGGGTTCTGCATTAGTCAATATTAATGCAATACTAGTGAACCACCGCAGAGAAGAACAGATTTTGTTTTTTGGTACAAATAGATTTAATAAAATAAAATATTCAACGTTTACTTTTGTCCTGTCAATTACATACTCTCATTTATAGGACATAAAATATCAACGAGACGTTAAAAAGAAAATAGAACCAATAAGACTTCTAAAATAGAAGTAATTAGATTTCATATCAATATATATCAAATATTATGACTAATACATAGTCAATAATTAAAATATTTCTAGGGATACATTAAGGATCATTTTTCAAGAAATTATTAGTATTTTCGGGGTCAATGGAGCGAAATGATTTCATTAGTCGATATTAACTTTTTAAAATCAGTGTCTCAGTATTTAATGAACTCAGAATGAAAATTCGGCAAACGATTATTATTTTCTAGTAGCCCAGCCAGTGAGACCGTGCTATTCTTTTGAGTGGGTCATAAGTTCAAACCCCGAGCAGACACCTATGAGTTTTTCTGAAAACTTATGTGTCTAATTGATAATTGCAATTTGTCATACACTCTTCGTTGAAGAAAAACATCGTAAGGAAAGCTGCATAAAGTAGCGGCCTGTTACAATCCCACTGCTGGGAATAGGTCTCCTCTCTCCGTTTCTGGAGAGAAGGTTTGGAGCTAAGACCTACCACGCTGTTCCAATGCGGATTGGTAGGTTACACATATCTCCAGAATTCTCTAGAGATATGCAGGTTTCCTCACGATGTTTTCCTTCACCGAAAAGCGTGTGATAAATTGCAATTATCAATTAGACACATGAGTTTTAATAGAAAAACTCATTGGTGCCTGCCCGGGTTTGAACTCATATTCCCCTCCAAAGAGTCGCACGGTCTCACCGCTGGGCTATCACAGCTTACTCATATTCTCCTCGAAAGAGTCGCACGGTCTCACCGCTGGCAGTGAAAGTTGCATATCTCTAGAGAATTCGGGGGATATGTGCAATATACCGATCTGCGTTGGAGCAGCGTGGTTGGTCTTAGCTCAAACCCTTCTCTCTAGAAACGAAGAGAGGAAGTCTATGCCCAGTAGTGGGGTAGTAACAGGTCGTTACTTTTACGTGTTCATGTAGCCAAAATATCTTACAATATGTTTAAAACATGTACCGATCCCACCTTACTAAGTTGTCTTTTTTAAAGCGCTAAGTACTTTTGCCATATCGGCTACATGACATATGTATTGACATACGACATATACGATACATGTCATTTCTGAATAGTATGGAAAAACTCATAACGACGATGATATTGAAGTATTAATCAATGCGAAGGTAGTCTTGAGATGTTGGATGGGTCAAACATGTTCTGCAAATGTTGTTGGAACTGTGATTATAACGGATTTATTCAAGAGCTCTTAACAGCATGTTCACCGCAATAAGTTTCTGAAAATTATTTACATAAAACAAATGAAAAGGTGGCATGTTAAACGAACTGTGAACAAAAGTTATAATAATATTATTTTGCTATAATCCGCGATATAGTAAATAGAAAAAATATATAGTGCTAAATGTATAGTGGACTATACGTTTTTTCATACCCGTTACATGCAGGATTCGTAAAAACATATGCACAAACCTCCACCACTTCCACCACAATACACAAGCACTACACAGGTTCACTATCACAAACTCAACAATCGTTTCGCCCCGCAACCGAAGCATCATCAGGAGATAGACTCCACGACAAAATCGCAAAGCGAAGCGTTATGCAAACAAGCATTGTTATATAGTAATCGGTTCATCCCCACCTTTACCTCTGAACACGTGCAACAAGCTTGAACTTGAAACATTTATCTGCTCGTTAATGAGGGTGCCATTGTTATGCTTAATGATTTCTAATTGTTCCAAAATATTCAATTTTAAGCTTTTTTCACAGGTGTGCAGTATTTCGAAACAATGGTCATTAGGAACTTTATGACCGCTTTCTAACAAATGTTTCGCGAAATGTGAATTTAGCGAACTGTGAAGACATATGTCTTACAACATGTTATTAAATGATTTATTCATCTTATATTATACTATAAAAACATATAATTATATCTATATGTTGGAACCGGTGTTGTCAAAATTTTTTGTGATATTAATGGGTACTTTTGTTATTTACGAACAAAATGCAAAAGAGTTGTTTGCGGAGTGATATTGTTCCTATAACCGGAGTTTCTAAACGAAATATAATTGAATAACCAAAAACAAAGAGTTATTAAAGATAATTATCAAGAACATGCAAACTATTTATATTACATTACAAGGTTGCAAAAGATAATAATTATAATCTTAACAAAAAAAAGATTAAGTAAGCAACAAATATTCTAAAATCTTTAATGTATTTATATCTTTTTATGAGATTCTTAGCATACACATTTTTGTGATGAATATGTGTTCATATGCTGTGATAGCGGGACCGTGTGTCTCTTTTAAAGGATCACGGATTCAAACCCCGGGCAGACACCAATGAGTTCATCTCCTGAGTTCTTATCCCACTCTAAATTGTGTCGGCAAAACATGTATTAACCATGTTGTTACATGATTTGGCTTGATATTTTACGACCGGCCGCCTGCCTGACGTTCACTTACCTTAATCGCCTTTTACCGACACCTCGGTAAGAAATGAGGGTGGTCTATTCTACTCAGTCAGATTGGTCACGGCGATACCACACACCAATGAGTTTCACACACCAATTCTATGAAAACAAACTTATGTATGTAATCGTTAATTGTAATTTATCACACGCTTTTCGGTGAATAAAAACACCGTGAGGGATGACAACCTTGAAATCTTTAGAGAATTCTGGGGATATGTGTAAGGTACCAATCCGCATTGGAGCAGCAGGGAGGGTCATAGTAATAGTCCTTCTCTCCAAAGACGATGGCGAGAGGACGCCTTTGCCCAGCAATTGGGTTTGGCCGTTACTTTTACGTGTTCATGTAGCTAAAACGTCTTATGTTTAAAAGAGAATGATAAGAATGATTTTTTTCATTTACATGGCTTGCATGTAAAGTAAAAAATATTATCGTTGATATCCTAATATTTCATTATAAGATGCAAATTATCTGCACAGATGTAACCTTTTTAAGTCAAGTACGACTATGTATATGAATCAGTATAGATCAGCTCATTTCTTAAATGTCACTGCGTGCCCTTTATTGTTTTGGGAACAATGGTTCCAACCGATTCTATGACGTCACGGAGGCTGAAGACAAAGGAATACAGAAAAAGTACGGTTACCCATTTTTATTAATATAAATAAACCTCTCTCTTTATTTCTATTCGGTTCTGTTGATTAATGATTTATGTACCATAGTCAAAAATGGCGTTTGATCCTTCTACTGATCCCGGTCGGATATGTTTACTGCATCTTAGAAATAAACCTTTGGTCATAAAGGAGTTTATAGGTGTATTGAATGTCATTATAATAGTATCAAAGAGTCGCTGCCCGCGGTTCCATAAAACCTCTTTGCGCTAGGGAAAGGCGCGTGTGGTGCGGTAATATCGGCTATGAATCAGTTGTTTACGTTACTTAAGGGAGCAACTACGTATTGGGATCTTGTATCTTGGATAACCAATCATCATTGACATGGATTGATATGGGTGTTGCAATAAATTTGACGCACCTTAAGATTAACTATGTGTGACAAGAAGATTAAGTATTAAAATATCATATATCAAAACGTTCAGTTCAATTTTTGACCGGCCCGCTGGCGCAGTTGGTGGTGACTCTGCTTATAGCTCGGTAGGTCACGGATATGTAAATATCCTACTTCCTACTAATCCTACTAATCCTACTAATATTATAAATGCGAAAGTTTGTGAGTATGGATGGATGTTTGTTACTCTTTCACGAAAAATCTACTGGACGGATTTGGATGAAACTTTACAGTTATATAGGTTATATGTCAGAATAACATATAGGCTACAATTTGTAATAATTTTATGTAATATAACGATACATGTCTATAAAGTCGGAAAAAATCTGGCTTCTGAGAGCTATCTTGGCGTGCGCTGCCTAAACCATTGAAGTTACACAAAGATGATCTACCGTAGTATTGTTTGTCTTGAATAGTTCTAAATAAAAGTCCGCGACAGCATATATCTACCTTTTCTGTGGAAGCCACTATGGCCAGAATTGTGAATCATAAAGTTAATTAAATTAGATACTATTTTATAATGCATATTTTATCATACTCTTATAAAAATCAATGCATTTGTCACTTACAGTATTTCATGTCGATAATCTTTGTCTTTTACACTAAGTAATTTGGCCGAATAGTTTAAAAGTTATCACGATATGATTCACTATCGAGTGCCATAGAGTGCCTCTTATGCGCGGGCCGCGAAGATTGTATGGCATCCTTTTGTTTTTAAGTTAGACATCTGAAATTTTGAATGTAGGAGTACTAAATAAATATAGGTATATTTTATAATATAAAGTAAGAAAAAAAAATCTTAAATGATCACGAAACTTAATGTGGCAGACCAAATTTCGCGCGAGCGAAGCCGCAGGAAAAACCTAGTATAATATATACCAGTTATCTGTCACCCATAACACAAGTATTATGTTACTTATTTTGGAGGCGGACGACCGTGTCTAAGTGTCCCATATATTTATTTCGTATGTTCAGAACAGACACTATATAGATAGTGTCTTCAAAATTTTCATGTTATATTTAAAATCTAATATTAAATTTATCTAAACTTATCCTAAGCTACAACTCCCAGACTTAGATGTTTACATTCCTTTCGCGAGAAACGTCGGACCACTTCTATTCTACGTACTGATACAGCATTAACATGTATTTATATTAGGTGGTTAGGTTACATAACAAGGTATAATGGTTACTAGATGCCTTGTTGGAGATAACCAATCTTCGTTGACATTTGGTCCCCAACTATCAACCTTTGGACATGAGCCAAGTGGAACAATAGTTTTGCTTCCAAATGTTATGTCCCATACTCTTAGGATTGTTTTGCGTAACTTGGCTTTTAGTGATTATTATTCTCTTGTAATTTGTTTCACCGGGTTAAGTTTCTGAGTAACATTGCGGCAACGTTTTTGCTGATTTATACGTATTTGTTTTATGATCAACTTTTTGTTATCATAAACTACAATTCTTCTTTCTCAACTTGCTATCTACTAACGAAGGTTGGCAATCATTAGGGCGATTTCAACTCAAGAGGCTGCTACTCTAAACAAATACCTTTTCTAGGTAGAATTTATTCCTATTCTGTTCCGTTTTAACTAATTCTCGTCAACTTGGGGCATATGTATATTTTGGGGTTCCTTGCCTTTGTTTTTGTCTCGGAACTTGAATGTAGCAACTTACTACGAATCTTTGAGGTAAATAGGGATTTCACATAAAATCGATGCTAAAACGTAGTTGTTCAATGGCATCATTTCTTTTAGTCTAAGTCTCATACACAATTTTTGACATTACTTGTTTAACTGACATTAGATCTAATTATACCTTATACATTATCATATTACCATCATAAAAACGATTGGTTTTTGATTGTATTTTTTCCATTGGTTCTTTAAAAAATAGATTTTAATAAGGAACTATTTTTCCGATTTGATTTCTTTTTTGCGAAATAAGCGAAACTTTTATCTTTATCTATCTGAAGTATCTTAATTCGAGCAATAAATGATTTATCTCATAACTTACAATAGCCTCTTCGTTATTTTTGTTTTTCTAATTTGTTTTCGAATTATGTTAAACGAACCAATATAATCCGGAAAAAATACTTTTACTGCGGAAAGCGAAGTTTTATGATTGAAAACGATATCATTACTGAGATTTATTTAAGAAAGGGAATGAACCTTTAGATTCTGGAGGTAAAATCATGAATGAGATTTATAAAACATAAACGTCGAAATACTAAGTTTTTTCGTTAGAAAAATTAATATTGTTCACCATATTGTACCGATCATGATAGTTTATTAGAATGCCCAGTCATATATTGAACAAAACATAACACTCAGTCTCAATAGTAACAATGAATCACCTTGAGGTTACTTAAGGGAGCAACTTGCGTAGTTGGGGTCTCCAGACGTAACATTCATCTTGTGTCCGAGGTAACCAATCTTCATTGACATATGGACGTTGCGATAAATCTTTGGATACAACTGAAGTTCGTTTTGATTAATCAATATAACACTTTGATATGTGAGGCTAAACTTTTGTGATTAAGAAGCAATATGCGCGTACGGAGGAGTGTGAAATTTAATATGATTAGTTATCACAATTCACTTTAACAAATCTAGCTGTGCCCGTGGCTTCCCCCGTGTGGAAATCAGTTGGTCGTAAATACATTTTCAGTCAAAAAACCGTAATGCACTATTAACCTAAACTTTGCTCAAAAATTACATTATCTTTTAGTAAAAACCCCACAAAAATCCGTTTAGTTCCGCAATTGTCCGTTGTTGTTCGCCGCAATTGTATCGATGTTAAGTCGCTGTTAATATTCACTTCCATACACCAATTTTCCAGTCATCAGCGAGTCGCCGGCAATCAAAGTCGTTAAATGATCTACACGGCAGTAACGTGTACAATCTGTTTACGTTTATGTGAAACGCATAAACGTAGACTATAATATACATAAACAAACTTCGGTGTGCAGGAATAAGCTAGAACGAAAATAATTTAAACTTAAGAACCACATTTTTAGAAAAAAAAATTGCAGCCAATACTAACGTTAAACTACACTGAACTTCAGTTATTCTATTTTAGAATGAAAATTAATGGGTTTTTTAGATATGACAGTTTACTTTACTATTAAGAGAAAATAACTTTAAATTTAATAAAAGAGATAACCATCCCCAGACCATTTTTATCTAAATATCAGCAGTACCTTGGACATGAGCCAATTGGTTCGCCAGTTTGCTTTCAGTAACAAAAATTACATATGAGAAAATCTTACAATGTTAAAAAAGAACTTAATTATATTTGTAAGATCATCTATACAAATCTAGGTATACAAGTTGTGATACCCCAGCGGTGAAGTTGATGATACAATTATCATGCCCAACGGTGAGACTTTGTGACTCTTTCCAGGGGGTCACGGGTTCAAAGCCCGGGCAGGCGTGCCAACCAATAAGGCCCCCAATGAGTTTTATATTAAGAATCATGTGCCTCATTGATATTACCAATATATTACACGCCTTTTGGTGAAGGATAACATCGTGTGGAAACCTGGTTATCTCTAGAGAATTCTGGGGATATGTGTAACCTGCCAATCCATTGGAGCAGCGTGGTAGGTAATAACTCCAACGCTTTTCTTCAAAAACGGAGAGAATACGGCCTATGCCCAGCTGTGGGATAATAAGAGGCCGTCACTTACTACTATATAGAGCTGATCGTTCAGCATCATCCTCCTGCCCTCACATATCACACTCTAAGTGGGGTCGGCACAACATTGTTAATATGTTGTCACGTGATTTGGCTACGTATTTTACGACTGGCCGCCTGCCTGACGTCAACTTACCTTAGACGCCTATTACGACACCTCGGTAAGAAGTGAGGGTGGTCTATTCTACTCTACCGGATACCACACGGTGGGTCAATATACCTTAGTCACCTTTTACGACACCTCGGTAAGAAATGAGGATGGTCTATTCTACTCAGCCAGATACCACACGGCGGGTCGACTTACCTTAGTTGCCTATTACGACACCTCGGGAAGAAGTGAGGGTGGTCTATTCTACTTAGCCGGATACCACACGATAAATATAAGATAAGGCTGATCGTTATGTGTATTATTGTTTGTGGATATGTGGATTACGCGTTCCATTTTCTCTCTAAAGATAAATAAAATTCAAGGAATATTTAAAATATTGTCCGACGCTAATTAATTAAATCACGCAAACAAAAAACTTTACAACAAAAATTATTCCGAAGCATAACTTCAGTACAACTTTAAGCTCCTCGATGTTTCTTTGTGAAAAGTTTCGTCGCATTAATTAGGCTCTTGAACTGTTTTGTAATTTGTATTCAGCTGGGCGGAGATCTATCTAATTTATAGGTAACGATAAAAAGAACAGATGCTTTAAACTTATTCCAAAAAGAATATTACTTTTTTATGAATGAACATATTTTTTTTTATACAGATTTAGTTCAATTGATTTAGTGTTAAGCCATTTACTAGAGCTGCTTCAATAAAGAAGAATGAAGATTAGAATTTTATTAGGCAAGTCAATTAGCATAAACCAACATAATCTTTGCGATAATTACGCCGTGTGGTATCCGGCATAGAATAGACCACCCTCATTTCTTGCCGAGGTGTCGTAAGAGGCGACTAAGGTATGTGCCGTGTGGTATCCCGGCTGCATAGAATAGACCACCCTCATTTCTTACCGAGGTGTCGTAAAAGGCGACTAAGGTAAGTTGACGTCAGGCAGGCGCCGGTCGTAAAATACGTAGCCAAATCATGTGACAACATGTTTCAAACATGTTGAGCAGACCCCACTTAGAGTGGGATAAGGGCAGGGGGATGATGAATCTTTGCAATAATTATTTTGACCATCATTACTTCAACTCGGCGGCTGCAATGAATTGAGTCCGATGATTTGGTTAATCAATTTTTTTATTTTTATGGAATAGGATGGCAAATAGGCATGCGGTTCACCTAAAGTAATCTCCGCCACGACTTCTCGCAGTGTGTTGCCGTTCTTTTAATTCTATGGATATTATATTTGTACACGTTTGGCGACTTTGGTCTTCCATAATGGACGAAAACTTCTCTCCTAGTTTCCCAAACTTTTCCGTGTATTGTTAGATGTGGTGACTGATCTGTTTCTTAATATAAGTTTACCAATCATAACCGTATATTTTAACTAAATACTTTTTAGTATATATTTGACAGCACAAATAAATATATAGGAATCATCTGTAAGTTTATTTGTTCAATAATATTTATACTATCGTACGAGTTATGAATACTGGCCGCCGGAGGGTACTTTGTGTACTTACGTTTAATAATTAATTTACCTTTTACCTTAGCCGCCTCTTACGAGACCTCGGTAAGAAATGAGGGTGGTCTATTCTGTTCTGCCGGATACCACACGACTTCTAAATGTTTACTATGCATTATGGAATATTGATACAAGCAACTTTTTTAAGATGGCTGTAGCCACAATCGCTCGTGGCGATTGTACGTGGAGTCAGTGAAGAATCCAACAGGATTCCCCGCTACATTGTGCAGGGATTGGATCAGCGCTACTGCCTCATGTAGCTTTATCGTTGATGGCTATATGGGATATGGTGCACAACCACCGTAAGTTATTATTTTATTAAAATCTTTTAAAGTTAAAAAAAGTATCGGCCTGTTACTATCCCACTGCTGGGAATAGGCCTCCTCTCTCCGTTTCTGGAGAGAAGGGTTGGAGCTAAGACCTACCACGCTGCTCCAACGCGGATTGGTAGGTTACACATATCTCCAGAATTCTCTAGAGATATAAATAAATAAATAAATAGATAAATATATGGGACACTTACACACACGGTTGTCCATCCCCAAAGAAAGTAACTTTATACTTGTGTTATAGGTGACGGACAACTGCCAAATATATACATATATAGTTTTAAATACATACTTAAATACAAACACACACCCAGGTGCGAAGACCCAACAAATTGTTTATAGAAATGTTTTTGGCCCTCAGCGGGAATCGAACCCGCAACCCGCAGAGCTGAAGGTAGGGTCACTACCCACTGCGCCAACGGGCCAGGCAGATTTCCTCACGATGTTTTCCTTCACCGAAAAGCGTGTGATAAAATGCTATTATCAATTAGACACATGAGTTCTAATAGAAAAACTCATTGTTGCCTGCCCGGGTTTGAACTCGTGTTCCCCTCGAAAGAGTCGCACGGTCTCTTCGCTGGGCTATCGCAGCTCAGGCTATAAAAACTTTTATTTAACTTGTATTGTACTATATAGTATAGTGGACTATTGCAAGATAAATTTTGACCCACTTCCTTTACATGCTGCTCCAGTCCTGATCACAATGCATGTTCATGATAAGTATGACCTGATGCTGCTGCTAGGATTAGCTCCAGACGAGGAAACTTCTCAACGGTTAACAGAAGGGACATGTAATTTTATTATAAGCTTTTAAAAAACAGATACTACACAGAACTACCTTGCTATAATCCGCACGGGTTAAGCGAATGCATGCAAAGTCAATGTGTATGAAGCAGGCAAAATTCACGTACCGTACACATGCAGGACAAGTCACCACACGCATCCCAAGGCGCCTCCACCAGCAACAATCCACACAAGAAATTCACACAATCACCACCAAAATCTCAACGATGTTATCGCTCCGAAACCGAAGCATCATCAGGAGGATAGACTCCACGACAAAATCGTAATGCCACTCATACCAGCAGTCTTAAATTCCGCAAAACAACGCCTGCTTCTATAAATCAGCTTTTAACAAAAGCTTTTGTTGAATGATTTTTTTATTAACTTGTGTTTATTAAAAACAGATAGTGAAACCTTAATACTTAATTAATCTAATACAAAAAATAAATAAACAGTAGAAAATGTAGCGGTAGTAAGTAGTTCAATTTAATTTTCAGGTCGAAAGGGAAAATGTATTTATTCACTAAAGAAAAGCCTCCATATGCTAAGAATGGACCATAAGTATGTGGGCCCCGGAATAGTCAAGAGACCTACATTATCGAATAATTACTTAAGACACTGTATATAGCTTTATTTTTTCAATAGAGATAATATTTTACTTTGGTTAATTATAAGTTAGTTAAATTAAAAAGTCAGTTATGTTTATTTGAAATATATTTAATTTTTATTTATTTATTTTAAGTAATCGTTATCAGTAAATCATTTTCATTCATTATTCTCCTGTCCTTATCGCACTCTAAATGGGGTCGGCACAACATGTTTTAAACATATTGTTATATGTCTTGGCTAGTTATATTACAATCGTCCGCCTCACGTCAACTTACCTTAGTCGCCTTTTAAGACACCTCGGTAACAGATGTGGGTGGTCT
This sequence comes from Morpho deidamia, assembly GCA_947086505.1. Lineage (NCBI taxonomy): Eukaryota > Metazoa > Arthropoda > Insecta > Lepidoptera > Nymphalidae > Morpho > Morpho deidamia. The sequence continues at coordinate 12,099,074 of CAMTZC010000026.1, read as the reverse complement.
ATTTTACTTAGCCGGATACCACATGGAGCGTCAACTTACCTTAGTAGCCTTTTACGACACCTCGGTAAGAAATTAAGGTGTTCTATTCTACTCAACCGTATACCACACGGCGGTATAGTTATCAGTAAAATGACAAATTAAATAATTTATAGAATTAGGCGTTACTTTGCGGAGATCCATAATACAAAAGTAATAATAAAATTATTTTGCTATAATCCGCGATACATATGTATCGCGGATTATAGCAAAATAATTTTATTATTACTTTTGACAAATTAAATGTTGTTTCTTGGTAGGTTTGTTGATAATTTGAGAATAGGTGAGTCGATTATGTTATATGAATATTCATAGTCACTCGATTTCGGGTAAGATGATTTGAATTTTGTTATCTTTTCTAGAAAATTGAAAAATACATCTTTTTAATTATAGGTTAAAGAATTTATTTTCTCAAAGAATTGGTACATTCACTTACAGACAAAATAATATATAAACATACATAATTTTGTTCGGCAATCTAACTTAAAAGAACATGTAAACAAAAATCTACCCACTTTCACTTTACATCGGTAGAAGAATGCAAATGAGATTTGTATTTTAATTCTATTGGAATGTTTAAACTCTATATCGCAGAGACGATTCAAATGATTGTCATACGACATTATTTTTTCTTGGTTCTATACAGCCGTGTGGTATTCGGCTGAGTAGAATAGACCACCCTCATTTCTTACCAAAGGTCGTAAAAGCCGACTAAGGTAAGTTGACGTCAGGCAGGCGGTCGGTCGTAAAATACATAGCCAAATCATGTGATAACATGTTTCTAACATGTTGTGCCGACCCCACTTATAGTGGGATAAAGGCAGGATGATGATGATAATGAATAATTTGTAAGGAAAGTAAAAATGGTGGCCAGAATGGGGTGGCGCGGAGAGGTGAGGAGAAATATGGCATGGATGTTTTATGTTGTCAAAAAAAAGAGAATAGAACTGATTTAGCTTTTGGAAAATCGTTTCTTATTTCTTTAATAAAAATAAAGAAAATATCGTTTTAATAAATTAATTCCTACCCTAAATCCTTTAACAAAAACTCTTCAACTAATCCCTTTTGCGTCAAATACTTTCGCATTTTATCTCTCTTTCATTATTATGTTTCAACAATATCTGTCATATCAAAGTATCCATATTCCAACAAAACAGTATAAAAAGTATGAGGGTTTTGTAGGAACAAAACAATCCAATATTCGTTATTTTTTCTCTTTAGCGCAAACGTTACTGTCTGGATCACAGAGAGAAATGAGTTTTTCTTTTCATTGTGGCAGAGTTACGTCATTCGACGGATTGTAATAAAAACAAGAACGTAATTCCGAGGTTTGGTTTACGAGGGGCTTCTCTCTCCGCACACACGTGCTTATAGTTGTTAAACTGTTATTTCCAAAAATATATCACACCTATACATGTCATACGCTTATAATATTTTTTTTTATTAAATTGACCTTATTCAAAATTAGGCTTTATTGAGTTAGATACATTCGCCGTGTGGTATCTGGCATAGAATAGACCACCCTCATTTCTTACCTAGGTGTCGTAAAAGGCGACTAAGGTAAGTTGACGTCAGGCAGACGGCCGGTCGTAAAATACGTAGCCAAATCATGTGACAACATGTTTGTAACATGTTGTGCCGACCCCACTTAGAGTGGGATAAGGGCAGGAGGATGATGATGACGCTTTATTTCATTGTAACCAAAACAACTATTGTGAATTCGGTCACTTTAAAACTAACTTTTAAACGTGTGCCTCCGTCAGTTTTTAGATGCCTTTACTAACTACAAAATACCTACTTTCAAAATTAATAATACAATTATTTTGCTATAATCCGCTATACAGTAAATAGAAAAAATATATAGAGCTAAATGTATAGTGGACTATCCGTTTTTTCATATCCTTTACATGCAGGATTCGTAAAAAACATGCACAAACCTCCACCACTGCCACCACAATACACAAGCACTACACAAGTTCACTATCACAAACTCAACGATCGTTTCGCCCCGCAACCGAAGCATCATCAGGAGGTAGACTCCACGACAAAATCGCAAAGCGAAGCATTATCTTAACAGGCATTGTTATATAGTAATCGATTCAACCCCACCATTCGAAATTTATTAATACTTTTGTATTATGGATCTCCGCAAAGTAACGCCTAATTCTATAAATTAATTACCTACTTACTGTACCTACTATTTTAATACACAGAAAGCTTTTAACGTCACTATTAGCTTTCGTAAAATTATTTGCGACGACACATTTACCCAATGTAATGATACAAACCAATACATTACGTTATCTCGATGCCAAACAAGCTGAATAGATTGCTTGTCCATGAAATTGGCACAATGCTGAGCTGTGAGTGTTTTATCTCGCCCCAATGGAGATCATGTTTGTCGATAACGCTAATGACAATTATTGGCATTTATTTATACAAACATTTGATGATTAAATATTGAAAAAGTTTTAATTAGTATTTATTATACGAGTATGTATTGATACAGAGCTGCCTATGGCCGGAGCGGTTCCGGGACCTAGTGTTCTGGACCAATCTGCTGCTGGCGAGTCCAGGAGATAGCGACTTACCCATCGTCTGCCGCCCTGATAGGGGACCTTTCAGGCGCTCCGAACGGGGGCTTATCGGACGCCTAGCTAATAGGTCCCCGAGGCGGTCGGTGCATCTGGTGCTCCCGATGCACCGGTTAGCGGAGGGAAGCTTCTCTTTTAAGGGGTCCCCACCCAGAGGAGATGACTCTGGGATCAGAATTGCTGCTGGTGGGGATGGGGTCAAATAAGGTACCCTGCCCCCGCCATCAGTGGTGTGGTGGAGCATACAAGTTGTTTTAGGCGGTGCGAGTCCGACATAACCACCGCCTGTCCCCGTCGGCCGGTGGCACCCATAAGGGGGTTCTTCCTATTAAAAAAAAAGACCTGCCTATGGCTTCCTAGTATAATAACTCTATGAACATTACACGTTCCTATTTGTCATAATTTGCCCCGTCAATGAATCTCCCAAATTTATCCTTAAATCAGTGACCTATTCTTATCATTTATTACGCTTGTCAACGCCTGAATGGCAGATAATTTCGTCCCAAATTGAGTATACCTTAAGATAGTTCGTTAGCCTTTCGTATAACATGTTTTTTATAGAAAGAAGGGTAGAAAGATTGGGTGATTACAAAACAAAAGTAATGTAAGAATAATTTTGCTATAATCTGCGTTTGTTAATAAAATTTATGTAATGTATGTGCAGGAAGCAAAACCATTTTCATACCTTATGCATGAAGGATAAGTTACCGCACATAAAAAATACACAACTATCAAACAACACACATTCACAATGACAATCTCAACTCAAAAAAATCATGAGATTTTCATACGTCTTTACACGACCATATCAACTTAATCTCTTATTTTCATCTTGTCTATAATTGGGCAACTTGTCCTAATGAACGGATAATTCATTAAGTAATATATCAAATCTTGTCACTCCACACATTCACATCTCATTTGCATTCTTTAATTTTCCTTTCAATGCCCAACATTCGAATCCTTACATAACGACAGGTCCTATGAACGTTTTATAAATTTTCCCTTAAATTTAAGGGGCATTCGTGATCGCATATTGTTCCTGAGATCTGTCACCACTTCACCTATTCGTTCTATTTCTCACATCACGATAAATTTCACCGTTCTTCTGGAAAAACGAACCAAGGTACCAGAAATTGGAGCAGACTAGATCATACGAAGCTAAAAATCAAGCTTCTACAACGGGAGTAGGACGATATTCTGGGTTAAATATGATTAGGAACAATTTCTGAACGTTGCTAAATATTTAAAAAATGCTAAATAACAGAAGGCATTGACAAGCTGAAATCACTAATAGCTAATAGACCAAACACTGAGCCAGTATTTATGGTTGTGTAATGATCCATAAACTGATGATAATATTGTCATATGCGATAAAAGTTTCATGGGAGCTTTTATCACATAGTAATGAGGCTATTGGGAAATTATGCGCTGTAAATGAACGTTGTCACATTCTGTTATCCAACTACCAGTTAATATAGTAAAGCATTAAGCTCATTTATTGATTTCTATAGTAACTACTTGAGCCAGTGGCTTCACCCACGTGGAAATCTCATAATTTTTCCCGAATTGAAATTCTGAACATAAAAATAGTTATGAGTGACTTTACTATAAGAGATAGAGACATGCTCTGTATGGGTATTTTGTTGTAGTATTTTTGTAGATCTACAATTCTCTAGTAGGTACACTACTTTAGTGTATCTATGCTGGTCTACACGGCGCACACAAGTGAAGCTTCCAGTTATTTTTACAACTGCGCGACTAATTCATCACAATGTATATAAAACTATAATGTATTATGGACCTAAACCTTTCGGAAGAATTGCGCTATCTTTTAGTAAAAACCGTACAAAAATCCTTACGATAAATTTTGATAAAATCGATCACATACCGACAGACACTTTTAGGGGACTTTGTTTTATAAGTATAGTTATAGATAAACAACAGCAAATGTTAAAGATTGTTTATTACATTTTTTCCAGTTACACTTTCATCATTTTCCTTTTTTTATGACAGCCATTTTGTATTTGAATTCGTTCTTCTCACGTTACTTATTCATTAATTCATTATCTTGAATAGATTCAGTAACTGTGAGAATATCTTCATGTATTGCTATTGATATATGAAGTTTGAATAGATTAATTCAGTAACATTGAGAATGTCTCCATAGGTCTACATCGTCCGTGGCAAACAACTCTGTAGATGGCAGTAATCGCTCCTCCAAGAAAAGAATTCATTCTGCGCCTTAAATTTCCCACTTTGACCAGCCATATGTTCCCTGTTCCATTTAACAGCTAGATCTTCGTTGTATTTCATATTTCCGAACGCGAGGTCCATCATTTCCATCTCGAAGGCGCTTATTTTGGGAACTTCAATTCGGTCACAAATTCCCTTATTGTTTAATAGTACGTTGGTCGCAAAAAACCTACAATTAGGTTACAATAGAAATAGGATAAAATTATCACATTTTATTTTTACTTTAATCGACATTGGTGCAGGCAGTGAACCTGCCTTCAGATCCGGTGATTGCAGGTTCGATTGCCACCGAGGGTTAACATTTTCTAGAATCAATTTGTTTGTTCTTCGATTTTAGATGAATTTAAGTGCGATGACAATTCTATACTTGTATCTAATCACATATAACAAGTCGAGTTAAAAAAGCTTTAAAAAAAGTTTTTAACAAAATTCATGTCCCTACTGTAAATCGTTGAGCATTTCCTTCGTCTGGAGCCAATCCTGGCTGCAGCATCAGGTCATGCTTATCATAAGCATGCATTGTTAGGACTGGACCAGTGTATAAAATTTCAGCTCAATCAGACACCGAGAAGTGGGACAAAATTAACTTGAAAAATTCCACACTTACATACAAGTTGGAAAAAGCTATAAAAAAGAGATATATATATAAACTATAGGTTTAGGCACTTAACTAAATGTAAACAAACAAAACCATATGACTCAGGAGTGCCAAACATTTTATTGTAATAATTTGATCTACAAATAAAAAAATTAAATTAAAACTGCATATGTCAAAATAATTTTTTGAATTAAAATTTCTTTTATAAAATTTAATATTTATGCTTTTAGTATCAAAAGCATATACAGTTAGTTTTATACAATATATTCTTCAGATGCAGATTAAAACCAATTAAACTACTTTAATATGCAATTCTGGCAATAATAATTATATTAGACTATCTGATGTAAACAATATCAATCTTTTATAAAGTCACTCTGTGATAATGTAGTTATATAGTATATTTAATATTTTCCATCGTTTTCTAGAATAGGTTTAAAATACCTGTGTGTTTGTCATACATTACATTAAATATTATTTATATTTATTTGTTTCAAAGTTTTTAAAATTATTGATAGCAATCATGCCATAATAAAATGGCGCAACTACAATCAATAATTTTAAATGGTTTGAAAAAAATAAATAAGAATAATATAAGGGTTAATGTAACGTGTGGTAATCTGCCTACTGAAAAGAACCTTTTTTGACATGTTTACCTTTTGTTAAGTACCTAAACCTACGGAGTATAGATAGGTAGCATCATTTGGTTTCAGAGCTGTGATAGCCCAGCGGTGAGACCGTGCGACTATTCGACGGGAACACGAGTTCAGACCCGGGCAGGCACCAATGAGTTTTTCTATTAAAAACTCATGTGTCTAATTGATAATTGTAATTTATCACACCCTTTTCGGTGAAGGAAAACATCGTGAGGAAACCTGCATATCTCTAGAAAATTCTGGAGATATGTGTAACCTACCAATCCGCATTGGAGCAGCGTGGTAGGTCTTAGCTCCAACCCTTCTCTCCAGAAACGGAGAGAGGAGGCCTATTCCCAGCAGTGGGATTGTAACAGGCAGATACTTTACTTTTTTTTTATTAGGTTTCTCTTTTTTTTCGATGGACACTTTTTGGGCTAGCCCCCCTACTCTAGTTCAATAACTCTATGAAACTGTGTTATCTATAAAAGTAGTAAAGTAAACAATGCCTATTGAAAATTACTCGAAATAAAAGAGCATCTATTGTGGTATATAATATTTTACTAACGCCAATATTGCCTAACTAAATCCATTAGCAAATGTTATTAGGTAGGAAATCAAATGTTTACACATTATAGGCACCATCGTCGTTAACTTCGCTACTTAGTTAAGTTTAACGATGCTTGGTAAAGGCTTAAAGGCATAGATAAAATATACATTGATAAGTTAAATACATTTTGTGCAACCCTTGTTGTTTCAAAACGCATTATTTACCTATATATAAGAACTCAGTAACTGTGCCTCTTGCGAGAAGGTCACGGGTTCAAACCCCGGGCACAAATGTGTTATTCTATTAAAACTGACGTGTCTAATTAATTTTCTAAATTTAATCTAATCAATTTTATTTAATAAAATTTTCGGTGTACGCCAACATCATTAGGAAACCTGCATATTTTTCAGAGAATTCTGGGGATATGTGCAACCTATCAATCCGCATTGAAACAGGTAGGTCTAAGCTCCAACCCTTCTCTCCAAAAACGAAGAGTGGTTATAACCAACAGTGGGATAGTAAAAGACCGTTACTTATTTACTTTATATAAAGACTCATGTTGTATGTGCATTATTAATGTGACCATACTTATGTTATAATGAATGTCTGTTTTCCTATCTTTCTGTTTGTCTGTTTGTTAATGGGGAAATAAATTATTTTGATGCAATTGGAGCTTATGGACGTAAGGCAGGCGGCCGGTCGTAAAATAAGTAGCCAAATCATGTGACAAGATGTTTGTAGCATGTCGTGCCGACCCCACTTATAGTGGGATACGGGCAGGAGAACGATGATGGAGCTTATGGACCGGGCTAACATGTAGGATAAAAAATCCCGTTTTTCCTTCAGGAAAAGGAAAAAACAATACAATACATAATTGAGGGTATTTAAAGACTAACGTTGTCAGGAATGAATTCGCGGTTAATTTTTCTTTATATATAGCAACAACGGGCAACCAAAAAACGTACAATTCAATTACAAATGCTATTAAGAGATTGCATTGATTAGATGACTGATGATGATCGGCTAGATGATGGTTCGTAATTTTGCTACTGTCATCTGAGACTCAGAATATTCTAAAGCTAATTTTTATGCTTTGACTTTTCTACGCATACTGTTCTTTCAATCCTGCAAGTTGCATCCGCATTGCATTGCAGAATCCGTTTATATGACAGACAAATAAATCTGGGTTAGAATAATATGACCTCTTTGATACTTTATTATTGTTCGTTAATGGTTAAATAACAAAAAACAAGTAAAATATATGTAAAAAATAAAATATTCTCAAATCTTTATATAAATGATATATTAATAAACAAACATAGCAAAGAATAATACAATAAAAGAATAGATGACGCAAAATTTAAACTCAAAGAGACGCATACGCACAATCATCAAAACGCCAATAATTTCTTGGATTAAAGAATTTCGTTTGACAGGCGTCCAGTTTCACCGTTGAGCTACAGAATTTCCCATACCAGTCTTCGACCATCTTCTGCTTGTAATATAGGTCTTTAAGAGCACGATCAACTCGTTTTACTTCTTTATCTGACATTTTTGGTAGCCCAAGGCTTTTTATTATTCCTGATCCAGTTATATCGACAGTATTAGCGATGAATCTAAAGAAGAATGTATGATGTATTCTCCTAAATTCGTATTTATATAATTCTAAGTCAAGTCCGAATTTATTTTAATATTTTCTTATCCAATAATATAAATGCCTCAATAACGATAATTTCAATTATTTTCAGTCTATTACGATGTAAACTGATATATTCAACTTTACCTGTTAGATTATGCCAATATATTGGATAGGTAAAATAGCCTGATGGTTTTATTAATTTCTCCAATATATTCTGTTTTCGGAATGTACTCATCATTTTCCTACCCCTATGCCACTATAAGTGGGGTCGGCATGATATGTCTTTCATCTTCCTTTCTCTTCTATCATTCGTCAACTCTAGTGCTACCCCTTTTATATGCATATTATCATTATTGTTCATACAATCCATTCACCTTTTTTTGGCCTCTCTCTAGTCATATATCCATTCACATTCATATTCAAAAAATTTCTGGTGGTTTCACATGATTTGCAACCCACCCCATTATACGACCATACCAACTTAATCTCGTAGTTCTCATGTTTTCTGAAATCGGCGCAACTTTCAGACTTCTCCCAATATACTTTTTTTCGTATTCTATCAAATCTTTGAATGTACTATAAATAAATATACAGTTAATGGGGTATTTAGTTCACCATTATCCTAACCCAGATTTTAACTGTTATTAGTTAGGCTCTACGGAGTGATTGCCATCTGACCTCCGCAATCTGATTAGTCAAAGGAATGAAATTTTCTAATGCCTTAATACTTAGTTTTAGGAACATTACCAAGTATTTATAATTTGGGCCAAGGACATACATTTTATAAATTACCTAAAACCACTTATCCAGTAATCCACTTAGCTCATTCTATCAATATTTCTGAAATCGTTAAACGATTTCTTATAATATATACCCGCAAATACCATAAATACACCATTTTGTTATAATCAATAGTGAAAAAACCTATGTCGTAAGAAATACACGACAAAAAGCACTTGCATTTGCTTGCGATTATATTGTAGAGTCTATCTCCTGAGAATACTTAGAAAACGGAGCGAAACATGCGTCGAGAGTTTTTAAGTGAAGTGATGGTGTAGTGTGTCTATGTACAAAGCCTGTATGTGCAAGGTTTAGAGAGAGGATAATCACCATTGTTTCCTAACTATGTGTCTGCACTATAAAAATGTATTTTCGTACATCTGTTTTGTGCCAATCAAATAATATAGGCCCAAATAGTAAGTATACGGGAATTAAGAAAGGTTAGAGGAATTTGTTTTGGACATAATCTTATGAGATGGCAAAAAAATAATATCCATACTATATAATATAATCAATATTAGTTAATATAATTGCAAAAGTCTGCCCGTCTGTATTACAGTTTAGACGCTTTTATGGCCCATGCACTAGAGCAATATTGATTAAATTTAATACAATTGAACATATAGAATTAACTGTTTTTCCTTGCCGAATAGAAAGGTAACAAAATAGTACAATAACATATAATAGTTATACAGAAATTACGCTCTGCACACTTTCTTTATTCATAGGCGCAATATGCTTTAAATAAGATACGAGCTTTTCGTATATAGATATAAGCTTGGGAAGAGCAAAGTTTTAGAATGGGAAGAGTTTTAAGCTCGAGTCAAATTTTGATAAACGCTTAGGTACACAAAGTTTATACACGGCATAAACAACAACATCAGCAACGTGCATAAACGGTTAAAAGAAAGAATATGAGTTTTTAGTTAACAATAGTTTTTTTTACACACGTGTATCAAAAGCAGAACGTCATTAATCGTTATTTATTTTGTATGAGAAAATGTAATGCCATACAACAAACATTTGAAAACCCTCTCAAAGTGTTAAATAGATTAGATCTTAACCTGGCAGGTGAAACAACTTGGGCGGGGTCGGTTTCAACAAAGCCCGATACTCTCGGCACATCCTTGCACAATAGAGCCCACGCTACTTTCGTCACAAGGCCGGCGAGAGCGTGCGCCTCGCTTAACTCAGCAGCTTTGAGACAATTGCCGTCCGCTCTAGCAACGGCTTTGGGAGCAGCGCGGACTGTTTGAGTCAGCATTTCAGCATTTCGCTGAAAGATAACAGTATCTTTTATATTGCGATATGTGCAGAAAATTCCAATAAGGGACCGTGGAAAAATGCGAAATAAAAACGAAATTTCTGCGATTTCGTTCGACTATACATATTTGACGGAATTGAGACTCGTTCATCTCAATTACATCGCTCCATTTGCTCTTTATCATTATCACCATTTTTTGCAAGAATTTCAGTTTTTGTAAGAAGAATGCACGGTCCTGATAAAGGCAATTTAATACACTGTGGAATGGCATATGCAACACAGTTTATACTATTGCAATGTTATCCTCGCAAAATTATGGTATTATGGTTAATTTTGAGTTGTTGAAAATAAATAAAATTGCTAAATTGCTTAAAAATTTGTTGAATTTAGTGGACAAAAATATACGAAAGTTTGTTATTATAGTTTAATAGACTGTAATAAGAAACTTGAAATCATGGTTGATGTGATGGTACGAAATGATACATTCTGAAGTGGAGCGCATTTTTCTAGGTCTAGCATAATCTTCCCAATATGTAATATTGCTTATACGTAAAACATAAGATAAGATAAGATAGATAGATTGCATATTGCAAAATTAAAGATTATTTGAATGATAATCATTCCTCGATTGAAAAATCCTTTCAGCTTCATACAAGGCTGCGGTTTAACAATGTAAAATTGAAAATATTTAAATGATTGACCACCGAGTTTCTTGCTGGTTCTTCTAGGTAAAAGCAACATTCCGAACCAGTTGTACCTTCATTAATCATATTGATCCTTGACGATTCAAAAGTGCTTAAAAGAGCCTACTCGAAAAAGTTATTTTGTGTGATTTGAATACTTATAACAATGTCGTTATGAAATACGAAATATAAAATTATGTTTCCGAACGCATCATGTATACAAAGAAAAAAATAACTGAAAAATTCACCTCATTAAAATCAAAATACTGCAACGCCTTAGAAAACAATGGAACCAAAGACAAGCCCTCAGTGCCACAAACGCACGGCACATGCACGTAGTAGGGCTCCAGGCAAAGGGCGCGGGCTGCAAGAGTGCTTGCTCGCATCTCTCCTACCGCCACAGATCCCAACAACTTACGAGGGTTGTACCAACCCGTCTCTTTTAGCGTCTTTAAAAATAAGCAAACACCAACTTTCGTAGCTCACAAGGTTTTAAGAAAAACATCTTCATCATCATCCTGCCCTCTAAGTGCACTCTAAGTGGGGTCGGCACAACTTGTTACAAACATTTTGTCACATGATTTGGCTATGTAATTTACGACCGGCCGCCTGCCTGACATATTTTACAACCCCTTGGTATGGAAGAGCGTGTCTATTCTGCTGGTCACTCATCACTGCGGGTCGACTTGCCTTAGTCGATTTTTACGACACCTCGGTAAGAAATGAGGGTGGTCTATTCTACCCAATCGGATACCATACGGTTGGTCAACTTACCTTAGTTGCCTATTACGACAAATAAGTAAAAAATGAGAGTGTTCTATTCTACTCATCCGGAAACCACACTGTGGGTCGACTTGCCTTAGTCACCTTTTACGACTCCTCGGTAAGAAAGAGGGTGGTCTATTCTACTCAATCGAATACCACACGGCGGTTCAACTTACTTTAGTCGCTTTTAACGACACTTTGGTAGAAAATGAGGGTGGTCTATTCTACTCAGCCGGATACCACACGGTGGGTCGACTTACTTTAGTCGCCTTTTACGACACCTCGATAAGAAATGAGGTTGGTTAATTCTACTCGGCCGGATACCACACGGCATAAGGTTTTAAAATAACATATTCAATACAAATTGCGATTATCAGTTGGACACATATGTATGTAAGTTCTTTTCTTAGAAAAACTCATTGGTGTCTGCCCGGGGTTTGAACTTGTAACCCACTCGAAAGAGTAATACGGTCTCACCGCTGGGCTATCACAGGTTTAAGTTATAACTGAAAGTTATTGTTGGATAGTTAAAATTCCTATTTTGTATACAGTGACTGGTTGAACACTTGCAATATTGATAGAGAGTATTGATTCTCGTTGTAAATATGTAAAAAATCTGTAGTTAAAATCCAGCAAAAGTTGTTCAGTGTGGCAATTATTATTATTACATATTATTATTATAATATATAATTATTATTATTAATTATTATTAATAAATTAGAATATATATAGCTCTGCGTATATATATTCTAATTTATTATTTTTTATATTTATTCTAATGTTGATTTTTTTTATCTATCTGTTTTTTGAATTGGTGTTCAATAAAAATAAAAATATATATTTTTTTAAATGTTGTGTTCTTTTGAGAGTTTGCCGTGATACATTATAATTTAATTATAATAATCATGCTGTGTCATGTCATTAAATTAATAAGTAAATATTGATTAATTAATAGGATTATCAAATGAGTGTCCTTATTAGTAATAACTTTTTGTGCAATAAAGTGTTCGATATTATTACTTTTTTATTCTACCTAATTAAATATATCAAAAGTAGAAATTACTAAAACAAGTTTTAAAAATAATTTCACCTCTGCAATTAATGGGACCATACATTCGATAGGCGAAGTGCAAACAATAATAAATGCATTTGGACATTCCTTTGCGATCGCGTCAGCATATAATTTCACTATAGGTGCTTGATAATTAAATCTGTTCTCTAATGGCATATCCATGGTCAAACAGCCACTTTCCAATAAAAGTACGATATCTGAGTTCTGCAAATAAAATAATTCATATAATCTCAATTCACTAGAACATTGCTACTTCTAAACTGGTTAAATTAGTATATAAGATTGATATATCTTACGTTGATTGATGGTTTTTGTAATGTACCCTCGTATACGATGAAAATGATGTGTGTTGGAGCAATGTGAATTAAACAAGGAAAATTGTGATGTCTTATAATATATCTTATATCGAGGCTTAGAGAGAGAAAATTAACTAGATTCTGCTTCATAGAGCATTGTCCCTGTCGCACAGACTGACGAACCCGTGTGAAACGTCACATAACTGAGTGACAGCGAAAACGCTCTACGAAACCGAACTGGCCTATTGTTTCGTTCTAAACATCGATGTGCATTATTTAATGCCGGGTACTAATGTATAGTTAATTGCATTCTACACTAAATTTTAATTTTAATGTATTGTCATATTTACTAGAATGTACGTGGTCTTCATTGCCTAGATTAAAAGTAATCAACTAAAACTTGTATAGCGTTCTGAAGAAAAAAACATACTTTCACTTACACAATTTTAGTATTTTAAAAATCACTCTTAAAATTATAAAATTAAAGTATTACTTACATTAAATGCTTTATAGAAAAAAAAATAGGAATTATTAATTATAAATATGCAATGCACGATACTTTACTCCTCCCATACGAATATACGAATAAACTATATAAAACGATAAATAAACCGTGGATTAAGTATTTAAGTTATATTACAACGTTTGACTCTGTTTGTCCATAGAACTTTTGCTTTATTATAGAATTTTAATGGAAATTAGTGGGGATTGAGGATTGGTTTGCGTTTTACAACTGAAACTTTGTTAAAAAGCCCGTTGAAGTTTCGTGACACAATAAAAGGTCAATAACATTCAATTAAACCCACGACTGTATTTGGGGCGCGGTTGTATATGACTGTATGCAAATTTCGATCATAAATTAATCTTTCACAAACTTATAACAAATGACAATAAGTCTTGTTCGTGTAGAGAGCTTTCTACACGAATGCCAATAGCGCGGCGAGTGATTATCTAGAGTGTATCGACTTAGATCAAGTCTAATAAATTGGATAACGCTATCATTATTAGTTTATCGGCAGATTTAGAGATCCTCTTAACAACATCTTACGAAATATGTTTTTATTCGTAACAGATTTGCACTTGATTGTAATCTCATTTGTGGTTAGTGAAACAAGAGTCGTAGATAGATAAGCATAATCGAAAAGCGGTAGTTCGTTTACGGTTTTAATACAGTATTGTGCCAGAACACAATCGTAACCGAATTTTGAGATAATCACTAATTTTTGATTTAAATTTAAATGTAATTAATGTTGGTTTTTTTAAAACAATCTTAGCATTTTCTTCGAGCAATTCGGCCGTAAAAGTTTATGAGTTTATTAGTGCTTCTCTCAAAAATGACCATAGTGTTAAGATTTAATTATAAAATTAGATTTAAGTGTTATTAGGTTACGATGGGGCTGACATGTATCTGTAGATATTTAAGTCCCTTAAAAATAAAAAATATAAAAAAAACAATCATTTGGCTTTGCTAACTAGCCATGACCTCCTGGCAGAAAAAAATTATGTTTTTAATTCCATATCCACACGTATATCTATCCGTCTGTCATATGGGAACAGGACAAAATGCATAAATAGGAAAAAAGAGTATGTACGTATATTAAGTTTACGCGAACGGAGCAGGGTTAGCAAGTAGAGAATATGATCATTTATAATGTATTAAATATTTAAAAAGTAAAGTAACAACTTGTTACTGTAAAACTGGTTCCAAAGATTTTAAATCTACGCTGCTTCGAAGAATATTTACAGGATACCTAAAAATAAAGTAGTCTTTACTTTACTTTTAAAGTAACGGCCTGTTACTATGCCCACTGTTGGGCTAAGGCTTCCTCTCTCCCTTTTTGGAGAGAAGGATTGGAGCTAAGACCTACCACGCTGCTCCAATGCGGATTGGTAGGTTACACATATCCCCAGAATTCTCTCTAGAGAATTCTGGGGATATGAAGGTTTCCTCAGGATGTTTTCCTTCACCAAAAAGCATGTGATAAATTGCAATTATCAATTAGACACATAAGTTTTAATAGAAAAACTCATTGGTGCCTGCCCGTGGTTTGAACCCATGATCGTCTCTAGAGAGTCACACGGTCTCACCGCTGGGCTATCACAGCTTGCTAAACCTAAAAATGAGCACTAGAAATTCTCTAGTTATATACATTTTTCTTCACTGCTAAGTGTATAATGAGATGTTCGATTCATTACATATGTATAAAATTTGGCAACCGAGAACTTTAAGTAAGAATCGAATGCTTTAATTAATTTTGGATCATCACGGATTTTGTTTATTAAATACTTTATTTTCTATTAAGTATATAAATAACGACTCCTATGAACTCTTATTTATGATTATAAAAAAGGCAGTTACATAATAAGTTAATTATTAAGTTTAATTTACTGCTTTAAAAGCATTGCTTGGTGTAGAGTGTAGAGAAAGATTCAGAATTTAAAAGTTCTTTTTACCGCTCATAGATAGCGCTCAATAACACCGAACCGAGTACACGTATCACCTCAACCTTTATGAGTTAGTAAAAAGCTTTAAGGAGTCAGCAATGGCGTAAATAACGTGCAAGATTTAGTGGGTGGTCGTTTGCCGTATTGATTGGCAAGCGGTCAGGGGTCACCACCCTCGGCTATCGCTAATAACACGAGAACGAAGCCAGCTAGTGGCAATTGATACTAATATGCCTTATGATTGCTTTACTTTGTTCAGCCTTTACAAATGGTACGCAAAAGAGCACGGGAACGATGTTCGAAATTTCATTGTGGTTTAGATTTTTTTTTCAATCTTTGTTTTTAACATCGCACGATTATTTTTCTTTTGCGATTAATTTTTACATATTAACTTAAAATCCATGTTGTAAAGGATTAAAATATAAATACATTCTACCTATATAACTAAAAGACATAACTAACGCATTTAAATTAACAACATTTCGTTGTTTCTGTCTAAACCTTATTGCTCTGTTTGTAAGTGTAATATGAAATAAATCTTTAATGATTTACAATTAAAGTAACCGCCTATTACTATCATACTGCTGGGCATAGGCCTCCTCTCTTAATGTTTTGGAGGAGCTAAGATCTACCACGCTGCTCCAATGTGGATTGGAAGTCTATACATATTGCTATAATTCTCTAGAGATATACAGATTTCCTCACGATGTTTTCCAAAAAGCGTGTGATAAATTACAATGATCCGCTGGATTATCACACCAAATAACTAACTACAATATAAAATCCTTTCCGACCTGTAGGCACGGTTCGAGTTCATTACAAGCACAACTATACGCTTGGACGAGACAATTGGTGTCGATATGCTGAAGATCTTGGACTACTTGGCATAAATCGCGGCTACACTCTGTGCATTTTGTGTCCTTGGCTTCATATAAACGCAATCTGAAATATACAATCAGTATTTCAGAGGATTGTCATTGATGTAGATCTTGAGTATAAAAGCTAGGTATATATAGTATCTACTTGTCTTCATATAAAAGCACCTGAATGTACAGAAAGAATATCAGAGGACCGACAAATGATTTTTTGCTAATTCGAAAGTTGGTAACGCTATGCTACTGATAGCGGTCATCAACCTCCTGCCCTTATCCCACTCTATGTGGGGTCGGCACAACATGTTACAAACATGTTGTACATGCTACTGATAGCGGTGCTGTTCCTTAATAGGTCAGCTTGAATGAATGGTCATACCGTGATAACACTAAGTCGCTTAAATCTTTTATGTACACTGCAACATTTAATGCGGGCATGTGGGATTGATACCTGAGCAGATTTAGGAATCTTCGGAAAAGGAGTATCCTTTTTACCTAGGGAGATCTAGATCGATCATCGCATGGCATCAATTTAGCTAGCAATACATTAAGACACAAATGTCTTAAAAGGATAAATACCAATGGATTTAACGACTAAATCATTCATCTACTATTTTATGGTTATGGCAAAGTACAAAAAGAGATTCAATGTTCTTAAATACTAATATTTTCTAGCTACATTTACTTGCTGTTAATGGAAATCGTGAAAAGAGTTATTGATGCAAGAAATGATAGCTTTACTAATGCAGCACACAATGGATATTTATACGATCCTTATATACGTGTAGTTCTTATAAATCACGTCTATATTACAAACATTCTATAGTTTTTCCTTTAATATGGAAGAAATGCACACACAGTAGTCCGTTCCCAAGATGTCACAGCTTCACTTGTGTTATGGATAACAAACAGCTGGTTAATATATACGTATATAATTTTAAATAAATACACTCAGACTCAAAGAACCTTACTAATGTAAATACTTGTGTTATGGGACAGACATCTACTAAATTTTATACACATATATGAAAAAAACCTATGACCTTCTGGTAAGAGTCACACGATTTCACAATTGTTTTATTACGGTTATATGATTGCATATAAAATGTATAAAATATAGACTTCATCACGTCATCATCCTCGTGTCCTCATCCCACTCTGAGAGGGGTCGGCACAACACGTTATAAACATGTTGTCACATGATTCGGCTACATATTTTACAACCAGCTGCCTGCCTGAAGTCAAGTTAGTCGAATTTTAAGACACCTCGGTAAGAAAGTAGCGGCCTGTTACAATCCCACTGATGGGCATAGGCCTCCTCTCTCCGTTTCTGGAGAGAAGGGTTGGAGCTAAGACCTACCACGCTGCTCCAATGCGGATTGGTAGGTTACACATATCTCCAGAATTCTCTAGAAATATACAGTTTTCCTCACGATGTTTTCCTTCACCAAAAAGCGTGTGATTAATTGCAATTATCAGTTAGACACATGAGTTTTAATAGAACAACTCATTGGTGCCTTCCCGGGTTTGAACTCGTGTTCCCCTCGTAAGAGTCGCACGGTCTCACCGCTGGGCTATCACAGCGCTCGGTAAGAAAGAGAGTGATCTATTCTACTCACCCGAAAACCACACGGTGGGTCAGCTTATATTAGTCGCTTTTTACGACACTTTGGTAAAAAATGAGGGTGGTCTATTCTACACAGCCGGATCACGGGGGATATATCGACTTCATCGCATACTGCTATATTCTGTCCCTAAAAATAGTATATTTCGCATATATTTTTAAGTAGTATTCTATTGTTATTGTATGTGATTGACAACCCTAGGGAAGCCTATAACTTCTCGTCTATTCTACTCAGCCGGATCACGAGGATATATCGACTTCATCACATACTGCTATTTTATATCCCTAGAAATTACAGGTGTAAGAGTAACGACAAAAAGCGTACCCGTATGTGTTTGTTACTACAACAAGTAGTACTCGTTACTATCGTATCGGTACTTTATTCGTTACTTTTGATACCTGATGCCATAGCATTATAGTAACGTGTCGAGTCGTATTCCGGTACGGTATGATATCGGCGCGACATATAACTTACTAACTTTTTTTTTGAACTGACTGTATGCTGTTAGCCTTAACGGCTTTTACAGCGTCACCGGGCGGGATGGGCGAGCGCAGAAGCATCGTCGAGGTTGCGAAATGCAGAGAGTAGAGCGCAGAAGCTCTACTAACGTCGGGGAACGTCGTCCTAAGGGTGCCTCCTGTGAGGCCGGACCACGGCTTAGGGCGACGCGTAGTGGAGGGCTGATGGTATGACTTTGATTAGTCATTGCGACGTCGGAAGGATGGCGAGAAGCCACGACCGACCGACGTCAGAAAACTGGGACCTCGTCTTCGCCGGCGAAGACGCTGTGTGTGTGTATTACGTGTTTCTGTGTTTGCGATCGTTATTTGATCGTCAGGGTCATATAGGACGCTTTTTGGACGCCTATATTTTCGGTGGTCAGACCTAACTGGGATGTAGGTGGAAGCAACTGAAATAAGGGGATTCGAGTGTACCTCAGATTTCTCGAAGTAAGATTTCGAAAAGCGTTTAAAGAGGTGAGTAATGGTAGGGAGTTCGAGGTCTCTATGGAGGTCAACGTTCCGCATGAACCACGGACAACCAGTGGCTGTCCGCATGAATCGGTTCTGTAGTCTTTGGAGCTTGAGCAATCTGACCTTTGAAACGTGCGCGAACGCAACGCTTGCATAGGACATTATTGGTCTGATGCAAGTTTTGTAGAGTGTCACTTTGTTGCGAAGCGACATCTTACTTTTCTTGCATAACATCGGATAAAATCGTCCCATGACATACGCAGCCTTGTTGCAGACTATGTGTATGTGCTCGTGGAAGGTCATGGAAGGTTGAAAGGTGACACCTAGGTACTTGACTTTCTGTTGCCAGTGAATCGGTGTATTATAAAGGGAAATTTCCGTAGGAGTGTCTATGTGAGATCGAAAGCGATTACCGATAAAGTGCATGGCTGCACTTTTATCCGGGTTTGTTTCCATTCTCCATTTGCGGAACCAGCGTCCGAGGCTGTCTACCGCTTTCTGGAGGCGTCTAGTTATAACTTGCGGTCGGCGCGATGTGGTGAATACAGCGGTGTCGTCCGCGAAAAGTGCAAGATGCGTGCGCTCTTTAATAGGCGCCCGTGGAATGTCACTCGTATAGAGCGAGTACAATAGGGGTGCAAGCACAGATCCTTGAGGGACACCAGCACGGATTGTGCGGCGAGACGATAGAGTGCCGTCTATGCCATACCGAAAGGTGCGATTAGTCAGGTAGTCTCGTAAGATAAGTACGAGTCTATCTGGTATATTTAATTGGAGTAGCTTGTAGATTAAACCTGCGTGCCAAACCTTTCGGGTTACTAACTTGCATACCTAACTGCGTAAGGCGAATTTTTTCATTTTTTTTTACAAAATCATGATTTAAAAAAAAAATTTAGATTGTAGGATAATTAAAAGCACAAGTAAATTGTAGGCGGAATCTACTCGATTTTGAAATGGAATTATTATTTTAACTGTGAGAGTAAAATAGATATTGTTTGCTTAGAATGAAATTTAACATAAAATATGATAAAAAAATATTTTTAGGAGATTTCAAATAATTTAAAAATATTTATTTTAAGGGGCTTATAAACAATAAAAAAAACAAACATTGTTCTTCGTAAGTTACATTAAAATTCACCGACAGCACACATTCAAACCACAGATTAGATACCGTATTATGTAGTTACTAATACATACCGATACGAAAGATGCAGGTAACGAGTAACGAATAACATTCGCGAGTAACGATTCGGTACTCGGTACTAGATGGCGCACCCGTTACTCAGTACCGAGTCACGACGGTTTGCTTACTGCTTTACTAGAAATAGTCTATATCGCATATATTTTTAAGTAGTATTCTAATGTTATTGTATGTGGTTGACAACCCTAGGGAAGCCTATAACTTCTCGAATACATGGTTCAGTACACTAAAACTATGTTATAGTATTGCTAAGAGCCAAAGCCTCCCCAGAGATCTCACAACAGGACGTCTAAACAAAAACATGATTAAATAAAATGGCAAATAATGAGACATTTTTTTTTTCCCCGCTACATTTTCTTAATGGGTTTTCGCTGTTCTACTTTATAAATGGATTCCAGTGCACTTTCCCACTTAAGAATAATGTTTTTTTTAATTCTAGGCTAGCTACTCACAAGACTGAATCCAGTACTTTTAATGATAGTCCGGGTGAGCCGGGCTACTTTCAAGCACTTTCGGGGCTCTTATTTGTGAGATCTTTATACGGCGTTACCGTGGCGGGAACTGATTTATTTGGAATTTAGTCAGTTAATTATAAGTTAAGCTAAGTTTAGTATAGCTTATAAGTTTCTTAGCTAGTAAGTGACGTATTATTTCTAACAAATATCGATTTGCTTTCTTCCAATTTTTCTCACATTTATTCCGTCTTATATAGTCGAATTATATTATTATATGCTATTATATGGTACTATATGGTCTATTCTACTCAGTCTGAAACCACGCGACGGGTCAACTTACCTTAGTCGCGTTTACGACACCTCGGTGAGATGAGGTGATGGTAATAAGGGTGGGCTAATCTATTCTACTCATACTCTACACATATACAAATATACACGCAGACTTGAAGAACAAATAAATTGTTTATAGAAAATATTGGCCCTCAGCTGGAATCGAACCCGCGACCTGCGAACTAAAGGTGGGGTCACTACCACATCCGCCAACGGTCCGTGGCGAAACAGTCAGTCGGTCAGGTTTAATTAGTTCATTTACTATCAACGTTCATTAAAAATTCGTCAGTAGTATAATGTGTTGGTTTCGTAGTCATAAAAGCAGTAAATAAAATGACTGTTTTATCACATTCTGCGAATGATCAGTGTAATGGCATTTATAAGGCCCCCTGTCAAAGTTTTATATGCTCATATTTCGAATGTCTTAGGTTATTACACGTACTATTGTATTTTTTATGTACGCCAGGACATCTTGTTTCACGAAATAGTATCTCAGAAATTGTTTGGACTACGTAGAGATTGGATTTACAAATAATTCATGCGTTCGCTTTGCAATTTTGTCGTAGAGTCTATCTCCTAATGATGCTTCAGTTGCGGGGCGAAACGATTGTTGAGTTCGTGATAGTGAACGTGTGTAGTGCTTGTGTATTGTGGTGGCAGTGGTGGAGGTTTGTGCATGCGTTGTTATGAATCCTGCATGTATCGGGTATGAAAAAAACGGATAGTCCACTATACATTTAACACTATATATTTTCTATTTACTGTATCGCGGATTATAGCAAAATAATATTATTATTACTTTTTTTTATGGATCTCCGCAAAGTAACACCTAATTCTATAAATGATTCATGTGTTCTTTTCCATAGAATACAAACACACACAGAATTAATCTATCTATATTTATTACAAATCAAAGTCCCCACAAGCTGTCTGTTGGTGATCGATTTTCTCAAAATCTACTGAACGGATTTTTGTACGGATTTTACTTAAAAGAAGGTAAGAAGGCGGAAAGTTAAGGTTAATAGTACATTACGGTTTTGTGTTAAAGAGTGTTTAAATTGTGTTAAAGAGGTGTGTTTTGTTAAAAATTGTGTTAAAATTACTCGCTTCATGAGAGCTTAAGTCGCGTGCGCCGCGTACCCCAGCATAGCAAGTAAAGATACTTAATAATTTTCAAAAACAATTTATAAACAATATATGTATATAAGCCACATGTTATATTTTCATTTTAAAAATACCCAATAAAAATTTGAAAAAAAATTAAGGAAAAGCAGGATTTTAATAATATATATATTAAAGCTAGTATATAAGCTTCAATTGTACCGAATTTTATATAAATTGCTGCAGGGGATAAGCCTTGAAACACGTAACAGACAAACAGATAACAAACTGTTGCATATATAACATGTGGATGGATTGATCAGGTTAATTTTACACCAAAAACACCTCAAATGAAAAAAATCGGCCAATCCTTCAGTGGGGATGCAGTAAAATTCATAATAAAAACCCCTACATACAGAACACGGGTCATGACGTAACTCGTAAAATCCTGTCTCATTTTATTACGTTCTGTGAACAATCCTGATAATGTCATGTCTAAAGGCTTCCGTAAAAGTTTGATGTACTCTGCATGGTACAGCGATTTCATTGGCCGAATATAAAACTGCCATTACCATCGTAACAGCTTTCAAAGGATATAACACCACTCATGCTTTTTCCTTTACTACAAAGAAATAAGCAAAAGTAGTTTTACCATATGTGTATTTTGTAAATAACGCAGTCACTCATTCTTGCCTTATCCGACTCTAAGTTGGAACAGCTCAATCATCATTCTCCTGCCCTTATCCCACTCTAAGTGGGGTCGGCACAACATGTTACAAACCTGTTGTCATATGATTTGGCTGCGTATTTTACGACCGGCCACCTCCCTGACGTCAACTTAACTAAGTCGCCTTTTACGACACCTCGGTAAGAATGAGGGTGGTCTATTCTATGCAGCCGGATACCACACGGCTAAGTTAGAACAGCTCAATATCAATATCAATGACTTTTGTACACTTTTTAGCTGTCCTTGCGGTTTCACCCGCGTGGACATTAATGTGTCAAAATTTTTCCCGCATACCCTTCATTTTATTTTGAGTGAAAAATATAAATTAAACCAAAATGGAAATAATGACAGAAAAATACCTAAGAAAAGCTAGGCAAAAACAAATTCATACAACATTGAGTTTATTCAGCAAGTCGATGTATTACGCTCGTTACCAAAGTCGGATGGTTACCATGTCACGCAAAGAAGGCAGGCTCGCGGAGCTAATATTTTTTGGTGGCGTATAATTTTAACCTATAAAATCTTGTAAAGTACATTATTTGATTCATATGATATAAAGAAATTTATTGATATATATTAAATAGCGAAGCCAACAAATGCAAGTATTTAGATAAGGCAATCCTTATCACTATTAATGATTAATGATACTGAATAAAAGAAAACAGTCTCGAATATAAAGTAATATTTTTTAGTGGCGTATATCTATAAATCTTGTAAAGTATATTATTTGATTCATATGGTAGAACGAAATTTTTTGATCTATATTAAATAGTTTGTAAAATACGTAGCAAAATCATGTGACAACATGTTTGTAACATGTTGTGCCGACCCCACTTAGAGTGGGATAAGGGCAGGAGAATGATGAGATGATTAAATAGCGAATTTAACAAATGCAATTATTTAGATAAGGCAATCCTTATCACTATTAATAATACTGAATGAAACAAAACAGTCTCGAATATAAAGTGATATTTTTTGGTGGCGTATAATTGTAATCTAAAAAATCTTGTAAAGTATATTATTTGCTACATATGGTATAAATAAATTTTGTGATCTATATTAAATGGCAAAGCTAAAGAACGCAATTATTTAGATAAGGCAATCCTTATCAGTATAAATTATACTGAACAGAAGAAAACAGTCTCGAATATAAAGTTATATTTTCAATTGAAATTTTAATCATAAAAGTAGTTAATGTGAATTAACCATAAAAGAAAGGGACATGCTGTCACGGACTTTTTATAGTATTTTTGTAGACCTATAATTCTCTACTGCATTACTTTAGAGTATCTCTGTCGGTTTACGTGGCGCATGCGACTAAAGCTCCCCACAGGCTAAATTTTGTACGAACTTTTATCTATAATAAGTATAAATAGGTCTATCTATTAGATTATTATTATTAGATAGATATTTTTCTTATTATAACATATGTGTGTAGGTGTGTACGCCGTGTTTTACTTTTAAAAATATTATAATAAAACTTGGTGATCAATCAATGATGAGAAAATATTTAATAACTATGGTGTAAATGCGTTTCTTTCAGTATAAACGTGCATATTCAGGTAAAGTGCCTACTTTCTGATCTTTTGTCGTCCGAACAGCTCGAGTATGCTTTCAGACTAAAACGTCTATCGAGTGTAAAGTACCATTAAGTTATTTTGTAAAGAGTTGGCAAATGGTTTTCTAGATGTTGTCATCAACTATTTTCAAAAGGGATACATTTTTATATAAAGATAATCAATCACAATCAGATAAGCTAGTGATGGGGTAATTGAAATATCCAAGTCTATTAAAAATTTTAATGAACATTTCACTTCAAACGCATTTCCATTTATTATAAAGTGATGTAAAAATGAAGGATACATAATATCTCTCTTTTCTTTATATGTGTGTGACAGAAATAAAGAACAAAGTTATATAGTGTTTCGTTATTTTTCTTTTTTCATGCATATTTCACTTCTTGCCCTTTTCTTTCTGTTATTCAAAGGTTGACTGTAAGAGATCCCTTTTAGGGATAATTCCGCCTTTGTACATATGCTTTTTGTCTTTCTTTTTTTTATATTATTATATATGTACAATAAAGAAATAAATAAAAATAAACAAATAAAGGTGTAATTTATTTTTCTATTATACGTATATATTATATTATCCTGCTAGCCGTGCCAGCGGCTTTGCTCGCGTGGTAAAAAAAAATTCCCGCTTAAAAATCCCACCCTCACAGGAATTCTAATGTAATGTACTATTAACCTAAACCTTTCTCAATAATTGCATTATCTTTTAGTGGAAACGGCACAAAAATCCGTTCAGTGGATTTTGAGAAATCCATCATATACAGACAGACAGTTTTTGGGGACTTTATTTATTATATTTATTATTCTATATTTTATGAGTCATTCCATGTAAAATTGATAAACGATTCGTAGTACTTTTCAGAAGTAAATTTCAATTAAACAATCAAGTTAACGTTTGGCAACATAAAGTTTAACAAGATTTATGTCGGATTTCGGTGCGCTCAAGTAAATATAAGTTACAAATCAAATTTATGTTACGTAACGAAAAGACGAATAGCCCCCTAGCGACTACCCGCCAGCGGCCATATTACGAGGCCAGTGAAATTATGAAATTGGAAGAGTATTCTGATATAACAACTTTATAATATTTGGGTTTCTTTATTTTATAACTAGCTGTGCCAACAACGGCATCGCCCGCCTGTAATTCAGTGATTTATGAGTAGTTATTGAGAGTTAACTATAAGAGATAGGGACATGTTGTCCTGGACTTTTTGTAGCATTTTTATAGATCTATAAGTCTCTACTACATTACTTTAGCGTATCTCTGCTGGTTTACGCAGCGCACGCGACTAAAGCCCCCACAAAGCAAGTTTTTATTAAACAACTGCTCGATCTTCAACACAATTTACATAATACCCATATGTTCTATTTACTTATAACATCCGGAAGTATTGAACTATTACTTAGCATTATATACATTTGCTGAACACACTCGGATTATAGCAAAGTAGTTCTGTTATAGTTTCTGTAATGTGGAAATCCGCAAAGTACCGCCTGCTTCTATTAATCATTCAAATTAAATCATGTTCAGCACTAATGTCGCATTATATTTTAATTCTTACAATTTTAATGAGTTAAAACCCAAGACCCTCACGCAAGAGTCTTACGGTCTTACTTCTGGGCTATTATACGTTTATTATTTTTCAGTTGATGTTTCAACTTCACTCAAATATTAAATTCAAATTCAAACTATGCTTAATTCAAGTACACTTGTAAACAAGTGCTTTTGAATCGTCAGCTCTACTGCTGGTTCGGAAAGCTGTTCTTACCGAGGAGAGCCAGCAAAAACTGGGCGGTCGCTCTTTTCAAATCATCATTCTTATTACTAGTTATATATAGTCATTGTTGTTTTGTACAGGGTCGGAGAGTAGCTATAACCACGCATTCTTATCATCTAGTAATCTTCAACAGTATAACAGGCTTTCCGTATCAACTTCTTTTTGACAGTGATTTTAAACGGCTGTAATGACAAAGCTAAAATTGATTACGGAATTATAGAATCTTATACCCAAACCCACAAACGACTCATGTACTCTTGCAAGGCGTAAAGCATCCGCCGCAAGCTTATGTCGGTTTCGACTTTGTCTATTATATACATCATCTATTGTTTGATAATTAATTATATTTTAATTTACAAACATTAAACCACTTAAATATTCTGTAAAGCTAATGTAAAAAGCTATTTCCTTAAAATTCTCTCCCAAGGAATCACGCGGGTTTAAATTATTAATGCCACTGTCTGTTTATAATTATTAAACTACATACAGGTTAAAAAAACACACACTCTCATTCAGAAGGAATTCCACGTTAAATGAGTGCAATAGAACTTCTAGATTGACCTTTACAAACTAAGCATACCGCAAATAGAATTTTAATAGGATAAATATACGTGTAGGGTGCAATTGATTACACGACTAACTTCTAAAGGGGACGTCCTGTTTGCAGCCGCATACGTACACAGATAAAAATATCGGCAATAGGTAAATATAAATTTCCTTTGAGATAATAACATCTATAAAAGATAAGGTGTTTTTTTTTTCATTATGAGAAACTTCTATAAAAAACCTGCATACTATTTCAATACGCGTATTTAAATATAACAACACATATATTATTACGATATAGTGTACATGTGTATGTCTATGTTGTGTGTGTGTGTGCGTGTTGTGTGTGTTTTATAATTGTATAATCTATGAAATATATATATATGTAAAAGTTCAGGAGCACCCCATTTACACATAATAATATTTTTCCTGTTCCCTAAAGAATAGGTTTTTTTATTTTATATTTTATATATATTGAACCTTGTATAATATCAAAAGTGAAGTCTGTCTATCTGTTACATTCACGGCTAAGCCGCCTATAGCAATATTGATGCAATTTGGTCCAATCAAAGTCTATATATCAAAGTAACATATAGATTATAAGTAAATAATTGAGGGTATTTAGATATTGAAGTTGATGCGAGCGGACGTCGGGTGATAAATATTTATAATATTCTCATACAACTGATTAAGACTGTAGAACATGAGTTAAAAGTTATCTATCTCTTTTCAACAGTTGTGGGTTTCTTCAAGTGTTTTCCAAACCATACAATCCAGGTGGATAACGACCTTATAAAGGTCGCCGAGAGCCGCTGGATTCAAGCGGGACTCTTGTCCCGATCATGAGTTGTGGAGATCCCATGAAGAGACCTAGGTTCAGCAGTGGATGTTCATCGGTTGATAAAGAAGAAGAAAATGACTTCGGGTATGATAAAGAGTGAAACTTACTTTTTAATACATGAACACTGTTTTAGTAGTAGCGCTATGTATTGTCCTAAGTTAGTGTCGGCGCCGATCACCGAAATCTGGATGCCGGGCCGAGGCGCCGGTAGTGTGCGCGACTTGCGAACAGGAGCGGGCAGCGCTTTCGGTTCAGGAACCGACACCTCTTTACACACCTTCTCCTTACACTGGAGACGGCGAAAGGGCGCTGTATCACAAAGGATCATCATCTTCCTACTACCCTTATATATATTTTTTACTTATATATATATTTTTATACATATTTTTTTAAATATTTAATTTCAAAAATTTACTATTATTAAGTCTGGATATACATAATTAGGGTGCATACGTTTATGAGGATGCGTGAAATGTAGTCGTTGACGTACGAGGGTGGCTGATGGTGATCTCTGAAAGTCAGCGTCAGTAGTGAATTACTCATTACTGACAAAGCTGAGAGGTTACCAATTTGGGCATCACACTATGCAGATATTTTACGACACCTCGGTAAGAAAGAGAGTGGTCTATTCTACTCAATCGGATACCACACGGCATTGTTGAAGATAAATTCCAGGATAAAATGCAACCCGATTGCTTCCTAAGTTATAATCTGTATGCGTTATACAATCTTAATCCGTTCAGCGTCTTTTGCGTAATTGTGTAACAATAAATATTATAATAATATATGGGACGATTACATACACGATCGTCCTTCCCCAAAGTAAGTATTAATACTTGTATTATGGGCGACAGAAAACTGGTAAATATATACCTATATTATTTACATTACACAACAATAATTCTAACATCTTAGCTTTTCCACACCGATTTCAATTCCATTCGCCATGCGTGGACTTTAATAGTCGTGATAAGTACCCACTATTATTCTCCAGTCCTTGAGGTGTAAATGCCAAAATAAAATGTCCTTACCAAAAAACAGCATTCAACGACTTTTCCGTAGTTTCGTTGTGACGTGCTTGCGAGACAAACGCACTTTTGTTTCATCATATTAGGATGGATATGGATGAATGGATGGATGGATTTATTAATATCTTTCTCTCTCTCTCGTCAACCAATAGACGTCTATTGTTGGATATAGTGCCCTATCCGAAGAACAAAGTCACATCTCCCATATATAAGCATAGAAAATGTGATTTTGTTGTTCGGATAGGGCGCTAGGTCTTTTCCAAGGACTACCACGCTACATAATGTTGTGTTATCTGGATCCAGCGGCTCCCCACTACCTTTTTAGGGCGTCATTCCACCTAGAGGAGGGGTCTGGCTGCACTACGTTTTCCGGCGCGGGGTTGCCATAGCACCTTGAGACCCTAACGTCTATCGATTATTCGAACTATGTGACCCGCCTATTGCCGCAGCTTCGGGACCCGTTAAGGTATGTCCGTCTGTTCGATCTCCTCATTTGATCGCGCAGAGATACTTCGAGAGATACTCTTTTCATAGCCTGCTGAGCGACTCTGAGCTTTCTTATGAGGCCCATAGTGATGATATGTGTATGTCGATAATTATAACGATGATAATTACTTCCAAAATTAGTGCCTCCCTCGACGATTTTGAGTTTAATCTTATGTAATATCCCTTGTTTCTTCTTAGTTCGCCTTTCACATGGTTCAGGACACACAGGATCCACGTTTGGTGGTATATCAACACAGGCCCTTCTACATCCATCGTTGCTTCCTTTCGCGTAACCACGGTTGAGTGCAACATCATTTACCAATATTTTCGATGAAGTAATAATATCATCCCATAGAGCTTTTGTTTGTGAAAATATTTTTGATACGTGCATTTTTTTATGATTTCAAACGATGCTATCGTTTTATACTTGTCTATTTTAATACTGGATAAATTTAGATCATTATTTTAAAGTTTGATTATATTGTTTATATATTGTAGATTTTCTAATGTGTCATTAGTTTGTCATTCTTTTTAAATACTTGGTTGAAACTTGAAAGTAAGTTGGCTAAAGAGGCCTAAAAAAGTATTATCATTTTTTAAGTCCTTTCTATCGAATTTACATGTAGTTGTTATGTTAGAGTAGGAAAACCAGCCTAAAATATGTCATATTATAATTAAAAGAAAGCATATATGGGTGTAACTGATTTATAGCGATTTTGTCGTGGAGCCTATCCTCCTGATGATGCTTCGGTTTCGGAGCGAAGCGATCGTTTAGATTTTGGTGGTGGTTGTGTGTGTTGCTTGTGTGCATTGTTGCTGGTGGAGGCGCTTTGGGGTGCGTGCAGGTGACTCGTCCTGCATGTGTAAGGTGCGTAAATTTTGCCTGCTTCATACACATTAGCTTTGCATACATTCACTTAACCCGTGCTGATTATAGCAAGATAGTTCTATATGTCTCAAATTTTTATGTGTTAGACTAAGATAAGTATACGACTTTCGTCTTCCCTCAAATTGTTTATTTTGTGTTTTCTTAGATTTTAATGTCACTAATGTCCTTTTTCTTGTTTTATGACTTGACTAATAGTATTCGACACTTTCACAAAGCTCACAATTGGAGATCTTAGTTCTACTTTTAGCAATAACCTTAAGTACAGACCCGTTACTCTCAATATTAGATTACTCCATTTATCTAAAATGTGTCCTTTTTCGTTATGGAAGAGTTTAAGTTCTGTATTATGGTTGGCTACACATATCCTAGGACTCCTAGGGAGATACGCTTTCATCTCCATGCGAATTGCGTTAGAGAATTTTTAATATCAATTAGGAATAATATATATTGAATATAATAATTTATATAAAGAGTTTTGTAGCGATCCATAACACAGAAGTAGCGATATTATTATTTTGTTATAATCCACGGTTATTTGAAATATATGTAATTTTATATATGTGTAGTGAGTGTACAAATTAGACGGCGTTAATTCAACATAATTTATGCCTTCCTATGAATAAATCTGATGTATGCTATTGCAATTAGGTCAAACCACCGCAAAAACAAATACAAGTGTATACGTAAACTGTGGAGCCAAAAGCGAAAATATTCTTTCATTTATACAGATAATAAATAGGCGTGCTAGAGTTACTGCGGAATACATTGGTTAATTGGCGAAACTGGGTCGAGTATAAAAGCAACCCTCAGCATAAAATAATTTAATGAAAAAGTTGTTATTACTTGTTTTCCTCAAGAACTTCTTACCATAATTGTTTTGTATGTTGTCCGCAATAGTATTTATAGGTTCTACAGTGCTAAACTTATATAAACACGTATTTTTCTTCTCCTTGAAATGCCTAAAAAAGAGTTCTAAGCTAGAATGCGTGGTGTTTAAATCTAGCGATTTCCTATGACCTAGTTGAGGGCATCTGTTCATATAGGTTAGCCTGTTTCTTTTTCTCATAGACCACTTTCTAAATTCAGTTGGTTCTAGGGGTCCCTGAAGCTACAATGCTAATATGTTCCCAAAACTTATAAAAAAACTACATACGTATAGTACGTATTGGGAATTGCCCATATTTTGCCACGCCAATTTAGAGCCACATCGAGTCTTCGGGGAACAACGAGAGGTCCACCTGGACCAATTTGGAAACCAAGGTAGATCCTTAATGATGATTTTAATTATATACATAAAAGTAAAGTAAAGTGAAGTAACGGCCTGTTTACGTAAGGTAAAATTCCACTGCTGGGCATAGGCCTCCTCTCTCCCTTTCTGGCGGGAAGGGTTGGAGCTAAGACCTACCACGCTGCTCTAACGCGGATTGATAGGTTACACGTGTCCCCAGAATTCTATAGAGATATGCAGGTTTCCTCACGATGTTTTCCTTCACCGAAAAGCGTGTGGTAAACTGAATTATCAATTATACACATAAGTATTAACAGAAAAACTCATTGGTGCCTGCCCGGGGTTTGAACTCGTGAAACCCTTGAATGCACGGTCTCACTACAGGGCTATCACAGCTTTTTTACAATGATATACATACCTAACAGCAAAAGCTTTTTATGTTCTGTGATAATTAACCACGAAAAACCATGTCTTATGAAAGGCACCGGGTCATTCGTGTGTTAAGGTTTGATTACGCGTCGCGAGCTAGCATCCAAGCAAGCTTAGTAAGTTACAAGCAGTACAATTAAAGTTCCTGTTATATGTATGTCAATATAGCATTCATGTAAATAAATGTTTTTTAAAGGTAATATATAGCTTAACTAAAGCAATATGTTACGATTCAATTAGTTTGTAAATTCAGTACATTTGGATGAGTAAGAATAAAGTTTTATAAGTTCTAACGTAGGTAACTCATCATCCTCCTGCCCTTATCTCATTCTAAGTGGGGCCAGCACAACATTTTAAACATGTTGTCACATGATTTGGCTACGTATTTTACGACCGGCCGCCTGCCTGACGTCAACTTCCCTTAGTCGTATTTTACAAAATCTCGATAAGAAAGAGGGTGGTCTATTCTACTCAACCGGATACCACACGGTGGGTCAACTTACCGTAGTCGCCTTATACGACTTCTCGGTAAGAAATGGGAGTGGTCTACTCTCCTCTGCCGGATAACACACAGCGGGTCATCTTACTTTAGTCGTCTCTTACGAGACCTCGGTAAGAAATGGGGGTTGTCTATTTTGTTCAGCCGGATACCACACGGCGGTTCTAACGTAGGTAACTTACGTATACAAATATAGCAGGGAGAGAAATAAGTGTTGAGAGCGAAAGTGGAGGTGAATGGTTTTCCACCTTGGCACTGTCGTATTTATAGATGCTCCGTTTTAACTTAGCTCGTGAAAGTGGGTTATATTTAGACTTTTATTATTAACGTGACACATATATACTC
This sequence comes from Morpho deidamia, assembly GCA_947086505.1. Classification (NCBI taxonomy): domain Eukaryota; kingdom Metazoa; phylum Arthropoda; class Insecta; order Lepidoptera; family Nymphalidae; genus Morpho; species Morpho deidamia. Next base: position 12,066,536 of record CAMTZC010000026.1, on the reverse strand, counting down.
GTCGATTCATGGTATTAGTTGAAGTAAAAGATAAAATGCAAGCAGGTTTGAGAAAAGATTACGGAGTTCATTAATTTTTGGCTGTTTCGTATAATATATTGGTCAGTTCTTCTTCTTCTTCTTCAGCCGATGGACGTCCACTGCTGGACACGGGCCTCTTCGTGGGATCGCCACACCACACGATCTTGCGCTGCCTGGATCCAGTGGCTCCCTGCGACCTACTTGAGGTCGTCTGTCCACCTCGTAGGGGGTCTACCGACGCTGCGCTTTCGATCAGTTACTATCCCACTACTGAACGAAAACTGCTTTCCTTAGATTCAATTTGAAGCAGTTTACCAGCCGATACATGGACACCCAAGAATTCCACCACCGTTCCGTTCTTCGTACTATGTATCCTGCTGATCGCCACTTCAATATCGCCACCGGACTATATAGGTTCATTTTCTTAAGTTCTGAATTGATCACGTAAAGATAATCATAAATACTCTGATTATGAGAAAATCATCATAGCGTAATCCATCATCCGCTCAGCTTTACAGCTTATTAAATTTGTTATGAAGCCTATAACCAGGGGTTACTAAATAATAAATATATGGGTACACTTACACACACGGTCATCTTACCCCAAAGTAAGTAACTTAATACTTGTGTTATGGGTGACGGATAACTGGTAGATATACTACATATATAATTTAAATACATACTTAAATACAAATACACACCCAGACTCGAAGAACCAACAAATTGTTTAAAGAAATTGTGGGCCCACGGCGAACCCGCGACCCGCGGAGCTGAGGGCAGGGTCACTACCCACTGCGCCAAGGGGCCAGTCAAATAATACAACATTTTATTTTGATATAATCCGTGATAATATAGCAAAATAATTTTATTATTACTTCTGCATTCTTGGTTGCTAACTATCAACCTAATTCGTAAAATATGTAACATTTAGTAGTATTTATGTTATTAATTTATCTTTTTTTTAGAGAAATATATTTTTTAAGCGCCAATTCGTAGATATATCTTTTGTGAGACGAAGCTACTATGATAAATTACCTGACTGACGTCAAACCGGAGGACCAATTAGAGCCGAGTGGAGCGTTTAATCTGAAAAATATCTTCACGGGGCTAAGCGTTTGAACGAGATTTCTGTTAAAAAGTTTGCGAAATTGGAGTGGAATCGAGCACGCTGTTTGATAAGTACGTTTTTAAAATGTTTGCTTCGGTTTTCATTGCATATAATAAGGCTAAAAGTTGATTAAGGTAATTCGATCCACCGTGTGCTGTCCAGCTGAGTACAATAGGTACCACCTTCATTTCAAGGTAAGTTGACGTCAAACATGCGGCCGGTTGTAAAATACCTAGCTAAAACATGTAACAACATGTCTAAAACATGTTTTACCGAAGTTAGAGTGGGATGATTATGAATAAGGGTAACATGAAATACCAGTTTTATTTTGAGTAACTTTAGATAGCAAAGAGGTACCTCTGGAGAAAATGAAAGACTAAACTATTCTACATCTGGATAAAGGCTTTTAAAGAGAAGGATTAAATCTTGGGACCATAAGAGCATTCCAATATAATTCTTATACTATAAATGTAAAGTTTGATATATTTTTATGCTTAGATGTTTTATTTGTATCACACATGTCTCAGCGGATTTGGTTAAAATTTTATACAGATTTAGTTTCATAACGTCGATTATAATAAGATGAATATAATATAGCTGATTCTCCGAAAGGCAAGGAGCGCATTAAATTAGTGTTCATAAAATTATGCTTTACTTTGCGGAAGCCCAGAATAGAAAAGTTCAAAAAAAATTTTTTTTATATAATCCGCGATATAAAAAAATATATGTAATGGTAAATGAAGAGTGTAACTAAACTCATGCACTACCTGCCACCAATAACACAACAATACATAAGCACTGCACATATAAACCACCACAATATCAACAATAGTTACGCCGCGTAACGAAAGCATGATCAGCAGGCCTACGATGAACTCTTATTGCGACTCAATTGAAGACGTAAACAAATTTTTTTTCAAAAGTAATAATAAAATTATTTTGCTATAATCCGCGATACAGTAAATAGAAAATATATATAGTGTTTAATGTATAGTGGACTATCAGTATTTTCATACCCGATACGTGCAGGGTTCGTAAAAACACATGGATAACGCTTCACTTTGCGATTTTGTCGTGGAGTCTATCTCCTGATGATGCTTCGGTTGCGGGGCGAAACGATTGTTGAGTTTGTGATAGTGAACCTGTGTAGTGCTTTTGTATTGTGGTGGAAGTGGTGGAGGTTTGTGCATGTGTTTTTACGAACCCTGCACGTATCGGGTATGAAAATACTGATAGTCCACTATACATTAAACACTATATATATTTTCTATTTACTGTATCGCGGATTATAGCAAAATAATTTTATTATTACTTTTGTATTATTGATCTCCGCAAAGTAACGCCTAATTCTATAAATTATTCAAATTTTTTCTGCTTTTTCGTTCCATGACGTCTTAAAGACGCACACTTTAAGTCGTTGCCGAATGAGCGTTTAGAATTCGTCCTAAGAACATGTGAGTAAAAGAAACAGAGTTATCTATAGTTCATATAACGTTATCCTTTTCAAACATTACGAACTCCAATGCAATTCACACTTCATGGTACGAAAAGAAGCGGTTAGCGGTCGTCATTTACGTCTTCAATTGAGTCGCAATAAGAGTTCATGGTAGGCCTGCTGGACATAGACTCCACGTGAAAATTGTAAAACCATTTTTTTTTCAAATTGATTATTACTTCAATACATATTCCAATTGAAATAATTGGATAGTTGTGAACTTTGCACAATCTAGTTATTTTTTCGACCCCAAAACAGTTTTTCTAAAAGGTGGACAGAGTGGTGGAATTGGCACTCAATGAATCTTAAACGATTACAAAAAAGTAAGGAATTATATAGAAACTTTTTTAGTCAATTTTATTAGTTGCAATTTTGTACAGAGATATGTAACAATCTAAGTTAGGATAAAGATCCAAGAGTGTTTATGAGAATATGTTGTTGTATATCATCATCCTCCTGCCCTTATCCCATTCTAAGTGGGGTCGGTACAACAGGTTACAAACATGCTGTCACATGATTTCGCTACGTATTTTACGACGGGCCGCCTGCCTTACGTCAACTTACCATAGTCGTATTTTAGGACCCCTCGGTAAGAAAGAGGGTGGTCTATTCTACTCTGCCGGATACCACACGCCGTAGAATATGTTATTGTTCATGAGACTAAATTATATTCTTAGAATGGGTCCGTAAGCCGAAGTGGATCCCATAGAGTAGGGTGAAACCAGGCTAAAAATGTGTCTTATTACAATGAAGAGAAAGCATATGAGACTGTATCTATCTCTCTTTTGTGTATGATTAAACAAGGACAAGTAAACAAATACGAGTTTCATTATTTCTTACTTACTGGCCTGGCTATTATTCCCCTAATCTAGAACAATAACTCTATGAGATAATCGCAAGTAAATATAATACAGAATAAAAAAGATACGATGAAAGTGTAATCCATTTTTACGTGGGTTTCCACTTTGTTTCCTTACCGTTTATTGGCACGTGGGACGTATGACGTATCGGCAGTGTTACGTAACAACCGCTGACGTTTATCAAATAGACCGTGAAAACATCATCACTCATGCGTAAGGTAACCATATTCTTCGAGTGAGTCTCGATAAATACTACTTATATATAGTTTTAAACAAATACACCCATTATTTAAAATTATATAACTAGTATTTATCAGTTATCTGTCACCCATAACACAAATAAGTTTTTAAGTTACTTAATATGGGAACGGACAACCTTATGTGTAATTATCTAATATATTATTTATTACACATATTTATTTGGCTAGAGTCTGATGTCAGTCCCGATGACTGACTATAAGTGTATATAATTTTTTTCTTGAATTTAAACTATCGTGAGTAGTATTAATAGTTCAGAAACTGGCTATACTCACTTACTCAATTGGGCTAGCCCAACTTTTTCGTGTCCAGAACGAATGTGTCATGTAAAGTGCTGATTAATAAGGGCCCCGGATGGGCTCGAAACTAGTATATATTTATATATAATGTTAGTGTAACTGTACATTATATATTTATATATAATGTTAGTGCGTTAACATTATATATTGATATAATGTACAGGTGCACTAACAATCATCATTCTCCTGCCCTTATCCCACTCTAAGTGGGATATAAAATACGACTGTGATAAGTTGACGTCAAGCAGGCGGCCGGTCGTAAACTACCTAGGCAAATCATGTGACAACATGTTTGTAACATGTTGTGCCGACCACACTTAGAGTGGGATAAGGGCAGAAGGATGATGATTTCATCGAATGATTTTATTTTCACCTAAGTATCGAGCATTATTCAAACTGAACCTCCTCATGTACCTTGGTTTAACAATACAGCGTTGAACAGAATTATGTTAGTCATAGCATTTAGAATTAGATCTGGTCATATGCCTTTAAGGAGTTTCGAATATCTAATGAAAAAGATTCATTCGCCGAACTGTGAGTCTTGCGGTATCAAAGAAGATATTCAACACTTACTTTTGGCATGTGACAAAAACCGAATTTTGAGTTAAATTTAAATGTAATTAATGTTGGTTTTTTAAATACAATCTTAGCATTTCCTTTGAGCAATTCGGCCGTAAAAGTTTTTACAGTCTATTAGTGCTTCACTCAAAAATGACCATAGTGTTAAGATTTAATTATAAAATGAGATTTATAGAAGCAGGCGTCACTTTGCGGAATTCCATATTACAAGCAATATAACAGAACTAACTACTTTGCTATAATCCGCACGGGTTAGGTGAATGCATGCAAAGCCAATGTGTATGAAGCAGACAAAATCTACGCACCTTATACATGCAGGACAAGCCACCACATGCACCCCAAGGCACAATTCACCAGCAACAACGCACACAAAAGCAGCACACACACCCACCACCACAATCTCACAAATGTGAATTGTGCCTTGGGGTGCATGTGGTGGCTTGTCCTGCATGTATAAGGTGCGTAGATTTTGTCTGCTTCATACACATTGGCTTTGCATGCATTCACCTAACCCGTGCGGATTATAGCAAAGTAATTAGTTCTGTTATATTGCTTATAAAATGAGATTTAAGTGTTATTAGGTTACGATGGGGCTGACATGTATCTGTAGATATTTAAGTCCCTTAAAAATAAAGATAATTAAAAAAAAGTATCGAGCATGTTTCTAATGAAACATGACTCATGAGGGCAAGTGCCAACTTGCGTGAGGCGCGCCCGTCCACGCAAAAATGGACATAATTGTGTGATTTGCTTTCATTGAAACTACCACTGCGATGACTAGGGTCAGGGGTTGATACTGACCTTGACATTGCTTTTTATAAAGAAGGCTGTTAAAAAGAGGCTGATACAGAAAGCCTACTATACTGTTGAAGATTACTTAGATGATAAGGATGTGTGGATATAGGTGCACTTTTACCCTGTACAAGACAGTAATAAATAAATGTGACTAGTTCTAAGATTTATATTTTAAAAAGAGCAACCGCCGAGTTTCTTGCTGGCTCTTCTCGGCAGGAACAGCTTTCCGAACCAGCAGAAAAGTTGACGATTCAAAAGCACTTGTTTACAAGTTTACTTGCATAAAGAATATTTTGATTTGATTTGATTTGATATATATTAATATATGTTAAATGTCGTGTTTGGCGTAGTTATGCTGCATCGAACACAGCTGTCGATTACAGCGCTTCGGAAATTTTTATATCGTTATTTAACATTTCACGATCTATAATAATTATGATTTTTTTTATTGTAATAAGACTTTTTTCCCCCATAATTTTCTTTTCATTTATTTTTTATTTTATTAACATTACTCTAATGTGAATTATGTTTAATATGTTTTTGTTGATAATTCTTAACTACAAAACAAAGCATTTTTGTATTATATGATTTATTTATTTATTTAAATTTCACAATTGCATTATAAATGAAATCAACAGATATCTAATGATGCTCGCACTAGGTCGCCCTGTACCGCGATCATCAACCTTCCCAAAATAGTACAAAAGATTCAATAATTATTAAAATAAAAATAAATTGTTCCAATTGTGAATTAGCTTTTATCATGCAATAATCTAAAATTAAGGAAATTGTTGCTATAAGCCAGATATAATACTTATATCCGAATCATGATAACAAAAATTTCGTATGTTGCGAGATTGCGTTTGTGTTGCGAGCCCGGAGTGTGAGTATGTGATTGTGAGAGAGATAGAGAGATGTGTTAGTGTAATGTAGTTGTGTGTGTACCTTGATATTATTTTGTATTAAAATTTGCACGCTATTTAATAGTAAAATAAGCGAATATGAATAAATAAATAAACATTAAACAAGGGCAGCTTTTTTTACCTATTTAAGATTAATTTATCTGTTATTATCTTCATACTGGGCATAGCCCTAAGTTTCAAGAAGTATATAATAAGTTTATCCACGAAGTTACATCAATACATATTTGGCATGGCAGATTTCAGATATATATATCAATATTTCAGATATAATGCATCTGACGTATGCGGGTTTTTGTTTACCTGCTAAATACTTTTGTCATTGGTGACGGACGATTGGTAAATATTAATTATATATTGTTTGGTATAAATTATATAATGTAAAATATACTTACCTATCAATAATCTTTGAACAAACATTTAAATATATAAATACTCATTCTTAATACCCAGACTCTAGGAATAAACAAATTGTTTCGAAATGTTGATAGTACAATCGAACCCGGAACCCCCGGAGCTGAAGGCAGATTCACTGCACCTGCGCCAACGGGCTAGTCAATTATCAATCCAAAACTTCGTTAATGTTGATATGCCAATCAATCAATCATATTGAAATATAAATCAATTTTATTAAAAACCTTTCCTAAAATCTGCCGCTCTATGCTCAAGCATACTTAGCTTTCTGGTACCAAGGTTCTTAAATCATAGCTTATTCATTACAGACTGCATGATAGCGACCTACATTATGCAGCATTAAGAGTTGAATAGAAAATATCATATAATAGTTGCAATGTTAAAAAAAGGGGAGATGAAGTAATTCCGTGCTAATTATGCTTCTATAGATAGGAATAAGATAATAAGGAACAAAAACAAAAGTTAAATAAACAGAAAGATTATGTTTGAAATAACTAACCTTATTGTGAGTAAGCCGACCTTTAAAAGTACGTATAGTACCCGGCATTAAATAATGCACCTCGATGTTTAGAACGAAACAGCCGGCCAGTTCGGTTTCGTAGAGCGCTGTCACTGCCACACACGATGCTCTATTAAGCAGAATATAGCCGATTTTCTCTTTCTAAGCCTCGATGTGCATTATTTATTGCCGCGTACTATATGTATTGTAAAAAGCTGTGATAGCCCAGCGATGAGACTGTGCAACTCTTTTGAGTTCAAACCCCGAGAAGAGACCAATGAGTTTTTCCGATAAAACTCATGTGTCTAATTGATAATTGCAATTTCTCCCACACATTTCGGTGAAGGAAAACATCGTGAGGAAACTTGCATATTTCTAGAGAACTCTAGGGATATGTGTAACCTATTAATCGCATTGGAGCAGCGTGGTTGGTCTTAGTTCTTACCCTTCTCCCCTCTGCCCAGCAGTGGGATACAGGCCGTTACTTTACTTTTTTATTTTATTGTAATGGAACAAATTTAGATTCTCTTCTATCGTTTTATCCTAGTTTGGGGGTTAGGAATTCGCAACAATGTGTTCGTTATATATTTTGTGATGTATAAAGCAAATTAACTTAAGGGTCTACAAGTTTGTAAATTTAATAATAAATAAAGTAAAAGCATAACTCGTTCAATTGATTTTTACAATTTATCAGTTTTTCGGTTTATTCAGTTAACGGACTGAATTACATAGTCATTGTTTTCAAGTCTGTATGTCAAAGGCATGGGTGGTTTATCGATTTAATGTATTTTTCATTCTTAATTTTTTTTTAATATTAGCAGTCTCCACTTCTTCTCTATATAAACTTTGAAAATTTTATAGACCTCCGTTTGCGTTATTTTCATAAAAAGGGATTCAAAGATGTTGCTTCACGTATTGATGTATAAATTAATAAATAAATAAGGCTAAAATGACGCCCCACTCTCGTATTTAAGCACTCAAGCAAATTTAAAATATTTACGAAAAGCACATAAAAATTCAATTGTATTGGTCAATCAGTTGCTAAAGTTTGGGTTAATGAACGGTTGTTCTTGAATTTTTGTTTTTCTAGTTTATTTTTCTCAGAATAATGTCTTTTTTCATACAATAAGCTAGCGCTACTTCATATAATGTACGTTGCCAGATTTATCACGCGACTAGTCGACCGCTGCATTCGCAAACAGTTCGTGAATGTTACACAACATTTGATACAAGAGACAAAATGTCATTATAAAGATTAGCATTCACATAGTATTTATACTAGTTAAGTAGTTGGGTGCGTCATTTCAAATTAGACAAACTCTTACACAGTTTACGCATGTATTTTTCTCATTGATTACATTGAGTAACAGATGGCGCCACTAGTATTTTACTCAGCGCTATAGCGGTGCTTTTAGAATTGTATTGGAAGTCCCCAAACAAAATGCATATTGATTAACCTCGTCCACAAGTTCTTCTGGTTTTAAGTGCATCCAACTGGAACACTAACCCTGAGCAAAACTCTAAACGGTGTACCTTCTAGAACATTCATATTTGGAATGCTGTGAATTATGCGATATTCTCTGTATAAGTGACAATAAATTCACTATCCTTTCATTTGTACGTATTCTTTCCGTCGACCGCACGTCCGTCCGGTTTGATGCGTTACATTGATATCATTATTAAAATTTAAGGCGCTGAACAGAGCCAAATAGGCTGACTTAAAACACGTTTTTAACAAAAGCTATAGGGATGACGATTAAAAGAAAAATATATGTTAATATACATCATATCTCAGAGAGAATGTAAGATTTCAAAACATGATTACGATACTTTTTTTCGATAAAAAAAATTGGTAAATAGACCTCTGATTTTTACTTTGATCGCAAATATCTCTAATATTTATCAACAAAAATTGGTAAAATTAATAAGACTAATAAATCAATATAATATAAAGAGAATGTAAGATTTAAATTTTGAATTAATTAAGATATTTCATTCAAATTAAATATTTTTTAGAAAATAGCAAAACTGAAACGAGTCATCGTCTCGCTTCTCTTTTACATCTACGAATATAGACAGTGATCGCTGAGGCGCGCTGCTATATGGACGTGTGTCGCTAGCTGCCGCCTTTTGTGACTATTCCTTGTTGATAATATGTCTTTTTTTAGGTGTTTAGTTATAGTTTCAGCATACTTAGTTTTATAAGATTAATTAGACATAAGTTTTTTAAATAAATTGTACAAAAAAAGTTTGGATAAAATAGTGTACACCTACAATGGGTGTTAAAAAATTAAGTTTGTCGCTACGCCTTCGCAGAAATTGTGGGCGTGGCTTATATGCCGAAATCTGAATTTACGCCAGCTCTGTTCAGCGCCTTAACATTTAATGTATTTAGATATTGGATTTACGATAAAATTTCACAAAATAGACAATATACTTACAATTTTAGTGTTGAGATGCATAAGCTCGCGCTCGGTGACCCGACGCCGTGCGGTTTCCATTTGCTGTTGCCGGTACTGGTTGTACTTATACAGCAGATACATTCCGGGCAGCGCCAACACCACGAAAGGGCGCATCAAGCTCGACGATGACGAAGCGCGCTGCGGCATTTTGTTGGCATTTCCTTTTCAAACATCGACACACATTCCCTCAGTATTCGATGAGGCGAGAATTTTTAATTGGGTTTCCGCGGCGTATACTACTGAGACCATTTTGAACTGTCTATATTAAATAATTACTAAATTTATGGAAGATACTGCGTAAACTAGATCTAGTTTTAGCAATTCTACAGCGTCAAACTATATTATATTAATGGGGTTTCTAGAATTATTGCTTTTCTAATAGACCTTATTTTACAGGATACCCGCTACTACGCTTACGAATCAATCTGAAACAAATGAAAATCATTAAATAGATAAGTTTAAAAATGCAAATAAAATATACTTATATAATCAGTATGTTTGAGAATCGGCTACTCTCTATTTTCATACCCCTAAATAATAAGGGTTATCCAACCCTGAATTGTTTATAATATTTTTTGGTCATTTTTTATTTTGTTAATATACCTAGTGTACAGAAGTTCCCTAGAAATTTATACAACAAAACAACATTTGCCCGGTTAGCTAGTCAACTACAAAGGTAGCTACAGATTAATATGTACGAAATAACTTGTGCAGATTTAATCAATTGTAAAGCTTTTTATTTTCCTAATATTTTCTGCGCTATTAAGTTAATAATGTCCAAGATAAGTAGTTTAATAAGTAACATATACTTATAAAACTACCGCCTCCCGTTTTTAGTTCACAATTGTATTGCAGAGCTATTGAAGCTTTTAACTGAAAATAGTTCGCAATTAACTATTCTATTCGTATACAGATGTCGACATTCGCCGTCGATCCAAAGGAAGCGATCAATCAACTCATTTCTGAACCATTACCTCTATTTCGGGCTCAGGAATTACCATGGAAATTGCAACTTTATTAAAAACTAATTTACCGCCTAACTCTATTGCACTGTTACCGTCGCTAATATCGGCTAAATTGATAGTAAAGTGCGCCTTATCTAAGGTTTAATTTTTTAAGCGCATTAAGCGCATCGCTTACTCTAACAGTGAACTAAGAATTATCATTTTTTTGGTTACAAAACCTTTCTAATATTGTACAAAATATTATAAAATTGTGTTTGTTTATCCATCTTTTACGCTCGAACAGACTATAGGATCAATGTGATTTTCGTAATGAATATAGTTGAAGGACAAAATATTAAACATTAGACTTTTCATTATTAAAGCAGAGAATGAGCAGCGTTGATGTTTCCATTGCGGATTCGTTATACAGGTCCTAAGAATTCTCTAAAGATATGCCGGTATTCTAGAAACGTTACTTCATCAAAAAGTGTGTGATGAATATTAAATCTCAATTAAGCATATAAAGTGAAAGCTCGAGGCTTAAACCAATGATTCCAAGGTGAGTGACAGACAGTATCACCATTCAACCATTCATTGCGAAAACTGTCCCAGGGGATAATTGATCGGTTAAGGATGTCATTTTATGGAACCATGTCACATCTATTACTTTTTTCCTTTCATCGTTCAAAGTAAACGCATTGTCATCATCAGATTAAAAGGCGTATGCCGCTCTCGCAATCGTTAACTTTAAATAAAATCTCTTTGACCTGAATTTTCGATAAAAAATATTTTCCGAGAGAGACGGCGTTCTCGAAACGACTTTTAATGGTGTTGTTCAAAAGTTCATAGTCACACTTATAAGTTAGGTAGGTAGGTAAGTTAGTTCGTAATGGAGAATTGCAGATAGATATATTTATGTGATAGTGCGACAGACCGATAATCGTTGAAATCTAAAGGTATTGAGTAAACGACACTACGAAAAATATACCATTTGAAAACGCCCCACTAGACAGTGATACGATCTCTAAAGGTTGTAAGAAGCTGCTAAATCCAAGTGACAAACATCACATAAAGCGAAATTTTCTTGCAGAAAACAGAATCCAGTTGTTTAATTGCACCAATTAAAAAGATAAAGCAAATATTGATGGCAACGATGTATTGCCACATGATGTTGGATGTTGACATTTGTTGTTATTTCAAAACACAATATAATTTTACGCTCAATGACTATTAGAATTTTGCAATATGCGATATTAACAATAAAAAATCTTAAATTTTTTAAATTAAATTTCAACAAAAGTTACAAAGTAGAGTGACTTGAAATTCTCAAATCACGTTGCATTTCCAGAGGGAAGTTTTATTTTTTTATTATGATTTTCTCAAAGGCATGGAAAATCACTTCGAAGCGTAAATATATAATATGAAGCTGAGCCAAAGCAATCTTAGTAATAGACAACAGACCAGAAGCTCCAAATATAAGCACAAATTAAATAAATACTTTGGTATAAGCCTGTGCCTGCTCACCAAAATCAAATTTTGATGTTACCGATTAGATTGTGGCACGACAACTTTATGTATTGAACAGCAATAACTGATATTCAATACAGGATTATATAAAGAATTTCGTTAGATTTACATTCTCTCTTTTTAAGGTCATTTGTTGGACATCGCTCTCTTAAAGAGCTAATTTCTACGCTGATCTTGTGCCCGTTGAATTTAGGGGCTGTCTTCGAATTTATTAGTTTCATCTTTTTAGTTACCAGATAAATACACACTACGCAGTCTACAAGCTGTGTTTTAAATAGATCACCATTTTAGCTTTGGAATACTAATGTCCATCGCTTCTTTAAAATACACACGCCACTACAGCTTTGCATTTGATCAGGCTATGTTGCTCACTGGATCGGTCGAAGGCTCTTTATTTCGAATGAAGGAAGAACTATGCTTTGAGGCTTTGAAGCATTCCTCAAAGCGCATCTACTAGCAACGTTCTTCTGCGTCTTTAGAGACTCTTTTATGCATAGCTCATTATCCTCGTTTAGAAATCTTATTTGGAAATAATAGCCTCATCAATTTAACAATTCTTTCTATTTTAACAACGCTTTCCACTGCAGAAAACATCGTTATGAAAAAAACCCCATTGGCCCAGTGTGAATATAAGTTTTATAACAGAGTTTTTAAATTTTAACTTCCATGTTTAAAAGCTTGTAAAGTAAGTATTTTTAAGTGACATTTTTCGTATACTCAATTCAACTAAATGTTACTTATACTTGGAATTCTTATTATGTACAAACCCTTCATATCTGGGGCATATAAATGATTACTATTCGGTAAGTAGGTCTGCGGGTAAAAGCACTTTATAAAGGTTATTGACGTCTTTTGATCGATTGTGGTGTAAATTTATTTTTTCAGAATGAGATATAAAATAATTTGGTCTCTTATCGTACAATGAAATATATTTTTTAAGTCGTTGACTCTTTTTGTATCCTTTTGTTATTAAGTGGAATACGATAACCCAAAATATATGAGTTCTTCCAATACACGGTGTATGTTATAAATAAAATTATTTGATCATGTTTCAATAATACAGGTATGAATTTATACATTATTTGCTGTATAAAAAGAACTGATAGTATATATAGAAATATAGATAGAAAGTAAACACACAAAGTTTAATAACGGAAGAAACCTTGCTTCCCGTGAAAGCGAGATTCTCGAGTTCATTATTTTCTGAGACGTAGAAGGGGATAAAAATAATTTTCCTCTTCCTAAGTAAACAAAAACTATATTTATAATATGTAGTTGATGCAAAATATTTTTTACTTCTTTCCTATCAATTTTCTGGTGTAGAATTTGGTATTTTCTTTTAACTTAGGTCTTCCTTCAGTATATAGTAAAAAATGTACGGGTATATATTTAGAATTTTCAATTTTTATATGCTGTTTAGAGAAATGTTTTCCTCAAGGGCCAGTGCGGAATGAAAGAATCACCAATTTAGCTAGTTTTACTTACCATTTTTAATCCTTGAAAGAAATTTAAGAAAGGAAACCAATTTGACGTAAAAAATTACAATGCAAAGACATTCAGTAGCAACAATAGAGTAAAGAAAGATTGCTTACTTGTTTAATTAATCATATCCAGAATCGGCACATATCGCAATGAAAGGGCAGAAACTAAATATAATACAATTATAACATAATGCCTAGGTTATATAACGATAATATACAACGTCATTTCATTTTTCAGTAATATGTTAACTTCTAACATTGTTTTTCAAAGTTCACAGGTCATATCTTCCATCAATTTACGCTAGAAAAGGTACAATTTATGCACCAAAAAAATATCGCACGTGATTATTGTAATCTTATCTTATCTTATCTTCTTACTTCTTACCAATATTATAAATGCGAAAGTTTGAGAGTATCGATGGATGTTTGTTACTCTTTCACGACGAATCCGCTAAAACAATATCGACGAAATTTGGCACAATTATTCCTTATACACCGGAGTAACATATAGGCTATAAAAATCCTGTTGATTCTACAGGAATAGGATGACATTTAAAAGCGCCATCTATTATCAACCTATCAAAGTTTAACATGGCAAAACAACGTTTGCCGGGTCAACTAGTTATCTATATATATAAAGTCCCCAAAAGCTGTCTGTATGTGATAGATTTCCTCAAAATATACTAATGGGATTTTTATACGGCTTTAACTAAAAAAAAATCAGTTATTTAGGAAGGTTTAGGTTATTAGTACATTACGGTTTAATGTAAATTGGCTGATGTACATATTTGTGACACAATGATATCCAAGTGGGCACATATACAGCTTGTATTGGATAAAACCAACTTTATCAGCATATATTAAAAATTCCGCTCTAAGACCGCCACAGCCTTCAAGCAACTTGAACACTGCAACTCAAAAGCCTTCAGGGGTTGTTGCAATCACGTTTATTGTCAACTGCGGCTGCCTTTTGTTTTATTTTGAGTCTGTGGAACTATGTCTTGGCTTTATTTATCTTTACCGCGCCCGCGGCCGTAAGACGGCAGAGTGGTGTTTCTATTTTGAGATCAGTTTTTCTCAACATACCTTTGCCTCCATGCCTAGCTTCAGGGGGTTTCATTCTGACTGAAAATCTCTACGTAAGATCGAAGTACACGCTATTGTATCATAATGAAAATAAGAGAGCTGTGATAGCCCAGCGGTGAGACCGTGCGACTGTTTCGAGGGGACCACGAGTTCAAACCCGGGCAGGCACCAATGAGTGTTTCTATACAACTCATGTGTCTAATTAATAATTCACCGTGTGGTATCCGGCAGAATAGAATAGACCATCCTCGTTTTCACCGAGGTGTCGTAAGAGGCGCCTAAGGTATGTGCCGTGTGGTATCCGGCTGCATAGAATAGACCACTGTCAGTTCTTACCGAGGTGTCGTATAAGACGACTAAGGAATTTGTACCCGAAAACCTATTAAAATAAGTATCAAGCTTTAGAGTTCGGCTAGACAGTGGTTAGATACTGGAAATTTGATTTGAGTATGTCAGGTAAATGTTTTGGAAATTTGTTATTCCGAACTTTTCAGCGGGAATCAGGTTGTTTGACTCTAAAAGTCTGTAAGCTAGTCTGGTAACCCAAACCCCAAAGTAGGGTCGGTGAGCCGGACACCGCTGACGTCACGACCGCATCCGGGCGCACCGCAACGCGGCAAATGGCCACTCCATTACCAGCTGTCCGATATAACTTAACATTTTTATGTAATATTGCGCACACTATGCGGCGTTTTATTGCTTTTCTTTATGACACACGAACTGATGTTTATTGTTTTTTGTTATTTATTTCTGGATTTCAAAATTTTACATTTAACTGTTTTCATAGAGTTAACGGGACGGGCTGTCGCAGAGGAGCCTTTACAATAAACTGTTAGCTCTGATAGATTTTACAGCGAATTATATTATGGGGGATGACTGTCGGGTATACAAACTCACTTTGTCCAATTAAATTTCTTTATAGTTTATTCAATTAAAATTTCTCTTATACTACTTACTACTTGTACTATACAAATTATCATTCCCCTGCCTTTGTCCCACTCTAGGTGGGGTCCGCACAACATGTTACAAACATGTTGTCACATGATTTGGCTGCGTATTTTACGACCGGGCGCCTGCCTGACGTCAACTTATCTTAGTCGTATTTTACAACCCCTCGGTAAGAAAGAGGGTGGTCTATTCTGCTTAACCGGATACCACACGGTGGGTCAACATACCTTAGTCGTCTTCTACGACACCTCGGTAAGAAATGAGGGTGGTCTAGTTTATTCAGCCGGATACTACACGGCGGGTCGACTTACCTTAGTCGCATTTTACGACACCTCGGTAAGAAACAAGGGTGGTCTATTCTACTCAGCCGGATACCACACGGCATACTATGTACTATACTAATATATGTTAAATATCTATGGGCGTCCGTTTCACCGATTTTAGATAGGATAAAGGCGAGTTTACGCAAAGTCTATTTCCCAAGCATGGAACACTACACCTCAGGTGTCGTATGGAGTCTGGGAAAGCGGCAAACGCTGAGTAGACGTAACACGCGTCATCAACCGGGACGGGCGAGAGTGAAAGTATCGTATTGAGAAATGAGGAGTGAACGCAAAACCTTTAGAAGCCTCGGGGAGCGTCATCCTAAGAGTGACTCCTTTGAAGCCGAATTACGGCTCAGGATGACCTGTTGTGAAGGTCTAGTCGTTTGGCAATGCTAGTTAGCTGCTTAGTGATGAATGATGAATGATGCTTAATGAAGCGAAGTTCCACTTTATATTTACAATTAATAAGATCTATAAAATAAAGCTCGTTAACCTTTTTGGAACTAGGTTGCGGCTAAAAGAGTTCTTTAAAATTTAAAACAAGGGAAGAAAATATGAAAAAATTCTCTGTCCGTGTTAAGTTTTTTTCAAGTTAGAAACTTCTTGTAAATTATAAAGGAGATAGCGCTCGTCAAATTTACAAAAGAAAAAATTTGATGATGATAAAGTAGATGATTGATGTATAAATAAAACTCAACTAAAATTTCTAAATTAATATAAATAATTATTGGCAAAGACCAGCGTTGAATTCGGTGGATAGCCAAGTATAAATAAATGTAACAAAGGACATTTACCGTTATTAAATTGTTTTTTTTTTATAAATTGAGTAATACGAAAATTCGAGCTTGATTAGCTGATATGAGTGTATATTTTTTTTTATAAAATGGCAATATCAATACAAAATAAAAATATGTTGCAACAATGATAAGTTTGCACAATCTTTTTTGACTCAACGATATGTACTTTTGTGAGAATTAAAAATGATGTAACTGACGTTATAAACATATAAAGTTATTATTATAGATAAGGGGAAGCCAGCCTTAAATGTGCCATATAGAGAAAGCAAATGAGGGCTACCTATGTCTCTTTTTTTATGTGTGATTAGAAAAAGACGAAAATACGAGTTTCTTCCCTCTCAGTGTGTCGCTTCCACTCGCCTACTCTAGTATTACTAACTCTATGTGAAAACCAGTCAGGCAATCATTTTAAACTATGCAGAGACTGTCTGAGAGAGTAATTTTAAAATTCTCATTGTTTCATATAACTTTTACGATGTGATAATTACGAATTAAAGCATTTTAATTTATAACATCAGATAATTTGATAGAATATACGACTTAAAATATAAAAGATGGTCTTAAATGACACACAGTTATAATTTCTGCAAATAATATAGAATAAATCGACCGCCGTGTGGTATCCGGCTGAGTAGAATAGGTGGTCTATTTCTTACCGATATGTCGTAATAGGCGACTAAGGTGACGACAGGTAGACGACCGATCGTGAAAAAACTAGCCAAATCATGTTATAACATGTTTAAAACATGGATAGAGGTCAATAGAGTGTTATAAGGGCAGGAGAATGAAAGAATCCTACTAATATTATAAATGCGAAAGTTTGTGAGTATGGATGGATGTTTGTTACTCTTTCACGAAAAAACTATTGGACGAATTTGGATGAAACTTTACAGTTATATAGGTTAAACATCGGAATAACATATAGGCTACAATTTGTAATGATTTAAGGTAATACAACGATACATGTCAATAACGTCGGAAAAAATCTGGCCTCTGAGAGCTATCTCGGCGTACGCTGCCTAAACCGTTAGAGTTACACAAAGATGATTTACCGTAGTATTATTTGTCTTTAATAGTTCTAAATAAAAGTCTACGACAGCATATATCTGTCTTTTATGTGGAAGTCACTATGACCAAAATTGTGAATCATAAATTTAATTAAATTAGATTAGATTAGCCGCGGGCAAAAACTAGTATAGAATAATTCGAAACATTTTAACTGGTAAATTAATACTAATTGTCAAATTCACATTCAGCCTTTTTTCGCTGAAAGACTACTTAATCCAAATTCATATATAGAGGTGGCATGTGAACTCGAAAGGTCAACATATTCAGGTCATTTGTTAAATCTAGAAAATAACCCACGCCACATTGCGTAGTCACGTACCTCTTCACCTAAATACAACAAGCGTCAAGGTTAGCTAAGCTAAAAATTATGTTGCATTTTTTTGCTTTAATCCAGATCTCAATGCCCTGACTTATTCCCGATGCGTAAAAACGTTCTCGAAATGTTGACGATAGTTATGAGCTTATTAAAAATATTTTACGCTTATTATTTTTGTTTTTTTTACTAATATTAAAAAATATATATTTATTTAGTTACTCCTACATCCAAAATATCAGAGGTCTAACTTCAAAACAAAAGGATTCCATACAATCTTCGCGCCCCGCATATATAAGGCACTCTATGGCGCTACATTTAAGTCAATCATATCGTGATAACTTTTAAACTATTCGGTCAAATTACTTAGTGTAAGAGACAACGTTTATCGACATGAAATACTGAAAGCGACAAATGTACTGATTGTTATAAGAGTTTGATTAATGTACTAAAATATGCATTATAAAATAGTATCTAATTTAATTAACTTTATAATTAACAATTTTGGTCATAGTGGCTTCCATATAAAAGGTAGATATATGTTGTCGCGGACTTTTATTTAGAACTATTCAACACAAACAATACTACGGTACATAATCTTTGTGTAACTCGAATGGTTTAGGCAGCGTATGCCAAGATAGCTCTCAGAGGCCAGATTTTTTCTGACTTTATTGACATGTATCGTTATATAATGTTACATAAAATCATTAAAAATTGTAGCCTATATGTTATTCTGATGTATAACCTATATAACTGTAAAGTTTCATCCAAATCCGTCCAGTAGATTTTTCGTGAAAGAGTAACAAACATCCATCCATACTCACAAACTTTCGCATTTATAATATTAAGTAGGATAAGTAGGATAATATTAGTAGGAAGTAGGATTAGTAGGATAGTAGGACTAGATGGTTGGGCTTCCCCGCTTAGAAATCAGTGATTAATTGGAGTGAATTGAAATTTTAAACATAAAAGTTGATATTGTGAGTTAACCATAAGACTCGGAGACATACTATCGTGGACTATGTTTTAGAATATTTATAGATCTACAATTCTCTAGTACATCACTCTAATATACATCTGTTGGATTATGCGACTAAACCTCCCAGCAGACGTATCTATCATTCATTCATCATTACAGCTGCGTAAGCTTGTCTGCCTGTTTGTTCATTTGTTTTTTTTTGTCTAGTAAGCTTTAACGTCTCATCCACTCGAGCAAAGTAAATAAAAATTGGCTTGACTCATAAGATAAAAAAAACAGTTATCTACATAATTGATGGTATTTTGAAAAGCAATATAGAACTTTAAGTAACATATACACAGAATAATTATATACGCGAAAATAGTAAACAATTTTGTTAAGAATGATAAAATTTCTAAATCAAAAAGTACTCAAACTAGTTAAGGTGAGACAGGTTTCTTTCGAAAATTCTCCCCATTCTTAGGGAAACCTACATATTATAGGCGAGGAAAATAATATCCATTATAAGGTAGCGATTATAATGAGATTACGTTATAATAACTGCGAGTGACGACGGAATTTTTAGAGGGTAGGTAAATTGCTTTTTGGTTCTTTGTTGGAAAATGGGCACGGGAGGGGAAAATAAACAACTCGATATTATATATAATAACTAAAAATAATTTTAAGATAACTTAAGATACTTAATACTTGTGTTATGGTTAGGTGGGTGGTAAATGTATGCATATATAGTCGAGTGTATAGTTAATACACTCGAAGAACCAACAAATTGTTGATTCTTGATTTTTGTACGGTTTTCACCAAAAGATTGCAATACTTCCGGATGTTTTAGGTAAATAGTACATATCGGTATTATGTAAATTGCGTTGAAGAGATCGCGTAGTGATTAATAAACTTGGTTAGTGGGAAGTTTAGTTGCCTGCGCTGCGTAGACTAGCAGAGACACGCTAAAGTAATGTACTAGAGAATTGTAGATCTATAAAAATACTCCAAAAAGGCCGCAATAGCATGTCTCTATCTCGTATGGTTTACTCACAATAAGTACTTTTATGTTTAATATTTGAATAAAAAAAAAATTGTGACACGCTCATTTCGACGCGGGGGAAGCCGCTGGCAAGGCTAGTATTGAATAAATCAATTAAAATA
The DNA here is from genome assembly GCA_947086505.1 of Morpho deidamia. Lineage (NCBI taxonomy): Eukaryota > Metazoa > Arthropoda > Insecta > Lepidoptera > Nymphalidae > Morpho > Morpho deidamia. Next base: position 12,046,214 of record CAMTZC010000026.1, on the reverse strand, counting down.
TTAATATAATAACTAATAATATAATATAAATAATATTGCTTTAATCCACGATAAAAATAATTATATGCAGTGCTAAATGTAGAGTGCTCAACTATCCGTTATGTTAAATGCAGAAATTCTAAAAACTCATGCACTGCCCGCTTCCACTATCAAAACAATACAAAAGCACTGCATACATTAACCACCACAATCTCAACAATAATTTCGCTCCGTAACCGAGGCATCGTTAGGAGATCACGACACGCTCTGCGGTTTTGTCGTATGTATGTATTATTTCGTTGTATTTTGTCAGGTATGAGAACGGATAGTACACTCTACATTTAGCATTACATATATTTTCTTTTATCGCGGATTATAGCGAAATAATATTTTAATAACTTTTGCATACATAAAAAAGTGAGATAAATAGGTAACCTCATTTGCTTTCTGCTTCTTTTCGATTGACATATTTTAAGCTGCCTCCCCCATACTCTTAGTATACTAAAGCAATGAAACCAGCATAAAAAGTGCCATTATTATAATAAAAAGAGATCAGATCAGGGTGTATCTAGCTCTCTCTCTTTTTTATGTGATAAGACAACGATAAAGTATATGATTTGTGCGTTTTTTTTTATATACTAGTAATATTGTTCTTCGCGGTCATAAATTTCCTAATGACCATTGCTTCGAAATTTTGTACACTTGTGACAAAAGTCTCCGACTCGACCTATTGCAACAACTTGAGATAATAAAACATAACAATGGCACCCTCATTAACGATCAGAAAAATGTTTCTAGCTTAAGCTCGTTACACGTATTCTGAGGCAAAATAAAATAAATGGTGGGGGTTGTACCGATTACCATATAACTATGCTTGTTTGGGTAATGCTCCGCTTTGTGATTTTCTCGTGGAATCTATTTCCTGATGATGTTTCGGTTGCGGGGCCTAACGATTGTTGAGTTTGTGATAGTAAACTTGTGTAGTGCTTATGTATTGTGGTGGCGGTAGTGGAGGTTTGTGAATGTGTTTTAACGAATGCTACATATTTCAGGTATGAAAACGAATAGTCCACTCTATATTTAACATTATATATATTTCCTATTTATTTTATAGCGGATGATATCAAAATAATTTTACTTTTACTTTTGTATTGTTTTTCTCTTCTCTACTTTGGAATAATTGATCGTAAATTTGTGTACAATAAAGTTATACACAAACAACAACAACAACGATTTTAATCTTCCCTTTCATTATTTGTTGTGAAGCTCTAACTCACAGGCCTGCCTATGTCTCCCCAATTCTAGTATAACTCTATGGGCTCCTGTACTTTATTATATTTACTCTATGATTATGTCACATGAAACACATTCTATTTCGCACCCACAATAAAAAAGAAACTTAAAGGAAAACAAGTCAGACAAACACAATGGATACAAAAGATCGCAAATAGTAATCTTATCAACTTCAAGACATTTTCTAAAGGATATTAAGTTACGTGTAAGTGCTAAAGTACAATGACAAAGCTACACATAACAAACCTTTATATGTTAGTAATTACCAGTATATCAAGATGAAAGTGATGTTTTCAAGACAATAGATTTTAAATAATTTATAGAATTAGGCGTTACTTTGCGGAGATCCATAATACAAAAGTAATAATAACATTATTTTGCTATAATCCGCGATACAATAAATAGAAAATATATATAGTGTTTAATGTATAGTGGACTATCAGTATTTTCATACCCGATACGTGCAGGATTCGTAAAAGCACATGCACAAACCTCCACCACTTCCACCACAATACACAAGCACTACACAGTTTCACTATCACAAACTCAACAATCGTTTCGCCCCGCAACCGAAGCATCATCAGGAGATAGACACCACGACAAAATCGCAAAGTGAAGCGTTATCCAAACAAGCGTTGTTAAATAGTACTTGGTTCATCCCCACCCTTTAACTAGAGAACTCTAGTTCAAGCTTGTTGCACGTGTTCCGAGGTAAATAAAGGGTGGGGATGAACCAAGTACTATTTAACAACGCTTGTTTGGATAACGCTTCACTTTGCGATTTTGTCGTGGAGTCTATCTCCTGATGATGCTTCGGTTGCGGGGCGAAACGATTGTTGAGTTTGTGATAGTGAAACTGTGTAGTGCTTGTGTATTGTGGTGGAAGTGGTGGAGGTTTGTGCATGTGCTTTTACGAATCCTGCACGTATCGGGTATGAAAATACTGATAGTCCACTATACATTAAACACTATATATATTTTCTATTTACTGTATCGCGGATTATAGCAAAATAATTTTATTATTACTTTTGCAATAGATTTTAGTTTTATTAAGGTGTATGAATAGTAGGAGCTTGAATTTTAGATGTACATATGTCTATGTTATGGAATAAGAGGATCGAAATAACTTTAGGACGGCACTAAGTTAAAATATATATATATAAATAATAGAGACATCCAACCGTAGGATTAAATATCGTTTGCGTTTATTATAAATTTGCGATCCATGGTTTTATTGAAATTATATGGTGTTAGAGATCCTAAATCCTAAGGACTTTAATTTCATGTATTGCAATGAAATTAATTTCTGAATACGAACACTCCATAAATAGGTTTTTATTATCACCGCATTGGCTATTTTCTTAGGTGTTAGAATGTGTATTGTATGCTCTCCTCAAAGATAGTTGAATAGATGAAGCTGATACAAGAGTACCTACTGACTGACGTTGACAGTGACCATACCTGCGGCTATGCGGCTTGCGGATCCGATTGCCGCCGAGGGCCAACATTGTCTAAATACAATTTGTTGGTTCATCGATACTGGGTGTATTTATTAATCTTATTTTTATTTGGGAAATAAACAATACAAATTGAACATTAATATAATTACTTATTTTAATTCACATGCCAAAATTAGTTTCCACTTATTAATATGTATTATTAATATGTATTAGTATTTAAGTACGTATTTAAAATTATAAATGTATATATTTGGCAATTTTCTTTCACCCATAATTGAAGTATTAAGTTACTTTAGTGATGGATGAGAATGTGTGATGAAATTTTTTCATATATTTATTTATTTCTTATTAGATATACCTATGCCGTCTCGGACTTCTGTATGGATCTAGGAATATCACAGACAAGAGACAAAAATATATTGTATTTGATTATAAATATAGTTATACATATTTATAACTATAGAATGGACCTACCACGATTGTATAGTTTCGTTTTAAGTCGTAAGATTATCCAGAAGAAATTGTATTACTATTATTTGTGAGTCAATAGCCTTCTACGGAGTCACGGCGAATTCTGTCATGTGCCCTTTGAAAAGGGCATCATTACCTTGATAATTTGCCAACAGCACAACGATAAAGGTTTATTTATAAAACAACATTTTATATTGACGATCACGTCATTATAATACCTAAGCTGAGACGAAATATATACAAAATTAATAACACTTAGATGGAAATCTAACTTCGCTGGACAATATTCCAAAAAGTTACACGAGATCGTTTTAACCATTCGTTTAATGAATAAAGACTAAAGTCTTCTAACAGTGCTAAATGCACCAGTGATAATTCATAGATTCGTAAATTGGTCACTGAGTGTGTTACCCATAATAGGAACTGGCAAAACGTTTAAAGTCCGAAGCCTAGAAATGACCACCACTCACCTGAAGACGCAATTTGCGTAGATCTACGGGTATAAAAGACCTAAAGTTTTCAGGGAAACGAAGATAGAAATTTTATGAAAAACAATAGAGTATTTATCTTTTTTACTGTCATAAAAATTTCAAAATCGCCATGATTTAAATCACTGCATCATCAACATTGTTAAAAATTAAAAAAGCAATAGTTATAACTTTCCCGATTTATACTAATTAAACATACGGTTTTCATCGCGATAAAATCAGAATGTAACCAAATGAGATCAAGTTTCTTTTATTGGCTTCACTAAGTGCAGAATTTGAGTTAGGTAATAGAACAATAACAATGTAACTTACTGTCGTTAGACAAGGTAACTTAAATGATGACAGAACTAGAATAATGTCACAGTTTCGTCAACATTTTTTTTAAATAGTATGTAGTTCTAATAGCACATTGAAAATTTTCTTATGACAATTGAAGGTCAAATAGAATGAATGCGGTCCGAATAACCAATTGTAAATTCATTTTAATGGATCTAAACAATCTTCTCCGGTATGATACGAGTATTTTATTATTCGCAGACAGTTCGATAAAATGTTAGTCATCACGTTTATTTTGCTGCACATGCAATTGAGACGTTACCCTGAAAAATAAATAATGTACAACGTTTTTATGAATGATCCTTAGCGAAGTACACGCGAAATATGATTTATCATGTTAAGGTCCATATACTTTTGACATTTTACAAGGATAACATCCAACCTTAACTTTAAACTCACCTCACAAAAAACAACCAGCACTGAAGTCAGTCACACTACAAAGGAAGACACTACGGGCAGCGCAATCACGTGTTCATTTACATCCGTTATGCGGCTAAATTGACATTGCAGTAAATCACATTTTAATAAACGTATTAGCGGGCATCTTTTTATTGATGAAATAGCTCCCGGCTTAGATAAGACCGTTGGGAGCTCGAGGCACTACGCCAGGCGAGCGCGCTAGCCGGCGCGCCGCCTTACTTTGAGTGATATACGCGTCCGAACGTTTTTTGCGCAGGCGTGGTAAGAAGAAAGGATCGGCCGAAATTCACCCGACATTTCCCTCAGCAGAACATCCTAACTACCGAGTACGGTTACCCTGAAAACCAGGCCCAATTCTCGATCGAACAGAGATTTCTTTAGTCAAAATTACAAATGGATCGTTGGACATTATAGAGTTGGATTTGCGTGTGCCGCACTGCACACGTTGGTAATTAAATATGTGTTTGACAATACAGCGGAGGCTGTGCCGTGAAACTGATGACGTCAATGTGCCAAAGAGCGGGATGAACGCGCTATTAGACAAATTTTTGAAGCGTACCAACTTTGTTGCTACAGTGACGCGAAATTAGGTTAAAGTAGAAGTCGCGTCCCTAAAGAAAATTAGCGCTTGTTCCAAATATTGTGAGAGGGATAGGTACTATTTCAGGTATTTGTATTTATTATAAATTAAAAAAACTAAGAACTACGAATTACATTTATAGTACAATTACAGCCCAGTCAAGTTTGGTGGTCCACAATCAAAATCTTTTATAGTTCTCTGTTTTGTTTTTTTTTTCAGGAAAATCTTGGCCATTATTGCTTGATAAGGGATAAGAATAAGTTGGATATTTAACATCGGTGGGCAGGGAGCTTACCGAGGTGTCGTAAAAGGCGACTAAGGTAAGTTGACCCACCGTGTGGTATCCGGCGGAGCAGAATAGATCCTCTTTCTTACCGAGGAGTCATAAAATACGACTAAGGTAAGTTGACGTCAGGCAGGCGGCCGGTCGTAAAATACGCAGCCAAATCATGTGACAACATGTTGTGCCGACCCCACTTAGAGTGGGATAAGGGCAAGAGGATGATGATGATCATTGCAATTTATTATCGTTTCGGTGAAGGAAGTTATCGTGAGGAACTTGCATATCTCTGGGAAATTCCGTGTAACCAATCCGCATTGGAATAGCGTGGTAGGTTTTAGCTTCTCTTCAGAAATAGAGAGAGGAATGCTAAGTCCAGCAGTGGGATAATAACAGGCCGTTACTTTAAGTAAAGGTTATGAATAACCAATCTTGTATAATAAAAGAAATTTAATTAAAGGCGAAATGCATGTCTTCTTTACTTTTTAATATTTGAAACAAAGATTAAAGTTACTACAGTATACATGAGTTAGTTAACAGTAGACTAGTAAAATTTGCATAGGTCGAGATATTTTCATTGGTTCTATTTTGTAAGGTATGTTGACCCGCAAAGTTCAAGAGCTTTAGCCGTATGCAAACAATAGAGATCAAAATAACTCTACGCTAGATCTATTGATAGAGATCGTTTAAAATATTTCATCTACGCCTAGTATATAATATTTGAATAGTTGCTACGAATTGGAAAACACATTTATAATTCCATACTAATATAATGAATGCAAAGGTCAATGTGTGTGTCTGTTACACTTTGACAGCTAATCTGTTGAAGTAATATTGATGAAAGGAAATAGATACACTTTCATACAATTTTAGGCCCAAGGTTTAAGAAGATGAAAATGTTGCCAATTAATTAATAGATTTTTAAAAATGGTTTAAAGAAGCAGTCGTTACTTTGCGGAACTCCATAGTACAGAAGCTATAGTAGTAAAGTAGCGGCCTTTTACAATCCCACTGCTGGGAATAGGCCTCCTCTCTCCGTTTCTGGAGGGAAGGGTTGGAGCTAGACCTACCACGCTGTTCCAATGCGGATTGGTAGGTTACACATATCTCCAGAATTCTCTAGAGATATGCAGGTTTCCTCACAATGTTTTCCTTCAGCGAAAAGCGTGTGATAAATTGCAATTATCAATTAGACACATGAGTTTTAATAGAAAAACTCATTGGTGCCTGCCCGAGTTTCAACTCGTGTTCCCCTCGAAAGAGTTGCACGGTCTCACCGCTGGGCTATCACAGCTCACAGAAGCTATAATAGCTTTATTTTGCTTTAATCCGCGTTTGCTATGAGAATCTATATATTTCATCTCGTACGGGGACTTTTATTATTGCCATTCTGACACCACATCGATCCGTTCTTTCAGAAAAGACTTTCGGAGTCAAAGAAGGACGAAAAAACGCATTTATATAGTACTAAACGAAACATCATCATTCTCCAGCCCTTATCCCACTCTAAGTGGGGTCGGCACAACATGTTACAAACATGTTGTCACATGATTTGGCTACGTATTTTACGACCGGTCGCCTGCCTGACGTCAACTTACCTTAGTCGCCTCTTACGACACCTCAGTAAGAAATGAGGGTGGTCTATTCTATGCAGCCGGATACCACACGGCATTAACCTTAGTCGCCTCTTACGACACCTCAGTAAGAAATGAGGGTGGTCTATTCTATGCAGCCGGATACCACACGGCATTAACCTTAGTCGCCTCTTACGACACCTCAGTAAGAAATGAGGGTGGTCTATTCTATGCAGCCGGATACCACACGGCACAGTACTAAACGAAACATAAATACAATAAATATATGTCATAGTCATGTAAATAAATATTAATATACGTATTTACAATTTTAACAAATCTCATAAGCCTTCGATAGCTCAGTTGGTAGAGCGGTGGACTGTAGAGGAAAGTTGATGCTGTCATCCATAGGTCGCTGGTTCAAATCCGGCTCGAAGGATTTTTTTTTCTATTTTAATCATTTTTTTTATTGATTTCTTTGAATAAAATTATGATTTATTAATACATTCAAGTATTTTAGTTTACTAGTTATTTAAAAAATATTTGACTTTACTATTTACTAAAGCGATTAAGTTATGCCTTTTAAATAAATATGTAGAATTATATATGACTATAAGATCATTAATTAAAATTAAAATTACCGCTGCGGACAGGATTCGAACCTGTGCGGGTAGAACCCAATGGATTTCAAGTCCATCTCCTTAACCACTCGGACACCGCAGCTTGTAAAATGTGTACTAAAATTACTGTATACTTCTTATAACAACATGAATGATTAATGAATATTTTAAAATTTCATTGTCATTTACTCAATGAAAAAAATATCTGTTTTTATATACACTTATTTCATAAATATATTTACTCTCTACTTTATATTATGGGTATCTGTAGAAAACTCAAAAGGCGCTTTAAGCTTCTTGGAATTTTAACTTATCTTATTTAATATAGAGAACTATTGACGAATATTTAACATTTAAAATATGCTTTTGCAAAATTTCCTCCAATATATTTGGTCACTCTAACAGCTCTATAACTGTATATCAGTTGGAATAATATGCATATTTATTTATTTTAATAAATAAAAAATATTTTGATCATAATATCTGTTATTACTATAAGATATGTGACATTATATACTGTAATGCGTCATCTATCAGGTATGTAATTAAACTCTTGTTGCTGCCAGTGATCTAAGATGGCGTTGTCTTACGTCATGGGTAGAGCTACTACTCGCCGTTAGATGGCAGATAACTACTATTATCAAATGAACCAGTGGAAATCTTTAGCTTGAAGATAAAAAAACGGCATGTCACGTAGACAACTCATAGTCGCGTAGATAAGACCTTATAGATAAATAAAAACTCGGACACATCTTAGTTAACAAGTCATATAGGGGGCTCTTTAACCTGACATGATATGAGAATTCATGCGCGCAGCATATAATTTGTGGAATAGATAGGTAGATAGAAATTCTTTATTGTACACACACAAATTACATAAAGAAAGAAACAACTACAGAAACGTACGGCGTGCAATGGCGGTCTTATTGCTAAAAGCAATCTCTACCGGACCACCTTTGAAGAAAGAAGAAATCAATACTCTATGCTAATATATAAAGCTGAAGAGTTTGTTTGTTTATTTGTTTGATTGTTTGAACGGAAACTACTCAGGAACTACTGAACCGATTTGAAAAATTCTTCGAGTGTAAGATAGTCCATTTGTCGAGGAAGGATATCTATATCTATCTGTCTATATAACATCACACTAAGATAAATAGGAGAGGAGCAGTAATAAAAAATATTGCGAAAATGGCAAGATTTAAAACTTTCCTTGCATGCACTAAGTAAACAGTAAAAGTTATTAAAAAAACTATGTACTACGAAATTGTTCCACTCTAAAAGTTCTAAATAAAAGTCCGAGACAGAATATGTCTAGCTTTTAAGGTTGACTCACTTTAACCATAAGTAATATAAGTATTACGGTTTACTCAAATAATAAGACTGCAGTCCACGCGAACAAAGTTGCGTTTAAAAGCTAGTTTTAACATAAAATGAAATAGGTGCATAAACAAGAACAAGAACAAGTATAATAGCTATGAATATAAATACAGATAAAATAAATATATGCATACATATATATATAATAAATACACCGATAGTTACACAGAATAGACAGAGATCTTAAATTTATCAATAAAAAGTTTAAGGATTTTCCTATTTAATTAGCTATCTGTTAATAAAATATATGCCCTTATCCCTTATGCCACTCTAAGTGTGGTCGGCAAAACATGTTTTTCTCTTCCATTCTCTTCTATCATTTATCAACTCTCGCACTTCTCCATTTTAGGGATGTTACGGAGGTCCGACTTCGGTTCCGAAATGTCGGAATCTGCGATTGAATTCACACCGACTCCGACTCCGGCTTCGATAAATTTTAGTCGGAGGTATAACGAAGGTGAAATTGTCATGCGAATTGTAACTCGTTGCCCGGGGGGGGGGGGTATCTTCCCTCGCACGCGCAGCTCTAGTTCATTTGTTTATTTTTAGTATCAATGGTTAGACGCGCTTAAGCATTCAATTATTTAAATCGTGGTGGTCATATTGTCTAACTACAGTTTACGGCTCAATTTTTAATTTAATAATGGAGGAGGTGGAGGTGGACACTTCCGCCTCCGAATTCGCCTCCGATTCCGACTTCGGCTCCGATCATCCAAATATGAAATCTTCGGATCCGACTCCGGTTCCGGTAAACCCACCTCCGTAACATCCCTGCGCCATTTATATGCATTTCATACTTTACTCTATCGATCCATCTTTTTCCATACTTTATCTTGTCACATATAGTTCCACTTAGCTTTCTGTTCCTATCAGCTATCTTTTGATTTTTTAATGTGTACCATCAATAGTTAAATTGTTTGTTAACTCGATGTTAATTCTAATGTTTATTTGTAGTATCGTCACACCATTCTGTTGAAGAGGTCTTTAAAATATATCTGTGTTAAATTCATTTATTTATTATTTAAAACTTTTTGTACAAAAACAAAACAAACAAAACATGAAAAAAAAACCACCACCACCCTCATTCCTTACCGAGGTTTTTTTTCATTTATTTATTTATTTAGTCGTAAATACAACGAAGGTAAGTTGACGTCAGGCAGGCGGCCGGTCGTTATATTCGCCACCAAATCATGTGACAACATCTTTGTAACATGTTGTGCCGACCCCCACTTACAGTGGGAAAAGGGCAGGGGAATAATGATGACATTTTGTACAAAAACATAAATAATTAATTATGAGGAAAATTTACATTGTACAAAATCGGTTTTATTGCTGTAAACAGTCTCTTACAGACCTTTGGCGAACGGATTAAATAATGTGGGAAGGTGCAAATTACATCACATTAAATAAGTAAATATATAAAAATATATGTAAAATAGATAATAATAATAATAACCAACTAAATATAAGTTATTTTAATTTCTTACTTATGTTTTTGCTATTATCTTACAGCTTATACGTTTTGTCATTTTAAAATGCGATTTGATTACCTAATAAAGAGAACAAGAAAAACCGTATTAGATCATAAAATGTAAACAAACTTGAACTAAAAATGCATTTACGTATGAAACTCTTAAGACTTGTTTGCTGTAATATAAGTGAAGTTGCTACGAAAGTGATTTTTCGTTATCTGATTTTAGTTAGTCTTGTTTTGTATCTCTATCTCTCAATTCTATTGTAAATTAGTATACTACCGAAAAGTAGAGTAAGTACATTACAAGTGTATTGCACAGATTGTACTTGTTATTTATGCCAGTGGTCTCCTACTCGATGATTGATTCAATGTGTAATTGGACTATATATTTGATTATTTACTTATTGTGTATTAATAAAAAAATTATGTACCTTATATAACAAGTAAGGAAAAATAATTAAAGATTTTTATATGCTTTTGCTAAACAAAAGCCTCTAGTAAGATTTCGGATAACTAGATAGAATTTAGTAAATTAAGCGAAAAGATAAATACTGAAATGTTTTTTATAACTTAATATATAAATAATATGGGACAATTACGCACACGACTGTCCGTCTCCAAAGTAATAAACTTAATACTAGTGTTATAGGTGACAGATACAACTGGTAACTATATACATATGTATTTTTAAATAGGTACCTAAATAGATATACCTAGACTTGAGAGCTAACAAATTGTTTATAAAAAATGTTGACCCTCGGCGGGAATCGAATACGCTAACCGCAGAGCTGAAGGGTCACTGCCAACTGCATCAACGAGCCAGTCAAAAATAATATAACATACTTTGGGACGGGACGACCGTGTGTGTAATTGTCCGATGATTTTTATATATTGTGTGTAATAAAGATTGTTTATCTTACTTACACATAAACAAATAAATAAATAAATATCCATATATTTATTTATTTATTTGTTTATGTGTACTTACACACACGGTCGTCCATCCCCAAAGTAAGTAACTTAATACTTGTGTTATGGGTGACGGACAATTGGTAAATATATACATATATAGTTTTAAATACATACTTAAATACAAGTGGGGTGTAAGGGGGAGGCTCGTCCCAGTCAGTCTCCTCAATTGTCAACCTCACCTGCACGCGGTGCACCCTGCAGATCAACCGACGAGGCTCTGGCGACCGATAAATGGCGGTATAACCATTTCATTTTGCTGACCTTAAATACCAGATTGACAGTGGGCAGCAGCACTGTCAGTGCAAAACGGTCAGCACTGTCAGCACCAACCCGCATGCCAAGCGTGGTGATTATCGGCAAAACCTTCATGGCATCACAACATAAACCACAGCCCCTAGTTCCCGGCAGCTCCGCTATTCCCAGCTCTGGCAGCGGTTTGGGTAACGGCGGGGCAGGGGGTGTCAAGAATCTCCGGAAGAGATTCCGCTGCCAACCCCGACGACTGGACCTGGCAACGTACAACGCACGCACTTTGAGGGAAGACGAAAAGATACTCGAGCTGGAAGAAACAGTAAGCAAGTTGCGGTGGAATGTGATAGGATTATCCGAAGTCCGAAGAGAGGGGGAGGATACGATGATCCTAAAATCCGGCAACTTGCTTTACTACCGGGAGGGAGAGCAACAGTCCCAGGGTGGTATCGGGTTTCTCGTCCACAAGTCCCTTGTCAACAACATTGTTCAAGTCGAGAGTGTGTCGAGCAGGGTCGCGTTCCTTATACTCAGAATTACCGAACGGTATTCGCTGAAGGTCATACAGGTTTACGCACCGACATCGGCACATCCGGACGAGGAGGTAGAGGCCATGTATGAGGATTTATCTAGAGCCATGCATGCCTCCAAAACCTCCTACACTGTTGTGATGGGGGATTTCAACGCAAAGCTGGGCAAGCGAAACGGCACAGAGGTGAGAGTAGGGCAATTTGGATACGGGCAACGGAACCACAGGGGCCAGATGCTGGCCGATTTCTTGGAGAGAGAGGACCTCTACATGATGAATTCTTTCTTCAAGAAGCGGCCGCATCGAAAATGGACCTGGATCAGTCCCGACGGTTCCACGAGAAACGAGATTGACTTCATCATGTCGACCAGGCGTCATATATTCAATGATGTCTCTGTGATCAACACCGTTAAGACCGGGAGTGATCACCGCATGGTTAGAGGCACATTGAATATATGCGTACAGCTGGAAAGATGCAGACTGGTGAAGTCTACGCTCCGACCAACTCGAGCTCATATCCAAAACCCCGAGAAATTCCAACTCGAGCTAATGAACCGTTTTGATTGCCTAGCTGACTGCGCTTCTGTGGACGGTGTAAACAACAGGCTGGTGGAAACTGTCCATACGGTGGGGTCTAAATTTTATAAGACACACCGTAAAAGACCCAATAAATTCTCGACCCAGACTCTCAAGCTCATGGATGAGAGGAACGAAATGAGGCTACAGTCTTCAGTAGATGCGACGCGCTACCGTCTGATCAATAGACAGATTTCTAAGGCGCAGAAATGCGACCTGCGACACTTCAACACAGAGTTCATTAGAGAGACTATTGAGCGTAACAGGGGCTCAAAAGTGTTCGCAAGAGATCTATCTATTGGGCAGCGGCAGCTGACGCGATTGAAAACCGATAACAGTAGTATCATTTCATCTCGTCCTGAGATTTTGAGAGAGGTTGAGAGGTTCTATGGGCAGTTATACACGTCAACACAACAGCCTGTTGTCAATTTGGCAAAAGACCCAAGAGCCAAGTTGACCCGACACTACACCGAAGATATCCCGGACGTCAGCCTATACGAGATTAGTATGGCTCTCAAACAACTTAAGAACAACAAGGCTCCAGGTGATGACGGAATCACTACCGAACTCCTGAAGGCGGGTGGTAAACCGGTACTTAAAGTCCTTCAGCGATTGTTCAATTCCGTCATTCACGAAGGCACTATGCCGGAAGCATGGTTCAGGGGCGTGGTGGTTCTCTTCTTCAAGAAAGGTGATAACACCTTATTGAAGAATTATAGACCCATCACGCTGCTGAATCATGTTTATAAGCTGTTCTCAAGAGTCATAACGAATCGTCTCGCTCGTAGGTTTGACGACTTCCAGCCTCCCGAACAAGCCGGTTTCCGAAAAGGGTATAGTACCATAGACCACATATTCACGCTGCGGCAGGTTATACAGAAAACCGAGGAGTATAACCAGACACTTTGCTTGGCGTTTGTGGACTATGAGAAGGCCTTTGATTCGGTGGAAACATGGGCTGTGTTAAGATCGCTCCAGAGATGCCGAATCGACTATCGGTACGTCCAAGTGTTGAAGTGTTTGTATGAAAACGCCACAATGTCTGTCCGTATCCAAGACAAAACTACGAGACCAATCCAAATGCGGCGAGGTGTGCGACAGGGAGATGTCATCTCCCCGAAGCTGTTTACCGCTGCATTGGAAGATGTCTTTAAGCTTTTGGATTGGAACGGATACGGCATCAACATCAACGGCGAGTACATCACTCACCTTAGATTTGCCGACGACATAGTCGTTATGGCAGGTTGTCTGGAGGACCTTAACACGATGCTCGACGACCTCAGCAGAGTATCTCAACAGGTGGGCCTTAAAATGAACATGAGTAAGACGAAAATCATGTCAAACTCACATGTTCCGCTCCACCCGGTCATCGTTGAGAACTCTGCACTCGAAATTGTAGACGAATATATATACCTGGGACATACGGTCCAGCTGGGTAGGTCCAATTTCGAGAAAGAGGTTAGCCGCCGAATCCAACTCGGATGGGCAGCGTTCGGGAAGCTACGCGAGATCTTTTCGTCCGAAATACCTCAGTGTCTGAAGACCAGGGTCTTCGAACAGTGCGTGTTGCCAGTGATAACCTACGGATCCGAAACGTGGTCGCTCACTATGGGCCTTATAAGAAAGCTCAGAGTCGCTCAGCGGGCGATGGAGCGAGCTATGCTCGGAGTGTCTCTACGAGATCAAATCAGAAATGAGGAGATCCGTAGAAGAACTAAAGTCACCGACATAGCTCAGCGTGTCGCGAAGCTGAAGTGGCGATGGGCGGGGCACATAGTGCGGAGAACCGATGGGCGCTGGGGTCTTAAGGTGCTGGAATGGCGACCCCGCACCGGAAAGCGCAGCGTCGGTAGACCCCCTACGAGGTGGACAGACGACCTCAAAAAGGTCGCAGGGAGCCACTGGATCCAGGCGGCGCAAGATCGTGTGGTGTGGCGATCCCATGAAGAGGCCTATGTCCAGCAGTGGACGTCCATCGGCTGACGACGACGACTTAAATACAAATGCACACCCAGGCTCGAAGAATCAACAAATTATTTATAGAAAATTTTGACCCTCGGCGGGAATCGAACCCGCGACCCGCGGAGCTGAAGGTAGGGTCACTACCCACTGCGCCAACGGGCCAGTCAAAAAGATTATGTCAAACTTAATTGATGTGTAAGTAAGATAAACACTCTTTTTATCTTACTTACACATCAATTAAGTTAAGGTTAAGGAAAAATAATTTAAGGTCAAAGTTTGTTGTCATACTGTTGCTGAACAGCCTCTAGTTAGACCGTAAAATTTAGTTAAATCGAGCAAAAAGATAAATATTGAAATGTTTTTGCGTACAAAGTAAACTGTTCATTTTCCAATCTTAACTAGGAAGTCCAGAGGCCTTCGGAGCTAACGGACCAATTGTTAAAGTACTAAAAGAACTGTTACATTGTGTTAGATTAGAAGGAAACTTTTGATAGAAAAAATTAAAATATATTAAGGAATTGATTTGATTGTTACGTTTTCTTTAAGAATAAATAATTCGATTATGATTGGATTTGAGGAGCGTTCTTTTTAATATGTATTACGGTAAATAGTAGTTATTACGATTATGTACCCTCAATTTATTGCTGGTTTTCGCTTAGAGCAACTTATTGATCCAGTGGTAGCCTCATTGATCCTTAACGATTCAAAAGTGCTAGTAAAATCTTATTTGAATTAATATTATTTTCATTTTTTTATTTACAACAAAAATGTACAAGTTATGTCTATCTTAAATTAATTACACGCTAGGCTGTACTATATAGAACCATTGAATGATTCAATTTCAATTATCTTTTATAAAAAAAAAATTACAATCTACAAAAATTTTACTATTAATATTGGAATCCACCACTGACGACTGAAACTCTGAAAGGTAATGAAAGCTGCATTCATTATAGAAAAGAAGAAAAGTGCAAGATTAAGATGGCTTGGACATATGTATAATCAAGAGGGAGGGGTTAGGCATGAAAAGAGATGGTTAGATCGTGTGAAGTATGACATGCATATGAGTATTTTGGAGTAGGACGAATGATAGGAGATAATGGAATAGAAAAACAAGTTGTGCCTTGCCAAAGGCAGGCTAGTGATGAATGGAATTCAACCCTTCCAATAGATGAAATCGAGGTGACAACCTCGAGCAACTCATGGTTACCGGCAAGATTGACGGCAGAAGATCTCGAGGACGCAGCCCAAATCGGTGGACTGATCAGATCCGAACTGCCTTGGACGCAAATCTGCATGCAATCTTCATTGGGCAAAGGCAAGGGCCAAATGGAGAGCATCCGTCCAAAAGATGATCACTCGGCACTAGGGATCATGACCCTCAGCAATGAAGATAACGATGCGAGGAGGAGGGAATAGATAAACTTCAATAAACCTCAACACAAATCTCTCCGCATTGCTTTTTCACTTTGGGAACGGAATATAACACTTAGTATGTAATTTAGGTAGTTTTAACACTAAAGTCGACACGATCGAAGTCGTAGTTCATCACTAGTTGTTTATAAATTTATCAAAGATATAAAAGTACGTCAAGATGCACTTACACTAACAAGTACGGAAACGAGATTTAAACCTTTTACATGGTTTTTGATAGCACCAGAGTTATAAACAGAGGACATAAACTTTACCACATTTCACTTAAGAAGGATGGACAGGACATAAAACAAAAGTGTATAGGGATATGTCGTAAAAGTTGCATTAGAAAGCCCTCACTAAATGTAGGCAATAGGTACAGTTGATACAAAAAGTGGTATATTCAAATGTACTAAAATATGTACCGAATGTCTCTTGCTCTCATCTCATCTGAACCTCTGGAAAGTAAGAAAGTTGCAACCCTTTACTATCCTATTACCGGGCAAAGGCATTTTCACCGCCTAGAGTAAAAAAGATAGGACTTCAGACTTTTATTCTCTAAGTTATTATTAATTAAAAGTTACTATATATAACTCAAAGGCACCATTGTGTTAATCCAGATGTTAATACAACAATGCAAAAGTACTACAACACACCTAATCTTGGTATCACCAGTTTATTAATTATTTTAACTAATTTAATAATAAATGGGTTATTTTCCGACCGATTGCGGTCAAGGTAGTTTTTGACTTTCAAGGATCCTCAACTAAGCTAGTCCTCACGAAAAAAAATCTTGCTTGGCCTTTTTTGGCTCTGTAAAAGCAAGGATTTACACTTTTTAATGAGTTAATAGTTCTAGACCTCACACATAATGAACCTTATCGCAAAGTAAACCTATTGGGATTCTAGTGCATAAATATATGATGGTGAAGAAAATTTAGTAAAATTTTAGAACGCGACTATACTTCAATCCGAAACATCAGTGCTTCAGGAACGTTCAAGGAGCGTAGGTGAGGCGATTAAATGTCCCAACAAGGTTTCTTTATGCCGGTTTTATAGTTATTGAATTTTACTATTGTCGTTTAAAACAAAATTTCGCTTAAAAGCTTTTAGTGAGGCGCAAGTCCTGTAAGAGCTTGTCAATTGTATAATTAAACATTTAAAATTATGTTTTACGATTCTCGTAGTGAAACGGTTTTGAGAAATATCAATATAACCTTGTTATTTCTTGTACATATAATATGTATGTATTTTTTTTCTTCTGTACGCAAAAAGTATTAATAAATAAATAAATAAATATAATCCGTTAATGCCTGGATAAGTATTTCTGAGTAGCATCCTTTTTTTAACACCATACTTATGTAGTTATTAATTATTACTTACATATATTTTTTGTTGTTGATTTGTATATCTTTTTTTTTGTCTATATTCTTTTTGTATCAGCAATAAGCGTTGTTAAAAATAAAGAGAGAAAATAAATAAATAGTTTCAATATAATATTTAAAATTTACCTTTTTTTAAGTCTGAAAAAATAATTTGCTTCTCAGTCGTTTTATGAGCGCAACATTTTTTTCTATTTTGGAAAGTAGTCTATTTTGTAGCATCTAAAATGTGACGTTATACTCGATATTTGATAGTATCGAATGGACAACTAGCAGTCGTTTGTTGTGGTTTAAACTCGTGCGCATACCGACTCAACCACGCACGCAGTTTACACAGAATTTGCTGAAGATCAGATATCAAGAACATTTGTCGACGTCATGACTCTTTGTCCATGAAATGAATGTTTTGATGTTATTAAAGGCCAGACTTAAAAGACAGAGACTCGTCGGAGAGCGAGTTACCCGTTCAATCCAAATTTTGCTGCTGATTTCTCATTCAATCTATGGATGACTAGTAAAGTAGCGGCCTGTTATAACCCCACTGCTGGGAATAGGCCTCCGCTCTCTGTTTCTGGAGAGAAGGGTTAGAGCTAAGACCTACCACGCCGCTCCAATGCGGATCGGTAGGTTACACATATCTCCAGAATTCTCCAGAGATATGCAGGTATCCTCACGATGTTTTCCTTCACCGAAAAGCGTGTGATTGATTGCAATTATCAATTAGACCCATAAGTTTTAATAGAACAACTCACTGGTGCCTGCCCGAGTTTGAACTCGTGTTCCCCTCGAAAGGCTCGCACGGTCTCACCGCTGGGCTATCACAGCTTCTATGGACGACTACTTTTGACATATTGGTAGGTGTTTTTATGTGATATTTGCAGTATATTAGCTAATACTGCTCGTATTCTGCGGGTCTCTACCTTCTTCAAGAAGTTGTCCCTCTGCCTAATACGGGATTACCAGCGATGCGTTTTCAAGTGCGAGTTTTTAAGACCTCCTTAGGACTATTTTTTCTCCGTTCAGATATGAAAAATACACATTCCTTATCTACTAATCCTATTTTCCTAATATTTATACAAAGAGCAGGCGAGTTCTACTGTGGAAAGTCAGCAGTAGCCCCGTCAATAGAATGGACAAGTTAGTTCTCAACTCCGGACAATTTCGAGATGCTCTTTTAAGATTTATACAGAAAGTTACTTTAGAATGTGCCATTTAATAACAGAGGGGTATTATGAATTTTTTAGCTCTCCCAATTTGAGGAGCGTTCTTTTTAATATGTATTACGGTAAATAGTAGTTATTACGATTATGTACCCTCAATTTATTGCTGGTTTTCGCTTAGAGCAACTTATTGATCCAGTGGTAGCCTCATTGATCCTTAACGATTCAAAAGTGCTAGTAAAATCTTATTTGAATTAATATTATTTTCATTTTTTTATTTACAACAAAAATGTACAAGTTATGTCTATCTTAAATTAATTACACGCTAGGCTGTACTATATAGAACCATTGCGCCAACGGGCCAGTCAAAAAGATTATGTCAAACTTAATTGATGTGTAAGTAAGATAAACACTCTTTTTATCTTACTTACACATCAATTAAGTTAAGGTTAAGGAAAAATAATTTAAGGTCAAAGTTTGTTGTCATACTGTTGCTGAACAGCCTCTAGTTAGACCGTAAAATTTAGTTAAATCGAGCAAAAAGATAAATATTGAAATGTTTTTGCGTACAAAGTAAACTGTTCATTTTCCAATCTTAACTAGGAAGTCCAGAGGCCTTCGGAGCTAACGGACCAATTGTTAAAGTACTAAAAGAACTGTTACATTGTGTTAGATTAGAAGGAAACTTTTGATAGAAAAAATTAAAATATATTAAGGAATTGATTTGATTGTTACGTTTTCTTTAAGAATAAATAATTCGATTATGATTGGATTTGAGGAGCGTTCTTTTTAATATGTATTACGGTAAATAGTAGTTATTACGATTATGTACCCTCAATTTATTGCTGGTTTTCGCTTAGAGCAACTTATTGATCCAGTGGTAGCCTCATTGATCCTTAACGATTCAAAAGTGCTAGTAAAATCTTATTTGAATTAATATTATTTTCATTTTTTTATTTACAACAAAAATGTACAAGTTATGTCTATCTTAAATTAATTACACGCTAGGCTGTACTATATAGAACCATTGAATGATTCAATTTCAATTATCTTTTATAAAAAAAAAATTACAATCTACAAAAATTTTACTATTAATATTGGAATCCACCACTGACGACTGAAACTCTGAAAGGTAATGAAAGCTGCATTCATTATAGAAAAGAAGAAAAGTGCAAGATTAAGATGGCTTGGACATATGTATAATCAAGAGGGAGGGGTTAGGCATGAAAAGAGATGGTTAGATCGTGTGAAGTATGACATGCATATGAGTATTTTGGAGTAGGACGAATGATAGGAGATAATGGAATAGAAAAACAAGTTGTGCCTTGCCAAAGGCAGGCTAGTGATGAATGGAATTCAACCCTTCCAATAGATGAAATCGAGGTGACAACCTCGAGCAACTCATGGTTACCGGCAAGATTGACGGCAGAAGATCTCGAGGACGCAGCCCAAATCGGTGGACTGATCAGATCCGAACTGCCTTGGACGCAAATCTGCATGCAATCTTCATTGGGCAAAGGCAAGGGCCAAATGGAGAGCATCCGTCCAAAAGATGATCACTCGGCACTAGGGATCATGACCCTCAGCAATGAAGATAACGATGCGAGGAGGAGGGAATAGATAAACTTCAATAAACCTCAACACAAATCTCTCCGCATTGCTTTTTCACTTTGGGAACGGAATATAACACTTAGTATGTAATTTAGGTAGTTTTAACACTAAAGTCGACACGATCGAAGTCGTAGTTCATCACTAGTTGTTTATAAATTTATCAAAGATATAAAAGTACGTCAAGATGCACTTACACTAACAAGTACGGAAACGAGATTTAAACCTTTTACATGGTTTTTGATAGCACCAGAGTTATAAACAGAGGACATAAACTTTACCACATTTCACTTAAGAAGGATGGACAGGACATAAAACAAAAGTGTATAGGGATATGTCGTAAAAGTTGCATTAGAAAGCCCTCACTAAATGTAGGCAATAGGTACAGTTGATACAAAAAGTGGTATATTCAAATGTACTAAAATATGTACCGAATGTCTCTTGCTCTCATCTCATCTGAACCTCTGGAAAGTAAGAAAGTTGCAACCCTTTACTATCCTATTACCGGGCAAAGGCATTTTCACCGCCTAGAGTAAAAAAGATAGGACTTCAGACTTTTATTCTCTAAGTTATTATTAATTAAAAGTTACTATATATAACTCAAAGGCACCATTGTGTTAATCCAGATGTTAATACAACAATGCAAAAGTACTACAACACACCTAATCTTGGTATCACCAGTTTATTAATTATTTTAACTAATTTAATAATAAATGGGTTATTTTCCGACCGATTGCGGTCAAGGTAGTTTTTGACTTTCAAGGATCCTCAACTAAGCTAGTCCTCACGAAAAAAAATCTTGCTTGGCCTTTTTTGGCTCTGTAAAAGCAAGGATTTACACTTTTTAATGAGTTAATAGTTCTAGACCTCACACATAATGAACCTTATCGCAAAGTAAACCTATTGGGATTCTAGTGCATAAATATATGATGGTGAAGAAAATTTAGTAAAATTTTAGAACGCGACTATACTTCAATCCGAAACATCAGTGCTTCAGGAACGTTCAAGGAGCGTAGGTGAGGCGATTAAATGTCCCAACAAGGTTTCTTTATGCCGGTTTTATAGTTATTGAATTTTACTATTGTCGTTTAAAACAAAATTTCGCTTAAAAGCTTTTAGTGAGGCGCAAGTCCTGTAAGAGCTTGTCAATTGTATAATTAAACATTTAAAATTATGTTTTACGATTCTCGTAGTGAAACGGTTTTGAGAAATATCAATATAACCTTGTTATTTCTTGTACATATAATATGTATGTATTTTTTTTCTTCTGTACGCAAAAAGTATTAATAAATAAATAAATAAATATAATCCGTTAATGCCTGGATAAGTATTTCTGAGTAGCATCCTTTTTTTAACACCATACTTATGTAGTTATTAATTATTACTTACATATATTTTTTGTTGTTGATTTGTATATCTTTTTTTTTGTCTATATTCTTTTTGTATCAGCAATAAGCGTTGTTAAAAATAAAGAGAGAAAATAAATAAATAGTTTCAATATAATATTTAAAATTTACCTTTTTTTAAGTCTGAAAAAATAATTTGCTTCTCAGTCGTTTTATGAGCGTGTTAGATGTAAAGAGATTTGATTGATTGTAATTGATTTATAATTAAATATAATAAAATAAACCTACCTATGTTGTGTTTGTTAGATGTAAAGAGATTTGATTGATTGTAATTGATTTATAATTAAATATAATAAAATAGACCTACCTATGTTATGTGTTTATTGGTCTATAAACAAGTACGATTTTAAAATGTATTTGGACGTTATGATTTGAACAAATGGGCTGACTCGTACAAACAGGTGGTTTGTACGTCACAGCTGTTTAGAACGTGAATCATACTTGTTTGTCGTCGCCTATAAAAACGGGTGTTCTAACTTGTTCGGGTGGATCTTGGCTCGGGACGCGGAGCTCTCGGCGACATATTAAGATAAGTACTTTTGTATGTTACTTTAATGAAAATGTACATAATTATATACCTGTGGTACATAATATTGTGGTATTGTATATCAATGCTTACAGTTACATATTTATATTGCGTTATGTAATCCTTTAAAACGATAAAAAAGTAACCCTAGAGTTTCTTGCCCTTCTTCTCCATGAGAGGCTACACATTTGGAACGGGCATTAGTTTTATGAAATAGAATGAAATAAATCATGATTCCTAAACAAAGGTATTTTCATTTCACTATTATGAGGAGTTTAATAATACAGTAGAATCACAGAGTCATACATTGATATTATAACCCATGTATAAAATAACATCAGAAGTGGGATATGCCTACTGCTTTAACTAATCACACATATCTTTACAAATTTCAGGATGGATTCGGAAGTAATCGGTAGTCTTCTCCAAGCAATTCGCGATGCCGTTACCACTACCCGTCAAAAGGATGATGACATTGCACTACCAATGTTTGACCCCGACCACAACGACTGCGGAGCTGCAAGCTGGTGTAACAGCATAGAAGTTCTCGCTAAGGAGTTGAACTGGAGCAGTATCCGGACAGCAGCTAAAGCCGGTAAGGCCCTTAAGGGTTCTTCTTTACTTTGGTATGAAGCATGGGAGCCTTTGGAAGGCCGATCTTGGGAAAATCTGCGACAAGATATTATTGACGCCTACCCAGAAAAGAGAAATCTGTCTGAAAGGCTTTCCAAAGCAGTTCTTTATTTGTCTGATGCAGTTGAATCATATAGTGACTATGCTAGAGAAAAAATAAGGTTACTACGTAACACCAAAGTAAACTTCACAAATGAGCAACTGATAGAACTAATTTGTGGAGGCATATGTGATGTTGACGTCAAAATGGCCTCTTTAAATAGCGGTGTTACTACCACTGCAGCACTGATCTCCTTGTTGTCGACATACGTGAAAAGTAGAAAAAGATCGTTGGATAGTAATCATAAAGATACTGGTTCAGGACCCAGTGGAGCCAAGAGGTTCAAGTCTACCATAGATAGAAAATGTTTCGGTTGTAATCAAACTGGACATATTCAGTCTAACTGTCCTAAAAGTCAAACTGATCAAGCTCCACAGGTTCCAAAGCCAAATGATACTAATTTAAAGTCATGTACTTATTGTAAAAGGGTGGGACATACTGAGAGTGTTTGTTTCCATAAGCTACGGGCTGAATCAAAAAGATCTCTAACTTCAATCCCTACAAAAGACGTAAATTTTTTAGAAAAACGGAATTAAACCTCACACCAGTTACTATTAATGGTTTTTTAATAGAATCCCTAATAGATACTGGGGCTAATTGTAGTTTAATTAGGGAATCTATAGCTAGGAAGCTGGGGTGCTGTTTAATTCCTATAACTTTATATTTAAATGGAATAGGGAAGGGTAATGTTCATGTATTTGCATTAATTACCGTTTGTGTACAGTTTGAAGATGTTAACTTAGAACTAGATATACATGTGGTTAGAGACATCGACTTTCAGTATGACCTTCTTATCGGTAGAAATGCAGTACAATACCCTGATATAGAAATTATTACCAATTCGTCTAGTTGTCGTTTAATTAGAAAACGTATTGAGGACATAGCAATTGCAAATTTCATTTCTCCAGTGTCGGAATTATCTGAATTAATATCCAAAACTGACCATTTAGATTTAGCAATACAAAACAAAATTTGTAGAATTTTTCAAAAATACCCCCCCATCTTAGATGAAATAGGCACAGTAAAAACAGGAGAACTAACTATCCGGTTAAAAAGTAATGAAATCATCAATTACCGTCCTTACCGGTTGGCTCCTATCGAAAGAGAGAAAGTGGATAAAATAATTCAAGAACTTCTGGACAATAAAATCATTTGTGAAAGTGAATCTCCGTTTGCAAGCCCTGTAATTTTAGTTAAAAAAAAAGATGGCAACGATAGGTTATGTGTCGATTTTAGGGCATTAAACAAAATTATAGAGAAAGACCGATATCCACTTCCTCTCATCGAAGACCAAATCGATAAACTTGGATCAGCAAAGTATTTTATATCTTTGGATATGAAAAACGGGTTTTATCAGATACCAGTGGCTTTAGATTCGAGAAAATACACAGCCTTTGTGACCCCAAGTGGTCATTATGAGTTTATTAAAATGCCATTTGGTATTTGTAATGGTCCAGCTGTGTTTCAGAGATCTATCACAAAGGCTGTGCAACACCTAAAATTTCTTTTAGTTTACATTGATGATATCCTTATACCATTTTCCACAATTGAAGAAGGACTAGATTATTTAGAACAGACGGTTTGTGCCCTTTGCTATGCAGGATTTACCATTAACTTAAAGAAATGTAAATTTTTTGTTGACAGTATTGAATATCTCGGAAGACACATATCACCGGAAGGTGTAAGACCAAGTAAAACAAAGGTATTTGCTTTAGTTAATTCCCCAGTCCCTAATAATGTCAAACAGGTACGGCAGTTTATGGGCCTAGCTAGTTATTTTAGAAAATTTATTCCGGATTTTGCAACTCGTACGGCCTGTATCACAAATCTAACGAAAAATAATTGTAAATTTCAATGGGGACCCGAACAGGACGAGGCTAGGGATTATGTCATTAAACATTTGTCATCCAAACCATTATTAACTGTATTTAACCCCAAATTACCAACAGAATTATATACTGACGCCAGTTCTATAGGGTACGGAGCAGTTCTAGTACAGAAACTGGACAACATTAAATTAGTAGTTGCTTACTTTAGTAAACGAACATCACCTATAGAATCGAGATATTGTTCATATGACCTAGAAACTTTAGCGATTTATAATGCGTTAAAACAATTCAGGGTTTACCTTTTGGGAGTAAAATTTATAATTGTTACCGATTGCAATGCTATCAAGGCTACTATGAATAAAAAAGATTTATCTTCACGCGTAGCCCGATGGTGGACCTTTATGCAGGATTTCGAATTTGATATCGTATATAAAAAGGGAAAATACATTGGGCACGTTGATTTTCTTAGCCGAAATCCTGTTGAGATACCTGTTTCTGTCGACCTTGCTGAAATAACCTCTCAAAATGCCTCAAATAGTGTTTCTATTTCTAAAGCCGCTAAGTTCTTCCCAGAAACTACAGAATTATTAAATGCTAATGTTATTAATGAATCTCCATCTTGGTTGGAACTTGCCCAACAAAATGACCTCGAAATTCAGCAATTGATTGGTCAAGCTATAGCTGGTGATCTTGATGAAAATCGTTATCTTTTACAAAACCATTTATTATTTTATAAAGATCCATCTGGGGAACCCAAGTTGTACGTACCGAAAGGAAGTAGATTTAGTCTCCTACAACTTTATCATGATAAGAATTGTCATGTAGGATATGAGAAAGTTTTAAATAAACTACGTGAGCATTTCTGGTTTCCAAGAATGATCCCATTTGTAAAGAAATACCTAAAGCACTGCCTAATTTGTGTTGAACGAAAAGGTCACACAGGCCCAAAGCAAGGTTTCTTACATCCAATTGAAAAAGTTCCTATCCCCTTTCACACGATTCACTTAGATTGTACGGGCCCATTTATACTAACTAATGAAGGTTACAAATATATTTTATTAATTTTAGATGCTTTTACTAAGTTCTGCATTTTGAAGCCCCTGAAAACGCTCGGTGCCCTAGAGTTAATACCACTCATTCGAGATACCATTACGCTTTTCGGCACTCCCTCAGTAGTGATTACAGATAGAGGCACTAACTTTAGTTCCCTTCAAATTAGATCAATGTTTACGGATTTACAAATTGAGCACCATATGATATCAACCGGCACCCCAAGAGGAAATGGTCAGGTAGAGCGTTATGTAGCAACACTTATCAATATGTTGAATACTACCTGTAATGGTTCGTCAGACTGGCCGAGCGGGTTGTGGAAGGTCCAACAGTCTATGAATACTACGATACAAAAATCAACCGGTTTTGCTCCGATTCATTTACTCATAGGTGTGAAGGCCAACATACCTTGCATCCAAGCTCGTTTAAACGATGTTCCCATTCCACAGTCAAACATTGATTTAAGAGCCGATCGAGAGTTAGCCACAAGGCGTTTACAATCAGAAGCCGTAAAGTTTAAAAATAGATTTGACAGTGTAAGACGAGATAATGTGTCTTTCGAGGTAGGCAATATGGTTTATGTAAATCAAGATCACAGACGTTCCGATAAATTAAGTTGTAGATTCAAGGGACCATATAAAATTATAGGTCTTTTACCTAACGACAGGTATACTCTTCAAGGCCAAGGGCATTTAAGAAATATTGTTGTTGCTAAAGACAAGCTAAGATTGTGGTGTGGAGACTGGGTAGATGATTAAGCAGTGGTTAAGTTGATAATTGTTAGTAGTAGTTATATTAATTGTATGTGAACTTGTTGTTTAAAGGTGTTGCAAGTATTAATGTCTAATGTGAAAGACATGATAGTAGCACGAGGATACTGCTAGATTGTCCACCTAATGTGAGAGGTAGGGCATCAGCAGGTTTTGTAATTTATGTTTTGTACATACTACTAGAGTGTCTACCTAATGTGAAAGGTGAGACAATAGTAAAAGAGCATCACGAACATGTTTCTCTCATGTAAAAGTGGAACAGTTGTGAGATAAGATTCTGGGAGTCATTCAGTTTGTTTTTGCTTAATTATGTTTGCATTATGTTTAATTTATGTTTTGTACTTCGAGAGCGAAGTACTTGTCAGTATGGCCGTGTTAGATGTAAAGAGATTTGATTGATTGTAATTGATTTATAATTAAATATAATAAAATAAACCTACCTATGTTGTGTTTGTTAGATGTAAAGAGATTTGATTGATTGTAATTGATTTATAATTAAATATAATAAAATAGACCTACCTATGTTATGTGTTTATTGGTCTATAAACAAGTACGATTTTAAAATGTATTTGGACGTTATGATTTGAACAAATGGGCTGACTCGTACAAACAGGTGGTTTGTACGTCACAGCTGTTTAGAACGTGAATCATACTTGTTTGTCGTCGCCTATAAAAACGGGTGTTCTAACTTGTTCGGGTGGATCTTGGCTCGGGACGTTGACTGGTGCGGAGCTCTCGGCGACATATTAAGATAAGTACTTTTGTATGTTACTTTAATGAAAATGTACATAATTATATACCTGTGGTACATAATATTGTGGTATTGTATATCAATGCTTACAGTTACATATTTATATTGCGTTATGTAATCCTTTAAAACGATAAAAAAGTAACCCTAGAGTTTCTTGCCCTTCTTCTCCATGAGAGGCTACACATTTGGAACGGGCATTAGTTTTATGAAATAGAATGAAATAAATCATGATTCCTAAACAAAGGTATTTTCATTTCACTATTATGAGGAGTTTAATAATACAGTAGAATCACAGAGTCATACATTGATATTATAACCCATGTATAAAATAACAAGCGCAACATTTTTTTCTATTTTGGAAAGTAGTCTATTTTGTAGCATCTAAAATGTGACGTTATACTCGATATTTGATAGTATCGAATGGACAACTAGCAGTCGTTTGTTGTGGTTTAAACTCGTGCGCATACCGACTCAACCACGCACGCAGTTTACACAGAATTTGCTGAAGATCAGATATCAAGAACATTTGTCGACGTCATGACTCTTTGTCCATGAAATGAATGTTTTGATGTTATTAAAGGCCAGACTTAAAAGACAGAGACTCGTCGGAGAGCGAGTTACCCGTTCAATCCAAATTTTGCTGCTGATTTCTCATTCAATCTATGGATGACTAGTAAAGTAGCGGCCTGTTATAACCCCACTGCTGGGAATAGGCCTCCGCTCTCTGTTTCTGGAGAGAAGGGTTAGAGCTAAGACCTACCACGCCGCTCCAATGCGGATCGGTAGGTTACACATATCTCCAGAATTCTCCAGAGATATGCAGGTATCCTCACGATGTTTTCCTTCACCGAAAAGCGTGTGATTGATTGCAATTATCAATTAGACCCATAAGTTTTAATAGAACAACTCACTGGTGCCTGCCCGAGTTTGAACTCGTGTTCCCCTCGAAAGGCTCGCACGGTCTCACCGCTGGGCTATCACAGCTTCTATGGACGACTACTTTTGACATATTGGTAGGTGTTTTTATGTGATATTTGCAGTATATTAGCTAATACTGCTCGTATTCTGCGGGTCTCTACCTTCTTCAAGAAGTTGTCCCTCTGCCTAATACGGGATTACCAGCGATGCGTTTTCAAGTGCGAGTTTTTAAGACCTCCTTAGGACTATTTTTTCTCCGTTCAGATATGAAAAATACACATTCCTTATCTACTAATCCTATTTTCCTAATATTTATACAAAGAGCAGGCGAGTTCTACTGTGGAAAGTCAGCAGTAGCCCCGTCAATAGAATGGACAAGTTAGTTCTCAACTCCGGACAATTTCGAGATGCTCTTTTAAGATTTATACAGAAAGTTACTTTAGAATGTGCCATTTAATAACAGAGGGGTATTATGAATTTTTTAGCTCTCCCAACTTCTGCAGGCAACTTGCTGTTTGCATAGAATTCACTAATCGTATATGTCACTTTTCAGCTCTTGAACTATCTTCATACAAAAAATTACAACGGTCCATAGGTCTGTTTTTTTGTTTGTTGTATGTTGTTAGCCCTAAAAGCCTTTATAGCGTCACCGGGCGAGACGGGCGAGCGCAGAAGCTTCGACGAGGTCGAGCAAACACGGAGAGTAAAGCGCATAAGCTCTACTAGGGCCGGGAACATCGTCTTAAGGTTGCCTCCTTCGAGGTCTGATCACGACTTTGTTCGAAGTGTAGTGCAAAGCTGATGGTATGATTGTGACTAATCATCACGCCGTCGGTCCACCGACGCTCAAATGACAAAAACCCACGCTCAGACAACGTCAGAGAAACGGGATCCCTTCTTCGCCCGCGAAAACGCTATAGATCTGTTCGGACATAAAAGAAGTACAAACGAACACAGTTTCGCAATAATAATATTAATGCATATTAAGCAATATTTTAAACTATAAATAATTAACGTTCAAGAACATATATAAATTACGAATCACCAATAAATTACAAATTATTTCCAACTGCAGATTAGTATTTGTTGTAATAATGGCCGATTAATGTTTAATTCATCAGCTTTCCGGGAATAATATCCGTTGTAACGCACGCACAGGTTACTATTGCTCAATGAAGAATGTTAAAGTATTTGTAAATGCTTTTTACGACATGCGTGAACATATTAAAGTTTCTCCTTCGACAATAGCGGCCTGTATCCGACTGCAGCAGGCCTACCATGAACTATTATTGCGACTCTATTGAAGACGTAAATTAAGTACGAAATTGTTTTGCTCTTTCATACCATGACGTCTTAAAGACGCACACTTTAAGTCGTTGCCGTTGCGTTCGGAATTCGTCGTAAGAACGTGTGAGTAAAAGAGACAGAGTTATTTATAGTTCATATAACGTTATCCTTTTCAAACATTACGACCCCAATTTAATTCACACTTCATGGTACGAAAAGAAAGCGGTTCGCGGTCGTCGTTTACGTCTTCAATTGAGTTGCAATAAGAGTTCATGGTAGGCCTGTTGCACTCGGACCATGGCAGGCCTGCAGAGCTTAGCCCAATACACTGTACTTTTGACGAAATGGTTCGAGCTTATTTCATCAGATTTAGTAGGTTACGCACTTTCCAGGAATTCTGTAGAGAAATGCAGGATGTCCCACGATTTTTTTCTTCACTGTAAACAAATTATGAACATGAATTGAGCACATAAGTTTTATAAGCGACCCATAGGTTCCGTTTCGAAGGATCATGGTCATGATCAAGCCATTAGTTATATGTAGAAGAAACCATAATTCCTCTTGTTTATAAATACACGTAATGTTTGAACTTAGCGTCTTCGCCGGTGAAGACGAGGTCCCACGTTTTCCGTCGTATGTCGTATTTAGCATAATATATATTTCCTGTTTACTTTATCGCAAATTAAAGGAAGATAATTTTTATATGATTTATAGAAGCAGGCGGTACTTTGCGAAATTGCATACTACAAGCACTATAACAGAACTACCTTGCTATAATCCGCACGGGTTAAGCGAATGCATGCAAAGCTAATGTGTATGAATGCAAAAATGTTCACAAGCAGCACACACAACCATCACCACAATCATATAATATATAATTATATTACAACTACTTTATACCGATTTTCGAAGGAAACCGATATTTTTTCCTAGAGGTTAACCCGATATATGTGTTAATTATATTGCATTACTAGGTTTGGTGGTTTAGCTGTGAATGCGTAATAGACAGACAAAGAGACAGACAGACTTGCACATTTATAGTATCAGTATAGATATATATAAGAAACTACCACTGATATGTAATTACTGTAGCCACGTTATTGTTTAATTTCCTTACTACTTTTTGTTTGCAAAGAACAAAGTCATTCTAAAGATAGCTTAATACAAACTTTACAAGAGCGAATGCACAATTCATTTTTTTTTGTTTAAATTGTTATAAAATTTATGTAGCCTTCCTCATAGTGAGATAATAAAATCCAAATGTATTCTAATGTTCATATTTCCGTGTAATATCCGTGTATTTTTTTTGTTTGAAAATCGTAGGGCAAATTATATGTCTGCACTTCACTGCCGTCGAATCGTTTATCGTGTGATAGTCTATAATCGGCACGATCGTCATGGAAATGTCCACACGATCGTCTGTATGATCATACGTATCACACAGCGATGCCCTTTGATGCGTATCCGAAAACCGACATATCGCGGCTTGTAGGCAATCGCTACGACTCGTTCGGACCAGCGTAAAGAATACGTCGCGTAAAAATTCCGCAAAAGGCGTTATAAGAAGTTTCGTTATAAGAAGAATGGTATATTCAGCTTAACGCCCTCTCTCTAACGATTAAAATGGAACATTGTACTATAAAATACGTCGCGATTTAAATACGCTGTCGTCTGAACCTGGATACCCATTTGTTTCAATTCGACGTAATTTTAACGCACGATAAAAATCCTCTCGTGTGAACGAGGGGTTAGTTATCATAGATGATGCTTGGCGAGTACAGCTGAGTAAGCTCTCTACACGATCTCGCTTGCTCTTATTTATTTAAACGCTGATTATGAGGAGCTAGTATTTCTTAGTCTTGAGTTTCATTGCGTTACATTGAATACTGTACTCATTAGTGATCAACTCCAGTCTTCTGAAAATCTAGTATAATAATAATAATAATCTTTATTGATGCAAACATACAATTTGACATAATATATTGGAACCCTGGCCCCTAAACTAGAATTAACTGTGCTTCAGGAGCCAGTGCCCTGCCTTATTAATAAGTCATACAGTGATATTCGTTTATTAATAACAAAATTTAAAACTAGGTTAGTTCTAAGTTATTTTTATATATTTTTATTTAAAGTATATATAAGTATATATGAGAGCAGAATATCAGTGTTATCGTTCTTTGCTGGTATAACATAATAAAATCTATAAAGATTTGCTAAATAGAGGTTTGGGAAATATATGATTATTTAATAAATGAAAATGTTCTTTTGGATTTAAAATTCGCACGCCGTGTGGTATCCGACAGAATAGAATAGACCACCCTCCGTTCTTACAGAGGTGTCTTAAGAGGCGACTAAGGTATGTGCCGTGTGGTATCCGACTGCATAGAATAGGGTGGTCTTCATCCTCATTTCCTTACCGAGGTGTCGTAAAAGGCGACTAAGGTAAGTTGACGTCAGGCAGGCGGCCGGTCGTAAAACACGTAGCCAAATCATGTGACAACATGTTTGTAACATGTTGTGCCGACGCCACTTAGAGTGGGATAAGGGCAGGAGAATGATGATGGATTTAAAATTCGCGTATGCGCTTTACAACGGAAAAACCTCGTGACTAGCTAATTTCTTTTTTAGCAGCATTCATATTATTCTCTTCTCTTCGCAGTTTCTATCCTTCTATCAATGGGAGAGGAGGTTTTTGTCCAGCTGTAGGGTAGTGATATGTTTCTACTCAAATTTTTACTTTACAGTCCGCCGTCTTGTTTAATTACATACCTACATCTCGTTAATCTTCTAATACTTAACAAAAACTTAAATTGCATACGTTTTTTATAATTCGGTAGCTGTTGATGATTCAACATTTATTTGTTCAACCTATCAACGCAAAGTAAACTTTGCTGGTTTATGATAAAGTTAGAAATACCGTGATTGCGTTCCGAATCAAAGACTTGTACGAGATATCGATCTCCTTTGTTTCGATGTATTTGAGCGTAACGACTTTTGTAACTGAATATTAGTTTATTGTTATATAGCAACTAGCTGAATCCCATGGTTTTACCCATGACACGTGTAATAGCTTAATAACCTTGGTTGCAACCAGACATAACCCAAGCTCAATAGCCTACGTATAGATAGGTTACGTATGAAACCCCATTTTTTATGAGACGTAAAACATAACTATGCATAAAATTTCATACAATGCCGCTTAGTCATTTGAGAAACACAGAGTTTTTGCCAGTGATTTCTAACGTATGTCAGTTATGATAAGATCTGAAGAAATTTCACATATGAATAATTGTCGTTAACCCATAGTTCGCACGGGCGTAAAAATTACGTCGCGTTAAAATTCCACAGTAGGTGTTATAAGAAGTTTCGTATGGTATATTCTGCTTAACGCCCTCGCCCTAACGACTAAAATGGATCACTGCACGATAAAATACGTCGCGATTTAAATACGCTGTCGTGTGAACAGATACCTGGATAGAGACCTTTCATTCTAAAAGTTCACGCCCCTCCAATGTCTTTACTCACACACAAAAAACTTATAAACAGACGAAATACACGCAAACTTGTTATTCTGATTACTACGGTTACTTACGGTTACTCGGTTGCCGAACAGACACGAAAGTAGGAGCACGCATCGACTATTGCCAAAAGTACAGTTAGCATGTCATAAAAAAAGAGGATAATTTTTTTTTATTTTTTATTTTAAATAATAATTAGATAATTTTTTTCTTTAATAGAAAAATATGGAGAGTTTTATAAAAAAATGTGGCGAAAAACAACGGGCAAAACTTAACATCTATCATTATTTCATCATTAAAGTCATTGCTTTAATTAAGGAACGAATTGACATGATTGATAGAAATATGTGGGAAAATACGTGTCGAAATGTGAATGATATTGAGATAGAATATATGCAAAATTTTGAATTTATAATTATTTTTAATTCATTTAATAGGTAATTTTTTTTTTTACTAATAAAATAAATGAACAGACTTCTGTACATTACATTTTATTTATCATTCTAATAGTTGCATAATGAATATATGATATGATCTTTATTAAATTAAGTTGGCAAGCTAGCTCTTGATTGCGAATTCACCTGATGGATGCCGATGTAGTTTAAGTTTCTTGAAAGGGTTTGGAGATTAAACCATTCAGGGTTTTTACACGACATCGTACCTGAATGCTAAACCGCTTGGTGGTACGTCTTTGTTAGAAGGGTACGTCGGAAGTATCTATCTAGTCAAGACTAAAGCCGTAAGCAAACCGTATGATTCGGTACTGAGTAACGGGTGCGCCATCTAGTACTGAGTACCGAATCGTTACTCACGAATGCTATTCGTTACTCGTTACTCGCATCTTTCATATCGGTACGTATTAGTAACTACATAATACGGTACCTAATCTGTGATTTGGATGTGTGCTGTCAATGAATGTAAACGTACCTTACGAAGAACGATGTTTGTTTTTTTAAATTGTTTATTAGGCCCGTAAATTTTTTTTTTAATTTATTTGAAATCTTTAAAATATTTTTTTATCATATTTTATGTTAAATTTCATTCTAATCGAAACAATATCTATTTTATTCTCACAGTTAAAATAATAAATCCATTGCAAAATCCAGTACATTCCGCCTACAATTTACTTGTGCTTTTAATTATTCTACAATTCAAATTTTTTTTTTAGTAAATCAAGATTTCGAAAAAATTACATGATAAAATTCGCCTTACGCAGCTATGCAAGTATGCTACTTACTTACTTACTTACTAAAAAAACCATTCGGGCGGGAATCAATAAAATCTTTGAAGGCGGTTTGAACTGCCCCATCGGAGTTGAATTTTTTTCCTTGCAAGTAGTTATCCAAATTGCGAAAAAAATGGTTATCTGTTGGAGCAACCGAGACCAACGAATGAGTTGCTAACTCCTCTGAGTCGCGACACATGGATTCAAGCTTTTTATGACCTCTGGTATATCTATGATACACATCGAATTTGGTTTGATACATATGAATAAATTTTTCTTACGAAAATAATATTATATATATTCATATATATATATATTGCGACGCGACTGTAAGTATGCCTATTTCCTTGAAATTTTCGCGAAGAGACTCACATTGCCTCATATTATAGACAGCAATCAAGCAAGAGTCTGAACAGATTTGGATGCTCGTTTTGCTCGTCAATGGATTGCGTCGTGGTTTGATAGTGGATGGAACAGGTGAGGTTGGTAATCGATGAAACAGTCTAGACGACTCTCATTCCCCAATCAAATTGAGACAACCATTATACTCAAAGGACTAACGTAACTAAATAATCGTCTTAAAACTAATATGCTTTAGTCAGTGAGGCGGAAGCAAAGGTAATCTTGTCTACAGCTTATATGCGAGGTCGTGTTAATAATTAGGCAGTTTGCTTTAGGTAAACCTTTGTTTTAATATTTGCATGTTAAATAATTACATATATTAATACGCTTATTTGGAGGGCAATTTGTTTTTAACCAAGGTCTCCACAGGCAAGTAAAAATGTACATTACATAATTAATAGAAGCAGGCGTTAATTTGCGGAATTCCATTGTACAGAATTATTTCGCGGCATTTATGGTTGTGTATTGCTTACAAACAATATTGTACACTGAATACAGGCGAATTAGTATACTAAATAAAATTTTGACAAGATATTTATCATCATCCTCCTCCTGCCCTTATCCCACTCTAAGTGGGGTCGGCACAACATGTTAACATGTTGTCAAATGATTTGGCTACGTATTTTACGACCGGCCGCCTGGCTGACGTCAACTTACCTTAGGCGCCTTTTACGACACCTCGGTAAGAAATGAGTGTGCCCTATTCTACTCATTTCTATTTAGTAAAGACATAATAACCTCTATTATACAATAGTTTCACAATGTATTTCATAGCAGTTTAATTAATTAAAATTGCAACTGTTCATTAATTTAACACAGATGCATTAATAAGATAAGAGTAATTTCTCATTTCATTTCAGTTGCAATATGATATTGCTCAAAAATTATGCGAAATTGAGTACTTGTATAGAAACAGCTTTTTTAATATCAGACATGTAATATTTTTGTCAATCATACTATAAATTATATAATATGACAGATGACCTTTAAGACATCATCTCTGTAATGTGGATCGCTTCACGGTTAGTAATTATAGTCTAAGAAGTAGATATCGTATCAGGAACGTCATGCAAACTTGTATACTTATATTGAAACAAGTTTTGTCTTTAAAACTTGGATATCTAAATGGCATGTGTCCTCCTCCTTGCATCGATTCCCCAATAATGGGGGACGTGACCTCATAATTCACATCTTGCTCCTGAGGATGGTCTTTCAACTTTTCTGCTTTCGGCCACGTGGATGGCCTCGGAGACTGTCGTATTGAGTGTGGTGCGGATCTGATCTGACCAGCGCATAGGGCTACGTCCTCTGGGTCTCCGTCCATCAACCTTGCCAGTGACAATAAGCTTCTGGAGGTCGTTGCCAGGCTTGCGAGCAATGTGCCCAAAGAACTCAAAGACCCTCCGTAGGCGTATATTCGAGAGCCTCGGTTTCCTGCCTATTTTAAGTTCTTCGAGCACTGACTGATTGGTCCTATGCGAAATGGCATGTGTAGATGCACAGATAACAAGTATTTACGAAATCAAGAAAAATTGAATTATAAATTTAAAGTTTTAAAAATAATATTGTTCAAGATAGTAATGACTAAATGAACTGCTAAAGTTATAGTAAATATATTAAAGAAGAGTACCGGCGAGTTTCTTGCTGGCTCTTTTCAATAGGAGCAACTTTCCGAACTATAGAGTAGAGTTGACGATTCAAAACCATTTGTTTACAAGTACAAGTTTATTTTAATATTGAATGGTATGAATTTAAATTTGAATATATTAAATCTTAAAGAATACGTTAAATATTGAACATGAAATACCTTCTAGTAATAACGTTGAATATTACGTTTTTTACGCTAAATCCGATATGCACATTCTAAACAATATGTAAAGTTTTAACTTTTCATATCGTAAAGTAATACCATATATCAACCGAATAATTATCGGATATACTATAAAAGCTTTAAAAAATATTACAAATATGAATTAAATGAACTTCTTAGTCCGATTTTCTGTAAAATTGAGCTACAAAATTTGTTCGGAAGGTAAAATTATCTAGATTACTAGCTCTTAGATTAATTTATTGCATTACATGTACATTACACTATTTTAACACTATATTAAACATGTTTAATGCATGAATAACTTTACATGAATCAATAGAGGAGACAATTTAAACAGAAAAACTTATTTTTATTACTTGTTTTTTATTTAGTAAAAAACAGAGACAATTTGAATGACACCATGGAATGGCCTCCCAAGGCCAATCATGGCACTACCAAACACGCGTAGGATTGGATCATTAATCAATCAACTACGAATATAAACATCATGACTGGGAACTTTGAGCGTCCCGATGTGATTTTTGACCCACGCGTCTTGTGAGTTATGGACGAAACATCATATACAAAATTATGTACTAGCTTCTGTTAGGGATTTCGTTGTATGGACTTCAGTACCGACGTTAAAAGCCATGTCATTTTCTATCCTCTCCTTTTTCCTTACTAAAAATCACATCTACAGTTGTTATGTTCAGGTGAAAAAAAGGACAAACTAACACACTGTAGTATTTATAATATGAATTTCATTGACGACGATTTAGGTGAAGAGTCTAGTGGTGAACCATAAAGTGGGTCGATGCTTTTAGGATGGTAGCTGGTGTCAATTGCCTTCTGTACCCGTGAACAATACTCGAATACGAAGACTTAAGTATTGATATCACAAAAACTTGATATTAAAATCAAGTTTATTAGTATCTATATACGGCGGATTCTTGGATACTTTGGTTACATAGCTCGGAATAAATTTATCATTGAAAAATTTGTGATCACGGGTAATAACAATGTAAAGTGCCGTGAGCTTCAACGTCTCGGGCCAAAGAGTCTCTCAACTTTCCCCTCTATTCGGATTCAAATTCAAATTATTCATTATTCAAATAGGTTTATGAAATATGCACTTTTGAAACTTCAATTGATTTTAAACAAGCTATCCTATGATGCAGTTGGTCTTACCGCAAGAACCGCAAGAAAAGAAAGAAAGCCTTTGAAGAAGACACGGGGTTCTTTAAAATATCTCCACATAACACGATCTTATGCAGCATGGGTCCAGTGGCTCCCTGCGACCTTCTTGAGGTCACCTTGTAGGGGGTCTACCAACGCTGGGGTTTTAGGTTCGGTGTAGCCATTCCAGCACCAGTCAGTCACATTTACGAGTATTTATGAATTATTCATATTTTCTAATACTTAGACTACTAATGATTACTTTCTTATGCTACAATATTAATGTAAGATTTATATTATTGAGATAATATTAAATTTTATATTAAGCCTTGTATAATAGTAATAAAAAGATTTTAGGTATTTTCTGAATTTTTGTAAAGTTAAGTCTAGAAATACATCACGGATATTGTTATAGAAACGTTAACTGAGACCCATAAACGATTTCTAGAATTTCTGGACACGAGACTGGTAAGATACTCTACACATGATGGAGATTAGTTAATAGAGTAATAGTTGGCTAAACGCCTAAATACTACGCAATCAATATAGACTCTCGAATCTGGTCAATGAGAAAAGCACGCAAGAATAAGTAGGTAATTTTATTTGGTTCCACATTCTAGGGATATCCTAAATTTCACATAAAAATACACATATTCAAAAAGATAGAAATCTGTAGCGGTTAAAACAGTAAGAAAAAATAACAGTAAACATTAACTTATAGTGTATATATCCAGCGGAGCGTTAACTTTAAACTGGGGTCATCGACTGCGACCTAGGTGGTCAAAGGCTACTTTGGCATTGCAGCCATGTGAACTAGATATACGCCAGACAGGCTTGCGCGATCGATTTACCTGCAACCCTAACTTACTACATAACAGTAAAATGGTTACTAGTATTGAGCCCCGACCGATTTATAATGTATATAGTATGCCGTGGTAGCCTGTAATTAAGACTACATCTAATTAAATAGTTTGTAAGGTAAGTATTTTATAGGATTATAATGTAAATCATAATGGTTATCCTTAATAAATAAAAATAAAATCGAATTGATAAGAAGAGGAGTATTCAATTTGGAGCAAATATAGTTTATAGAGGACAAAGAAAGAATGCTTTTATGTATAAAATAAAAAAAAACATTATGTTGATAATAGATGGTGTTTTTAATGTCATGCTGTTGAATTAACAGGATTTCTATAGCCTATATGTTACCGTATCAGTTATATACCGTACCATGGAATATAACTGATTCGACTGGCCCGTTGGCGCAGTGGGTAGTGACTCTGCCTTCAGCTCCGCGGGTCGCGGGTTCGATTCCCGCCGAGGGACAACATTTTCTATAAACAATTTGTTGGTTCTTCGAGGGTGGGTGTGTATTTGTATTTAAGTATGTATTTAAAATTATGTATGTAGTATATTTACTGTCACCCATAAACACGAGTGTTAAGTTACTTACTTTGGGGATGGACGATCGTGTGTGTAAGTATCCCAATTATATATATTTTTTTCCCATATATTTATTATTTATAAGGAATAATTGTGTCAAATTTCATCGATATTGGTTCAGGGGATTAACCGTGAAAACGTAACAGACAGTCAGACATTTATAATATTAGTCAGAAAGTAAGGATGTATAAATTAATACGAAACTTCTTCTTTTCCAACCGATGGGCGTCAATCGCTGGACGTAGGTCTACCGACGCTGCGTTTTTCGGTGTGAGGTCGCCATTCCAGCACCTAAGGACCCCAACGCTACACTGCATTTGAAACACACACACACACACGCACGCAAGCACGCACGCACAAACAAACACATACACACACATTTATACACTTTTGTGTTTGTTGTTTTAAATGTGTTCCAAAACCATAAAGTTATTATTAGTATAATATAGTTATTATTAGTAGAATATAGGCTGGCTCTAGTCTAGTGACTAGAGCCAGCCTATATTGTA
This sequence comes from Morpho deidamia, assembly GCA_947086505.1. Classification (NCBI taxonomy): domain Eukaryota; kingdom Metazoa; phylum Arthropoda; class Insecta; order Lepidoptera; family Nymphalidae; genus Morpho; species Morpho deidamia. The sequence continues at coordinate 12,006,658 of CAMTZC010000026.1, read as the reverse complement.
TCCATCCAAAAAAATAAATAAATGAGGCTACCTATTTATCTCTCTTTGTTCTGTGTTATTAGATAAAGATAAGTATATGTTTCTCACCTTCTTACCTTTATTAGATGTTGGACACTCGTATTAACTCTGTGGTTCTAAATCGTCTAAAATACTAAATCTTTTAAATCTATGTATATGTCCTAAAAGATAACATAAACAATTTTAAAAGCAATAGATACTTTATCAACAACTCTCACTACATCCATTTTAATTACCTATTGATAAGTCAATGAACTATCATATAATTAATGTTGGATATAAATTGACGATAACTACCGACGCGTAGGCGCATCTTTTTTAAATGACAAAAAGTTCAAATGTTTTTATCTATCAATCAATAATGATCAAAGCGGGAAATGATATACCGAAAAACTTAATTATTATTCAACAAACAATAATGAAACTTCATTATTGAGGTTTATAACGTTTTTTGTTACGACAAATGTAAGCGAATACGCCTGCGAAAAAAAAACTTACTTATAAATAACAACGCATTTAAAGGGAACTTACAATTATTATTATTTTTTATAGTTCAATATAACAATATAACAGAACTAACTACTTTGCTATAATCCGCAAGGGTTAAGTGAATGCATGCAAAGCCAATGTGTAAGAAGCAGGCAAAATCTACGCACCTTATACATGCAGGACCAGCCACCACATGCACCCCAAGGCGCAATTCACCAGCAACAACGAACACAAAAGCAGCACACACACCCACCACCACAATCTCGACGATCGTTTCGCCCCGAAACCGAAGTATCATCAGGAGGATAGGCTTCACGACAAAAATCGTACTGCTGCGTACTTTGGCAGTACGAGTGCATGCATTCACTTAACCCTTGCGGATTATAGCAAAGTAGTTAGTTCTGTTATATTGCTTGTAATATGGAATTCCGCAAAGTAACGCCTGCTTCTATAAATCACTTTTATAATTCATCATTCTTCAGCCCTATCCCATTCTAAGTGGGAACGGCACTGCCTGCCGTCAACTTACCTTAGTCGCCTATTACGATTCCTCGTTAAGGAATGCAACGTCATTTCTACTCAGCCGGATACCACACGGCGGTATTATTTTCAATAATTAGTAGCCCTAATATACCACTCTCGTTTTCGTCAAAGTAATATGTTTTGAGGGTATTAAAATACCCTCAATACTGTTATATAAATGTGGAATGTATAAATTGATGTTCTTGATTCAAAAAAAAACTGATCGACGAATTCAAATGAAATTGGATTATAATCTGATAATTGATAAATACCCCACGTATTTATTATCCCACAGGTTGATATGGTAACTTGGTTCCGTCATAAGAAACCTTTTGGAATACGAAATTTGGTTGAAGCTGGATAGTATTAACAAGGACAGTTATTAATTAAAAATGATGATTGGTTATTTTGTGAGGTTACGTTGCTTTTAAAAATCGAACGTGGTTTTAAGAACTTGTGTCTTCTTGAAATTGTATGGGACGTAATTATATAAAAAAAAGATGAGGCAAAAGTTACGTAATATTATGCCACGCTTATTCAATATTAGAAAGTCATATCACTGTCATTTGATTTAAAATCACGGCTAATTGCCTCTTCAGTTGATCAGAGGGCTATCTCGTTTGCTGTAAAAAAGTCAAAACAGCGTTACAACGCGGAAGCAACCCGGCGAAGCTTCTGCGCTCGCCCACCCCACCGGTGACGCTGTAAAAGCCATTAGGGCTAACAGCATTAGACACATTCGAAAAAAAAAAAAACGCGGAAGCATAACAAGCATTCTGGAGACAATTCTTTTTAGAATAGTTATAAATAAAAATATATACTAATGGTATAAGTTAGCTCTGGATTTTGTCTGCTTGGACATTTAACACAGGAGTAAAAAACGTACAGATAGTATATATTCAGCTCAATATCTTTATTTTTTTACTTCGTTTTGATAATTATTGGTTTAATATTGCAACAGTTTATACTAACACAATACACCCTTAAGACAACGTCACTCGACGTTAGTGGAAATATAATAAGATTTACTTTTTTTTTAAGACTAGTTGGCTGGAAGAGTTATCATCAAGTTTTATCATTTTATATTAATTTAAATTTGTGCCAAAAGATATTACAAACAAACAAATTTGCTGAAATTACTGAAGGGTAGTGTGTAGCTCCGCAGGTCGCGAGTTCGTTTCCGGCCGTGGGCCAACATTTTTTATAAACAATTTGTCGGTTCTTTGAGCCTGGGTGTAAATTTGTATTTAAGTATATATTTAAAATTATATATATAGTACCAGTTGTCTGTCACCAATAACACAAGTATTAAGTTACTTACTTTGGGGACGGACGACCGTATGTGTAAGTGTCCCATATATTTGTTTATTTATTTCATTGATACTCGTAAGAATGTAATATATAATTGTAACATTTTTCGTTTAGTGAGATTAGATTTAAGATTTTTTTTGTAAATTAATCGATGACTAAATTAAATGTTGATAATCATTTACTTTAACATACTTAATGTATAGAAACAAACTATAGTCACGTCTTCATCTATCGTGTGAGCCCTAGTAGTTTCAGGTCCATACTAGACACTTATTCATATTTTATATTCTCCTAAGCACACAATATTCAAGCTTAATTGTAAATACTTGTAGGTAGACATGAAGTATTTCTGTATAACACTATTAGCTTGATTAAATAATTGGTTTCCAACCATGTTAATTTTAACGATTCAAAGATAAACTCATCTGCTTTGTAGGGTTACCATGCTAATACGAAACGTTTATTAATACACTGTAATCGTTTTCTAAGTGTATATTGGTTTTGTGATATATTCTTGACATTAAAAATATAAAAAAATTGAAATAAATAAATAAAATAAAAAGTTATAAAAAATATATATATAATTAATTATTGTGTTAATTATTACTTTATGACTTGACATTAAGACATTGACACTGTATATATTGACATTATTACATTTTACTGTAGCTTTAATTATTATAACGAATGACGAGATAACCTTTAATTAATATAATATTTATAAACGAATTCAGAATATGTAATTTTAATAAAATGTTTAAAATGTGACTATTGTTGGTTATCCATTGAATAAAAAAAAAAATAATAATAAAATAAAAATTAACTTTTTCATTGACACCGACAATACAATGTGATGTTATAAAAAAGTCAATTAATCACGCCATATTTGACACAAATATGTATAGTACCCGGCATTAAATAATGCACATCGATGTTTAGAACGGAACAGCCAGCCAGTTCGGTTTCGTAGAGCGCTGTCACTGTCACTCAGTTAGTATGTGACGTTTCAGTCTGTGAGACATAGAGAATGCTCTATGAAGCAGAATCTAGCCGATTTCTCTCTCTAAGCCTCGATGCATTATTTATTGTGGCCTACTATACGTTACTTGTATTTTGCGTCTTAAACACAACCAAAGTATTAAATATAATTTGAAGATTATTAGTATTAAAAACTCATCAGTCCTTATATCACTCTAATATTTTATCGGGCAGATATTTATTTTATTTTAGCAGTTTTTTTTATCCGATAACAATAATTCGCTTGTGGTCTGCCGTTGCTATGTATAAATGACATTATATTCATCATCATCATCACTCTCCTGCCCTTACTGCCCCACTCAAAGTGGGGCCGGCACAATATGTTCTAATCATTTTGTTCCTCGATTTCGCTATTCATTTTACGACCAGCCGCCTGCCTGACGTCAACTTACCTTCGTAGTCTTTTAGAACACCTCAGTAAGAAATTAGTGTATACTATAGTTTCCTATTCCACACAGCGGGTCAACTTACCTTAATGACGTTATATTATATGCATATATAAATCTGGCTTATTAAAGTTTATACAGCTTAAATTCACAGCATGTTCGTCAAAATATATTTTCTTTTCAGGTACATTAATGACTCACCTCAGGTACATTAATTTTCTGTTTTAACATAAAATATAAGCAAGCTCGTTAAGGACTCTCTTTGTCAAATAAAACAAAAAGTTTGTCCGCACTTAAACTAATTTATTATAAAAACGAAATATAAACTTTAAAGCAATTAAAAATATTCCACAAAAATTAAGTTACTTTTATTTTTATTACTTTGAAAAGAGTGGCCATCGAATTAATGTCTTGCTGGTTCTTTCGGTAAGGGCACCTTTTCGAAACAGTAGTAACTTCATTAATATTTAACGATTCGAAAGAGCTTGTAAGAGGCAACTTGGCTTTTTTTTATTGTTTAAAAGGCGAGCGCTTGACTGTAATCATGCTTGATGGTAAGCGATGATACAGTCTAAGATGGAGCGCGCTTACCTAGAAGGTGCCTATTCACTCTAGCCTTGAAGGTACCCATATCGAAGGTATTGGGAAAGATAGATGCTGGGAGAGAATTCCATTCCCTTGCTGTGTGCAACAGAAATAATGAAGCGAAGCGCTGCGTGCGTCTCCGCAGGATGTCGATGACATAAGGGTGGAACTTCTCCCGGTGCCTAGCGGTGCGATAATAAAACGGCGATGGTGGGATAAGTTAATGAAGTACCTGGGCACACTATCCGAAATATATCTTGTAGAAAACCGATAGACAGGCAACCCTGCGCCGGTGTTGCAGACTAAAGAATACTTTTAATTTACCTAAAAAATGAAATCTGTACATTACTACATTATGCGATAGTTATAGTAGACGTACAGTTAACGTGGTTACCATAAGTTCACGTATTCAGTCGCCCACGTGTGGAGGTTTTGCACATGATGCGTCAAATACAATTAACTCTTTTCGTCCCACGGGTGTCGTTGAACTGTACCGCCATTGTTTCAACTTGAGATTGGGAAAGGTTTCTAAACGAAATATGAGGCTTTTCTTACATTTAATTATGCATAAAATTTCCTAAATAACGACAGAGGCTGCGACTAGAGATTTTTATCTGTCCTAATTACCAATTCAACAGATTATATCAAAACAAACAGATGATATCGCACAGCCATTAAATTATAATGATTTGATTTCAAGTGAGTAACTCCCGTTATTTGCCTTGCTTTTCGTTTCAAAATATATTAAGTTCAGTATAGGCCCGATAAGCGAAACCGTGTGGTATCCGGCAGAATAAAATTGACCACCCTCATTTCTTACCGAGGTGTCGTAAAAGGCGACTAAGGTAAGTTGACGTCAGGCAGGCGGCGTAAAATACGTAGCCAAATCATGTGACAACATGGTTGTAACATGATGTGCCGACCGCACTTAGAGTGGGATAAGGGCAAGAGGAGGCCCGATAAGCAAAACATCTACAAAATTTATGACAGAATTATTTTCATGTTGTTAAGAAAATCTATGTAATGCTAAGTTTAGGAAGCAAAACCTTTTTCATAACTAATTCATGCAGTATTAGCTACCACACGTATCACAAGACAGCACCACCAACAGCACACTTCAAAAGCACTACACACATTCACTACGACAATCTCAACGATTGTTTCGCTCCGTAACCGAAGCATCGGAAGGAGATAGTTTCCCAGTCGTATTTTTGGTTTTGCTTCCTACACGCGGATTATAGTAAAATAATGCTATCGTAACTTTTAAATATGGAAGTCTGCAAAGTAACGCTTACATCATCAGCCCACTTCAGTCCACTGCTAAACATAGGCCTCTCCAATTCTACGCCACTTAGCCCGATCCTGGGTTTTCTGCTTCCATTCACTGCACGTTTGTCGTCACTCCATTGCGAATCGTGCGTCCGTTATGCGTAGCCAGGGTCAGTTGGGTTGGGCGGCCTGCCGTCACCCGGGGATTCTTCGCACCCCATGCCCTGCCGTTACCATGGCCGCCGATTTATAATTTATAGAAGTAACGCTTACTTCTATAAATTATCAAAATGTCTACGTTTTGTAAGCAAGTTGTTGATTGCGACTACTTTTGTGTGCTTTACACCTACGAATCCCGCGGTCATTCTGAAACATCGGTTCTCACAAAGCTAACCCATTTAACAGTCCGTTATTAATTGGGATGTTTAGTAAACATAGTTAGAAGGTACAATGGCTGGTCGGCGACCTACAACAAAGGAGAGGATGTAACTGTACACTTGCAAATGTTTACGCAAAACTCTTCCGTGTAGTGTTTGCCAAAGATTTGTTTGATTAGCGAAGTCTTATCGAATTGAGTTTACCGACAAAGGCACAATGAACAAAATATTCAATGAGCGCCGCCATAACAATATTTTTTATTTGACAGCCTTTGTCGCAAAGTATACTACAAAGTGTACTTGAATATTGACCAAATTCTGGATTTAATTTGTCAGATGCATAATTTCTCTTTAAATATTTAAATAGATCTTTATGAAAAGTTACAATTATATTACTGGTAAGGCAGCGTATAGTCTATCAACTGTAAAGTTGTCATATAGAAACTCCCTCATATTAATAGTATAGGAAAGTTCAAATTATCTTTTAAAACAAAACTTGTTTTATATTTTTTATTTATTTATATAATTTAATGTTCACATTATATGTTATAACTCCCTGTATTTTGCTGCGTGTACCCTGCTTGTAATTTGAATGTTTGCAAGTCTAAAGCTATAGTGAATTAGATGAGACGTTGTCACATGTTGCTGGCTGAATAAATAAATACTCTTAAATCAATAAATGATTTAAGAGTAACAAACATTAAACCTTCATATTTGCCATAATCATCAAACGAGTTATAACAACAAGAGGTTATTTTGCTACCACTAAAATTTTTTACACTTTGTACCACTATCAATAATATTTTGAAACTGTAATTAGTGAAAACACGTGGTACATTTATGGCAATAAAATCTCTTATTATGTGTGAATCCTAAATTATCATCAGCATTTTGGTAACACGATACATAGGAGTGATTGCTATTTGTCACTGTCCCAAACATTAACAAGATAAATGGGTTTAAAATTTTAGAGTGAACTCGCAATTCCCCGAATTCGTCTTCAACGGTTTTTATTTGGGTTAGGACATCTGTGGACAAGTTTTCTAATCTAAAAGTGATGATTTTTTTTCAATTCTAGGATTCTAATGTAACCACTGTAACGTTATTAATAGTGAGCCTATAGCGTATACTATATTTCGCTAAAAGAAATAGAAGGACCGAACTAACCGAAACCTCGTGGTTTTATTTAATACCCGCAACTTAGTTTGCGTTAAATTAAATGTGGAATACTCTCATTTGTAGCCACTGTATTTTTTCTTTTCCTGAAGAAAAACGGGAATATTTCCCATATATCCTTTATCTTTACTTAATCTATAAAAGTTGTATAATTATAGTTGATTGTCTAATTAACAGCGTAATAAAGTGATTATCTATGTATTTCCCTGACCACATGACCTTAACCATCGTCCCATAAGATTATACTGTGGGAACAGTGGATCCCACGTGTGTAGGAAGCGTTTATCGCCGACCTTCATGGCGCACGCGCACTAATCGCACTTCCTGCCACTATTCACTGATTTGTAATTAAGTAATACCACAATATATAAACATGGTATTTGAATTTATAAAATTCTATAAAATTATTATTGAACGCATGGCGTCTTCTTGGTTATAAATATATGGGACAATTATACATATAGTACTCGGCAATAAATAATGCCCATCGAGGCTTAGAGGGAGAAATCGGCTAGATTCTGCTTCATAGACCATTGTCTCTGTCGCTCAGACTGACGAACCCGTGTGAAACGTCATATACTAATTGAGTGACCGTGACAGCGTTCTACGAAACCGAACTGGCCGGCTGTTTCGTTCTAAACATCGATGTGCATTATTTAATGCCGGGTACTATACTGTTGTGAGTTGTCCGACCCCAAAGTAAGAAGTAACTTAAAGCTTGTGGTATGGGTGACAGAAAACTGGTAAATATATGCATAATGCATTACGAAATCTTTGACTAAATATGTTTTTTTTTGTAAAATTTTATCTATGGCATTGCTGTTGAGTATCACTGCTTAGATTTTTAGCAAGGAAATATTTTATTTAGTATTTAAAATATGAAAAACCTTTTACTAATCATTACATGAAGCATGACGACGAATATATTTTATACAGTGAAAGTTTTAATATAATATTTATGGGCTGTAAAGATAAAATTGTTCTTACATAGTATTGCCAGGTTTATTATGCGTGTGTTATTTAAAACAGTAACTTTTATTATGCTCGATTTTGAAATTTGCAAGCGTCTTGTGTGCGTGCTATTTATGTCGAAGCTAATACGAATCCGAAGTTAGAATCACCCCACGCAGCGATGTAGGATATTTTCGCAACATTCGCAATATTTTTCTTCTCCTATTATAAATACAAAAGCTAATCTCTTTAGATGTACAAAGAATTTAGATAACGCATATAACATTTAACTTGTATGAATACATCCTTTTAATAACTCCTTCCCTTTTTCCAAAAATCCTTTTTGTAACTGAAGACCTCACAGATGATGTCGCCGATGATTGTTAGTAATAATCGTTAATAGTTTTATTACTTTTAATTAAGACGTTTATTAACGCATAAAGCATTATTTGCATCAAGGAAAACTAGATATATTTAAAATTATTTGTCATTGCTTAAGTTCGCCACTAGATCACTTTCTACATTTTTTATATCGAAATTACTGATCAAAGATTAATGATACTCAATTTTTAGCTCATTATGTGCATTGACCTTTTCTTTATCTTTTTTTCATTCTAGACTAATTTTATAAGCTCGAAATTTTAATATTAAAGTCTGATTTGTGTCTGATGATGATCTTCCATATTATCAACAGAGTGATTAGAGGTGATTTTAGGAGATATAAATTACATATCTCATTTAAACTAAATTACACTAAATTAATGTGGAATGTTCCTATTTACCCACAAACTTTTTTTTACCCAGGGATCATATTCCTATTGCCAATCAAACCTTACACAAGTGTTTATGAATCGTCAAATCTAATAGTAGTTCGCAAATTGCTTCTTCCGTGAAAGACAGATTTTCGCAATTATAATATAATGTTTAGTTATTAATAATTTTTATTTAATTTCCTTATTTACTAGATTTACAGCGGAAACTTTGTGGGCAGAGTTTCCTATTGCAAACATACAGTATATTTCCATATTGACTCTGATAATGATTTTTCCACTAAGCGATATGTGACTTTATGTTTACGCTTATACACAGTTGTGTTTGTGTTTTTGTGCTGTTTTAATACACTAGTTACACAGATTTGTTTGTGTTTTTTGCTTTATTTCTGTATATTCGATTCTGCCATATCCACCCGACCGTCCTTAATATCATTCGATATATACGTAACAGCGTTGCCCTTTGAAGCGTGTTGGTAAAAATCCTGGGTTGTTGTAGTCGATCATAGACAAGTGGCAAATACAGCCGAGTATCCCCTTAACACGATCGTGGTCGTGCTTATCGTTTGTAATTGCCGATTATGAGGAGAAACCGCTATCGTATTTTCCGATGTAGGATCGCTATTACAACCATAGAGTTGTCTTCTTCTTAGTCGAGGTCTTCATTGCTGAAGGTCGTGTCTAGACGGAATTATTACTGCGGATCACTAGATGCACTAAGGTTTTCCATGTTTGTCTGTCCTCGGCGGTCTTTAAAGCTTCGGTGTTAGGCAGGCCTGTAAGTGTCTTTACTTGGTCTGACCAACGGGTAGGTGAGCGACCACGTGATCTTTTCCCGTCGACCTGCACAACAACCGTCATCTTCTCGAGGCTTTCAGAGTTTCTGCGAGAGTTGTACACATTACAATAAACAGAAAGATAGAAAAACCAAAGATAAATACACCCTATATATCTTTTTTATATGCGATTAGGCAATTCACAGAATAGATTAAAAGATTACATTAGTCTCATGCCTCATTATTTATTATGACATTCTCACTTACAGGCCTGCCTATAGCTCCCCTACTCTGGAATAACCACTCCATCCGGCTGCATAGAATAGACCACCCTCATTTCTTACCGAGGTGTCGTAAAAAGCGACTAAGGTAAGTTGAAGTCAGGCAGGCGGCCGGTCGTAAAATACGTAGCCAAATCATGTGACAACATGTTTGTAACATGTTGTGCCGACCCCACTTATAGTGGGATAAGGGCAGGAAAATGATTTGAGAGCTACTAAACCTAAACAAAAGAAGTTTGCATTCAAATTAGGTAACTAAAATAGGTATTAAATAAAATAGGTAATGTGTTTGTTTGTCAGTATGCTAATGGGATGTTTGAATTTCATACCGTATTACAACATACATATGTAACGTGTTATACAATCGAGTACAATATACGGGTAGTCTTTTATCGCAATTTTCACTACACGAATTATGTATTATTTTGCAATTTAATGTTTTACGTACTATTACAGCAATAAGCGGGCTTTGAAGCATGTTTTCGTGTCTAGTATTTTGGTTGACTATTTTCTTACAGCTTATGTGTCTAATTCCCACATATCACATCAATGAAGAAAAACATCCTGAGGAAACCTGCATATCTCTAGTGAATTCTGTTTGTAATATGAGATATATTATGTAACCTACCGATCAGTGATGGATTTTTTTTCGAACTGACTGTACGCTGTTAGCCTTAACGGCTTTTACAGCGTCACCGGGCGGGACGTGCGAGCGCAGAAGCATCGTCGAGCTTGCGAAATGCAGAGAGTGGAGAGCAGAAGCTCTACTAAAGTCGGGGAACGTCGTCCTAAGGGTGCCTCCCGTGAGGCCGGAACACGACTTCGGCGACGCGTAGTGGAGGGCTGATGGTATCACTTTGATTAGTCATTGCGACGTCGGAAGGGTGGAAATCCGCAATGGAGCGCAGCGTGGTGGATCTTAGCGCCAATTCTTCTGCCCAAAAACGGAGAGAGGCCTATGGTCTAAGTGGGGCAGTAACAAACCGTTTCTTATTTATTAAGCATCTAATATATATGTTGAGGAATATTTTATTCATTATCAAAAGAATGGACTCTATCTATGCTATTCTAGCTAGATAGTAGTCTAAGTATGGTATGTCCTAATATGGGAGGACTTTCATATGCGTGCTATGAATAATTTACTTGTAGAAACTTGACAATTTACTCTCCTTACTAGTATTTCCATACGAAATGAACCTTGTATCTTGCAGATACTAATCAAGTTTACTTACTAAATCGAAATATTTTACTTTCTAGTTCGTTACATGTCCCTGTTAGGTGTTTGTGAATTATATGGCAACTATTATGATTTGCAAAGCGCCGCGAAATGAACTCATGCAGTTTCGTATAAGTTTTATATGAAAACGTGTATGTTATTGATATTTGCAATATTTGTGTACATTTTCAATTAGCCGTGTGGTATCCGTCAGAATAGAATAGACCACCCTCCTTTCTTATCGAGGTGTCGCAAGAGGCGACTAAGGTAAATTGACGCCAGGCAGGCGGCCGGTCGTAAAGTACGCAGTCAAATCATGTGACAACATGTTTGCAGCAGGAGAATGATGATTGTGTACATTTATAATGAAGGAAAAGATTGTGAGAAACATTTAGTAACAGGAAGTTCAGTAACACGAATCCCTAGGCAATTCAAAGAATATTTAGAACCTGCAAATTCTGGAACGGCGTGGTGAATCTCCTTGGTAAATCAAAATAAAATTTAAGGAGTACTAGAAAGTACTCCTCTTCAAATTGAGATAAAGTTTTGCGTTTTTTGCGAGGCTGTGATAGTTTAGCGTTGAGACCGTGCGAATGTCATGACATTGACATCCCGGGTTCAAACTCCGGGAGGTACCAATGAGTTTTTCTGATAAGACTTATATGAGTCATTGATATTTTTGCAATTTATCACACGATTTGTGTTGGCGAAAAACATCGTGATGACACCTAAAAATCTCTAGACAATTCTGGGGATATCCCCAGAATTGTCTAGAGATTTTTAGGCGTAACCTACCAATCCATATTGGAGCAACGTGGTGGGTCTTAACTCTAACCCTTCTCTCAAAAAAGGAAGAGATGGCCTATGGATCAGCAGCGGCATAGTAACATGCCGTTACTTTACTTTTTCACAGAAAGTAATAGAGGGATAAAAAAGTCCTTATGTTAAAAATTATTATAAAGCATAAGACCCGAGACTTAACATCTAAATTTTTTTTTCCAAGAACCGAAGCTTAGAAAACATTGTTTTAGAAAGCCCGTAGAAGATTTTGATTGATAGTGAAATGTCGCAAGGGAACGAACAAAACAATTTGCCTTGAAAAGTGGACCATAGCGAACCTATGTTTAACCTAGTACCTTACACCTTTCACTCATAGTAGAGTAATATGTACAATACCACAGATATACTTTCTTCTATCGGTACGATAGGAAAATATTCACTATGTAGTAAAACAATAATCATCAAAATAGCGTGTACGTTGTTATCATTACATGCAGGTAGTTTGTACTAATTTACAGATTGAATCGCTGGTTGTGGCATACTTTAAAAATATTTATTTTGATTAGATGCCATAATAATGCATGATTATTTTTACAGTATTATGATGCATCATTGTAAAATAATTTGATACATTTTTTTTATTGTATTCTATTATGATAATGAAAACTAATCTATCTAAATATATAAAAAAAAGTATGTACGAGTATGTTTCTTATAGACGGCTGGACCAATTTTAATGGATTTTCAGACATCATTTGACCGAGCGGTTAATCCTGTAAGGTTTCTGGCGATGGGAGCATTTTTCTTAACTTTGACAGTAAATTAAATAAATAAATATATGAGATACTTACACACAGGGTCGTCACGCAAAGTAACTTAATACTTGTGTTATGGGTGACGGCCAAGTGGTAAATATACTACATATATAATTTTAAATACATACCTAAATACAAATATGCCGCCAGGCTCGAAGAACCAACAAATTGTTTATAGAACATATCAGTTCGAATCGAACCCGCGGCCCACTGCGCCAACAGCAGGCCTATCATGAACTCTTATTGCGACTCAATTGAAGACATAAACTAAATTGTTTTGCTTTTTCATACCATGACTTTTTAAAGATGCACACTTTAAGTCGTTGCCGAATGAGCGTTCGGAATTCGTCCTAAGAACATGTGAGTAAAAGAGAAAGAGAGTGAGTTATCTATAGTTCATTTAACGTTATCCTTTTCAAACATTACGAATACAATTCACACTTCATGGTACGAAAAGAAAGCGGTTCGCGGTCGTCGTTTACGTCTTCAATTGAGTCGCCATAAGAGTTCATGGTGGGCCTGCAGGCCACTCAATGACAGTTTTGTTAATCGTAATGCATTACGATTTTGTGATGGAGCCTATATTCCTGACGATACTTCGGTTGCGGGATGGGGCGATCGTGGTGAGTGAGTTTAGTGCTTGTGTGGTTTAAACTTAGCATTACATAGATTCACTAAAGAAACGTAAACAAAAAAATAAAAAGTAACGTAAAGTAACGCCCTGTTACTATGCCCACTGCTGGGCTAAGGCCTCCTCTCTTCGTTATTGGCGAGAAGGACAAAATAATTCTATCATAACTTCTGTGGTTCGGTGATGAAACTGTTTCGTATATCATTGCACGCTAAAATCACAATGCGTAGGGAAAGTGCTTTGTGTGTTTTAAAATAAAGTCATTATAAGAGTCATTTAATTAACGTTTGGTTATTGTATTCGTTTATGGAACTATTTCGGAATCTAGAACAATAAGTTCCCAAATTACATGCTGTAATTTGAGAACCTTTTCGCTCTAACTAATTAGAGTTCAGAATGATTTGTTACGACTGGTTTTGATATTGCTGCCGAATTGTAGTAATCAATTATTATGCGTAATTAAAGTTGGTGAGGGACTTAATACACCTGTTCGCTGTGATGATTTTATTATTTAATCAAAAATCTGAAAAGGAGTTGACAAATTCTCTTATGTTCCGTTTCATCTCAACCTATAGACGTCCACTGGTGAACATAGGTCTCTTGCTATGATCTCCATAAACCACGACCTTGTGTCGCTTGGATACAGCGCCCCGCGGCCTTATTGAGGTCATCAGTCCATCGCGTAAGGGGTCTACCGACGCTGCGAGTTCCGGTGCGGGGTCAGCATTCCAACACCTTCAGACTCCAACGTCCATCGGTTCTTCGCACTATGTGCTCCGCCCATAGCCACTTCAACTTCGCGACTGTAGTCTCTTCATTTCTGATTAGATCAGATAGAGATACTCCGAGCAGAGCACGTTTCGTCGCCCGTTGAATGACTCTGAGCTTTCTTATGAGTCCAATAGTCAGCGACCATTGATAAATTACATATATTTAAACATTTAAAAAACACAATATCAAAATCAATAATTAAACATTTCAAGATCATTTCTAGTGTTGCGTTTTTTTCAGTTATAATATGGTTTCTGATACAAGTTTGAAATACGGTTCAATCTAATGTTCATAATTGGAGAATAATAGATTAAGCATAGATTGTTCAGTTCTATAGTCTCATTTAAGTGAATATTATTCCTAATGAGAACTAAAGATATCTCAATATTTTTATAGATAGTTACAACTCTTTGAGATACTTATCTGACAGCATTTCCCATCGAGTTGATTTATTTAGGTACGTGATTAAATACGCAAGACAAAATCTTAGATGAGATTCTATTTTTTTTATCAGTCAAATATTATAGATTATCGGTAATGAACCAATGTAGCTATGTCTATTAATAAGCGTTTTGTAGCCATAAAACATAATTTGATGTGACACGTTTCTATTGATTTAGAATTTCAAAGCTGTGGAACCTAGCTTTGAAAAATACGAGTAAACAAATCAATAACTTAATATTCGTTCATTTGAAACGACAAAATCTTTAGGTTTACAGATTTTATTCACGTGTTCAAATGTGTATTATGTATGTTTGTTTATATGTGTAGATTATGAGATTGTACGTGTTGGCGAGTGAATGCGTTTATGTGTATAATGTCTCATAATACATGTAAATTTATATTTGCATATATGATTGTTGTCTTATATGTCGGCATCGCCTATTTGACACGAATAATTAAAATTAAGCACGGTTTTTACAGCGACCAAAGTCTTTTAATGGATAGGTGAGGTTCTGCTTCTATAGCCATTGGATCTTTTACCTATGTGTCGCAATAAACATCGCATATTGGAATCAAATTAGTGAAATTAGCACGTAAAGTAAATATTATTGTGGCCGATTATATCCCTAACGCCAATATAGCGAAACCAGTACCGAAAGAAGTGTTATACTTTCACTCGACTTTACTATTGTTGATGCATTTTCGATTCCGGACTCCCATTTCGTATAAATCGTGGATGCCTTTGAATTGCGTGCGTAAGAAAGAAAAAAATATTATACTCTTACTCTTATTATCCAGCTGGCCAAAGGCCTCCTTACTCCGCTTTTGGAGAGAAGGCTTGGAGTTTAGAACCACAACGTTGATCAAGTGCGGATTGGTAGATGACACATATCCCCAGAATTCTCTAATCATATGCAGGTTTCCTCACTTCCTTCATCTGATGTTTTCCTTCATCCAAAAACGTGTGATAAATTGCAAGTATGAATTACAATTTTAACACAAAAACTCATAAGTGCCTGTCCGGGATTTGAACCCGTGTCTCTAAATAGTCGCACGGTCTCACCGCTGGGCTATCACAGCTTAAAATGAAAACACTTTGAAATACGTGCGTGATAAAAGTAAATCACCACGCAATTATTTTCAAGTTATAATCGTGTGGGCGGAGATAATTGCTCCCATTAGCGTGAAATTAATTTAATATTCAGCAATAAACCTGTATTAGATCAGGTTTGGTGTCTAGGCCGTTATGAGAAAGAAATATACGTTAGATAACAACGTAAACAAACTTGATTTATTGGTGGCATTCGTTCACTTGTTCAATAATTGGTTACACACCGATTATTTACAAAGAACTTTGGATCTATTATGTGAAACTGGGTATGAGAAATTGTGGATATGTAACTAGAGGGAGACCTAAAAAGAGGTGGTTGGATTGTGTGAACTACGCATATAACAGGAGTAGCGCCAGAGTTGACGAATAATAGAAGAGAATGGAAGAGTAAAACGTGTATTGCTGACCTCGTTTAAAGTGGGATAAGGGCAGGAGAATATATATAGGTATCAGAATTTAATATAAATTATTTTATTAGGATTTCGCAGCAACGTGTAACATTAAGTAGTTAGTTACAACATTGCCCTATAAAAACAATATTAGGCCGTAGTCGCCAGTAGTTTTTTTAGAATAATTTTGTAGCGTAATTTGAATTTATTAAATGCTTAATAAACATTGATTCAATTCAAATCAAAGTCGAACTAATCCATGTGTGGAAGAAATTGTAATTGAATTTCCTAACAATTTTCCGCGCTCAAATTACGCTTCCAAAGCCACGGGCAAATGGTGGTTCGTGTAATAAAATGAATAAAACTCAATTAGGCTAATTGGATAATAATAATGGTAACAATATTACGATTTGCGTGATGGTATAACACGCAATATAACTGGACATTTGTAACACGAACTTTATCCGCTTACTCTGACTCCATGTGGTATTAACGTATGTACGTGAATGTTTATTATTATTTTATTATTTATTTTTAATTCAGACATTAGTCCATAAAGTTAGTAACAAAAAACTTAGCTAATGTTAGTAAGTTAAAAAGGATATTTACAAAATTTATTAAGGTGGACTTCATTCCATGTCCTCCATAGAGGACTATCCCATTTACAAGCAAATGTGCTGAGGAGGGTGTTGGTGCTACTCACAAGTCTGTGCATCATTGAAGCAGCACGTTTGCGAATGATATCGTAGAAATCGTCTATGCGAACATCCGCAAACATTGCTGATGCACTGCAATGGCGTGGCATACCCAGCACCGCCCTCAGCACATTGTTGTACTGAACACGCAGAGCGCTGTATGCCCGCTGCGAATAGTCCGTCCACAGACTGCACGTGTACAAAGTTTAACAATATGCCTTAAATAGGGTTAATTTCACTTTTGTCGTACAGCGTGCGAATCCGCGGGCCACCATATTGCCTCGGACTGACAGCGCCCTACGCTCCCTTTCCACATCGTGGTCATCACCCAAATTGTCCGTGACAACGTGACCGAGGTATCTAAACTCGGTAACTTGTGCCAGAGGAATCCCACCTAGCTGTATTTTTTGCGTAAATTTGATTGATTTATTTATTCCTCTGAACACAAGAAACTCACTCTTTCTAGAGTTATACTCAAGTCCGTTATCCGCCGCGAATTGTTCACATATATATAGCAGTTTTCTGAGGCCACTGACTGAAGGACTCAACAGAACCATATCATCAGCATAACTGATGTTGTTCATACATACACCGTCTATGGAACAGCCAATGCCGGCTCTGCTGAGTCTCTCAAGCAGTTGGTTGACATACAAGCTGAACAATTTAGGTGATGTAAGCCCGCCCTGTCTCACTCCACATTCCATTTTATATGGCTCACTTAAAGTGTTGCCCCACCTCACTACATTGGACTGGTTAGCGTACCAGACCTTAAAAACGGATACTAGTTCTGGCCTTAAGTTAGTGTCCTCTCTCAACGTAGTCCATAATTTATCATATGACACGAGGTCAAAAGCCTTGGACAGGTCCAAAAAAGAGGCATACACCTGCGTTTTCCTGTCAGTATAATATCTGACAGTCTGTTTGAGGCACAGTATTGCACTTTCTGTAGAAAGTTTGGGTTTGAAACCAAATTGCGCATCATGTATACTACTAGACTTGCTTATTCTCTATATATAATATTTATTTAATTTCTTAAAATGGACTTGTTCTTTTTGATGCACCTTACTTATTTTATATTATTATATTTTTCTTTCCAAAGTAGCCGTGTGGTATCTGGCAGAATAGAATAGACCACCCTCCTTTCTTACCGAGGTGTTGTAAAAGGCAACTAAGGTAAATGCCGTGTGGTATCCGGCTGGATAGAATAGACTACCCTCATTTCTTACGGAGGTGTCGTAAAAGGCGACTAAGGTAAGTTGACGTCAGGCAGGCGGCTGGTCGTAACATACGTACTCAAATCATATGACAACGTGACATATCTGACAATATCTGACAGTCTGTTTGAGGCACAGTATTGCACTTTCTGTAGAAAGTTTGGGTTTGAAACCAAATTGCGCATCATGTATACTACTAGACTTGCTTATTCTCTATATATAATATTTATTTAATTTCTTAAAATGGACTTGTTCTTTTTGATGCACCTTACTTATTTTATATTATTATATTTTTCTTTCCAAAGTAGCCGTGTGGTATCTGGCAGAATAGAATAGACCACCCTCCTTTCTTACCGAGGTGTTGTAAAAGGCAACTAAGGTAAATGCCGTGTGGTATCCGGCTGGATAGAATAGACTACCCTCATTTCTTACGGAGGTGTCGTAAAAGGCGACTAAGGTAAGTTGACGTCAGGCAGGCGGTTGGTCGTAACATACGTACTCAAATCATATGACAACGTGTTTGTAACATGTTATAACATGTTGTACCGACCCCACTTAGAGTGGGATAAGGGCAGGAGAATGATGATGAATGATTTTCTTTCCAAAGGTTGTCTGGTAGAGATTGCTAATAGCAATAAGACCGCCTTTGCAAGTCTTATATTTCTTTAGTTAAGTTTCTTCCTTTATGTACTTTTATGTGTGTGCAATAAAGAATTTACGTCTTTCTATCTATCTATTAATATATAGAGTAACATGATTACCGTCGATATAAATGAAGACTCCATAGAAGTTTCTTTATTGACGAAAACGAGATGACCATTTTCATAGGTAAATCAGTTTCGACTTTTGCTAAACCCTCAATAGCGTACTGTCTTGTCATAATAAAACTCCTGTCTAGCACGTCTCTGCAACGTTTATAGACATGATTGATTGATTGGTTATGCGTATAATGACGGTGCTTTCTTGTCTATTTTATCTTGACGCTGTAAAAATTATATTATTACTTCAATAAAGGTTATCATTACGATAGACAAACCAAAGCTATTAGGGCTTCTTAGGTAATTTTTAACCACACTGGTGATGCTTGGCTCCAGCAATTTCATGGCACAAACCACATTGAGCAAATCATAGTCTTGTATTTGAGAAGACTATGTTTGGAATATTTAGGAATAAATAAATACATACGAGGAAGTTTTAAGGTTGCACCTATAATGGACAAAATATCAGAAGCTAGGCTCAGATAGTACGGACATGTTATGCGAGCACCCAACGATTTTATTGTGAAAAAGTGCCTATCCATAGATAATCAAAAGAGAGGTAGGGGAAGACCTAAAACTACCTGGATGATGAATGTCCACAGAGACATGAAATGGCTCAGACTCAACGAAGAGGATACAAATGACAGGGTTGCATGGCGTCGCATGATAAGGAAAGCCGACCCCGCGTAACGGGACATGACGAGGACAAAGAAGAAGATGTTTGGAATATTTAGGAAATCATAGTCTTCTAAAATAGAAAATTTCCTCTGGATGACAAAAATACTACTTAACCTATTCTAAGTTCACTTGTTTCCTTCTATTTTTTATATTACTATTTTTGCTTTACTTATCCTAAACTATTAATAAAGTTAGTACCGACTGGGTATTCCAACATTTATAGAATAAGAAATTGTAATGAAATGTTATATATTTGTTGATAATTTTTCTTTTATTTGGATTCCTTTTTTATCGTTGCTTGTATGTCGTGTAATTTAGCCCGTACTATGAATATTATTAGTCATTTCTTTTATAGTGAAAGCAGATTAATAAAAACACAAAATAAAGATGTTCCTTTTTCCAACTGGCACTTTTTAACATAAGCCACTTTGTACTTCAAATCGGGTTTACTCCAATCTTATTCTTTGCCCATGTGCAATAGCATCCCTATCTCAATACTCCATTTAAATGCTTAATTATGCAAACCGGTCAAGAGTTGCGATTTATATCTTCATACCACAAAGCGTGAAGGTAACTATTAAATCAGGTTCGATGATAAAGGAAAGGTGATGGTTCAAGTTCCAACAATGCGTGAGAGTACGATCTGGACCGGTGGCTGTGCATTGAGTATATTTACGGCGACACGTGGCCACCCTCCCAAGGACGTCAAGTGAACGTATTAAGAACGCGATTTTATTGTTAGTATCAAACGAATTCCCCTAGGGAATATATAATCCTGATAATTGGTACATAATTATATTCTGATCAATTCAAATTCAAAATATTCTTTATTCAAGTAAAATTGTAAACAAGTGTTTTTAAACCGTCAACTCTAATGCTGGTTCAGAAAGTTGGCCAACCAGGAAAAACCAGTACGAAACTCGGCGGTTGATCTTTTCAAAATATAATTCTTACAGTGGAGTAGGCTTTCTGTAACAGCTTTCTTTTAATAGTTATTATAATATCTTGCAATGGAAGTGCTAAAATTGAATTTTATTATAGAATCTTATACCCTATCCCACAAACGACTTATATACTTTTGTAAGGCAAATCAGTAGCCGTAAGCTTAACAATTATATCCATAAAAATTATACTGCTAAGAATTTACAATATAATTATACATATTAGATACATATCTAATATTATAAATGTCAAAATTGCTGGTCTATTAAACGCTTTCACGGCTATTCCGCTGGGCCAACATTGATCAAATTTGGAAAAATTATTGCCTATACTTCTGTATCTCACGTAGGGCAAAAAAGTTTTCTTTTGGGAATAGGAAAACAATATATATAATATAACAATATATATAGTTCATTATTTAGGGTATTTAAAACAAAGGGTTAAGTTTTAATTTAAATCCACTAGCATATTATAAGTGACCTACAGCCTGATATTCTTATCCCACAGGTGGACGATAGCTTCCCTTGTCATATAAGGATGGAAATTGATAGAAAGATTGGAGATGCTCTGCTTCAGTGCGGTAAGGTACTCATATGCAGTTCTATAGGTTGTTACTTTCAATAAATATATAAATATATGGACCACTTAAACAAACAGTCATCAGTTCCCAAAGTAACTTAATACTTGTGTTATTGGTGACAGAGCACTGGTAAATTTATATTTACATACTGTATAATAGTATAATACTGTATAATAATATATGTATATATATATAGTCATAGCATGGTCACTGCCAACCGCCAATGGCGAAATGGGCAGATTTTTATATGAATTCAAAAATTTTAGAACGACGTTCTTTTGTGATCTCAATAAATAGGTATAACGTGCTAAGTTGTTTGAACTACAAGAAATAATCAATTATAAGATTTCTGTCTCAAAAACTCTAACCAAATGAGATCAGCGTGGTAAGCCGACATACGTGGGTATGTGAACCACGCAGGGGTATGGCTTCGTTCGTATCACTAATCCTCCGATACACTCATGTGTAGGTACACGACTGTGGAAGTTGTTTTAATACATATTAAATGAGTATCTTATTATAAATGACTTAAGAGTCTACCAGCCTGTTATTATTCTACTGCTGGGCTTAGGCCTCCTTTCCCCATTTTTGAAGAGGAGGATTAAAGCTAAGATCTGCCACGCTGCTCCAATGCGGATTGGTAGGTTACACATATCCCCAGAATTCTCTAGAAATATGCAGGTTTCCTAACGATGTTTTCCTTCGAAAAGCGCGGATAAATTTTAATTATTAATTAGACAATTGGTAACTGCGCGGGGTTTGAACCTATGATCGCTGGGCTATCAATTATATATAAACGATTTGTCGGTTCTTCGAGTCTGGGTGTATATATGTATTTAAATATTTATATAAAGTATGTAAGTATATATTGTAATAAAACTCCCTTTACTTCAGACTATTTATTGAAATATTTATTGACAATCTCTTATTAACTAGTCCGACACGACACGCATCCACCATCTTTCTACTTTTTCTTCTTTTTCCATCTTATTCGAAAGTAATACCAACATATAGAACTTTATTTTGAGACAACATTTTATAATAATAAACAATATCATGTTAACCAACATTTAAGACCTAACATTATTTACCAGTTATCTGTCACCAATAACACTAATATTAAGTTACTTATTTTGGGGACGGACAAGTGTCTAAGTGACCCATATATTGTTATCACAGCTCAATATCAATAGCTGAATGAAATAATGAAAGTCGTTACTTTGCGGAGGTCAATTGAAATTAAAATATTATTTTGCTATAATCATAAATCAGCAATAAAAAATTTTAGTACAACAAAATAATATTTTCATTACTTTTGGATTCCAAGATTTTTAAAGTACTCTCAAATTTTGAAGGGTTTTGCTTTGCATAACCTATTGATGCTTATTATTTAAAATAGTGCCTAAAAGTTGCGACAGCTGAACGTTGCGATCGTGGAACTCTTTCTAGAAAGTCACGAGTTCAAACCCCGATCAGGCACCAATGAGTATTAATATGGCAAATATCAATTAGAGTAATTTATATTTGCAGTTTATCACGCGATAATTTTAGTATTACATTTATACAATATTAGGTTCTCGACGCCATAACTGTGTGTTTTTTACATTATTCTAATTTTCATACAAGTTTCTTAGTCTCAGTAGCTACCTGCAGGCCTACCATGAACTCTTATTGCGACTCAATTGAAGACGTAAACGACAACCGCGAACCGCTTTCTTTTCGTACCATGAAGTGTGAATTGCATTGAGGCCGTAATGTTTGAAAAGGATAACGTCATATGAACTATAGATAACTCTGTCTCTTTTACTCACATGATCTTAGGACGAATTTCGAACGCTCATTCGGCAACGACTTAAAGTGTGCGTCTTTATGACGTCATGGTATGAAAAAGCAAAACAGTTTCGTTTACGTCTTCAATTGAGTCGTAATAAGAGTTCATGGTAGGCCTGCTGAGCAATAAATGACTTGTTACCAAACAATTACATCAATTCATGATTACGCCTTAATAGATAACAAGATTTCAATCAGTACTACATTCCTTACCTTTGTTTCTGCACTAATCTGACAGGTGTTACTATCAAAATAGAATTCGACCTTGGCGTTTTGCAATAGGTCAGTTTGTTAGCGAGCGAGTTTTTAAGAGCTCTTTCATAATACTTAAAGTTATGGGACCCTTAAAGTAGCAGCCCGTTACAATCCCACTGCTGGGAATAGGCCTCCTCTCTCCGTTTCTGGAGAGAAGGGTTGGAGCTATGACCTACAACGTTGCTCCAATGCGAATTGGTAGGTTACACATATCCCCAGAATTCTCTTGAGATATGCAGGTTTCCTCACGATGTTTTCCTTCACCGAAAAGCGTGTGATAAATTGCAATTATCAATTAGACACATGAGTTTTAATAGAAAAACTCATTGGTGCCTGCCCGGGTTTGAACTCGTGTTCCCCCCGAAAGAGTCGCACGGTCTCACCACTGGGCTATCACAGCTTGGGACCCTTAATATTGCATAATTATGTATATCTATACTCTATAACAATATAATATATAAAGCTGAAGAGTTCGTTTGTTTGATTGATGGATTGTTTTTTTGTTTGTTTGTTTGTTTGAACGTGCTAATCTCAGGAACTAATCGACCGATTTGAAAAATTCTTTGAGTTTAAGATTTATCCATTTCTTTCACCGAAAAGGAAATAACTTTTCGGTGAAGGAAAACATCGAGAGGAAACCTGCATATCTCTAAAGAATTCTGGATATGTGTAACCTACCAACCCGCATTGGAACAGCGTGGTAGGTCTTAGCTCCAACGCTTCTCTCCAGAAACGGAGAGAGGAGGCCTATTCCCAGCAGTGGGATCGTAACAGGCCGTACACTATTTGTACAAGTTATATCTATCTTAAATTACTTACACGTCAGACTAAATATTTTTAATAATTACGAAACCAGCAAACTTTATTGGGGCTTCAATAAATTCCCAGAAATTCAATCTTCCTTTACATTTCCACAAATAAATAGGTGTGTGTGTTCTTTGTTATTATTGTATATCAACGCATTTCTATCTACTAATGTCTTTTCAAAATGTGTCGATTGATCAAAACCAACAATGACTTTCAAAGGTTACTGGGTAATAACCGCAGTAATCAAGAACGAGTTGTGTCCAAAGAATGCCTTCTAAATGTGACCGCAACAGTATTTGAAGCCCCAGTTATGTGTAACGGGCCTTGATGATATGGTAATGGTCAGAATACCCATCGCGTGTTACCACAGGTTGGTGCTCGACATGTCACATAGATAAGATAAAATACAGATAGGACCCATAGTTTTTAATATTATTTACTAGATTTCTGGAAACTAGAGAATGCAAGCTAAAAGCAAGGCATGAGTGTGTAAGTGAGAGTGACCCAATAAGTAGTGATAGGGAAGATGAACTTGTATACTTTATCTTTGTCTAATCTTTTATAGTATAGTATGCGGCAATAAATAATGCACATCGAGGCTCAGAGAGAGAAATCGGCTAGTTTCTGCTTCATAGAGCATTGTCTCTGTCGCACAGACTGACGAACCCGTGTGTGAAAGTGACAGCGCTCTACGAAACAGATTTGGCCGACTGTTTAGTTTTAAGTTTTCGATGTGCATTATTTATTACCGGGTATTATAGTAGAGAACTGTAGATCTACGAAGATACCTCGAAAATTCCGTAACACCATGTCTCCTATCTTTTAGGTTTAACTCACAATAACTACATTTAAAAAGTAAACTAAAACACTGATTTCCACGCATTCGAAGCCGTTGGAACAGCTAGTAATATTATAAAACAAACCAACAAAAGCTGACAGTCTATAAGTGATCGAAGTTCTCAAAACCGATTTTTGTACGATTTTTACTAAAATATAGGACAATTCTTTAAGAAGGTTTAGGTTAATAGTAAATTATGGATTTATATAAATTCATATAGAAAAACTTATCATGTGAAGAACTTTGCGAGTGTCGCGAAGGCGGAGCCGCGTATTTTTAATTTTAGAATAATAAGTTTAAGCCAAGCCAGACTTTAAGTGAATCACGGGAAATTCGGTAGACCAAAGTTGATGAAATTTACTACAATTTAAGTCTATATACTAGGTAAAGACATTAAGGAAAAAATTTCGTGTTTAGTTCACCTACTTGCATATATGTATATTCGGCATATACAGCACATAAGTGAGGGTTCTTTAATGCTTAAGTTGTCAAGAAGGAAGTCTCGGGTATATCTAGAAGTTTAGCAATTTACTATATACAGTCATATTTACTCTCTTCCACATAATTCTTTGCTTACTCTCGGAGTCAAAGACCTTCGTATGACTTGTGTTATTTTCTGCAATTCAGACACATTACGTCCGGCATAATATTAGCTGATATGACGATTATTTTGGATATTTTGCACAGGAAGTGGTAATTTACTGTGGAGTACAGCGATTGCGTTCATGATTCACGATCAACACCAATCATGATTTTGACCTTTTGTCAACCGCAAAATTGTACTCATCATTAGTAATTTGGTGATTGTTGTGAAT
Source organism: Morpho deidamia (assembly GCA_947086505.1). Classification (NCBI taxonomy): domain Eukaryota; kingdom Metazoa; phylum Arthropoda; class Insecta; order Lepidoptera; family Nymphalidae; genus Morpho; species Morpho deidamia. The sequence continues at coordinate 11,981,140 of CAMTZC010000026.1, read as the reverse complement.
ATCTTCTGGACTACAAAAGTAAGCAAGTATAAAAGTAAAATTAGGTACCAAAGTAAATTCCTCATTCTTTAAATGTAATATAGTAGGGGTTTTGAATTGAAATTGCACGACCAGTCTAAATTACTGGTCTGGTAAATCTAGTGTTAACATCGTAAACAAATAAGCCAAACACAAACCAAAAATAGTTTCCAAATAATAAATTGAACACTAAAACTAAAAAGGGAAGAATTTAATTTAAAAAAAACAAATAATAACAATAAGATCCTTAAAATAATATAGTTAAATATTAATAGGATTCATTTCATTCCTTTTTACTTTATTATTCTTTAAAGCTTGTTTAAAATTAGGAAGAGATAGGTGTAATATCTATCTAGTTCCGAAAAAATTGACAAGTGCACAGCATCTGTTTATTGTCTGTTACGCGCATACTTGGTTCTAGTGGACGATACATGAAAGGTAGTCTTACGTCGGGAATTATTCCTTGGACAATTAAAGTTAATTTTAGAGATAAGGTAAGTTGGCTCGACAATACCATGTAAAATTTGTATAAAAACACTTGGTGTCGTTCTATACGTCTATCAGAGGCATGACGAGATGTGATGCAATACATTCATAACGTCGGAACAGTGAAAACTGAGATGCTTTAAGAATTTTCTCTGAATTTTATCAAATTCAAAATATTCTTTATTCAAGTAAACTTGTAAACAAGTGCTTTTGAATCGTCAACATTTACTGCTGGTTCGGAAAGCTGTTCCTACCGAGAAGAACCAGCAAGAAACTCGGCGGTTGCTCTTTTTAAACAATTATTTTTATCACTACTTACATATAGTTATCTATGTTTTGTACAGGGTTGAAGAGAAGCTATATCCACGCATTCTTATCATCCAGGTAATCCTCAATAGTATAATAGGCTTTCTGAATTAGCCTTTTTTAAATAATATTTTTAAACTGCTGTAAAGGTAAAGTTAATGTAGATTGTGGAATTTTATTATAGAATCTTATACCCAAACCCACAAACGAATTACGAACTTTTGCAAGGCGCAAAACAGCAACGGCAAACTTATGTCGGTTCCTACTTTGTCAATCAATTTTTTCATGTGTTTTATATTGAGGATTCCAAACAGTGGAAGCATATTCCAAAATAGATCTTACAAATGACTGAAATAGTACAATGCGTGTTAACATGCTTGAAAATCCTTGAAATTAAGTGTAATTTCAAAATATTTTTCAAATATATTATTACTACTGGGCTATTGCACGATGATTTTTTAAGTGATCAATAATGACCTACATCTTGTCCAGTAACGCCGTCAATACAAATGTGATAGTTAGGCCAACATGGATCATTAGTGATTGTTTTATCTTAAAATATGACAGACATTCCTAATGGCTTGCGAAGGTCATCTCGCAATCGCGGTGTGCCCGTGTGTATTTCGTTGACCAATTCAACCTAGATTTAATTGATGTAATATGCTCATTTAATTTAAATAATGTATGTTGTAAAACTTATAAAATTTGTTAATGTTTAGCTACTAGAATTTTTAAATGTTTTTAATTAAACAAATGTAACTCACATAAGGATAAATATAATTTGCATAAGACAGGATGCGATAAAACTAAACGATTTCTTCCCATAAACTAGAGTAGATAGAGATAGAGTAGAGCCAATAGCAGGCGTGTAAGTGAAAGTGTCAAAATAATTATTGAGAGGGAAGATACAATTCCCATATTTCGTCTTTGTCTAATCATCCATAAAAAAGAGAGACAGATAGATACACCCTAATTTGCTTTCTCTCTATTGTAATATGGCACCTTTTAGGCTAGCTTCCCTAAAACTTCCAGACAATTTTATGGTTAAGGAAAATTGAAGAATAAGTGGTGGATAAATCAATTAAACAAGCTTTTTAAAAGCTGACTGGTACCTTAGGTTTATAAACTAGCATTTCAATCTTAATTCTGTAGGTCGATTTATTGCGTTGACTTTTTAAGAAAATTCTTATATGTGTGATGACTCGACTGATCTTTATTTATAGTTCTAATTATATATGCATGAATCGTAAATCTAAAATGTACTATCATGGATTATAAATATGTATATCGCCATTGTCTCTTATACGATTATAAATCCCGGTCGTCCTTGAATCGCGTCCACATCTGATACGTGATCTCGATTATAATGAGACGTTAATTTACAAGGACTCTTCATATTCACTTGTAGGTCATTAAGTAAGACTTTACACAAAAAGGGTAAAAAAATTGAGCTTTTGTCGTATGCATTGTGAAGGATTTCTCATAAGTTGCATTTATTAGTGCGAATACACTGTGCTTCAAGGTAATATGAAAATAAAAACTAGTTACGCAGGAATAGTACCCGGCAATAAATAATGCACACCAAGACTTAGAGAGAGAAATCGGCTAGATTCTGCTTCATAGAGCATCGTCTCTGCCGCCCAAACTGACGAACCCGTGTGTGACAGTGACAGCGCTCTACGAAACCGAACTGGCCGACTGTTTCATTGTAAACATCGATGTGCATTATTTAATACTGGGTACTATACTCACTTTTTTTGCACCAGTGTATTACAGATTAATATAAAATACGGCGACAATAAAAACAATTAGTAAGCTGGAGTTCTAAGTACTTATTTGTGAGTCGATTTAATATACTGGTTAATGCAAATCTTAATTAATTTGAATAACTATTCGACAAAGAACAAAGACAAAGAACCGAAAGCCTTAGCGGTCTTCACGCAACATTGCAAAACATCCCACTTATGTAAAAATTATGTAGCGTGTTAATTTATTGTAGAATCCTATTTCCAGCACGGACGAACAAATTTTATTCATAATCATTGTAATTTTTTGTATACTAAATTGAATACAAAAATTGTAGATCATGTTGATTAAAGAATTGTAACGAAAATGAAAATTTTGTACATTTTGACAATTTTAATCAAATTGATAAAATAATTGTGATATTTTACGGGTCCCGATGAATTAATAAATATTGTAATTAAATTAAACTTTACTAGTACTTTAATAAATGTAATTAAATTAAACTTTATTAAAGTACTAGTAAAATTTAATTTTATTATATAAGGACGTATAGCACAAAAAAAATAAGTGAAAATTGCTAGTAAAATAAATATAAATCATGAAAGTGTATTAATTATAATTTAAACACATATATTAAAGGTGTATATTTTAATATTATAAATTATACCACTTCACTACATGTATAATACTGATATTTTTTGACTCTTGACCGTTCCGGTTGATGTGAAAAGTGCCATAAACCGTCCTTTTTTCGACCGTTGCCAAAGGAATTCCAGACAAAAACTCTTGTAAAAAGTTGCCACACGTGGCATCGAGATGTTAAGCCAATAGTTAGTCCTGTATTCAGCTTTTGTGTATGAATTAGTTACGACTACATTGTAGTATTAGATGTTACTAGACAGTAAATGTTTACAGCATTTGAATCTTCTCAATATTTACACTATTTACAATATTTGCACATTAGTACAATCAAGTTTCATTTTAGGTTGAACCAATAAGATCCTCACCTCTGTGACAGCCCAGCGGTGAGATCACGCGCCTCTTTCGACGAGTTCAAATCCCGGGCAGGCATCCATAAGTTTTTCTGTTAAAAACTTATGTGAAAGTTTATAAAATTTATGCAATGCTAAAAGTAAAGTTTTAGTACCTAAACTACATGCACTATAGATCAGAAGCCCAAAACAGCTATAATCACACTACACTACTGGCACTGCACATCTTCAATACCACAATCTCAATAACAGTTTCGCTCCGTAACCGAAGCATTATCAAGAGATACTCCACGACAAATTCGCAAAGCTTTATGTTTAGATTTTGTCTATATTGTGTCTATATAGTGTGTGTAATATTATAATTACTTTGGTCTTATTGACGCAAATCATCCCCTGTGGTCTAAGTTAGGCCTGTACAATATGTTTTCATATTCCATCTCTCTCCTTCTCTTTCCTTCAGTCTCCTTTATCATTCGTCAGCTCTGGTACTAGTCCTTTTATATGAATATCATTTAAATTCAATTCAAAATATTCTTTATTCAAGTAAACTTGTAATAAACAGGTGCTTTTGAATCGTCAACTTTACTGCTGTTTCGGAAAGCTGTTCCTACCGAGAAGAACCAGCAAGAAACTCGGCGGTTGCTCTTTTTAAAATAAAAATCTTACATCAACTAGTTACATTTAGTTACAAGACAGTAGTCTTGTACAGCGTAGAAATCCACACATCCTTATCATCTAAGTAATCTTTAACAGTATTACTATACTGTTAAAGATTACTTACTACTGTAGGCTTTCTGTATTAGCCTCTTTTTAACCGTGTTTTTAAACTGCTGTAATGGCATGGCCAAAATTGATTTCGGAATTTTATTATAGAATCTTATACTCAAACCCACAAACAATTTACGTACTTTTGCTAGGCGCAAAGCAGGAGTCGCAAGCTTATATCGCTTCCTACTTTGTCTATTATATAAATCACCTATCGTTTTATAATTCTTTATATTTTTATGTACAAAAATTACATTGTTTAAAATATACTGTGAAGCAAATTTAATATTGTGTATGCAATGTAATATGCATTCTTCAAACTATCCATCCATCTTTATTTCGGCCTCCCTCTAGTCATATATCTATCCACATTAATATTTAAAACTCTTTTGGACACATACTACGATTTCTACATCATTTCGCCTGCCTTTTGAATTTTAGAATAAAGTGCATAGAGCTTTCGCTGTATACATGACATTGAAACAATTGCAGTGCGCAATTGTATTCTTTTATTTGTTTTTATATTATGAACCCCGTACATTAACTGGGGTCTAAGTAATTGCGACAAACATGATGCCAGACAAAATAAGACAAGCTGGGTCGAATTAGATACTCTCAGGGTTGTCACATTATTTTAATTAGGTTAATAATATACAGCTTTGTCCGCGGCTTCGCCTGCGAGGAAATGGGTAGGTCTCAAACTTTTCCTCCGTAAATGTCGACACCGCGGTAATTCTATGTTAACAACTAGCCAATTTGTTGCTCCACAGCCTCCTCTATCTTTCAGAGAACATTCCATTAATATCAGTATTGCTGTATTAGCCTAAACCTTCTTCAACTATAGCACTATCTTTTAGTAAAACCGTACATGAATCCTTTCAGTAGATTTAGCGAAAATATATCACATATTCAAATATTCAAATTCAAATTCAAAAAATTCTTTATTCAAGTAAACTTGTAAACAAGTGCTTTTAAATCATCAACTTTACTGCTGGTTCGGAAAGCCGATCCTACCGAGAAGAACCAGCAAGAAACTCGGCGGTTGCTCTTTACTGTCTTGTACAGTGTAGAAATGCACATATATCCACACATCCTTATCATCTAAGTAATCTTCAACAGTATAGTAGGCTTTCTGTATCAGCCTCTTTTTAACAGTGTTTTTAAACTGCTGTAATGGCATGACCAAAATTGATTTCGGAATTTTATTATAGAATCTTATACCCAAACCCACAAACGATTTACGTAATTTTGCTAGGCGCAAAGCAGGAGTCGCAAGCTTATGTCGGTTCCTACTTTGTCTATTATATACATCACCTTTCGTTTTATAATTATTTATATTTTTATGTACAAAAATTACATTGCTTAAAATATTCTGTGAAGCAAATGTAAGAATACCTATTTCCTTAAATTTCTTTCGCAGGGAATCACGCGAACGAAATTGTAGATGCCACGTACGGCTCTTTTCACATACATACAGAGAGACTCTTAAACTTTGTTTTAAAATGTGACGCAGGTGGCATTCCCTGCCTTCAGCTCCTGAGGATTCGAATACCACCGAGGGTTAAAATTTTCTAAAAAAAACAGTTTATTGGTTTTTCGTATTTATTTATGTATTAAGTATTTATTTATATATTATTATATGTATAAATTTACCAGTTGTCTGTCACCGATAACACAAGTATTAAGGTACTTACTTTTAGGAGGGATGCCAATGTATAAATGTCCTATATATGTAGTACATTTATTATCAGCTTTAAAAAGAAATATTAGCTTGACAACCCTAAATTCCTCTTGATTGATTGCAGATGGCTAAACTAAATGCGTCGTTGATTAATTCGACGTATTCTTGATAGTTCTGCACTGTAACTGATTACAAAGTAAGTAGCGCCAGTACATCGTACCACATTAACCCTAACTGCAACAAACATCACAAACCAATAAAATTATCTTTCTATTAGGTGCCTTCTTGAAAAGTGTTTGTTAAAACGTGCACTAAATTACTTAAGAGCTTGAGGCTATGGCTATAGTAGGAGTGAATTACTATTCGTCTCGGAATAAAAATTATATACTCTGTGAGAAAATCCAGAAAAAAAAACGCTATGATCTGACTACAATTCTCATAAGATTCACAGCAGATTGAACACTTCATCGCACGCTTTATGACTGAATCTCTACACGGGATGAACAGTTAAAACCTAAAGCACTAAAAGTTTTGTACAAAAACTTGTGTGCCTAATTTATATTTAGGAAAAACATTGAGAGAAATCCTAAAATTCTCTGGAGAATTTTGAAGATATGCGTAACCTACGTCTTTGCATTGGAACAGCTGTGATACGTGTGACAGTGTCTAAATTTACAATTTATCATATATTTTTACGAAACCTACATATCTCTAGAGAATTCTGGGGATATGTGTAACCACCTCTCCAAAAACGAGAGTAGAGGCCTATGCCCAGCAGTTGGGACAACAGGATGGTACATTTCTTTTTTTCTATCTCGCATTGGACGACAGTGATGGAACCATTTTGTCAAAAAGCAAAGTGGGAGACCAATACTGTATTGGATTGTAATATACTTTTTTTTTCACTTTTATTTACGTTAACTTTCACATCAGTTGTTTTTTGTGAATGATTCCATTCGATTACCCGAGTTCAGTTTTAGAATAATCTATACTTATTATAAAACAAATTCCAAAAAAGCTGTCTGTCTGTATGTAATCGATTTTCTCAAAATCTATTGAACGGATTTTTGTGAAAATTTCACCAAAAGATAGTGCAATACTTCCGAATGGTTTAGGTAAATATTAGGTCCTTACATATGAAATTGGCGTTTTCTATGAGAGGAACATAAAGTCGTTTTTTTTTAATGAAATATATTTAATTAATCAAAGTATGTACCATTGCTATGTATGCACTTTTGCCATCTCATAGGTAGTGCATTGATCCCCTTACTAAAAAAACCATTCGGGCGGGAATCAATAAAATCTTTGAAGGCGGTTTGGACTGTCCCATCGGAGTTGAATTTTTTTCCTTGCAAGTAGTTATCCAAATTGCGATAAAAATGGTAATCTGTTGGAGCAAGATCCGGAGAGTACGGTGGATGTCTAAGACATTCTAATTGAAGCTCCTCTGATTTGGTAGCCATCTGTTGTGCAGTGTGTGGTCTAGCGTTGTCCTGAAACAGCAGTGGCCTAGAGCTATTGACCAGCCTCGGTTGTTTAGCAGCTAGCTTTTCCATCATGGTTTGCAGTTGCTGACAATAGATATCTGCCGTAATCGTCTGGCCAGATTTAAGAAAGCTGTAGTGAACGACACCGGCACTAGTCCACCAAACACTTACAAGCAACTTTTTTTTAGTCAATTTTCGCTTAGGGCAGGATTTGGCTGGTTCGCCAGGGTACAGCCATTGCGATGAGCGCTTCCGATTATCGTAGAGGATCCACTTTTCATCACAGATAATGATTCGATTTAAAATTCCTTCATTATTGTGCCGGTTGAGTAACGTAACGCAGCAGTCGACGCGCGTTTGTCGGTTTGCTTCACTCAATTCATGAAGTACCCACCTTTCAAGCTTTTTCACCTTCCCAATTTGCTTCAAGTGGATTAAAATAGTTTTATCACTAACATCGGAGCCTGCAGCTAACTCAGACGTGGTTTGCGATGGATCCGCTTCCACAATAGCCTTCAATTCTTCATTATCAACTTTGGTCTCCGGCCGTCCACGAGGCTTGTTCTGCAGGTCGAAATTTCCAGAACGAAAACGTTGGAACCAAAAACGCACTGTGTTTTCTTTTGCGACACCGTCACCATACACATCATTAATCCTTCGATCCGTTTCTGCAGCACTGGTGCCACGGTGGAACTCATACTCGTAAATAACACGATATTTCATGTTTTCCATTTTGTAAACAGAGTGACACAAAGAAAAAAACAAAAGAAGAAAAAACAAATGAATTAGGGGGTTTAAAACAGAAATGCATGAGTAAATAGCTGTATGAATTTGAATTTGGAATTCCTAACCATAAAGGTAATGTTTGAGATCAAAGTGGCCAGTATGACAAAACGCCAATTTCATATGTAAGGACCTAATAGTACATATCGGCATTGTGTAAATTGTCTTGAAGAGATCGCGCACTTGTACAAAACACTTGGTTGCTGGGAGCTTTAGTCGCGTGCATTGCGTAAACCAGTAGACATACGTTAAAGTAATGTACTACAGAGTTGTAGATCTATAAAACTGCTACAAAAAATTCTCTTTCTCTTATGGTTGACTCAAAATACTACTTTTATGTTTAAAATTTGAATTATAAAAAATGTGGCATGTTCATTTCCACGCGGGCGAAACCGCTGGCACAGCTAGTACGATATAAACCAGACAAATTATGGGACGAATTAAAACAGCGGCAGCTGGGACGCATCAAATGACTAACACGAGATATCGGGCCTAAAAATATATCAACGCGTGGTCTTTTTCCATCTGGGCTTTAACTGTGTCGCAATCCGCGACATCCATTGCCTCGCTTATTCTCTTATCTTAGTTAAATACATGATATTATTAATTCGGTAACGGCAATTTTATCGCCATTAAATAAATTCCCGTGGTAACCGATTGGAAGGGCATTCGACTCTTCCAGAGTTCAAACCCCGGATAGAAATGAGTTTCCTATTAAAATTTATGTGCGTGCGATAGTTGCCGCCGTGTGGTATACGGCAGAGTAGAATAGACCAACCTCTTTTCATACCGATTTGTCTAAGGCGACTAAAGTAAGTTGACTCGCCATGTAGTATCCGGCTAAGTAGAATAGAACAACCTCCTTCCTTACCGAGGTGTCGTAAAGGGGGACTAAGGTAAGTTTACGTCAGGCGGCCGGTCGTAAAATAACTAGCCAGAACATACCACAATATGTTTAAAACATTGTGTTGATATCACTTCGAGTAAGATAAGGACAGGAGAGTGATGCCTAATTGATATTTATATTTTATAAAGTGCTTTTAGGTAAAGGAAAACATCACATGATTCCAAATTTGAGTATGAAATCCAAAAGTTTATTTTTTGAAACCATCTCATGTCTGAACAAAGGTCCGGAATGTTATTTTTGTAAGAGAAAGTTAAAAAATTTAAACGGATTTATTTTTATGTCATCATAGTCATATTAGGTCCTTACATATGAAATTGGCGTTTTCTATGGGAGGAACATAAAGTCGTTTTTTTTTAATGAAATATATTTAATTAATCAAAGTATGTACCATTGCTATGTATGCACTTTTGTCATCTCATAGGTAGTTAATTGATCCTCTTACTAAAAAAACCATTCGGGCGGGAATCAATAAAATCTTTGAAGGCGGTTTGGACTGCCCCATCGGAGTTGAATTTTTTTCCTCGCAAGTAGTTATCCAAATTGCGAAAAAAATGGCAATCTGTTGGAACAAGGTCCGGAGAGTACGGTGGATGTCTAAGACATTCATATTGAAGCTCCTCTGATTTGGTAGCCGTCTGTTGTGCAGTGTGTTGTCTAGCGTTGTCCTGAAGCAGCAGTGGCCTAGAGCGATTGACCAGCCTCGGTTGTTTAGCAGCTAGCTTTTCTATCTTGGTTTGCAGTTGCTGACAATAGATATCTGCCGTAATCGTCTGGCCAGATTTAAGAAAGCTGTAGTGAACGACACCGGCACTAGTCCACCAAACACTTACAAGCAACTTTTTTTTAGTTAATTTTCGCTTAGGGCAGGATTTGGCTGGTTCGCCAGGGTTCAGCCATTGCGATGAGCGCTTCCGATTATCGTAGAGGATCCACTTTTCATCACAGGTAATGATTCGATTTAAAATTCCTTCATTATTGTGTCGGTTGAGTAACGTAACGCAGCAGTCGACGCGCATTTGTCTGTTTGCTTCACTCAATTCATGAGGTACCCACCTTTCAAGCTTTTTCACCTTCCCAATTTGCTTCAAGTGGATTAGAATAGTTTTATCACTAACACCGGAGCCTGCAGCTAACTCGGACGTGGTTTGCGATGGATCCGCTTCCACAATAGCCTTCAATTCTTCATTATCAACTTTGGTCTCCGGCCGTCCACGAGGCTTGTTCTGCAGGTCGAAATTTCCAGAACGAAAACGTTGGAACCAAAAACGCACTGTGTTTTCTTTTGCGATACTGTCACCATACACATCATTAATCCTTCGAGCCGTTTCTGCAGCACTGGTGCCACGGTGGAACTCATACTCGTAAATAACGCGATATTTCATGTTTTCCATTTTGTAAACAGAGTGACACAAAGAAAAAAATCAAAGAAGAAAAAACAAATGAATTAGGGGGTTTGAAATACAAATGCATGAGTAAATAGCTGTATGAATTTGAATTTTAAATTCCTGACGATAAAGGTAATATTTGAGATCAAAGTGGCCAGTACGACAAAACGCCAATTTCATATGTAAGGACCTAATAATTTGTTATTAACGACCAGTATACTAGAGTAGGGAAGCCAAACTAAAATGTACCCTACTCCAATAAAAACAAATTTAAGCGAATCAGACTGTATCTATCTGTTTCACTTTTTTATGTGTGATTAGTCAAAGATAAGTATAGGAGTTTCATCTTCCCTCAGGATTTATTGTGACGCTTTCTCTCACTTAGAGGCCTGTCTATGGCTCTCCTACTCTAAGTATAACAACTCTATGGCCGTATTACAATAAAGAGAAAACAAATGAGACTGTATCTATCTGTCTCACTTTTTTATGTGTGATAAGACAAAGATAAATATACGAATTTCATCTTCCCTCAGTATTTATTATGACACTCTCTCTCACTTAGAGGCTGTCTATGGCTTCCCTACTCTAAGTATAATAACTCTATGGCCGTATTACAATAAAGAGAAAACAAATGAGATTGTATCTATTTGACTCACTTTTTTATGTGTGATTAGACAAAGATAAATATACGAATTTCATCTTCCCTCAGTATTTATTGTGACACTCTCCCTCACTTAGAGGCTGTCTATGGCTTCCCTACTCTAAGTCTAATAACTCTATGGCCGTATTACAAAAAAGAGAAAACAAATGAGACTGTATCTATCTTTCTCCCTTTTTTATGTGTGATTAGACAAAGATAAATATGCAAATTTCATCTTCCCTCAGTATTTATTGTGACACTCCCCCTCACTTAGCGGCCTGCCTATGACTCTACTACTGCCGTATAATAACTCTATGGTTACGACTCATCGAAACATACGTAATATGCGTATTGTTATGTATAATTTATATCTGTGCCCTAAATGTGTCATGTGACGCTGACTCAGGCTGGAGTATTAAGCTGTATTGAGGGGATTTTTGACACTTAGTTAAATGTATGTGAAAATCAATTGCATGCCAGTGGTACCCGGGACGTTCGTTCGCGCTCACTTAGCGTTTAACTACCCTCAATAATGGAATATATTTTTTGACCCTGTACCCGAAAGAAATAAGGGATTTTTTATTATTATGCTACCTCGGTGTATAAGCTTTGGTAAATTAATGTTGGTCCAGCGAATAAGCCGTAAGAGCGTCACAAACAGACAGACAGATTTAGCATTTGTGATACTATATTAATATAGATGACTAGCAATGCCCCGCGGTTTCACCCGCGTCCATACCGATGTCGTGGTAGTGGAAAGTCTACGAAGTCGGACTATAGATTTATTTGTAGATTATTTAATTATAAAAAAATGGGTATCATTAGTATTCTTGGAATAAGAGCTAACCCACCAAATGCAGGCCCTGCTATAACGGTCACTACAATGAATTTGTTATCACATTATTTTCTTCCGATTTACAATACATTTACATTTTCTCAATAGTTTCCACAGCGCACGCGATGAAAGATATTTCCGACTAAATTTTTCACAAATTATTACAATTTTATTAGGGATCCCTGTTTTTTTTGAAAATGTCATATAGCCTACGTTACTCAGTGAAGAAGCAGCTTTCCAAGAAATCGGTCCAGTTGGTTATGTGAAAACATTACAAACATACACACATACAAACAAACATACAAATCTTTCCTCTTTATAATATTATTATAGATATAGACTAGTCACCTCGCGTTTCAAATTATATAAGTACCATAACAAAATAAAAATTACTCTTACATGACATTTATATTTACGTACTAGAAATATATTTTTAGGAAATAAAACTGAACAGTTCATAGTACTAAACCCTTCATCCAATATTAAACCCATGCCTATTCATTGGTCGTTAGAAACTATATGTAGTTAAAGTTAAGACAAATATTACAACCGATAATGACAAATTACATCACATCCCATCATCACATCTTAACAAAATAAATCATGGTGAGGAAACCCTGTACATGTCTAGAAATGTTTTAAAATATGTATGTATACACAAACTATCAGTCATTCTCTTATAGTAAAGGACGTCTTTAGCTTGTAGCGTGTAACTTCTTTACCAACATTTTATTTAATGAACCAAATGAACTTAAAAAACTAAGCTTCAATAAACAATATTTTGAATAATAATATGAACTTTAAACTCCTCACATCTGTATCAAAATTATTTTATAAAGATAAAAAAGGCAAAACTAATCATAAAATTATTTTTCTATAATCCGCTATACAGTAAATACAAAATATATATAGTGCTAAATGTATAGTGGACTATCCGTTTTTTATACCCGTTACATGCAGGATTCGTAAAAACACATGCACAAACGTCCATCACTGCCACCACAATACACAAGCACTACACACGTTCACTATCACAAACTCAACAATCGTTTCGCCCCGCAAACGAAGCATCATCAGGAGATAGACTCCACGACAAAATCGCAAAGCCAAGCATTATCCAAACAAGCATTGTTATATAGTAATCGGTTCAACTGGCCGGTTTGACTGGCCCGTTGGCGCTGTGGGTAGTGATCCTGCTTCGCGGGTCGCGGGTTCGATTCCCGCCGAGGGCCAACATTTTCTATAAAACAAATTGTTGGTTCTTCGAGTCTGGGTATGTATTTGTATTTAAGTATGTATTTAAACTTATATATGTAGTATTTCTACCAGTTGTCCGTCACCCATAGCACAAGTATTAAGTTACTTACTTTGGGGATGCACGACCGTGTGTGTAAATGTCCCATATTTTTATTTATTTATTTATTATTTATTCAACCCCACCATTTATTTTATTTTACCTCTGAACACGTGCAACAAGCTTGAACTTGAAATGTTTATCTGATCGTTATATAGCCTTGCATAAACACTTCCCCCATGTTTTATCTTCAAATCGCTGTACAAGTTCTGATTAAAAACCCGTGAAGTATTTTGGGCCGACGGCAACCATTTCGGGCCCACGCATTTAATAAGGAAGATATATTACAAAGATTGTAATCTTCACTAAATATACTCCTTACAGCCTATAAAAATTAATCAACTTGATGCGTTTTCGTGTTTAACTTCGTTACGCGTTCTTTAGGCATATTACAAACGAAATTCATTTGCCCGCAAACACTTGCGTACGTTAGACACTCTAATATAACGATTTTTTTTATTCTGACTGATTAATTAATTTATTTATATACACGAAAACGAAATGAACACAGTTACAATTATATAGTTACATATATAGTATATAAATATTTGTTCTGAGTGAACACGTTACTTAACGCCTCATACATACGGGCATTAAAAATACATCGCGTTAAAACTCCGCATAGGCGTAATAAGAAGTATCGTATAATTCGGCTTAACGCCCCACGCCTAACGCCTAAAATTGAACACTGCTCGATAAAAATACGTTTTAAAAGCGCTGTCGTGTGAATAGATACATGGATACCATTTGTTTCATTTGGACGTATTTTTAACGCACGGTTTCTTTTTTTCGTGTAATATTGCTATATGAGTTTTTTTATGATATTAACCTACTGAGTACTGATTGCAACATCAGAACTACTTCATTATATTTCACTTCGATTGTCAGGAAAAAAAGAGATAGAAACTAAATATTAGGCCGGCAACGTCGCATTTACACATACAGACTCACAGGACGCGCAAATATCGGCGTAGTAGATAATTGTGAGAAGTATATTTAGGAAGCTAAAAGTTCACTACTTTGAAATGGGGTTCAGATTTTCTTGGGCAGGATTACAAGAAGAATATTGAGATAAATAAAATTATAAGAAAACAAAATATCTCACGAAGGATAACATTAAAAAACTAAGCAATAATGGTGCACAACGTGCATGACGCCAAAAGTGTTACAGGATGTATATATATATAGACAATATATATATGTTACGATTATATATGATATATATATATATATATATATATATATATATATATATAATCGTGTCTTACATTATTGTAGACATGTCTTACATTATATATATATATATATATATATATATATATATATATATATATATATATATATAATGTAAGACATGTCTACAATATTTGCAACGTCCTGACCGGGTAAATATGTAATATATTAGAACTAGAGTAGGAAGCCAGCCAAAGAGGTGCCAAATTACAATGAAAAGAAAGAAATAAGGAGAAAGCAAATGACAATGTATCTATCCGTCCTTGTTTTTATGTAAAATAAGACAAAGATAAAAAGTATACGTATATAGTAATTTCATCTTCCTTCTCATTTTTTATTGTGTCACTATAACTTATAGGCCTGCCTTATCTACTCTAAGTATAATAACTCTATGAAGAAAAAACAGTGTACGTGCCAGAATAACATTTAATTTTCAACTGTTTGCTAGCGTGTAGTCAGCCTTTGATATATAATCAAAATATTATATTAATTTCAAAGGATCCACAAATCTTAATAGAAAGTGGGGATTAATGAGGTCAAATTTTCTCTGTTTAAGTTAAAGTGTATAAAGTATAATGTAACAAACATAAGCGGATATTTTAGCTTTTAACGTTACATAATTTATAAAGATCAGACTACACTTCGTTCGAGTCAACTCAAGTACATACACACAACATACCCCCAAATATGCAGTGATTTTTCCTTGAAGGAAAAATGGTGTATGTGTTATTCCGTGATATAAGCAGCAATGGCATCAAATTTAATTTTTACTTTTCTAGTGGAATGTGACAGCGTTACAGACAGTCGGCCAGACAGACCCTCATATTTATAATATAGTTATTAAACAAATGTTTCATCAGTTTAAACAGATTTTTGATACATAAAACTTTTAATGCAAATTGAAACATATATTTTATAAATTTTATTAGTGTTTTTAGTATTTTTTTTGACTTGTTGTGTTTAAAGACATATCCGTTCTGATCACATTATTATTTATGTATGATGAAGATTTTATTTTTTTCGTTTTTTAGTTTATTTCGTATGAATCACTCATTATATGAACATTGATGGGATATACAAAACTAATAATACGACGTGTTAGCATATTTGCTACAAATGAAATAAAAAATAGTTCTGACGCATGAATGTTAAACCTACATGAGTTTCCATTATTCAGCGTTCATCATTTTCCCGCCATTTTCACACTCTCTGCATGTTTTTCCCTACCATTCTCTCCTATAGTTCGTTAAATTAGGCACTACTCCTTTTATATGCATGTCACACTTCACACAATCTTTCTATCTGAATATCCATCATTATTGGTTAGATTTTTATAAAAAAAAGTAAAGTAAAGTAGCGGCTTGTTACAATCCCACTGCTGGGAATAGGCCTCCTCTCTCCGTTTCTAGAGATAAGGGTTGGAGCTAAGACCTACCACGCTGTTCCAATGCGGATTGGTAGGTTACACATGTCTCCAGAATTCTCTAGAGATATGCAGGTTTCCTCACGATGTTTTCCTCCACCGAAAAGCGCGTGATAAATTGTAATTATCAATCAGACACATGAGTTTTAATAGAAAAACTCATCGGTGCCTGCCCGTGTTTGAACTCGTGTTCTCCTCGAAAGAGTTGCACGGTCTCACCGCTGGGCTATCACAGCTTAGATTTTTATAAATAACGTAATATAATTTAAATTTAATATTTTTATATCTCAAACTTCAGCATATTACCATTTTTTATAATCTCTTAAAAATTGTTGCTCACAAGATAGATAATCAAGTCACCCTTTCCAAAAGATCAATATCATAACTAAGATGGGAATTCAAACCGCTGTCTTTAGAAAAGCAACTTAGCGTTTACCACCAAAGTACAATAGTTTCACAATCTTATACATGCACCCTTAAAGTAAAAGTTTGGAGCCATAAGTGTTATTGAAAGAAATCAGGACAAACAATTCTTAGACTCGTATCAGTCAATCCTGAATTTAAAACATAAAATAACAAATATTAAAAACTATTTGAAATATATTAGTAAAAGTTGTTTGACTTATTAACATAAAATGTTTGTGGTGTGGAAATGGCAACATGCGACTTGTTTATTGAATTTGCCACATGTTTATTATTGTAAATAAAATTAAGTACTTTACCCATTAGTGCTTAGTACACCCAATTACAATAAAAATGTTTATCCCAAGCAAATAAACTACCAAAATTGAATTTTTACAGTATATGAATATACACTGCATTTAATTTATGGTATACTTATAGTGTATGAATATAATAGGCGAAGGGTAAGTATAGTAATGTTTAGCTGCGCTATGTATTTAACTGTAATGTGGAAATGTAAAAATATATATCCTTAAAAAAGATCTCTTTATAATAAATCAGGTCAAGTCCGAGAAAAAACTAAATTTATATCCACCCTACTGATGACGCGTTTCTTAAGGCTTATACCTTAATGTGCTTATAATCTTTATTTATGAACATTGGGGAGACATGTATACAAGCACTGGGAACGAAGGACGAAGAAAGTCATATTGCGTTTATATTAAAAACTTGTAAACATAATACTACAGACTATTTTACACTATGAACTACAAATGAAGCGGCCATCGTTTATTAGTTCACATTGCTCCGATGCAAAGCAGAATCTAGAAGAATTGTCTAGAGATATGCATACTTTCTTTGTAACCTGTTGACGGTCAACAGATAACAATGGAGCAACATCGTTAGGCTAACTATGACTACATGATCACTACGACCGGTCTGTCAAGAACGTATCGACGGAGAAGAAGAACAGTTTTCTCCGGACGTTTTCCTTCTCCGAAAACAATAATAATAATAATATAATAAAGGTTTTAATTTGAAGCAATATAGGCTCATTATGTTAGTAACAGACTTATAACTATGTTAGTAACAAAAATACACAAATTAAACACAAACAAAACACAAATCCGATTATTCTACTCTCGCACTAATATCTCCATAAATCGTGCATATATGGGCGACTCCATTTTACGAACTAACGTACTTAGGATGCTGTTAGAGCTCGAGCGAAGTCTTGCTAGCAAGGAACCGGTCTTTTTCCTTAAGATGCTGAGAAAATCGTATGTTCGCGCTTCAGCAAAACATACAAGTATAGACATAGACATAAAGCAAACCTCGGCAAGCCCAACAGTATCCTAAATCCGTTATTGTATTGAACTCTTAGTGCATCTATGGCAGCTTTGGAGTATTTGAACCACAGATTAGCTGTGTAAAAGGCTTGGCAGGACGCTTCGGAGAGTGTAAGTTTAGCTTCCACACTGCAGCAAGCGAATCTGTGAGCCAACATGTTGCTTCTAGCTGCCAATGCCCATCTTTCACGCTTCGAAAAGCATACGATGAATTGAAAATATCAACAAGGCACATAAGTTTGAACAGAAAGACTCATCAGTTTTCTGTTCGGGGTTTCGCTGGGAACCAGGTGGTTTAAATTGCACAGGACTATTTGCCCGTAATCTCTTGAAAGGACTCATGTCCAACTTTAGGAACGAGTAATAGCGGACGTATTAAATTTGCGGATTATGTAAAAAAAATAAAATACGAGTATGTATTATAGAGAGAGTAGTATAGAGAGATGTAGTATAGAGAGAGAACATATGTTATAAGCATTGGTTTAAACAATATTTAGATTGTAAGGTCAAAACTGCGTTTACATTAAAATTCACCGCACGCTACGGTCAAAACTAGTTCACGAGTTCAATGAAATGTTATTATACTTAAAATGTATATTGGTAGGCCATCACTTGTGGCCAGGCAAGCTCAAAAAGGTCGTAATTTGCTGGAGAAAATCATCTAACGTGTTTGACTGACTCGTTGCCGCAGGTAGTAGACTCCGTGAATCGCGGGTTCGATCCCCGGTGAGGTCCAACCTTATCTAACATCAATTTATTGGTTTTAGTTTGCTGTGTATATTTATTTAATTTTTTATATAAAAAAATCATCTCCGTCCTCCTCCCTTATCCAAGTCTAAGTGGGGTCGACGACACAACATGTTACAAACATGTTGGCCCATGATTTGGCTGCGTATTTTACGACCGGCCGCCTGCCTACGTTAACATAACTTAGTCATATTTTACCACCCCTCGGTAAGAAAGAGGGTGGTCTATTCTACTCAGCCGGATACCACACGGTGTTTCAACTTACCTTAGTCGCCTTTTACGACACCTCGGTAAGAAATGATATGGTCTATTCACCGCAGTCCGATACCACACGGCGTCGATATACCTTAGTCTCCTCTTACGAACCCTCCGTAAGAAATGAGGGTGGTCTATTCTACTCAGCCGGATACCACACAGCATTTATATAAAATAATATATGTACAGGTTTACCAGTTGTTTGGCACCCATAACACAAGTATTAAATTACTTACTTAGGGGACGGACCGTGTATGTAATTGTCGCATATATTTAAAAACATAGTTATTTAAAAATCCCTTTTAGAGACCTATGTCAAAAAGGTGATGTTCAGGACGCTAATAAGCTTACCAGGAGTAATCGGTTTAAATACTGTATTATCGAATTCTCATCTACAAATATTTGTATTAAAGTTAATATGGCTTAGGAAATAAAAACTTTAAAACGTCCAAAAAAACTGAAAAGGTTTTTAAAACGTGTTTATTGTTATAGAAAAAAGGGAATGAGTTTCCAAGGACATCATTTTGTATTAATATCTCGTGGACCTCACTCTATAAGGGGTAGGCCGTCACGTACGCAAGCTATCCATTGGTCCTGACTAATCAAACTAAATTGAATTTTAAAACTAAAGTGATAAGTCTTAAATTTGTTTACTTAGATCACCAATCGAATTTGAACCCGCTTGTTTGTGCTGCCGGTAATATCTTCTCAGAAATAATCCGATTGTAAAGTATTCGTCCATTGCTAATACAATGCGTTGAGATAAATATTTCATTAAGAACAATTATTTGTATTCTGTGTTTAGCACGTAGTCAATATAGCTTTTGTCTGATGAATCTTGTAATCGCATTTTGTCTTTGTGTTAACATGTATTAATAATATAAACGAGAGAGAGCGTCTGTCCGCTTACGCCTGGTTCAAACAACCACAGTATACTTGTATGGAGATAATTAATTAATGTCCAAGTAAACGATGCCTGCAGAATCAATTATCAAGTAAATCAAAGAACAATACCTTTATACGTTTATACGTTTTCGAAGCTAAGATTCTCATGATTTATATCGTCGCTTACAGTTAGTGTAATGAAAAATATTAAATAAAATTTAGAAATTTTATATTTACGTAGTTAAATTGTTATGTAAAAGAATCAAAACTTTAATCGTTTCTATTATACATAAAAAATATAAAAGATTATTTAATTTGACGATTCGAAAGCGCTTGTAAAATCCAAATTTGAATAAAGAATATTCTGAATTTGAATATAAAGTAAGTCATCATCCTGCTTTTATCCAGCCCTAAATGGGGTCGGCACAACATGTTACGAATATGTTGTCACATGATTTGGCTTCGTATTTTACGACCGGCCGTCAACTCACCTTAGTCGCTTTTTACGACACCTCGGTAAAAAATAAGGGTGGTCTATTCTACTCAGTCGGATACCACACTGCGGTTGAATATAAAGTAAGCATAATCTTAAAATCCTAATCGAAAGTGGACAAGTATTTAAATAAATAAATTTTATCATATGATAAAATCTTTCAAAGGGTTTAAAGAAGCAATATAACAGAACTAACTACTTTGCTATAATCCGCACGGGCTAAGTGCTTCACGACAAAAATCGTACGGCAGTACGATTTTTGTCGTGAAGCCTATCCTCCTGATGATGCTTCGGTTTCGGGGCGAAACGATCGTCGAGATTGTGGTGGTGGGTGTGTGTGCTGCTTTTGTGTTCGTTGTTGCTGGTGAATTGCGCCTTGGGGTGCATGTGGTTGCTGGTCCTGCATGTATAAGGTGCGTAGATTTTGCCTGCTTCATACACATTGGCTTTGCATGCATTCACTTAACCCGTGCGGATTATAGCAAAGTAGTTAGTTCTGTTATATTGCTTGTAATATGGAATTCCGCAAAGTAACGCCTGCTTCTATAAAAGGGTTTAAAGAAATTAGATATTACAATATAGTTCAATATCGTTGTGGACGCTATCCTAACTATTATTTTTAAGATTATTTGTTTTTAAAGATTGATGATAGGCGAGGTGTGAAGTTTCTCGTCACCCGGCGCAAGGCAAGATCTGTCATCTGGAGATAAGTAGCCGTGTTTGGAGATTAAGGGAAATGCTGCTGTGATTTATTATTAACGCCTTGCGGTTCCACCCTGTGTAAATCTTGTGTAAAAAGAAAAATAATGTCCTCTTAAGAAAAGGCTTGTTGTGAACGCAGCTATATTTTCAAAGCTTTTTTATCTGTGCGCCTCATTTAGGCACAATTTAAAAATTTTGATATGAACTTGTAACGGACAATACTCTTAGATACGGACGATCAAACCTAAGCGTAAAAGAAAACCGTTGTACATTTACAAGCGCCTGGAGAAAATATCTTCACAAGATTTAAGAAGAAACAGACCTGTTACTATCCCATTCCTGTTCCATAGACCTCCTTTGTGGAGAAAAGACTTGTAGCTTGGACTCAAAATCGCATTACTTAGTGACACATATCCCGATTCTTAGAAATTTGCAGGTTTCCTCACTATATTTTCCTTCAAGTCTGGTGGCTTCTGGTGGCATTTTGTAACTGTGGTTTGAACCCGTTACCCTCATATAACGCGATCTCCCATGTAATTCCATGACTATGTAAGTCCATGATATAATAGGCAGTATTTGGTTGTATATTTTGTATCAACATTATAAATTCGAAAGTATGTCCGTTTACTAAATCTTTAGGCTAATCCCTTGACCAATATTGATGATATTTGACACATTTTATACATATGCCCTTATACAACTGGGGTATAAAAACTGGGAAAATACACTTTTCCACTATTTTTCATTATACGCTTAAATTGGCGCGAACGTAGTTGCCAATAGCATTAAATAAAAAAAATAAAAAGCCTTCAAAAATCGAAAGCTAACATGTCAATGGTCGCCAAATATAGGTTTTTATAGGAGTGACAAATTTATGTAACTGAATAAATCAATTTCTATTGCTCAAGGTTCTTACTAGTACAGCTTGGAGAGACTGTCACAGATAGTATGTAGATACTGTCAGTTTGTCATGTTATCTTTAAATGTTATCAATGCACTCATGGCTTTCTTAGAATTTTCGAAGAGGAAAGTATAAATAAATACTATTGTTATATTTGTATCCCATATGTTACTGTCCCATAGACAAAACGTTCTAATTCCTTTGGAGAAACGGACTGGGGCTGGGGGGGGGGGTTTATGTACGGAAAACCCATTATGGGTAACCGCCCGATGGTGACGAGCGGCGGGTATGTCGGACTATCGCCGACTAAAAACCTGACAGTATTTCACTGCATTGCTAGTGGTAGGGAGAGAGATTTGACTGGCGCGTTGGCGCAGTGGGTAATGACCCTGCTTTCAGCTCCGCGGGTCGCGGGTTCGATTCCCGCCGAGGGCCAACATTTTCTATAAACATTTATTGGTTCTTCGTGTTAGGATTATTATATCATTTCATATGGATTCGTAATATTCTGGATATAGTGTTATTGCATAAAGCTTGTCATGATACCTAGTACTTGTATTGATACTATTTGTCATAATACCGCGAAGGGTCGTTGTTGCTCCCTTCCATTCTTGTTTACTTGGGGGGAATCAGTTCTCTGAGCAGGCAGTCTGGTTTTGTAACGTGGTAGCTAGAACACCTATCATAAGGTTGTGAAAGTGAATTCGTGTTTGTGTAATTTAATCTTGGCCGTCCCGACATTCGAGCCTGGCTGTGTATTTGTATTTAAGTATGTATTTAAAATTATATATGTATGTAGTATATTACCAGTTGTCTGTTACCCATAACACAAGTATTAAGTTATTTACTTTGGGGACGGACGACCATGTGTGTCCCATGTATTTATTTGTTTACTTTCAGTGTCCCATGTATTTATTTATTTACTTATTATTGTACACATTGCCTCCAACTCCACTGCCTCTCTAAGCAGTGGCCCCTCCCTTCGCTAAAATCATCGGAAGCTCCAAATCGACCGCATTGGGAACCTGACTCGAGCGAGCGATAAACCACGTTCGGAACATTGGAAAGACCTTTATAAGGTCCGGGTCTAGAGTCAGTAGATTTTATGTCAAATACCTTTGTCTTATCGTTGACAGCGAAATCAAAGCTCGTATGATAAACAAAAATAAAACAGTATATATCTTTTTTATGAAATTGCTTTTAAAGTCGCTCAAACACGTTTAACACTCGGACTCCGTCCTATCAAAAACAGGTAGCACGTGAAATTCGAAGCGATTAAAATCGAAGCAATGTTCCTTTTTTGTAATCCAAAAATGATTTATGGGGTGTCTTCTTTTTGTCGGCACCGGGATTTTGTTGATGGGCAGTTTTTAATGTTAGTTGCTTGTTTTTTGTTATAAAGTCCCGATGTAACGACTCAAGTTGATTGTCGTTTAAATAAACGACCTTAAGCTCTTGCTAGTTCTTATTATAATCGTGTTCTTCCTTTATTTTTTTTTATATAACTTATAAATAATGATTTTATGGAACATTAACAAATTGTTAATTACATTTTAAACTTTTAAATGGAGTTTATGATTTCTGTGTTGAAATATCGTAACTTACTTAAGAGCTGTGATAGCCCAGCGACTCTTTCGAGACGAGACGGTTTTTTTTATTTATTATTATACTAAGAAAACTCCCTGATATTCATTATTCAGGGTCCTTGATAATAATAATAAATATTTACTGTATAATATAATAGCAAACAAAAAATAAAGTCATAAGTGTTGACAAATTATGATTATTTATTGGTATGGGCTACCG
This sequence comes from Morpho deidamia, assembly GCA_947086505.1. Lineage (NCBI taxonomy): Eukaryota > Metazoa > Arthropoda > Insecta > Lepidoptera > Nymphalidae > Morpho > Morpho deidamia. Next base: position 11,957,559 of record CAMTZC010000026.1, on the reverse strand, counting down.
CTCGCATGATCCATATGCAGAAGTTGGCAAATTTCGGTCCTGTATGTGTATCACTTACCAGTGAACTCCAGTTGGCGGTGGTGATTTTTTTACCCGAATGCAATTCGAGCTGCAGCCTTTTAGCGTCAAAGCGTCGGCATTCGTTTAAAATATGCTCGACTGTTTTCGACATCGAGATTACGGGTTCAACCCCGGGCAGACACCACTCATTGGTGTTCATTGTTTCTGTTTAAACTTATATGTCTAATTGATAATTGAAATTTATCACACGCATTTCGATGAGGAAAACATCCTAAAGAATCTGCATATCTCTAGAGAATTCTGGGCTTATGCGTAACCTACCAATCCGCATTGGAGCAGCGTGGTAGGTCTTAGATCCAATCTCTATATTAAAAACGGAGAAAAGGCCTTAACAGGACCTATTTTAATACTTAAGGTTCATACTTAACATCGATGATCGTATTATGCATACAAATATTAGAAATGTGAGAGTATTTTTTTCCGTCATCTTCGTTCTGTATATTGTGTTACAGAAGAAGAATAAGTTTATTGCATAAATAAAAATACTAAGAAGAGAACGTAAAAAGACTTACGAGTAGATTACAGTGATCTCTTTCAGACAACCCTTTGAAAGAGACGATCTTTTGTTTAATTTCCACGGGTTAGCATATTGCACGTAGATATACGTAAGCGAAACAATTAATTGATTGTTAATTTTAAGTATCTAGCAAGCACCTGCTCTAACTCTTCCATCAAATTGTGCCCGCCAGCACGGCTTTAACCTTCATTAATAATAAAGTTTATTTTTACTGACTGGCCCGTTGGCGCAGTGGGTAGTGACCCTGCCTTCAGCTCCGCGGGTCGCGGGTTCCATTCCCACCGAGGGCCAACCTTTTCTATTAACAATTTATTGGTTCTTCAAGCCTGAGTGTGTATTTGTATTTAAGTATGTATTTAAAATTATATATGTAGTATATTACCAGTTGTCTATTACCTATAACACAAGTTTTAAGTTACTTACTTTGGGGACGGACGTCCGTGTGTGTAAGTGTCCCATATATTTATTTATATAAAGTGAAATATTCGACGATAATCCGACTGTCATGTTTATAAGTTATAATTTTTTACTAAATTCTTAAGCTACATTAAATCATTCATACGTAAATTTAAGTAACATATCTAAGAACGGCTTAATAGTATAAATTACGGCCCATAAACATATCTTCGTGATCGTTAAACTTTACGGCAACAATTCTAAAGGGAGGACATTAAAATCATCGTAAATGTTACCACCCCCTAAGTAGGAGCAGTAGGCAGATGTTTAGGATTTCAGTTACTGTGAACAAAAGATTACAAAAAGTTATTGCCTCCTTTATACGTTAGGATAATTGTATGTTTTATATTACTCGCTGTGCCCGCGGCTTTACTCGCCTGGAAATCAGTGTGTCACAAAGATTTTCCGCGTAAATAACGACTCCGCAGGAATTCTAACGTAATGTACTATTAACTTAAACCATGGTTGCACAGACTTATTAAGACTAGGGGCCACTCGGGCAAATCATGAACTGATGGCGGCTTCTTGAGAAAGGTTTAAGTCTTAAACCTTTCTCAAGAATTGTATCTTTAAGTGAAAATTGTACAAAAACCAGTTCAGTAGATTTTGAAAAAATCGATCACTTACAGACAAGTCAGTTTTTGGGGACTTTGTTTTATAATATTTAATAATATACACAACATTTTATATTGCAGAAACTCTAACAGAAGTACTTTGCTATAATCCGCGTGTGTTCAACGCACACTCGCGTTACACACGCGGATTATAGCAAAGTAGTTCTGTTATAGTGTCTGTAATATGGAATTCCGCAAAGTAAAGCCTGCTTCTATAAATCATCTTATATTGCGATAAACTAAATTTATACGATGTGGTTTATTTAACTTATGAAAAACCTATGTGTTTTCTAATTTATTATATTCTGTTTTCTTAATTGCGTATTACTTATGTACCTACTTTACGTAATAATAAAATACTCTAATGAATGACAGTTCACCCAAAAACGACATTTATGTTCAGTATATAATTTTTTTCTCGAATGTGTCTAATGGCTTTTACAGCGTCACCGGTGGGATGGGCGAGCGCAGAAGCTTCGCCGGGAACCAGTATATAAAGGCGGCTGGTTAAAATATCGCATTATGTAAAGTTTGATTGAAAGTAAATTTGCACTTGCATTGCTAATGTTCCGAAAAATAGATGAAGGAAGGAATTCTTCAGCCGTGCACGACGCACCAGGACACGTTATTTAAACTAAAAATATTATTTTATTAGTAGAGAGAGTTTAGAGTTTCATGCGCTTGGTATCCGGCAGAGTAGAATAGACCACCCTCATTTCTTACCGAGCTTTTGTAAAAGGCGACTAAGGTAAGTCGACCCGCTGTGTGGTATCCGGCTGAGTAGAATAGACCGTCCTCTTTCTTACCGAGAGGTCGTAAAATACGACTAAGGTAAGTTGAAGTCAGGCAGGCGGCCGGTCGTAAAATACGTAGCCAAATCATGTGACAACATGTTAACATGTTGTGCCGACCCCACTTAGAGTGGGATAAAGGCAGGAGGATGATGAGATATATAATAGACAAAGTAGGAACCGACATAAGCTTGCGGTTCCTGCTTTGCGCCTTGCAAAAGTTCGTAATTCGTTTGTGGGTTTCGGTATAAGATTCTATAATAAAATTCCACAATCTACTTTAACTTTACCGTTACAGCAATTTAAAAATACTATTTAAAAAAGGCTAATTTCGAAAGCCTATTATACTATTCAAGATTACCTAGACGATAAGAATGCGTGGATATAGCTTCTCTTCAACCCTGTACAAGACATTAATAATATATGTAACTAGTGATAAGAATTATTGTTGGAAAAGAGCAACCGCCGAGTTTCTTGCTGGTTCTTCTCGGTAGGAACAGCTTTCCGAACCAGCAGTAGATGTTGACGATTCAAAAGCACTTGTTTACAGGTTTACTTGAATAAAGAATATTTTCAATTGAATTGAATCGAATTGATGAAGATAGTAGAGAGAGTTTAATGTAGGTGCCTTGAATGGTAGAGTTATGTGAATGGTTCTGAACTCTGGTTCTGAAGGTATACTCAATGCACTGACGTCCACACTATACTTAATGTTGATATTTGTCGTTTTTAAACAAAGTCTTATATGTTAGTTAGTATCCAAATAAGGTGATTTTTATCAGTCACGAAATCTGCGCTCTTCTTTATTTGATTAAAACATTGTCCTCCTCCTCGCGTTGCATTATTCATTACTGAGGGTCGTGATCCCTACGATTAGGAAGCAGACTTTCCCGCAGGACTTCCTTCCATCTGCTCCTGTCCTTGGCCATGTGGAGTGCGTCGTGGACTTTCGTATGCAGTGTGGCACGGATCTGGTCAGACCATCTAATTGGGCTGCAACCTCTTGGTTGTTTCCCATCCACTTTGCCGGTGACCAAGAGCTGCTCCGCATTACGGCCGTCTTTCCGTGCGACATGCCCAAAGAAATCCATGACCCTTCGTAGACATATGGCGGAGAACCTGTTCTTGACCTTTAACTCACGAAGGATAGACTGATTTGTTCGGAAGGCCGACCACGGATTCTGTAGCTTGTAGCGCCAACACAACATCTCGAAAGAGTCAATATCCATGTTTCCGAGCCATAACTAAAAAAACATTTTAGGCAATGTTTAGGTCTTAGAACACTTTCGATGTTTTATTGAAATGATTTCGATAGGTGGCACGAACATACAAAATAATGTCCGAATGCATCTGGGGTTTGTTACTAAAAAAACGCAAATATATCAATGTCGATCCTAAATAAATAAGATGCAAACGTGTTGCAAACAATGGCGGCTACAGATGACGTTTCTTGGATTTACGGTCTGAAGTTTTCTTGTCGGACAAATAAACAGATAAAAATTTGATAAAAAATGAATATTTGTGACGACAGTGCGCAATTTTTTTCTAGCACAAATTTTGTAAGTCGCACAAACTTAAGCGTTTATATACCGTCAATAATACAATATGTGATTTTTTAAAATCCTATTAATATCGATTAAGATATAAGAGGTATAAAATTTATCAATATTTTTTTAATCTTTATTGATGTTTATCCAACCGATTAACTATGAAAGTGTAACAGACAGACAGACAGAAAGTCTTTCGCATTTATACTTCATATTAGTATTGATTACAATTGCCCATTTCAAATATTATATGAATAATAAATATTTAAGAATAACATATAAATGACTATCATGGTTTTTTATAAAGTTGAAATACTATTTTAAATATCATACTGTTACTTTGATAATAATTAGATTACGTTGTCGTAATTCACAATTAATCGAAAACTCATTTATGACCGAATAATGTGATTTCCACAATATATGTCCCTACTGTGCAATTTAGTAAACTAACGCCTAATTTTATAAATTAGTTACTAAAATTGAATTGAAAATTGAACACGATTAAAACAAACTGTCACCGCTGTTATTCGCAATAACAAAACCGTAAGATAAAACATTACGGTCATGACTCATGACCCAAATACAGTGCAAAAATAACATATTTTTGCCTATTATTCGTTGATATGGAGCGCGCATTGTGGTTTGGTACGTGTGGTCCACCACAAAAACCGTTCAAGGATTGACCTCCAGTTGCGATAATTTCGTTGGGGCGATAAAGTCGCACATGTCTGGCGCCACTGTGCACACAACCTTTTTTTTATTTCGCTTTATGAGGCGGAACATTACACTCTAAACACGTGTTCAATATTAGCATGAAAACGAATTTACTGCGAATTTATTTTTCCTTTTGCGGAAGTACTAGATTAGGTAAATCTCCGCCAGAAATTTCAATGTATAAAGTTAGTGAATTTCAAACTGATTCAGAGAGAAATGCTGAAGCAGAGACCATCTCAAAGTATACTGAAACAATACTTTACCAATTTATACCAGGGAGAATACACATGGTGAAGTGGCTTTATTTCTCAAGAAGCGGAAAAAAGCCACATTGATATGTCCAAGTCAGGATCTAATATTTATCATCTATATAGCTTAGCTTAATGATATGGAGAGAATCTACGAATTATGCAGGTATTATTAAAACCCGCAATAAATAAATATTGGGGGTGAATAAATTATATATCGCCCTGTCTGAAATTACTATCCCCTCGCGGTGTAAGGCGTAAAAAATACTTTACAGGTCATATATTTTGCATTCATCATATATATATATATATATATATTTTTTTTTTATTTATTGATGCAAACATACAATTTTGACATAATATATTGGAACCCTGGCCCCTAAACTAGAATTAACTGTGTTTCAGGAGCCAGTGCCCTCCCTTATTAATAAGTCATACAGTGTTTGTATTTGTTTTTTAATAACACAATTTATAACTAGGTTAGTTCTAAGTTATTTTTAATATTAGTATTCATGTCTATTTTTTTATGTCTTAATTTTTAATTTTTCCGGGTATTTTCCTTAAGAAATGCCGCGCCCATGCCAACTCTACTTACTTTCTACGATGCCTATTTTCATATAGATAATGCCAGCTAACTCTCTCGTTAACCTAGTAACTTAAACTTAAGTATACCACGACTAAACTGATTAGTAAGTATAATTGAGTTATTACTTACTTGTGTAAGGTCATAGAAGATTGGAATACGAATAACATGTTACAAATTTATGTGCATTTTTCCAAACCGATGAATGCATAGCGCATCGGATAGGCCATGTAAAAAATCAATATCAAGAAAGACTACTTCCTTAAATGAACTATCACTTCTTTGTTTTGTTTAACATTTGCATAGTACAAAGCCGTTAAATCTACAAGCATGTTATCAATTTAAAATAATTTTGTAAGATATCAGGCGCCACCGTGCATAAAACCCTTTTATTTTTAAGTAACTTAAATGGTCCGGATCGCTAATGTGTTATTTAGGTTGAGGATTCAAAAATACTTACACAAAAGCGATCTCCTTTCACATTTGGCGCCGATATTTTGCCGCCATATGCTGTAAAAAGAAAACAATAGGTTCTCAAATCTATTGCTTTAGATATATCAATATAAAGTTTACTCTTTAAAGTAGGAGCTCTTTAGCTAATATAGTTTACTCTTTAAAGTCTGATAAGTAGGAGCGGCATTTCTCTCTTTTCATCTATCTTTCCAAATGCATATAAAATAGGTATTTTGAAAGTAAGAGTGAATAGGTCTCTTCCATGCGCTTTCCGCCTTAGACTGTATCATCGCAGGTAAGAATAAAAAAAAGGCTAACAATGAAAAAAGAGCATTGAGTAGCGTGGTGGTCTTAGCCCCAACTCTTCCTCAGAGATCTCTATCTAATTCCAAATTCCTAATTACGTTAAAATATGCTTTATTGCCTAATAAAGGCAATAAAGCATATTTTACAATATTATAGTTTTATATAAAACGCCATGACTATAAAAGTTTAAATATAATGAATACTTCTGTAAGTAAATATAACATAACATGGAAATACACAAACAAGATAAACTAAGTTATTATGTTATGGCATCTCTAAAGCGTGTATCTGACGGCACGTTGCGGTTTGGGAACCTATGGCGTAGGCGATACCATTACTCTGAAATTATTTTATTATTCATTATAAGCTTTACATATTAAGGTTAAGCAAATTCTGACTCAGTAATTTAATTTTTTATATATATTTATTGATAAATACCGGTAGATTATGAAATCATCTCTATATGGCCTCACTTCACATATATTTCATCTAAATAAAGAAAATTTGTTGTCAGAGGGCATTATCGCGTATCAACAAGTGATGTAGTTGACAAGTGCATTATAACTTCCCATCAGCTAAGATATCGGTCGATCTTGAACCAATCTGAGAATGCAAATATTTTAGTGCATCAGATGAAACTTTATCATCCATAATCGAGTTCAAAATTAATCATGTTCTTGTTAGTTTGAGAGATATTTATTTAGCATGCATCATCATTCTCCTGCCTTATCCCACTCTAAGTGCAGTCGGCACATGTTTTGCTCTTCTATTTACTGATATCATTCATCAACTATGGCTACTCCTTTTATATGCATGTCATTATAATCGATTCAGCCGTTTCGGACTGTTGACAAGACAAACATTATTTTTATATATTAAGATTATTAAAGATAACGATATTATATTATACGTCGTATATGGGATTGTTGTTGGGAAAATTTTTATGTGTTAATTATGCCGTGTGGTATCCGGCATAGAATAGACCACCCTCCTTTCTTACCGAGGTGTCGTAAGAGGCGACTAACGTATGTGCCGTATGGTATCCGGCTGCATAGAATAGACCACCCTCCTTTCTTACCGAGGTGTCGTAAGAGGCGACTAACGTATGTGCCGTATGGTATCCGGCTGCATAGAATAGACCACCCTCCTTTCTTACCGAGGTGTCGTAAGAGGCGACTAACGTATGTGCCGTATGGTATCCGGCTGCATAGAATAGACCAACCTCATTTCTTACCGAGGTGTCGTAAAAGGCGACTAAGGTAAGTTGACGTCAGGCCGGCGGCCGGTCGTAAATTACGTAGGCAAATCATGTGACAACATATTCGTAACATGTTGTGCCGACTCCACTTAGCGTGGGATTAAGGGCAGGAGAATGATGATTAAGATTATTAAAGATACCGATATTATACGTCGTATATGGGATACTTGAAGGATGAAGTGAATCATACGACCGCTATATCATAGAGGTTAATAAAAATTTCATATAACGGATCTCATAACGCAACGTTCCATCATACAAAGTTAGCCTGTAATTTCGGTAATCAGAGCCTACCGCATATTACTCTTGAAAACGTGTTAATAATAATTTATTGAAATTGACAGTAAATTGATCAATAACACCCATCTTGGTATCATCTTCCGTTATTCTTGTACTAAATATGACAAGCCTTCTTGCATCAGGGAATTTAAGACCCCATGTTGTATCAGTAAGCTTGTTGCATAGTATAAGTTAAGAATTTCTTGAAAGCCAGTTTGTTTCTACCCCAATTCTATATACTTATTTAAAGTTCATCTGGTTGCTGGTATAATAACTTTAAAAAGATTTTCTGTTTTGCCATCCAAATACATGGTAAAGCAAAAGCAATAATAAAATTATTTTGCTATTATCCGCGATACAGTAAATAGAAAATATATATAGTGTTAAATGTATAGTGGACTATCCGTTGTTTCATACCCGATACATGCAGGATTCATAAAACACACGCACAAACCTCCACCAGAGATAGATCTATCTCCTGATGATGCTTCGAAACGAAACGATTGTTGAGTTTGTGATAGTGAACGTGTGTAGTGCTTGTGTATTGATTGTTGTGGCAGTGGAGGAGGTTATATATTTTCTATTTACTTTTGTATTATGGATCTCCCCAAAGTAACGCCTAATTCTATAAATTACATGGTGAAGATCAAAGGCAAGAACACTTCTTATTTAAACTATATAAGCTCTTTTAGATACTAACAGTGCTGTAACAAAGGCACAACTATTCAGTGTTCAAGAAAACGACGAACAGGTTTTAAAATTAAAGGCGTAACTTCTAATTCTAAATTTTAATCCGTTGCAGGAAGTCAAGCTTGTGTTAAATATTGTTTAATTTTTTCTTGTCTTGAAAATCAACGGGTACATAAAATTATTCGAAGGAAATTGATATTATATCATTTAACTTTAAGGATGTGTTCAATTCCATAAGTTCTGTAAATAAACCTCCGGTTAGTTTGGTTTTACCTGTACCTTTATTGAATTCTGGTAGCATAGTCATGAAATAATATATCAAAAATTTGAAAGGTTTTTTGATATTTCTCATTAGGTACTGTTTTGCCCACGCATATTATCATTGCTAAGAGACAAAAGGAAATTATGAGTCATATAAAATTCTTAACATACCTTCCGTTAAGCTATAGACATTGAAGATTCAGAAAGCTTAACAAAAATAGCATTACATTACTCACTGTCGTACTTAGTGATTGTCTTGAGAGAATTGTTCAATTTGAGGCTTAACTCAAGGTCATTAGATACGGTAGGTTGTCTGATAATAGGGATTTGGAGCATAAAAAAAGCTTACCTCTTCGACATTAGATGGTTTTATCAGACATTTTATCGTTTCTATGTTATTGTAAGAAATACTAAAAATGTATTTTGTTAAAAAATGCATATCAAATGAGAATTTCTTATCCTTTTCTTATACAATTGCCGCCTCAAGTGACAATATGGCTGGCTTCTATTTCATACAAAGAATCGGTTAAACGATTCAAGATGGAAAAATCAACAATCTTGCAACTGATCCTTATAATTATACTAAGAGATGTACATATAACTTGTATATTTTGACAATTTGAAGTGTTCAAATAAACTTTATAAATTTAAAAATACGTAATGGTTCGATACTTACCTACCTAGTGCTAAAACAGGGATCTAGGATGATAAAAAGATACCGAAGGTGCGTTTAAAACCTGCGGTACTGAATTGTAATTAATCTTTATCAAAATAGGCTTATTAAAACTATAAGATTCTCAGAAATTTTGTACAAATCAGCCATATTGAATATGATTTAAATGTGACTTATCTTAAGGGAGAAGTAACTAAACGTTTGTGTTACTTTCTCTGAATTGGCTGTTTAGTTTGTGTGTACACAACATGCTAGTCAGTACATACACACACAATACCTAAGTAAGTTAAAGACCATACAGACACACATATTTGTATGCGATATGATTTTACTGTTAGGAACACGAATAAATGTATAATTATGCATCTATAATTTTATTGAAATGTTTAAAGTCGGTTATAAACAGTTCGGGTGAAATAAAAAAGTTTTAAATATGTATGGATATATGACTATGTGTGAATGATGATATGCATTTAAAAGGTCTAACGCAAGAGTTGGCGATTGATTGAAGAGAATGGGAAGATGAAGACATATTGTGCAGACTCCACTTAGAGTGGAATAATAGTAAGAAAATAATGGATGCTGATAAAATAAGTACTTTGGACAAGTATGATACTCGTAATAGATATAAAAGTTAGGTCAGAACACTAATCAACAAAAAAAAAACGTTTATATGATTATTATGCTTGTTTCGTGACTTCTAGTACTGATTCGTACAAGGTGTGGAATTGGATAAAAATAGAAACAATAGCTTCATTAGAGTGACCTCGGTTCATCAATCCTACTTTAAGGATCTTTCGCCTACAGCGTGTTTATAAGTGTGTCACAGTGGGCTGGGAAGGTCAAATTGCTCCAAGATATATTGGCAAAATTGTTACATCTACAGCTCTGCACAGTGGGAGTTTACTAGACGTGCGTCATTAGAGTCTTTTACACCCACCGATATGTTAGTTTGATTAATAATTAGTTTTATGTATATACTGCTACTTTATTTTTCAACTGATTATATGCTATCCTTACTTGCTATTACAACATCCATAACTTTTTTTTTTTTTTTTTTTATTAAATAGGATGGCAGACGAGCATGCAGTTCAACGTTATCACCGCCGCCCACGACCTCTCGCAGAGCGAGTGTGCTGCCGACCTTTAAAAAGGTGGAAAATACGCTTTTTGAAGGTATTTATGTCGTACCGATCCGGAAACACTGCTAGAAGGAGATTATTCCATAAAATGGTGGTGCGCGGAATAAAATTATTGGAAAACCGAACTGTAGTGGATCGCCACGCATCCAGATGGTAAGGATGATATTGTAACCTGTGACGTACAGTGCGGTTATGGAATTTGGCGGCAGGAATCAGTTCGTGTAGCTCACTGGAACACTCCCCATGAAAGATGCGGTAGAAAACGCACAGTGAAGATACGTCTCTACGCATCGCCAAAGAGTCCAGCTGTTTGCTGATCACCTAGTCCCCGATAAAGCGAGCTGCTCTGCGCTGTATGCGATCGAATGGCTTTAGTTGGTACTGGGGTGCACCAGCCTAGAGATGAGAACAGTACTCCATGTGAGGCCGGACTTGTGCTTTGTACAGCGCTAGTCTGTGGGCCGGCTTGAAGTACTGCCTCGCTCTATTGATGACACCCAATTTTTTGGAGGCCAACTTAGCCTTCCTTTCCAAGTGATCGCGATACTTGCAGCTATTAGAGATGTCTAGACCCAGTATTTCAATACTAGTCGAGCCACTTAACAGAACATTCTCGAAAGACGGAGACACGACAAACGGTGATGTTTTTGTGGTTAACGCACAAACTTGTGTCTTCTGGGGGTTAAATTGTACTAAATTCAATCTACCCCATTCCGAGATCTTCCGTAAGGTAGTTTCAACAGAAGACACAAGATTTTTTCGACACTCATCACCTTTTCCCAAGGGAGTCCTGCGCAGCCGGTGTATATGGCATCCACTGTACTGTCATCTGCATAGCAATGAATGTTAGGATCATCTAACATGTCATTGATATGCAGAAGAAACAGTGTAGGGGATATCACGCAGCCTTGAGGAACACCAGCATTCACCGGCTTGGGAATCGAGCAAAATCCATCGACAACGACACGTATGCTACGGCCAGTGAGAAAGCTGGAGATCCAAAGGCGCAGATTCTCTGGAAGCCCATAGGAAGGTAATTTCGAAAGAAGTGCCCTATGCCACACACGATCGAAGGCTTTCGCCATATCCAGGCCAACTGCAAGGCCTTCTCCCTTGCTTTCTATAGCCGCTGCCCAACGGTGAGTCAGGTAGACCAGAAGATCACCAACTGATCGACTATGTCGAAAACCGTATTGACGGTCGTTGATCAACTCATGATTCTCAAGGTAAGACAGAAGCTGGCGATTGATAATCATCTCCATAACTTTGGAGATGAGGGAGGTAATGGCAATGGGCCTGTAGTTAGCTGGATCAGAAGCATCACCTTTTTTACGGATCGGATGGATAAGAGCTGCCTTCCACGTATCCGGGACTATGCCTTGTGAGTAGGAGAGCCGAAATAGACGCGTTAGCACAGGAGTCAACTCGGGAGCATTCGAAGCACAATTGGAGAGATACCGTCTGGCCCACTCGACTTATGAATGTCCAAAGAGAACAGAGCTCGCCGAACAGCTTTTTGGCTGAACTTAATATCAGGCATTGAGCTCTTACACCAAGGGATAGTAGGTGCTGGGTTTCCTTGGTCATTCAAAGTAGAGTTTGACGCAAAGAAATCGCCCAAAAGATCGGCTTTCTCCTTTGCTGTATGAACCAGCGCATTATTCTCCGTGCACAACGGTGGAAGTGAAGGTTTGTCGAAGTTACCAAGCGCCGCTTTGGAGAGTGCCCAGAACCGACGCGTTCCAGATGGACATTGCTCAAGCTTCTCACCAATTTTGACGATATACTTAAACTTCGCTCTAGCAACTTCCCTTTTGAAGAACCTGGAGGCACGGTTGTAATTCCTCTTGAGTAAAGTGGAGTTAGAATTTCCTCTAGCCAACGCTTCAACCCAGGCCTGATATGCGACTCGTTTGCTATCTGCAGCTGCCTTGCATGATTCACTGAACCAAGGTTGCGATCTACCACCGATTGGTATTACGGAGTTAGGTATATAATACTCCATACCTTGCAGAACCACTTCGGTAACAGACGCACCACAAGATTTAGGATCATTAGTAGAGAAGCAGACTTGCTTCCATGGATAAGACGCATAAAAGGAACGCAAACCATCCCAATCTGCCGATTTGTAGTGCCAGACACGTCGTGTCGCGAGTGATCTGCGGCGGGGACGTGTAATAGGCACTACACACTTAACCAGGCAATGGTCAGAAGACCCTAGAGGAGCATCGACCGAGATTAGGTAGTTTTGGGGATGCGTGGTCAGGAAGAGATCCAATAAGGAGGCGTTTTGACCATCCACGTCTGGGATTCGCGTAGGCTCTTTAACCAGTTGGGAAAAACCATTCACCATTGCAAAGTCAAATGATGCTCTCCCGGCGTGGTCTGTGATGTTCGAGAAGCCAAGCCATTCAGCATGGTGTGCATTAAAATCACCAAGAACTACGATTTCAGCAGAGGGAGACTGTGAGAGTATATCGTCAATAGCCGCTTGTAAATGGTCCATAAGCCTATCCGTTTCCGCATTACCACTATGGGACCTGTAGAGGCATGCATAAACCCTGACATGATCGTCACAGGTCACGCGTCCCCAGATGGTAGACATGTTCCGACCATCAAAATTGCCAAGGCGTTGAGAGCATATATCTTCCCTTACGAACACAGCAACCCCGGCATGAGGCACAAAGTTATGTTCGAGTTTGTAGCCGGGGTAGTGTAAGTACGTTGTGTCGCTCGGACGTGATATCTGCGTTTCCGTTAAAAATAACAAGGCTGGCCTAGATGTCTCGAGATGGTAGTGGACAGCGTTTAAGTTGGAATGTAGCCCTCGGATGTTACAGAAGTCCACATTGTGAGTAGGATGTGATGCCGCAGTGTTATTTCCTCGTCTGCCATTGACTTTCAACGTTTCGTTGCCCGCCCCAGAATACGATGGGCAGCCCGAGCGAGATTGCTCAGGGAGGGATTCTCCGACTCTGTCAGAGTCGGTACCCTCCTGGGGTATTAAAACTCTTTTTCGAACCGTTGTCATATTTGGGGAAGGCAAGGGGGAAGGGCACCGGAGCTCAACACTCACCTATGCGAAACAAAGCGGCAAGCCGCTCCTTCACGCTGGTTTTCTGTGTGAGGGTGGTATTAAACCGGTCGAGTCTGCCCATTCGGTTAACCAACATATGTTGGCAACGTGACTCTACCACCTCGTAATAGTTTAAATAGTTACAAATAAGTTACATATCATTACCAAATTACTAAAATAACTTACAAGTCCACGCTGATATGTCTCCACATACACACACTCACGCGCAGACACACAAACCCAAATACACACAAAAAACATGTCTGTAGTACAACACAACAACATATGTATTTATGTTAGAGGAAAAAAGTTAGTACTCGTATATATCGATAATATGAATCGTACTGATGAACACCATCCTGATAATAGTATGGTATGCATCAAAGTAATGTAAAAAATGTACATTAATATTTTTTATTTATTTAAAATAGTGAATTTGTATAAGAGCGAAGATTATGAAGGATTCTCACCGACTAAAAACCTGACAGTGCTCCACCACGCTACTGGTGGCAAGGACAGGGTAACGTTGTATACATTGCCCCATCCCCGATACACGCAGCTCTGTACCCCAAACAACGCCACCTCCGAATCAGGCCATATGTAAACAGTAGGTAGCCCTTCAATCCGCTAATCAATGCATCTGGAGCACCAGATTCATTGACCGCCTCGGGCGTACTCCAACTAGGCATCCGATTCCTTATTATAAGACACTATTACTACAATGCAACTGCTTATAAACGATAAAATTTTAACGTAATTTACATTAGAAAACACTGTCAGTAACACGTACGACACGATATAAGAACGCCATATCGTAACATATAAAGTTCATCTACTTTCCTGTCATCACCGCGATTGAAGCTGTACATCATTAATGATAACCAATAACACTGATCTGGACACCAATAGGGGCATTGAACCGTCCTCTCAAACTGACTTGTTTATTCCGATAGTAATATTTAATTGATTTTGCCGTTTGAATGGAATGCAAGAAACTATCTATATCTGTGTGCTTATGACTTAGACGTAACTATTGCTGATATATAATTAGTAAAACTTGTTCATTCATATATATTATAAAACAGCGTTCCTTCCACATCTGTCTGACTGTTTATATGTCTATATAAACAATCAGATTCCAATCCTATGTCAGATATTTCTTTCAGTACTTACAATCATGTAATTCTGGTGATATGATGTATTTGTAGATTTCCTTATAAAAACTGCAGGAAATCTGCAAATGATTATATCTTTTTGAAACGCGATAATTTACACTAAAACTGCGTAATTTTAGTAATATATTAAATTCATACTAGCGGACCGTGCAAACGTTGTTTTGCCATATCAATTATTTCTAGGAAATTTCTAGTTCACATTATTACATTAAAAAAAATTATGGTTGGACAACCACTAGGGATATGAAACTTAATGACTGAGTCTCAGTTCTCTGACCTCTACTGAATATGCAAATAAAATTTCATAAAAATCGGTCAAGCCGTTTCGAAGGAGTAGGGTAAAAAACATTTTATATATAATATTTTTTATATATCCTATTTTTATGGCTCTTCATAATCAGCGATTGCAAATGATTAAGCGCAAACACGATCGTGTAGAGGGCATACTCGACTATACTGCCAATAATCTTATATGATCGCTTACAAGCTGGGAATTGTCGGGTGATACGTATGATTGTGTGTGTCGTATGATAATTCGGACAATCACACAGACACTTGCTCGATGATCGTGTCGATTATAGTCGATCACACGATAAATGATCAACGCCCATAGTGAAAAACATAAGGCATAAGCTTTTCTTGAACGATAGTGGAGATCTTTGCTCAGATGGTTGATATTACATAGAGAGATCAGGTGGTGACTTTTAATTATTACTTTAAAACGCTTTTATTCTTCTTCTAAGTAATAACTCATCAGCGCCAAAAGAATAAACAGTCTTATGTTATATTAATAATTACTTTGTTATGTTTTACAGTTACTATAAATTTAATTTAAGCGTGGGTTAACAAACAATGAGAGATTGCAGATATGTAAAACATGTGAGGCCAGGGCTAAAGTTTAACCCGGCCGTGATTTAGACACGTCAAAACTATAAAAAACTAGAGGAAATTGCTTAATTTTTTATTGAGGTAACAACTGTTTTTTATTATTATAATTATTTTATAGCAACAACCTCCACGTAAAGTAAAGGACTTAAGCCACTTTGGTTATAACTCTACGGTTAGTTTATCAAAGGTTTTTTCGTAAGCATAGACAACTTGACACTTTTTAGTCTTTTTTTTCAATTTTTTCATATACATTATTGTCTGGAACATTGACTACCATACAGACCATGATGTCTCCAACATAGGTCATATATTTAGGTGGTTCTAGTTTTGTTTCCAGACCGGCAATATGCTCTTATGATTACAGGGTCATTTGGCAATACTGGTCCCGTGCAGAAACATTGGCGGGGGTTTTAAATGCGAGTAGTGCGTAGAAGAAGGTAATCCTAAAGTTGTTTCTGTGTGTTTGATGGAAACACTATTTAAGGCTATTTAGGGGTTGGCGATATGACTACATCACGGCGTATCGACCGATATTAAAAAACTAGGATCTGCATTACTACATTTCAACCAAAAAAACCTTGAAACTAAGCTAATACATTTCTTTTGAAACCATCATCATCTCATAATCTCCTGCCCTTATCTCACTCTAAGCGGGGTCGGCACATCATGTTATAGACATGGTAATTTGGCTAGATGTTTTACGACCGCCCGCCTGCCTAACGTCAACTTCCTTAGTCGCCTTTAACGACACCTCGGTAAGAAATGAGGGTGGTCTATTCTACTCAGCCGGATACCACACGTAAACCGAACTTTAAAAATTTGGTGTAAATGTGGGCGAGAATTAGTGACTTTTTTTATATATGGGAGCTTCCACTATATTTAAGTACCCTTTTATTTAAACATGATCAACTTACAGGCACTATAACAAAACTACTTCGCTATAATCCGCACGGGTTAATCGAATGCATGCAAATTTCGAGATTGTCGTGGTGGTGGGTGTGTGTGCTGCTTATGTGCTTTGTTGCTGGTGGAGGAGCCTCGGGGTGCGTGTGGTGGCTTGTCCTGCATGTATTAGGTTCGTGGATTTTGTCTGCTTCATACACATTAGCTTTGCATGCATTCGCTAAACCCGTGCGGATTATAGCGAAGTAGTTTTGTTATAGTGCCTGTAATATGGAATTCCGCAAAGTAACGCCTGCTTCTATAAATCATGATCAACTTCAAATCTCGGGTTTCACCGTAGCTTTGTGGAACCCGAAATTGAAATGTGTTCGTATTGTCAAACAACATGTTCAATAGAAACAGGTCTGACACTTCATTGAGCATAACATGTTCGATTACATGTTTTGTAATCATAGATTTTCGTAATCCTTCCATGCGTTCACAGATTATAAATTGCTTTTTTTATCTGATTGATTTGTTTTAAGCCTTGACGGGGTAACGGTGAGAGCGTGTGACTCTTACCGAAAGTCTCCTAAGCAAAATCAAAATTCCTTATCCAAAGTCAAAGGTTCAAATTCCAGGTCTATGAATTTAACTTAAATATTATTTATCACAAAAAATAAGGAAAACACGGTTGACATGCTGTATACTTTTTGTGATATGTTTAAACCTGCTAATCTGCATTTGATTGCAAAATATTTGGCTACATATCCTTCTATTCCAGGAATTTCCTTCAACTTTATTTCAAAAATCATCTAGCTTGGCCATCGGCCATTGAATGTAGTCCAGACCAGAGTTTGAGTGGTACAATGATCTATGAAAGAGAGAGAGAGAGAGAGACGGGAAGAAAAGAGAGAGAAGCTCAGATAAACTGGAATAAAAAGTCTTTAGCATGAATTGTCTAGCAACCTAGGAGCATTTTAGCTGACCCTCTATAATGACTGTAGGAGGAATACTCTTGAGCTACACCAATAACTTTCTAAAATACAAAAGTAACAATAAAATTATTTTGCTATTATCCACGATAAAGTAACAGAAAATATAATACATATAAAGTGTGGATTATCCGTTTTCACACCCGATACATGCAAATGATTCGTAAAAACACATTCAGAAACCTCCATCACGCCACTACACTACACAAGCACACACGTTCACTATCATAAACTCAACAATCGTTTCGCCCTGCAACCGAAGCATCATCAGCAGACAGAATCCATGTCAAAATCGCTTTCGATAATTTGTACCCTCATTTAAAATTGTTGTAACAAAACTGTTGTCTGCTGACGTAGTAAATGATTATAATTCGTAGTAAATGGTCGTAAATCGAAAAAAAAGGTAAATAAAGGCTTTTCGTATCGATTGCACAAGGTGGTCTCGTCCCGGCAGACGGCGCGGCGGCGCCACACCTGAGTAGAAGTGGGCCATCTGAACGGGTTTCATACCTTATTGCGTAATACCAATAGGGCTGCCTACTCAGAATAGACGAAGGAAAGAAGTCATTTCATTTCAGAAGAATAAGAAAGAAGTCTCTAAGTAGAGTGTCATACATTATGAATGCACGAGTCGAACGCAAGCACTTGAGACCGCTATCACCATTTATTCCACTACTTTTAATAGGACAAAATCACAAAATCGCGAAGGGAGGCCATGCAAAGATATGAAAATGGATAGTACAATTGCTTTTAGCATGACATAGGTTTTCTCTAATATCGGATATAAACAACATTTTTCATAATTTGTATTATGTAACTGAACAAATATACTTTTTTAAAATCATTTATATTTTTTTTTATTTACAACAAAAATGTCTATATTAAAGTACACGCTAGTACTATACAAATAATGCCCAACTGAATTGGTCTTAAGAACGTTGGCAGCGTTTCCGAGTTGAATCATTAAGCTGATTCTTTGCGCGAAAAAGGAGCCAGCCCTCTCGTCACCTGAAGAGGCAATTAATCGAGGTGTTAAAAGCAAGGTGTGAAGAATGCCTAATTCTATATTATATATGTATATAATTATAATAGTAAATAAAGTTATAGAGCGTTAAAAGACTTCTCTCATAATCTCATAGCTCGAAATAAATTTCTATTGTGTATTTACACTTTTTAAACTTTTAATTAAAAATATTTTTAATATATTTTTTCAATGCAATTAAATAATAAGAAATTATTTGTATACATAAATAGCTTACACAGAAAAAAAAGGTTGTCACTTAAAACTTTGACAAGCAACTGGCATCATTTTTAAGGTTTAGAGAAAAGTAACAAAACATTAATAGATTATTTATTTTTGGTTGAAATCACCCGCTATTGATTGAATAATAAATAATAGGTATACGTTGATGTGCGTAATCAAAAATCACGCATCAAATGCATATATTTTATCAATAAAAAATGGAAACTTTCACAAACAGCAACCCTGAATATTACGGGCAAAGATGAGTTGTGCAATTGTTAGAGTAACTATAAACCGTATGTTCTTAGTATTAAAAGATATAATAGATATTATTGTAGCTGGAATAATTATGCACTGCATACACGATGAGCATGAGCTTGTATTAACGTGTTCAGCTATAAGACAAGTAAATGTGTATGAAGATATAGGTATAGTATTAAGTTGTTGTGATAGGTGTGTTCAATGTTCGTAGGGTGTGCCTGCGTTTGTTTATGAATTACAAAGTTTACTTATGAAACGTAATGACAAACAAATTCGAAGTTTGTTTAACATTATGGTAATTATTATATAATCGGGTTTATATATGCATATCGGAATAGCTGAAGCTAAAACTTCAATCAAATCAAATTATTCTCGTTCAAATAAACTTATAAACAAGTACTCTTGAATCATCAAATCTACTGCTGGGTTGAAAAGGTGTTCCTACCGAGGAGAGCCCGCAAGTAACTTTTCAAATATTTCTCTCCGCTTAAACTCCCTTTAATCATTACTTCCTTGTATAGGATCTAAAAGTAACTATATCCGCGGATTCTTATCCTCTATGTAATCCTTAACAGTATAGTAAGCTTTCTATACCAGCCTCCTTTAGACAGTTTTAATCTGAGTGCCAAGCAGGGTCCATAAGCTTATGTCGGTTCCTACTTTGTCTTCTATATAAGTCACCAATCTTTTTTATAATTTTGTATATATTTATGTACAAAAATGAAAATGCTACAAAATATACTGTGAAAAGCATGTCGGCCTACAATCTGCCTTTATAGTATACTGCGAATGTTTTCAAGTGATTGACGTCTATGGTTGGGCCTAACTTTTTTTTCAAGCGATTTATTCACCATACGATCCTGGCAGAACCGCCTTGCCTTATCTTTACTCCAAGGAATCCCAGCGATCTATCTAAGATCCATTTAACCTAAACGAATTTCGCCTACTTCGTGGTTGTACTATGGAATTTCGCAAAGTCACGCCAAATTCTATATATTATTCCAAACGGAATTGGCTTTAAATCGTCTAAAATTAATATTAAATTTCCATTTCCTCGATCTCTCTGAACTTTTAATAAAACTACAAAATAGTCGCCGATAAACAGTAAGTCATTGACATCTTAGTTATAAAATTCGGATTCAAGTTTTTGCAAATTAGTTTCGTATTTTATTCATTCGCCACGCGAGTTTTTGACCACCATATCATTATTTTTTATTTGTTGTCATAGATCTGGTAACAAATTGAATAACGAATCATGAAATTAAATTATCTCCGAATAGAATAGATTTACTTATTAGTGTGTTATAATCTTGCCTTGTAGAGTCTAAGTTTTCTTATGAACAAGGGTTAGACAGTCATACATTTTCTCTCAAAGTGAGCTTTTAGCTATAACAGAATGTACAGCGCGGCTATCGTGTGCAAAGGGCGAGTACAGAAGATACGTCAAAGGTGTAAATTACTTGAAACTGCAGCGCAAAAGCACTATTAGCGTTAAGAGACGCCGTACCATAGATACCTGTAAGGCTGAATTTTATAGTAGAGTAGGTCTAGCCATCGATATTTTGGCGAACAATCACATAAGTGAGATTGATAAAGATAGTACAGAGAAACTTTTATTTCATAAGATTGGGATGAGTTAAATAATAATTTAATAATTCTTTTGCACTCACCTTCTATACTTGCTTTGAAGAGTTCTTTGATCCATCGATATGAAAGATACTCAAAAGACAGATCACGTGTACATCGTGTGATGAACACGTCATCTGTCATGAGTGTTCATGGGATTGCTTAAATTTTTTGGTAGATTATCATCGCTGAGTGAGACAGCTATCACTAAAATAAGTAAAAGTAAAATATGAAAATCACGAAACGCTAACAGTCCTTTTATCGTATAAACTTTCACTTTCTAAGTTTTAATGTTTAGTCTAAGTTTAATGTTGTTTTTAAATGACTAGACCTTTGATCCTTCTTTTCCAACAGTAGTTTTCAGAATCAATATAAATTAATTACATAATATGTCATATTAAATAAGACACCAGTCGCTGCATCTTTTTCTGATGGGAAGCGTTGTCTGAGATGGTATACGTATCCGAAACTTGGTTGATGACTATGGATCTTGTATGAAAGCTTAGAACCACTAAGGCGAAGACTGAGCGGGCCATATTTATAGTGTTTACATATCAGGTAATTGCGGAGATCCGTAATATAACAAAGCTACCGATCTTGCTCGAAATGTACCTTCGGCATCGCCCGTTATCTTCTATATACTTATTATAAAATAAACTCGCAAGAAGCTGTCTGTCTCTATGTAATCGATTCTATCAAAATCCACTAAACGGATTTTTATACGATTTTTCACCAAAAGATAGTGCCATACTTCCGTATGGCTTAGGTATATAGAACGCAACGGTATTATGTAAATTGTGTTGAAGAGATCGCGCAGCTGTTAAAAAACTTGCTTGCTGGAAGCTTTAGTCGCATGCGCTGCGTAAACCAGCAGAGATACCCTAAAGTAATGTACCAGAGAATTGTAGATCTATAAAACTACTACAAAAAAGTCCGCGACAGCATGTTTCTATCTCTTATGGTTAACTCACAATAACTACTTTTATGTTCAAAATTGCAATTAAATACACTGATTTACATGCGAGCGAAGCCGCAAGCACAGCTAGTATAATATAAATAAAGGCGGAAACTCGTAGAATAAGTTCAAGTTCAGATGAAACTTGAACCTTCTCGTTTTGTCGATTTTATTATCTAAGTCGCTCTGACAAGATGATTCCATATGATAAAATACTACCTCTCATCTAATTCAAAAGTAATAATAAAATTATTTTGCTATAATCCGCGATACAGTGAATAGAAAATATATATAGTGCTGAACGTGTGTAGTGCTTGTGTATTGTGGTGGCAGTGGTGGAGGTTATATATTTTCTATTTTTTAGGAGTGGAGGTGGAGGTTATATTTTTCAATATCGCGGATTATAGCAAAATAATTTTATTATTACTTTTGTATTATGGATCTCCGCAAAGTAACGTCTAATCCTATAAATTATTTCTCATCTAATTCGTTACAATGCTAATTGTCTGTTTAAACAGACAAACACAACAACGTGAATAATATGTATACAATAGTAAACACAACAATATAATGTTTCTATTGTAATAAAAGAAACATTATTTAAATAATGTTTCTGCTTATTCATATTTTAGTATATTTTTAAATAAGCAATATAACAGAACTAACTACTTTGCTATAATCCGCACGGGTTAAGTGAATGCATGCAAAGCCAATGTGTATGAAGCAGGTAAAATCTACACACCTTATACATGCAGGACCAGCCACCACATGCACCCCAAGGCGCAATTCACCAGCAACAACGAACACAAAAGCAGCACACACACCCACCACCACAATCTCGACGATCGTTTCGCCCCGAAACCGAAGCATCATCAGGAGGATAGGCTTCACGACAAAAATCGTACTGCAGTACGAGGAGGATAGGCTTCACGACAAAAATCGTATCGTATCGTATCGTAATTAATAATTACTTAGGCCGTGACACGCGATATGTTTATATTCACCATGAAACAGCATGGCGTAGCGCGACGTATTAGGCACATATTAGACGGTATAAACCTTATTACGGTTTAGTAGTCCCACAACTAACGAGACCCTGGCGACCAACTAAAGTCAGAAAAACCGTTCATGAAATTACACTGAGCCATAATACATAAGCTATTGGTACGGAAACAAGTTTTAACAAAGATAAATCTAATCTTTATTGTACTTTAAATATAAAAAAAGCAATTATGAATTATTGACATATTATACTTGCTACCTTTATCCAGAATTGAGCTTTTATCGGTTGAAAAGAAAGCTTAGAAATAACTTATATATCAAGGGAACAAAATTACTCGTAAGAAACAATTCAAATTATTTCTTTATTCAAGTAAACTTATAAAGAAGTGCTTTTGAATCGTCAACTCTACTGCTGGATCGGAAAGCTGTTCTTACCGAGAATACAGCAAGAAACTCGACGGGTGCTCTTTTCATAATACAATTCTTTTAACTAGTTAAAGTTAGTCCTTACTGTCCTGTACAGATTCGAAGAGTACCTATATCTAAGGATTTTTATTATCCATGTAATCCTCAACAGCATACTCGTAATAAGCCTTCTGTATCAGCCTCCTTTTAGCAGTGCTTTTAAAGTTTTGTAACGGTAAAGATAAAATCGATTGCAAACCCACAAACTACTCACTCACTTTTGCGAGGGGCAAAGCAGGAGTCGCAAGCTTATGTCAGTTCTTTTACTTTGTCTATTATATCAGATAGGATGGATTCTACGACGTATATTTTTTATTAGAGTAGGTGTTTATGAGATACATTGAAAGTTGCGTAAAAGCTGTTAAAAACAGGGAAACAATATGTGAGGTATTATTGAAATGGATTTTCAAAAATATAGTAAAGGGACTATATTGTAAAAAAGGGGGAATGATTGGAATTTAGGACGACAAAGAAGAATTCTTTGTAACGAAAGAATAGCGTAAAAACAAGCAACTAGCTGACATATACATCGCGACTTTTTTCATAATTCTGTATTTTTATGCACAAATATTAAAGTTGTAAAAATTGTATGAAATGTAATGTGAAATATTGTGAAGCAATTGTAAGACGGATTTATACATCCTTAATAGAATATATTACGTAATGACAATCATACACGTCCTAACAAAGACCTTCTAGATCGTGACTTCTTATTTTATTATATAATGAATATATTTAGTGCAGCTAAGATGAAAATCACGAGATGCGCTTACGTATAATACATAAATTCCAAGATCACGATGCGCTATCAGGAGTTTTGAAGATCTTCTGTCACGACTCTCTTGGATATGATAATGTGTTGGAAAATACTAGCTGTCATGTGATAATAGTGTGTACCTATAAATAAATTTGAATTATTGCAATTCCATTCAATAAGCGGCTTCTTTAAACCAGTGAGCTTAATTTAAATATAAAATTTATTTATATATATTATGCAAATATATAAAAAGTAATAAGTAAGACATATTGATCAAAAAAAAAATTTAACTGCGATTAAAAAAATTAATGATCATAAAAATTACCAAAATATTCTTACGCAACAAAAAAACAATTTAAATTAAAAAAATTAGTAACATTAACGTAATATTTTTTTCAATAAATGTCAGATCCTAAATTGAAATGGTCATAAAAAAAATACCATAATATTGTTCTTAAATATTGAATCAATTTCAATTGAAAAAATAATAATAACATTTACCTAAAATTTTTCAATAAATGCACAGATACTAATTTTTAATGATCATAAAAAGCAATGCAACAGAACTAACTACTTTGCTATAATCCGCACGGGTTAAGTGAATGCATGCAAAGCCAATGTGTATGAAGCAGGCAAAATCTACGCACCTTATACATGCAGGACCAGTCACCACATGCACCCCAAGGCGCAATTCACCAGCAACAACGCACACAAAAGCAGCACACACACCCACCACCACAATCTCGACGATCGTTTCGCCCCGAAACCGAAGCATCATCAGGAGGATAGGCTCCACAACAAAAATCGTTTGCAGTACGATTTTTGTCGTGTAGCGATGGACGATCGTCGAGATTGTGGTGGTGGGTGTGTGTGCTGCTTTTGTGTGCGTTGTTGCTGGTGAATTGCGCCTTGGGGTGCATGTGGTGACTGGTCCTGCATGTGTAAGGTGCGTAGATTTTGCCTGCTTCATACACATTGGCTTTGCATGCATTCACTTAACCCGTGCGGATTATAGCAAAGTAGTTAGTTCTGTTGTATTGCTTGTAATATGGAATTCCGCAAAGTAACGCTTGCTTCTATAAATCAATTATAGATCATAAAAAATTACCACAAGATTATTTTTATGTGTATGTATTGAGTCAATTTAAATTCTAACACGAGAGTATAATTTATAAATTTTATTATGTATGTATTTTATATATGGATGTATATAAATTATTATTAGCACTACTCTCAAATTTCTTAAATTTTATAATTTTTCGTCCTTTAATAAGCGCATCTTACATTAAGCTTAGCTTTATTGGTAGATCCAAGTGTAGTTTGACAGAGCTGATTTCCGATTAGATGTATAGAAGTTAGGATATTTTTTTATTATTATATTCTTGGTGTATTCGTAATTTAGCGATCATCATCATCATCATCCATGCCCTTATGTCAGTCTAAGTGGGGTCGGCACTTTATATTAACATGATAACTTGGTCACATGATTTGACTTCGTATTTTACGACCGGCCGCCTGCCTGACGTCAACTTACCTTAGTCGTATTTTACGACCCCTCGGTCTATTCTACTCAACCTGATACCACACGGTGGGTCAACTCACCTTAGTCGCCTTTTAGGACACCTTGGTTATAAATTAGGGCGGTCTATTCTGCGGGGTTCGTAGTTTAGCGATATGCACCTATAATATATGAAGTTACTTCTCTCGATATAGACATTTTTGTTCGTTTGTTAATGCCAGCGTATCATGCAAATACAACCTACTTTATGCTATGTTGCTTTCAAAATGGGAAAAGTATTTGGTTGATTATGTATTTTTACCAACTGCAAATTATAAGTAGGTATATTAAAATTTATAAAATAAGAAATAATTATTCTACATTTAATACGTACTATTGTATATTACAGGCAACGTTGTACCGAATAAAAGAAATAATGACTATGTCCCAAATTATTGTTTACAAACTTTTACCTCTAGGTACAATTTGTCACAAGTAAACATTGCATCGAGTACTAAAGGTCAGTTCACACTCGATAAATGAGACATGACATATTGAGGTCCTCTCGGCGATAAGTATTGATAATGAGAACGTATGTCTTCATTGTCCCTTTATTGATTGTATCGATGGCCAATCTGAGTGGAAATTATGCTTATAGTAATGTTAAAGCTTTATGCGGCGCATATGGGTTTTCAAATAAAGTGTATATTTGCTCTTATAAAATAAATAACGATTACTTTTGATAGAAGTGTTCAAAAAAGTGTCCAAAAAGCTTGATTGAATTGGTACTAACATCAGCCGTTTATACACGTTGTTTAAAGTAAGAAATATTTTCTGCCGACGTGTGTAAACGGTTGCCATTTCACATTTATTAAACTTTGACGTGTAATAACGCTTCTCCGCCCAAAGTTATAATATCAGTCGATCAAATGATGACTAAATCGGTTCCATAATCGGTAAAATAAAGCGTCTTTAATATTTACAATTAGGCGTTGCTTTGCGGCGAGAAGTGAAAAGCTGTGAAGTCTAAACGGTGAGACAGACCGTGCTCGTGTGAGTCAAACCCTAGGCTGTTTTATTTTTCGAGTAAATTAGTTTTTCTGTTAAAACTTATGTACCTAATTGATATTTCTAATTTATAGTAGTAATTTATAGAAGTAAAGATGAGGAAACCTGCATATCTCCGGAGAACTCTTGATATATGTGTAACCTACCAATCCGCATTTGACCAGCGTGATGGGTCTAAGCTCTGCATCTCTCTCTCTCTCTCTCTCTCTTTTTCTAATACCCAGTAGTGAGTTAGTATTAGGGCGAGCTAACATACCGGAGCTAACAGACCGGCTTTCTAAGCCATGTTTTACTTTTAAAGGAATAGTAAAGAAATGTAATTGAGAAACCACCATTACATTATGGGATATATTTCATATGTATATAATTTTTATATAATTAAGGGTTGTTATTTTTCGCCGGTACACCTTGCCTGCTGTATTAAATAAACTTAATATTTAGCTTATGAAACATAGGCTACGAGAATGTTCCATAAATTACGATTTAATGTGCTATATTTCGCATCATATCGTCACACATTGCATATGTCGGCATATTACAAAGGATGACAGTTCACGAGCAATGTTAATAAATTGTCGGAACCATTAGGAAAGCTCTTACGTCGAATATGTTACATTCCTATATATGCGCTGTAACTGCCATAAATCGGTTAAGGGCCTCTTGAGAGGTATAGTTTATTTTGGTTGGGTTTGTTATGATTGAACATTTGTCTTGCTATATTCCTGGTTTTAGCAACAATCTCTGTTTATTAAAAGTAAATGCAAAGTAACGGCCTGTTACTATCCTACTGCTGAACATAGGCCTCCTCTCTCCATTTTAGGAGAGAAGGATTGGAGCTAAGACCTACCACGCTGCTCCAATTGCGGATTCGTAGGTTACACATTTCCCCAGAATTCCCTAGAGATAGGTTTCCTCACGATGTTTTCCTTCATCGAAAAGCGTGTGATAAATTGCAATTAACAAATTAGACACATAAGTTTTAGCATAAAAACTCATTGGTGCCTGCCCGGGATTTGAACGCTCGAACCCCTCGAAAGAGTCGCACGGTCTCACTACTGGGCTATCACAGCTTTCTTCCTTTTGTTGTTCTCACCACATTGTCTCAATATATTATTATTTTTCTTTTTAAATACAAGGAATCAGGGTG
Organism: Morpho deidamia; assembly: GCA_947086505.1. Lineage (NCBI taxonomy): Eukaryota > Metazoa > Arthropoda > Insecta > Lepidoptera > Nymphalidae > Morpho > Morpho deidamia. The sequence continues at coordinate 11,929,905 of CAMTZC010000026.1, read as the reverse complement.
TCTCATTATTCCAATACATAAGAGATATTTATCTTCTAAAAATATGATACCTTCCCTCGTTCATTATTTGTTTTACACTCGCATTTACAAACCTGTTCCATACACTAGTAAATTAATTCTATGGTTTTAGTCAACCTACATTGCCTCTATTAAAATGCATGGTCATGCAATACTATCTATTGTGGTACTCGTTTATGTAAATTACCAGTTGTTATTTAATCATTAGTTAAACAGTAGTTATTTTAATTAAATGTTAAATTTAATGATATAAACAAAAGAACATTGTAGACTCAAAGAAAGATAGGTTTTTTGGATTCGTTGAACAAATCGAGGGCGTATTTCCGTTGTACATCCGTGCTAAGGCCTCGCCAATGCCAAATTGATCGGCAATGTTTAATGGTATCGATAATTCGCAATTGGTATCGAGGTCGATACAATATATCAGACAAATTTGAGGGTCACAGAACAAGATATAAGGTAAATAACCTATTTTGATTATTTTATCGTGTTACCCTTTCATGGTAACACTGGAAATAAGGAAACATGAATCATGGTGCCCTATCAAGGCTTATCGGTAGCTCTGCTAAAAATAAGCAAAACAACATGCTTAGGTATTCTAACGTGGTAACCTATCGTGGTAATGTTGATAGAAATAAGAAATTAAAATGCTAAAACGCGGGTCGCTGGTTCGATTTCCGCCGAGGGCCAACATTTTCTATAAACAATTTGTTGGTTCTTCGAGCCTGGGTGTGTATTTGTATTTAAGTATGTATTTAAAACTATATATGTATATATTTACCAGTTGTCCGTCACCCATAACACAAGTATTAAGTTACTTACTTTGGGGATGCACGACCGTGCGTGTAAGTGGCCCATATATATTTATATATATGGGACACTTACATGCACATACATGCATACACATACATGCACACATTACACTTACATTTATATATAAATTTATATTTTATCATCCTCATGCCCTTATCCTACTCTAAGTGGGGTCGGCACAACATGTTACATAAATGTTGTCACATGATTTGGGTACGTATTTTACGACCGGCCATCTGTCTGACCTCAACTTACCTTAGTCGTATTCTACGACCCCTCTGTAAGAGAGAGGGTAGTCTATTCTACTCAACCGGATACCACACGGTGGATCAACTTACCTTAGTCGCATTTTACGACACCTAAGTAAGAAATGAAGGTGGTCTAGTCTACTCAGCCGGATATCAGACGGCATATTTAGCACCTGAATTGTCTGGAAAAAATGGGCATGTAAGTTGAACATGAATAGTTACGAGATCTATTTCTTCTTCTTCTTCTCGCTGTTTCTTGCACATTTTTAGAGTTAGCAATTTAGTCTCGAATAAAGGAGAATCGTGTGCGGGCGACATTATAATTTTATTACTGATCGATACCATGACATTACATGACCACTTAAACATTATTATATGTTAACATACACATTTAAATTTGTTAGTTAGCCCAAATGATTTTAAAATTTTGCTATTATATACACATTTTGATTACTATAACTTCAAAACTTCAAGATTAAAATTTTTATTTTGAATGAGAAATTAAATTTAACTTCGTGTCTATATTTTTTATTTCCGCCGTTGTTATCCGGCTGAGTAGAAAAGACCTCCATTTCTTACAAGGTGTCATAAAAGGAGACTAAGGTATAGTACGCGGCAATAAATAATGCACATCGAGGCTCAGAGAGAGAAATCGGTTAGATTCTGCTTCATAGAGCATTGTCTCTGTCGCACAGACTGACGAACCCGAGTGTGACAGTGACAGCGCTCTACGAAACCGAATTGGCCGGCTGTTTCGTTCTAAATTCTCGATGTGCATTATTTATAGCCGAGTACTATAAGTTTACTTCAGTCAGGCCGCCGGTCGTAAAAACCTAGCCAAAATGATGTAAGAATATTTTTTATAACATGTGAGCCGACCCCACTTAGTGTGAGATAAGGGCAGAAGAATTATATTCCTGTTTTTTATTTATTAACTATTATTATACAGATTGTTAAATATGTTGCAATAATATATTCATATGTCATAATATATTATGCATAATTTATATTGAGGTTTAGACAATATAAGGAAACTGAAACTGTTATTGTCTGCGGTGAAACAAACATCGCGATTGCAAACACAATGTAGAGTTTTATTTTTATTTTTATAACGTTAATCTGCAAACTCTTGACAGTTAATAATATTTGTTAAATTCATATTATTATCTTATTAAAATTCGCTTTCCCATGATATCGCAAGTAATACACATCAAATAAAAACATACAATCACAAGTAGCTTGATGACAGTTTTAACACGATTTCTTTTTAATCATTAGCCTGTGTGAGTGGCTCTTTGGCATAGGTGGGAGTAACCCTGCCGTCTGCTCCCTGGGTCTCGGGTTAGATTCCCGCTGATGACCAACATCTTCTATAAGCAATTTGTTTTCTTTGACCCTGTATTTAAGTATTTATTTAAATAATATATGTACATATTTACCAGTTGTCTGTCAAATATTAAGTTATTTAATTTGAGGCCGGACGAACGTGTTTCAATGCCTTGCTTAAAAGAACACCCAGGAAATTGCGAATTAAATAACGCAATATATCTATCCGCAAATTTTTACAGCAGAAGCATTGTTGAATGCGTGAAATGCATTAATTAGAACAAAAAACGGATGTGTGAGATGCTCTGGCCTCGTAGGCGGTAATCTCGATACTTTTGCTCTGCTCTCTCTATTTTCTAAATCTTGCACACTTGATAATGCTTCTGCGTTCGTTAGTTCCCGCGGCGAACTTATAAAGGCCGTTAGTATAACAGCGTATTCACAATTCAAAAAACTAACGTGAGACCAAACTTCTATACTAAGACGTTTTGCAAACTCAACGTGCGAATATACATTATGCATTCATCCCGCGTATATTATCCACTAATCGGCTAGCATTGTTGGCCATCAAGCAGTACGACCCATTATTTCCTGCACTGACAAAGGGAATTATAATATAACGTCATTAGAATAACAATTGACGATCCACTATTTATAGAGACGTTACATTAAGGTGACAAGACTAGATAGAAACGAGAATATACGGGGAGATCTGAAAGTTGTACCTATTGTAGAAAACACGAGAAGTGCAAAATGACAATAGACAATGAATAAACAAATGAGGAGCGATTAAAATCATGTGACCAAACGAGTGTTAAACATGGACGATTGATATGTGACTTTGCCGTGCCTCTATGCCGTGTGGTATCCGGCTGAGTAGAATAGACCACCTACATTTCTTACCGACGTGTCGCAAAAGGCGACTAAGGTAAGTTGACCCACCGTGTGGTATCCGGTTGAGTCGACTAGACCACCCTCTTTCTTACCGAGGGGTCGTAAAATACGACTATGGTAAGTTGACGTCAGGCAGGTGGCCGTAAAGTACGTAGCCAAATCATGTGTGGAAATATGTTGTCCACTTAGAGTTGGATAAGAGCAGAAGGATGATGATGATATGTGACTAGAGGGAGACCCAAAAAGAGATGGATGGATTGTGTAAAGTATGACATGCATATAAAAGGAGTAGCGCTAGAGTTGACGAATGATAAAAGAGATGACGACACATTATACCGATCTCACTTAATTAGACTTCTTAAATTCATGAAATCTTCTTATCCGCGAAGGAGCATACTTTGCATTTGTGCCTTTGAATATTGTGGAAAATTGACAATTTTCCTTTGTGGGATAGTTGTAGACTACTTTACTATTTGGTATATTCGTTATTTAATTTTAACACAGTCAAATGATGATGTTTGACTGGCCCGTTGGCACAGTGGGTTACCCTGCCTTCAGATCCGTGGGTCGCGGGTTCGATTCCCGCCGAGGGCCAACATTTTATTTAAAATTGTTGGTCCTTTGAGCCTGGGTGTGTATTTGTATTTAGGTATGTATTTAAAATTATACATGTAGTATATTTAACAGTTGTCCGTCACCCATAACACAAGTATTAAGTTACTTACTTTAGGGACGGACAACCGTGTGTGTAAGTGTCTCATATATTTTATTTATTTGTGTTATGTATGTTGTGTGATATCCTAGCGGTGACGCCGTGTGACTCTGTAGAGGGGGTCGCGGGTTCAATCCCCCAGCAGGTACAATGAGTTTTTCTATTAAAACTTATATATGTCTAATTGATAACTGCAATTCATCATACGTTTTTCGGTGAAGGAAAACATCGTGAGGTAACCTGCATATCTTAAGAGAATTCTGGGGATATGTGTAACCTACAAATCCGGATTGAAGCGGCGTGGTAGGTCTTTGCTCCAAAAGTTCTCTTCAAAAACGCAAAGAGGAGGCCTATGCCCAGCTGTGGGATAATACCAGGCCTTTACTTGAAAAAGGATGTTTTTTTACTTATATAAATAAATAAAAAATCCCGTACTGAGATGGTAAAAAATAAAGCAACTGTCCATGTTTGTAATCAGCCTAAATAATTCGCACATATATTTACGAGTTCGAATAGCATCAGGCGTCACTGTCTATAGATAACTTTAATAGAATTCTAGGGGTAAACTCTAACACCAGCTTATAGTGCAAGAACTACAAGTAAATTAGGTGTCTTTACAATACAAAAATGTACCGAATAATGTTATAAAATATAGATAGACTTAAATACCTTTATCATACAAAGTAATGTAAAAAACTAAAAACAACATATAAAACATATAAAACAAAGGAAAACTAAAAAAAGAACATATATTGGATGACGGACGATCCTTTAGGAGATAAATTTTTAACAACATCTATCTCCTAAAGGCTCTTTAAAATTCATACTAATTATATATATACGTTTGTCAGTCTATCTCTCTATCTTTTAATGATCACAACTATACTTTCATCAATCTGCTCTACCCATATTGGTAAAATACTATATTTTATACAATTGAAGTTTATATACCGATGTATGAAAATCCCTTCTTTCCATGAGGAAAGACATGATGTATACTTGAGGGTATTTAAACATTTAAATCACTAAGTCTTGGGTACATCTTGTAATATTACAAGCTGTTTAGCGTAGCTCAAGTTTATTAGTACTATATGGTTCTCAATTAAGACCAGCGTTGACTTCTCAGAAATAATGGGAAGTTATTACGTAGCAGTATTTCAGACATTCTTAAAAAAGATATAATAAATATATTAGAAAGACATACACATACTACATGACATATAGAAATCCCCTTTGAAACTGTCTAAAGTATCGATACGCCGCAGTCTTCAGCTCTTATACTATTTAAAGGTAGGTAAACTACATTCCTTCGCATAGTTCTGCACATGAATTAACCATAATGTTACGTAATCGGTCCTTGGCTGACCGCAGCTGACCACCCTGAGTCTAGATATTATGACATGATATTGGTTGTATCGAATTACAACGCCTGTTTGCACTTAAAATATTAACATGATAATTTGCAGTTCTTCCTGTAGGCAACTAAGTCAATAGGTTATAGAATTCATCTTTAGAAGTTATTTGAAAGACGTCTTCAGAAAAAATACCTCATTTTTTATTTAATCTAAATATTACTACAATTAGGGAAGAGGTGCGAGAACTGTCTCTTAAACCGTCTTCTCAATCATCCCAATAACTTATATATCCTAATTTCCAGGAGGCTTAAAAAGTCTCCATTCTCGATCTACACAAACGAGTGTAGGCGGCACCATTTTTTTTTTTTTTTTTTTTTTTTTTTTTTTTTTTTTTTTTTTTTTTTTTTTTTTTTTTTTTTTTTTTTTTTTCGAACTGACTGTATGCTGTTAGCCCTAATGGCAGCGTCACCGGGCGGGACGGGCGAGCGCAGAAGCATCGCCGAAGTTGCGAAATGCAGGAAGTAGAGCGCAGAAGCCCTACTTAAGTCGGGGAACGTCGTCCTAAGGGTGCTTCCTGTGAGGCCGGACCACGGCTTAGGGCGACGCGTAGTGGAGGGTTCATGGTATGACTTAGATTAGTCATTGCGGCGTCGGAAGTGTGGCGAGAAGCCACGACCGACCGACGTCAGAAAACTGGGACCTTGTCTTCGCCGGCGAAGACGCTGTGTGTGTGTGTTACGTGTTTCTGTGTTGGCGATCGTTATTTGATCGTCGGGGTCATACAGGACGCTTTTTGGACGCCTATATTTTCGATGGTCGGACCTAACTGGGATGTAGGTAGAAGCAACTGAAATCAGGGGGTTCGGGTGTACCTCAGATTTCTCGAAGTAAGATTTCGAAAAACGTTTAAAGAGGTGAGTAATGGTAGGGAGATCGAGGTCTCTATGGAGGTCAACGTTCCGCATGAACCACGGACAACCAGTGGCTCTCCGCATAAATCGGTTCTGTAGTCTTTGGAGCCTGAGCAATCTGACTTTTGAAACGTGTGCAAACGCAACGCTCGCATAGGACATTATTGGTCTTATGCAAGTTTTGTAGAGTGTCACTTTGTTGCGGAGCGACATCTTACTTTTCTTGCATAACATCGGATAAAGTCGTCCCATGACATACGCAGCCTTATTGCAGACTATGTGTATGTGCTCGTGGAAGGTCATGGAAGGTTGAAAGGTGACACCTAGGTACTTGACTTTCTGTTGCCAGTGAATCGGTGTATTGTAAAGGGAAATTTCCGTAGGTGTGTCTATGTGAGATCGAAAGCGATTACCGATAAAGTGCATGGCTGCACTTTTATCCGGGTTTATTTCGATTCTCCATTGGCGGAACCAGCGTCCGAGGCTGTCTACCGCTTTCTGGAGACGTCTAGTTATTACATGAGGCCGGCGGGATGTGGTAAATACAGCGGTGTCATCCGCGAAAAGGGCAAGATGTGTACGCTCTTTGATAGGCGCCCGTGGAATGTCACTCGTGTAGAGCGAGTACAATAAGGGTGCCAGCACAGATCCTTGAGGGACACCAGCACGAATTGTGCGGCGAGACGATAAAGTGCCGTCTATGCGATACCGAAAGGTGCGATTACTCAGGTACTCTCGTAAGATGAGTACGAGTCGATCTGGTATATTTAGTTGGAGCAGTTTGTAAATTAAGCCTGCGTGCCAGACCTTATCAAAGGCTTTGGCGACATCGAAGAATATGACACCTGTAAACTGCTTGGTTTGTAAACCTTGCAAAATGTGCTCCGTGAGGCGGTGCACTTGTTGAACACAGGTGTGTTTTGGACGAAATCCGAACTGTTCGTTCGGAATAAGATTTTGGCTATCAACTACGGATTTTAATCTGGCGAGGATAATTCGTTCGTATATTTTCCCTAAACTGTTTAGTAGACTAATGGGACGATAGCTAGTCGGGACGTTTCGGGGCTTTCCCGGTTTAGGGATACCTATCACTGTAGCTTCTTTCCAATCATCAGGAAAGGAGCATCCGACAAGGAGGGCATTGAAAATCAGTACCAGTAAGTGGATGATTTGGTTAGGAAGGCATTTTAGTGCTCTGTTGGAGATGGAATCAGGTCCTGGGGCTTTTTTGGAGTGTAGGTTTTTAATAATGGTGCGGACTTCTTCTCCGGTAGTGGGAAGCAACGGCTCGCTTTCGGGAGTCGTCACAGATAGATACCTTTACCACTCTGGAGTGGAATTGAGTGAGTTCGGGTCTACTGGGGTTGGGGGAACATTGCTCTTCCAAGCTGTCCGCCAAGCATTCTGCCTTTTCAGCGTCGTCAAACGCAGGGGGAAGATTCGGACGAAGTAGAGGTGGGGTGGCTGCGTACCCATCCGCTTTTAGAGATTTCGCCAGGCGCCAGTAAGCCTGGTGTCCCGGCTTAATCTCCGAGAGAGGCGGCACCAGAGAGTATCGATTCCTAATGAGGATCGTCTGATACAAAACAAAAACATACAACAAATTTACGCATATTATATTATTTAGTGAAACGGGAATCAAAGATGGCGTTACTTTTAAATTCAAACTTTTTAATTTACATACTAGTGTTTTATGGTTTAATACGTATATGCATCTAAACAATTAAGGACATTTCAATGTCGTTTCAGAACTAACATATAATATATAATCAGTCAGAAGTAAGGCTACATTTCTGTCTCTCTTAAATTAAGAACGCACCATGAATATTTCTTTGCGCATGTGTAGTAATACAAATATAAGAATAAATATACGATAGGTCATAATAAGCTTGTAATTCATTTCAATAATTTATAGAATTAGCCGTTACTTTACGGAGATCCATAATACAAAAGTAATAATAAAATTATCTTGCTACAATCCGCGATAAATCGCGGATAATTGTCGCGGATTATAGCAAAATAATTTTATTATTTCTTTTGTAAGCTTGTAATTCCTGTGTTACGACTAAGCAGAGTTAGCAACTCATTGTTTGTAAACTCTTTATTGCACAAATTGACATTATATAAAAATGATAAAAGACGGCTTATTTCGGATTCGGAGTCTTTTCCAGGCGATCAGTCTTAAATTAAAAAGAAAACTCATTCGTTGGTCTCGGTATTCACTTCCATAATAAAAATCCGCAATCCTATTAGACTAATCTGCACAAAAGTGTGAGAAATATGCTTATACGTAAAGCATATTACACGATTGAAGATTATTTAAATTACAAAAATGCTTGGATTTCAAAATCCTTACAGCTTTATACAAGACTGCGGTTTAATAAAGTAAATTTAATATGTTGAAGCTTGACCGCCGAGTTTCTTGCAGATTATTCTCGGTAGGAGCAACATTTCGAATCAGTTGTAACTTCTTTAAATGTAATTCTTCTCGACTATCCAAAAGTGCTTGCAAAAGTTTACTAGAATAAAGACTATTTTGATCGATTGATTGAGTCTCATTTTCCCTGCCTGATTATATATTGCGACACTCTCTGTATACAGGCCTGCCTATGATTCTCCTAATTTAGTATAATAACTCTATTTTTGAAGAATTAAAAAGGGATATAATCTTGCCCATAACAAAGTCAGAGACGCCATTACGTCACCACGGATGTTTTCAAGTTTATTATTGTTGTACGAAGCGAAACAGTATGCATTATTGTTACTTTCTGTTTTAACACAAAGTGTCAATTAAAAATACTAACAAAGTGCTCTTTCACGTCGGTTATCTGGCGGCCTTTTAAGTCACATACACCTTTCACCGCATAAATTGCCCAACATCTTTGTAGCTGCTGAATCATTTATGCTTAAGATTTTCACAGCCTAATCGTAGCAGTAAGCTCATTCCTACTATATACGCATTTATGATTTTTGATGCTGTTTCAATTTTACAAATGATGATTTGAGTATGATAGCTGAAGAGTAATTTATAGAATTAGGCGTTACTTTGCGGAGATCCATAATACAAAAGTAATATTTAATTTATTTTTTTATAATCCGCAATACTCCGCGATTTGCGATAATCCGCGTATCACGGATTATAGCAAAATAAATTTATTATTACTTTTGTAGCTGAAGAGTAAATAAAGGCAAAATTTTGTAAAGGAACTGAAGTCTAAGCAGTTAAAATTTCAAGAGAAGACTTGTAATTAAAATAATATATTTGTTGAATCATTGATGCATATTTCAGAATTTTTTAGTTTTAATAAACCTTAATATTTAAATAATAATAAACCTCAAATTTTTAACAGACGCATATACAATGCCATTCTTATATGATAAATGCGAAAATATGTCCGTCTGTTTGTAAGCAACGCATTCTAGACAAATCCGCTGGAGCAACGAGTTGATTAAATTCTGCGCAGAGACTTGTATACCGGGCTAATGTATAAAATCAAAAAGGTCCCGTTTTCTCTTCTGGCCCAGGAAAACGTGTGGTACATAGTTCAAGGTATTTTAACACTTGAGCTGATGAAAATTTACTAAAGCTGGACTACTAGGTTTACTTCTAGGTGTCTTGGTACTTAAATTCTCTTAAAAAATCTTAACCGAAATCCTTCCATTCTTGCTGTGCCCATATTTTACTGCATATTGCCCAAACTTTATACAAATTTATATTTGCATAAATCAAATTTCTTTATCGTAATATTTAGGTTTTACATAAATAAAGATATAATATCATCATCCTCCTGCCCTTATCCCACTCTAAGTGGGGTCTGCGCAACATGTTACAAAAATGTTGTCACATGATTTGCCTACGTATTTTACGACCCCTCGGTAAGAAAGAGGGTGGTCTATTCTACTTAACCAGATACCACACTGTGGATCAAATTACCTTAATCGCCTTTTACGACACCTCGGTAAGAAATGAGGGTGGTCTATTCTAGTCTAGCCGGATACCACACGTTATAAAGATCTATATTATTTATAGATTTTAATTTATCTAAAGCTAGTTGTTATTTAATTCATACCTCTGCAGATTTTGGTAACGCTGAAATGCGAGTTAAAATAAACCAACAACTTTTTATACTGATTTATTTAGCCTATGTCTATTATCTGTATGAATGGTCCGCCGAGTGTTCTCTAATTATAGCAATGCAACGACCCAGTGATAACCTCTCCATATGCAACTGTATACTGCTTTATATTAGCCAGTTGTATTAATGCTTTTTAACCTTGAACAAACACATTATAATAACTTTTCGTATTGTTATAAACAGCCCCACCGTTGAACAGATTGCGTGGTAGCAGTAACCTTATTCTGAAACTACATTAGCTACATTGTTCAGAATACTAGCGCTCCGGCCATTTGTTGTTGTGGCTGTCTGGTTTCTTCCAAGAGTTTACGTCCCCTCGAAACAAAACTGTCGTTGACAGTTGAACAAAAATGCTCTGATCGCCACCAAAAATCGGTCTAGCCGTATCTATGTCTATAGTAACATACTTTCCATATATCATTCCATACCTTATATATATAAGTGTGATAAACAAGTGTACTCTGCTTTAAAAGCTCATTCAGATGACTGGGTCATTTTTAGTTGTAAATCAATATTAGCACCGTGGGCTTAGATGTCTGCAAAACCGAACACATGTACTACGATTTTGATTTCGCGAGTGGGATCTCGAATTTTTTCCGATATATAGTTTCTCTAACTATAACAAACTACTTTGCTATAACCCGCGCGTGTTAAGAAAATGACTTCAATGCTAAGTGTATGAAGCAATGAATGAATGAATTTTGCCTGCTTCATTCACTTAGCATTGCATAGCATTGCAGCATTGCATTGCATTAAGAGTACTTAACACACGCGGATTATAGCAAAATAGTTTTGTTATAGTTTCTGTAATATGGAATTCCGCAAAGTAACGCGTGCTTGTATAAATCATTCTCCGATTAGCTTAGACGGGAACGACGGTGAAATAAATCAAGATGTGGGTAATAAGATGAATGCAGAATGGATGAAGTGATGACAAGTCTCAGGTACTAGATGTGACGCCTGAATGACTCTTAAAGTGAAGGGGAAAATTTATAATACAGTTAGTTATAAAGGCTGTCGTATGAAAAAAAGCGTAAAAAAGCGTTAAGGAAAAAAGTCGTATAAAGGCTGGCTCAGAATATTGGGAAAATGCAAGTTATATTCGATGCAAGAACATCTCTTAAAAAGGGATGTATAAGAATAAATTAAGATGCGAGTGGTGATTAAATATAAATAACTTTAAATTATCGGTAAAATCGTGACGGCAGGTTATTTCAATTTGACATACCCATATCACGTATGATTGATTCAACCTCATATCCAGAAACGAACGGATACAGTCGTGATCCACTGGACATAGACCTTTGCCCTTTAAGATATTTATAATTGGAATTACTTGTTCTACTTTTACTCACTTTTTTTACTTTCAGTGTACCCTTGCATACATGCTTTAGTATATTCAACCAATCAAAACATCAGACCAAATCGGTAAATTGAATCTTTTGTGCTTTTACTAAAATGGTTACTGATTTTTTTTTATGCATTAGGAATCACTATTTACATACTAAAGGGTCAAAGTTAGTACAGAACTTTCATTAAAAATATTGCCTAATCCCTTTGGAATAAAAAAAAATGGTAATCATTTTAATACAGAAGACTGAAAGATAATATCAATAAATCCGCGATAATCCACCTGACCAATATTTATAAAATTTGTCATAATTAAAGCTTATACACAGGGGGGGAGAATATAAAATTTCCGTTTTTCTATCGGGAACAGATTAAAAAACAAATATTACATTATTGAGGGTACTCAAACTTTCAAGTCCACGCTAACGAAGTTGCGGGTACCATTAATCTCTACATATAAAATAAAGTCCCCAAAAGCTGTCTGTATGTGATTGATTTACGTAAAATCTACTAAACGGATTTTTGTACAATTTCTACTAAAAGATAGTGCAGTACTTGAGGAAGGTTTAGATTAATTACGGTTAAATTTCCGCGCGGTCGGAATTCCCGCGGGAAAGTCATTGACACTGATTACCACTCAATCCAAGCTGCACGCACATATAGTACTAAAATATAAGTAAAGGTCATAATGATGGAGTTAATACAGTGTTACGAGCACGCGTGGGCCAGATATTTAATGGACGTAATATAAACAAACACTAGATGATTTAACATATCAAGAATTACATTATTCACTTACGGTACGCTGCTGCCTATAAAATATTACGTATATTTCTGTAATACCAATGTTATGACTGACCTCGTAATATATCATGAGGCATTGTTTACGTTTCGATCGATCGTGGGCTTCGGAAGGAATAAAATCTGTCGATTAACAAAGTTTCTTTATTTAGTTATGATGGTTTAAGTATATTTAGGACTGCAAGTGTTGCCAGATGTCCGGGTTAATAACATGTTTGTATTTCATGTAATAATAATAAACTCGTTAATATATAAGACTAGTTTTTTCCCGCGGCTTCGCTCGCCAGGAATTTTGTCTGCCACAGTATCTAATTTAATTAAGATTATGATTCACAATTTTGGTCATAGTGGCTACCACATAAAAGATAGATATATGCTTTCGCGAACTTATCCCTAAAAACGATCTCTTTTTTCTTTGAGTAACTGAAAGAAAAGATTAGAAGTAAAATACGGATTATATAGATTGAAAGGAAAAGAAAAACTATGTACCTACGAGTAGATTTATAGTTACACTCGAGATAACATAAATGGAAAAAAGTAAGAAACGAAAAGAAGTAAATTTAACTAGGTAGGTATTTAATTTGTATTTTAAGTTTGTTCATTATATATATTATTATATTAATAGAAGAATAAAGATTCTTTCATTGGTTGAGCATAAATTTACCTTTTTTCTCTTTTTTATCACCTCGTACGTAGTACATTGTTAGATATACTTGCAGCTCTCTGCACGAGATATCACGCACATAGTTTTGTGCCTTTTGAACCTCCTTGCGACCTTTTTGAAATCGCCTGTCCTTCAAGTGGAAGCTCTACAATGGCCTTGTCGCGACTCAGTAGAATTAGCAATCATTTAGGTCGGTAACCTGCAGCTCTTAAAATGTGACGCTGCTGTAAAAATATACTTAAAAATCATTCTGAATGAATTAACGAGGACTTACTTGCTTTTCACCGTAACCCTACCCCATGACACCGGCGTGACTGTAGGTTTTAATTATCTTCTGGAAAAATTATGGTTCTTTAAAAACTAATTTTGTAAATCTTAATTTTGACTCTTCCGGCTCAAAAGGTTGCCGACCCTTGGCCTAGGAGATTATATTGATTAATTTGCGTTTGTGTTCGGTTCGCTTTTCGTGGTTTCTTTATTTTCATCGCCTCTTCGTTCTATGTGCAAATCGATAATTCAGCATCGCGATAACAAAAACTTTGATTTTATTACAGATTTACTCCTTCTAATATGAGAATACTCCATCGTCTGCTAAGAGACTTTCTTATTAAATATACGTATATTGGCACGTTGGCAATATGCTCTTCAAAGACCAGAGTCTTGAACCACTTTACGTCAAAACTAATACTTTCATCCGACTTGGAGTTTTAGCTTATGACCTTCGACCGAACCGTATAGATCTGTATAGTTACTTGTCTAGAAAAGGAGTAGCGCCAGAGTTGACGAATGATAGAAGAGAATGGAAGAGGAAAACATGTTGTACCGACCCCACTTAGAGTGGGATAAGGGTAGGAGAAAGAAGTTACTTGTCTAGAATGTAAAGTGCTAAATTTTTAATGATTACCGGATAAAGTGGAACGTTTGAGGTAGACATTAATTTTGTTTTCTTTATGTCCTTTTGTAGGCAGGCTTACATGATGAAATACGCTGCAAAGTCAATCGATAATTGTTGTTTTGACTTAGAGCCTCTTTTTTAACAAACATCATCAGTACCAAGATAGTGATCGATAAAATATCAGTAGGGCTCTCACACTAAATATATTCTATACGAGAAAGTGTTATATGACGTGACCTTTATCTGTGTCGCCCACTCGTCTAAACTTTTAACATGTCAACATCAAATACAGGAAACACTGAGTGCACGGGAATATAAACTATCATAGTTTACATTTAAAGGTTATACTTCTTTGCGCAAAATAAGTATTAGATAAGCATTATATAAGCTTATTTGATCGATAGCTTGTCGAACTTCATGTCATTAGCTGTCCCATAGCTCAGCAAACAATGGTATAACTATCAATATGATATTTAGCATAATTGTATTGTGAATTTCAATGTATGTATCTATCGTCTTAGGGTTCTTTATTATATTTTATACAGCTTTTTTTAATTTAATTTTATGAAAATATGAAGATGCGCTATGAGAATGGAAGCTGTGATAACTCAGTGAGACCTTGTGATTCTTTCGAGGGTTCAAAACGATTTATAGTAGCGGGCGTGCTGAATTCCATATTACAGAAACTATAACAGAACTACTTTGCTATAATCTGCGCTGGTTAAGCGAATGCTTGTAAAGCTTATTTGTATCAAGCAGGCAAAATTCACGTACGTTACACATGCAAGACAAGTTACCACATGCTTATCAAGACGCCTCTACCAGCAACAATGCACACAAGCAATACAACCACCACCAAAACGTAAATAAAACAGTTCAAAACCCCGGCAAAACAATGAGTTTTTCTGTTAAATATTGATGATATTTGCAAGTTATTGCACGCTTTTCTGAAAAAAAAAACATCTTAAGGAAACCTGCATATCTTTAAACGTGGTAGCGTGGTAGGTCTTAGCTCCAATCCTCCAAAAACGGAGAGAGGAAGTCTATGCCCAAGAGAAGGATTGTAACAGGCCGTTACTTTACTTTACAATGGGAATGACTGATGAAAGAAGAGTACACTCAAATGAGATGAGAATGTTAAGATTGATGTGCGTGGTGTAACCAGGCTGGATACCAAATGAGTATATAAGGCGAAGTCCCAAAGTTGCGCCCATTATAGAAAAGACCAAAGGTGCAATATTAAGATGGTATGGACATATAATGAGGAGGGATCAAAATTATGAATGAGGATATGTGGTTAAACGGTGTATGTGGTTAAAAAGGGGTGGTTATATTGTGTGAAGGTATTACATGCAGGAATAGCCCCAGAGTTGATGTATGATAGAACAGAATGGAAGAGAAAAACATCCGCCGTGTGATACCCTGCTGAGTAGATTAGACCAACCTTATTTCTTACCGAGGTGTCGTAAAAGGCGCCTAAGGTAAGTCGACCCGCTTTGTTGTATCCGGTTGAGTAGAATAGACCACTCTCATTTCTTACCGAAGTGTCATAAAAGACGCCTAGGTAAGCAAACCCGCCGTCCGGTTGAGTAGAATACACCACCCTCTTTCTAACCGAGGGGTCGTAAAATACGACGTAGGTAAGTTGACGTAAAATACGTAGCCAAATCATGTGACAACATATTTGTAACATGTGAACCCGCTAACTTAGGTGAACCAAACCAATGTATTATACTAATTGCATGTTGTGTTCATTTCTAGTAGGTTATAATCTTATGTATTTCTTGGTATTTTATCATTTGTATGCTGTTACCGATTATAGCCAGTTTAATGAACCAAATAAAAAAAAAAAAAAAAAAAAGGTGGGATAACGACAAGAGAACAATTAAGATATATTAAAATAATTTTATTAAATGCAATTATTTCCATTCTTTAACTTAATTGGCCTTTATGTTATAAAATACATAATCTAATAATGAGTTTTGCAATTCATGCTGATATTGCAATGGGGTTGCTGTGAGAAAATAAAATTCAAATTAATGACCTGTCATAGAATCTGTTTAGATAAATCATAGAATTTGAATAGATGATTTAAATTTTCCCCCGAATTCAGATTTAAAAAAAAATCAATTACGCTCTTTTTTAATTCGAGTGAGTTATAATAGTTTTAATATGAATTCAATATTATTCAAGAATGGATTGAAGAATACAAAATTAACAATCATTGTGCAGTCATATACTTTATTGATATCTTTTTACTGGCCCGTTGGCACATGGGGTAGTAAGCTTGCCTAAATCTTCGCGGGTGGTGGATTGAAATCTTGCTTAGCACTATTTTATTAAAAACAATTTGTTGGTTATGCGAGCCTGAGTATATGTATTTAAATTCAAATTCAAATTCAAATAAGTCTTTATTCAAATTGGCCTAATACAAGCACTTTTGAATCGTCAAATTAAAATTAAATTGAAGCTACAACTGGTTCGGAAAGGTGTTCTAACCGAGAAGAACCAGCAAGAAACTCGGCGGTCACTCTTTTAAAAAATAAATATTACAATTTCGTATTAACTATTGTTAACAAACATAGATTATAATATCATCTAGTATAGATAGATATACTATAGATTATAATAATAACATAGCTGGTCGCAATTTAGTTCCAAGCTTTCTTTTCATTGACATAGTCTTCAACATTATAGTAAGCTTTATTAATGAGAGTCTCTTTAATTGCTTTTTTGAACTTGTGTAAAGGCAAGTCCAAAATAGATTGAGGAATTTTATTATAAAAAAGTATACCGAAGCCCACAAACGATCTACGTACTTTCTGAAGCCTTTGCCTTAAAATTATATACGTATAAATTTAACAATTCTCTCTCACTCGTAACACAAATAGTAAGTTACTTTGGAGACCGACAACCGTGTGTGTGATTGTCCCATGTTTATTTTTTACTTATATTCAATTATTTGAACCTCATCTTTATCTCCTCGTAACAATTAAAGTGCCTACTCGTGTTGAAATGATAAGGAAGTTGACTAGTATAGAAGAAAACTGTAGATACTATGTTTAAAAAAATGAAAAGTTTCGTTAGGACATTATCAATATGGCGCAAGATTTTGCTAAAAACATTAACTTTCACTAGAATGATATAGTATACACTAATGGTACGAGAATTATCTAATCTTCTCTCGAAACATCCGATAATTATCTTATCTCTCTATCTATAGTTTATAAGATATTATCAGTTATGGTCGATAAATATATTACGTTATAGAAATTATCATCTTATTTTTTTTCTTAATTTCTTGTCACTGTTTTATTTTGTTTTTATTATAAACATTTCATCGATGTAACCGCTTTATTGGCTAATAAAGTAAGGTAATTTGGATATTTAATGAGGTAATTAAAGGCTGTAATTATATATAATTAAAGGCTTTGCGATTTTGTCGTGGGGTCTATCTTCTGATGACACTTCGGTTGCGGGGCGAAACGATTGTTGAGTTTGTGATAGTGAACGTGTGTAGTGCTTGTGTGTTGTGGTGGCAGTGGTGGAGGTGTGTGCATGTGATTTTACGAACCCTGCATGTATCGGGTAAGAAAAACGGATAGTCCACTATAAATTAAATTAATTTTCTATTTACTGTATCGCGGATTATAGCAAAATAATTTTTATTATTACTTTTTTATTATTACTTTTGAAACACCAAGCTCGTTGACGCTCTCCGGTGTACAAAGCTGCTGGTGGCGAGGATGGGGGTAATTTGCCCAACGTCAGTCTGTCCACGCCACCAATGGCGTGGTGGATCAAGCCCGGCATACTCGCAAGCCGTCCCGGTCGGGCGGTGACAACCTATACTGGGTTTTCCATAAAAAAATGGGTTATTAAAATTACACTCACTTTATGCTACCCTTAGATCAAAATAAAGAATTTTTTTACATATTCTACTATTCTTTTTTACACAAATAAAACAAAACTAAGCCGCGGTCATAATCGAAAGTGCCTTTGGGCGTGTTCTTCGACTCATTTATTCCCATTATACCTAACACTACAACACACGCACATTTAATTAAAATGGTTTCAATCATTTTTTGCACTAAACTCAAAAGATTTTTGGTACCTATATTACCAAATAAATTACTATAACTAAGAGTTAAAAGTAGACTTTTCGGGAATGTTTCAATATCCAATATGCAAATGACAAGTAGCAATAATGTATTCACTGGAGAATAATTTGTGAAATGGATATATTTCTATACACATGCATTATTTTTGATCTCAACTTAAGCCGATACGTTACAGATCTAAACGAAAAGTAATTTTGTACGTGATACTAAAATATGAAACTTCTTCTGCATCTATTTCTTGACAGGAGTTTCGATTGCTATCGTTGTTCTACTAGAAATAACGTTATTTAAGGCGCTCTCGTAGTGAAGGCATTCAATAATAAAAAAAGGCCGACCGTTACACCAAATGAAAGCAAAATCACTAGAATTCTTATACACGATTAAGTATTTCATCAACTGTGCGTATGAGTACATGATTGCTAAATTCATTGTTATTTCGACATGGGAGGGTTAATGTTCCCACGTCACTTCGCCGGGACTGGTGACGTGTCAAGTAATTACCCAGCGGGTGGTCCCTTCTATCCACTTTGCCACTCCTTGGTGCCCTATTTAATAACGATGCCTTTAACGTCATTTCGAACACGCATAAAATTAATACTATTAACGTTAATAACGACGTCAAACTAAAAAAATGTGTTCTAAAGTCATTGTTAAATAGCTTGTTTTATGGACGATTGGGTCTCCGCTACTTCTTCTTCTTTCAACCGATAGACGTCCACTGCTGGACATAAGTCTCTTCATGGGCTTTCCAAAACACACGATCTTGTGCCGCTTGTATCCAGCGGCTCCCTGCGACCTTTTTGAGGTCGTCCGTCGGTCCATCGCGTAGGGGATCTTCCAACACTGCGTTTACCGGTGCGGGGTCGCCATTCCAACACCTTGAGACCCCAACGCCTATCGGTTCTCCGCACTATGTGCCCCGCCCATCGCCACTTCAGCTTCGCGACGCGCTGAGCTATATCGGTGACTCTGGTTCTTCTACGGATCTCCTCATTTCTGATTTGATCACGTAGAGACACTCCGAGCATAGCCCGGTCCATCGCTCGCTGAGTGATTCTGAGCCTTCTTATGAGGCCCATAGTCAGCGACGTCTCAGATCCATAGGTCATCACTGGCAACACGCACTGTTCGAAGACTTTGGTCTTCAGGCACTGAGGTATCTTGCACGAAAAAGTCTCGCGTAGCTTCCCGAACGCTGCCCATCCGATTGAGTCTCAAGGTGTGTTAATCATTTATAACAATTTTAGCGGAAGACAAAGTGTCACTAGACCAACTAGATGGACGGATGACCTTAAATAAGACATAGGAAGGTGTTTCTGCCAGCCATCTCACTATCTTGACATGTAAATTGAAATTGAAGATTGTGTATTTATTATCATCATCATTCTCCTGCCCTTATCGCACTATAATTGGGGTCGGCACAACATGTTACAAACATGTTGTCACATGATTTGGCTAGGTATTTTACGACCGACCGCCTACCTGTCGCCAACTTACCTTAGTTGCCTTTTACGACACCTTGGTAAGAACTGAGGGTGGTCTATTGTATGCAGCCGGATACCACACGGCACATACCTTAGTCGCCTCTTACGACACCTCGGTGAGAAAGGAGGGTGGTATATTCTATTCTGCCGGATACCACACGGCGTTTTGTGTATTTATTGTATTTCAATGAAATAGAAAATTTCTGTAAATATCTCTAAGATTTTAACTTTTGCATGCTATTTATTAGCGAAAGTTGATGCTCTTTTATTCATTAGCTTACTTATCTAATTGTAATACCGTGTTTCATGTAAAATAAAAAGATTTGATTTCATGTGATTTTGATTTGAAGAGGCTTAAGGAACCTGTATACCAGGAGATTCGTCTATCGGTTCAAAAATAAGTATGGTTCCTAATAGCGAATGGCAGGGTCATAAATGAGATCAGTATCTCAATAAAAATTTACCATTAAACATTAAAATACTCCTTAACATTAACATAATTTGGCTTAGTTATATTTTGTTTGGAACACTGTTTGTAATTAAATTTTAAGGAGGCGAGCGTTGACATCTGCAGCGCAGTTTTTACTTTTGCAGTGTCTTCGTTGCCATTGTATAAATGCATTTGTATTGTTCCTCTAATTAAAAAAAAACATTTCGATTGTGATCTTTCTTACCAAAAATAATTAAAAGTGCAGTTAGGAAATATAAAGAAACAATTCTTAGATGCAAACAAACGGAAAAATCTGTGAAGAAAACGATTTTTATTTTAGGCGTTTAAACACTTAAATTACAGCTTAGTTCATTCATTTTCCATTCCATTTTTGCAGCTATATGCGCTGAAAGCATCAACTGTTTGAATTGCTTTGATGTCTTTGTTTCCGATTACTGCCTTAGTTTCTGTTTCTAGTCGTTAGTTGGTCAGCACAGTCCAACTCTTGCACATCGAATCTCTCAAAATGGTTGCAAAGGTTATGGTTAACAGATTGTCGCTATAGTGTTTCGGCAGTCGAAGTGATATAATGCAATGTAAAGATGTATTACCTTATCTCTTTGATCATGACAATCGGTTGCACAATGTCTATTGTGTCGAATGCCATCTTGTTTTTGTTGCCAAACATCTAAATATTTTTTTGATTATTTGTCCTATAAAATTATTTTTTCTTATCTTTGGTGCTGTGTCACTATTTTTTATGAAATTGTTTGTGATTTATACTTATGCCGGTAATGGACTTACATACGAATTTATTTTATAATGCTCATTGGACAAAATTGTATGTAAGTTGTTGCCGTCATAAATAACGAAATAGAATGGATTTATTACTTAAAATGCTTGGACGAATAAGCTTAAGTGATTTTGTATGTAATTCAGTAAAATGTCACTAAAGTATTTCTCCAAGCACAGATCTGAAAACCATTTTATAGTCATTAACTGAGACTTCCTGTTTTAAATTCCTCCATTTTGGACCGGTCTCGTTATAGATCATGTGCGGCGCCATCGTAGTTTTAGTGTTTTTTCTTAGATCCGACAAGGATTCGTTAGATAGTTGGTGTTATTGAATTGTGAGAACTTACCAGATATTTTCAACCGTTTAAATTATGAATTCAATGAAATTCAAATCTTTTTGTTCTTGTGTAAACAAATGAATGTTTGTCTTTTATAGACATCAAAACGGCTGGAACCATTTAACTGAAATTTTCAGAATGATCAAGCCAATGTTCCCGTAAAGTTTGGTCGTGATCGAAGCATTTTTGTTAAACTGGAGTTCGAAGGGAATTCGAAACCTGACTGAGCTACAGCGACGTATAGCCCGACAGATAGTTACAATGAAAATTATTGTCAATCTTGCCGTTCATTGTATATAAACTAGCTAAGCTAAATAAAAAATGTACGTCTAATATGCGTCATCATACAAATAAAAACAAAAAAAAAAATCCCGTTTATCTTTTGGGGACAGGAAAAACGCATATGATTGAAGGTATTTTAATATTTTAAGTGAGGCGTACAAAACCAAGGGTATAATAGCTTGTATTTATATATTAATTTTACCTTCAATTTAACAACTTTAGTGCTAACAAATAGTGTCAGATTCAATTATCTCCATATAAATGGTCACAACAATCTGTTGCACGATCAGACGTTAAAGAAGGACAAACAAACACGTCAGCATTAGTAAACGTATTATAAAACAAAGTCCGCAAAAGCAGTCTGTCTGTATGTAACCAATTTTCTCAAAATCTGCTGAACGGATCTTGTACGGTTTTTGAGACAAGATTGCAATTCTTCCGAAAGATTTAGGCTAATAGTGTTAACGGTTTTTTGTAAATTGTATTGAAGAGATCGCACGGTTGTACAAAAAATCGCTTGCTGGTAGCTTTAGTCGCGTGCATAAACGCGTAAACAACAGAAATACATTAAGGTAATGCTAAAATATTATAGATCTACAAAATATTACAAAAAGGCCACGACAGCATGTCTCTATATCTTATGGTCACAATAACTACTTTTATGTTCATAATTTCAATTCGGGAAAAACTTTGATTTCAACATTGAACATTGATTTCACGTGGACGAATCCATAGGCACAGCTAGTATTAGTATGTTTTGATTTCTGTAACGTTTTTCATAAACGAAACTATACACATTTCGGTTGGAACCCTGTGGCTTTACAAATAGTTCCTGATTTCATGGGTGTGAAATATTTTGTCGTTCAAAAGTCAGATCCATTCCCCAGCTATAAAAAATATTTTGCCGGGCACCCGTGTTGTGCTGGATCAAAATGATAAATTGAGGACATTCGTAAATCGCTAACGGCTAAAATGTAATTGACGTTGTCGGTGATAATGATCTATACTAATATTATAAAGAGGAAAGATTTGTATGTTTGTTTGTTTGTTTGTTTGTTTGTTTGTTTGTTTGTTTGTTTGTTTGTTTGTATGTATGTATGTTTGTTACGTTTTCACGCAAAAACTACTGGACCGATTTCAAAAATTCTTTCACCATTGGAAAGCTGCTTTTTCACTGAGCAACATAGGCTATATGTCATTTTCAAAAAAAATGGGGATCCCTAATAAAATTGTAATAAGTTGGAAAAAATATAGTCGTAAACATCTTTCATCGCGTGCGCTGCGGAAACTATTGATGATAGAACAAAAAAATGTTCTACAGTATTATAGAACGTATCAATATCCACAAAAAAGTCCGGGATACCATATGTCTAACTATTATAGTTATGCCAGTATAACTACTTTTTTACATTGTAAAAGTTGGTAAAAATGCCGACAATAATCAAACCATTTTATTCATATCTCTGTATTAATCCTTATCCCATTAAATGATATTTTATTAATAAATGTTTCAATACCTGTAAAATACTTTTTATATTATTAGGATCCGACATCCCAATCGAAAGATATTACGAATTTAAGAATGTAAATCGAAAGCAAATAACGCCAAAACAAATTCATTGTAGCGACCGTTATAGCAGGGCCTGCACTTGGTGAGTTAGCTATTATTCCAAGAATACTAATCATACCTCATCATTTTCCTGCCCTTATCCCACTCTAAGTGGGGTCGGCACAACATGTTACAAACATGTTGTCACATGATTTGGCTATGTATTTTACGACCGACCGCCTGCCTGACGTCAACTTACCTTAGTCGCCTCTTACGACACCTCGGTAAGAAATGAGGGTGGTCTATTCTATTCTGCCGAATACCACACGGCATTTACCTTAGTCGCCTCTTACGACACCTCGGTAAGAAATGAGGGTGGTCTATTCTATGCAGCCGGATACCACACGGCATTTACCTTAGTCGCCTCTTACGACACCTCGGTAAGAAATGAGGGTGGTCTATTCTACGCAGCCGGATACCACACGGCATAATACTAATCATACCTATTTTTTATAATTAGATAATCTACAAAATAAATCTATAGTCCGACTTCGTAGCCTTTCCACTACCACGAGATCTGTAGTTTTATATAAAGTTGAAGGTCTATAAAAGCAAACGTATGCTTTCAATATAATTTAGATTGTAATTAAATCTAATAATCAAAAAATTTAATAGTTAAAATAACTATAAAAAGGTTGTTGATACAGAAAGCTATAATATTGAGGATTATATAAATAATAAAAATGCGTGAATATAGCTACTCTTCGACATAGCATGAGATTGCTGTGACGAAATGTAAGTTATTAGTAACGGCCTCTTGGCACTCCCATCTCTTGGCAATCTCACTGCTTAGCATAGGCCTCCCAATCCTCGTTTTTAAAGAGAAGGTTTTTAACTAAGACCCTACCACGCTGCGGATTGGTAGGTTACAACATATCCCCAGAATTCTCTAGAGACATACAGGTTTCCTCACGATGTTTTCCTTCACCGAAAAGCGTGTGATAAATTGCAATTATCAATTAGACACATATGTTTCAATAGAAAACTCATTGGTTGCCTGCCCGGGGTTTGAACTCGTGACTCCCTCCAGTCACACGGTCTCATCGTTGGGCTACCATAGCTTTCAATACGACTGCTTAAAATTATTTTGGTGGCCACTACCACACTAAAATACTTAAAAACTAGGAATTCAAAAGTATAATTCAACAATAACAAACAGAATCATTTAATTTTATATTTAGAATAAATCTAACATCTAGTATAAATGTCTACCAGTACAGAAATGCCAACAGCATTTTGCTCTGACAAATGTCATCAATATTGGCCCAGTGAATTTTACCCGTAAATCGTTATAACAATATTTTAAATCAAATCAAATCAAATCAAATTTATTTCAATCAAATAAACAAAGATGGTATTACAATAAGGCTTAATATAAAAACTTCATATTAACAAACATAATCAGAACCGATTTAAACAAATATAAATATATTTATTGAGGATTGGATTGAATATGTTTCGAGATAAAATATTTGTTTTAGTTATTATTTTTATATTTTTTAAATGCCACTATTACTTAATAGTTTATAATTTTCAATTTAAGATATTGACCAGTGCCGTCTATGCCGTCATTTAGTGAACAGAGGTCACTGAAAATCAGCAATGGGTTTGCATTTCCAACCCTGTTAGTCTGAGTGGCTATCCCTTTCTTCGTCACACAGATGCACATTTTTAATTTGCTATAGACGTATAAGACGTTATTTTATTATTTTCTATTATTTATTTATACTGTTGTTGTATTGAGGTGTGTTGAAAAATAAAGATTTATTTATGTTATTTCAATTGTGGTTAGATTAATCATTTTTTACCTGCTTTAAATATGTTTGCGCACGTTTGCTATCTGATAAAACGCGAAAAGGTTGCTGTCAATAAAAAACTGCCAGTTTCAACCGATAACTTCCGCATAATTCCCCGTTACCGTCAATACATATATACCAGTGAGTAAGATATTGATCTACAATACAATCTGGAAAAAAAAATAAAAAAAAGAAACGACAAGATTGTTTCAAGATTAGATCGTTCTGTTATGTAGAAACACAATGTTTCGCAAACGAAATAATTTCATTGTTCAAAACTATTGTATGTAACAAGTAATTTTACGTAGTACACAATGTTCATTACATATTTCAACACGTAAGCCGTTTTCATGGTTAGGCATCGTTGATGTATTATAGCCATTACGATATAAAATAAGTAGATTTATTATGCACTAGTTGTAAGCGCAACTTTGTTTGCGTGAACTTAAAAGTTTAACACCTGTCAATTACATGCTACGTTATGATTTTCCTGAATGAAAAAAGGATCTTTTTATCCTATACCTAGCTGTGCGAGCCGCTTCGAACGCGTGGAAATAGGTATGATATAGTTTTACCCGCGTAAATACTGACCCCACGGAATTTCTAGGATAAAATGTAGCCTATATGCTACTCCATAAACCCTTCTATCTTCCAGTGAAAGACTCATCAAAATTGGTATAGCCGTCCCAGTGAATGTCATATTAACTTAAAACTTTCTTCAAAGATGTTCTAATTGTGTAGTAAATTTTCTATGTTCTAATGGAATCCGTAAAAAAAATCCGTTCCGTAGATTTTGAGATAATCGATCACATACAAACAGGCAGATTTTAGACGAATTTTTTTATAATGTGTATAGATTGTATCCTATTATATAAACCTCAATTGTTGATACAATTTTCATTTCGTCAATATTTGTCTAGTACTGAAAGCGTAACAGATAGACAAACTTTCTCATTTTACAATATTAGCATGGATTTTAAAGGGAGTTAATAGGTAACTATTTAGTGGTATTTGTGTTAAGTTTTTTTACGGCGTTACTTTGTATATTTTATATAACATTTCTAGTAAATAGTATGTATACATGCCTTATGACAAATATTAATCGATGACCAAATGTTTTCTTTTATTTGAACCTCTTGTGCCATGCCGTGTGGTAGGTATCCTCACCCTCATTTTTTACCGAGGTGTCGTAAAAGGTCACTAAGATAAGTTGACCCACCGTGTGGTATCCGGTTGAGTAGAATAAATCACCCTCTTTCTTACCGAGGGATCGTAAAATACGACTAAGGTAAGTTGACATCAGGCGGGCGACCGGTCGTAAAAACGTAGCCAAATCATGTAACATGTTTATAACATATTGTGCCGATCCCACTTACAGTGGGATAAGGGCAGGAGGATGATGATAATTAGATAATTGTGATAATTAGAATTTAATAGCGGTATGCAAGTTCATATTTAATACTTCGATTCGATTATCAAAGTATTAAACTGGTTTAATACTTTGAAAATCTAATATATAATTCAACAATGTCAGTTAATTCGCGCCTATCAGAGAGTGCTGATATGTTGGGGTTATTAATATTAACCGGACGAAACATTTTTAAACATGATATCGCTTCCGCTACCTCTGCATTTAATGTGTTCACATTTAGTCAGAAATATTGCAATCAAATCCAAAATGAAGAAGTATTTTAACTTAGATACGTTAATGTATTTATATACATGATTTCGTTCTCACTTAACCCTACACCTTTGATATCAAATACCTCAGCTCCAATATTACTTACTGTGAAAAAAAAATGCCATGTTTACTACTTAGGCCTTATATGTTCGCATCAATTAATTTTGTGCCATCTAATAAGAATATCAAACCACTATTACATATCAAAACTACCCAAGTCCCTTTGATAATACATGTTTTTTTCTCATGTCATCCATTGGATAATTTATAGAATGAGACGTTACTATAATAGAAAAGGTCCATAATAAAAAAAGTAATGAAAATATTAGGTCCTTCCATATGAAATTGGCGTTTTGTCGTACTGGCCACTTTGATCTCAAATATTACCTTTATGGTTAGGAATTCCAAATTCAAATTCATACAGCTATTTACTCATGCATTTGTGTTTCAAACCCCCTAATTCATTTGTTTTTTCTTCTTTTGTTTTTTTCTTTGTGTCACTCTGTTTACAAAATGGAAAACATGAAATATCGCGTTATTTACGAGTATGAGTTCCACCGTGGCACCAGTGCTGCAGAAACGGCTCGAAGGATTAATGATGTGTATGGTGACGGTGTCGCAAAAGAAAACACAGTGCGTTTTTGGTTCCAACGTTTTCGTTCTGAAAATTTCGACCTGCAGAACAAGCCTCGTGGACGGCCGGAGACCAAAGTTAATAATGAAGAATTGAAGGCTATTGTGGAAGCGGATCCATCGCAAACCACGTCCGAGTTAGCTGCAGGCTCCGGTGTTAGTGATAAAACTATTCTAATCCACTTGAAGCAAATTGGGTAGGTGAAAAAGCTTGAAAGATGGGTACCTCATGAATTGAGTGAAGCAAACCGACAAACGCGCGTCGACTGCTGCGTTACGTTACTCAACCGGCACAATAATGAAGGAATTTTAAATCGAATCATTACCTATGATGAAAAATGGATCCTCTACGATAATCGGAAGCGCTTATCGCAATGGCTGAACCCTGGCGAACCAGCCAAATCCTGCCCTAAGCGAAAATTGACTAAAAAAAAGTTGCTTGTAAGTGTTTGGTGGACTAGTGCCGGTGTCGTTACTATACTACTACAGCTTTCTTAAATCTGGCCAAACGTTTACGGCAGATATCTATTGTCAGCAACTGCAAACCATGATGGAAAAGCTAGCTGCTAAACAACCGAGGCTGGTCAGTCGCTCTAGGCCACTGCTGCTTCAGGAGAACGCTAGACCACACACTGCACAACAGACGGCTACCAAATTAGAGGAGCTTAAATTAGAATGTCTTAGACATCCACCGTACTCTCCGGACCTGGCTCCAACAGATTACCATTTTTTTCGCAATTTGGATAACTACTTGCAAGGAAAAAAATTCAACTCCGATGGGGCAGTCCAAACCGCCTTCAAAGATTTTATTGATTCCCGCCCGAATGGTTTTTTTAGTAAGGGGATCAATGAACTACCTATGAGAGGGCAAAAGTGCATACATAGCAATGGTACATACTTTGATTAATTAAATATATTTCATTAAAAAAAAAACCACTTTATGTTCCTCCCATAGAAAACGCCAATTTCATATGTAAGGACCTAATATTATTCTAATACACGCCGTGATTCAAGAAAATATATGTAATGCTGAATGTAGAATATGCTATCCATTTTTATACTTGATACATGCCGAATTCGTAAAACTCAACCGCATAACCCTATCAAGCAGAGTTGTATAGTAATAAGTATAACCACCACCGTTTATTTTACCTTCGAACTTTTGCCTGCATGTTTGTTTCACGTGTTCTAAGGTGTTCGAATTCTTGAACAAAGTTTAGACTTTATTAGTCTACATTACGGTTTTATATAAATTGATCTGGGAGATTGGTATATAAGCGTGAACAACTTTGTAATATACTATTTTTCACGCAGGTGAATTCGCGGTTACAGCTTGTTACTAAAAAGTTTCATATCATCTCTGTCGTTCAATGAAGCAATTCCAGGTTCTTTATCAATCTAGCAACGTATGTCTATAATTAAACAGTCTGGTAGTTATTTCATCTGTACGTGACTTGCTGCCTTTTTTACAAGGTTTATTGCTGTAATACTAATTTCAAGTTAATAAAAAACAAACAGCCCAAATAACGTAATAGGAAAGTAACGGCCTGTTAAATTCCACAACTGGGCCTAAGTCCAGGCGGCCTAAGGCCTCTTCTCTTGGAGAGAAGGTTAGCTTAGATCAATGCGGATTCGTGGATTACAAATATCTAAAAAATACTCCAGAAATATACGGCTTTCCTTACCCGTGTTAAATTCCTAATTGAAAAATTGTATTTTAACAGAAAACTCATTAGAGCCTGCCCGGAGTTTGAACTGGTGGCCCTTCAGATAGCGTTATAGTAAAATAAAAATGCATATTGCCTTTCCACTTTCACCGGACAATCACTTTTGTGTTTTTTACTTACGTGATATTTGCGAAATAACTTATCCTCAGTTCGCACTTGTGAAAGTCATACACAAATAAATTGATACAGAGTTGAATTAAGAAAGCAAAGTTACGAACTTTAAACATAGCACAGGTGCTTTAAATGCACACATAGAAAGGTTTAACTGAATAATATATCAATAGTGGAGCAAAGGCATATAGTTAATACGAGTATACTAGAGTAGGAAAGCCAGCCTCAAAGGAGGGTGATCCATCTGTCTCTA
Source organism: Morpho deidamia (assembly GCA_947086505.1). Classification (NCBI taxonomy): domain Eukaryota; kingdom Metazoa; phylum Arthropoda; class Insecta; order Lepidoptera; family Nymphalidae; genus Morpho; species Morpho deidamia. The sequence continues at coordinate 11,900,522 of CAMTZC010000026.1, read as the reverse complement.
TTTTTTATGTGTGATTAGAAAGAGATGGAATATACGAATTTCATCAACCCTCTCATTACTTATTGCGACACTCTCACTTACAAGCCTGTCTATGGCTTCACCTCTCTAGTATTAATAACTCTATGAGCAAAGTTCTCATCTTTTTAAAATTCAATTCAGATCATTCTTGATTCATGTTTGCTTTTACATGTTCTTTTGAATCGTCAAGTAATAATGAAATAGAAATCTGATTAAGAATAAATGACAATTTTTTTTTTAAACAATATTTCGGTTGTATGACGATGTTTTCGTTATTTGTAGGAAGAATGTTAAATTCTGAGTAATAAGTAAAGTTTTATAAGAAAAGTCATGCGAAAATGTAGAACATGTTAGCCTAATGCAGTGGTTCCCAACGTGGAGCCAACGCACAGCAGGCAATTTGATTGTTAAGGCGAGTTCGGTGTCAAATTTAACGAAAAAAGTAAATTCTAAATAATAAAGATAAATAATTATTAGAACTAATTTCCTTAAACTGTAAGTCGACTCGCCGTGTGGTAGAATAGACCACCCACATTTCTTACCGAGGGTTTGTAAAATACTACTAAGGTAAGTTGACGTCAGGCAAGCGGCTGGTCGTATATTACGTAGCCAAATCATGTGGCAACATGTTTGTAACATGTTGTGCCGACCCCTCTTAGAGTGGTATAAGGGCAGGAAGAGGAGGCCCGACTCGGGGGCGTATGAATTTTAGATAGGCTAAAGCATGTTCCTAAAAAATTTGAGAGACAATGGCCGAACGTTTAGTGCAAAACTTTCAAGGATTCCTGAGGTAAAATTCCAGGCATACTAAAAGTTTTGTATAAACAAATATGAGCTTAATTTAAATCTTTAACTCCATACCCTATAGTCCAAAGAAAAAGAAGGCTAGACTGTGAGACGGTAACATATCGGTACATAACATATCCATATATGTATGTCCCTTATAGACCATGAAAAGGCTTGAACGATTTTAATGAAGTTTTCAGATAATCTTTAGATTAACCCAGCGGATGATCCTGTAAAGTTTGGTGGCAATAGGAACATTTTTTATAACTGTAATTCATAAACGAGTGTGCCTTTGAATTAAGCCCTGTGATCGAGCATTCTGGTTTCATTATAACTTAAAGATCAAATATTCTCTTAACATTGATAAAGATCTAATCATCACTTTTTATAATCTCATGTTAAGTACAACACATAATTAAATTGGCTACACGAATATTATCTTGTTGGCGGAAATGAGCAGTTGTTCGTCACAACAATGGTGAAACAGACGCGTTGTTTGCTTAGCGAAAGTGAGAGAAAGTTTAAAATTGACAAGTAATAGCCGAGAAGATGTAACTGATAGTGGTTACACAGTTAATGAAGAACCATTATTAAACTATTACGGCTATTTGATACTTGTAATGAGATACGAATTAAATATTAGATGACAATATCGATAAGAGTAGCAAACTGATACACTATTATCAAAACCGTCAGCAAAGTCTTTTATACATTACAATGATTGGAAACCTTTTGACAATATTAGTGAAAATGGTAACTTGCTTACGTATGTATTTTTTTTTAATATATATGGGACATTTACACGCACGGTCGTCCGTCCCCAAAGTAAGTAACTTAAAACTTGTGTTGTGGTTGAGGGACAACTGGTAGATATACTACATATATAAGTTTAAATACATACTTAAATACCAATACACACCCAGGCTCGAAGAACCAACAATTTGTTCATAAAAATGAATGTTGGCCCTCGGCGGGAATCGAACCCGCGACCCGCGGAGCTGAAGGCAGGGTCACTACCCACAACGCCAACGGGCTAGTTGAATTAATTATTAAGAATTAACTAAGGAATAAAAAAAAACGAAAGAAAATATATCAATCTGTACAAAATCTATATATAAAAGGGAAAGGATGTATGTGTGAAAGACAAAAATATTGCCAAGCGCGATATTGTATTAAATTGGCAACACTACAAGAAAGTAAGGGACATCCTCTTCCATTTCATTTCAGGCACCGAGTGAACTAGTTTTATTTTATTCCCAGTATTTTTTCATTTTTTTTTGGTGTTTTCTTCAGTATGTATGTTCCGACCATACTTACTAATTATTTAAGAAATATTTTTATTTTCATCACATTAAATAAAGCCTTGATGATCCTAGTAATATAAACAAAATGATTTCAAATACTATTTATATTTAGAATTGTAAAAATAACCGGTTTTTTTTTGTATTTTATATGAGTGAAATCTAAGAAATTTCATGTAATTTTAAGTTAATAATTAACTCGTCACTATCATTGGTTGGTTCCAAAAGTCCGATCCATTAACACTTTGGGCGGAGCAATGTCAACTTTTATAAACGTCAAATTTTATGCACACGTCAAATTTTATAAACGCTTATTGACACAACGTGTATACACGTTCACAAAAAATATGTTTTTCTTTAAACAACATTCATAAACGGCTGAAGCTTTTACCAATTCCTTCAAGCTTTTCGGACCGAAAACGCCTCTTTTTTGGTTCTCGTGTATTAAAAGCAGAACGGCATTAATCGTCAATTATTAATTAATTATGTACTAGCTGAGCCATCTGAGCTTTACCCGCGTGAAAATCAGTGTGTCAAAAAAAAATTCCCGAATTGAAATTTTTAACATAAAAGTAATTATTGTGAGTTACCCATAAGAGCTGTGATAGCCTAGCGGTGAGACCGTGTGTTACGTCTACTCAGCGATTGCCGCTTTCCCAGACTTCACTCGACACCGGAGGTGTAGTGTTCTACGCCTGGGAAAGAAACTTCGCGTCACCTCGCCTTTCCCTACCTAACTTCGGTGGGATCGGACGCCGTTAGTATTTAAGATTTTAGCATAGTACATAGGATAAGAAACATAATTAATTACTTGTAAATAAATAGATTTATTTGGATAGTGAGTTTTGTGTACCCAACAGTCGCCACCCATAATATAATTGGCGCAGTCTGGGTGCGGTACTTAACATCGAAACAGTATTTGTGGAAAAAATACGTCGCTTCGTGTTTGGTGCCGAAATAAGAACCTACGGAGGCTGACTGTTGGAGAAACCCACGTACGGATCTCGTTCGTCCAAAAATCGATGAATAAGCCGATCGTGATGTTTTTGTAAGTACACTACTCTGATAGTTTAGACACTATTCCTATGAATCCTATCCTAATTAAATATATAAAAAAATAATATAAAAATAATTAAAAAAACTAAATTGCTAATTTAAGTAGAATAAGGAATAGGAATATAAGCGATCGCAAACTTGCATTGGGCAAATTGATGCGAATCGAAATTCTAGTTTAGATATAGATAATAAATAGTATAGAATTAAATATGACCGCTCCTTCTCAGTCCACTTTAAACATGGAACAAATATTAAGATTTATAAAATTGTTCAAATCATATGTTAGCATTCAAAATAAATTCTCTTATCTCGAACCGCAACGTAAACAGAGAGTCCGAGATGCAATATGAGCCGAATAAAGACGTGTACATACGTATTCCGCTTATTATAAGACAAAAACTTGCACCTCAGGCCATTCAGGATTAAGTAATTAGTAACCAACCAATTCATATTACACATCTAACTTTCGCGGACTTGTTGCAAAATCACATTTCAAACGAAAAAAAAAATTGTTTTAGGTACTTTCATTTCCTTTTAGGTTTATAACATATATATAACAATAATATATTTTTTATTTCCTTTATTTTCATAAATAAACAGAAATTACACAGAGCTCTTACTTTATTCGAAAAATACGACTTCTAAAGATATAGAGCGATTAAAATACTTCACTTTGCTTGGGCAAATTTTCGCCATGTTGACCGAAAAATGCGCAAGACCTTCAGAGTGAAATTATTAGTATTGAAGACATATTAGCTTATTATTTTTACTACTTAGTTATTTTAGACTCCAAAATTTTCATAATTATTAAATTACCTGTAGATACTATTTACAACAACCTAGTACCTTTTCCGACTTCTTCCTGTTCCTAATAAAGAAATTATTGTAATATTGCCTCCTTCCCCGTATATAGTTACTAACTTGAAAGAGTATGTGCACATGGAAGCTGAATGTTCGAAGTTTAGTTATATTTTCGAAAACAAGCTGAAGATGATTATACTCGAACAAAATTTTACTGTATCAACAAATTAAAACTTATACAGAAGATCGATCATTATTGCACATTCTCGTCTGGCCAACATTATATTCCATTTTGAACTCGAAATCTCACTAAAGTGCAGCTCACTTGCAAATTGCAACGATATCAAATGTTGCAAGGCAGCTATCTCGTGACAACACCACAATGCGACAGTAGCTGCCATCAGTGAAGAAGAACACCATACCGCAACATTTGGTGTTAACATTACTGCCACCAAATAGTTGCTTTTCTGGAAGGGGAGGTGTTACGTCTACTCAGCGATTGCCGCTTTCCCAGACTTCACTCGACACCGGAGGTGTAGTGTTCTACGCCTGGGAAAGAAACTTCGCGTCACCTCGCCTTTCCCTACCTAACTTCGGTGGGATCGGACGCCGTTAGTATTTAAGATTTTAGCATAGTACATAGGATAAGAAACATAATTAATTACTTGTAAATAAATAGATTTATTTGGATAGTGAGTTTTGTGTACCCAACAGTCGCCACCCATAATATAATTCGTGCGAGTCTTTCGAGGGGAACACGAGTTCAAACCCGGGCAAGCACCAATGAGTTTTTCTATTAAAACTCATGTGTCTATTGGTAATTGCAATTTATCACACGCTTTTCGGTGAAGGAAAACATCGTGAGGAAACCTGCATATCTCTAGAGAATTCTCGAGATATGTGTAACCTACCAATACGCATTGGAGCAGCGTGGTAGGTCTTAGCTCCAACACTTCTCTGCAGGAACGGAGAGAGGAGGCCTATTCCCAGTAGTGGGATTGTAACAGGCCGCCACTTTACTTTTTTTTTGTCGTATTCTTATAGATTTACAGTTTTATAGTACATTACTTTAGTGTATCTCTATTAGTAAACGCGGCGCACGTGACTAAATTTCCCAGCAGGGGAGATTTTTTTTAAAACTGTGCGACCTCTTAAAAACACATTTTATATAAAACCATTATGTACTATTAATCTTAACCTTTCGGAAGATCTGCACTACCTTTTAGTAAAACCGTACAAAGATCCGTTCAGTAGATTTTGAGAAAATGGACCACATACAGACAAACAAATTTTGGGAACTTTGTTTTATAATATGAATAGATCAGAAAATTTAGTGCCGTACAAAATGAAAATCCATATGCGCCGCTCAAAGTGTTAATTATTTAAAAGTGTTAAATGTATGCACTGATCCGGAACATCTAATCTTAAACGTGCAGAATTTCGTACATGAATTAATTGGTCAGTGCAATTACGTAGATTTCAACTTAGATACATATTAATCGGAGCAAAACAAAGAATCTGATGATGAAAATTCAATGCTCTATATACTTGAAGTTATTTTTATAATTCGTTGTTTACACTGATCAGTGTTGTTATTTGATTCTAACATCAATGTAAATTAACATTACCATTGGTTTTTTGTTTTAGTGTAATAATATACATTGGCCAATATACTAGTCCTAATCGTCCTTTGAAGCTGTGATAGCCGAACAGTAACAATATTTGCTCCTCTCTAGGGAGGATATGAGTTCAAACCCCGGGCAGGAACGAATAATAATGTTTTTTTTAGTAGTAATCTGCATTATTAATATTTGCATTTTATCATACTTATCAGATACCACCATGAGGAAACATAAAAAAAAAGTAAAGTAACGGTCCGTCACTATCCGCTGCTGCGCTGTCTCCGTTTTGTGAGAGAAAGGTTGGAGATAAGACTCAACGCTCTAATACGGTAGGTAATATGGTAGGTTACACATAACCCCATAGTTCTCTATTGATATGTAGGTTTTCTCACATAATTTTCTTTAATCGAAAAACGTTTGATAAATTTTAAATCGCCCTATCCGAAGAAGAAAATCATATCTCCCATATATAAGCATAGGAAATGTGACTTTGTTCTTCGGATAGGGCGAAATATCAATTAGACCAGAACTTTTTTCTAACGTAGACCCCTTGTCATGTTTTTCAGTTTTAGATAGATCCCCTGGTATTTACCTAGAAAGACTTAAATTTCTAACAGTAGCGAAGTACTTTCGGTACTTAGGTGTGCAAAAGCTGTTACGTGTAAAAAACTAAGCAAAAATAAATTTGTTTCATGGGAGGGATGAACTTGATGGTTAAATCGACTTTGTTTTTATCAAATTTAAATTGTCACCTTGTAACTGCAAGTTCACCATATTAGATTTAGCAAAAAAATCTGTCAAATAAGCAATGTCTGTTTTCTCATCAATCAATTTACTTTCAAGTTTTCATCTTTACTATCGAGAAAGTCTAAAACAGTTTCAAATAGTATAAAAAATCTTTTTAGGCATATTGCCTTCTTGCCATTGACTCTCATTTTGTTTTATAGACTCCCAATTTTGTTTTCGCCCACTTAGACCCCTTGTTGTTTTTCGTCGACCCTTAGGGGTCGATATAGACCACTTTGGGAATCATTGAATTAGACACATAAGTTTTAACTGAAACACTCATCGGTACCTGCCATCGCTGGGCTATCACAGATCAAAAACCTTCATAAAATGTTCCAACCCTTCTGGGAGAGAATGAGGGCATAAGGCCCAGCCGTGAGATATTAACAGGCTGTTACTTTAATCCTCATATATCATAACGCAGCCAGGAAATTACTAAAAAAAGAAACAGAGTATGAAAACTATGCTGCAATATAATTATTTTAATGCAGACTTAATGCATTATGGCGGTTTTTGTTAAAACTGTTTTCTACTTATTGCATTGAAATGATATGCAACGTTCCTACATATTTTATGCAATTATACTATATAATATTCTATAATATTCTATCCTGTAAAAAAATCATTGTAACACTTTAAACTTTGATTGTGAAATATTTGAACACATAATGAATGTCTTTTTTAGTTGATACAATGTATATTAATAAAATTTCTTTAAAAAAATACGTATAATGTAAAGACGTATTACGGTTTTGTAAATACACAGTAAATAACACATTTATTTTATGTGTATTGTTATAAACTTTAGTATGCCGTGTAGTATCCGGCTGAGTAGAATAGACCACCCTTATTTCTTACCGAGGTGTCGTAAAAGGCGATAAAGGTAAGTTGACCCACCATGTGGTATCCCGTTGAGTAGAATAGACCACTCTCTTTCTTACCGAGTTGTCGTAAAAGGCGACTAAGGTAAGTTGACCCACCGTGTGGTATCCGGCTGAGTAGAATAGACCATCCTCATTTCTTACCGAGGGGTCATAAATGCGACTAAGGTTAGTCGACGTCAGCCTGCCTGATCGTAAAATATGTAGCCAAATCATTTGACAGCATATTTGTAACATGTTGTGCCGTCCCCACTTAGAGCGAGATATGGGCAGGAGGATGATGTTATAAACTGTAGTATATCTCGTGAAAGTAAACTTACTTTGATGTACTTTTAATAATTATTTTAATTAATTCTTATATAATTAAAGAGATAACGCGTAATTGCATTATTATCCTCCTGCCCTTATCCCACTCTAAGTGGGGTCGGTAAACATGTTATAAACATATTGTCACATGATTCGGCTACGTATTTTACGACCGGCCGCCTGCCTGACGTCAACTTACCTTAGTCATATTTTATGACCCCTCGGTAAGAAAGAGGGTGGTCTATTCTATTCAACCGGATACCAAACGGTGGGTCAACATACCTTAGTCGCCTTTTACGACCCCTCGGCAAAAAAGAGGGTGGTCTATTCTACTCAGCCGGATAACACACGGCGGGTCGACATACCTTAGTCGCCTTTTACGACACCTCGGTAAGAAATGAGCGTGGTCTATTCTACTCAGCCGGATACCACACGGCGGATAACGCGTAATTGCATATTATAACTAAATATAATTATTAACTAAGTTAGTTTCAAATATAAACTAAAGACTTCGTTCTCATGATCCTTGAACGCCGAAGTTTTAATATTAATATAAATGTTTATTAAAATAGAAATGTCAATAAATTGACTCTAGAACGTAATAATTTATTCTTTTATTTAAAGCCATTTAGATAATTATGTTCAAAATATATGGCTTATTTATACAGTCAAGATAAGATTACAAACAAACCAGTTTCACCCGAAAATTTAAATACCAAACAAAAGTACAATGCCCTTCCGAATCATTACCTCTGCTCTTAACTATTCTCTATTCATGTTCTATGTAAACTCAGGGTTACATTCCTACTCATAGCTCAGGTAATATTTAGCTGAAATTAAATATCATCATAACACAAGGAGATAATTTAATTCCTCACTAAGGATATTTATAATAAAGAAATATTGTTTTTTACTATTCACTATTTTTATTTCTTCTAACTCTTTTTGATAAGCCCCTTAGATTGGTTTATAAGACTAGTTAGAGTGGCGGGGATACACATGTAGTGTAAAGCCCTTTAATTAAACAATAAAACGAAATAACTATTTATTGATCGACGTTATTTATATATAGAGTTTTTCGATAAGCTAATCTATCGTCATAGTATAAAAATTTAATATACCTTTTACGCTGAAATTTCTTTCTGCGTAGAAATAGAATACAGAATAACCTCTTAGAGGAGACTCAAGCATTTCTGTGATACTTTATAATAGGAACTAATAACTCATGATACCTTTATAAGCTTATGTTTATTTTTGGGTTTGTATTCTGTTTTATTCAAATCCAAATTCAAAATATTCTTAGTTTAGGTAAACTTGTAACCAAATGCGTTTGAATTGTGAAACTCTACTGCTAGTTCTGAAAGCTGTTTCTACCGAAAAGAGCCAGCAAGAAACTCTGTGTTTGGGCTTTTCACTAGTTACATTTAGTCATTACTGTCTTGTACTAGGTCGAAGAATAGTAGTAATAACCACACACATTTGGAGTTGCTTTTAATTATTATTGCATATCATTTATATAAACATATTTGGAAAGTTACCATGTTAAGCTCAAAATTTCGTTGATCTTGTAGTAAGTAACATTATTGACTAAAATTAGAAAAATTGTTTCCATCGCTTTATTTATTTTTCTGTTATTTATTTATTTATTTATTTAAGGAAAACAATCAGTATAATAAATCTAAAAAATTAAGTTTACAAATAATACAAAAACCAGCAAAGTTTCCACAAATTACTTAACACAAGTAAGAGTAAACAAGTTAGCTTTACAAGCATATTACAAAATTCAAAGAAGTATGACAATGAAAATAAAATAAATGTTTATATATATACAAATATTACATAATGTATCACTTGAGATATCCCTATTTAGTTTTAACAGTTTTGCCACGAATTAATTTTTAAATGTCTCAAGAGAACACGTTGTAAAATCGATATCAAGAAAGTTCTTACTGTAACTACGACAAGCTCGAAATAAAAAAAAAACGTTATATGTTATCCTTATGAATCTTGAATGACTGTATAATTGATTAATTTATTATATAAACCACTATAACCATACCGTTATTGTTACGTCACGACATTGTCGTAAAACTGTCACTATTAGTCTGGTAAACTATTCCTATTAACTTTATAATTTCAGGACATTAATAAGAACATTATAGATTTAATTACATCATAAACAGGCGAGAACAAGAAACAATTAATATAATTTGAAAATGTCGTTTAATTAGTTATATAACCTCAATGTATAAAAAAGAAAGTATGCATATTCCTTATAGACTCCGAAATGGCTGGAACGATTTTATTGAAAATTTCAGATAATCTTTAGATTCATCCCGCGGATAATCGCCTAAAGTTTGGCGACGATCGATACTTTTATTAGAACTGTAAATGATAGATAATGTTGTTTTGAGAGGAATTTGAGACAAGACTGAGCCACCGCAAAGCGTGGCTGGCCCACTAGATATTATATATAATACGGAACAAGTGTCTTAATATACTTTAGGTATAATAGTAGTCGTATAAAGCAAATGAGGTAAGGTAAGTTGACGTTCGGTAGACGGTTGGTTGTAAAACACCAAATTAAATAACAACACACTTAAAACATTATGTGCCGATCATTCTTAGAGTAGGATAAAGACAGGGGAATGATAATGATGACAAAGTAGACTTATTTTTTTCGCCGAATTTATTATTTTCGTCATGTATTCAGAGGGAATGTAAGCCCAACCTTAGTCATCAATGAAGTAGCCGATGCAAATTCAGTACCAATTGGACACATACTATATTCCCACGAAAGGCCGCGTCAGGGTAAGGGGTGCTTTGTTAAAATAGTCCCTTCACAGATAAATTCGCTTTTTTATCCATAGTGGCTCGTTTTAATGACGCCACCTTTACATTCTTGTTTATTTTGTACTTTTATCTATGTCATTGTGATATTTTCAGGGGTGGTATCTTTGGACAAGGGATGAATAATGCTTTTTCTATAATTGATCGTTGCTCCTTTTACCGTTTACAATATTTTTTCAATTCCGTGGGGATTAAGTGAACAGTTGCTAATTTGGTTTACATGTTTTTTTAGTTTGAATTTGAAGATAAATGCAAAATTATTTTATACTATTTCTGAGAGTGTTGTAGCTTCGACACTGTAGTTTATTCGCAATTATTGCGTATTTGGCTTATTTTTAATATTTCTAAGTGTGATTAGTTCGTCACTAATAACAGTCTGTTGTTGGGTATGAGTGCGTGTTTGATTAGCTTGCGTGGTTGAATTTAACAATGACTCGATCTTGTGTAGTTTATGCGATTCAATCATGTCTACCTTTTACTTCTGCAGTGTTTTCGCTGCTATTTTATTTATTTAAAACAAACAAGAAAAAAGTCTACACAATAAAGAACAAGCAATCTCTTGGTTGATACACCTTTAAAAAATTAATTACTTATTAAACTATCACTTAATTTAATTACTACAAGCTGTGATAGCCCAGCGGTGAGACCGTGCGACTCCTTCTAGGGGAATACGAATTCAAACCCGGGCAGGCACCAATGAGTTTTTCTATTAAAACTCATGTGTCTAATTGATAATTGCAATTTATCACACGCTTTCAGTGAAGGAAAACATCGTGAGGAAATCTGCATATCTTTAGAGAATTCTGGAGATATGTGTAACCTACCAATACGCATTGGAGCAGCGTGGTAGGTCTTAGCTCCAACCCTTCTCTTCAAAAACGGAGAGAGGAGGCCTATTCCCAGCAGTGGGATTGTAACAGGCTGATACTTTACTTTTTTTACTATTACTACATTATAGACGATCTTTGTTTGGGACATGTGAACCCTATTATGACATATGCATACCCGATATAGATAGGTATAAAAAAGTTGGTAGGAGTAAAAAAGGTAAAGTATATTTAAGCTTATAATAAGCTGTGTTAGGCCAGCAACCATGTGACTCTTTGGAGAGGGTTACAGGTTCACACCATGGGCAAGCGCCAATGGGTTTTTCTTAAAACAGTTTGTTGCTGTTGTTGTGTCTAATTGATAACTGCAATTGATCAAACGTTTTGTGCAAAAATGAATCAAATAAATTTTACCCGAACATAAAAAATAATAACGTTATATCTGAACAAAAATAATATATATAGTGTAACGCTTACTTTCCATAATGTACAAAATATTGACCGTGGTAGTAGTTGTACAGTATTTATTAAACCTCGCTTCAATCACGGCCCACATTTCTAATCCGAATCAATTCATCTTAAAGACGTCCCATTATGGAGTAACCCGATGTAACCCGGCCGCATTAGAGCATAATAGGTCATTTATATATATAAGTATTGAATATGGTATCGGACCCACTCATACCTGTAATAAGCATTATTAATAAGTATATAGGTAACCAATAGCAATGCCTAATAAAGTTAACATTTTCGGTAATTAACTCCAATGGTAACGGCCTGTTAATATCCCAGTGCTGGGAATAGGCCTCCTCTCCCCGTTTTTTTGGAAAGAAGAATTGGAGCTAAGACCTACCACGCTGCTCCATTGCGGATTGGTAGGTTACACATATTCCTTGTATTCTCTAGAGATATGTAGGTTTCCTCACGACATTTTCCTTCACCGAAAAGCGTATGATAAATTGCAAATATAAATAAGACACATAAGTTTAAATAAAAAAACTCATTGGTGCCTGCTCGGGATTAAATCCATGTTTGTCCCTAGAGAGTCGCACAGTCTCACCACTGGGATACCACAGCTTAACTAGCCTAACTGCAATAATTGTGGAAAAATAATTGTCAAAGATTCCATTATCATTCTTATACCCAGTTTAAGTGGGATAAGCACAACATGTTTTTCTTTTCCATTCTCACTTATCGTTTGTTAACTCTAGCAGTATTCCTTTTATATGCATGTCCATGCTTCACACAATCCATCCATATCACATAAATATATTTAAATTATTAAAATTAAAATTATTAACTATTACTTGTACAAAAATATATTTAAGGTATTTATTTTTTTTAATAAATGAGTAATAATCAGAATATCTCATCAGTTAAATAAATAGTAACTTTCTTATGAATTTACTCAAATATTTGCTGTAATTTTCTAAAATTATCATAAAGTTCACCGATCATATAATTTACTTGAAAAGTTATTTATAGAAACTACTCATTAAAATCCTTAAAAAAAACCAAAAGTTAGTGTAAACAAAGAAGTGTTTGTGAAAATGTATATTAATACGAAATGCTTGTCTTCAAGTCGCACATTAAAAAAAACTGACATCTTTGTACATATTATTGGGAATAAAACATTTTTGACAAATAGGTTCGAATGTGTAACGTTCCTTAATTGTATAGCATCTTATTTATATTGTAGCTCATAGAGTCCAAAATAGATAAATGTCACGTCTGAGAGATACCAAATGTTCCTTCGGCTGTCAAATGAAAATGATGACCGTGAAATCCTGCATCAGACCCTCCACGACGATATCTAATAATAATGGGTACTCCAAACAGGATCTCGATGATTCTGCTATAACACTTATTCTATTTATTTTCCTGTAGTAAACATCGAACGAACGAACAGTCGAAAAAACAAAAGACAACAAAATATAGACGATACCTAGGACATACGGCTGGCTAGCTAGGCCTAATTTCGTGAAACAGGTCAGTAGCCGAATCCAACTCATTGCTGGCCTCATAGGCCATAGGCCTTAGGTCTATATAGGCCATAGGCCTCCTCTCTCTTTTTAGGAGAGAAGGTTTAGAGCGTCGATCAACCACGTTTCTTCAATACGGATTGGTAGGTTACACATATCCCCAAAATTTTCTAGAGATATGCAGGTTTCCTCACGATGTTTTCATTTACCTATAAAGCGTTTGATTATATTGCAAATATCAATGAGACACTTTTTATCAATGAGACAAGTTTTAACTGAAAAACTCATTAATGCCTGTCTGGGTTCGAACCCGTGACCCCATCGACAGAGACGCAAGATCTCACCGCTGGGCTACCAGAGCTTTTCACTCTTGACCGCTATTGCTTCTAAGCAGCAATTTTTTGACATTTTGACATCACAAAAGTCTGTAGAGGACCAATGCGTAAAAATACAAATGAGGTTTGAACTGCAAATTTTCTTAATATTTTCAAATGAAATCTTTTTTAATATTAGTGATTTTTTACCAAAATACATAAATACATGCTTTTGTCCGCGGCTTCGCTCGCTTGGAATTTGGTTTACCACATTAAAATACTGCGCATATTAAACACTGTGACGCTCCATTCAATTCAATCATATCGTGATAACTTTTAAACTATTCGGCCAAATCACTTAGTGTTAAAGACGAACTTTATCTACATGAAATATTGAAAGCGAGAAATGTATTGATTTTTATAACAGTTTTATAAGTTTACTAAAATGTGCATTGTAAAAAAGTATCAAATTTATTTACAGTTATGATTCACAATTTTGGTCTTAGTCGCTTCCACATAAAAAGTAGATATATGCTGTCGCGGACTTTTATTTAGAACTATTCAAGACAAACAATACTACGGTATATCGATTTAGAACTATTCAAGACAAATAATACAATATCAATAGTATATCATCTTTTTGTATTGGTTTATGCAGCGTACGCCAAGATAGCTCTCAGAGGACAGATTTTTTCCGACTTTATTAACATGTATATTACGTTATATTACATGAAATCATTACAAATTGTAGTTTATATATTATTCCGATGTAAAACCTATGTAAAACTGTAAAGTTTTATTCAAATCCGTACAATAGTTTTTTTGTGAAAGGGTAACAAACATCCATCCATACTCACAAACCGTCGCATTTATAATATTAGTAGGATTGAAATTCTAGTAAATCATTTAAAACAAAAGCATAACTTATATTACAATAGAGTTATCATACTTAGAGTAGGGAAGCGATATGGAGGCCTGTAAGTGACAATGAAACGATAAATAATGTGAGGAAAGATGAAACTCGTATACTTTATCTTTGTCTAATCACAGATAAAAAAGAGAGAAAAATTCACCCGTATTTGCTTTCTCTTTATATTATGGCACATACTCTGTAAGTATAATAACTTTATGCATATTAAATATTGAGAATTCTACGTCGTGTGGTATCCGGCATAGAATAGACCACCCTCCTTTCTTACCGAGGTGTCGTAAGAGGCGACTAAGGTATGTGCCGTGCGGTATCCGGCTGCATAGAATAGACCACCCTCATTTCTTAACGAGGTGTCGTAAAAGGCCACTAAGGTAAGTTGGCGTCAGGCAGGCGGCCGGTCGAAAAATACGTAGCCAAATCATGCGACAACATGTTTGTAACATGTTGTGCCGACCCCATTTAGAGTGGGATAAGGGCAGGAGAATGATGACATATTGGGAATTCTATCATCTTACTGTTTCTGTGTACATTCAGTCACGTAAAAACTTATGAAAAAAAATTTTGTGGGGAACAATATAAGTCGTCATATTTTTAATATAATAATATCACATTGGGTTGAATTTTGAAATATGTAAGTATAAAAATACATTTAAACTAGGCCATAAAAACATGCGGTCATAAAAATGCCTCTTAGAAAAACGATATCATCTTTATAGTGGCAGAGATAGAAATCTATTACGTCGTAACATGTTTACGGTAAAGCGAAGAAAGTAAAAGTGCTCAAATGACCCAGCGCGGCACACTAGTCGTTAATTATAAACGTCATTCACGATGCACAGAGCGGTGTGTGCCCATCCATTACTCTCACTTTCTGGGTAGTGTTTCGAATAAATAGATTTGACATTATTACTTCCCTAGCTTTAGAGAAGAATGGATACGAATAACCCTTCGGATTTTTGGTGGTAAAAATTTAACCGTGACTAAAATAAAACTCTTGGACGGTAAGAGTTTTTTCTCAAGTTTTTTTCAAAGTGTACGTGTTTACAGTATCACCGGTCAACGTGGGCGAGCGCAAAAAGCGTTAAGCGCATTTATGCTGAGGGTATTATATATGAAAGTGCTTCTCTCTATCTTTAAATATCATATATTTAGTTTGTTTACATCAAGCATTAAAAACCTGTCATTTCTGTAAATTTTGTTTTCGTCACATTTGTCATATTCTGAATATATGCTATCTACAGAGAAGAGTGACGGCATAAAGATTGTCATTGTAACAATGTAAAAACGTAAACATTACATTGCAATGTATTTGTGGTTTTGCCGTACGTGATGACGTGATTACTTACGTTTTAAGTCAGAAACGGACAAATTTGTTTCGATATGATTGATATGTTCAATAATATTATACCAGTTTTTTTCATAATATTATTATTATTAAGTTTTTATTATAACTGAATAGAAAATTAAATTAGACATATACTCATAAAGTTATAATTCACAATATTATAAAATTAGAATTCTATAAATATTTTTCTTCTATCAAGATACGTTGAATACCGGCTATGCGTGGATGAAGATTTCCATTTTCTTAGATAAATATATGACTCGCTGATACTGGGCCTTGTAAGAGAATATCAGAGTCACTCAGCGGGTGATGGAACGGGCTATGTTCGGAGTATCTCTACGTGATCAAATCAGAAATGAGGAGATCTATAGAATCGTGAAGCTCAAGTGGCGATAGGCGGAGCACATAGTGCGCAAAACTAGGCGTTGGGGTCTTAAATGAACATTTCGAAAGGAAACATGGTAAAAGTTTTATTTCGGAAAAGTTCCGGAATACGAGAAGCCTGGCCAACAACACGAGCAGCAATTGGTTAAAGAAAGTTGTATTAGATTTTTTTATAAACCTTGTCTAATATCTAAGAACTCTGTGACATTTTGACTTACGTCGTTTGCACGGTGGTTCGTGATGCTTTGTTCGTGGTGTAGATTCTCCGTGAAAAAAGCTTAACTTTCACGATTTTATAACTAATTATTAGCTCCGGTATTGTTCTTGTTATTGATGTTTTTATGCAATCATCGAGATAAATTGTCTTTGTGTAGATTTACTCGATGTGCGTCTTGTGTAACAGCAATGAATATAAATTATTTCCTCTTTGATTTTAACCACTTCCTTAGTATTAGTTTCGTATGACTGTGAAATGATATTTTGATGCAGTTAAGACTTGAATCACCATTAGACAAGACTTTTAAAAGATATTCTGAGATTTTCATTTAATAAGCTAATAGTGTTTGCTTTAATTAAAGTTTGAGTCAAAGATGGGTTCAAATTCAAAGTCAAATAATTATTTATTCAAGTTGGATTTTATAAGCACTTTTGAATCATCATATTACAATTTACGACTGATTCGAAAAGGTGCTCTTACCGAGAAGAACGAGCAAGAAACTCGGCGGTCACTCTTTACAAAAATAAATATTTCATTAATATATAATTAATTTAAATAATTTATAGAATTAGGCGTTACTTTACGGAGATCCATAATACAAAAGTTATAATAAAATTATTTTGCTATAATCCGCGATACACGCTGATCGTATTGTATAGTATTGATTGTATCGCGGATAATAGCAAAATTATTTTATTATTACTTTTGTCATATATAATTGTTTACATATCAAAAATTTCAATATAATCTAGTGCGTAGCTGGTGTTATGGTATTATGTTGTGTCTCATAAAAAAGTAAAGTAACATCTGATAAAACGCGTTAATCATAACTGAGTTAATGATTACAAGTTGCCTGTAGGTATGTCTTGTACAATCTCCTAACCACGTAGCCTTTTATTTTCTTTAAGCAAGCTTTAGCTTGCGGAGTAGTAAGTTATACATATCCCAGACATTTTTAATTTATATGTAAAGTCATGATGTTGCTGAACTTTGGATTTTAACATTTAATTACGCTACGTTAGCTAATTTTTTCATACATATATACATCCTCATATCAAGGCATACAAGACAATAAGATAAGATATAATTATAAACAAGTATAGTGTGGTATAGGTATGATATTGTTTTTGCCATGTTTATAGGTTACTTAGCAAATAATACAGATTACTTGTCGTAATTTTAAACTGGTCTCCGTAGGAAGTGAGTCATTTTAATCTCCGTTCGTGACCAATTTAAGAAGATCTCTGTATAGAATAGTGTAATTCATTTATAAGCTTAAAAATATTATAATGGGGAGGGCTGAATAAATTGGCGTAATAAGACCTATTACTGGTAGGTACTGGAATTCTGTAGCTAATGTCTCGCTGGCATTACATATCTTATTCACTTTTATTCTACCTTTCGTTATAGTGTTGTGATGGCTGGAGGTATTTTGGAAGTCGTCATACTATTAAATGTCAATATTTGTGTATAGAAATCAAATAGTTCCTTACAGGTTCAAGACCATCGGGGAATTTTTTATATGCTTCCCCGTATGATGAAATACAATTAATCCATAAAAATTAAAAGTCTTAGATTAATGGATATAGGGGTTAATAAAATCTTTCCTTATAAGCTCAAATATAAGCATACCTAAAATAGCAAGTAATTTATAGAATTAGGCGTTACTTTGTGGAGGTCTATAATAGAAAAGTAATGAAAATATTGTTATGCTATATGCCGCGATAAAAAAATATGTGTAATGCTAAACGTAGAGTGTTCTATCCGTTCTCATACCTGATACATGCAGAATTCGTAAAATCTTATGCACTATCCACCACCAATAACACAACAATACACAAGCTTGTAGGTACACATTCATTGCCACAATATCAACAATCGTTTGGCTCCGTAAACGAAGCATCATCGTCCACGGAAAAATCGCAAAGATGCGATGTTGTCATGGAGTCTATATTTTGCATGTATGAGGTATGAGAACGGGTAGTACAATCTACATTTGGCATTACATATATACTCTTTTATCGCGGATCATAGCAAAATAACATTTTCATTGCTTTTGGAACATACCAATAAGACATTCGTCAGGCAGGATTTCTTTTTGGTTCTTCTCGGTAAGAGAATTTATAATCAGTGGCTCGAATTTTCATTACAATTTGACGACTCAAAAGTACCCGTAAAAGCCAATTTAAATTAAGATTAGTCTGAATTTGAACTCGAAATAAAACTGTATCGCCATGATACTAACATTCTAATTACGTGTAACCACCCAGTTATCACCAGCAATGATCACCATATCTCAAATAAACCTTTGTTATGAATTTAAAAAAGTAGTTGCGACGAAAATGCAATTACGAAAATACCACGTACATTAAACACGCTATACCATTAGGTGTTTACGAAATTACCAACTACACAGAAACGGTTGAGTACGAAACGATCGTTTATTTAGTGTTCTGAATAATTTTAATCGTAGATATTATTATAACATACATCATGATGAGGTCATTAATCGGCTAGATAGATAAAACTCGACTTGCTAGATAATAAATAATAAATATATGGGACACTTACATACACAGTCGTACGTCCCCAAAGTAAGTAATCTATTATTTGTGTTTTGTGTGACGGACAACTGGTAAATATACTGGATATATAATTTTAAATACATACTTAAATACATATATACACCCAGGCTCGAAGATTAAACAAATTTGTGTATAGAAAATGTTCGCCCTCGGCAGGAATCCAACCCGCGACCCGCGGAGCTGAAGGCGGGGGTCACTATCCACTGCGTCAACGGGACAGTTAGATGGGTTGGACGGTTGGTTTGTATTTTAGTAAAAGTCTGAGAATATTTTCGCTCTTATCAAATTAAAGTACCTTTTATTCGGATTCTTTGTTCAAAACGAGACAAATTTACGAAATTACTTGAGTATATTAGTAACGATTCAATATTTCTTTACTCCATCAGTAAATACATTTCCACGTTCTGTCCGATCGTTCATTTCTAATTTTTATAAAAAACCACTAACTTTATTCAGTCGCTAATCGCTATATTTTGTGAAAATAATATGAGAAAAAATTATCAATTGAATTCTGTTAAACAAGGCATGGTATTTATTGACCAGACTATTCAAATTCAAAATATTATTTATTAAAGTAAACTTGTAAACAAGTGCTTTTGAGATCATAAGAATTGATCGAATTTGGAAAAATTTATGGATATTATAGGCCTATACTGCTGATCGGTAAATTGACGTCAATTGGAAAATCATAAGTCAGTAATATGTGCATGTGATTAGGGTTATAACAGTTCGCTACGGAACGCTGGAATATGCAGTTTGTTTTGCGGTCATTCGACCAAGTAACCTCGCTTTTGCCTAAGCTGACTGCGCTCATTATCATTTGTAATTATAGAAAAAAAGTCGGTTTTATTTTGTAACATACTTATCGAGATACGAAAACAAACTTCCCACCCTAGTAATCCATATCATAAATAAAAATAATAATAGTAAATTATTTAAACTGATCCTTTTAAATAATTTATAAAATAGAATAGATCAGTTTATCAGTTCAACCCAACTGTCTATTAAACTAATAGACAAAAGCCTCCTGTCTTTTTGAGCAGAGAAAGATTGCAGTCTAGATCTAATATAGACTTGAAAAATCTAGATTTTTTTAAGGATATGCTTTTCATCACGATGTTTTCCTAACCCATGGTCGTGGTGAATTGTAAATAAAACTCTAGTCACAGTCATTCCACCAATTCTTTAATCCACAAGTCCACTAGGTGGTGGAGGATTAAACTGAGATACGGCGTAAGATAGGTCGATTATTCCGACGACACGGTATGTGAAAAAATAATCCATTTTAATAATTTATAGAATTAGGCGTTACTTTGCAGAGTTCCATAATACAAAAGTAATAATAAAATTATTTTGCTATAATCCGCCATACATATATCGCGGATTTAATTTTATTATTACTTTTGTATCCATTTTTATATTAAATGATTATTTCATTATTATACTCGGTATTAATAATCGATTTTGTAAACATTATAAAAGGATTTACGAAAAATCGATTATATTGAGTGCCTTCTTTTTCTTCTTTTTTTTACTCACTTTTGTCTTGTTTTTTAAGATAATATATGCTTTTTTGGATTAAATCAATAATATAACCTAAGTACACATTTTTATAGAATTTTGCAAAGAGCGCGTCCATGTTATTGTCTAGTCGTACCTCCTCTTTAATTAGTTTTATTCTAATAAACTATTTATATAAAAGCAACTTTTTAAATATACAGATATACTCCAAGTCACATACTACACGCATCGTTGACAGTATTCCTACATCCTATCGCAACTGGCGATATTGCAAAAGCTGTCAGAGTCCGCACAATTTTGACAGTTCAAAAATAAAACACTTATATTGATCAACGTCCTGCTTTTCAAGTTTATTTGAACGGACTGAAAAGAAAGTCGCCATTCAAATTCGAACATTATTTAGTGCATAAAAATTAAAACATTTGATCCACAATTGGCAATTGTTCCGGTTAGACATTGATTAAACTTTCTAGAAATTATATCACTTAGACTTCCTAGAACGCTGCTGTGCAGGAATAGTACTACATTCAAACAAGATTGATGTTTCTATGTCATAATCTCTACAGAACGATATTCTATAGAATTAGGCGTTACTTTGCGGAGATCCATAATACAAAAGTAATAATAAAATTATTTTGCTATAATCCGCGATACAGTAAATAGAAAAAATATATAGTGCTAAATGTATAGTGGACTATACGTTTTTTTCATACCCGTTACATGCAGGATTCGTAAAAACATATGCACAAACCTCCACCACTTCCACCACAATACACAAGCACTACACACGTATACTATCACACACTCAACAATCATTTCGCCCCGCAACCGAAGCATCATCAGGAGATAGACTCCACGACAAAATCGCTTTGCGATTTTGTCGTGGAGTCTATCTCCTGCATGTAACGGGTATAAAAAAACGTATAGTCCACTATACATTTAGCACTATATATTTTTTCTATTTACTGTATCGCGGATTATAGCAAAATAATTTTATTATTACTGTTGTAGAACGATATTCGTATGTTTCATAGATATATAAGACTAGCCTATCCGCGTGACTTTGTGTACGTAGACTGTAGTACCTATATAATGTCACCAAGGTCCTTTTTATAACGGCCTGTTACTATCCCGCTACTGGGCATAGGCCTCCTCTCTCCATTTTTGGAGTGAAATTGGAACTAAGACCTACCTCGCTGCTCCAATGCGGATTGATAGGTTACATATATCCCCAGAATTTCCTAGAGACATACAGGTTTGCTCACGATTTTTTCCTTCACTGAAAAGCGTGTGATAAATTGTAAAATATAACGGTTTTAATTCATCTTATATTTAGTATAAAAAAAGCTCGAGCATTTGGCCACTTCAAGAGAAACGCTAAATATGAATTGCTGCGCCGTATGATACAAGGCAAAATCCACGGAAAACTAAGTGGGGCGACGGAGGATACCTTTCATTGGTTCGGCAAAAGTTCTCGATACCTATTCAGAGCAGCGGTATCGAAGGTCCAAATTGCCTCATTGATCATCGAACTTCGCGAGAAGATGGCACCTTAAAAAGAAGAATTAATTCGAAATATAAGCAAAGCAACTTCAATTCAATCAAAAGTTCAAAGAGACATGCAGGAGAAACAATTGACTGGCCCGTTGGCGCAGTGGGTAGTGACCTTGCCTTCAGCTCCGCGGGTCGCGGGTTAAACAATTTGTTGGTTCTTCAAGCCAAATCTTCTTCTGGTGTAAATTTTTATTTAAGTTAGTATTTAAAATTATATATGCATGACGCAATTAAACAGCAATATATATTGAAAAATAAACTGAAAAAAAAGACTAATACGATATTTACTTTCCCTTTAATTTCTAAAGACCAAAAACCCATACATACAACACAGACAAATAAAAAGAGTTTTTTTTTATTTTTATAGATAACAATACGACATGTATATATTTAGTCGTCTGTCATCCATAACACAAGTATTAAGATACTTTGGGGACGGAGGCCCGTGTGTGTGTCACATATATTTATTTATTTATAAAAAAATACGTTTTTTATATAAGAACAGAATATTATATATTATATACTATAAAAATATAACTTTATTTTACCACATTAATTTAAATCGCGTTTTAAACGAATATAATTTATATAGTGTGATAGACGTTATATTAGGTCCTTACATATGAAATTGGCGTTTTGTCGTACTGGCCACTTTGATCTCAAATATTACCTTTATGGTTAGGAATTCCAAATTCAAATTCATACAGCTATTTACTCATGCATTTGTGTTTCAAACCCCCTAATTCATTTGTTTTTTCTTCTTTTGTTTTTTTCTTTGTGTCACTCTGTTTACAAAATGGAAAACATGAAATATCGCGTTATTTACGAGTATGAGTTCCACCGTGGCACCAGTGCTGCAGAAACGGCTCGAAGGATTAATGATGTGTATGGTGACGGTGTCGCAAAAGAAAACACAGTGTGTTTTTGGTTCCAACGTTTTCGTTCTGAAAATTTCGACCTGCAGAACAAGCCTCGTGGACGGCCGGAGACCAAAGTTGATAATGAAGAATTGAAGGCTATTGTGGAAGCGGATCCATCGCAAACCACGTCCGAGTTAGCTGCAGGCTCCGGTGTTAGTGATAAAACTATTCTAATCCACTTGAAGCAAATTGGGAAGGTGAAAAAGCTTGAAAGGTGGGTACCTCATGAATTGAGTGAAGCAAACCGACAAACGCGCGTCGACTGCTGCGTTACGTTACTCAACCGGCACAATAATGAAGGAATTTTAAATCGAATCATTACCTATGATGAAAAGTGGATCCTCAACGATAATCGGAAGCGCTTATCGCAGTGGCTGAACCCTGGCGAACCAGCCAAATCCTGCCCTAAGCGAAAATTGACTAAAAAAAAGTTGCTTGTAAGTGTTTGGTGGACTAGTGCCGGTGTCGTTACTATACTACTACAGCTTTCTTAAATCTGGCCAAACGATTACGGCAGATATCTATTGTCAGCAACTGCAAACCATGATGGAAAAGCTAGCTGCTAAACAACCGAGGCTGGTCAGTCGCTCTAGGCCACTGCTGCTTCAGGACAACGCTAGACCACACACTGCACAACAGACGGCTACCAAATCAGAGGAGCTTCAATTAGAATGTCTTAGACATCCACCGTACTCTCCGGATCTTGCTCCAACAGATTACCATTTTTTTCGCAATTTGGATAACTACTTGCAAGGAAAAAAATTCAACTCCGATGGGGCAGTCCAAATCGCCTTCAAAGATTTTATTGATTCCCGCCCGAATGGTTTTTTATTAAGGGGATCAATGAACTACCTATGAGATGGCAAAAGTGCATACATAGCAATGGTACATACTTTGATTAATTAAATATATTTCGTTAAAAAAAAAACGACTTTATGTTCCTCCCATAGAAAACACCAATTTCATATGTAAGGACCTAATATTAAATGAATACCTAATGTTTTATATAATAATTGAATAATTTAAAAAGCTCTATATTTCAGATATGCTTTTAATTTAAAAAGGAAAATAATCGTTACACTATGTTATATATGTATGTATGTGTAATATATAATATTACATGATTTTTGAAATTGATTATTCCATTGGATAGTTCAGCTATTATTTAATTTTATAGTGCTTTTTTAATTGTTTAATTAGCCTACATCTTTATTGTTATAATACAATTACTGACACGTAAATAAATTCGTATTTTTCACATTTAGCAAATATTTTTTTTACGACAAAATAAATATTCGCACATTTAACACATCATACTGTAAGAACATTAAAAATGCGCTTCCGAAAAAAGTTTAGTTAAATTACGAAAAAGCCTTAACCAAAATAAATATTACATTACCTAACATGGAAACGCAGTGGAACCTAACCTTCACTTAAAATTCATCTCACATTTCTTTGTTCAGCTTTATTTTTATCCGATGACCCTTTTGCCGTCCATATTAAGTCATAAAATAAAGTATATAACTAATGAATAATCAGCGCTTGCTCAGAGCCCGCCTGTCGGACAAGATTAATTTATACAGCGTTCGTTCCTTTGACTCATTAAACTCTTTTTACAGGAACTGAACTGACTCAAATACGCTTTTTGACTCAATCGAATTCACTTATGCCCACGCGTGTTTTGTAACCGAATCGCTTAATTGTTTTTATGCATGCTCTTCAATACTGTTGATCGTGTGATTAAATTCAATTTAAATATTCTTTATTTACAAGCAATATAACAGAACTAACTACTTTGCTATAATCCGCACGGGTTAAGTGAATGCATGCAAAGCCAATGTGTATGAAGCAGGCAAAATCTACGCACCTTATACATGCAGGACCAGCCACCACATGCACCCCAAGGCGCAATTCACCAGCAACAACGCACACAAAAGCAGCACACACACCCACCACCACAATCTCGACGATCGTTTCGCCCCGAAACCGAAGCATCATCAGGAGGATAGGCTCCACGACAAAAATCGTACTGCCAAATTTGCCTGCTTCATACACATTGGCTTTGCATGCATTCACTTAACCCGTGCGGATTATAGCAAAGTATAAAGTAGAGTATATATAAAGTAGTTCTGTTATATTGCTTGTAATATGGAATTCCGCAAAGTAACGCCTGCTTCCATAAATCATTCTTTATTTAAGTAAACTTGTAAACAAGTGCTTTTGAATCGTCAACTCTACTGCTGGATCGGAAAGCTGTTACTACCGAGAAGAGTCAGAACGAAACGCGGCGGTTGCTCTGTTCAATGTATAATTTTTATAACTAGTAGTCCTTGTCGAAGAGTAGCTTGGTCTACGCATTCTTATCGTTTAAGTAATCCTCAATAGCATAGTAGGCTTTCTGTATTAGCCTTTTTTTAAATAGTGTTTTTAAACTGCTCTAATGACAAAGCTAAAATCGATTGCGAAATTCTATTATAGAATCATATACCTAAACCCGTAAACCGTAACCACTCGTCCGCACGGACGTAAAAAATACGTC
The DNA here is from genome assembly GCA_947086505.1 of Morpho deidamia. Lineage (NCBI taxonomy): Eukaryota > Metazoa > Arthropoda > Insecta > Lepidoptera > Nymphalidae > Morpho > Morpho deidamia. Next base: position 11,874,996 of record CAMTZC010000026.1, on the reverse strand, counting down.
GAAATAAAATTCCGCAATAGGTTTTATAAGAAGTTTCGTATGGTATATTCGACTTAACGCCCTACGCCCTGACACCTAAAATGGAACACTGCGCGATAAAAATATGTCGCGTTGTCAATGCGCTGTCGTGTGAACAGATCCCTGGATACCCATTGGTTTCATTTAGAAGTATTTTTAACGCTCGGTTAAAAACCTCTTGTGCGTACGAGGGGTAAACCCACAAACGACTTACGTACTTTTACAAGGCGCAAAGCACGAACCGCAAGCTTATGTCGATTCCTAGTTTGTCTATTATATACATCGCCAATCTTTTTATATCGATCGGCACGATCGTCTTGCGATTATCCACACGATTAGTGTTGTAGACGATCGTAGGCGATCGTAGAGGACGATTGACGATTACAGCCAAGTGTGACGTGTGTAATCGCCGATTACGGAGCCATAATTCTATTTTTGTTCGCGAAACGAATGTACTTTCTAGACGGACGACCGTAAGTGTCCCATATATTTATTTATTTATAAGTATGGCTTATATTATATAGTGCCGTGTTGTATCCAGCTGAGTAGAATATACCACCCTCATTCCTTACCGAGGTATCATAAAAGGCGACTAAGGTAAGTCGACCCGCCGTGTGTTATTCGGCCGAGTAGAATAGACCACCCTCATTCCTTATCGAGGTATCGTAAAAGGCGACTAAGGTAAGTCGACCCGTCTCCACTTAGAGTGGGATAAGGGCAGGAGGGTGATGTATTGCTTATATTATTTACACACACACCGAACTATTTAGTTTGATGTGTATATTTATACCCCAATGATTTATGATTTCCATTTCATTTCTAATGTTGCGAACCAGCAATTCACAGGAGAGAGTAAGTTTAAACACAGAGTATGCGCATGTAAAATGTCATTTATCTACTTTCTACATGTTATAAGCACGATGTTGTTATATGTTGTGTAGTATGCAAACAATATAATGTGAATTTAATTTATCTGTATGTTTAACCATATCGTTAACGAGACATCGTTCAAACTGATATTATGAGTAAACAATATTAGAATATTCAAACATCCGCCGTAGAGAACATTAAATATTTTACTCTGTTGGGCGATAGGAAGCATCGATTTCTGTGGTACTAGTACCATAAGTGATCGGTGAAAGATATGAGAATAAAATGGTTATTGGTTTCCTGCTATTCATTGTATTTTTAAATTCGAAAACGATTCTATGAATCTATAAATTGGTTTTTTAATCGATGCGCTTTATTATTAACTTGATGTAATATAATTATGCTGTTTAAGACGAAAATGCCCTAGCCTGGAAGAAGATAATGTATAGAAAACGGTTCTGCTCACGTGTATTCTATAGTTGAGCCGGCTGTCTGTCTGTATGTCTGTTGCTTTTTCACAGATAAACCGCTGTGCCAATATCGATGAAATTTGGTACAATAATAGCTTATACACCTGTACATATTATAAAACAATATCCCCGGAAGCTATCTGTCTGTATGTGTTCGATTTTATCAAAATCTAATTAACCGATTTTCTTACGATTTTTACTAAAATATAGTGCAATTTTTGCGGAAAGTTTTGGTTAAATAATACATTACAATATTTATGTAAATGGACGTGGAAAAAACTTTGTGATTTACTGATTTCCAAGCAGATGAAGCCGCAGTTACCTCTAGTATAGGCCCCATTTTGTTTTAGGAATAGGCCAAAAATATATTGCATTATTGAGGGTAAGAGATAGGGTTGAACTAAACGAAGTCTCGAGTGGAGTAAATTTTAGGCTAAAAAATCTTGATTATCTTTCGGGAACCGGTAAGAAACATATTGCATTATTTAGGGTATAGTATATGTCTGATCCAAACTCTTGTATATTACTATATATGTGTAACTATTTTTTTTTCGAAATGACTGTATTCTGTTAGCCTTAATGGCTTTTACAGCGTCACCGGGTGGGACGGGAGAGCAGAAGCATCGCCGAGGTTGCGAAATGCGGGGAGTAGCGCGCAGAAGCTCTTCTTAAGTCGGGGAACGTCGTCCTAAGGGTGCCTCCAGTGAGGCCGGACCACGGCTTAGGGCGACGCGTAGTGGAGGGCTGATGTATGACTTACATTAGTCATTGCGGCGTCGGCAGTGTGGCGAGAAGCCACGACCTACCGACGTCAGAAAACTGGGACCTAGTCTTCGCCGGCGAAGACGCTGTGTGTGTGTATTACATGTTTCTGTATTGGCGATCGTTATTTGATCGTCTGTGTCATACAGGACGCTTTTTAGACGCCTATATTTTCGATGGTCGGACCTAACTGGGGTGTAGGTAGAAGCAACTGAAATAAGAGGGTCCGATTTCTCGAAGTTAGATTTCGAAAAACGTTTAAAGAGATCAGTAATGGTAGGGAGATCGAGGTCTTTATGGAGGTCAACGTTCCGAATGAACCACGGACAACCAGTGGCTATATGTGTAACATTTGTTGTAGTTTGTCGTTGTAGAAATGATAGCGTCAATAACATACTTTAGCATATTTACATTGCCCTTAATGGCTAAAGAAATGGAACACTAATTATATTTATGGGACATTTCAAATCGATGATTCACTGTCCGCTCACCAACAATAGTTCGTCATTGTATTCGGTAGCGTTTAATTGTTATTAGTTCCCACATGTCCCCTTTGACTGCCCGCATTTGAACGGACTGGATGCCATCTTAAAAATGACATAAGAATAATTCCATTATTCCTATCCGTTTCCTTTATTTGTCCTTTACCCTTTGACGGTACGATGTCGAGTTAATCCGTACTAGATCCGTTCTCATAGTTAAATTTATACTGTAACACGACGATATGGTCTTCTTAAATATTTTACACAGTTTTAGCCTTTATTATATTCGCAATAAGGCCCGTTATACTGTTCTGTAATATCCGTTTACGGTTATTGATGTCTTAACAGCTGTCTTTTCTCTATTTTACCGGTTCGCGAAGGACGTTTTGGAATAGCGATCAAATAACAGGTTTAACAGCAGTTTCAACGATCAAATGTTCGACTTCGACTCATTAAACTAGAATGTCAATTTCCTTAGAGCCTTATTAATTTGCTTTCTCTTAGAACGGTGGCTAAGTAAAAATTATAGACTGCTATAGGAAAATTGACATCGTTGCTAATTCAGTCACATCCGGAAGGTTAACGAACTAGCGGCGCTCAGGCTTTAGTTTAAAACACATTTCATAACCAGTAAATAATAATAAATAAGTATATGGGACATTTACACACACGGTCGTCCGTCCCCAAAGTAAGTAACTTAATACACGTGTTGTGGGTGACGGACAACTGGTAGACATACTACATATATAATTTTAAATACATACTTAAATACAAATACACACCCAGGCTCGAAGAACCAACAAATTGTTTATAGAAAATGTTGGCCCCCGGCGGGAATCGAACCCACGACCTGCGGAGCTGAAGCAGGCTCACTACTCACTGCGCCAACAGACCAGTCAAACAGTGAAAAAGTTTTAAATAACTTCTTTTAATGGTTTATTGAATAAACTCGTTGACGCTTTTGCGCTGTTCTTTTTTTTCTTTGCTTTTACTTTTTCTCATTACTATTACCTGTTCCGTTGGAGCTATACAATTACTCAGGAACTTCTTGACCATGGTGCATTTGCATTGCTTTTTAGTAGTTAGTGCACCAGGCGCCTGTTGTACTTAAAACGAAATGTATAAGTTACCTTTGTATAAGGTTCGATGCTTCGGTAGAGTTTCCAGACCACGGTTTGCAACTCTGCCGAAACGTCGAACCTGATACAAAGATAACTCGATTTTATCGCGATGTGAACCGTATGTTTATGTAATAATTAATATTAATCGCGATTATACAATTGGGGCAAAAAAGTTGACATTTGTATCTTCATTTATATTCACAATCTAGACTTAAACTCACATCTACTAATAAGGATTTCCATTGCAGCATCAAGTGACCTATTATTACAGTTCAACCGTTGTTTAAACATGTGGGTTCAATGCGGGTCCCCCGATCCCAAGCTATCGAGTTACGAACAGCGGGAAATCATGATTAAAATATCTATGGGCGCCATTATCTTTTCCATCGGATATAGACTAACATCTTAATTGTCGCACACACACATGAAACTTTCTTTTAAAAGATCAAAGATCTAATTCATAGTCCTCATATGTTACAAGCTGGAAGGTCGTCAAATAGTTCTTCTACGATTTTGTCGGCGAAAATTTATTGAAATCAGTTCAGGGATTTGGACATCGATATATCACTTACGATCGATTAGCCATCTAAAAATGATAAATTAGATTGTAGAGGAAAATGGTAGATAGAATTTATATTGCATGATTAACTTCAACATAACTAAAATTTCATTATGATAGTATCAGGACATCGTTTGAAGGAGATCTTTATTTTATTTACCGACAAAAAATATAGAATCATAGAATATAGGATCAAGCTTATAGCTATTTATTTTCACTCATCTACCTATCATAAAGCACTCAGAGAATTAAAATATTTAATAATTAATAATACACTTCGAAAACATAAGCTATGTTCTTATAATTGTGAGCGTAAAATTGAAAATTATTGTATATATTTATTGTAACTAACGATATGAAAATATTATATTTATTATAATATATTATATAGGGGTATATTATATAAAAAAGGGTGTATTGTTTTTTCCATACAAGTATATCGACGCCCCATAACGATTAAAGAGTTCCTTGTTTCTTAAAATAAAACAACAAGTTGATTCTTTAAGTTAAATTGACCGCCTCAAATGGCCACTAAAAGGTCTCAAAAATAACAAACTAAAATTTCTTAATTAATAATTTCTGAGATACCAAAAAAAATCAATATACCATAAATAAAGAAATTAATTTTAAATAAAATTATTAATCTTAAATAAAACGTAAGGCGTAAAGTAAATTTCATTTATTTATTCCTTTGAATTATGCGTACCAATAAATTGCTTGACATATTTTTTTCATATAAAATATGACATTTTACTAACTTAGCAAGTTTACAAATCTCATTAAGCACAACTTACTATATTATTTTTACTATATTATATTACAATACATTAAATTAAAAATATTCTGCATAAATTAAATAATATATAATAAAATAAAAATATAAAATCACTATATAAAATCAATATATACATATAATAAATAAAAATTCTTTTAATATTTTAAGTTCATAATATAGTGGTGTAATCTTTTTTATAACGTGGAGGTGGGTATATATAACTCAGTATGACCGTAACTGTAAATGTTATTGGAAAGTACCCACTTTTATAAATTTTTCGAGTTAATTAAGTTAGTGTTATTGGAAGAGACTAGTGTCTAAGATACAGGCTCCGCCTAGTTTAGACGCTAGTGCTCAAGTAATTTTAGTTTTGTTGTAAGTTCGATTTAAATTGTATAGTTTAAAGTTGAAATGTTACATTTTTTGGAGTCAATAAAGATTTTATTTATTTATTTATTTATTTATTTAATATTGGCCTTGTGGCCAGGTTGAGTATGAAAAAACGATCGCCAGTCACTTGAGCATGAATCACCGAGCCAGTGCACTCGGCCGCGTTATAAAAAAATCCATTTGTTTACTTTTGTAGATAATCTTGGTCTTGGTTAAATGTTAAATGCGCTTGAAAGTAAAGGTCATTATGTTCCTGATACTATACTTTTTGCGTATAAAAAAAGTGATTTTAATTCAAATTGTTTACTTTATTGTTATCTCTAAGGTTAAATGACTTTGTTAATACATTCTAATTTATAAGTTGAAGGTCAACACATAATTTTTTAACTTCATGCCATATGGTATCCGGCTGAGTAGAATAGACTACCCTCATTTTCTTACGAGGTGTCGTAAAAGGCGACTAAATAAGTTGACCCACCGTGTGGTATCCAGTTGAATAGAATAGACCACCCTCTTTCTTACCGAGGGGTGATGACAATAAAAATACATATTTTATATATTTGAAAACGAAGATTGCTTGTTGCTAACTGTAAAAAAAGAAGAAATTTGAACTTCTCCTCTTTGGCATGACCTTGCACCAAAACCTTTTTTGGTCAAAACAGGTCTTTTTAATCGACTTTGTGAGAGAAAGGTTCTAGGTTCGATTTGCAACTGGAATAAACGAAAAATTTTTTATACGTATATTAATAAATAGTATTGTTATTTGTAAATATTTATTTCACTTAAAAAATATTAAGATTACTTTGGAGTTTTTTACATAATATTCGTAAAAATTATATAGCAAAAAATAAAAATAATCAAATATTTTTTCTTATTATTTTAAAGCTTTTATTCATAAATTCGTCTTTACTTCAATATTATTTAATCTTAATAAAAAAAAGGTTACTAGGCAAATTAGTTAAGTCCATTTTAGCATGTGAAAAAAGATTCTAGTCTATCTCGTTCTAATGATTTCGGTGGCTAATCACCTCCCTATTAACAAGGCCATATCACCGAGTGCTTTTAGCATCGTCGTTACTTATCTTGTTGAAACAGTTAAGATATCCCGTTTTGATGTTCAGAAGTATGTTATAAACATTTATTTTCCAGGTTAGTGGGTTTTTTTCGCAGAATTTATTTATTATCTCTAATGAACCCTTTCATAGTCGAACGGTGAATGACTATCTAACTAAGGGGTCGTGGGTTCGAACCCATTGTTACTATCACTAACTCCAAAATGGTGATGGATCTGGGCGTGGTGTTTACTGCATTTATTTTTACAAACCCTGCATGTATCAGGTATGAAAACGTACACTCAACATTGAAAATTATATATATTTTCTTTGATCGCGGATTATCTTTTAAGGTTGACTGGCCCGATGGCGCAGTTGGCAGTGACCCTGCCTTCAGCTCCGCAGGTCGCGGATACGATTCCCGCCGAGGGTCGATATTTTCTAACAATTTGTTGGTTCTTCGAGTTTAGGTTTATATATGTATTTAAGTATGTATTTAAGTTTATATATTTACCAGTTGTTTGTCACTCACAACACAAGTATTAAGTTACTTATATTGGAGACTGGCGACCCAGTGTAAATCTTGTTTATTTTGATTACTTCCATAGCATTGTATCTTATGGAATGATGCTATGGGATAAATGCGAGGATAATAAAAAAAAATTGTATTACAAAAAAGAGATACGTGGCATTCACAATTTAAGTCCGCGTGTTTTCCTGCGAGAGAAGTTTAAGGAAATAGGTATTATATTTTAAGGAATTTAATTTTTGTATATAAAAGTATAAAGAATTATAAAACAATAGGTGATTGTATAATAGACAAAGTAGGAACCGACTTGTGGCTCCTGCTTTGCGCCTTGGGTATAAGATTCTGTAATAAAATTCCGCAACAGTTTTAGCTTTGCCATCACAGCATTTTAAAAACACTGTTAAAAAGAGGCGAATACAGAGAGCCTACAATACTGTTAAGGATTACTGAGATGATAAGAATGCCTGATAATAGCTACTATGCAGCAATGACTAAATGTAACTTGTAGTAAAAAAATATAAGTAGAAAAGAGCAACCGTCGAGTTTCTTGCCGGCTCTTCTCGAACTAGTAGAGTTGACGATGCACCTGTCTACAAGTTTACTTGAATAAAGAATATTTTGAATTTGAATTTATAAAAAAAATTACAGCAAAATAATATTGCTTTTGTTCAAAATTTGTTGTGGCATTTGCATTAATAATAACCGATTCTGTTGTGTTAAAATTTCTACAGCTAGGTAGAAACAACCTTGAGAGGGAGGCCCGCAGGAGAATACAGCTTGGCTGGTCGGCATATAGGAAACTTCATCGAGTCTTTTAATCACCGATACCACAATGTCTCAAGACTAAAGTCTTTAATCCTACCTACCTGTAATGACATACGGAGCCGAGACGTGGACACTGACAATACGACTGGTCCACCAATTTAAGGTCGCTCAGCGTGCTATGGAGAGGGCTATGCTCGGGCTTTCTCTGAAGGATCGTATCCGGAACGAAGTGATCCGACAGAGAATCAAAGTAACCGACGTAGCCCAAAGGATTAGCAAGCTGAAGTGGCAGTGGGCCGGCCACATTTGTCGTAGAACCGACAACTGCTGGGGTAGACGTGTTCTGGAGTGCGGTCTCCACGCCTTGGCAAACGTAGTGTAGGACGTCCTCCGACTAGATGGAGTGATGGCATCCGATGAGTGGCTAAAATCGGTTGGAAACGAAGAGCTGAAGACCGAGCTCAGTGGCATGCTTTTGGAGAGACCTATGTCTAACAGTGGATAGAAACGGGTTGCTGGTGAAGATGATGATGATGATGTGTTAAAAATAATACAAAGGTATCAGAATCGATATAACATGCGCCTGTACTAAAAAACTGTACGAACACAAGGCGAATTTATTTTATAAGCTACCTGTATCATCCCTCAGCACCTTTTGTTAGTTTTTCTACCCTTTATGTTTTTTGTTGATTGAATTAAGAATTGTGTGGTTGCATCCAACATTCGACACGGCCGCATTCCAGCTGCTAATTTAATGGTATTATAAAAGATATCGGCATCAGAAAGGGATCAAATACAGCGAACACATGATTTTATACGCGTTAGAAAGAGAAATGCTTTGACGCGTTGTTTTTATTATTTATTGTCTGTATTGAAAGATGTAACACCTTATTGTTTTCTTGTTCCATCGGTATTATTTTAATGGAATCACACTCTTCGGTGTAGTTACTTAAACAGCGTGGGTACAAACTGTGATGTATGTGTTAACTTGGTTTATTGGAGTATAGACTTGTGTTGTATGAATATATCACTGGCTAAAACATGCACTAACATATTTCACTACTAAGCTTGGGTATGATTGCGATTTGAGAATCATATTCGCACCATGATATGATTAAAGGTGACCATGGTGATCGTGTTGCTATTGCGATTGCTATTGTGTACACAAACAAATGTAGGCCTTATAGATGTATGCAATGTATAGAATATAAGGACTACATTTGTTTTTAAAAGCGTAAATAGCAAATAATGCTATATATTCATGTATGTATTATATATTGTGTGTCCTGTATATAAATATACAAGGCAAGAATCACACATTTCTCCCACATACACTACACAAACCATAGTTTACCCTTGAATTTAGGTAAACATCTTTGCTGAATAGTACAGAACTTTAATTTTACTCTAATTGTTGACCTTGACGGAAACTAACGTATAGTATAGACCGAAATCATAGAGTTCTTAATAATAGAATCGGACCAGGAGGCCTACCATGAACTTTTAGATAACTATTCAATTCAAAGTTAGTACCTAAACCGAACCGCTTTCTTTTCGTACCATGAAGTGTGGATTGCATTGGGGTCTTAATTTATTGAAAAGGATAACGTTATAAGAACTATAGATAACTCTGTCTCCTTTACTCACATGTTTTTAGGACGCATTCCGAACGCTCATTCGGCAACGACTTAAAGTGTGCGTCTTCAAGACGTCATTGCATGAAAAAGCAAAACAATTTAGTTTAAGTCTTCAATTGAGGCACAATAAGAGTTCATGGTAGGTCTGCTGTAAGTGCTATCACTGTGTCACTATGACACAATAAATAATAGAGGGAGAATGAATTTCGTTTACTTTCGTAAAAAGAGAGACAGATCATTTGCTTTTTGTAATGTCTCTTTTTTTATAATAAGGCACAATTTAGGCTGACTTCCCTACTCTAGTCTAATAACTCTATGACTGGAATGCCTACCGAACTATCTTCCATTGCCGCTTCTTTGAAAGCATCTCGTTTATATGTGGCAGGAAATTGCCCGTTTAAAAATTTAATGCCCGTTTTTACAATGATTTGTAACAACAGGAATTAATTATTTTTCAGAACTATTGACTTCGATCATAGTTTTTTAAAGAAATTGTTACGTAATAATATTCCTCTTAGATTACTTTGAAATTTTGCTAACAGCTTATTGAAAAGCCTTTTATTTATTATTTATTTATTTATTTATTCTTTATGCATACAGACAAAAAAAATACATATATATTATATGTACAAGAAATAATTTATAATATGGTGCAAGGGCGGTCTTATCGCTTTCAGCGATCTCTTACAGACAATCCGTAAGTAACGAATCTAAGTAAAAGAATAGGTTGGTGCAACACAAATATAATAGAGAAATTGATCTATTCGCCTATATACATACATATAGTTAATAGATTACATAAATTTTGAATACTAATATTACACATATACTCAACAGCATACATACCTTAATACATATTCTTATAAAATACTACATACTAATATTAACAAATAGATAAATAATAATTTTTCAAACGACTCTTAAAAACGTGCACCGATTCGGAATGACGGATATTCGCCGGGACAGAGTTCCAAAGTAATACACACTTTACCGTATAAGAACTGCCATACCATTGGGTTCGACTGCGTGGCGTTTTAAGCTTGTTATCGCTGCTGGATCGCAAAGTCAAGTCTTTATCAGAACCAAGAAAGCTAAAACGCTCCTTTAGGTACTTTGGAGTTTGTGGGTTATACTGGGTGGCCTTTTAACTTGACTTGTGTTAAATAATTTTTACGTTAATTTCACCAATATTCGTAAACGCTACTAAAGTTCTTAGAACCCTTTACAATTAGTCGACATCAATTAGTTTACATAAATAGTCTTGTAGGTTAGTACGAGCAGTTTGTTTCAATTAAAGGCATAATTACTTCAATTTAACATCTGATCTTTCGTGTTTAGAAATAGCTATGAGAATTAATGTGTTTGGCCACAAATAGCATAACAACATTTAGATCGGGATTATTTACTTGATGCGATAAATTCATTAACCTTGTGATAACTGGTGTCTTTAGCCATAGCTAAAGCAACATTTGTTTTAAATATAACGTTGGACATTGTTTATCTTTTAAAGGAGAAGTATTGATCTCTGCAACACAGTTTATAAAAAGTGAAAAGTAAAGTAACGACCTGTTACTATCATACTGTTGTTCCTCTCCCTCTCTTTTCTCTCTCCTCTCACAGTTTATATTTCTGCTTAATCACCCTTTATTATTTTGTTTTGTTCTATTTATTGTTCCCAATAACCATTATTATTATTATTAATATTTATTTGTGGAAAATAGCGAAACATGTTTATTTATTCAATTATTTATTATTTTATCAAAAAACTACTTATAGTACCCGGCAATTAATAATGCGCATCGAGGCTTAGAGAGAGAAAATCGGGTAGATTCTGCTTCATAGAGCATTTTCTCTGTCGCACAGACTGTCGAACCCGTGTGTGACAGTGACAGCACTCTACGAAACCGATCTGGGAGGCTGCTTCGTTCTACACATTGATGTGCATTATTTAATGACGGGTACTATACTTTACAGCGACTCAATGCGATGACGGAATTACAATAACTAATTGTATTTTTACCAACAACATTTGCGTCACAAAAAATTCGAAATAACAAATAGTCGAAATTCCTGTCTTTGTTACTTTATACAGAGAGAGAGACTAGGAGATATTTATTTATTTATTTTACAAAATAATTTTACATGTTTATATTAAACTTAATCTAGTAAAGCCGTAAGCAAACCGTATGATTGGGTACTGAGTAACGGGTGCGCCATCTAGTACCGAGTACCGAATCGTTACTCACGAATGCTATTCGTTACTCGTTACTCGCATCTTTCGTATCGGTACGTATTAGTAACTACATAATACGGTCCTTATCTGTGGTTTGAATGTGTGCTGTCGGTGAATTTAAATGAACCTTACGAAGAACAATGTTTGTTTTTTTTTTTATTAAGCCCCTTAAAATAAATATTTTTAAATTATTTCAAATCTCCTTTAAAATATTTTTTTATCCTATTTTATGTTCAATTTCATTCTAAGCGAACAATATCTATTTTATTCTCACAGTTAAAATAATAAATCCATTTCAAAATCCAGTAGATTCCGCCTACAATTTACTAGTGCTTTTAATTTTTATTCTACAATTCTAACTTTTTTTTTATTAAATCAAGACTTTGTCAAAAAAAAATGAAAAATTCGCCTAACGCAGTTAGGTATGCAAGTAAATAAGTATTATGTCGCGCCGATATCATACCGTACGGGAATACGACTCGAGAGTCGAGACGTTCCTTTAATGCTATTGTAGCAGGTATCAAAAGTAACGAATAAAGTACCGATACGATAGTAACGAGTACTGTAGTAGTAACGAACACATACGGGTACTCTTTTTGTCGTTACTCTTACACCTCTATAATCTAGTGACTGGAAGCTTCATTTAAGCAACTAATGTCTACTTGGAGCCATACTTCCATAGCTCTATGTACTTACTTAAACTTATACATGTAAATTAATAACATAAAAATTCGAATTTAACAAATAAAAATATTTTAAAAATATAAAAATATATATAACCTTACCTTCTTAGCTATGCGATTTAGGGTGCGGAGGGCACGCCTTCTTGCAAACGTTGGTCTGCCGTCAGCAGCGGTCCGCGTTCCCGTTCTATGAATCTGTCCGAGGCAAAGATACCAACATGGGCCAGTATGATCGTATTGCTTACCTTCACACGTATTAACCTAATCATGTACTCCAGTATAACCGCATTTCTTACCTTCCCTCGCACTAACATATACGAAAAGAGGGTTCAAAACTTTTGCTTCGCGTATAGATAATGTATGCCTACGTGTTGATAATAACCAAGAAAAACCAATGAAAACATCTTCGAGTCGAAAGAAAAGAAGAAGTTCCTCCATATTTTTCTTCGCTATTCCAGTGTTGTCAAATAGTTACTAAAAAATCGGTGGTAATCAATCCTTGATAATCAATTTTTGCTAGCAAAATTGTTCAACTATTAAACAAACTGGTTAGATAGTTACTCAAAAATCAGTTATCCATTCCTAGAAAATCAACATTGCCAAAAAAATTGCTTCAGCTTTTGAATTTCACAACAATCTGACTTTTAATTTAATAGGTATTTTTAGTTTCTTCCAAGAACAAATATTACAAAGTACCCTGGTATGTAAGAACCCTAAAAAGGAGATAAGATTATGCATAATGCTTCCGAAATGATAAGCTCAACTATCCAAGAGGCCGCGTCATTCCTTTGATAACTAATGGAAATTGTTATAACGACGCCTGCATTTATCACGACTGTGTAAATGTTCTGGACCTTTATTTACTGTTAAAGTTGTTTTATTTACAAAATAATGTCTTAATTATAAATACGTAATATATATGCATATTTCTTCGTGTTGTTAATTTATTTATTGGGCTCGACTTATCATCATTCTCCTGCCCTTATCCCACTATAAGTAGGGTCGGCACAACATGTTATAAAAATGTTGTCACATGATTTGGCTACGTATTTTACGACCGGCCGCCTGCCTGACGTCAACTTACCTTAATCGTATTTTATGAGCCCTCGGTAAGAAAGAGGGTGGTCTATTCTACGCAGCCGGATTGTGGTATCCGGCTCAACTGTCTTTCAATAAAAAATTTCAACAAGTAGGCAATTCAGAATTCAATAATATTACTATCGGAAGGTGTAATGAAATTTTTAAGCAGTTTGAGTTGTCTTAATATATAAAATGGGAAAATTGATTGTTACCAAGGGCGTTATAGTAGTTTATGATATGTTGCATAATAAGGGTTTTTGTTATAAGACCAAGTTATGTAAAGTATCATACACTACTTTATCCACTCTCATACTATAATACGTAAAACGTACGTTTCCATTCCATGAACTCGTGGTAACATTTAATATAGTTGCTCCTAGATTTCGTCGGCAACAGGTTCACGGTCATGTTTGACGCAGCTTTCAGAATATCTGGTGGTGTACGATTACCACTATCCCCGCTCTCAGACATGTTTTTATACAAAAACTTATTTTTTTACAAACAAAACTAAACTTCGTTTAAATATTGAAGACATTTTTTAAATGTCATATATTGGCGCCAAGGCGCAAACATCGATTGCGCATGCGTGTTGCGTCGCCGCGGACCCATTCATTGAAACCTTTTTTTTTAAGGTAGAGGTTCAACCTCCTTGGTCTAGCTGGAAGTTGTATAGGTGTATCGTTATGATTAAAAAGTTACATTATGATACAGGTGTCCATACAAGACCTGTATCGTAATGAAACTTTTTAATTTTTTATTTTTGGCCTGTACGTAATGATTGTCATAAGAATTTTGTTTTCAGTTTTATAATCTTTGTATTATAGTATCAGAGTAGATAAAATTTATTACAGTTGTAAAAATCAACGTAAGTTTTGATTGCCCCATAATTCTAGACTTTTTAATTTTTCATTCAGCTTTTATTTAACAATGTATGTATATGTAGGTAGAATCTTTCCAGTTAAATTTGACCCACCTTCGGGTCTTATTGGGTTGCAATTTTACATTCTGGTCCAGTCCCCATGGCCATGCATGCTTACGATAAGGATGGCCTGATGCTGCTGTCAGGATTGGCTCCAGATGAGATACTCAAAGCCTAAGAAGTAAAACTAAGAAAAGCCTTTTTAACTTGACTATTCTCGAATAATTTTTAGTTGAGATTTGGAATGAGTGTAAATAAAAAGGTGTTCGTCTCACAAAAAATACATTTAAGCCTGTAGTTAAAAATGACTTTACAAACTGGACGCGTTCAGTAAGTATATTTGCTATATTTAGATTTTGAAACAAACCGAGGTTTGAACTATCTTAAAGTATCTCGTTTCTTAGGCTTCGTTAAATTAATTATCAAACGTCGTATTATTTTGATTATACGTAATTCGCTTTACTTAATAAAAAGTAGCAGGTAAAATAAAATTATTTACATAAATGCACTGTAATAAATACATATCTTTATTACTTGCGTTTATTTAGTACATACATAAACAAATAAAACTATATAAATCTTTATTTCTGTGGCAATAAGGGTATTATTTTCTGGGATAATGATTTTTGGGACAAGTTTAGATATTTCCGAGATATATCTCTTCCATGGTTTAACTGCAACCGTTAAAGCTTAGATGTCTTCGAAGATTTCTTTTCCCAGAATTGTATAAATTTTTTAAGTAGGTACCTATCCTTTTCATTAATATTTCAACCTGCAATTACTAAAACGTCTTTTTTTACTCTTAGTTGGCTAAATATTTTAAAGGTTTCGGCTGAATTGGCAAGTCATCGCGTGCTGGTTACATATAACATTCGGATATGCCGTGCAACGGGCATATTAAGTTTCATTATTAATTCCATTGTCACTATTAGGTGAAATCGTTGCCGAGTGCATATAAGTTTATCGGAAACAAACATATAATTGAATTTATTATTCAGTTCAACCATATCCTTATTGAGTTTTTAGGTGAACAAGGATTCTAGAATGACGTTACTCGCCAAGATATCTCTCCTTATGAGGATCCAAGTGGGCGACCAGAAAGTCGAGTTTTTATATTTGGTTGTATTGTTAGTTATGAGATTCAATTCTGATATTATTAAAACCGAAGAACTAATAACAATGACGACTTAGGCAACGAGGTGCAATACGTTAACGACACAATGTAAGATCGTGAAGGACTCGGGCCCGTCTCGACCTTTGACGCTCAATGAGTGACATTTCAAGAGACTATTACTGTCAAAACGCTATTAACAACATCAGTATTTCACTTGCAAACAATGCGTGACGGCTGCGAAGCGCAATAAAAATGATTAGTTTCTATTAAGATTACCCACTGTATTCGGTCGTTGCTCGTTATAGAAACAATAACCATTTACTAACTGGTGCATGAAGGGTCATGAAATAAATACAGCGTTTTAGTTAATACGTTTTATATTAGGTAATTTATAACAATACTTTTAACAGTCTTAAAACGAACGACTTAGTGAGTCAAACGAGCGGTCAACGCCGTCCTATCTACAGTATGTACAAGTAATTCGGTTAGGCACAGGTGAGCGAGGTGAAGGCGCGCGGCACAGGGTTCGGCGGCGCGCTGTACCGCTGAAGGCCGGCGCACTGTCCCGCGCCGCGCGCCACCGCCTCGAAGAACTGCCGCAAATCGCTCACTGACCTCGTTGGAGGCGCTTGGAGGTCGTGCAAGGAAGCCGCGCGTCTCGGCGTCGTTTCCAACACCGCGGTCGGGCGAGCCAATTGCTCGCTACTTCGTGCCAAACTTCCGCTCTGAGACAAAGATTCGAACAAAGCACGCCTCTCCCTCACGGGAACGTACTGAGACACTGCCTCGTGCGCGTTCGGCGAACAAGATCTAGCGCGGTTCTCCAAAGAAACTGCTTTCCTTCTCGCAGCTTCCATAGTAAATCTACCTCTATCCACTCTGCCCGTAGGACCCTCCCATCTTTTCAGGTACCGGTGTCGACCTAACTCATTTTCGTTTGCTCTCGCACGCGGTAACGTGTGGTGTTGCGGCGGACTCGCGTTCAGTTTGCTGCAATTGTCGCATTTGATGACCTCGGCTTTCCGTATTGGCGCATCGACCACATCGATGGTCTTCAGTGCGTCTAGTGAAAGAGACAGGTCCAGACTGCGATCGGACGATGAATCATAATCGTCGTCTTCTACGACGATGCCCTCGTCCGTTGCGGCAGGCGAGTGATCTCGCCGAGGTAGCTGGGTCTCCGTAGCGGTCAATAGCCTTCTCCTTGCTCTTGGAGGCGGTCGAGGGGGGCAGGCAGGCGTCTCTTGCTGAGGTACCTTCTTTGGTTCTTTACTACATGTGTCGGCAGCCGATAGCACGTCCAAAAATCTGACTTGTGGTAGAGGTGTTTGTCCAAGTATTTCAACGCATAATGCTCGTACCCACCGGGCGTATTCCGTCGCATTGCAAGCCTGCAACAAAGAAAGGGTGGAATTATTATCGTTTATAATAGCGGTAGCAGATTTATGGTTCAATCGTTACCAATATGAATGGAGCTTAAATTATGACAAGAATATGTATAATAGAATCATAGATAAAACACTTTAAAGGGTAGCTCTGTACGGATTTCAAGAACTAGTTTGAACTATACTATTTAGTAGAGGGGCAAGGATATCCTCTCATCGTAACATGTTTCTTTACGTGTCAACACCTTCGCTTTCTAGCCCTTCTTATGTTAAACAGGGCCATCAAAAGATTGCGGAATACAAAGGAGCAATGATGGGTGTTGCGCTTTACTGAGGTCTATTAAATCGAGCGAGTCGTGAGAAAGGTGAGTTTGAAGGGGCCCCCAACGTCTCGCAAGATGTCGGTATCCTATTGTGTAAGCAAGTCTTAGACTAGTAGTATTGCTTAAAATTATTAAATGTCAAATATTTTAATAATTTATATTAAAAAATTTATGCGTACGTATGCGGTTGATTTTAAGAATTCTTAATTCTTACGCTTCCAGATATCTTGGTTTGGTCAGACCTATTTATTAGTGTGTATTTCTTTATAAAAAGATTTGAACCTCAGCAACCGCTGGGAATATAACACTGAATGAGCCCAATAATTATTCATTTTGTGAATTCAGGCAAAGCGTATTTGAAGATGAATTAAAAATAAAAATTAATAACAGAACAAATAAGTATAAACAAAATTTTTGCTAAATCGACAGAAGTCAAAGAAAGAGGGATATATTAAAAAATAGAGATGGATGAACTTTTTAAAATTAATTTAATTGGCATTTTTACAATTAAATGATTTGTAAAAATTCGGCATTGTAAAAATAAGACGGTGGATTTGCAAAAAAGAAGTGATAGGTTGTGTTGAATAATATTGTACATTATTGACAACTATTTTATTTACCATAAAATTTATCATATATTAATATTAGGAAACATGTTATACGTAGCACAACTCGTGATATCGAATTGATTATCTATTTTATTAGTAACAAACGTGTGTAAAGAAATTGTGATAATGAGACATGTGGCGTGCGTAGCAAATTATCTTTAGTTTGCCAATAATATGCGCTTCGGTCACATGCCCAGGGCATTGTTTGACGACAATGCTTTTCATAAATTATTTGCAATGTATTGTTGGTAAACGTGACTTCTTCAATGTCATATAGTAGGGCTAGCTTGGGCGTCAGAGACCAGTCGAATATCAGATGCCCCGAGGATTCACACGCAATCCAAGGGTTAGTTGGTTACTTAAAAGTAACTGAATATAGACGAAAATCGAGTAAGAAGGATTCTTTATTGCATTGTTTGGATCCAAATTTCTCCGAATTTAAAATTACCTATATGTAGACCAATAAGTTTAGGCCTACCTCAAAGCAAATTCCGTAAGAATTATTTTTAAGCGTTACGTTTCAATAATTTATAGAATTAGGCGTTACTTTGCGGAGATCCATAATACAAAAGTAATAATAAAATTATTTTGCTATAATCCGCGATACTATCTATATTTGTATCGCGGATTATATTAAATAGCATAATTTAAATAGCAAAATAATTTTATTATTACTTTCGTTAAGTTTAGTAATAGTGATTTATAGATTACTTTATTATTATCAATTCATTTAAATATTAATTTAATTTATCGGATTGACTCGTAAATTCCTTACTTCCTAACTTCCATTCAATCCTTTTAAGTTTTGATCAGTTTTATAATCGACTAGGATGATATTTATATTTTATAATAAATATAATGTCTATATAAGTGACGTATGGCTCAAATGGCAAACTTGTTTTATGTGGTCATAAATTGCTTCATAAACTGAGGGACTAATCTAAAAAATAATAATCCTTGCTTTTGTGTACAGCGAAATATTAACGTTCTTGACGCGGCATTTTCAACTTAAACTTGCGGATAATTTTTGCATAGTTGTATAAAGACAATTGCCGTGTGGTATTCGACTGAGTAGAATAAACCACCCTAATTCCTCGCCGAGGTGTCGTAAAAGGCGACTAAGGTAAGTCGACCCGCCGTGTAAGTTCCGGTTGAGTAGAATAGACCACCCTCTTTCTTACCGAGGGGTCGAGGAAGAAAACAACTAAGCTAAATTGCGGCCACTCGTAAAAAACGCAGCCAAATCATGTGACAACATGTTTTTAACATGTTGTGCCGACCCCACTTAGAGTGAGTTAAGGACAGGTGATGAGTTGTATAAAGACATAAACAGGCCCATTTTAGTTAGAACTTTCATATAAGCAAATAAGCATCAAGAAGGATGCATCGAACCGGGCAAAGTTCATGAAAGAAAACTAGAAAGACCAACTATATAGTACCAAAGTAAATATAATGGTAACTTAATACACAAGCTAAACCTTTCTATGTACGAACAACTCTTTACTTAAAGTATATACATGAAAGTAATCGCTATCAACAAGCTCGCTTTTTTGTTTCCTTAAAGTTAGCACCAATTTTTGCTCTTATACATATATTGTAAGTACAATAAAGTATACTTTAAGTTATAATTTATTAATATTCTCTTAACTAAACACTAGATTTGTGTTTGAGTTTAAATGTATCAACTTTTAAATCAATAATAGCATAAATACAAGTTCATATCTACGTACTATATTATTGCGCAAGATACCTTTATACATTCATTATATTGATGACTAATTAAGATATAAATTGCGTGTTAACGTATACGTTAATGCCATACCTGCACAATTATGGTTAATTGCAAGATAAACTATAGTCAATGACTATTTAATAGGGATGGGACAAATCCAAATAAATCGGAAACCCCGTAGTCAAACCGGTTTTTAATTTTATATATAGGGACTTATAAACCTATATATCAAATAAAAAGTTGATATTTATCTTAATTTATTCGAATTAATATTAATTGTGATTTATTAAATGTCAAAGAATATTCAAATTCAAAAGTTTAAATTCAAATTTTAATTTTAATAATCTTCCATTGCTATTTCTACAAAAGTATAATTCAATATGATTTTATTTTTCTTAGTAATATTGCAGATATAATACTAATTTTGTTTATAACGTTTTCTAATTGAAGCTGTATAACTGATTAGCAAACAGCTTGGACTTACTAGTTAGTGTAACATCTACTTAACAATATACTGACAAATATTAAATAGTGACCCTTAAACTGTAACCTCCATGAAATAGTAATCATTAATTAACTTAATGTTCACGCAGCTTACGGACGACGTAATTTGTATTGTTTGCAATATTTCGACTCCAATAAATGTATTTTATCACCGATGGTGAAGTTGATGTAATTTAACAAAAACAAAAATAATGATGCAAATAAGTTAGAATGTGTGATCGTTGAGTGTCAACTTACTAAAAAAAAGTTAATAAAATTAACATTTTACATCAATTAATACTTAGGTCATGCAGCGCAAGATTTGTTTTTATCATATATCTATTAGTTTTTACTGCTGTAAGAACTTTAATACCCGAACTTCTTAAATAGTTAAATTATGTCCTTGCTGGTAAATAAATCACACTTTAAAATATACCAAAAATAAATACCATTAGATACCACAAGAGCTAGCATATATCAGTTAGCTTACTTAGTTAGTTCTTAACTTCGAAATAAATCATGCATTTCCGGAAACCAAGAAAAATTCGTTAATCAAGCTTCCATTTCCAATTAAAAAATATAATTTTGTAGTAGTAAAATATAATTATAAATGTAATAATCGGATATTTCAACAGTTTCGAGTCGGAAACGAGAAATCCTTTATTAAATCTCTATGGAAGTAATTTCAGTAGTTAAACATAATTTTAATCCGAGTTTTCGACTGTGTCTAATCCGAACAATGCTGCGTCACATCACTAGAGAATACACGTGTACAGTATTTATGATATCGAATAATTGCAATACTAAACGCGTCTCCAAGGACGAAGGTTTGTACTACATTCTTGTGCAGGGCAAATTATAGACGGAAAATACATGTTAAATTAAAATTTGAACGCTCCTGTAGCCACGATATACGACCAATAATTATTACAAAAAAGATATTACGGCGTTACAGTAAATAGAAAATATATATAGTGCTAAATGTATAGTGGACTATCCGTTTTTTCATACCCGATACATGTAGGATTCGTAAAAACACATGCATAAACCTCCACCACTGCCACCACAATACACAAGCACTACACACGTTCACTATCACAAACTCAACAATCGTTTTAGCGATTTTGTGGTGGAGTCTATCTCCTGATGATGCTTCGGTTGCGGGGCGAAACGGCGAACGAAACGAGGAGATAGAATCCACGACAAAATCGCTAAAACGATTTTTGAGTTTGTGATAGTGAACGTGTGCTTGTGTATTGTGGTGGAGGTTTATGCATGTGTTTTTACGAATCCTGTATGTATCGGGTATGAAAAAACAGATAGTCCACCATACATTTAGCACGATATATATTTTCTATACACTGTATAGCGGATTATAGCAAAATAATTTTTATTATTACTTTTGTATTATGAATCACCGCAATTAACGCCTAATTTTATAAAATATTATGGCGTGTTACTGGTTTTTTGATTGAGCTAAATTTTGGTTCAAGAGACTTATAAAGACGGATACAGTAAACAGAATCTATTCTACAATAGTAATAATGAAATTATTTGCTATGATCCGCGATAAAATAAGTAGAACGTATACATATATAATGATAAATGTAGCTATGCGATTTTGTCGTAGAGTCTGTCTCCTGATGATTCTTTGGTTGCGGGGCGAAACGATTGTTGATTTTGTGATACTGAACGTGTGTAGTGCTTGTATATCGTAGTAGCGGTGGTGGAGTGTGCATGGGTTTTTACAAATCCTTCATGTATCGGTATAAGATCAGATAGTCCACGTTACATTTAGCTTTATATACTTTTTCTATTTACTTAACCGCGGATTATAAACAAATAATTTCATTATTACTTTTTTATACGTAAAGTAACGGGATTCTGGAGCCCTAAACGTCCACCAGTTGCTTCGATGTATCTATCATTTTTAGCGGTTTTGATTCAAAATATTTTTATAATAAACAATTTAAAATAAATTTATACTATCATCTGTCTTTTACACTTTCAAGGGTTATCCGTTGCGCCAATATTGATGAAATTTGAAAATATTGAAGAATACATCGAGATAACATATAGGATTAGGAAAATCCCATTTTTATTTAGAATAACACATATTATTGAGGGTATAGCCGTGTGGTATCCGGCAGAATACAATAGACCACCCTCCTTTCTTACCGAGGTGTCGTAAGAGGCGACTAAGGTATGTGCCGTGTGGTATCCGGCTGCATAGAATAGACCACCCTCATTTCTTACCGAGGTGTCGTAAGAGGCGCCTAAGGTAAGTTGACGTCGGGCAGGCGGCCGGTCGTAAAATACGTAGCCAAATCATATGACAACAGGTTTGTAACATGTTGTGCCGACCCCACTTAGAGTGGGATAAGGGCAGGAGAATGATGATGACATATTATTGAGGGTTCATAACAGATTAAGTTGGTGTGTACGTAGTCGCGCGTACCGGTAATTAATGTTTTAAAATAATAAAAACTATACAGTTTACTGTTATAAAACAATATTATACACGGCAATTATTTGTATGTGGTTACATATTTTGCTACTGAGGAAACAAGCCTTCCACTGTTATTACAACGAAATTAAGAAAAATACTCTGGCATGTGAAGTTGTCAGCTTAATTGTCCTTAAACATATAGCGCCACAACCGGTATATAGACCTTGATGGTTAAATGCCGTGTTTGATGAAGAAATCGCTCGGTAACCAGATCCGAACGTCTTACTGATAATTGAAGCGAACGTTTCTAGTTTTCTTTTAAGCGTTATTATTTAATTGAGGTGATTTGCTAAAACTTAAATTTAAATAAGATTAATAAATAGAACCGAGATAAAATTAAAGCGCAGTTTACTAAGATATATAAATAACTAAAAATGGTAAACACACGGTCGTCCGTCCCCAAAGCAACTTAAAACTTGTGTTATATGGGTGACAAACAATTGGTGAATATATAATTTTTAAATACGTTCTTAAATACATATATGCACCCAGGGTGTAAGAACCAACCAATTGTTTTTAGAAACATTGGTCTTTGGACCAATAACCATAGGACACAGGTACCGATGGTTCCCTATGAACTTTTTCGAGCCGTTAAGCGAAAACGTTTACAACCACTGACTCCACAAGTATAGTTACTTGAACATTCTACAGTCTAATAATATGGTTAATCAGGAATTACAATTGAAAATCTGAACAAATATAATTGCCAAGTAGTTATCTGAAAGTTAGTCAAAATCTTAATATTACTTCCTTAGCTTGGAACAGCTGAAATGTCAAAGAAAAGGATTAAAATCCATATCTTACATTAGAGTTTGGATTGGATATTCTTTGTAAAACTAAGTAAATAGCTCTTACAAAATTTATATTACTTACAGATGTTTACATGTTTATGACAGGGACATTCGATTTTCCTACTTATTTGTCCCTATTTTTAAAACTTAACAATATGTGGTCAGTCTATTGTTTAAGCTCAACTAGGGAACGTATTGTGTTAATATACAATGTCATTGTTAATCAACGTAACAGCAAAAACAATTTTAAATTTAGTTAAAATTTTTCATTAATATTAAAGGTTTTGCATAATTAAAGATTATGACACATAAGAAAGGTAATAAAGTGTGAGTGGTGATTTAGTATGAATTGTACTAGTCGACAAAATTAACAAAGAGTTGGAAGTTCTTTAACCTACACGACAATTCATTATTGCAAAAACTTAAAGACGAACTGTTTTAAAATTAAAAGAACTTTTGTAACAGTAGTGTTATTAAAATAACATATTAGCAGTATTTTTATAGAAAACTAAGATGATGATAAAAATGCGTGGATATAGCTACTTCTCTACTCTGTACAAAATAGCAATAACCAAATGTAACTAGTTATAAGAATTTCATTTGAAAAGAGCAACCAACTCGTTTCTTGCTGGCTCTTCTCGGTAGGAACAGCTTTCCGAACCAGCGGTAGATTTTGAAGATTCAAAAGCACTTGTTAAGAAATTTTCTTGAATAAAGATATTTTAAATTTGAATTTGAATTTGATGTAATAAGAAATGGGTCATCGAGTGATTTTGCTTAAAAATTTGTGGATAGTGGATTTTGTAATCTAGATTCTGCATAACCCCATGTCATAGGTGATATTGAAGAAGAGAGTTAGTTAGGTTCTGGAATAGAGAAAAAGATCTGTAGTGAAAAAAAGATTATGTGAATAATGTCATCTCTCTCTCTCTTTGATATCTCTTTATGAAATCTCTCTTCAATTCAAATTCACAATGGATCACTTCTTCAGGGAAAAGTTCCAAAAGTTATTGAGAACATTTCCCTTCATAAAACACAAAAAGGGAACTAAGTAGAACTTAGTTCTCTCCCTTCATCTTTGGCGCTTGATTTTACTAATGATGTGAGTATTCTTTTGTTTCTTATAAACGACTCATGAAAATTTTTTAAAAAATTGTATTATGAAATGTGTAATAAAACGTCATTCTCATCGACAAACAAAGTTACATTAACTGTGGTTACAACATGTCTTCATAAAAATAAATTATGGGAATAGCATTCAGAAACAAAAACGTGAAAATACAGGGTTATAATTGTGATGACATTTCGTATTGAGAAACAAAAGTATAGATCAATTATTATATGTATTGCACATTCAACTAATATGTATAATAAAATACAATAGAATTTAGAAGATATATTTTTAATTACAGGACAGGGTGTGGGGATGGTGCATAAACTATATTAGCATACCTACACCTACTACATAATATCTATATATACCTATTATAAAACAAAGCCCTTAAAAGCAATCTGTCTGTATGTGTTCAATTTTCGAACCAATTTTTGTACAGTTTTTACTAAAAGATAGTGCAATTCTTTCCAAAGGTTTAAGTTAATATTACATTACCGTGTAAATTGAAGAGGTCGTGCGGTTGTTTTTTAAAGATATAAATGAATTAAAAAAAAAGGAAGTAATCCCTTACTGAGTGAGTGATTCGATTCGGTGAGTCGATTCAGTCATTTTTTTGCCTCTTTAAGTCCACTCGTTCGCCACTTAGCTATTACAATTTTACAAATATCAGCAAAATTAACCTTTGTATTCAATTTATACTTTAGCAGTTTTTCAATGCCTGAAAATACGGAATAAATCGACATTTTTTAAAAGCAAAACCTAGCTAAATAGATTTATCACCCCCAAAACCCCCTGCATACTAACTTTCACTAAAATCGTTGGAGCCGTTTCAAAAATTCAGATTATATAGACATATATATTCTTCATACATATTTCATATATATATTTCTATAGATATAGAGATATTAGATAGATAGGTATCGTTAAATTTTATAATTTGTATAAATAATTGTTTAAAAGATAATATAAAGCTGATGTTTACATCTTCCAAATATTAGATATTAATGTCTATATTAACTTATCATTATAGATAACGCGGATATTTTACAATTAACCAAAATGTCGATAGCATATAGCGGGGAATTTTTGCCATTTATCTCAACCTTTGATACTTAACCAGGTCAGCTGTTATGTGCTAAAAGAGTTAAGATTATTTTCTATAGGTTTGGTGTTATTTAAAACAGACCATTAATGTTAAATACAAACACGAAATACGAATATAAAAAGAAAGCTCGTTCAAGTTTAACTTCCTAATTATTTACTTCCGCTGGACATGTGGCATAGACTGAGCCGTTGTATTCTTCTGTTCCTTTGTAGCCGTTCTTTGTCATGTGAAATTTAGTATAAACTCAAACTCAAACTCAAAATATTCTTTATTCAAGTAGACTGTTTACAGTACTTTTGAATCGTCAAATGTTTTCAAGAAGTTAACACTGATTCGGAAGTTTGCTCCTACCGAGAAGAACCAGCAAGAAACTCGGCAGCCATTTTTTTTTAAATATATATTTTTTTACAATTTGATTGATGGTTACAAATTAATCGTTACAGCTTGGTGCGTAGCTGACTGCACCAAGTATAAGTATAAGTTAAATTACCCCTCGTACGCACGACAGGTTTTTTACCGTGCATTAAAAATACGTCGATATGAAACAAATGGGTATTCAGATATGTACTCACATGAAAGCGCTTTTAAAACGCGACGTATTTTTATCGAGCAGTGTTCTATTTTAGGCGTTAAGCCATACGAATACCATACGAACTACTTATAACTTATAACGCCTACTACTTATAACGCCTATTGCGGAGTTATAACGCGACGTTTTTTTTACGCCCGTGCGTACGAGGCATTAAATGCCTGTCTTCATTTCACATGGAGAAGAAATAAGCAGATTTAATTTCATTCTGATGATTTTTTTTAAAACTTCACATATGTCAAATAAATATTTATCAGAAACATTAACTTGGTTTGCGATGAGAACCATTTTATGGAAGGATTAACGGGAAATCAATCAATTTTTATATTTTTTTAAATAGAGTAGCCGCTAGGTTTCTTTTGGTTCTTCTCGGAGCAAAGTTCCGAATCAGTGACAGCTTTTTTAAAAACATTAAGCCCCATCCGAAGAATAAAATTACATATTAGGTATATAAACACGGAACTTTTTACTTTATTCCTCGGATGGAAAGATTTGAATAAGTCTACTGGAATAAAGAATATTGAATAAGTAATCACATGGACAACTTTCGTTTGTGATGAAAGTTGTTATTTTTTAATTACATTACACATTTTGTTTACAAATACCTGTGTATTGTTGTTAGAGCGGTAATTAATTTATGTATTACTCACGTGAAACAATCACACAATGCCATCAAACGTGACATATGACATGTGCCAGTTTAGTTAGCTATACCTAATATAATTTCCTTGTCTAACCGCAAATGGGTGATAGGATATTGTAAAGCAAGAAGGTATTAAAAATTTTCGCGACGAATTTTTTTTTTTAATAACAAATAAAGTCAAAGGGCTGGCCCTTTTTTCGCACAAAGAATCAGTTTAGCGATTCAACGCGGCATGATTTGTATAGTACTAGCGTGTAAAATTTAAGTTAGGCATAACTTGTATATTTTTGTTGTACATAAAAAAACAAATAGATTTATTAACTATATTCTTGACAAATTAAGGACATATGTACCCTTTTATCTATATTATTCACTTTACTTTTTGTAAAAAAAAAATTGTATTATTGATGGTACTTAAACGCTTAAGTCGACGCGACCGCGAACTAGCGGGATTCACTTGCTACACATATAATAAAACAAAGCCCCCATAAGTTTGTCTGTATGAGTTCGATATTCTCAAAATCTACTCAAAACATTTTTGTACGGTTTTCATTCAAATATTATTAATAGTGCAAGTCATGTGTATAGTTTAGGTGAATTTAATATAACATTAAAGTTCGCGCGTGTGTTTGTTGTTTGTTTGTGTTTTTACGAATCCTGCATGTAACGGGTATGAAAAAAAACGTATAGTCCACTATACATTTAGCACTATAAATTTTTTCTATTTACTGTATAGCGGATTATAGCAAAATAATTTTATTATTTTAGCGAATATATTATTAAAATAAAATTACAAGCGAAGTAAAAGGTGATAAAAGATGTACATTTCGTTTTACTTATTACTTTAGGGGTATGGTCGACACTGAAAAACAGGGTTAGGGGCTACCACAACGTATACTGAACAACCGGTGTTCCTTTTTGCAACGTCACATTTCTCTGCATAGGTATAATGTTATATTATCTTTATTCTATAACTGTACTGTTTGTAGGGTGAGTGTGACAGTTGTGAATAAAAGGTTTTGATTTGATATGATTTGAATCCGCCGTGTGGTATCCGGTTGAGTAGAATAAACCACCCTCTTTCTTACCGAGGGATCGTAAAATACGACTGAGGTTGACGTCAAGCAGGCGATCGGTCGTAAAATACGTAGCCAAATCATGTGCCGACCGCACTTAGATTGAAATTGATGAAAAATTGATTCGTAATGTACAGATTAACAATTATTAAAAAAAACTCTAACATACCTGGAACGTGGCAACAGAGGTCTCGTCCCGCAGTCGCGACAGCTGGAAGGCGTTGGGCAAGTTGGCCGCGGCCCGAAGGTGCAGGTGTCGCAGCGGAAGCCTAGCTGCGGGCCGTCTCGACAGAGATCCATCCCGGGACACCAGCAGGCAGCCTCTGTGCACGTCCGCTCGGACCCACGTCCAGGAATCCTCGTTATCATTGTAATACTGACGGAGAACGCCTGTGGACGAACAAAAATTTGAAGTGAAAACTTATTTAGCGGCGTATCACTTTTTGTGATGGGTAAAAAATGTTCAACTCTTGTTAGGCCACGTGACCTAAACGAAAATTCGGAGGGAGAGTAGACCGCCGGCGCGGCATAGGAGAGGAAGTATGCCCCTCTTTTTCTACCGCACGGCGAAAAATGTATGCCTGCGCGTGCTGTTACGTTTTAGCGGCGCAGGACGCTTGCGCGAAATAAATTTTCGTGTTTTTGTACGATTGCGTAATAAATAAATATTGTATTTTACCACGTGATAGTACTTTTAAACTGACTATTCCCTAAGCATTCCAAAATATCTAATCCAATTCAAAAAATATTGTAAATAAAGTAAGAATTTTTTAATATTGTTATAACGATTTTTAATGATGTTACAAATCTAGAAACATATTGATTAAATATTTATTTATAAAAAAATTATAAAACGTTGGCGATGTATATAATAGACAAAGTAGGAACCGAAATAACCTTGCGGCTCCTGCTTTGAGCATTGCAATGGTACATAAGTCATTTGGGGGGTTGATAATAAAATTCCGCGACCAATTTTAGCAGTTCCTTTTCGAGTGAAAAGTAATGAAATGTAACTAGTTAAAAGAAATACAATTTGAAAACAGCCATCGCCGATTTTTAAGATGTTTTACTATTCGTGAATTATACGAATAAATTAAATTTTGAGAATTTAAAAGCTGTAAAACAACAAAAGTGTTCAAAACAAACCTTTGATTGCGTTATTCCGGAGACCTATTATTTCTGCGCTCTTTAAATCGACTAGTTCCGTTTAAAAAACGTTTAAAGTTTATGTAAACAAATCAGAATACCTACGTTTCTTACATAATGAATTGTCGGACAACGAGTTAATGTCAGCAAAATCTACTTAAGCCTTGAATTGAATAACAAACGCCGGCACGAGCGAAAATATATTGATTTACGTTGATGCGACTTCCTTGATTTGAAAAAGGCCTTTCAGACATGTCAAACATTCAATATGTCATCTTTTCAAATGTCAAATCATTTATGTGTATACTTCGATTGATCATTTACCTATTCAATAGTCAGTCTGTCTGCGTTAACGCATTGCTTTAGTACTTCGCGGCAGATATTATAAAAGTGATTTCAACGTTGTGTTCGACACACACACAAATGCATGTAGTAGCACAAAGCTTTAGGTAGGATGTACACGACAGCAAATTTTGATCGCCGGCGACTCGCGGGCCACTGGAAAATTGGTGTGCCGACGTGAATATTAACAGCGACATAACATCTGATTATATAAAGTCGCAAGTCGCTAGCAATATCGTTGCTGTGTGGACGTAGTATATATGGGACGTAGCTCCTTAATGTCAATATTAAAAAAACTTGGCGGACTTTCGTAATTATTCACGTGAGTTTGTGGTGAAATTTATTCAACTTTACAGAAATTTACCGGTATTATAGATGATTAAAAGGTAAAAGTCGACCCACCGTGTGATATCCGGCTGAGTAGAATAAACCACCCTCATTTCTTACCGAGGTGTCGTAAGAGGCGACTAAGGTAAGTTGACGTCAGGCAGGCGGCCGGTCGTAAAATACGTAGCCAAATCATGTGACAATATGTTTGTAACATGTGCCGATCCCACTTAGAGTGGGATAAAGGCAGGAGGATGATGATGTATATGATTAAAAGCAAAGTTGCCTTTCTAAAGATATTACAAATAACGAAGCACACTAGAAAAGGAAAATATCATCGAAAATTCACTAACATCTACTACCAAATGGACAATGAACGATCGCTTTAATGTGGACACGAAAGCTTAAAGTCGCTTGCGATTCGACGGCGATCAAAGTAGCTGCGTGAGTACTCAGCATTAGACTCCACACTAGATAGAAAAACCACATTTGTGATTAAAACAAGTAGATTAAATTCAAATAATGCGATGGAATTAAGCGATACTTTCTCAAAAACATAAACACAAACTTAACAAATTTTAATTCATCTGTTGATAATGGCTTTATGGTATTTGGCTTTCTAGGCTACTAGTACGATGGCCTTGAAAGATGTTACATTGTTGTACAATTTTTTATATGAATTGGTGATAAACGTGTTTTAGTGAGAAAATATTCGGACTGCGCTGTGTGTCATTCTTTCGTGAACCAATAAACGTCAACTGTTGGACACAGGTTTCCTGAAAGGACTACCACTCTACACGATCTATTGCCTTTCTGAGGACATCTGTCCACCTTACCAAATTCCTGTCTTCCTACGCTGGGTGCGAGGTCGCCACTCGAGCCCACCTTACCAAATCCCTGTCTTCCTACGCTGGGTTTTCCGGTGCGAGGTCGCAACTCGAGCACCTTGAGACCCTTACGTACATTGGTTCTCCGAACTTTGTGCCCCGCGCATTCAGCTTTGTGATCCTTTGAGCTATGTCCGTGACTTTTGTCTTATTACGAATCTCCTCGTTTCCGATTTGATCACGAAGAGATACTCCAAGCAGAGCACTTTCTATCGCTAAACGACTCTGAGCTTTCTTATGAGGGCCATTGTAAGAGATCAAGGTTGAGACGTTTAGTTGATTGTTAAATCAATGTGAAATAATAATTGTATACAGTCATCTTGAAATAAAGAATTAAATATTAGGTCCTTACATATGAAATTGGCGTTTTGTCGTACTGGCCACTTTGATCTCAAATATTACCTTTATGGTTAGGAATTCCAAATTCAAATTCATACAGCTATTTACTCATGCGTTTGTGTTTCAAACCCCCTAATTCATTTGTTTTTTGTTCTTTTGTTTTTTTCTTTGTGTCACTCTGTTTACAAAATGGAAAACATGAAATATCGCGTTATTTACGAGTATGAGTTCCACCGTGGCACCAGTGCTGCAGAAACGGCTCGAATTATTAATGATGTGTATGGTGACGGTGTCGCAAAAGAAAACACAGTGCGTTTTTGGTTCCAACGTTTTCGTTCTGGAAATTTCGACCTGCAGAACAAGCCTCGTGGACGGCCGGAGACCAAAGTTGATAATGAAGAATTGAAGGCTATTTTGGAAGCGGATCCATCGCAAACCACGTCCGAGTTAGCTGCAGGCTCCGGTGTTAGTAATAAAACTATTCTTATCCACTTGAAGCAAATTGGGAAGGTGAAAAAGCTTGAAAGGTAGGTACCTCATGAATTGAGTGAAGCAAACCGACAAACGCGCGTCGACTGCTGCGTTACGTTACTCAACCGGCACAATAATGAAGGAATTTTAAATCAAGTCATTACCTGTGATGAAAAGTGGATCCTCTACGATAATCGGAAGCGCTCATCGCAATGGCTGAACCCTGGTGAACCAGCCAAATCCTGCCCTAAGCGAAAATTGACTAAAAAAAAGTTGCTTGTAAGTGTTTGGTGGACTAGTGCCGGTGTCGTTCACTACAGCTTTCTTAAATCTGGCCAGACGATTACGGCAGATATCTATTGCATATAAGCAACTGCAAACCATGATGGAAAAGCTAGCTGCTAAACAACCGAGGCTGGTCAATCGCTCTAGGCCACACACTGCACAACAGACGGCTACCAAATCAGAGGTGCTTCAATTAGAATGTCTTAGACATCCACCGTACTCTCCGGACTTTGCTCCAACAGATTACCATTTTTTTCGCAATTTGGATAACTACTTGCAAGGAAAAAAAATCAACTCCGATGGGGCAGTCCAAACCGCCTTCAAAGATTTTATTGATTCCCGCCCGAATGGTTTTTTTAGTAAGGGGATCAATGAACTACCTATGAGATGGCAAAAGTGCATACATAGCAATGGAACATACTTTGATTAATTAAATATATTTCATTAAAAAAAAAACGACTTTATGTTCCTCCCGTAGAAAACACCAATTTCATATGTAAGGACCTAATATATAGACAAAAACTCGCAGCTATTATTAAGCATGTTCTCTAACCATCATTCTATTGCCGGTGTATAAAATTTATTTAAAAAATTGCTCAAACAGGGAAATCCTCCGAATAACCTTCCAACATTATACCGCAAGGTCCGTACTGAATTATAAATTATACTTTTAAATTATCAACGCCAATTTTACTTTTGTTTTTATGTTACAATTTTAATTTTAATTGTTAATCATCATTACCCTACCCTTATCCCACTCTAAGTTGGGTTGACACAATGTCTTCATTCCACTCTCGTCTATCATTCGTCAACTCTGCTGCTACTCCTTTTATATGCATATCATTCTTCACACAATTTATCAATATTTTATCGGCCTCCAGTCCTGTATCCATAACTTAATATTTGACTGGCCCGTTGGCGCAGTGGGTAGTGATCCTACAGATCCGCGGGTCGCGAGTTCGATTCCCGCCGAGGGCCAACATTTTCTATAAACAATTTGTTGGTTCTTCGAGCCTGGTCGTGTATTTGTATTTAAGTATGTATTTAAAATTATAAATGTAGGATATTAACCAGTTATCCGTCACCCATAACACAAGTATTAAGTTACTTACTTTGGGGACGGACGACCGTGTGTATAAGTGTCTCATATAATTATTTATTTATATTTATTTAATAATCATTAAAACAAGCTTGTTTGTTCTGTCTTGTGTATCTTTTAGGTTAAAGGAGGAATAGCTATAAATAGCGATGTCGCTTATCTGAGAGTTGTCTCCTGCCGAGACTCAAACTACTTTTAGAAGCTTCGATATCTAGGTCGTATGCTAAGCTAATGCATGGTGTGTTGAGTCAATGTGCGGTGTAGTCTCGGTATTCGCTTTTACAATAAATTTCGGCAATCCATAATTGACCAGTCTACACAGAAGTTTAAAGTGTAAGAAATATGTTTATACATAAACATATTATAAAATTGAAGATTATTTAGATGATAAAAATGCCTGGATTCGAAAATCCTTTTAGCTTCATATAAGAATGTTTAAAAGTTTGACCGCCTAGTTTCTTGCTGGTTGTTCTTTGAATAAAAAATATTTTGATTTCATTTGATTTGATGATGACGTGTATCTTGCCGAGCCAAAGATGCCGCCATGGCAAAAAAATTTCGTGCCTTAATCTTTATTATATTTTAATACTAGCTGTGTCAGCGGGTTCGCCCTCGTCGAAATCAGTTGTCACGAAAAAATTTCCTGCGATCTGCATCTATTGTGGGACTCATTAAAATGAGTTTCAAGTCATTTCGCTTCTTGAGGACCTTTAAAAATAAATTATAGTAAATAGCTTATATGAGTCGTATAATTTTTTTTATATTGAAATATACGCTAGTTTTATACAACTTTATTTAAAATAAGAATTACAGCAGTAATTTGTCATAATTTATACAAAAACTAGCTGTGCCAGCGGCTTTGCTCGCGTGGAAATCAGCATGTCACAATTTTTTTCTAGAATTCAAATTTTGAACATAAAAGTAGTTATTGTGAGTTAACCGTAAGAGATAGAAACATGCTATCGCGGACTTTTTTGTAGTAGTTTTATAGATCTACAATTCTCTACTACATTACTTTAGCGTAATTTAGCTGGTTTACACACCGCATGCGACTAAACGTCCCAGCAAGCAAGTTTTTTAACAACTGCTCGATGTCTGCAGCACAATTTACATAATACCTATATGTACTATTTACTTAAAGTATTCGAAAGTATAGCACTATCTTTTGGTGAAAACTGTACAAAAATTCGTTCAGTAGATTTTGAGAAAATCGATTACATACAGAGAGACAGCTTTGGGACTTTGTTTTATAATAAGTATAGATTATGCTAAAAATCCCATACGCTTAGTATGTCTTATAAATTATGTCCATATAATTTATGGTCGTTACAAGATTGATTTTACCTTAAATTGTTTCCATGGATGTATTTTCATAAATTAATATATAATATTCATTTTATGTATTTTTTATGCCATTTGTTATCGGGAATTAAACACAGAGACAATTACGATAATTTATGTAAAATAAGACATCATTCACCTGCCCTTATCCCACTCTAAGTGGGGTCGGCACAACATGTTGCTAACATGCTGTCATATGATTTGGCTACGTATTTTACGACCGGCCGTATACCTGACGTCAACTTACTTTAGTCGCCTTTTACGACACCTCACTAAGAAATGAGCTTGGTCTATTCTATGCAGCCGGACACCACACGGTGTTTACCTTAGTCGCCTCTTACGACACCTCGGTAAAAAAGGAGGGTGGTCTATTCTATACGTCAAGAACTGTTTATGTTAAGTCTACTTGCCTCTGTCAAACTTGCACTGGAACTTGGTCGTGGGTTTGCATCCAGTGCATCAGCTATTATTAAGTTAAGTTAGTATATACTTTATATAGATCATCTGGCAGTCTTTTTGTATACCAAAATATTTATAATAGTTTGATATGCAAAAAGACTGCCAGCTGATCCGAATACTATTGATTATAACTGTGGATTAAAAACCTGACCTATTAAGCAGGATAATTAGCAACAATCCTAATAGGTAACGATCTACTAATATACCTGTAGCCAAATTGCCTAATTTTTAGTGTGATTTTCATACACGATAGTGATCATTACGTAAGTACATTATCAAAAAACGTTCTTGTACATCGTGCGGGTGCGTAAAAAACAATATGGCAAAGTTGATAACTAATAATAGTTAGACTTCTCTCTTTACAATACAGCTTAAAGGTGAGCTCGTAATAAGTCTAATGAAAATTACGGATTAAGTCTAATTAAAATTACGGATTAAGTCTAATTAAAATTACGGATTAAGTCTAATTAAAGTTCCCGATTAAGTTTAATTAAATTTACGGATAAAGTCTAATTAAAGTTAATAATAATAAAGTCGTGGGCAAAAGTTAGTATTGTATAAAGTCAACTGATTTAATATGCGCCAGTGCAAAAAGTTATCGGAATCGGACAAACAAAATAAGGCAAATTCATTGACTCATTCCATTATGTACTGTTATCAGTTAGAACTATCAGTAGCATTTACATTGTTGAGCTAGTTTATATAACATTATATTCGATAGTTTTGGTAATAAATTTAGACTGCATTTAATTTGTTTTACTAACAGAAATATCGTCAATTCTGTTACTATTCGACTTTTGGGTAAAGGCCTTGTCAAGAATTTATGATAGAACTGTTTTGTTATCCGCCTTTGTTCAGAGAATCTATGTAATACTTGGTGTAGGAAGCAGGCAACGTTCACATACCTTATTACCTTACACGCAGGACCAGTCACCACACGTATAACAAAACGTCACCACCAACAAGAGACCACACAATTACTACACACATTCACTACTACAAACTTTACAATCGTTTCGCTTCATAACTGAAGCATCATCAGGAGAATAGTCTCCACGGCTCATAGGGAATGTGTGTAGTGTAGTGATGTATTGTTGATAGCGGCATTTTGTGATACGTGTGATCCTGCATGTATAAGGTAAAAAAAGCTGTGATAGCCCAGCGGTGAGACCGTGCGACTCTTACGAGGGGAACACGAGTTCAAACCCGGGCAGGCACCAATGAGTTTTTCTATTTAAACTCATGTGTTTATTGATAATTGCAATTTATCACACGCTTTTCGGTAAAGGAAAACATCGTGAGGAAACCTGCATATATTTCTAGAGAATTCTGGAGATATGTGTAACCTGCCAATCCGCATTGGAGCAGTGTGGTAGGTCTTAGCTTCAACCCTTCTCTCCAGAAACGGAGAGAGGAGGCCTATTCCCAGCAGTGGGATTGTAACAGGCCGCTACTTTACTGTATAAGGTACGTGAATGGTTTTTGCTTCCTACACTTAGCATTACATAGGTTGTCTTTAAAAAATGAGGATTATAGAAAAATAAATGTATCATAACTTCCGTACTATGGAATTCCGAAAAATAACGTCTGCTTCTATAAAAGCCTTCTCAATCATTAGGAGAGGAAGGTTGAAGCTTAACCATGCTTCTTCAATGTGGATTGACAGGTTATGCGTATCACATGAATTCTCCACATATATGCAGATTTCTCAAGATGTTTTCTCCGAAAACCGTATGCTGATTCTAAATAATTGATTATGTAAATGAGTTATTATAAAAGACTCATAGGTACCTGCCCGGAGTTTGATCTCCCGACCCCTGAGTCAGGGTCACATGCTATTTCCGTTCGGGCATTAAATATTTTGATACAAGCAAAATTCGTATACAAAAATGAAAAGAAATTAAGTGTCACAATTCTCATACTAGGAAATGTCCCCCGCTCTCATAATAAAGTAAGAATAAAGTGATAAGATCATACTTTTCAAGAAATGCTATACTTACGCTTTCACGGCTTACCGGATGGACTGATATTGATGAAATTTGACACAATCAAAGCCCTATTTAGAGCAGTAGTGAACAAATTATACAAGCATTGTATTAATAACCCTTGCATTGCCCTGAGTACTACAAACCAGGGTGGCATTACTATTCCCCATTATTTTATAGGAAACATCTGTCGCCGATGGGGCGGAAAGCAAATGGGATAAATAAAACATCTGGTCGGTAAACGCATGTTTCGTCCATTGTTTTAGTGCAGATGGGTGTGCAGAGGCGGGTTATTAAATGATGTATCAGAATATTTTGCAATAACTTTGTATTAAGGCAAAATTTATTTCATATCAAATCGATTAGCTTTTCACAATCCCATTGTTGAAGAAATCATTATAGAATGATATTAAAATAGCGGCCAGTTACTATCCCACTTCTGGGAAAAGGTATCCTCTGAAATCCACCACGCTGTTCCAATACAGATTGCTAGATTACACATATACCAGAGATATGCAGGTCCTCACGATGTTTTAGTTTTTCGTGTGTAAAATTCTAATTACATACATGCACATATGTAGGTAATTCAAATAATTAGACGTAAATAAGTACAAGTAGTTAAGTAAAAGCGTTACGATTATGTCGTGTATCTATCTTCTGTAGATGCTTCGGTTTCAAGACGAAACGATTGAGTTTGTGATAGTGAAACTGTGTAGTGCTTATGTAGTGGCGGTGGAGGTTTGTGCATGTGTTTTTACCAGTTCTGCACCTATCAGGTATGAAAACGAATAGTCCACTCTACATTTAGCATATTTATACTTTCATTATTACTTTTATAAGTCACATAAGTTTCAATAGAAAAACTCACCGTTGACTGTCCTGGATTGATTGACCTGCAGTTGTACTAAATTTCATCAATATTGACCCGGTGGATTTGCCATGGTGATGTCACAGACAAACTTCAAAATATAATATTAATATGGAATCGATATCGAATATAGTTTTCGAAAATGATTGAAATTCTTACTAGGACTACAGTAATATGTTATATGTTTATAGCTAGAAGGTGGCTAGATATATCATGGTTATATTGAAGTAGAGATTTCCTCTCCTTTAAGTGCAGGTTAGTGTGAATAACCGATGGGCATTGAGGTCTTCAGGCGTTGGAATAGCTATCCCGCACCGGAAAACTCAGTGTCGCTCAGAGCCGCTGGAACCAAACGGGGCAAGATCGAGGAGGAAGTCCATCGGTTGTCGAAGAAAAAGAGCGGGAAAACACGGCGGTTTCGCTGCGGCACTTTCATAGTCATTTAATGCGAATGTGACCTCATAAAATATCATGAGAAAAATACCGTGATGTTTTGAGTTCAAATGGAAATGAAAATGAAAATAAATAAAAAAAAATTTGCGGAATATATACAAACAGACGCGATAGTAAGTTTGTTTATGAATAAATATGTTGATGGTTTACTTGTTTGTTATACAGATAATCCAAATTTTTAAGTGGTCCAATCTAAGTTTACTTGCTGACCCAGCGAAATTCGGTACCGCCTTGAAATAAGCATGCTACGGGTCTTTTAATAATCCATGGTTTAAACTATCTTCTTTGTTTAATACCGAACGCACCCTGTGCACCATATACGAACAATTAATATGAGAAAATGAAATTGTTCATTTACTATTTTCCTTACGATTTCTCCATATTCTATAGCCTATTAAAATCTTACTTGGACTTCTACAAATATTTCTAAACCAAAATTAGCTAAATTGGTTCAGCTATTTTTGAGTTTTACCGAGACTTTATATTTATATATAGATTTTAGGGTATAGAACAAGTGTGGGTAGCATTATAGTAGGCAGTAAGTAATCTATAAGTCTTTTACAATTGTTATAACATTAAATATATTATAAATATATTAATAATATAATAGACAGATGACTATTATAATCCTCATTATGATAAAGCATAATACCTATGCATTTTTAAATACAAATAAAAATTAAAATTAAAAAGGTTTACTATCTGGAGCGGTTAAATAAAAAGTAACCTACTTATTTCATAACAAGATTACGATAAACACATAGTATTCAATATTATGTAAATAATTCGTAATTAGACAAATTAAATAAGGTCAACGAACCGGCTAGGTCGCACATTGACCAACTGTCATACGAAACAATAATTGTGAATCAAGTTGGACGTCCTTAATTTAACTAAACTGCAAAAATGTTAATTAGAAACACGAAGACATAGTTTTTTTAAAACTTCGGTAACCGTAACCTAAAGAAAACCCGTAAACTAACCTGATATCCTAAAATTTGGGTCTGCAGGAGTAGGAAAAGGTCCTGGCGTCAATTCAGGGCGCAGTTTTCGCAAGCCGGCTACCACCCGGGGCGCCGGCGACTGTTCCCCGACAAGCATTTCCAATCACCACAACATTTTAATTATAAACACTCCACTTATCACTTCAAAACACAATTACACGAGCGTAATATACATGACATACAAATATTGCAACAACGCAAATGTCAAAAAAAAAACAATCAACCGTCAAAATCTATTTTTCGAATAAGTTCGTTAGGTTTCGCGGGTTCATTTTAGTCATATGTTCGGGCGGTTAAAATGTTATAGTGAGTCGACCAGTTAACAAACCGTCATGTTATTGAATGAATGAAATCGTGAGCTTGTTTCTCTCCCCACCATTCTACTACAACTAAGTACAAATAGATATTCGAATTATAAAGCGCCATCTACCTTTGAGTAGATTTGAAGAATATTTTGTAGAAATTGTTAAGTTTTTAAAATTTCTCAAAATTTTCAATCGATAGATATAAAATTTATATAATATTGTATATAAGCAATATAACAGAACTAACTACTTTGCTATAATCCGCACGGGTTAAGTGAATGCATGCAAAGCCAATGTGTATGAAGCAGGCAAAATCTACGCACCTTATACATGCAGGACAAGCCACCACATGCACCCCAAGGCGCAATTCACCAGCAACAACGCACACAAAAGCAGCACACACACCCACCACCACAATCTCGACGATCGTTTCGCCCCGAAACCGAAGCATCATCAGGAGGATAGGCTCCACGACAAAAATCGTAACGCAGAGAGAGAGAGAATGAGATTGTGGTGGTGGGTGTGTGTGCTGCTTTTGTGTGCGTTGTTGCTGGTGAATTGCGCCTTGGGGTGCATGTGGTGGCTGGTCCTGCATGTATAAGGTGCGTAGATTTTGCCTGCTTCATACACATTGGCTTTGCATGCATTCACCTAACCCGTGCGGATTACAGCAAAGTAGTTAGTTCTGTTATATTGCTTGTAATATGGAATTCCGCAAAGTAACGCCTGCTTCTATAAATCATATTGTATATAATTAAAACAGTAATCAATCTTTATATTTCTACATTTAACTGTCACCTATTAGTGAGTAGCAAAAAGTTTGAAAAGTTCCGTATAGCGAGTATAGATGGCGTTTAGTTATCTTAATACATTACCTAGTATTACAGCTTAACAATAGGTAGCGTTGATACGTAATATGAAATCCTAAACTTTAATGTAGATGGCAGTTTCAAGATACTTGATGAGTATTAAATATCATAGTTTTAATTAAGTAAATGAATGTATTAAAAAGCATGAGTGGAATTATTTTTATATAGCTTATAATGAATTTAAGAATATTTTAATTTTTTTAAAACCTTTTCGTGTTGCTCATAGATGTCAATAGTAGTAATTTTAATGAGCTTACTTAGTAATTTTTATTATTGCATACAACAATAAAATTGCAAAACACCCACGGACAAGACACCATCGATGTAGACACCGCGGACTGGGAGCTACCACTCTCAGTCCTCCCACCGAACTAGACATCCCTCAGGTCACCTAGGTGACCTGGGCCTACAGGCCCGAACACCGTCCAGGCCACAAGCCTGCGAGGAGCAGCCCGGGCAAGGAGGTGCGCCTCGAGGCCCGTACCCCGCCACCCCTAGGGGTAGCGAGATGACCCCCCTGCTGGATTATTGCATATATTATTTAAGTACAAAATTAAAAAAAATATTTTTAATAATTAAAGTAGTGGAGGTTTGTGCATGTGTTTTTGTGAATCCTGCACGTATCGGGTATGAAAAAACGGATAGTCCACTATACATTTAACACTATATATATTTTCTATTTACTGTATCGCGGTTTATAGCAAAATAATTTTATTATTACTTTTTTATTAAGGATCTTCGCTAAGTAACGCCTAATTCTAAAAATGACTAATGGCTTTTACAGCGTCACCGGGAGAGTGGGCGAGCGCAGAAGCATCGTTGGGGGTAAGAACTCGGAGAGCGAGTACCTCTCTACATATCTATTATTCATATCCCTAATGAGGTGCTTTTACGCGAAAGTGTAAAAAATAGGTATATTTGAAAATTAACTATGAATGGTCGATATATATTCTTGTATTTGCTATTCCATGAAAGAATTGCTTCTGGTATATTTCGGTGTTTTCAGATACTTTTAAATCTATATTGCCAACGGTGTAAAAGGATAAATATATATTTTTCTTGGTTAATTTATTCTCAAAAACAGATCCAAAATAATACATTTAACGAGGAAATATGTGTGGAAAATAAAAACGAAACACTTTTGGAAAATTCTGTTTAATATATAATTACAAACACACAACCGTATCTTAAAACATTCGAGATTTCTTGAAAATATCAATAGTAACAGTAACTGCATTGTTTGCAAATCTTTTTTTGCATTGATATCGAACTGGGAAGACAAAGAGATCAATATACATGGCACATAATTATGTGATAATCAAACTTAACTACAATTTATACTTAACCGATATTCTTAAATAAGGCACATCTGTAAAATAAAAACTTATCTATATAACATATTATAACGAATTAAAGCTTTGTCATGGAAGAGATTATATCACAATATGATGCGTTAAGCAGCCCATTGCATTCATTAATTTTTATAGGCTAACCGTTTAACTTTGACTTCGTCTGCGGGGTATAAGATGCGAGGCGAGCGGTGCCCATAGCGTGATAAAACTAACAGCCCGCACGTATCTCATACCCCATTCTCTTTCTACCTTCGCGCTCTTGTACCCCGCGGGCGAGGTCTGAGTTAAACGGTTATCCTTTAGATTTAAGTTTTATAATCCGTTGTAACCTAAACCTTTCTATATTTCTCTCAGTCAGTACAATAATAATGAGTAAAGTCAGCGTTAAGATTATCTTAAGCGAATATTAATAACGATGTTTCTATATTCCGTTGTAAGAATTAAACGTGTGATAAAGACCGTAGCTATTACCAAGGGCGCCATTTGTTCGAGTCTATATCATGGTCCATTGGTGGTCCCTCAACAAGGCAATCTTTTTTCTCAGCATAAAAAGCGTCGAGCTGCCGCCTTGCTTCTTCTTGTTTTTTGTACTCCTGGTACTCGATTAGTTTCCTTTTCTTTTTAGGCGGCAAGTTATTGTAATCCATCGGCAATTCGCATTGTTCCGTGAGATTGGCTGTCAATTTTCTTTCGACCGAGGATGGTTCTGTTTCTTTGGCGCTTTTGTATCCGGGTTGCTCTTTAGGCGAATTCGTGACCGCTTTCGCCGGGGATCGAATTTTTCTGAGATCCAAAGTGTCATTGCTGGTGGGATAATTTGGTGAAGGGTAATACATTGTATCAGGTCTGTGTATTTCGTCACGTATGTATCGCTGCTCTTGATGAATATCGGTATTAGGGTTCACGTCTATATTTCCCATATTTTCATTGCCGCGTTTATCCATTATGTGTTGTCTGATTTTCTGTAGGATAATATCTTTGGCTTCAGCTGGAACTTTATTAAAGTATGCTCCATTTCGGTGACCATTTAGAGGGCCGTGTTCGACGTTGTGAGGCACGAGTTTATCTACTGTTGTAAGTAGGCCTGTCATAGGAAGATTTTGTTTGGGGTTTGTGAACGACCACTGCTTTGAAGCGATATCGGCTGAGTAAACTGAATCTTCCGCATCAGAGGAGGATCTGTCGTGGTCGCTATAATAATGATGCCTATCAGAAACAATCGAAGACGGTGATACGGGTGGGGAAAACGTTGGCCTTTCTGGTACTTGGATAGTTAGAGGTTGGGCAGTAATCAATCTTGATAGGTGACCAACTAAATTTTGGCTCACTTTTGAATCTAAATCAGGAACGGACATTATAAATCTGCATGCTTCGGCAGCGCATTGTCCGAATCCGGCTTGAAATTTCTTCGCTTCCAAAACGGGATCTTTAGGTCTATGCAACTTTGTAAGATGATTAACAGTTAGCTCAAGGATATCGGCCTTTTCCAACTTGCTCAGGTTGTCGTCATCGATCTGCGGACAAAGATAAAATAGGTGAGCCAAACGGCAGGTGTTTCTCGTTGCCCATATTACGGGAGTTGAACGTTACATTAATATAACTGTAGTCCTGTTTATTAACGGATAGTTAATTTCGTATACCAGTTTGCTAAGGGCTCGCATTAAATAGGATCTCGGATAAACAAAAGGGTAACCGGTCCTTGGTAAAAATAAATACGTGAATGCAAGATGGATTACACTGTAATGACAAGTACAAGCATTTAAATAACAGAATATTTGCAGACGCATTTTTATACGAAAATACATTACTGAAGCGTCATTTATCGTGTTTTATGTAAAACAATCATCATTCTCCTACCCTTATCCCACTCTAAGTGGGGTCGGCACAACATGTTACAAACATATTGTCACATGATTTGGCTACGTATTTTACGACCGGCCGCCTGCCTGACGTCAACTTACCTTAGTCGCCTTTTACGACACCTCGGTAAGAAATGAAGGTGGTCTATTCTATGCAGCCGGATACCACGCGGCACATACCTTAGTCGCCTCTTACGACACCTCGGTAAGAAAGGAGGGTGGTCTATTCTATTCTGCCGGATACCACACGGCGTTTGTTTCATGTAAAACAATAT
The DNA here is from genome assembly GCA_947086505.1 of Morpho deidamia. Lineage (NCBI taxonomy): Eukaryota > Metazoa > Arthropoda > Insecta > Lepidoptera > Nymphalidae > Morpho > Morpho deidamia. The sequence continues at coordinate 11,831,513 of CAMTZC010000026.1, read as the reverse complement.
CAATAAGATTTAGATTAGAAATTATAATTTTATTCATTATTATTATTTTATCGTTTTGTCAAAATTTGTATTACTAACAGAATGGCCCTTAATTGCCTGAAATAAAGATTTACTATATTATGATATATATTTTATTTGTATTTGGGAAACAAACGGTAAAATTGAACATAAATATAGCAAATTATTACTAATTCACATACCAAAATTAGTTCCAATTTATTACACAGACAGTAAAAACGTATAGCGAGAAAAAAATATTTACCACATAACATGGGTTTCAAATTTTGCAATTTGCAAAACATATAGATTTACATAAATAATTCATAATTTTAAAATAAAAAAAAATATTATAGTTTTTATCCTATTATAATAAATATAGTGGGAAAAAATTCAAATATTTTCGAGATTTGACTATCGGCATTTAAAAACTTTAAGACTAGTAATATTCGGTCCGGTAAAATGATTTATACAATGTTGAAGTGATGAGAAACCAATATGTTTAGATAAATTTTCTATAAAAAAAACTATAAAATATATCGATTATAATTTTTTTTTTCCACAATATACTATATACGTGTTACTGACTATAAACGGTAAACTAATCTTATTTATTTTGAGATCTTGAAAGTTATACTTGAAGATATGATTTATAACTTCTAAGATATACTATATGTTAAGTTAGCTTTAAGTTTTGTGATGGTATATTTTAGTATAGCATACATCTTGTAATTTACATAAAATTTCTAATATATTAACGTATTATTGCATAATTTCTATAGCTATTTGAATTTCCGAACGAATAATGCATCAATTAAGTTAGGCATAAGTTTTGTGATGTTATATTTTGGACTGCTTAATTTATAAAGTACAAGATTTATATGGTAACTTTTTTAAATGAGTCTCTTAACCAAATATAATAACGATTTATAGAATTAGGCGTAACTTTGCGGAGATCCTTAATACACAAGTAATAATAAAAATATTTTGCAGTAATCCGGATTTTTTTGGGCACTTACACACCCGGTCGTTCAACCCAAAAAGTAACTTGCTTAATACTTATGATATGTTTGACACAAGACAAACAAGTAGTAAATATATACATATTTAAATAGGTTAAATACAAATATATACACAAGCACGAAGAATCTACAAATTGTTGATAGAAAATGTTAGCCCTCGGCAGGAATTGAACCCGCGAACCGCTAAATCTAAAGACAGGGTCACTGCCATCTGCATCAACGGACCAACCATATTTATAATATTGAATGGTTTTGTATAGCAATATGTTTTACTTAAGTTAGAGATAAGTTTCGTGACGTGGATATTTTTGTCAGCCTTATTCATAACTAATAATAATATAGAAATTGGAAATTGCTCTGCGCGTCGCGGGTTCGATTCCCGCCTTTTTTCATTTTCTATAAACAAATTTTTGGTTCTTCAAGCATGGGTGTGTATTTGTATTTAAGTATTTATTTAAACTTATATATGTAGTATATCTACCAGTAGTCCGTCACCCATAACCCAAGTATTAAATTACTAACTTTGGGGACGGACGACCGTGTAAGTGTCCCATATATTTATTTATTTATAAAATGTACTTTATTGTACCCTAATGACAAAATGCAACAATTTTAATGAGAGCTTATCTGATATTATAAAAAAAAAAAGATTCCGTCTTACCTCTAATGCTCCAACCATTAAATCCTTTAATTCATCGAGGCATCGATTGATACGGGCCCGCCGTTTTCTCTCGAGCAACGGTTTTGTTATCTTCTTATACTTGGCCGTTTTTGATAAAGGTGCAGGCTCCGACATTTTGATAAAAACCTGGCAACACAGTAAATTATTAATGAGTATTAATTAGCTGCCGCTTCCCTCTTCTATATTCGAAAAGAAATCGAACTTTGTTACATTTTTTTAATTGTTTTAATAGGCGAGCGCTTGACTGCAATCATGCAGAATAGTAAGTTTAAGATGGAGCGCGTAGTTACGTAAGTATTGACCAAACTGTTTAATTATACGACTAATTATAGAAACACTTAAAATTCACTACTAAAATAACTTTAATTGGTGTGAATCGAAAAAAAGATCGTTAATGTATGCACTGTTAAAGGTCGTCCGAAAATAGAAGCGTTATATTTTTCCACTATATATGTCCAAAAAACTGATTGCTAACCTTGAAAATCGAACTTCGCGTTGAGAATGAACTCGGTGGATTGAACACTCGACGCGCGCGTCTCCGACGGCGGTTCGGGCTATACTGCCTGAAAAAAGCCTTTCCCTCCCCGCTTCCCGTGCCTTCCCGTCCCATCCCTGCCATTCATGGCGACCGAAGCACGTGTGGTCATGGGATCGACTTACGCCACGCGTTACTTTCCCAGGTTCTAGACAAAATATTTATCTTACATCTAACTATTTAAGACTTTTTATAGAAGCAGGCGTTACTTTGCGGAATTCCATATTACAAGCAATATAACAGAACTAACTACTTTGCTATAATCCGCACGGGTTAAGTGAATGCATGCAAAGCCAATGTGTATGAAGCAGGCAAAATCTACGCACCTTATACATGCAGGACCAGCCACCACATGCACCCCAAGGCGCAATTCACCAGCAACAACGAACACAAAAGCAGCACACACACCCACCACCACAATCTCAACGATCGTTTCGCCCCGAAACCGAAGCATCATCAGGAGGATAGGCTTCACGACAGTAGTTGGCAGTACGATTTTTGTCGATCATCGAGATTGTGGTGGTGGGTGTGTGTGCTGCTTTTGTGTTCGTTGTTGCTGGTGAATTGCGCCTTGGGGTGCATGTGGTGGCTGGTCCTGCATATATAAGGTGCGTAGATTTTGCCTGCTTCATACACATTGGCTTTGCATGCATTCACTTAACCCGTGCGGATTATAGCAAAGTAGTTAGTTCTGTTATATTGCTTATTTAAGACTTTCTTTTGTTGTGAGTGAGATGTCTATAACGGGAATTCTTTCGACTTACGAAGCTTCATTGAATAAAAATAAATTTTAAAATATATTTTCTGCTTAGTATATTAAGATAGATAGCAAGCAGTAGGCCTATCATGAACTTTAAGATATCGATTCAATTCAAAGTCAGTACCTAAACTGAACCGCTTTCTTTTCGTACCATGAAGTGTGGATTGCATTGGGGTCGTAATGTTTGAAAAGGATAACGTTATATGAACTATAGTTTATAGGAAGCATTCCGAATGCTCATTCGGCAACGACTTAAGGTGTGCCTCTTTAAGACGTCTTGGTATGATAAAGCAAAACAATTTAGTTTGTCTTCAATTAAGTCGCAATAAGAGTTCATAGTAGGCCTGCTGACCGACTCATATGACTCATAACAACTTGTGACTTAGCAAAGTTAGTTCAATATGCTGTGAGTTTTTAAACGAAGTGACTAAGTATTGTTGATCAAAAATATGATTTTGCGAAGAGATATACAAATTTAATGAATAAACAAATAGATAGATAAAGCCATTAATCAGATAGCAAAAACTAAATATTCAACGAATCGACTAGATTTCATATTGTTGACTGATAATTTAGTTCATGAGAATCTTAATTGAACCCAACACATACAATAGAATATTATAAATTTTAGATTTCGATGTTCAATGTCAATGAAATCTTTTTATATCAAATGAGTTTAGTTTATATTGGCTTTCCATAAACAATTGGAAATCCTAAAGGACAGTGAAACAGCGTTTCCTTTTACGAGTTTAAATCGAGAACTGTGAGGTCTCAACTGCCGTTTGCAGTTGAGACCCTAGGGCCATGGAGCCAAAGTGCAAATTTTTTATATCCGTTTTAACACCTCAGTTGATAGCCTCTTCGGGTGACAAGAGGGCTGGCTCCTTTTTCGCACAAAGAATCAGCTTAGCGATTCAACGCGGAAACGCTGCCAGCATTCTTGGGACCATTCCACGTGGGCATGATTTGTATAGTAGTAGCGTGTAACTAATTTAAGATAGATATAACTTGTACATATTTGTTATAAATAAATAATATTAGTACTGAAAAAAAAAGAACTGTGAGTCTTCTAAATAACTTTTGTACTTAATTGATACTTATAATTTATCGACATCGTGAGAAAATCTGTAAAACTTTAAAAACTTTCCTGGGTTATCTGTAAACTACTAATTCCCATTGAAGCAATGTAGTTGGTCTAAGCGGAAATCCTTTTCATCAGGAAGAGGTAAGTGACCTTAACCCAGCTGTGGGATATGAAGTCATTAACATTTTACTGACCCCTTTAGTATAACGGAAAGGTTGCGGAATCAAAATTGTTGACCCTTTTAAAATTTAAATTATATTCATAATACTTACGAAGTGATAACCATAGAAGAACTTGTTTAGCTTACAAATTGGGATATTAAGATAAAGTTACGTTATAAATATAAATTAATACAATTTGTATAGTGTAATAAAATTGATTTAAATACATATAATTTTTTTAATGTTATATTGTAATTAAATTATATTTATGCAACAACAGCTAACATGTCATAAAGATAGATATCATAAGATAACATAAATGTAACATTACGTGATTTGTATAGAAAAAGCTTGTAATATTGAATAATGGAAATCAGTGTGTCACAATAAAAGTCGAATTGACCATAAAAGTATTTGTTGTGAGTCAACCATAAAAGATAGAGACATGCTGTCGCGGATTTTTTATAGCATTTATCTAGATATACAATAGCTTATTTTAGTGTATTTCTGCTGGTTTATGTGGCGCACGCGAGTAAATTTCTCAGCAGGCGAGTGTTTTTACAACCGCCGTACCTCTTTAACACAATTTACATTTGCTTTTTACTGCCTTTTAGTAAAAACCTTATAAAAATCCGTAGATTTTGACAAAAACTCGCACTAAGCTTCACTGTACTTCAAGCGACGCGGTTAGTATGACGTTAATTCTGCATAGTAACGATATAAAAACTACAAAAGTAATAATAAAATTATTTTGCTCTAATCCGCGATACAATATAATATGTACCGCGGATTATAGCAAAATAATTTTATTATTACTTTTGTATTATGGATCTCCGCAAAGTAACGCCTAATTCTATAAAATAAAAACTACAATCTCTTTAAAACAAAATGTCTCTCAGTTTCTGGGAAAAAATGGGAATCTCTTTAAAGTTTTAAAGAGATTCCCATTTTTACGTAACATGTCTAAATTCAAGTCCGGGAGTATTCGGATATGAAAAGTGTAAACTCACGACCAAATCTACCCCCCCCCCACCTCTTTTTACATCTCTCTATCTATCACAAACCCTTGATAAGTTCAAAAGTATATAACTTAAAATATTTTGTGCCTCTCTTGGATTTTAACTTATAGAGGTTCTACTGTATATTATGAAACTTCTGTACAACTAAATGAATAATGTGCTTAAGTTATATACACCGTATAAAGTTTTCCATCTATTCAATATTATAAAACAAAGTCCTCAAAAGCTGTCTGTCTGTATGTAGTCGATTTTCTCAAAATCTACTAAACGGATCCATGTACGGTTTTTACTAAAACGTAGCGCAATTCTGCCGAAAGCTTTAGGTAAATAGTAAACTACAGTTTCATGTAAATTGTGTTGAAGAGGTCACGTGGTTGTAAGCAAGCTTGCCTGCTGGGAGCTTTCGCGTGCCCCGCGAAAACCAAATGAGATACACTAGAGTAATGTACGAGAGAATTGTAGATCTGCGAGAATACTACAAAAGAGTCCCGGATAGCAAGTCTCTATCTCTTATGCTTAACAAAATATTCTTGTTTTATCAGCAGGCATACCATGAACTCTTATTGCGACTCAATTGAAGACGTAAATTAAATTGTTTTGCTTTTTCATACCATGAGAGAGAGATGAGAGAGTTATCTATAGTTCATATAACGTATCCTTTAACATATCCTTTTCAAATATTACGACCCCGATGCAATTCACACTTCATGGTACGAAAAGAAAGCGGTTCCCTTTAAGTACTGAATTGAATCGTTTTCTAAAAGTAGGCCCACAGTTGCCGTTATAACAAGGTATTATTCGGTATTGGGAGATTGCGGGTCATAATATGGAGGCGTCTCTAGTCTCTATCTCTATCTCTCTAGACTAGTCTCTATCTCTTATGGTTAAAGCGGGCAGAGTAAGTTTTTTATATTTCGCCGTCACTTTGTATTACACGAGCAAGTCATTTGCTGACCAAAACTTGGGGACTTTAAAGTAATCACCACAATAAAATAATTACACGGGAACCATAATAAAGACAAAAGTCATAAATAACGGTAAAGATTGTTGGGAACACTTTTTGGGGGGTTAAAATCTTGCGGCCCGTGTCTTTGGCGGCATGCAGCCAAAGCTAAGGAAAAGAGCACAAAAGGGGACTAAAAAAAACGTAACAAATGAATGAGAACAGAAAACGAGACACCAGTTAAATTGCCCTTAGGAATTTTTATCTACTTAGGTAGAAATTGGCGGGACAAGCTCTCTTTGAGTATCCGACTAGGTATTGTTAGACCTAGTTATTTCGATTGCGATTAAGTAAAAGTTTCCTATCTATTTATCTCTCTATGTTATAAAGATAATAACAAGTCTAGTTAAAAAAAGCGATTAACAAAAATTTATGTCCTGTCTGTGAGCCGTTGAGCAGTTTCCTCGTCTGGAGCCAATCCTGGCAGCATAATCAGGTCATGCTTATCATACACATGCATATCATATACATGCATTGTCATCGCGGATGGATCAATATATAAAAATTCAGCTTGGAAATTGGTTCAAATTAAATTTGCAAGATTCCACTTTCACATTCATAATTGAATCTTACGAGAACGGACTGTAGAAAAGTGTATATAAAATCACGCATTTTATAATTAGACTAACTGAATTCCCTGCTTTTGTACTCCATTAAATCATTTCGTATACAAGGATGTTGTTTAATTTAAAGAACAACTTAAAATTTGCATAAACATCAACTGTATCTTAAAAAAGAATGTTGAAATAAGAAAAAACGATTTATAAATAGATGTTTGTTTCAAAGTATTTTTATCAGAACATTATGACACCATTTCTATTTCAGTTCTATAGGTTTTTATGCAGTTGACATTTGGAAGTTTTTAGGAATATTTTTAGAGTTAAACGGGTTCTCTATATATATCCGAATCTAAATATAAATTGGTTTATTTTGATATTTGTATTATATGCGTCTGCATGTCTTGTGACACCGGTTCTATGCCATTAATGTGCGATACTAAAAGTCGTATTTATAACCAATATTTGTTTGCGTCTAGTATCGGGTTGTATCTTTTGCTTTATTTTTGCACAGCAGCGAATATATTGGCCACATTTAATAATCGTACAGCCGAAGCCTTTGTGCTCCTGCGCATTAAGCGGCCAGGTATTTTGGATCCTGGCCGCAAATCAGTTCATCTGCGGCTATGTAGCGACCAAATGCCATCAAACACCATCCTGTAAGCACAGAACGTGTGGCCACTGCGACAAGTAGGTACGTGCACGCTGATCTATTTCCGATGAAATGGTGAAAAGCTTGTTGGTCGCGGCGGACAACTGGCCGCGTATTCCAACTGGCCACGCAGCCAATACGTGTCGCCGGCCGCCTAGTGCGCGCACTTGCATATGTCACACAAGAATTAGTTGGCTGCAGTGACCTGCAGCTCTACCATGAACTCTTATTGCGACTCAATTGAAGACGTAAACTAAATAGTTTTGCTTTTTCATACCATGACGTCTTAAAGACGCACACTTTAAGTCGTTGCCGAATAAGCGTTCAGAATGCGTCCTAAAAACATTTGAGTCAAAGAGACAAAGTTCAAAAGTAATAATAAAATTCTTTTGCTATAATCCGCGATACAGTAAACAGAAAATATATATATAGTGCTGAATGTATAGTGGACTATCCGTTTTTTCATACCCGTTACATGCAGGATTCGTAAAAATGCATGCACAAACCTCCACCACTGCCACCACAATACACAAGCACTACACACGTTCACTATCACAAACTCAACAATCGTTTCGCCCCGCAACCGAACCATCATCAGGAGATAGATTCTACGACAAAATCGCAAAGCTTTGCGATGCATGTAACGAGTATGAAAATACGGGTAGTCCACTATACGTTTAGCACTATATATATTTTCTATTTACTGTATATATACTATAACGTTGTCTTTTTTCAAACACACTTTATGGTACGAAAAGAAAGCGGTTGGGTTTAGGTGCTGACTTTGAATTGAATCGTTTACTAAAACTTTATGGTAGGCCTACTAATGGCCACGTGGCCTGGCCGCTTAAAGTGCGGGGGCACTTTATCGCTTGGCTTTTATTGTGATGTTAAAGACTAGCTGCTCGCGCTGCCATAAAGCATCGATAACTGCTTATCGATTCTTAGAAGGATGAAGAAATAGTAACAGTATTCGAAATAGCTTTTTCTTGTGTGCGGATAATTTAAGAAATATTATGGTCTATTAATAATATTTAGTTTAATATTTAGTTTCCAAGAATAATTGAATAATGATTAATTAATTTAAGACGGTAAAATATTTCTTCTAATCTACTTGTATGTAGTCATTTGGCATTTGGATGTTGTCGATGAATTATTTAAAATAAGTGACCTGAAGTGAAGATGGACGCATAACGCAATTCAATAATAAACATATTGTAACTAATATTCAACCTCAAGCGCGTGTTGTTAATTTTATTTTATTTATTTAGGTTTACATACAAATTGCTTACACTAATAATATAAATTCTTACTTGTTAAATACAAAAGTTGTGTAACAATTCACTTAAAAGTAAACTGCTCTAGTATACATTTTATTCTTATTACATATGTATATTTCTTAAATCTTAAAAGTCAAAAAGTAAATATATTTAAACGAATGGTTTGATAAAATACTCTCTGAGTGTCAAAATGTAAATCGATATGATCACTGCATTTGTTGACGACTATGCAAAATCTTGCATAAGGGGAGTTAGCTCCCAGAACTGAGCGTAGTAAGGTGGATAGAGTGGTGCTATTGGTACTTTGGGGGCCTTAGATGGTACCCGAAATCGAATAGATTCAAGTAAACGCAAATAATATCGTTAATAACGATGTGCTTACATTTTTTTTAAGTCAAAAAGTTTCAGAAAAAATTGATAATTATTTCAACCAAGCTCGTGAACTCACCTGCCAAGATTTGTGGAGACAGTTTAACAATGTTTTTGTTTTTATACCATAAACATCGACATGTCAGTGGTCCATCACTATTTCCCGTATATGTGATAGAGAGCGCAACAGTCGGCGTCCTGTTTTCACATTTTATTACTCCGCAGGTAACCCGTCTTTAATACTATTATAGTCTATAAAGTAGCAGCCTGTTACAATCCCACTGCTGGGAATAGGCCTCCTCTCTCCGTTTCTGGCGAGAAGGGTTGGAGCTAAGACCTACCACGCTGCTCCAATGCGGATTGGTAGGTTACACATAGTCCAGAAGTCTCTAGAGATATGCAGGTTTCCTCACGATGTTTTCCTTCACCGAAAAGCGTGTGATAAATTGCAATTATCAATTAGACACATGAGTTTTAATAGAAAAATTCATTGGTGCCTGCCCGGGTTTGAACTCCTGTTGTCCTCGAAGAGTCGCACGGTCTCACCGCTGGGCTATCACAGTTTGTAGTCTATTTTAAAGGCGCATGGTAACTTTTTAAAGGCGCCATACCTATCACATTTCGTCTATTGCTTCTATAGGCAAAATAGCAACTCAACAAGAACTTCGATCTATAAACTAAAGGAACATTTCATTTAATGGATAGACAATATAATTAACTTTTCAGTCTTCGAAATATCAATATAAGAAAGACTTTTTTGTTTTGAGGCCAAATCTTTTACATACGCATACAAAAGTTTTTTAAGCACTCTTAATATTTTAAATAATAATAAATAAATATATGGTACCATAATACTAACTACCAAATGCATATATAATTTTAAATAAATGCATCAATACACCCAAACTCGAAGAACCAAACAATTGTATTTAGAAAATTTGGCCTTCGGCGAGACCGAACCCCCGACCGCTGAAACTGCAGGCAGGGTCACCGTTACCTATGGGTCAAATATTGTTTGATTTTGTATTTTCTGTGAAATGGAAAATCTTTGGATAAATTCATTAAATATCAAGAAAACATGACTATTTGCTGAAAATCCAACATACCTACGAATTATTATGAATTGATTCTAGTATGAATATTATAATAAATTATTAATAATAAATTTAGGATTTAAAAATGAAAATTAAACATTTCAACGTTTGAATTTAAGATTACTTTTGTATTAACGAAACACATAAATAAATTTTAATTTTATAATACTTTTTCACCCACGAACATGGTGGTAGGTAAAATATTATTTAACATATAAACTCGTCGGAACGTGTTTCAATTAATACACTATAGCAGTGTTTAGCATTATTTATGTCAATAAAGCCTATTAAATTCGATTATTTATATGCCCTCCAAATATTTTTTTTAAAATATTCATATATATTCATAATTTTATCAATAAATTTTAATTTTTATGACCGCTGTCATTTACACGTGGAATATCAGATTTTGGTTTACTATATAAAAATCATTGTTCTATTGTTCTATCGTTATTATCTATGAGGTCCAAAGTAACTTAAAACTGGTGTTATGGGTTATGGACAACTGGTAAATATATACATACTAGCTGTGCCAGTGAAAATTTGTGTAACACAATTTTTTTCTAGAACTCAAATTTTAAACATAAAAGTAGTTATTGTGAGTTAACCGTGAGAGATAGAGACATACTATCGCGGACTTTTTATAGCATTTTTATAGATCTACAATTCTCTAGTACATTACTTTAGCGTTTCTCTCCCAGCAAGCAAGTTTTTTAACAACTACGCGATCTCTTCAACACAATTTACATAATACCGATATGTACTATTTACCTAAACCATTCAGAAGTATTGAACAATTTTTTGGTGAAAACCGTACTGTAATCCGTTAAGTAGATTTTGAGAAAATCGATGACATACCAACAGACAGCTATTTGGGACTTTGTTTATATACTTCGTTTTGTTTATATTGATATAATACTTAAATACATATATATATTAAATACATATATACACAGACTCGAAGAACCAACAAACTGTTTTTACTTGGAAAAATAACGCCTCATTTTATATATTATGGAACTTGGCAAATTAACGCCTAATTCTCAGTTCGTATAGTATCCGGCAGTCGTTATGGCAGGTTGTCTGGAGGACCTTAACACAATGCTCGACGACCTCAGCAGAGTGTCTCAGCAGGTGGGCCTTAAAATGAACATGAGTAAGACGAAAATCATGTCAAACTCACATGTACCGCTCCACCCGGTCATCGTTGAGAACTCTGCACTCGAAATTGTAGACGAGTACATATACCTGGGACATACGGTCCAGCTGGGTAGGTCCAATTTCGAGAAAGAGGTTAGCCGCCGAATCCAACTCGGATGGGCAGCGTTCGGAAAGCTACGCGAGATCTTTTCGTCCGAAATACCTTAGTGTCTGAAGACCAGGGTCTTCGAACAGTGCGTGTTGCCAGTGATAACCTACGGATCCGAAACGTGGTCGCTCACTATGGGCCTTATAAGAAAGCTCAGAGTCGCTCAGCGGGCGATGGAGCGAGCTATGCTCGGAGTGTCTCTACGAGATCAAATCAGAAATGAGGAGATTCGTAGAAGAATTAAAGTCACCGACATAGCTCAGCGTGTCGCGAAGCTGAAGTGGCTATGGGCGGGGCACATAGTGCGGAGAACCGATGGGCGCTGGGGTCTTAACGTGCTGGAATGGCGTCGGTAGACCCCCTACGAGGTGGACAGACGACCTCAAAAAGGTCGCAGGGAGCCACTGGATCCAGGCGGCGCAAGATCGTGTGGTGTGGCGATCCCATGAAGAGGCCTATGTCCAGCAGTGGACGTCCATCGGCTGACGACGACGATAGTATCCGGCATTAAATAATGCACATCGATGGTTAGAACGAAACAGCCGGCCAGTTCGGTTACGTAGAGCGCTGACACTGTCATTCAGTTACTATCAGTATCTGACGTTTCACACGGGTTCGTCAGTCTATGCGACAGAGACAATGCTCTATGAAGCAGAACTAGCCGATTTTCTCTCTCTAAGTCTCGATGTGCATTATTTATTGCCGGATACTATATTATGGAACTGCGCAAAGTAACGCCTAATTCTAAGTATTATGGAACTCTGCAACTAAACTATTTCTATTAATTACAATCTGTAGAAATGAAGCATTAATAAATGTTCACATTTCACGTTAGTGTCGTCAACACGTGGAATATAATTGCTCCATCATAATTAGCCAAAGTGGACAAGCCTCAGTGTTTTTGTTTAATCTGCGACGCGTGGGAAACCGGCGTCTTGCATTCTCACATCACGTGTCTAAGTTCGATACCAACGAAATGTAAACATTGGGTCGTCGTGTGATATTTTTCTTGCTACAAGAAATACATGATCACGCCACGTATTCTAAACTTACTCGAATACTTCTCTTGAACGCTTACGATTATATAATACCATCTGCGACTTCGTATGCGTTAATTTTTGAAAAAATCCTGTACTAGCTGTTATCATTTACTAATTAATGACAAAGTTTTACCTGCGTAAATCTTGACCCCGCGGGAGTCCTAGGATAAAAAGTAGCCTATATGTTGCTCCATAACCTCCTCTATCTTACAATGATTCCCATCGAAATTTGTGTAGCCGTACCAGAGAATTTATTTATTTATTTATTTATTGGTTCACTTACAATTATATACGCTAATACATTAAGATAACAGCTTATATACATTAAAACTTAACTAAATGATATAATTAATAAAATACAACCTATTTTTGTACAAGTATATTCTTTTCGCCCTACCCTCAGAAAAAGCCAGATGCCAGAGAAATCTTTTCTGTATACGCTCTAGTCTTACTTAGGCTGTGCACCGCATTTAATGTAATGTACTATTTACATAAACTTTCCACGAAAATTGCACTTTTTTAGTACCAACGTCTTACGCACACGCGACGTCAAAATGTCCCCCACAATTTATATCTATTTATACCTACTTATATATTGGAGCAGACAGGACAGCAGGCCTACCATGGACTCTTATTGCGACTCAATTGAAGACGTAAACTAAATTGTTTTACTTTTTATACCATGACGTCTTAAAAACGCACACTTAAAGTCGCTACCGAATGAGCTTTCGGAATGCGTCCTAATTGAGTAAAAGAGACAGAGTTATCTATTTGACTGGCCCGTTGGCGCAGTGGGTAGTGACCCTACCATCAGCTCCGGGGGTCGCGGGTTCGATTCCCTCCGAGGGCCAACATTTTCTATAAACAATTTGTTGGTTCTTTGAGCCTGGGTGTGTATTTATATATTTACCAGTTATCCGTCACCCATAACACAAGTATTAAGTTACTTACTTTGGGGATGGATGACCATGTGTGTAAGTGTCCCCAATTTTTTTTTTATATATAGTTCATATAACGTTATCCTTTTCAAACATTACGACCCCAATGCAATCCAGACTTCATGGTACGAAAAGAAAGCGGTTCGGTTTAGGCACTGACTTTGAATTTAATCGTTTTCTAAAAGTTCATGGTAGGCCTACAAGGCAAATTTTACTACGCTACGCCACTGGGAGATCACTCTACCATTCCTTTCATAGAATCCTTGGTATTATGTTACTACAGTTTCCTAATGTTACTTAAGAAATTGTCTTTTATTAAAGAATATTATTAATACTAAATTAAACGTTAATACTAATTAAAAAGGGTGTGGCTTTACAACACAAAACCCGTGTAAGATTAAAATATTATTTGATTAAATCAAATCAAATGTTGTTTACCTTGGAACATGTTAAATGTTTAAAATTGTTTTTGTTTTTATGGCATTGATTAACTTGATTTTCCTGATTATATAATAGGCGGCCATTTGAATTTTTCATTTTTTTTTATAAACACCATCTAGCATCTAGTCCAGACAGATCTACTAATATACTAAGATGAATGTTTGTCTGTATGACTTTTATAGACTCCGAAACTGAAATTCTTCTGAAAATCTTTAAAATGATCCAGCGGATCATCCTTTAAAGTTTGGTGTCTATCGGAGCATCCTTTTAACTGTCGAGTTTAGTTGCGAGGGTAATTCGAAACCAGAATCAGCCACAGCAATGGGTGGCTAGACAGGTATACAATTATTAAATAAAGTCCGCAAAAGCTGGCTGTCTGTGTGTGATCGATTTTTGTTCAGTTTTTACTAATAAATAATGCAATTTATCCGTAAGGTTTTTTGTAAATAACGTTGAAGAGATCACGCACTTGTAAAATAAACCGCCTGCTGAAAGCTTTACTTGCGTTCGCCGCGTAAATCAACAGTGATACATTAATGTAGTAGAGAATTGTACACCTACATAAAGTCCGCGATAGCATGTCACTGTCTGTTGTGGTAACTCACAATAACTATATATACTATCTGGGGGTCTTCTCGGTACCCTGTGAGGGTGCCGGGGTGCGGGCCTCGAGGCGAACCTCTTTGCCCCGGCTGTGGGCTCGCAGGCCTGTGGGCCCAGTCAATGTTCGGGCCGGTTGGCCCAGGTCACCTAGGTGATCTGAGGGATGTCTTTTTCGGTGGGTTGGTCTGGGAATAGTAACTCCCAGACCGCTGCCTCTAATTCGGGTGGTTTTCCGTATGTATACTATCAATTCGACAAAAACATTGGAATGAAAGCTTAAGTGACTTTTATGAAAGCTACACTTAATCTTTCAGAAAAAAGCTTTAAAAAGTTCTACTATGTTGTTAAACATGTCATACAAAGCAATAAAAATAATTTTATATTGACAACCGTTAGATGTGAATATCGTGTCATAATTAAAGATTTTAACGACCCACATTATTATTTTAGGTGACATTAATATATTTGTAAACTCTTGTTATATGCCTTGTACAGCATACAGCTACAAGCTGTATAAAATAATAATATATTATTGTAATACTTTAAACAACACCAGCCACCATTTATAAAATCAAAGTTCAAGAAACTTTAAATTTTGAGAAAAAGATCGCATTTTTGCTTATATTTTACGATGCATAAATTTGGCGTTTTTGTATTTTTTTAGGATTTATTTATTTTGGTACCTACTAAAGGATAAAAATGAAGAAATTGCGATAAGAATACCAGTAATCAATAAATAAATAAAATAAATATATGGGACACACACACACGTAAGTAACTTAATACTTGTGTTATGGGTGACAGACAACTGTTAAATATATACATATATAATTTTTTTTAAATAATAAAATTACATACAAATATACTTCCAGGCTCGAAGAACTAACACAATGTTTATAGAAAATGTTGGAACTCGACGGGAATCGTACCAGCGACCCGAGGATCTGTAGGCATGGTCACTGCCAACGCAATAATTCTTAATACTAGTTACATTGAGTCATTAGTACAGAGTTGGAGAGTAGCTTTAACCACGCATTCTCATCATCTAAGTTATCCTCAACAATATAGTAGCCTTCCTGTATCAGCCTATATACTTATTTAGTACAGATGTTAAAAACCACTGTCAAAGTGGTTTTTAACATCTGTAATGGCAAAGCTAACTTATGGTTATACTGCCTTGAATTGGTTGCCAGATATACACGTTTTGGGGCAAGGTATTCACCATGGGTCAAGGATACAAACGAAGATTTATGATTAAGAGATGACACGTTCTCGTATGGAATGTATTTAAATTACAAAGAATCCACGAGACATACGACAACTGTAAATGTTTAAAAAAAATCGATGAAAAATTAAATATCGTACGTATCGTCCGTCAATAACAAAAAGAGAATCGTTGATAGTTTACAGAACTAGTTTGCGGCGGCGCCCGCACAGTTAATTGATGGACGTTCTTCCCTGACCGGAACGTCAACAAAAATAATCTTATTTTAAGGTTTTTATATTTCATAATTTTTTTAAGTAAGAGATTTTCCATTCTAGTTAATTAAAACTTTACATATTCATCATTCTCCTGCCCTTATCACACTGTAAGTGCGGTCGGCACAACATGATACAAACATGTTGTCACATGATTTGGCTACGTATTTTACGACAGGCCGCCTGCCTGACGTCAACTTACCTTAATCGCCTTTTACGACACCTCGCTAAGAGATGAGGGTGGTCTATTCTATGCAGCCGGATACCACACGGCACACACTTTAGTCGCCTCTTACGACACCTCGGTAAGAACGGAGGGTGGTCTATTCTATTCAGCCAGATACAACACGGCATTAAAAACTAACTTAAACTTTACATATTGTCGTTATTATTTTTATATTATTAATAATCTTTCTTCTTAAGTCATTCAATGATCGGAATCGGGGCCCTTTGATAGCACTCTGTGAAAAGAGCACAGTAAAGTGGGGGGTATATTTTTAGCATTTTTGTGTATAAGAATATACATAATCATAAAAATATCGGCGATCTATGTAATAGACAAAGTAGGAACCGACATAAGCTTGCACCTCCTGTTTTGCGCTTTCCGAGAGTACGTAAGTGGTTTAGTTTGGGTAAAACATTCTACAATAAAATTTCTAAATCAATTTTAGCTTTGCCATTACAGCAGTTAAAAAACACTTAAAAAAAAAGTCTAATACAGTAAGCCTACTATACTATTGAGGATTACTTAGATTATAAGAATGCGTGTGCATAGCTACTCTTCGACCCTATACGAGACAATAGTGACTAAATGTAACTAGTAATAAGAGTTATACTTTGAAAAGAGCAACCGCCGAACTTCTTGCAGGCTCTTTTCGGTAGAAACAGCTTTCCGAACCAGTAGTAGAGTTGACCATTCAAAAGCTTACCAGTTTACTTAAATAAAAAATATTTTTAATTGAATTTGAAAATTTGATGGTCGGTCCAATGTCATGGGCTACATCCAGACGGTCTTTTTCTTTCGACACGGAGCTTTTAATATTAGTCTATCACGTTTATTATCCTTTCAATTATATCTATATCGTTAGATTATAAAATTATTAATGAACTATATTTGTATTTTGACATTTCTTTCAGTAAGATTTCGAGGTCTTGTAAACGCATTAAAAGAGTGGGAAGTAAAATGATGAGTCTATCTATAGTCAAATTTTTTAGAATAGAATTTTCATGACGCTATCGGTACTTGAAATTATAATAATATTATTCCGACCACAAAATACAACCACCAACAACACACTACACAAGCACTACACACATTCACTGCGACAATCACTGCGATAGTTTCGCTCCGTAACCGAAACATAGGAGGAGATAGGCTTTTATGCCGTGGAGTTTTGTGATACGTGTGGTGATTGATATTGCATGTATAAGGTATGTGAACAGTTTCTGCTTCCTACACTTAGCATTACACACATTTTCTTAACAAACGCAGATTATATCACAATAATTATATAATAACTTTTGAATAAAAACGTTACTATACGATGGAGAAGTAAAAATTAATTAATTTATAGAATTAGGCGTTACTTTGCGCAGATCCATAATACTAAAGTAATAATAAAAATTATTTTGCTATAATCCGCGATACAGTAAAATAGAAAATATATATAGTGCTAAATGTACAGTGGACTATCCGTTTTTTCATACCCGATACATGCATGATTCGTAAAAACACATGCACAAACCTCCACCACTACCACCACACTATACCACACCACACAAGCACTACACACGTTTTCTATCACAAACTCACTACAAAATTTAGCACTATATATATTTTCCATTTTACTGTATCGCAGATTATAAAATATTTTTATTATTCCTTTTGTAAAAGATAATTTATATTATCTCCCGATGACAATGAAAAAAAAATATTTTTTTTAAACCTGCGTTATCTTTTTGTTATCTGTACCGACGCAGTTAGTCCGTGGTTATCTGTCAAAATTCGCTGCGGCCGGAAACTTAGTCGTGGGAACGGGTGGCGATCAGTTTTCTCAATAAATCGCGAATGTATCTTAAATAGTGATAGTTACAATCCTTTTTTATTCACTGTGGCTTCACGAATCGTGATGGTTTAACTGCCGTTACCATTTATTGCCTGTTTGTCGTTAATAACATTTAAAATTGTGTATGACGACGTTATAGCTGCTGGTGGATTTTATAATAATCATCATTCTCCTGCTCTTATCCCACTCTAAGTGGGGTCGGCACAACATGTTACAAACATGTTGTCATTTGATTTGGCTACGTATTTTACGAACGGCCGTCTGCCTGACGTCAACTTACCTTAGTCGCCTCTTACGACACCTCGGTAAGAAAGGAGGGTGGTGTAGTCTATTCTGCTGGATACCACACGGCTAGGCGGATTTTATAATAAATGCTTCTATAATAATTTACTTTGTGTAGGGGTACTCATATTATTCATATTTTTAAACTATGTCACTATAGTATATAGCGAAGTGGAAATTTTAATCCAGACTATTATTATAAATAACCCGCCGCGCCGTTTGAGTAGAATAGACAACCCTCATTTCTTACCGAGGTGTCGTAAAAGGCGACTAAGATAAGTTTAGGTCAGGCAGGGGGCCGGTTTCAAAATAACTAACCAAAACATCATGTTTTGTCGACCCCACTTAGAGTGGGCAGGAGAATGATGATGATGATGATGACTAATATTTTAAATGCGAGAGTCTGTCTGTCTGACTGTACGTTTTCACGGCTTAACCGCTAGACTATTATTGATAAAATTTGGCATAATTAAAACTTATAGACATTTTAATACATATTAAATTTGTCGGTTTCACTGTCACTGCTAAGCTACTAGACCGGTATTGATGAAATTTGGTACGATTGAAGCTAACATACCTATATATATTATATCGGGCTAACATATAGGATTAATAATTTCGGGTTTTTCTTTCAGAAACTAAAAAAGAAACATAGTTCATAAGTTTAAGTCTTTTCACCCTTAAGTTAACGAGAAAGAAATCGCTGATACACCTATATTTTATGATAATAGTAGCTGTGCCAGCGGCATCGCCCGCGTGGAAATCAGCATGCCACAATTTTTTCTAGAATTAAAATTTTAAACATAAAAATAGTTATTGTGAGTTAACCATAAGAGATAGAGACATACTATTCATTATAGACATACATTATAGACATTTTATAGTATTTTTATAGATCTACAATTCTCTAGTACATTACTTTAGCGTATCTCTCCTGGTTTACGCAGCGCATGCGACTAAAGCTCCCAGCAAGCAAGTTTTTAACATCTGCGCGATCTCTTCAACAAAATTTACACAATACCGATATGTGCTATTTATTTAAACCATCCAGAAATATTGCAGTATCTTTTGGTGAAAACCGTACAAAAATCCGTTCAGTACATTTTGAGAAAATCGATTACATACAGACAGACAGTTTTTTGGGACTTTGTTTTATAATAAGTATAGATATGATAATATTACCGAACTAGATATTTAATACAATTTTCATTACTCTTAGTTAAAGCTGTGATAATCCAGCGGTTAGACCGCGCGACTCTTTGGAGAGATAATTTTTAGAATTAGGCGTTACTTTGCGGATATCCATAATACAAAAGTAATAATAAAATTATTTTGCTATAATCCGCGATACATCATCATGTGTCGCGGATTATAGCAAAATAATTTTATTATTACTTTTCTTTCGAGAGAGTCGGAACTCAAACCTGGGCTGGCACCAACGACTTCTTCTGGTAAAACATGTGCCTAATCGACATTTGTAATTAATCACACCCTTTTCGGTGAAGGAAAGCATCGTAAGTAAACCTGCATATCTCTAGAGAGAGATCAATATGCATTGGAGAAACGTGGTGAGTTAACTCCATCCCTTCTCTCCAGAAACGGGGAGAGCTTATGCCCCGCTGTGGGATAATAAACGTTACTTGACTAGCTTTAGTTTGTCTGCTTTTTTAGACAAGTCTGTCTAAAATATTAAAAAAACAATCTAAACAGACACACGCTATAATAGTGCTATTACATTACATAAATTATAGTAATTATCTCTGTGTTTAATTACCAATAACAAATGGCATAAAAAATACATAAAATGAATATTATATATTAATTTATGAAAATACATACATGGAAACAATTTAAGGTAAAATCAATCTTGTAACGACCATAAATTATATGGACATAATTTATAAGACCCACTGAGCGTATGGGATTTTTAGCATAATCTATACTTATTATAAAACTAAGTCCCAAAAAGCTGTCTGTCTGTATGTAATCGATTTTCTCAAAATCTACTGAACGGATCTTTGTACGGTTTTCACCAAAAGATTGTGCAATCCTTCCGAATGGTTCAGGTAAATAGTACATATCGGTATTATGTAAATTGTGTTGAAGAGATCGCGCAGTTGTTAAAAAAATTGCTTGCTGGGAGCTTTGCGTGCGCTGCGTAAACCAGTAGGGAAACGCTAAAGTAATGTAATAGAGAATTGTAGATCTATAAAAATGCTACAAAAAGTCCGCGATAGTATCTATTTCTCACGGTAAACTCACAATAACTACTTTTATGTTTAAAATTTCAGTTCTAGAAAAAAATTGTGACACGCAGATTTCCACGCGAGCGAAGCCGCTGGCACAGATAGTTAAGTTTAATAAATTTTAATATTGTTTGTATCGACCTAATTTAGTTAATCTAATCCTAAGACTACTACTACTAAAATACTTAAAACTATTTATTGTACATTTCCCAAGGAAATTAAATTGCAAAAATAATCTCTTAACATTCAAGGTTGTAAAAAAAAGGAAAGTAACAGCTTGTTACCATGCCCACTGCTAGGCTAAGGCCTCCTCTCTCCGTCTTTGGAGAGAAGGTTTGGGGCTTAGACCTACCACGCTGCTCCAATGCGGATTGGTAGGTTACACATAACCCTGTAATCCTCTAGAGATATGCAGGTTTCCTCACGATGTTTTCCTTCACCGAAAAGCGTGTGACAAATTGCAATTATCAATTAGACACATAAGTTTTAACGCTAGGCTATCACAGCTTACACTCAAGGTTGCCAAAACTTAACAATCTGTAATACCTTGGAAATATGCTAATCCGCTATGACTAGACTCTATATAACAGTAATAAAAGACGTTTAATATGCAAATACACTACCAGTAAAACTGCGATTTTTTTTCAAGACAATTCTTTGTTCAAGACATTTTGTATCGTCAACTCTACTGCTGGTTCGGAAAGCTGTTCCTACCGAGAAGAGCCACAAAGGACCGCGGCGGTTGCTCTTTTTAAAATATAATTCTTATAACTAGTTACATTTAGTCATTACTGTCTTGTACAGGGTAGAAGTGTATCCACAAATTTTTATCATCTAAGTAATCCTCATCAGTATAGTATCACTTTCTGTATCAGCCTCTTTTTAACAGTGTTTTTAAACTGCAGTAATGGGTTTCGAACCTGTGACCCGCTTAAAAGAGTCGCTAAGTCTCACCGCTAGGTCATGGTTTATTTATTTATTTTATTATTACTATGGAATATAAAAGTTCACTGCACCGTTTGACGGCAAGTATTTCGAGGGGTTTCTGCACTCTGAAATACTCACCACCGGGAGCTTCGGACCTAACTTTTCTCCGCTCCCTGTGGATACCATATTTTTATACTTTTAAAATAAATTAAAATCAAAATATTCTTTATTTAAGTAAACTTATAAACAAGTGCTTTTGAATCCAAAAGTAATAATAAAATTATTATGCTATAATCCGCGATACAGTAAATAGTAAATATATATAGTGTTTAATGTATAGTGGACTATCAGTATTTTCATACCCGATACGTGCAGGATTCGTAAAAACACAAACCTCCACCACTTCCACCACAATACACAAGCACTACACAGGTTCACTATCACAAACTCAACAATCGTTTCGCCCCGAAACCGAAGCATCATCAGGAGATAGACTCCACGACAAAATCGCAAAGCGAACGCTTCGCTTTGTTAAATAAGTTCCAAACAAGCGTTGTTAAATAGTACTTGGTTCATCCCCACCCTTTATTTTACCTCGGAACACGTGTAACAAGCTTGAGCTAGAGCTTTTGAATCGTCAAAATCTAGCGCTGGTTCAGAAAGCTGTCCCTATCGTGAAGAACCAGCATGAAACTCGGCGGTTTATGATTTGTTTATTAATATATTCAAAAGTTTAATTAAATTTTTTATTAATATAATGAGTGAAATAAAAAATGTAAAGAACATTTGTATAACCAATTAAGGCAATAACAACTCAAACTATTTATTCAATTTATTGTAATTAATGTGAATTCAATATCTTCTAGTCAAACATCAGATTCATATAATTATCATTTACATTATTAATATGAGTTGATAGAACTTCTGTGAATAATAAAATAAAAATTATTGGCACATTATCGCATACAAATTTCATTATTAGTCTGTTAATATTATAAACATGTAGTTTTTGTTTGTACCACTTGAACCCTAAAACGATTCAAACTATTTCCTTATGTGATATAGACAAATTTGGAATATATATATATATATTTTTTAGTTAAAAATATGGGACAATTACACCGTCGTTGAGCTGTGATAGCCCAGCGGTGAGACCGTGCGACTCTTTCGGGGGGAACACGAGTTCAAACCTGGGCAGGCACCAATGAGTTTTTCTATTAAAATTCATGTGTCTAATTGATAATTGCAATTTATCACACGCTTTTCGGTAAAGGAAAACATCGTGAGGAAACCTGCATATCTCTAGAGATTTCTGGAGATGTGTGTAACCTACCAATCCGCAATGGAGCAGCGTGGTAGGTCTTAGCTCCAACTCTTCTCTCCAGAAACGGAGAGAGGAGGCCTATTCCCAGCAGTGGGATTGTAACAGGCTGCTACTTTACTTTTTTACACCGTCGTTCGTCGCCAATGTAAGTAACTTAATATTTGCGTTATGGATGACCGACAACTGGCAAATATTTATAATATTTAATTAATATCAATATAAATATAATATAATATCAATATATAAATATAATAATATATAATATATAAATATAATAAAATATAAATACATAATATACATAATATATAAATATAATATCAATATAATATATTAATTATTTTAAAAGTAACGGTTAACTAACCCACTGCTGGGCATAGACCTCCTCTCTCCGTTCTAGAGAGAAGGAGGTCTAGCTAATAATAGGAGAGGTGGAGCTAATACCTACCACGCTGCTCGGATACGGATTGGTAGGTTACACATATCCCTAGAATTCTCTAGAAATATGCAGGTTCCCTCAAGAGGTTTTCCTTCACCGAAAAGCGTGTGATACATTGCAATTGTCAATTAAACATATGTTTTTTTAATAGAAAATCTAATTTGTGCTTGCCCGGGGTTTGAACTCGTGTTCCCCTTGAAAGAGTCGCACGGTCTCACCGCTGGGCTATCATAGCTCTACAATGCAAATCGCATGCTAATTATTAAAATGACCAAATTCTAAATTAGGCTTAATTGAATTAGATACATTGTAATTGTTATTTCAATGCCATTGACATCACACTACGATTTATTGAAAAGAGTTTGCTTGCTCTTCGAAGTTATGGGTCTCTGTAAGAAAATATCCCATCCAGTTGTTTTTTAGTGCAGAATTACATACTGGTATAATTTAGTTTGGCGAAAAGCGTGTGATACATTGCAATTGTCAATTAAACATATAAGTTTTTTAATAGAAAATCTCATTGGTGCCTGCCCGGGGTTTGAATCCATGATCGTCTCTAGAGAGTCACACGGTCCCACTGCTGGGCTGTCACAGCTTATTTTAAATTATACTTAAATAAATAACATACTTAAATACATATATAGTTAACATATGTCCAATGTAATAAAATGATTGCCTCGAAGAGATCGCTGTTTTAGCGATACGGCCGCGAATTGTACAATGTTTTTCTTTTTTTTATGTTATTTATGTTACAAACGTAATAATAAAATTATTTTTATAATCCGCGATACAATAAATAGAAAAAATATATAGTGTTCAATGTATAGTGGACTACCCGTATTTTCATACCCGATACGTGCAGAATTCGTAAAAACCCATGCACAAACCTCCACCACTTCCACCACAATACACAAGCACTACACACGTTCACTATCACAAACTCAACAATCGTTTCGCCAGAATCGGAGATAGACTCCACGACAAAATCACAAAGCATCGATTTTGTCGTGGAGTCTATCTCCTGATGATGCTTCGGTTGCGGGGCAAAACGATTGTTGAGTTTGTGATAGTGAACGTGTGTAGTGCTTGTGTATTGTGGTGGAAGTGGTGGAGGTTTGTGCATGTGTTTTTACGAATCCTGCACGTATCGGGTATGAAAATACGGATAGTCCACTATACATTTAACACTATATATATTTTCTATTTACTGTATCGCGGATTATAGCAAAATAATTTTATTATTACTTTTGTATTATGGATCTCCGCAAAGTAACGCCTAATTCTATAAATTATTGCATTGATAGCACTGCTGCATATACTTGGTAAGCGACTGTTTAGAACATTCCTTCGATAACTTCTAAATTCTTAGCTTCAACCATTTACCTATTACCATGCATATTACCAGTCAACAAATTATTATGACACTACCTAAAACAAGACCTTAAATTCTAAAGACCGACCCAACCAAAGCCATACAATACTTCATCCACCTCGGCGTATTGTACGCATCGCGTTATATGAAATAAAAAGGACAAACAATAGCGCGAAATAAAAGATGAGTGCTGCCATCTATCGTCATCAGCTAACAACTCAGACAGCTACCAGTATATACTTCAGTTTATCACCAGAGTCTCTACTGTTAATCAGCAAGGGATATCCCGGGTATATGAATTTAACAATTTCGTTTACAAAATGAGACTAGTTTTCACCTATAACCCTCCGTTCATAAACTATATAAGTTAAAGGATTGGTTAATCGATTAACAAATTTGATATAACAAACCACTAATTTAATATCTGATTATAGCAAGAAGATGCGTGTTACACTAGAGTTTATTAAACGCATCAAATAATAAAATAGATAAAAATATATGGGACAATTACACACACGGTCGTCCATCCCCAAAGTAGTACCCGGCAATAAATAATGCACATCGAGAACTTAGAACGAAACAGCCGGCCAATTCGGTTTCGTAGAGCGCTTTCACTGTCACACACGTTCGTCAGTCTGTGCGACAGAGACAATGCTCTATGAAGCAGAATCTAACCTTTAAAGATAAAAGATTTCTCTCTCTGAGCCTCGATGTGCATTATTTATTGCCGCGTACTATAATTAACTTAAATAATTAACTTAGCATTTACGGTGACTTGACTCACCGTTTGAGTAGAATAGACCACCCTCTTTCTTACTGAAGTGTCGTAAAAGGCGACTACGGTAAGTTGACTTCAGGCAGGCGGCCGGTCGTAAAATACGTAGCCAAATCATGTGACAACATGATTGTAACATGTTGTGCGGACGCCACTTAATTTGAGAAATCTGAGGTACACCCGAACCCCCTTATTTTATTTGCTTCCACCTACATCCCAGTTAGGTCCGACCATCGAAAATATAGGCGTCCAGAAAGCGTCCTGTATGACCCCGACGATCAAAAATGATCCCAAACACAGAAACATGTAATACACACACAGAGTCATCGCCGGCGAAGACGAGGTCCCAGTTTTCTGACATCGATCGGTCGTGGCTTCTCGCCACCCTTCCGACGTCGCAATGACTGATCAAAGTCATACCATCAGCCATCCACTACGCGTCGCCCTAAGCCGTGGTCCTGCCTCACAGAAGGCACCCTTAGGACGACTTTAGTAGAGCTTCTGCGCTCTACGCTCTGCATTTCCCGCCCAGTGACGCTGTAAAAGCTTTTAGGGCTAACAAGCATACAGTCAGTTCGAAAAAAAGACCCCACTTAGAGTGAGATAAGGGCAGGAGGATGATGAAACTTTACGATTATAATACCCTACTGTAATAGTTCTCTTATAGGAAATAAACGGGCGGTACGGGCTGATTATAATGAAAAGCTTCTTTGGTAGACATGCTATCCGCGTAACGTGTTATTAGATTTTGATGGCGCATCTACTGTGAGTCAAGAAACTCTCAATTCGGGGTTCAATTTACTCGAAGCTACTAATTACTACAGTTTGACGTCTCGTATGCTTTCCCACGTCAGTCATAATTATAGTTTGGTGCTTAAAGAGAATCCGGAATGATCTTTTCCTAACTCACTTAAATATAATATATTTTAATTTATTAAGCATCAGTTCTAGTTGATTATGAATAAAAGGGTTTTACGCATAATAAATAAGAAAGAATATTTTTATTTATTTACTGAAACATTTTTTACAATAGGGTGTATTATATTTATTGTCTAGTAGAAATGTTTCACCTAGTATTATAGGCATGCAAATTTACAGAATAAAAATTAAATTAAAATTATGTCAATATACTACTTTCCTGTTGAATATCAATTAAATCTAATGTCTCAATTTTTCTATTATTTATCTAACCTTATTTGTCTAAAATGCTTATCTAATTTGTTGTTTTAATTTTTTATATTTAAGTATTCGTCAATTGTATAGAAGCACCTTTCTATAAGCCACATTTTAAGTTTAGATTTAAAAAGATTAAGAGTAAGTTCATTATCATACCACATCATAAAATGTTAATATAACCAGTAGGTCAAAGACGCGATTTCCGGAGTTACTAGACGAAGGTAGCTCGTGATTGAGGGATCATATTTAACTAGTTATTGAACTAGTTTAATATGATCGCATTCGTTCATTTGCTAAATGAATAGCTCAATGGATCACTGGTTCATCGGTTTAGTAATCGGCAATCTGCAACCAAATCGCTGACAGGCGAACAATGTAACATTTTGCATCACGCTTAATAAACGTTTATTTGATTCTGTAAGTTATAATTTTAATGTGAATTAGTAAAGAAAATTTTAAATTTAGTCTTCAGAGGCTTTTGCTTAATATTTGGATCAAGAGTCCGATGCAAAGTAGTATTGCTTGAAACGGCACGTATTGTGAGGAAATTCCTCACTCTGGAGTCCTGTAGGTCGGAATATTGCCCCGCTTCCGACGGACATCAATTACTTGTTTTTCAATATATTTTTTAATTATTTTGTTTTTTATAAGTAGAAATATTTAAAAATTTTAGTTAGGTCAAAGAAAAATAAATGATAAAAGTTAATTTTACCAACCGATACAGAATTTAAGTTATTATATGAACTAAATGACCTGAAGAGCCAAAAGAGAGATACTGCCCTGTTTACTAAGTAAGTTACTCTCTTTTCATATCAATTTATTTCCCGATTTCTACGGACTAAATTATTCGAAGTAGAGTAAGAATTAACTCTAAAAGCATAAACCTCGGGATCTGAAATCGTAGCATATATCTAAGATCTTTAACCCAATATGTCCAAACTACCTGAATAGTTCGAATATCATATAAATTTCTTTTAAAACAAAAACAACATGTATATTCCATACACCATTAGGGGAGCCAGCCTAAAATGTGTCCGTCGACAGTAAAGAGAAGAAGACTTCGAGGCTATATTAAAATCTTTTTATATGTGATAAGTCAAAGATAAGAATATGAGTTTCATCTTTCCTCTCACAGGCCTGCCTATGCCTTCCCTACTCTAGTATAATAACTCTATGTATAAAACCCGCTTATAGCGCACACAACTTTTCGAGAATATTCAGGCAAATATCGTCATATCTTTTTGGATAATTGGCACAACAGTTTGGTTGAGACAGTGACAGGCGAATACAATTGAAATCAAAGCCTGTTTATCATTCATTATAATTCATTCAGTCAGGATCATTACCAAGTGTTTTAAAAATACATTTCACGCACTCGAATTCGTGTAAAGATCCAAAACCACTTACGTTACATTCTATTGTACATCGCCGTGTAATTGGTATATTATCTTGCCGCCTCTTAAGTAGCTGTGGTGTCCGATCTAAAGTATCAAATGAATTGGCTGTATCACACGGCTAAGTACAATATCGCGTAGATTGTTTTGATGGTACAATGATAGCGGGGCTACGTAAGTTGGTTGTTTAATGCGGTAGGCAGTGGGGGGCGGACATGCAAATGGCAGGGCTATACTTGGCCGTCCGCGACCGTGGGAAAACTATCGCCTGTGGCGAGCGAGTACTGGCACGGACTAGGTAGTGATTAGTTGAATCTGCTCTAAAACTAAAAGGTATAATTCCATATTACTATATTCAGGCAGCGATCCACCACCAGTTGTCCATCACCCATAACACAAGTATTAAGTTACTTATTTTGGTTATTGATGACCGTGTGTGTAAATATCCCATATTATATGCGTGATAAATTGCAATTATCAATTACACATAGCAAATTCATCGGTACTTGCCCGGGATCAAACTTGTCACCCTTCAAAAGAGTCGCACGGGGTCACCGCTGGGCTATTACAGCTTATGTATATTATATTATGTTATTACTTTTCCGCCGTGTGGTATCCGCCTGAGTAGAATAGACCACCCTCATTTCTTACCGAGGCGTCATAAAAGGAGACTAAGGTGAGTTGACCCGCAATGTTGTATCCGGCTGAGTAGAATAGAGCACCCTCATTTCTTACCGAGGTGTCATAAAAGGAGACTGAGGCGAGTTGATCAGCCGTGTGGTATCCGGCTGAGTAGAATAGAGCACCCTCGTTTCTTACGAAGGTGTCGTAAAAGGAGACTAAGGTAAGTTGACCCGCCGTGTGGTATCCGGTTGAATAAAATAGACCACCCTCTTTCTTACCGAGGTATCGTAAATTACGACTAGGGTAAGTTGACGTCAGGCAGGCGGCCGGTCGTAAAATACGTAGCCAAGTCATGTGACAACATGTTTGTAACATGTTGTGCTGACCCCACTTAGAGTGGGATAAGGGCAGGAGGATGAAGATAATGATTTTGTTATAACTCTTGTAAATAATAAAATAATGTGTATGTTAGTCCGGCCCCAACAGCTCGTGCAGCGACCACGGGCGCGTGACGACGGCGACGGCGCGCGCCTTAGTCACGACGCTCTGACGTGGGACTTGACGCAACCAAAATCTGCGACTTATCTTGCGAAATATATCTGTTTTTGGATCGTTACTTATGTATTTTTATGTAACATTAGAAATTAATTCTTGTCTTCGCAAGTAATAAAAAGTAAAACTTATTTTTGTTAAGTCTGTACAGTGGAAACCATTGGTTGAATAGCGTTAAAGTTATCGCCCCGTTATCTACCCTTCATAATTTTCATAAATGTAAAAAAAGATTCTCCTATCCATACTAAAATTATAAAGGAAAAATCTGTCTGTCTGTATCGCTTATACGTCTAATATGCCGGACGGAAATTGATTAATTAAACAATTAAAGCTTAACAGGCTAACGGATTTTAAAAAACCCGTTTTTCTATCGGGAACAGAGTACAAAACATATATAGCAATGTTGAGGGTACTTAAACGCTAAAGTTGATGCGAAGTAGCGAGTACATCTAGTCTTATTATATTTACAATAATTCATCTAGATTATATTAATACGGTAAAAATAAACAAGTTAGGCAAGTGTCAAGTGTGTGGGTTATTAGCACTCACATGTTATGACAAATGTTAATTAAACGTCAATTTTATTATAATTTTTAATAGGCTAACGAGTTAAGAAGATCAACTTAATAGCTCAGTTTAAAAACTCGTATTGAGTCATGTGTGGGTTAAAATAATAAACAAATCCCATATCACTTTGTAACATGTTTAACGTGTAACGCGCATGTTTTCGTCTGCCTTAAGCCGCCTGTTTCATTTTTTCCAGCTCTTACAAAGTCAATTTATTCTTTATTCAAGTTGGCTTTTACAAGTTAGTACTTGTAAATCATGAATCATCCAATATTTAATAAATAAATAAATATATATATGGAACACTTAACATACACGCAAGGTAAGTAACTTAATACTTGTGTTATGGGTGACAGACAACTGATAATATACTATATATATTATATATATATATAATACATACTTAAATACAAAAGTAATAATAAAATTATTTTGCTATAATCCGCCATACAGTAAATAGAAAATATATATAGTGTTAAGTGTATTGTGGACTATCCGTATTTTCATACCCGATACGTGCAGGATTCGTAAAAACACATGCACTAACCTGCACCACTTCCACCACAATACACAAGCACTACACTGGTTCACTATCACAAACTCAACAATCGTTTCGCCCACGACAAAATCGCAAAGCATACATACTTAAATACAAATACACACCCAGGCTCGAAGAACCAACAAATTGTTTATAGAAAATGTTGCCCCTCGGCGAGAATCGAACCCGTGACCCTCAGACCTGAAGGTAGAGTCGCTACCCACTGCGCCAATGGGCCAGTCAATCAAGTCAATATTATTTAATCTGTTAAATTAAATAATAATTAAAAGTTAGATAAATAAAAGTTACATTAATAAAAGTAAATGAATAATAAAATATATTATTTAATCTAATAGATAAAACTTTAATTTCTTATGACACAAAAAATGGAGAAGTTTCTAAAGTTGTGTGGCTTAGATATGAAAATATAGTACTAATGCCTAAATTGTTTTTAGACAGACGACCGTGTGTGTAAATGTCCCATATATTTTATAATAATTAAACAATAAATACTGATAGATTATTAAAATAAATAATTATTTTAAAGATAATAGATAATCTATTAGATCAAAATATTTGAACAAAAAAGAAACGGAGAGCTAGTTCAAAAAGACCTCTATTTTATGCAATATTCAGTAGTTAGTTGTAAAAAAGAATATACAAGAAATTCGAAGCGTTCTCTGTTCTCATATCTGTGAAATTTAATTAACTGTTACTAATTATAAAGTATATACAATATTTTCAAGTTCGTATACTCTAATAGCATGTTACAAGTTACTTAAAGTAACTGTCTTTCAAATCATGACAAGCTACACATTAAGTATTTATGAAGTAACGTGCATCTCACTTAAAAAAA
Organism: Morpho deidamia; assembly: GCA_947086505.1. Classification (NCBI taxonomy): domain Eukaryota; kingdom Metazoa; phylum Arthropoda; class Insecta; order Lepidoptera; family Nymphalidae; genus Morpho; species Morpho deidamia. Next base: position 11,800,353 of record CAMTZC010000026.1, on the reverse strand, counting down.
GTTCATATGAAATTGAAAAACGTGACGACCGACGCTTGCGGGCGCGAGTGAAGTAATTGATTGAAAATTATTGTATGAAGACCTCATGATTATTTCCTACGGAAGCTAGTAATGTCTCCTTTGCACGATAACTAACTTTTTCCTCGTCGGCGTGTAAAATAGACTTTATTAGGAATGCTCTATAATATATTTAAAAAAAATTACTCATATTTTGTATTATTTAAAAGTGTTACTTCCATGATACTTTTTGGTAGAGTAGCATTCATTGCTTTACGAACTGGCCGCTAACTGGAATGTCATCTTCGTTATCGATTACTACATTTTTATTTTTTATTCTTCCCTCACTTGATCCTTTTCAGTTCTCTTCCACAGCACACTGATATTTATATCTCTCGAAAAATTTAGAGATTTATCACAAATTTACACGGAATTTTATTAGTTTCTTTTAAATATGCACGTCTAAAATATTTGATAATCACATATTGCTGGATTGACGGAAAAATGATATCTGAAAATGTTCTAATCTTAGGTTTTTTAATTTTGTTTGTTTTGATTTGTTGATACTGTCCCACTGTCGAACAAAAACCTCCTTTTCCTATAAGTTTTTGTTAAAAATAGACACCTGCCTACGTATGGAAACCATAAACCCAGGGTAATAAAACCAAGCTAACCTTTTGGACCATTAAGGTTCAAATGGAAAGCCGGCGAATAGATTTCAGTAATTCTATTGAAATAAACGCATTGTATGCGATTTTGTCGTAGAGTCTATCTCCTGATGATGATGATTGCGGGGCGAAACGATTTTCGAGTTTGTGATAGTGAACGTATGTAATGCATTTGCATTACATACGTTTTGGTGGCGGCGGTGGAGGTTTTTGCATGACTGTTTACGAATTCTGCATGTAGCTGGTATGAAAGCGGATAGTCAACTCTACATATAGCATTGTATATATTTTCAAGTTACTTATTCGCGGACTATAAGCATATGTATCGTAATAATTACATTATTACTTTTGTATTATAGATCCCCGCAAAGTAACGCCTAATTCTATAAATTATGTCGCATTATATGCAGTAAGTATCCTTAACTAAGCATGATATAAATAACATAAGCAAGAACCTCCAGGTTGCACAGCGCTTGTTGATAAAGATCTGTTAAAGTACGGCAACCATAGGTCATACAGAGTATAGGAAATTTTGTAATACAACAAATCGCAATTACAAATCCTTTTAACTACACTATCGTAAATTATTTATCATTTTCCTGCAGCAATTCTTATTCCTTATTAAGATATATTGTGGAATAAATTTTCATTATTGATTTTATTAAAAATATTTGCAACGCTTTATAGACAAGAGATAATATAACTTTATTATACTTGCTACTTCGTACGCGCGGTGTAAGGAATGCGCTTTTTAAGTAAAAATAGATCGACAATACGTCCGCGCGATTTTTTTTAACCCACATTCTTCTATAATGCTATTTTACTATTACTCAAATAAATAAACCATCGTGTATTAGTATGTGATTATTTTATTTGCAGCACGGTAGATTTACAAAAAACTACACTCGTTGACAGTACAGTACAGTAGTAGTAAGTACTACTTACTACTACTACACTCGTTGACAACATTAATTCTAAATTCGTCAACAAACTTTATTGAGCCCAACTTCGTACTTTAATATTTATAATAGTAATAGTATATTGTATGGAACACTGTTTGTCGATTGACTATGTGTACAGTAAAACTTTAATGAGTTGATTTATACACCTTTATACTGTAATATTATCGTAATATATAGTATGTAATATCGCTATTGTCATGTATGAAGAAATAAATAAACAAGTAAATATAGTACCCGGGATAAATAATGCACATCGAGACTTAGAGCGAAACATCCGGCCAGTTCGGTTTCGTAGAGCGCTGTCACTCTCACTCAGTGTGTGACGTTTCGCACGGGTTCGTCGGTCTGTGCGACAGAGACAATGCTCTATGAAGCAGAATCTAGCCAATTTTCTCTCTCTACGCTTCGCCTATAAATAAAAATATAATTTGAACTTTGTTTAGCTATTTGTGATGGACTCTATTTATCTCAGCACACTACGCGTTGGTAAACCCATATATAGATAGACAATTGATCTTTAAAACACTCTACAGAGTCGCTAGATATTACAGAAAAGACGAGAGGTGCAAAACTGAGATAATATGGACATGCAATGAGGAGTTATGAAAATCACGTGAACAAACGAGTGTTGAGTATGAATTTGGATGGATATGTGATTAAAGGGAGGCCTAAAAAGAGATGGTTTGATTCTATAAAGTGTGACATGCATATAAAAGGATTTGACGAATTTGCAGACAGAGTTGCTGAATATAGGACAGATTGGTAGAGAAAAATAAGAGGGATATGGGCAGGACAAAGAAGAAGAGCCGCTAGATGCAAGTAGCAGAAGATATTGTATCGTGGAAATCCCTAGAGTATACCTATCGCCAGCAGTGAACATTAAATTAAAAAAAATTAAAAAGTTGTTCTCGGACTGTATAAACCATTAGATTTGATAGATGACATAAAGTCACGTATGTAGTTAAAACGGCTATTATCTGGGACGTGACAATAGATACTGCTATTATTTTGTATAATACAATATAATAATGTTATGCTTTTTCAGTAAAGTTGACAAAAAGCGACGGGTCACCTCAATTCAATTGTATATATTGTAAGGTTTGATATAAAAATTAAGAAAAAGAGTATATATTGATATGGTTTTAGAAAGTAGTAAAGAAAATGTTAAATAACAAGATATGGTGTCGAAAAAAGTGGATAATTGGAATTTAGGACGACGAAGGGAATGTGATCCTTGGGTAAAGAGAGTTTTGTGGGTGGATAGAGAAGGAGCAGCATCAAGTTCAGACAGCTTTGATATTAATATAAATATGCATGGGACAATGACACATACGGTTGTCCCTCCTCAAAAGTACCTAACTTAATACTGATGATATAGGTGACGGTATACTGGTAAATTATTTTTGTATATAATGCGTATACATAACTATAATTTTAAATGGCCTTCGGCGGGAAAAAACCCCGCTGTCAGCGGAGCTTAAGGCAGCTTCAAGCCACATGCGCCAATGGGCCCGTCAATAAATAAGAATGAGAGGTAAAAGAGAGTAATGGAATCAAAGTAACGTAAAGTATAAGTTTCATTTACTTATTCGAGGTCGAATGCTAGAGTTCATTACAATATATATGTACTATTTAAAAATAATTAATTGTATTTTGGTAAAGAACAACAAAGTCGTGGACCAAGGTTTTCCAAACTATGCGTCACGACCCACTGGTGGGTCGGGAGTGGATATTGAATAACCCTTTGATCCAACAGCCCAGCGTAAGTATCTATCCATGCTTGTTCAATGAATCTATAAAAGTCCTCAAACTCACAGCGGTTAAAAGCAACTCGAGTTGAAGTTGATGTTAAAACTGTAATGAAATTCCGAAATATAGGAAACAGTTTCATTCTTCCCGTTGAAATAACTTTTTTAACGTAGTTATTTCATTTAGCAATTAAAATTGTATTTAAAGTTTTTTATTTGAAATGTTCTTTATTCGCATTGGTAACGGTAACGTTTCCTCGAGGTGGGTCCCGGGCTTGGGAACTCGCAATTAGTTGGGTCGTAGCCCAGACAACTTTGGGAACCACTCTTCTGGACTATTCCTGAGATATATGTAACTTGTCAATCCGCTTTGACCTAGAGTTAGTAGTCTAAGCTCCAGTCTTATCCAAAAGAGTTAGAAGGAGGCTATGAATTTTCTACTCAGTTTGTTAACAATCCTTGAACGAAGCGTTCGTTTTCAGATTAAGAGGCTTACTTGTTACGTAAGCATTATTTCAAAGCTTATTGTTTCATCATTTGAATCCTCTACGCCCTGTTTGTAAGAATAGATAAAGCGTGAGAAATTTCTTTGTCTTTTTTTATAAGATCATACGATTGAATTGCCCAAACTGGGAATAGAAGTTGAGGCGTTTTGAAACTGCGACAAAACTAAGTCATCTATACATATTTTTATCTTATCGCACTTTACGATCGAATCTCTTGCTTCCTCATGATAATAACAATGGCACTGAAAGTAATATTGTTACGTTGGTATAATAAAGCTTTGATCGAGGGGGTTACGTAAAATTGGTAGCCGATTCAAATCGGTACACCGTCGGCTATTACTTTTTTGACTGTATTTCGCCACGATATGTTTTAAAACGTTTATTGTTTACGTTTAAAAAACTTATTGCGCAAACTTTTAACTGACTACCTTTTAATAATATTTGCTTTACTAGCTATACTAGCAAATACAAGCTCATTTCTGTTGTTTTGTTTGTTGAAGAATATATATATATTTTATGTCTAACGAATTGAGAAGCATGAAAAAGATCTCTTACACCCGACGTCAAATTTCAAAATCCTCAGACGAAACGATTTACAGAAGCTTATGTTTATCAGACGTATGTAGGCGATTCAATTTTGTAAGCAGTACAAAAATTTTGTCGTTTTGGGGTTCATAATTTCATTTATCTATTCCTCTTCTTCTTTTCTGTTCTGGGAAAGCACCTTAAGATGTTAGACGCTCCACGAAATTTTTATATAACCTAGTAGGATTTTATTTCTCTTCGTTACCAGTTACTAGAAATCATGTTTAATTATTCATATGTAGTCGTAAATGGTAAGAATGCGTAGATTTAGCTACTTTTCGACCTGTACGGCGCTCCCGTATGGGCGGAGCGGCTGACCGCTAAATCCCTGCCCCTGTTGCGCGGGGCGCAAAGGATTATGGCGGTCAGACTTGTGCGGGGCTACCGGACCATCTCCGGTGAGGCGGCCTGCGCCTTGGCCGGGTGCCCTCCATGGGACCTAGAGGCCAAGGTGCTCGTTCGGGCCTACCACCAAAGAGCTGAAGCCCGTTCAACGGGGGGAAGCTCAGCGGTGGTAGAGGTGGATTGGCGGAGGGAAGCTCAGGTGGAGCTCATCCGCCAATGGAGGCGGCGGCTGGAATCGCCCAGTGCAGGATTTTGGACGATTGCAGCCATCCAGCCCATTCTTCAGGGCTGGGTCGCCAGGAGGCATGGGGTCCTCACCTTTCGCTTGACGCAGGTGCTCTCCGGACACGGTTGTTTCGGGTGGTATCTGTGGAAGGTGGCCCGGCGCGAGGCGTCCGGTGAGTGCCACGAGTGCGGCGCCGAATCTGATACGGCGCTGCAACTCGTGGCACAGGTGGGACACGATCTCTCCTTGCCCGCCGTGATTCGTGCCATGGTGGACGGGGAGAGATCGTGGGCAGCGATGGCCTAATTCTGCGAGGACGTAATCTCGCGGAAGGAGGCGGCGGGGCGGATTCGGGAAGTCGAGTCCTTGGATCCGATCTGCCGCAGGGAAGCGGGGCGCAGACGACTCGCCGAAGTCCATCGAATGCCGCCCTAATGGGGACCTCCGAGCGTTCCGAACGGGGTTTATCGGACGTTCGCTGGAGTTAGGTCACCGAGGCGGTCGATGCATCTGGTGCTCCCGATGCATCGATTAGCGGAGGGAGGGGCCACTTTGAGAGAGGCCCCGACCCAGAGGTGGCGCACTCTAAGGTCTAGAGTTGCTGCTGGCGGAGATGGGGGTAGTGTGTCTAACGGTACCCTGTCCCCGCCACCAGCAGCGCGGTGGAGCACTGTCAGGTTTTTAGTCGGTGAAAGTCCGACATACCCGACGGGGACTAGCGGCGGGACCCATAATGGGTTTTCCTGACAAAAAAAAAAGCTACTCTTCGACCAATAACAACATAGCAATAACGAAATATAACTAATTACAAGAATTCTATATCTAAAAGAGCAACTGCCGATGCTCATGCTAGCTTTTCTTGGTGGAGACTTTTTCGAACCCGCAGTGGAGTTGACGCTTCCAAAGGGTTTTACATGTTTACTTGAATAAAAAATATTTTGGAATACGTCAAACGTGGGTTTGATCAAATCTAAATAAACCAATAGTGCACTGACAATTTTGGACGAAAAAAATTGTGAAATTATATTTTCCTAAAGAGATTCGTCTACTTCTCGTCATAAATTTTTTTTTTGGAATAAACAATAATTTAGAATACTCTACATAGATAGCAGCAGCTGATGTAAATGAGTTGTATAATGCATCGTTCTGCGGGGTGATGGTGGACGTATACAATATAGCGTAGCCACTACCCCTTCCTAAGCTGATTTTGGCCACAGTGTTGGCATTTTTCTATGCCGTGTGTAATCCGGCTGAGTAGAATAGACCACCCTCATTTTCTTACCGAGGTGTCGTAAGAGGCGACTAAGGTAAGTCGACCCGCCGTGTGGTATCCGGCGGGGTAGAATAGACGTCAGGCGGCCGGTCGCAAATACATAGCCAAATCATGTGACAACATGTTTATAACATGTTTGTTCCGACCCCACTAAAAGTGGGATAAGGGTAAGAGGATGATGTGCACATTTTTCTGCAGTGCAAATCCAAAACAGCCGTGACACACTTAAACTTAAATTGGACAAAAAAAAATCCATCGTTTTTTTTAAAAATAAACAATTTAAAGACATGGAAGAGTTATTCAAAAACAAAACACTAGTGAGATGTATCGTGATGTTTTGTTACACTTAAATCAAACATCTCATGGCCATAACTAAGTCCAAATTGCGGTCCGAATCGTTTCCACCGCCGCTTCCCACGCCCGCGCACGCAACGACACCCAATTACAATGGAGCGGACTAATTCGGAGCGCGCGTGCGTTTACCGAGACAGTAATCGTTACCTTCACTAATAAGGGGCTTGGAAACACTTTTAAACACTGCGGCCACCATATAAGATCGCTTTTAATATTATCATTACGTATAACGAAACGTAAATCGTACATCATCATTCCTATCCTTACATTTAACTTACATCCTTATAATTTAAGTAGCATCGGTACAATATGCTTTCGTCTTCCATTCTCTTCTGTTATTCGTCAACTCTGGTTCGACTTTTTTATATGCATATCATATTAATCCATCTCTAGTCATAGTCTTAAAAGAAAATTGGTCTGTTGCGTAATTATACCGAATCCGTTTGAGTCATCAGTTATATTGGTGAATTTGGTACAATTTAAGCTTATATATAGAGCTAAAAAATTCTCAGTTTTTTTTCGAGAACAGGAAAAAAATATAGTAAAAAATATATATATTGGTGCATCCGAAGAAGAAGACCAGAGCGTCATGGAATACCCAGAAGACGCGCGACCCAGCCACCTACGAGGCGCGCCCAGCGAGCTGCAGCCTGCAGCACTCAGTTCCCACCGCGATAACGTCGTGTAAAGAGCTCATGAAGAAGTGCCCAGGATGGGTTGGAAACAAGTCGGACTAACGCGATAAAATTAGACGTGAGTATAGCCGGTATCTATATATTAACTAAAAAATATATAGTTAAGCCATGTTGTATCCGGCTGAGTAGAATAGACCACCCTCATTTCTTACCGAGGTGTCGTGAAAGGTGTCTGAGGTATGTCGACCCTGTATGGTGTCCGGCTAAGTAGAATAGACCTGCCTCTTTCTTACCGAGAGGTCGTACAATACGACTAAGGTAAGTTGACGTCAGGTAGGCGACCAGTCGTAAAATACCTAGCCAAATCATGTTACAATATGTTTAAAACATGTTGTGCCGACCCCACTTAGAGTGTGATAAGGTAGGATGATGAGGAAAAAATATAGTATATAATTAATGGTATTTAAACACTAAATTTGGCGTGAACCTAGACGCGGAAAAAGTTAAAGACTTAATTTTGGAGATTGTATGGTTATAAATAAATCGTATTGAGAACTCGCTACGAAATTGTATTAAAAACAGATCACATACGCTCGGTTTGAATACTGATAGGAACAAAAGCAGATTTAATATGTTATAAAAATGTTATATACTATCCTTTTTTACAATAACATTATTTATAGGCGAAAGTTTATATGTATGTGTACTTCCTTTTACCACTTATTGACGAAACTTTGCGTAACTTATATATATAAGTATATTTATATTCCAAGAAAATCCACATTACCAAAGACAACCAAAAAAAAAACATGATTTCCGTCTATACCTAAATTGGTATTCTAAAAATCGTACTTTTTAGATAACCGATGAAAATTTCACAGCGAGTGAAACCGCGATTCGCAGCTCATATAAAATACGATTCTCCAACGGGACTAACACTAGTTGTTTTATGTTATTATAGTAATAACCATAATATTTACTCGTATTAATGGACAATAAAATATGTTGGAAAAGTTTAATTCGCGGGAAAAGGTTAACTGCCTCGTCTTTCGTTCTGGTACTAAAGCCGCGTTATTCTGTCTACAATAAAAGAAAAGCGTTGTATTATTTCAAAAAAATAATTATGTTGCAATAATAAAATAAAATTTAATTATGGCAAAATGATTTATTGTTTTTTGTATCATGAAACTCCTTTTAGAACCCGAAATTCTCTTGACTTGACTTTTTTCTTGACTGGTTCATTGGCGCAGTGGGTAGTGACCCTGCCTTCAGATCCGCGGGTCGCGGGTTCGATTCTCACCGAGAGCCAACATTTTCTATAAACAATTTGTAGGGTCTTCGAACCTGGGTGTACATTTGTATTTAAAATTATATATGTTGTATATTTACAAGTTGTCTGTCACTCATAACACAAGTATTAAACTACTTACTATGGGGATGCACCGTGTGAAAAAAAACGTTCAATAAATTGTTTGTTTTTAGTTAAAATTCATAAATCAAGTAAGATTACTCGAAATGATCCTTTAAAATATACGAGTATTCATCGATATGGTATTCACAAATTTATTATTGATTGCAGCAACATTTGAAACTAGACATAGACTTTTTATTTAAAGTTACATTATCATTTATTTTATCTATCTGTTTACTCAACGATAATAGATAAAATAGCGGCGATAAATAATTAATATTTAAAATTGCTCATTAAACTATGTAAATTACGATTGCACAATATTTTGAAAATAATTGATATTTTAACCGGAATTAAGTAGGAAATTCAATATAGGTTTGCATTATTTGTATGTAATCTAGTTGCATATGATTTCACAACTTACGACCAATAAAACATTTTTATAAGAAACAATACGGAAAAATATTATTTATTTTTTTAGGTTGAAATTATAATAAATTATGATAAGACGTTTTTTAATAAACATTTCATTATTTTGTTATCCATCCATAATATTGATCGCGTAATTGAACTAAATGCTATTTTATCTTTCGGACCATGTCAGCAAAGTTATCCTTACTTCTGTAAATTATACTACAATCAACCAATCTTATACAAAAATATTTCAAAACAAACATCGAAAACTTGTGTAATAATTTAAATTAGTCCAATTATTAAAACGTATTTTACCTTAATCTCAATCCATTGGATTAAATTAATTTGCATGTCATTTTACAGCAGATTTTATCTCCCGTATCTAACGAATATTATAAATTTATAATAGTTCCTCTTTTATGGTGAATTCACTAGAACTATATTGATGAAATTTAATAAAATCGAACATTACTTACATAAAGTAAAAAGTAAAGTAAAGTAACAGCCTGTTACTATGCCCACTGCTGGGCTAAGGCCTCCTCTCTCTGTTTTTGGAGAGAAGGATTGGAGCTAAGACCTACCACGCTGCTCCAATGCGGATTGGTAGGTTACACATAGCCCTAGAATTCTCTAGAGATATGCAGGTTTCCTCACGATGTTTTCCTTCACCGAAAAGCGTGTGATAAATTGCAATTATCAATTAGACACATAAGTTTTTAATAGAAAAACTCATTGGTGCTTGCCCGGGGTTTGAACCTATGTCGTCTCTAGAGAGTCGCACGGTCTCACCGCTAGGCTATCACATTACTTACATACTGGGTTATATATATAGTTTTCATAGGAATATTAGGGATATATTCTACACCTGAGAACCCGGAATAGAGAACCTAAAGTGCAGACCCTCTGCACGACAGCGACTTTGATCGCCGGCGACTAGAAAATTGGCGCGTGTATGTGAATATTAACAGCGACTTAAGAGCGTCACAATCGCGGCGATCCAATCTCAGCAATTCTATAAAATCGCTGGTCGCAGCGATATCGCTGCTGTGTGGACGTATTACATATGGCAAGTCAGTACTTAATGTCAATTTCCGAAAGAAATTAAAATGGCTGACTTTCGTAATTATTCACGTGAGTTTGTAGTGAAATTGATTGAACTTTACAGAAACTTACCGGCATTGTGCATGATTAAAAGCAAAGTTGCCTTTTTAAAGACATTACAAATAACTAAGCACATTAGAACAGGAAAATGTCAACGAAAATTCGCAGAGTTCCATACACAATCAACTAATACCTATTCTACTACCAAATTGATACAGAAGCTAAAAGTCGCTAGCGAGTTGACGGCGATCAAAGACGCTGCTTGAGGACCCAGCATGAAAAGCATAGTGTTAAGGAATCTACCATCAGCTAAAAAGTTTTATAAAAGCTACTATAGATTAATTTATGAAACCGCCTTGTGGTTGAGTAGAATAGACCACTCTTATTTCTTACCGAGGTGTCGTAAAAGGCGAATAGGTAAGTAGACGCGTCGTGTGGTATACGGTTGAGTAGAATAAACCACCCTCATTTCTTACAGAGGTGTCTAGGCGACTAAGGTAAATTGACCCGCCGTTTGGTATCGAGCTGAGTAGAATAGAATAGACTCTTTCTTACCGAGATGTCGTAATATACGGCTAAGGTAAGTGACATCCGGCAGGCGGCCAGTCGTAGGATACCTATCCATGTTGTGCCGTCTCCACTTAGAGTAGGATAAGGGCAGGAAATTGATGAAGTTAATTTATGAAAATTTGGTTATAAATAAAACGTTATAAAGTATTTAGAATAAAATATATCTTAATTCATCATTCTCTTGCCCTTATCCCACTCTAAGTGGGGTTGTTACAAACAGGTTGTCACATGATTTGGCTACGTATTTTACGACCGGTCGTCTATCTGACGTCAACTTACCTTAGTCGCCTTTTACGACACCTCGGTAAAAAATGAGGGTGGTCTATTCTATGCAGCCGGATACCACACGGCGCATACCTTAGTCGCCTTTTACGACACCTCGGTAAGATAGGAAGGTGGTCTATTCTATTCTGCCGGATACCACACGGCGTAATAAAATATATCTTAATTATATCTTAAATTATCAACTTCACTGGTGTATGTCTGCATTCTTTCACCTTGCGATGGAGATTCTGAATTCTATTTCTGGCTATCATAAACAAAATTATCATTTTTAAAATACTCTACCTTCAACCGAGCGAACTCGTCGCCACGCAATTAAGGATTCCAAAACATTTAATGTAAAAAACATAATCTACATAAAATCAAATCTCATCCAAACTAGATATTCTAACATTTACCATCAATGTATTATGCAAAAATCTATTTTAATCCTGCTAATATTGTAAAGGTGAAAGTTTGTGAGACCGTATTTGTACCGCTGTGGTGACTTAGGAGTTAGGTATATGAAATTTTGCGCACAAGTAGGTATATCCAATAAATCATCATCATTCTCTTGCCCTTATCCCACTCTAAGTGGGGTCGGCACAACATGTTACAAACATGTTGTCACATGATTTGGCTACGTTTTTAACGACCGGCCGCCTGCCTGACATCAACTTACCTTAGTCGCCTTTGACGACACCTCGGTAAGAAATGAGGTTGGTCTATTCTATGCAACCGGATACCAATAAACATTTTAAAAAATGATAGACTTGTTTTGGTATCGTGATTTACAGCAACATAATTCTATCAATATTTTTTTAGTTTGGAAAAATATAGATTTATAGAAGATATGCTACTTCTTTAAATTATACCAATACTTCTTTTGAGTTTGGTGAGATATGTTGAAATGTATGAAATGCAATGTCGCTGTGGCTCAATCGTCTTTACAATCCCGTCGAAACAGAACTCAACAGTTAAAAAAGTGATCGCCAACAAACTTTTCAGAATCTGCTGGTTCATTCTAAAGATTGTCTGCAAGTTTCATTAAAATCGGTCCAGTCGTTTCTATAAAGGAGTAACGTTCTTTTTTTATATAAAAGACTTTCAATAGTAGTTTTATAGTACACAGTTAGCTATTTAACTTTTTAATAATAATACTGTTTCCGTAATCTTAAGGCTACCAAATTCTATGGTATGAAGAATAAATCAAAATTCGAGGCTGTGTAGACGTAATATATAAAGCTGAAGAGTGTGTTTGTTTGATTGTTTGAACGCGGTAATCTCAGGAACTACTAGACCGATTTGAAAAATTATTTGACTATAAGATAGTCCATTTATCGAGGAAGGCTATAAACTATATAACATCACGCCGAGATGAAAAGGATAAGAAAAGCAATAAAAGATATTGCGAAAACGGCAAAATTTAAACGTTTCCTTGCGTGCGCTAAGTAAACGGTGGAAATTGTTAAAAAATCATGTATTACAAAATTGTTCCCCTCTAAAAGTTCTTAATAAAAGTCCGCGACAGCATATGTCTAGCATTTAAGATTAACCCACTTTAACCATAATTAATATGTATTATGGTTTACTCAAAGAATAAGATTGCAGTCCACGCGAACAGAGTTGCGCTTAAAGCTTAGCTTTTAGTATACGATATTTCAGGCCTTAGTACTATTTATAAAATAAAATTCTAGAATGTTCAATAGGTACTTTTATAAAATGGATATGCTATACCAAAAAGAAGTCTTGAGAAAATTGACGTACTTCAGTTCATTGCTCGAAAATAATATCTTAGGTCTCGAACAACCGTTCGTAACGGCTGATGTTCGAGATAGCCTGACAGCGTGAGAATTGACATTTACCCAGCTCGCTCTTGAATATTTCATGATTACTCCTTTATTGTTCTGTAGTTTAAGCCGGCTTATTCGCTCGTAACATTTCCGTGTATTCTAGCATTATTTTTGGTAAACAATTAGGTATAACTTGTTTACAAATTATCATGTTTAGGGTGACGGAAAACATCATGATTAACAAATCAAATCATTCTTTAATCAAGTAGGTAAACTTGTAAAGCTGACTCGGAAAGCTGTTCCTAACGAGAAGAGTCAAATAACTCTTTTCAAAATATAAATCTTATGTAATCCTGATCAGATTAGTAAGTTACATATCGCACACTTAGTATTCAAACTGACCGAATTCAAAATCAGGTTTAATTGAGTTAGATACATAGTACTTATTTCAAAGCTATCCATGACATCGCGCTATGAGCTATTAAAAAAAAGTGTTTCTTTGCCCTTCCAAAGCATGTGTTTCCTTAACACTCACTATTTTTGCATAATATATACTATAATAGTGACAGGCTGTTGTTTTACGTCTCTTAGGACATCACTAGAATACATACTTAGCGATGATTAATAGACCACCCTCATTTTCTTACCAAGGTGTATTTAAAGGCAACTAAGGTAAATTGACCCACCGTGTGGTACCCGGTTGAGTAGAATAGACCACCCTCTTTCTTACTGAGGTGTCGTAAAATACGACTAAAGTAAATTGATATCAGGCCTGTCATAAAATACGTAGCCAAATCATGTGACAACATGTCTGTAACATGTTGTGCCGACCCCACTTAGAGTGGGATATGGGCAGGAGGATGATGTAATCCTGATCGGATTAATATGTTACATATCGCTTATTATTAAAACTGACCGAATTCAAAATCAGGTTTAATTGAGTTAGATAAATCCTTTAAATTCTTTATAAACATTTGAACGATACAAGTCAATCTAGCCCAGGCTTCTGAACTAGCGCTAGCCGTGAGTCAGAAGTCAGTTCCTTCCCCTACTTATAAGTACTAAAAGAATTTAAATTTACATACAGATACATAGTACTCCTTATTTCAAAGCTATCTATGACATCATGCTATCAACTATTAAAAAAAAAAGTTTCTTGCTCTTCCAAAGTATGTGTCTCCTTAACACTCACTAGTTTTGCAGGCGCTATCCGCTATCCGGCTGAGTAGAATAGACCACCCTCATTTTCTTACCAAGGTGTAGTAAAAGGCGACTAAGGTAAGTCGACCCGCCGTGTGGTACCCGGTTGAGTAGGATAGACCACCCTCTTCCTTACCGAGGTGTCGTAAAATACGACTAAGGTAAGTTGATGTCAGGCAGGCGACCTGTCGTAAAATACGTAGCCAAATCATGTGACAACATGTCTGTAACATGTTGTGTCGACCCCATTTAGAATGGGATAAGGACAGGAGAATGATGATGATGATTATTAAAAATATATATGACCCTTAGACCTGACAAAAGGTAACAAGAATTTAAATTAGTTTGCTTTTGAAGACTATTATTGAATGCCCCAAAGACGATTGAAAGTTTCCCCTAGCTTTTTAGAACATTTCCTTTAACGTGTTTCGAAATTTTAATGGCGTAAAGCTGGAAATAGATTTGCCTATATAAGTTATACAATTTACTTTTACAGTGGCTCGTTTAATTGTCAGTAAGTTGTATCTTATGATTACTTACTATATTTATTAAAAATTCGCATAAATTTTTGGCTGAAAGTGTTAAGTCATGGATTGAAAATAATTTAATCTTTTACGTATACTCATAGCTATAGGGGGTAGAAGTCCATAATCTTCGTGTATATTTGTGATTCGAAAGCTAATAAAGAGAACGTTTTTCAGAAGTTTTTTCCGTAACTAAAAACTTAAAATGCTAATTCTACATGTTTTAATGCAAATAAATTATTCTGCCACATTTATAGCATTCAGACATATTATTTTAAATTTTTTTCACATAAAATGATTAAAGATTATTATTCACATAAAATTTAAATATTTAGATATAATTTACTGTGGGAATGGGAAAGAATTTAGCTATAGGTCCTCATAAATGTTCCTACGGTTACGAGTTTGCTTGAAGCAATTTAAAATTCGCGTTCGATTACCATAAGGCTTGATTGAACATATTATAGACATGTTTTACATAACGTGTTCCTTTATCTTATATCTTTAAAGATTTGCGATGATTACATCACATCTAATCGGAATCAATTGGAATATTTAGATCGTAACGACATCTTAATATGATTAACAGACACGTTTTTTTTAACATTATCAATCTGAAATCTTTATATGATAACAGGCACTTATTTGTTATTAACAACGCCTATTATTACCACTTCCTATTTTTAGAGTATTATGTATAAAATGTTTTTGGATCGGAAAAATATATTTTTTCGTTATATACAATTTAATATCTATATTTATGGGATAAAATATAACATAAAAACAAAAAATATATAAAGAAACTTTTTTTATTTTTCTTGCGCATTTTAGATATAAGCCTAGACTGAAAGGTATTCCCCTATTAACCCTATTCGAGCAACTACAAATAGGTATCACAGTATTTAACTTAGATGCTATCCTAATCTATGGTACTTATACACGTAACATAAATGCTACCGACGCGGAAGACTTTAAAAGACAAAATAACAGTTCAAGAAACAAAACCTTATTTTATTAAATTAAAAACAAACTTCAACAAAATCAATGAGTTCATGCATAGTATCAACACACATCGGTTCTAGGAACGTTAACGGTATCAAACAACAAAACATATGTAACTATCACACGGTTGTCACAATCCTGGATGGTGAGCATACGAGATCATGGTGAGAGGTGGTGGGATGTTCACCACGGCCGCCACATAGACTGGGCGGAGTCTGTCTCAGAGGCGGGGCTGTGGGGCGGCGAGGGCGGCGCGTATAACCTTTTCGTCGTAATCGCTTCCACGTCTATCAGCTCTTCTGCTGGCCTTTTCCTTTCTACCGACGTCCTAGGAAGCGGCTGAGGCGCTTGAGGCTGTGGAGGTTGAGGTGCGATTGCTTGCACGGGCGTCGGCCGCGCAACCCCCGGAGCGATAGGCTGAGGTTGAACGACTTGAGGACTTTCTAGTCTCCGTATGCAATTACTTAAATGCTGCAGCAATCTAGCTCCAGCTTGGGGATCCACTGGACCTTGCCGGTGCATAGCGTTCGCCGCTACGGTAGCGCTAGTTATAAACTGTGACACTTCTGTTGCACACTGAGCGAATCCTGCACGAAAACGTTCCGCGTAAGATATTTCGGGTTTTAACACTAACTGCCCACGTCTCTTCAGGCTGTGGAGATGTCGCACTGTTAATTCAAGTATATCGGCCTTCTCCAGCTTAGAGACATTTTCGCCTTCCGCTTGTAGAGCTGTCACCATGAGGTCCTTGAGTTCGTCGAGACACCGGTTGATGCGGGCGCGGCGTTTCCTTTCGAGCATCGGTTTCATCACTTTGCGGTACTGATAAGTGCGCGATACGGGTTCTTCGTCGGGGTGCGCGTGCGACGGCGGGTGGAAGGCCCCGTGCGGTGGGGACATGGTACGAGTGGGAAGGATCATTGTTGCTCTCGCGGCGTTGTGCGAGCGA
Source organism: Morpho deidamia (assembly GCA_947086505.1). Lineage (NCBI taxonomy): Eukaryota > Metazoa > Arthropoda > Insecta > Lepidoptera > Nymphalidae > Morpho > Morpho deidamia. The sequence continues at coordinate 11,783,829 of CAMTZC010000026.1, read as the reverse complement.
ATGGCGCGCGCGACTGCCAACGCTCTGCTTTTATGCGCCCTACACCGATTGTGGCAAAGCGTCCGTGATAAAAATAGGGGTGCCACTTCTAAAGTTATTAGAAATATATTAACACTAGTTTCAATTATATAGTTAGTTCCATATATAGTTCCATAGCATTATGTCTTATGGAATATTGCTGAAATGCGCGGATAGTGAAAAAATTTTCGTATTACAAAAAAGAGCCATACGTGGCATCTACAGTTTAAGTCCGCGTGATTCCCTGTGAGAGAAGTTTAAGGAAACAGGTATTCTAACATTTGCTTCACAGTATATTTTAAATAACGTAATTTTTGTACATAAAAATATAAAGAATTATAAAACGATAGGTGATGTATACAATAGACAAAGTAGGAACCGACATAAGCTTGCGACTCCTGCTTTGCGCCTAGCAAAAGTACGTAAATCGTTTGTGGGTTTAAGTATAAGATTCTATAATAAAATCTCTTCTCGGCAGGAACAGCTTTCCGAACCAGCAGTAAAGTTGACGATTCAAAAGCACTTGTTTACAAGTTTACTTGAATAAAGAATATTTTGATTTGATTATAGAAAGTAACAAAACTGACTTTATGATTACGTAAATTAAACACAAATGATGAATATATTATGAAATATTTTTCAATGTAGTGTAAATATGGCGTATAGGTAAAACTGATGTGATCTATTAATTAATGGATTCAACTTCTTATGTAAGGCGCGTTATAAAATTTGATCAAGACTCTACTTATTGCTGTGACGATGAATCAGACTAGATAATTATGGATATACGGTGATAATATGCTGAATGAAATAACTGTGTTTTTGATTGACTTTTTTATTGGATCAGTGTTGATTTTACATTTCTAAATTATTAAAATAGTGAACACCACAAAAATACAATTCGCAATATTTTAAGATTGACATTTTGTTTTTTTTTATAATAATGCTAAAAAATCCATGTAAGTGATCTGTGAATTTTTCAAATAAATAAAACTGATTTGAACTCGATTAAATTATGAGAGCTATAACAATAAATCGTCTGATTAATTAATTTATTAACAATTAAATTAATTAGATCGATTTACAATGACGTTGTGTTAAATATTATGGTAAGAATAAAAATATCAATATAGACCTACAAAGTACTCTTAATAATAGTAAAAAATATATAAAGTTGATAAAATTAAATGAAATTTCTTCAGCCAATGAGACGTACCGTTATTCAATTTCTTATTTTACGCGATATCTCCTTGTTCTTTGGACAGCTGTCACAAGGGAGTCAGCTGATGGCACCTGGCCAGCACGCGTTCCCACGCGCACCCTAACTAAAGCTGCGTAAGACGCTCCCCTTGGAAAGAATCGTCATAATGACGTCACGTTCCTATAACGACTCGTGACAACTCATTAAATCACTGTCATGGGAATTTGCAATCATCGGATTATTAAAAAAAAATAAAATAAAAAGAAATATTATATTACAAAAAAGTCCAAAACACAGACCTCCGAGTTTCTTGCTGGTTCTATCAACAACAACAACAACAGAGCAAAATTCTCAACCAGTGGTAGCTTCATTAATCTCAATCAAAAGCTTACTTGTATTAAGATTATTTTGATTTGATTTCGGTTACTTGTCACGTTATATAGATTTGTCTATAATTATTATCTGATAATCGTCATTGATATATCATTCAAATTATTTCAACACACAATACACAATATAATCTATCTAAACACATAATTTTAAGACCAATTAAGATAGTATAGCATTTAAGAACCTTGTTAAGGAGTTTACAGCTTAATAAAGTGTAAAACAACGTAAAAGTAGCCTAAATTCAATGCGAAAGCTTAATTGACGTATCAATTAACTATGGGTATTTTTTAATTATAGAGTAATACACCGCCAAAAAACGTATAAGTTTGATATTAGAACATACTAAATAAGATAGAAAAACCTCTTCCCAGACAGTTTCTTGGATTGCGACAGTTTTCACAACTGTAGCTCAGTCCAAATTTGTTTTATTAAAAAATGGATTAAATAAACAAGTCGGCAACCCTAGTTATATCTGTCCGCAGGTTCACGCGACACGCGGCGTGTTATCGCCTCCGTCGTTCCTACAGACAGACAAGACAAATAGAAATCGCTATATTTTTACAAGTAACATATGAAATTATCGGTAAGAAAACTGTTCCGGTAGCTTTGTATATTGTGACAGTTTGAAAGTTACGTTCTCTAAAGCAATATAACAGAACTAACTACTTTGCTATAATCCGCACGGGTTAAGTGAATGCATGCAAAGCCAATGTGTATGAAGCAGGCAAAATCTACGCACCTTATACATGCAGGAACAGCCACCACATGCACCCCAAGGCGCAATTCACCAGCAACAACGCACACAAAAGCAGCACACACACCCACCACCACAATCTCGACGATCGTTTCGCCCCGAAACCGAAGCATCATCAGGAGGATAGGCTCCACGACAAAAATGGTGCAGGACGATCGTCGAGATTGTGGTGGTGGGTGTGTGTGCTGCTTTTGTGTGCGTTGTTGCTGGTGAATTGCGCCCTGGGGGTGCATGTGGTGGCTTGTCCTGCATGTATAAGGTGCGTAGATTTTGCCTGCTTCATACACATTGGCTTTGCATGCATTCACTTAACCCGTGCGGATTATAGCAAAGTAGTTAGTTCTGTTATATTGCTTGTAATATGGAATTCCGCAAAGTAACGCCTGCTTCTATAAATCATTTACGTTCTCTACTTTGGACTTTTGATGAAAACTATAAATAAAGCGCCTTTTGGTTTTAATGTAAGTATTATATTGATTATCCAAGTTATTATTAATAACAAAATTTATAATATAATCATTACTAGCTGTCACTTTTTTTCCCGCGTATATCCCGACCTCGCGGGAATTCTTATGTAATGTACTATTAATCTAAACCTTCCTTAAGAATTGCATCTTTAAGTAAAAACCGTACAAAAATCTGTTGAGTAGATTTTGAGAAAATTGATCACATACAGACAGGCAGGTTTTAGGAACTTTGTTTTATAGTATGTATAGATTTAAGACACACAGTCACAGTCCAGTTGTTAGTAAGTACCTTAAGACTAAGTGGTAGTCAATGACAATACAATTAAAAAATAAATATTAGCCTACTTAATACTTATTAATATAGTTGGTTTATTTTTTTCGCAATTTATATTTTAGTTATTTTCACACTGAAAATTTTTTACGTACTCATATCTCTTTAAATCATGAAACGATTGAGGTGAAAGTTTATACGGCATATAACGTAATATGCGTGCACTCTGCTGGGTTTAAAGAAAAATTATATGATAATAACCGACCCAGACCGCTTTGCTGGGCTTAATTTAAAAATAAGTAAAATAACTGTCTTTGACAGTAAAAAAAATTGATGCGCACCACACCAAACTTTACAGGGATCATCCGCTGGATCATTCTAATGATTGTTTGAAAATTCCATTAAAATCGGTCCAGCCATTACGGAGTATATAAAGGACCTAAAGACAAACATTCATTTATATGTATAAGACAATGCCATCAACACAACACAATCAATACTACAGCAAACCATCATAAATTCAAAACAACCACGTTTTTTATAGACATATGTATATTATGTATATGCATCTGTTCAAATACTATCTAGCAACTTTCTGGGGTGAAAATTCATCTAATTTTATATTATATTCAGATATCTAAGTTGTTTAGGGTGTAAGGATGGTATTCATTAAATATATGGTTATTTTATGTTATCACGAGTTTTAAAAAATATTCTTAATATTTCATTTAATTTTCAGTTGTGAAATGACAATAATAATTAGGTAGACGTCTAGTAAGTAAGTATTTGTGCGACTGAAAGTGACATCCCTTAAAGTGTTCAATATATTTGAAAATAAGAATTGTATCTTAATTTTTCCGTTACATTCATTTATGTTTTAAATACCTATTTAATATGTTTCTGTCAGTCATTAGAATTGTCGGCAGATCGTCATTTCAAATAATTCGCGCATGGCTTTGTAATAAAAGAAGACCACCGTAATTAGTCACAAAAACAATAACATTCGCTTTATCGGCGAAAAGGTGTGAGCCGTTCCCAGCACCGCTAGTCGACTCGACACCGACCCATTGTGCGGTCGAAACTGCCGTGACGCTACCTACTCTAATTCTGTCTTGACAACCGAGACTGCAAAACATCGTAACTCACAGACGGTAGTCTATTTACCACCCCAAAAGTACCGCTCGGTTCAAACGAGTGTCGCTTACGACGTTGTTATTACGTACCTGTTTTGTGTTTCTAAAGAATAAGAGCGCAAGTGACGCATGAGTTTGTATAGAAGCGGACATTCTTCTTCGCGTCGCAATGCCGTGGGAAAGCCCGTGCCGCGCGCGCTCCCACACTCGGCCGGCACAAGCCAACCGATAAATTATCATAATTCCATTGTGAGTGAGACGGTACTAAGAAATTTTATACTTCATCAATCGCTGTGTTGAATATATTAGCGCGTGGACTGAGGCTTTGTTGACGCGAGGACTACGATGTGGGGCCCCCCCCTTTTTTATGGGATTGGCTTGTGCTCCTGATCTTAATTTTGGATCGGGAAGTACAGTGATGACGGAAGAATAGTCTTTATAGATTTTGTTAGTATATTAAAAATGAGAATAATATTGTTTAGGCTTTCGCTTCAAGGGCAGGATACAGAAGGCAATATTGTTTGAGACGAAAAGTAATTGAAGGCGTCTCAGTCTTGAACTGAACTACCGGGAGCTTGGCGCCTTTCTCCGCTACCTGTAAATAATAAACTATAATAGGCAGTCCCATACTTGAACAGCAATCATTTACAGTTAACTTTTTTGAAATAAATCCCAAAAGAGTGAAATACTGTATACTAAATAGATGTATTACATATAAAGAAAACACATATACTAATTTATACAATTAGGCGTTATTTTTCGGAGATCCATAATACAAAAGTAATAATAAAATTATTTTGCTATATCCGCGATACATTAAATAGAAAATATATATAGTATTAAATGTATGTTGGATTATCCGTTTTCTCATACCCGATACATGCAGGATTCGTAAAAACACATGCAAAAACCTCCACCACTGCCACCACAATACACAAGCACTACACACGTTCACTATCACAAACTCAACAATCGTTTCGCCCCGCAACCCAAGCATCATCAGGAGATAGACTCATGTCTCGATGTCTCATATCACAACTCAAGTCGTGGATTTGCGATTTTGTCCTTTGTCCCTTTGCGATTTTGTCGTGGGGTCTATCTCCTGATGATGCTTCGCTTGCGGGGCGAAACGATTGTTGAGTTTGTGATAGTGAACGTGTGTAGTATCGCGGATTATAGCAAAATAATTTTATTATTACTTTTGCACATATATACGATTATCTTTGACTCAGTGAACTATTAATTTAAAATTCGTGAAAATCGGACACAATAATTCTTAAATGCAGATAATAAAGATAAGAAAGATCTAGAAGATTTAGAAATACAATATTAATCTAAATATTTTAAATTATAAACATTCAATATTTAAATGAACTAATTCTAACAAATTTGTTAATTTTATAATGGATTATAAATAATTATAGGTTAGTTACACATATATGCGGCTGTTGAAATTATTTAATTCTAAAAGCGTGTTGATTTTTTTACTGGCAACATTAAATGAAAAGCAAAAATTATAGGTTTCAGTTTACAATAATAATAATTTCTACTGCTGATAATGGCAACTTTCGGGTTTAGCCTATCTTAGACTCGTGAAAAATATATTAAAAATGTAAATTGAGTCAACCAATAAAGAAAGTTTTATGAAAAAAATATTAGGTATGTAAATTTAGTTAACCAATAAAGAAAAGTGTTTTTATTACCTGGTTACCTAAGTATTAAGTGATTTTACGTAGAACCTACCTTACAACGTGTATTAGCTATAGAGTTATTGTACTAGAGACGTGGCACCATAGAACGGCCTGTAAGTGTGTCACAATAAATAACGAGAGGGAAGATGCAACTTATATACTTTATCTTTGTCTAATCACACATAAAAAGAAAGACAGATACATCTTCATTTAAATTTTCTTATTGTACATGTAATATACGTAGGACAGCGGGCAAGGATAGAAGCAGAAAGCCCAGGATCGGGCTAAGTGGCGAGTTATTGGAGAGGCCTATATACAGCAGTGGACTGAAGCGGGCTGATGATGATGATGTAATATGTCACATTTTAAGCTGGCTTCTCTACTAGACTTACCTAACCTACCTTACAAGACTAGTAAGTCCATTAATTAGTTCATTATTCTTATCTAAGGTTTCATCTTGTGACTTCTCTTTCGGCATCTCGAGTTCATCTATGAAGACTTCACTACAAGATATTAAGGAGCCTAAATCATTCCAGCTTCTCAACTATTTTCTTAACAGAAACTAAACCGATTAGTTACTGTATTGTGATGTCCGTAAGCCATTCCGAAAAAAAAACATACAATCAATCTGTCGCATTTATAATATTTGTACGTAAAAAAGTAAAAGTAGCGGTCTTTTACAATCCCACTGATGGGAATAGGCCTCCTCTGTCCGTTTCTGGAGAGAAGGGTTTGAGCTAAGACCTACCACGCTGCTCCAATGCGGATTGGTAGGTTACACATATCTCCAAAATTCTCTAGAAATATGCACGATGTTTCCTTCACCGAAAAGCGTGTGATAAATTGCAATTATCTATAGACACGTGAGTTTTAATAGAAAAACTCATTGGCCTGCCCGGGTTTGAACTCGTATTCCCCTTGAAAGAGTCGCACGGTCTCACCGCTGGGCTATCACAGCTAATGCCATATTTGTACGTATCTATACTTATTATAAAACAAAGTCCCCAAAAGCTGTTGGTATGAGATCGATTTTCTCAAAATCTACTGAACGGATTTCTGAACAGCTTTTGCTTTAAAGGTAGTGCAATTGTTCCGGTTGTCTACATTACTGTTTAATGTAAATTGTGTTGATGAGATCGCGCAGTTGTATAAAAACTCGCATGCTGGGAGATATAATCGCGAGCGCCACGTAAACTTATAGAGATAAACTAATGTACTAAATAATTGTAAATCAACAAAAATACAACAAAAAAAGTCCGCGACAGCATGTTGCTATCTCTTATGGTTAACTCACAATAACTACAGTGCGCGGCAATAAATAATGCACATCGAGGCTTAGAGAGAGAAATCGGCTAGATTCTGCTTCATAGAGCATTGTCTCTGTCGCACAGACTGACGAACCCGTGTGTGACAGTGACAGCGCTCTACGAAACCAAACTGGCCGGCTGTTTCGTTCTAAACTTCGATGTGCATTATTTAATGTCGGGTAGTATACATTTATCTTCAAAATTTAAATTTCCACGCGGGCGAAACCGCTAGCACACCTAGTTTTTAATATATTTAGCAACACAACGTGTTATGCTAAGCACAGATTATAAACAAATCTAGCTGGGATAACCACCTTTTTTATATTATGAGTCGGTTGACTAAATAATTATCCATTTATATTGAATACATAAAATTTGAATATATTTAATACTAGTTGTTTCTTGGGATTTCGCACTAATGGCGATCGTTTCGCATTATTAATTCTCATAAAATATCTATGAAATTCACATCATTATAAGTGAATATCTAAATTGGATACCGATGCCAAAGAGCGAGGCTTAAAATTTTGTGTTGTAAATCTGAGTTTGTGTTTTGAAGGAGAGATTATTTATCATTCAAGGAGATAGGTATTCTTACATTTGCTTCGCAGTATATTTTAAGCAATTTAAACTTTGTAGTTTAGTAGTTTTTACATAAAAATATAAAGAATTATAAAACGATAGGTGATGTATATAATAGACAAAGTAGGAACCGACATAAGCTTGCGACTCGTGCTTTACTTCTCGCAAAAGTACGTAAATCGTTTATGGGTTTGGGTATAAGATTCTGTAATAAAATTCCGCAATCAATTTTGGCCTTGCCATTACAGCAGTTTAAAACCACTGTTAAAAAGAAGCTGATACAGAAAGCCTACTATACTGTTGAGGATTACTTAGATGATAAGAATGTGTGGATATAGCTGCGCTTCTACCCTGTTCAAGACAGTAATGACTAAAGGTAACTAGTTATAAGATTTATATTTTTAAAAAGAGCAACCGCCGAGTTTCTTCCTGGCTCTTCTCGGTAGGAACAGCTTTCCGAACCAGCGGTAGAGTTGACGATTCAAAAGCACTTGTTTAGAAGTTTACTTGAATAAAGGATGTTTTGAATTTGAATTTTGAATTATGAATATAATTGTGGGTAAAACTACTGCATAGTAAATGCGTTTATTTTTCTTATTTAGGGTTTTTGAACAAATTATTACCGATTTTTTAATATATTTTGTGTTGGCAACGCTAATTGAACGTGGGGTAAAATGATGGCGGTTGGCAAAAACACGTGTTCACAAGTATAATTGAATGAAGAATAATTCGAACTTGAATTGAAATTGGCAACACTTAAGATAACTTAAAAAATGTTCCGAACAAGCAAAACCGTTTCGACTTAAGTCAAATAACATTCAGGCACGAGTAACTTCAAACAAGGATAATACGTATCAACAAGCAATTAATAACAAATATTTGTCAACCTGGTATATCGAACGAACGTGGTGTTTACACACACAATATCTGACTATAATCTATAAAAAATCAACACCGCGATGTTTGCGCGAGACACTTGATATGAAAAATATTTTATCATATATATTCGAATAAACAGGTTGTTACATCTGGCCGCACCCTGATTGTGGATTAATAATGCGTAGATTTAACACCTGGGGCATTAGTTGGTACATTACTACCGCTATACGTATTTTTTGCATAACCAAAATCGCGTATGCTTATCTTATTTTACTTACTAAATTACCTGATAAAAAATGTATACAGTGGCACCGACGATATGACATTACGTAAATCGACTCATCACTTAAACGTATAACTTTGGCATAATTGAATCTTCTTAAATATAGTTAAAAAAAAACATATTTTTGAAGAAAATAAATCTAATTTAATGGATATTACGGCTTTGTTAGTGATGGTTAACTGGCCTGAAAGAAACAGGAAAAAACAATAACGTTAAAGTTTTGTCCCTCTCGCACGTGTTGTATTTTATTTTTAGGCCAAGGTTGGAATGGCGTGTACGGTCATTGATGGCAATAACGTAAATTAAAACGTAAATTATTATATAATATAATATAATTCCCGAAAAATACTCCACTCAATTGACTAATTTTTATGTACGAAGCTCAGATGTGTAGTTATCTATAATTTAAATTAATTTTGTATAGTCATTACCACCCAGTATATTGTAAAATCTGAAATAAAAAGAAAAAAATTATATGACAATAATTGACATGGATTTTGCAAAATAGAAATAATAACCATAGCTAACACATTTTTTGTATACGAGTATGTATAGGGATATAAAGAACCTTATTCGTGTATTTCCAAACAGCTTTCGTTATCGTTGAGCTTGATTAAAATGTCCTAATTCTGAACGAGCTTTAAGTTTCTGACGGGTTTTCATATTTGCTATATCGATTATAGTTACCAAGTGATTTTAAATAATCGATCAATAATTTAATGTCTATTATAAGGCTACATACATACTGTTAATGAATGTTTAGAAGTGAGTATTAATTAATCCTCAATCTATAATACAACTTGTACTTCCTTATTCGCAATTAATACAACTAGTGGTCGCCCAGTGGTCGAAATTCGACCATATAATGAATTTAAATTGTAAGTGACTTTATATACATTATTAAAATATAATATTCAAACATTATTAAGGTTCTTCTACCGTCGAAAACTAAACTACTATAACCACAGATTTGACCAAGACTGTTATTTGCCAATCTTTTTTGAAAAAATTATATTAAATTAAAATTAGAGTGCAGGTTTTGCAATGCGAAATATTTTGAATCTGAAGTGACTTTAGGCGACCGAACTGCATTCACTTCATGTTGTCACAAGGGTAAAGCAATATTGCCACCCTTAAGTCAAAATGAATATTTTAAATCATTATATGATGGACTTACTTCAAATGAACCTTAAATAAAACCACAGGAAACAAACTTTTCAACTATATCTATAATAGACAAACGAAACAATTTGACCACAGAGTATGTATGCGTGTGTCAAATGCATGCCGGTTAGTATAATGTTTTATTAACTGATTTAATGAATTTTTTATGCATTATTATTAAAATATTTTTTATATTAAATGAGGCAAATTAAACTTTTTTTTGAGTACTCTATGTCTATGCACAAAATGAAAAACAAAAGAAACCATTTGACCACAGAGTATGTATAGGCAAATATATGTATATATTTTTGATATGTCAATGTCAGTACTCTATGTCTATGGACAAAATGAATATAAAAGATATGTGTGTGTGAAATGCATGGTAGTATGGGTAATGTTTTATTTATTGATTTAATGTACTTTATAAGCATTATTATTCTTCTGCACATATCCGTCCGCGCAATTTTCGTAAAAAGGGGTCCAAAGTGTTGGCATCACGTATTAATATATAGATAACCCAAACCACGCGTCACATCACACAAGATGGCTCCTTGTTATTCCGTCTCCATGGCAACCACTATTTGCTGTTAGGCCTTGCGTCGACAACGCCATCGGCTGCACTCGTAATACGCACGATAGCAGCGACCTCTTGTAATTACCCCTTACAATACGTAATTGTTGTCGAAGGTTAGAAAAACCTTACTATTTACATATCTCTTGACAGGAAATATTTGTATTAAATGTTACGAGTACAAGCTGTTTATTAAACAACTCACGCCTGCTTGGTATGGTGCCAAGAATGCAAGTTACATTTCCTTGCTTATGCTAAGCTCATTCGTTGAGCGAAAAAGCCCTTGTCACATTTAAATCTCATACGTAAAACTTTGTTATCTTAGTTTCATAAAAGAACACGTATAAATAAAGTTAGTAAAATTAGAGAGCGTGAAATTAGTTTTTATTAAAAACATTATCATCCTGCCCTTATCCCACTCTAAGTGGAGACGGCACGACAAGTTAAAAACATGTTGTCACGTGATTCGGCTACGTATTTTATGACCGGCCGCCTGCCTGACGTCAAATAACCTTAATCGTATTTTACGACCCCTCGGTAAGAAAGAGACTGCTCTATTCTACTCAACCGGATACTACACGTTGGGTCAACTTCCCTTAGTCGCCTTTTACGACACCTCGGTAGGAAAATGAGGGTGGTTTATTCTACTCAGCCGGCAACCACATCGCGGGTCGAATTACCTTAGTCGCCTTTTACGACACCTCAGTAAGAAATGAGGGTGGTCTATTCTATTCAGCCAGATACCAAGAAGTACCAATAAAAACATGATTTCATTATTTTACAATATATAAAATTAATCAAAATTAAATTTATATAATCAATTTCATCCTAAACCGTAACTGAGCAAAATAGATGCTCAAGCCGGGTTCCCAGCACCGCCAATATACCACTCACATTCCTTTCCCAAGAAACGTCGGACCACCCCTATTGTGCTGATATAACATTAATATGAATTCGCCCTATCCGAAGAACAAAGTCAGATCTTTCATATATAAACAAAGGAAATGTTACTTTGATCTTCGGATAGCGTGAATAGTCCGTATGCATTGTATAAAGTAACTAAGTAAAAAAGGGTTATTGTATGAAAAAAACATAGGTTTTATACCTATGTTTTTTTATTATTACCGACTAGGAAATCCAATTTTTTGACTGACGTAATAAATCGGGATTAACGAAGGGACAAAGTTGCAAAATGCGTCGAAGAGAACGTTAAAAGGTCTTAGAATCACGCTAGTAAAGTTAAGGTTCTGCAGTCCTACCGTGAAATCTTATTGCGACTCAATTGAAGACGTAAACGAAATTGATTTGCTTTTACATACCATGACGTCTTAAAGACGCACATTTTAAGTCGTTACCGAATAAGAGTTCGGAATTCGTCCTAAGAACATGTGAGTAAAAGAGACAGAGTTATCTATAGTTCATATAACGTTATCTTTTTCAAACATTACGACCCCAATGCAATTCACACTTCATGGACGAAAAGAAAGCGGTTCGCGGTCGTCGTTTACGTCTTCAATTAATTGAGTCGCAATAAGAGTTCAAGGTAGGACTGCAGTACTATTTGCATTCATGCAATTATAGCTATAAATATAATATAATATGAATAAATAAAATAACGCTGTTAGTGGTATCTCACAGTATATTTTAGATAGATTTGAGTGGTGTTGTAAAAACCGTTTGGGATTACGGTATATTGACGGTTTAAAAAAATGACAATTTCATTGGAAATAAAATGTTATCTATATATAATATTATAATATTATTTTTGTTGATGCAACTATCTTATGCTACGATTTCTTCTTTCTCCGAAGGTTGTCTAGTAGAGATTGCTTTTAATAATAAGACTGCTTTTGCTCGCCTTATTTTTCCTTACTTAGGATTACTTAAGTTTCTCTATATACTCTGTTTATTATAATATGTGTGTGATAAAGTGCTATCTTTTAAAAAGTGCTATATATTTATAATAATATTAGGAGCAGACGTTAATTATAAATCGAAAATATATAATGAAAAAATACTGGAAGCGAAATAACCACACATGTTTGAAATATAAACATATAAGACGTCGCTTGAGCAATAGTAGAGCTCGTATGAACTCATTTGTATTTATCACATACCAGACATTTTATCCCACTATATGTTGAGGGTACAGATACTACGTAAAGTGGAGCAAAAATGACAGCAATTAACATTTTTCTCAGCACCAATAAGATATATAATTAACGTTAATGTGTGCGCGTGGTTTGCACACGCCTTCCAGCCCCCACCAAGAGTGCAAACAAATATGTACAAACATCAAACATGAATGTTTAAATATGATTGCTACTGAGAAATTGGTGTTGACGTAACAAATGCTAATATATTCTGTTGTATGACTGGTTCTGCACTGTACTTTTCCTAGGATCTGATTATCCTAAATCAATTATTATTTTATGACATGATTACCGTTCTTTTTTTTACTTTACGAATTATGGATTGACTTCCTTTTAACTGCGACTTCGTCAGCACAAACCCTAGTCCTGTAGGCCTACCATGAACTTTTAGAAAACGATTCAATTCAAAGTCAGTACCTAAACTCAACCGTTTTGTTTCGTACCATGAAGTGTGGATTGCATTGGGATCGTAATGTTTGAAAAGGAAAACGTTATATGAACTATGTATAACTCTGTCTCTTTTACTCGAGTGTTTTTATGCCGCATTCCGAAAATCATTCGGCAACGACTAAAAGTGTGCGTACTTTAAGACGTCGTGGCATGAAAAAGAAAAACAATTTCGTTTACGTCTTCAATTGAGCCGCAATAAGAGGTTGTGGTAGGCCTGCTGGAAAAAACGTAGGTAAACCCTCGTCCGCACGAGAGGAATTTTATCGCGCGTAAAAATTACGTCGAATTGAAACAAATGGGTATCCAGGTATTTGTTCACACGACAGCGTATTTAAATCGCGACGTATTTTATCGTGCAGTGTTCCATTTTAGTCGTTAGGGCGAGGGCGTTAAGCTGAATATACCATACGAAACTTCTTATAACGCCTATTGTGGAATTTTAACGCGACGTAATTTTTACGCCCGTGCGAACGAGGGGTATGTGTAGTGCAGCGTAGAGGAATGAACGGTACTGTTACTCTCCAACCCTGTAAATATCACCATCACAAGGATCAGATCGATACGGGGGGTTAAATTGCAATTAACAATTGCTGTAACGTTGCTTAAAGACAGGGAGAGATTAATCGTTTTCTCGAGAGCATAGTTTATTTATTTTAGTGAATAATATTATTACTTACATTTATAATACATTGTATTAGCTAAGTTAAATTTATCCAGTAAACAAAAACCAAAATGTATAAAAACTTTCTTGAAATAACTATTTCGCCGTAACTCAAATAACGTGATAAAGAACCGCCTTTAATAACAGATTTGACTTGACTTTGACTCATTGTATTGTATGAGCTAAAAAAGCCACAACGATGATTCTAATCAAAGATTACAGTATACGAAATGAAAATTCTAATTGTACCTACCTATATAGAGAAATTCGCTTAAGTCTTGTTACTGGAATATATAGAAATATAGCCATTGCTTCCTTATACATTTTCTAATCTATTCTTACAATAAGGGATTGTAAGAATAGATTAGAATCTAGATCAAAATTTCGTGAAATTACCAAAAGATTAAAACTGTATGTACCTAATTGTCCGGATCAGTAAATTGCATTATGATTGAATATTGTAAATGGTGATATATTTATCAACTCAAAAGTTATTATAAAAAAGAAACAGATACATTATTCGTATTGGAAAACCGTAAAAGGCAAATCGAGTTATACTAAATAACAAGTTAATACGTTAAGCATTTTGATCTGTATTATATCTATGTATCTATCTGTATTATCTGTGTTAAGTAGTATTGAAACAATTATATATATTTTTTGCTTTAAACACACCCCGTCGTCCATCCCCAAAGTATAATTATACATAATATTATAATGTTAAATAATTATAAACATATACTTATACAACCACGCTCGAAGAACCAACAAATTGTTTTCAACAACAAACAAACCCGCGACCCTCGGAGCTAAAGTCACTGCCAACTACGCCAATATGCCAGTCATTGGGGCAACAATATAGGATAGGAAAAAAATGAAAATAAAACACAATCCAATCAATGGCAATGCATGCGAAACTAAAATCTCGTTAAAACGAACTAGTTCGAACGTGCATGGCACTTTTTTATTTTAAAGACAGTGATGACATAGAATAGATAGACATGTATATAATGAACATAAAAATATTTTCAAGTATGCTGATAATCATAATAAATTCGCAGCTATAGAAAGTTAAATTCAAATTCAAATTCAAATTAATTTATTTGCCAAAAACATGGTACAACAGGTGGAACAAGATATTAGCAACATTTACTATCAACATGTTTAGTCACATATCTGACATGCAAATTTTATTAACTATTTTAATATTATGAAGTATTTATATAATTATGAAATATTTTTTGTAATATTCTTTTGGAGCCTCCTTATTTTTTGTGTATCGTTTTGTAATAAACGCCTTTCATGCTATTTCTAAACAATATAAGAATCTCGTACTTTACAACATATGTATTGGTCATAGATAACGTTGGCGCCGTTATAAAAACTGGTCAATATTTCTCCTGTCCTTAAGTCAACGTAAATTGTTCAAACCTCATTATAAAAATGTGCTGCTTTATTAGCGGGAAATATCCGTGCAATTCATATAGATCCAGTCAATACAACGTACAGTAAAGTTTTTGCTTAATAAATATATATAAAAAAAGTTCTTACGTTATTATGATTGGTGTTTACTGACACGCCCGGTTACACCTTTTATAAATATACAACAAGCCTTTGCCTTTGAAGTACGGATTTGAAACAATAAACGATTTTTATATTCATCGATTATTATAATCGATTTTTATAAATCGATTGTAGGTATTACTTAACCCTCTTTTTAATCTGTTTTTCAATTTTTTAAGATTCGATATGCGATCTTGGATGAAATCAATGTATCAAAAATATATACATTTTAATCAATTTACAATTTGGCAAACAGCGCGTCAAATTTATTTTTTATATTTCCTTTTTTTTATCCACTTTAATTAAGCTTTGTTCTAATTAATTACTAATATCAAATAAGCAGCTTTTAAAAGAGAGAATAAATTCTTAATAATTCGAAATCGGTTTAACAAATTTTTTTGAAATTAATTTATTTTGAAGTGTGAAGTGATCACTTAGAAATCCATTTTTTTCACTACAAAGCAATTTCCTACTTCGAAATGTATGTTACTCGCAAGCACTATTATTACCTATATGACAAAATAACTAACTAATAAAAAAAGACACACTTTCGACTTATATATATACTACTATATATACTTTAATTAAAATATATTAACGGGAAACACGTTACGTTTTCTGGAGTTACTTATTTTGAGTTTAAAGCTTTTAATGAAAGGAAGTCGCGCAAAAACACAGTTACCAAAATCTTGATAATGAGCGATAATTAAAATTGTTCCTGCACGTTTTTCTCATTAAAGATTAATAATTGCTTTAATAAGTATGTTATCGCAACTTCGGGAGTGTTATATTATTCCTTCTTGAAGTAAAAACTCGCATTCCTTTTGCCGAAATAGTTGTAATAATGACGATCAGTCAATTAAGGGATATTTTTTTGATGACGTATGTTCATAATAACGCAGTATCCGATATAATATATTCAATAAGAAATTGGTTACAAATATCTTACAGGTGATAAAAAAACTCATATTTACTCAAATTCAATATATTTATTCAAGTAAACTTGTTAACAATTGTTTTTGAATTAAAAAAATGAAAAAAAGCTGTCCCTACCGAGAAGAGCTAGCTAGAAACTGGACGATTGTTCCTTTTAAAATACGATTCTTATAACTAGTCATTACTATATTGTACAAGGTGAATAGTAGTTATATCCACGTATACCCATCATCTATGTATTCCTCAACAGTATAGTAAGCTTTCTGTATTAGTCTCGTTATAACTCCTTATAACGACATAGTCGTTATGGCAGGTTGTCTGGAGGACCTTAACACAATGCTCGACGACCTCAGCAGAGTATCTCAGCAGGTGGGCCTTAAAATGAACATGAGTAAGACAAAAATCATGTCCAACTCACATGTTCCGCTCCACCCGGTCATCGTTGAGAACTCTGCACTCGAAATTGTAGACGAGTACATATACCTGGGACATACGGTCCAGCTGGGTAGGTCCAATTTCGAGAAAGAGGTTAGTCGCCGAATCCAACTTGGATGGGTAGCGTTCGGGAAGCTACGCGAGATCTTTTCGTCCAAAATACCTCAGTGTCTGAAGACCAGGGTCTTCGAACAGTGCGTGTTGCCAGTGATGTCCTACGGATCCGAAACGTGGTCGCTCACTATGGGCCTTATAAAAAAGCTCAGAGTCTCTCAGCGGGTGATGGAGCGAGCTATGCTCGGAGTGTCTCTACGAGATCAAATCAGGAATGAGGAGATCAGTAGAAGAACTAGAGTCACCGACATAGCTCAGCGTGTCGCGAAGCTGAAGTGGCGCTGGGCGGGGCACATAGTGCGGAGGACCGATGGGCGCTGGGGTCTTAAGGTGCTGGAATGGCGACCCCACACCGGACGGGGGTCTACCGACGCCGCGCTTTACGAGGTGAACAGACGACCACTGGATCCAGGCGGCGCAAGATCGTGTGGTGTGGCGATCCCATGAAGAGGCCTATGTCCAGCAGTGGACGTCCATCGGCTGACGAAGAAGAAGAAAATTAGTCTCCTTATAATAGTTTTTTTAAACTGTAACAGAAAAGCTAAAATTGAATGATATATTCTTTCGAAATATCTTGCTTAGGGTATATTGCAAATATTATTGTAACATAGCATAGTTTATTGTTATTGCTTTCTCTATATACGAGGCTACTGAAATTGATATAAAATCTTCTTCCCAAGACCTCTTCTTCTCGTATCATCGATGTTACATTAATAAATATATAGGATAACATTTTATTTTTATATGACAAATTCTATTCCTCTTATAAAGAAAATAAATGCCGTTTTTCGCAAAACTGTTGACTACAAAAAAATTTAAACCATGTCACACGCTAAGTGGCAATTCACGTCAGACTTGGCACAATTGCGATGAGCTGATCGCAATCGCTTTGAATTTGATCAACCTTAAACGACATTTTCACAGCTTCTGTATAAAATTAAAGTATCATTCAATTCATGAATATAGGGTAATTTTTTTGTGTCGTTTTGTCGAGTATGATATTATAATGAGATCGTTTATTGTACATCGGTATATTCACTCGTTCTCGTACCTCATATTTTCAAACCTACCAAAACCTCTGAAGTAAAAATTTCTGAAAAACGTATAATTATACCGAATGATTTTGTGAAAGGTAGTGAATTAGAGGGAGGTCTGAAAAGAGATTGTTGGATTGTGTGAAAAGGAGTAGTTGACGAATGATAAGAGAGAGAATGGGAGAGATACCTCTGGATACTTCTAGAGAATTCCTATTCGTAACCTACTTTGTAATTCATCCGTGCCCCAAAGAAAGATAGGAGGTCTTTACCTTTGATAGGCAGTGAGATATTTACAAACCGCTACTAAAATATATGCTGATGCCTATAAATTTATTTGTATTTTTTGTACTTTTACCGCGACAATTTGAATATCAAATGTATTTATAAGTAGATCATTAATAAATACGTCCCGCCAATAGTATTACAATTGCGCCATATTGACTTGACAGATCCTGTATGCTTAAGGCGCTGAACAGAGCTGGCGTAAATTCAGATTTCGGCATATAAGCCACGCCCACAATTTCTGCGACGGCGTAGCGACAAACTTAATTTTTTAACACCCATTGTAGGTGTACACTATTTTATCCAAACTTTTTTTGTACAATTTATGTAAAAAACTTATGTCTAATTAATCTTATAAAACTAAGTATGCTGAAACTATAACTAAACACCTAAAAAAAGACATATTATCAACAAGGAATAGTCACAAAAGGCGGCAGCTAGCGACACACGTCCGTATAGCAGCGCGCCTCAGCGATCACTGTCTATCTTCGTAGATGTAAAAGAGAAGCGAGACGATGACTCGTTTCAGTTTTGCTATTTTCTAAAAAATATTTAATTTGAATGAAATATCTTAATTAATTCAAAATTTAAATCTTACATTCTCTTTATATTATAATGATTTATTAGTCTTATTAATTTTACCAATTTTTGTTGATAAATATTAGAGATATTTAGGATCAAAGTAAAAATCAGAGGTCTATTTACCAATTTTTTTTATCGAAAAAAAGTATCGTAATCATGTTTTGAAATCTTACATTCTCTCTGAGATATGATGTATATTAACATATATTTTTCTTTTAATCGTCATCCCTATAGCTTTTGTTAAAAACGTGTTTAAAGTCAGCCTATTTGGCTCTGTTCAGCGCCTTAAGTAAACACACCCACGCCAAGCACCGTAACACGAAACTAATTGTTCACTCACATGACTTAAAGGTTTTTTTTACCCCGCGCAAAGGTTGTCACCAATAATGCCAAAACCAAATTAAAATATTTTCCAAAACGAAAATAATCTTTTGAAGAGAGAAATACAGAAATGGCTACACATATAACTAAAAATAAATTCAGTTATTTCAGTTTTTGTATAGTCAACTCAGAAATTTAGTTAATTTATTTTGAAGTGAACTTTTGCGAAAATCAAACTAAATTTGTTACATCAAAAGCTTTGTTTATATGTCTGCCGTATGATTTTACTATGTCTTTTTTTTTACAATACCTGAAGTAAGAGAGTTAGAAAAGTTAAGTTTTATAAAGTTTATGTATTAGCATTTCTTGAATATAATCAATTAAACTACTAATTAATGTCACCAATGTAAGATTTAGAGATAAAGTCAAAAATTTAGGATATGCTTAACGTACCTGTAGAAATAATATACGACTATGTTTTTTTTTGAATTGACTGTACGCTGTTAGCCCTAATGGCTTTTACAGCGTCACCGGGCGGGACGGGCGAGCGCAGAAGCATAGCCGAGGTTGCGAAATGCAGGAAGTAGAGCGCAGAAGCTCTACTTAAGTCGGGGAACGTCGTCCTAAGGGTGCCTCCTGTCAGGCCGGACCACGGCTTAGGGCGACGCGTAGTGGAGGGCTGATGTATGACTTTGATTAGTCATTGCGACGTCGGAAGGGTGACGACTATTTTAGCCTACTCTCTTTCTTCCCCTTAGTATACGTAATTCCCACGACCAATTCTAAAGTCTTCCTAGTCAATCGTAGCGTTTTAATAAAAATATAGTCATATAAAAAACCTTTATTATAAGATTCTAAATTAACTTTAAAATGCTAATAAACATATTGTTTTCTTTGGAATTAGTTATGTACCTAATTATAAGGCTAAAGAAGCTCTCGATAAGTCATAAAGGAGTTTCATGTAAACAAAAACTTTCTATTAAGATATTAGCAATATTTTTTTCAAATGAACTTGTAAATAAGAGGTTTTAAACGTCCAAATCCTATCCTACTAATATTATAAATGCGAAAGTTTGTGAGTATGGATGGATGTTTGTTACTCTTTCACGAAAAAACTATCAGATTGATTTGGTTGAAACTTTACAGTTATATAGGTTATACATCAGAATAACATATAGGCTTAAACTTGTATTTAATTTTAAGTAATATAACGGTACATGTCAATAAAGTCGGAAAAAATCTGACCTCCGAGAGATATCTCGGCGTATGCTGCCTAAACCATTATAGTTACACTAAGATGATGTACCGTAGTATTGTTTGCCTTTAATAGTTCTAAATAAAAGTCCCCGACAGCATATATCTATCTTTTATGAGGAAGCCACTATGACCAAAATTGTGAATCATAAATTAAATTGAATAAGATACTGTGGCAGATAAAATTCCTAGCGAGCGAAGCCGCGGGTAAAAACTAGTATTACTATAAATTGACAACCCTACTCATTCGACTCATATAACAAATTTTCACATTGAGTGGTGTATTTACGTGACAGGAACTTCGGGTTATAAGTTATAGTAACGCAACTATGTGGAAAGATTCATTTCACCTCGATAAACTTTGTAAGGTTACTGAACGACTCAGATGAACTCTGGCAACTGAGACAATGAAGAGAGACTAAGAACAAAACCAATGTAATTTATTTAAAGAAAATATTGTATACGCAATACGTCCTAATATTGTTCTTATGACTGCAAACACATAGACTCACAGAGTTTTCTCCAGCGAAGATAAGGTCCCATTTTTTTTGACAGCAACGTTTTCGGGCGATCATCTTTTCACCATACTTTTCTACATTTTGGGCGGAACAACGTTATTACACGTCAAATTTGACAAAAATGTCTTTCTTTAAACGCACGGTGTTTAAAATAATTGGTATAAATCTTGTACCAATTCCTTCAAGGCAAAACGTCAAGGCTTGGCTTAGCTGGCTTGGCTGGCTTGGCTTAGGCTTAGGTAATAATAAATAAAATAATAATAAATATATGGGACGCTTTCACAAACGGTCTTCCATCCCCAAAGTGAGTAACCTAATACTTGTGTTATGGGTGGACAACTGGTGAATATATTATTTATATAATTTTAAATACATACTTAAAAGCAAATATACTACACCCAGGCTCGAAGAACCAACAATTTTTTTATAGAAAATGTTGGCTCTCTGTGGAAATCGAACCCGCAACCCGCGGAGCTGATGGCAGAGTCACTACCCACTGCGCCAACGGGCCAGTCAATTAGGTAATATGGTATACGGCGTCGAGTTACAATATATTTGGAAAAAATTCTAGAACTCATAGGTAAATAAAAACTTCAAACTACCCAAAATTAATGTTAAAGATTCAAAAGGAAAGAATGAAAGAATATTATTAATTAAAACTTAGCTCCACGGGGTTTGCTATTGGAGCTAAGTTTTAACTATCAAAAAGAACTATCAAATTTTTGACAGGAATCCCCAACTCACCGTGTGATTAGTATATAACGGAATTATACGAAAGATGATAGATGTAATAGGAGAAAGATGTAATAAACAAAAGAAAATTTAGCTTCTCTTTTTTACATTTTGCCTATAACATTACGTCTATAAGCACAAATGCGTGTAGCTATAATATTGTCTACCTGCATCAATTCTGATTACCATTATAACACAATTTAATTTTAAACGGTTTATCTCAAAGGTTTGCAATGCTGATTGTCTACGCATATGTTTAAGGGCCGACCGAAGCCGTAAGTTAGTGCAGGCAAAAACACCTACTTATACTTGCACCATTATATCTAGTCACGCGTTGTATGATTGTGGTATATGCCACGTACGTCTTCAATTTATTGCTGCTTAAATTTTCAATATCTTTTGCCAAAGTTGTTGACACTTTAACTTCAACGTAAATCTACTACTCAGCAGTAGAAATATTTTAGATATTTAAGGTTAAAAAACGAAAAATTTAGAAAAAGCTTAAAGCCCGCCAGCCATACGCAATATTGAAAATAAACAAAATTTAAAATTTGTTTCAAACTCAGGCAAGTAACTATGAATTTATTATAAAAAATATGTGCTTAATTAACCACATTTCTCTCAACTCACAATTCATCACGCGCCTTTCGATGAAGGAACACATCGTGAGGGGAACCTGTATATCACTGTATAATTAATGGGCTGTGTTTAACCCAACAATCCATATTGAAGTAACATGGTAGGTCTAAACTCCGATCCTTTTTCTCTAAGAGTGGATTTGTCTCTGAAGTCTGAAAGTTGGGCCCATTATACAAAAAACGAGAAATACAAGATTAAGATGGTATGAATAAGAAGGGTGAAAATAATATGACCAAACGAGTGCTAAATATGAATGAATGATTTATGTGAAATATGATGTGCATATATAAGTAGGAGCCCCAGAGTTGATGAATAATAGGAGAGAACGGAAGCGAAAAACATGTGCGGACCCCACTCAGGGTGCGATAATGGTAGCAGAATGATGATGAAGAGTGCTTTTGCCCAAATGTGAGATAGTAACTAATTTAAGAATAAGAATAAGAATGACTTTTCTTGTGCTGCACATTAAAACACACACAGAGAGAGATTAAGAAAATGGCAAAAGAAAAACAAAATAATGTAAATATCACTTTAAAAAAAAAATTAAGTAAAATATTAATATCTAAAATTACCTTAAAGATAATTTCTAGTTTACTTTTACTTTACTAAAACATTATTCAACTGTCGAGTGGGTAACACTCCGAGCACAATAAGTCACGATGCCCTATCAAATAGAGGTCTTTCTTATGTCCCTTTGATTATTCGCATGCAGGTGTCAAAGCCTCCGGGACAATTTAAATCGCATTACCTTGATAACTCAATTTATTCATGTGCAATATTATGCGTAGATCGCGAATAACGAAAAGGCTTGTTCGTTCTTTCTGTACTTATTACCATAGAATTAAGAAATCGAAACATATATCTGGTGCTAAGTAGGCGTAAGTTCTTGACAGTGATGTATAGGGGGTTATAGGTTTTTTACTTATAGAATATAATGCTATTCTGCATTACTTTTTAATATATTGATTAGGACTCAAAGCGACTTTGCATGCATTACACAGACGCGATATAATCAATACCCAAAAATCTTTAGTCTACAGCAATGTAAATTTTATATATCAGATTTATTTTTATTATTTGGTACAAATAACTTAGGTAAATTAATTGGTAAATGTCTAATTTGGAATTTAATTTTTTTTACTATTTTTTCATTATTAGTTAGCTATCACCGATTCGACTAGTGTCCAGACATTTTACCTTGCTATTTGTTTTATTTTAACTTCTAATCCATTACTTCAAGGGCGGCTTAGAGAACAACATTAAACTATATATATAACATTATTTTGCTATAAGGTCTTCCAAGCTATTTAACATTTCGCCGGCGTGCTGCAATAGTAGCACGACTCAAAAAACACGTATTTTGGACTAAGAATAGGTGTCAATGTTAAAATATATATTATTTTCAGCAGCAATACCGGTAGAACTCATAATTCAATATTAGACCGTTTGTTTAAACAAACTAAAGCATTTTTATGCATTTTCCTAAGTAATGAAATCTCAAACCCCATTTATCTCAAAACATATTTTTATTTTAATTATGTCACTTGTAAAACATGAGAGATTTAACTTATATTAATGTATTACATGTATGAACATCGCCAAGTCTAAACTGTTCATAACTCTTGCAAGTAGTTAGAAAAGGAAATGATGCATAAGCTATATTTAAATTAACCACTGCCCGCAATTTGTCGAGCAAAGAATTACTTTAGCAAGTCAATATTAATGTGTAAATAGTCCGCAGCCGATATGCGTCGTTTACGATTAAGGTTTTGTTCGCGTTGGCTACATCTCTATACCTATAAGAATATATGATTTTCGCACCTACCATTTACAATATAACTAGTCTGTTTGTTAATACTAGTACCTAGTCCTACCTACATCCGATTTTTTTAAAATTAATAAATTGAATAAAAATTGTCTTCAAGATATAAGGACAAAATAAGGTTATGTTTGTTTGTTAATAACATTGACATTTCTCAAAAACTAGACTGAACTACGCCACATCAAATGGACCAATCTGAGCGCGAAATTGGATGCATAGCGTTCTTTTAGTTGAGTGTTGCCGACCACCCGTATTCAAGAAGCATACTTTAGCTAAGTAAGTATAAATTACTATGTAAAGGAGGCTAGTTCACTGTGCGTTCGTCGTGTCAAGCCTTCATTTCATAAACAATACTTAGGCAACACTCAACTAAAAGAACGCTATGCGTCCAATTTCGCGCTCTGATTAGTCCATTTGATGTGGCGTAGTTCAGTCTAGTTTTTGACAAAATTTTAATGTTATTAACAAACAAACATAACCTTATTTTGGTATTCTCGTAATTTGCAGTTGATCGTGTTAATAATTTTTTTATGATATTTTGTATATTGTGCGGTGTAAATGAAATATAGTTTAGTATAATGACTTCGCCTTTGGATTTAAATGCAAGCACTGCAACTCCTAAGACGTAGAACTATTTTTCTTTAATTTATTATGTATGATAATTTTATTATATAGTTTTACTTATATTATTTACTAAACAAAGTAAAATGATTATAAGAATAAAATATAATAAAGAGATAACTAATAAATAATTTTGTCATTAACCAAAGCGGCGCGGACACTATGCGTTCGCTAAAGTAGCTCCTTATCTATTTTAGCTGTGCGTCGATTTTGACAAACGCATAGTAGAACATTTCACTCAAGTAATGTCTATGAATTGGTTTGAATGACCCTATGCGTCACTGAGCACTGTGCGTTCTCATAGTAATGTTTATGAATACGGGTGTTAGTATTGTTTATGAAATGGAAGGCTTGACACGAGGAACGCATAGTAAACTAGCCTCCTTTGCATAGTAATTTGTATTTACTTAGCGAAATATGCTTCTTGAATACGGGTGTAAAGCAGCAGGTGAGTTTTTCACAACTGCGCGACTTCTTTAGCACAATTTGCGAAAGACAGTTATGTGCTATTAATCTAAACCTTCCGTAAGAATGGCACTGTAGAAAACTGTAGAACAATCCGTTCAGTAGATTTAGAGAAAATCGATCACATGACAGCTATTGGGGACTTTGTATTTATAATAAATATAGATTAACCTTGATAAGCTTTCAGGATAAAGATAAAATTAAAAACGTTTTAAGTTTTTCAATTATCGAGACATTAAATAGCGATTTAATTTGCTTTATATATGTGCATATTAATACTACAAATGGACATTTATCAGAAATAGTCCCTTATCAAAGTCACACGCACTTTTAACATATGTTCCATCAACATATAGACCTTGAATTAGATAAGAGATGCGTTTTTGTATTTAATTTTTTTAATAAGCTTAAACTAGACGTTTATAGTCTTACTAGTTTTTGCCCGCGGCTTCGCTCGCGAGGAATTTGGTCTGCCACAGAATCTAATTTAATTAAATATATGATTCACAATTTTGACCATAGTCGCTTCCACATAAAAGATAGATATATGCTGTCGCGGACTTTTATTTAGAACTATTAAAGACAATAATACGGTACATCATCTTTGTGTAACTCCAATAGTTTAGGCAGCGTAAGTCAAGATAGCTCTCAGGGGCCAGATTTTTTCTGACTTTCTTGACATGTATCGTTATATTACATTAAATCATTAAAAATTGTAGCCTATATGTTATTCTGATGTATAACCTATATAACTGTTAAGTTTCTTCCAATGCCGTTCAATAGTTTTTTCATGAAAGAGCAACAAACATCTATCCATACTCACAAACTTTCGCATTTATAATATTAGTAGGATATAGTAGGGTTAGTAAGATAGGATTAATGAAAAAAGATTGGCCCGTAGTCGCAGGTAGTGACCCTGCCTTCAGATCTTGGGTCGAGAGTCTCAGGGCGAACATTTCTAAATCAATTTGTTGTATTTACGAGTCTGGGTGTATTTATGTACATATTTAAAGTTATCTATGTCTGCTATATTTCTACTATATCTGCTACCCATAATATAAGTATTATATTACAGAAGTTTCAAACACTTTTAAAGGAAGGCTGGTACAGAAAGCCTACTATAGTGTTACATGGATGATAAGAATACGTAGATATAGCTGCTCTTTGACCCTTCACAAGATATAATGACTAAATGTAACTAGTTAAAAGAATTATATTTTGAAAACAGTAACCGCCGCGTTTCTTGCTCTCTCTTCTCTGTAGGAACAACTTTCCGAACCAGAAGAGGAGTTGACGATTTAAATGCACTTGTTTACAAGTATACTTGAATAAATAATATTTTGAATTTCAATTTGAATTAAGTTACTTAGGCGACGGACGATCGTGTGTGTATAATTGTCCCATATATTTATAGGAAGATGGAGAGATGCGATGACTTTACACGCCGCCTTTAGTGTATTGCGTACATAGGTGATGTCAACCGTGAGATACTGATCGCAAACTCACATAAAAATCCAATCTGTAACGTAAATCCGTGTTCATTTATCGAATATTAAGTAAATGGATACATAATTCGTGACTAGAATTAGTCGTCATTGAGTAATCATGCAAAAGGAGGCACTGAGTAAGCAAATCACAAAAAAAGGATTAACTCGCCTATAAGCCTCCGCTCTCCTTTTGTTTTAGGTTGGAGCTGAAACTAACAACGCTGCTCCAATCCGGATTGGTGGGTTACTCATATTCTAAAAAATTCTCCTGAACATGCAGGGTTTGAACCTATGATCATCTCTAAATAGTCGCGTGGTCTCACCGCTGGGCTATCAAAGAGTAGCTGTGCCAGCGGCTTCGCCCGCGTTGAAATCGGTGTGTCACAAGATTTATCCAGAATTGAAATTTTAAACATGAAAATAGTTATTGTGAGTTAACCGTAAGAGATAGGAACATATTATCACGGACTTGTTTTCAGTATTTTTATGGATCTACAATTCTCTAGTACATTACTTTAGCGTAACTCTACTGTTGTACGCAGCACACGCGACTAAAGCTCCCAGCAATCAAGTTTTTTAACAACTACTCGATCTCTGCAACACAATTTATATAATACCGATATGTTCTACTTATTTAAACCATCTGGAAGTATTTCGCTATCTTTTGGTGCAAATCGTAAAAAAATCTGTTCAGTAGATTTTGAGAAAATTGATTACATACAGAGAGACAGCTTTTTGGGACTTTGTTTTATAATAAGTCTAGATGCGTATATGTGGAAATCCTGTTTTTAAACTTACGACCCCTCAATTTAAGCTGTAACCGTTTGGCTATAACGGCTTCATTTTTTCGGAGTTGTCTAATAAACAGTTAACTATCACATTCTCACGTTCAGTATAACATTTCATTAGTAGAACGGTGTTTACGGTACCACGGCATAATTTCCGAGCATCTTCAGCTCAGCGACGTTATACTTTTACAAGGCTGCGAAGTACACATTATATCCGATAAAATTAACAATCTGTTTCCTTTGCACCTGTAATAAATTACTTTAAACCGCTCGTAACTTTATTGGGATGATGTAGGGTAATTAAAATTTATGCATTAATTAAATAATTAAAAACTACAGTTTTCTTACTCTTATCTCCAACAAGGAATGTACAATTACATTCCTTGTTGGAGATAAGAGGCTAGTATTGACTAGCCTGCTAAGAATACTGATTGCAAATTCTCATCTCTCTGAACATCCTTCTACTCGCGTCGTTGTCCTTAATTCTGAGGGTTGTGACCCCCTCCGAGGATTATCTTGTCACGGACAATGTTGCGCCAACGGTGTCGGCTGTCAAGATTGGTACTGATTTGGTCGGTCCAGCACATGAGATTTCGTCCTCGCAGTATCATTTCCTGGACCTTTCCGGTGATGTCAATTTTTTCAAGATTGTCATGGCTCTTCCAGGCGATATGACCGAAATACTTAAGAACTCGTTGAAGGCAGATAGTCGATAGCCCAGTTGTAATTTTGAGTTCCTCGAGTATTAATTACCTTTAGTTGTCCAGGGAAATCGCAACATTCTCCAGCACCATATTTCGAAAGTGTCTACACTTTTGTGATCATTTTCTCTGAGCGTTCATGTTTCGGCTCCGTAAAGAAATATGTAAAATACCACACTCCTGACAAGTTTTTGTTTGGGATCATTTCTGAACAAAATGGTTTTTTTTTTACTTTTAATGTAGTAATTCTAATTTATTGTCCAAGCTTTTTGAATTATGCTTAGTATCTACATTATTTGTATACCAAAACCGTTAAATAATAATAAAGTATCGAAGTACAGTTTATAAAATACCAGTTTCATGTCACAATATATCTTAAGTCGATCCATAGACCACTTCTTCAGTCAGTTTTTTAAATCTGGATCAGTGACGTAAAAGTACAACCTACGCACTGCGAGGGTGCGCTGTACATATCGCTCCTTAAATACATAAGCACCACAATTCAAAATATACAAATTATACAGGAGCGTTATTTGAAAAAACTATTTAATGATTTCTGTATAAACTATGTATGTGTATTACGTAGATTATCGTTTAAGATACTTTTTATGTAAAAAAATTTTTGAATTTTTTCTAAATGACTGTGACTTTTGTGTTTAAGGAGCGATATGTAAAGGGAGGCGACTCGGGGTATTGAAAAATAAGGAAATGAAAATAAAATTAGTATAAATTGCAGTCCCATTCCACCATCTTTACAACCCTAAATTTATTTGATATTTATAACTAACATTAAAAATTCTAAAACCCACTAAATGGAACGCACACACTAAAATTTTCGAAACTCAAAAATTCTGTTGATATGACAATAAAACCTCTATATACTTGCTTAAACAACCTTTTGATCGATACTATAGTTTTGCCCAGAAAATTCATTTCATTTCCTTAAAAATTCACTTCTTTTTTTTCTTAACATTTCAAAAATTGGACTTAAAGGGGTTAGACATAACAGGCCTCACATAAAAATATAGGGTTATCGATCCAAAGACAACAAAACAGAATGGACCGCGGACCTTAAGTCCAATGATCATTTCCCACCGTTCCCACCACTAGAATCGCAAGTTAAGCAATTTATAGCCGATTTAACGATCCAGCAACAGTGTGTTTTACGACGTTTCATTTGTTTCAATGCAAAACCATCGGTGTAGACTGTGATTGCAGGATGGTGACTAATGCAGGATAATGCAATCCGGCCACGGCAATTGAGGCGGTTCTGTAATTGTGTTTGGATTGTTACCGCGGTTCAACGGCTCAACGTAACGCTATCACATCAAATTGAGTCTGGCGTGAACAAATGAACCACATAAAGCCTATCACAGATGGACGTTTTCTTACAGACGATATGATCCATCTAATAAATTTGACTGGCCCGTTGACGCAGTGGGTAGTGACCCTGCCATAATTTTTCATACCTCCACCACTGCCACTGTCGTGGAGTCTATCTCCTGATGATGCTTCGTTTGCGGGGCGAAATGATTCTTAAGTTTGTGATAGTGAATGTGTGTAGTGCTTGTGGTGGTAGTGGTGGAAGTTTGTGCATGTGTTTTTACGAATCCTGCATGTATCGGGTATGACAAAAAAAACGGATAGTCCACTATACATTTAGCACTATATATTTTTTCTATGATTATAACAAAATAAATTTTATTATTACCTTTTTATTATGGATCTCCGCAAAGTAACGCCTAATTCTATAAATTATCTATAAGGTCTTTTCTACCTATTCGAAAATATACGTTGACGCAGATTACCTGTCTTACCGCAGATACTCAAAGCACGTAAAGGCTGCAAAGGCTATATAAAGAGATATCGTATATCTGTTGATAACATTCAAAAGGTTGTAAAAACAAACTTTTATGGTCTCCGGAAAGTGCATCCCTGCTAATTGAAAGTAAATAAAAACCTGTCACAAGTACCATTACCGCTCAATACGACTTAAATCATTGTTCGCAGTAGTTTTTTTACTGTAGGCGTTTTATTACTCGTTAATTCATGGGAAGCGGAGATTTTACGACCCTTTTAATCAAAGATTGAATGCATTAACGAATCTTTCAAACTTATTAATTAGTTAACGCACATGGATTACGATGATTTTTTAAAACTTCTATATGTTATTCAAATGAGATAAAATTATCCTTAAATACGTAAATTGTGTCGTTTAAGGCGCTGAACAGAGCTGGCGTAAATTCAGATTTCGGCATATAAGCCACGCCCACAATTTCTGCGACGGCGTAGCGACAAATTTAATTTTTTAACACCCATTGTAGGTGTACACTATTTTATCCAAACTTTTTTTGTACAATTTATTTAAAAACTTATGTCTAATTAATCTTATAAAACTAAGTATGCTGAAACTATAACTAAACACCTAAAAAAGGACATATTATCAACAAGGAATGGTCACAAAAGGCGGCAGCTAGCGACGCACGTCCGTATAGCAGCGCGCCTCAGCGATCACTGTCTATATTCGTAGATGTAAAAGAGAAGCGAGACGATGACTCGTTTCAGTTTTGCTATTTTCTAAAAAATATTTAATTTGAATGAAATATCTTAATTAATTCAAAATTTAAATCTTACATTCTCTTTATATTATAATGATTTATTAGTCTTATTAATTTTACCAATTTTTGTTGATAAATATTAGAGATATTTACGATCAAAGTAAAAATCAGAGGTCTATTTACCAATTTTTTTTATTGAAAAAAAGTATCGTAATCATGTTTTGAAATCTTACATTCTCTCTGAGATATGATGTATATTAACATATATTTTTCTTTTAATCGTCATCCCTATAGCTTTTGTTAAAAACGTGTTTAAAGTCAGCCTATTTGGCTCTGTTCAGCGCCTTAATTTGTAATTGTTTGCCAATAATTACTATTAAGTTGTGTATCAACTCCTTACGAGAATAATCTATACTTTCTATACTTATTATAAAACAAAGTCCCAAAAAGCTGTCTGTCTGTATGTAATCGATTTTCTCATAGTCTACTGAACGGATTTTTGTACGGTTTTCACCACAAGATAGTGCAATACTTTCGGATACTTTAGGTAAATAGTACATATCGGTATTATGTAAATTATGTTGAAGGGATCGAGCAGTTGTTTAAAAAATTGTTTTCTGGGAGCTTTACACCCGTATTCATAAACATTACTATGAGAACGCACAGTGCTCAGGGACGCATAGGGTCATTCAAACCAATTCATAGACATTACTTGAGTGAAATGTTCTACTATGCGTTTGTCAAAATCGACGCACAGCTAAAATAGATAAGGAGCTACTTTAGCGAACGCATAGTGTCCGCGCCGCTTTGGTTAAAGGCAAAATTATTTATTAGTTATCTATTTATTATATTTTATTCTTATAATCATTTAACTTTGTCTAGTAAATAATATAAGTAAAACTATACAACAACATTATCATACATAATAAATTGAAGAAAAATAGTTCTACCTCTTAGGAGTTGCAGTGTTTGCATTTAAATACAAAGACGAAGTCATTAAAAAAAAAAAAAAACTATTTTATTTACACCGCACAATACACAAAATATCATAAAAAAATTATTAACACGATCAACTGCAAATCACGGGAATACCAAAGTAAGGTTATGTTTGTTTGTTATTAACAACACAACAAATTGTTAATAACATTGACATTTCTCAAAAACTAGACTGAAGTAAGCCACATCAAATGGACCAATCAGAGCGCGCAGTTGGACGCATAGCGTTCTTTTAGTTGAGTGTGGCCTAAGTATTGTTTATGAAATGGAAGGCTTGACACGAGGAACGCACAGTGAACTAGCCTCCTTCGCATAGTAATTTGTGCTTACTTAGCTGAGTATGCTTCTTGAATACGGGTGTTAGTCGCGTGCGTTGCGTAAAAAAGCAGAGATACGCTAATGCAATGTAGTAGAGAATTGTAGATCTACAAAAAAGTCCGCGAGAGCATGCGTCTATCTGTCACGGTTAGCTAGACTTCGAAACGCCTGAACCGATTTTAAAGAAATGTTGAGATAATCTTTAGATTGATCCAGCGGATGATCTTATAAAGTTTGGTGGTTATCTGAGCATTTTTTATAACTGTTGAGTTCAATTCCAAGGCGAATTCGAAACAAGCCTGAGCCACAGCAAAACGTGGGCGAATAGTTGGTTTCTTCATAAAAATAAAAATTCGTCGTATATCATATAAAATATGCAGTAATTACACAGCGAATAGGCATCTTCGAAGGTGAAAAATACAAAAAATAGATTGCCGATACTTCACTAGCTCCAGCATTGTCGCTATAAGAATGCCACTTCCGAGGTTTGACGGTAAAAAGATTCCTACTATGTTTACAAAACAGGGCTAGTTAGATCGTTCAATATGATTTCTGCTATTATCACAATTCCACACCTGGATCACTTCTCTACACAGAGAAGGGTTGTAACTTTAATTTTAAACCGAATGCGTGGTATAAGATTATGAGTCAGTGTAAAAAAAACTCAAAATGGATGAATGGTAAAGAATCTAACTTAAGACTATCTATGAGGCAACGTTTTCTAAAAAGTTTTGTTGTGAATAATTTTATAAATTGAAGAAATTATCTTGAGCGATACCCTGTACCATGAACATGTCACATTCTAAATAGAAATAATTGTTTTTTGGAACTTAAAGTTACTTTGGTTGAGAAGAGGGCATTTAGCTTAGATCTGCAGGCCTACCACGAACTCTTATTGCGACTCAATTGAAGACGTAAACTAAATTGTTTGGCTTTTTCATATCATGAATTCTTAAAGACGAAAACTTTAAGTCGCTGCCTAATGAGCGTTCGGAATTCGTCCTAAAAGTATGTGAGTAAAAGAGACAGAGACACGGACTATCTATAGTTCATATAACGTTGTCCTTTTCAAACACACTTCATGGTGCGTAAAGAAAGAGGTTGGGTTTAGGTACTGACTTTGAATTGAATCGTTTTCTAAAAGTTCATTGTAGGCCTGCTGGTCCTTTTAGGACCACTCGCTAGTTTATTGTAAAAAAATAAGGACTGGATATTTAAATCGCAAGATTCGTGCAAGTACAAGTAGATTGAGAATATTACCCCTGTGGAAAACAGAAACCCATAGTAAAATAGCGGCCTGTCATTTTCCCACTGCTGGGCGTAGGCCTCCTCTCTCATTTAGAATAGAAGGGTTGGACTTACCTTTTTTTTTCGAATGTGTCTAATGCTGTTAGCCCTAATGGCTTTTACAGCGTCACCGGTGGGATGGGCGAGCGCAGAAGCTTCGCCGGGTAAAATTGATAAGTAAACAAGTGTTTTTAGGCATTCGCAACTTATTGAGCGTCGCCTTAAGGGTGTCTCCTGTGAGACCAAACCTCGGCTTAAAGCGGCGTGTTTTGGAGGACTTTATTTAACACATTGACTTTGAAGAAGTCTGCATCACGGCGGCCGCGGCAGAGTGTTGGACTTACCACGCTGCTTCTATTCAGATTATATGTTACACATATCCCCAGAATTCTCTAGAGGATGCAGATTCCCTCAAGATGTTTTCCTTGATCGAAAAGAGTATGATTAATTGTGAATAACAATAAGACACATAAGTCCCAGGAATTCTATAGCCTATATTTCCTTACGATGTTTTTCATGGTTTGTCATCGAAACCATGTAATAAATTGTAAATATCATACACGTAAGTTTTATTAGAATCAAATTCAAATTCAAATTCAAAATATTCTTTATTCAACTAAACTTGTAAACAAGTGCTTTTGAATCGTCAACTTTACTGCTGGTTCGGAAAGCTGTTCCTACCGAGAAGAGCCAGCAAGAAACTCGGCGGTTGCTCTTTTTAAAATATAAATCTTAGCACTAGTTACATTTATTTATTACTGTTTTGTACAGGGTAGAAGTGCACCTATATCCACACATCCTTATCATCTAAGTAATCTTCAACAGTATAGGCTTTCTGTATCAGCCTCTTTCTAACA
Source organism: Morpho deidamia (assembly GCA_947086505.1). Lineage (NCBI taxonomy): Eukaryota > Metazoa > Arthropoda > Insecta > Lepidoptera > Nymphalidae > Morpho > Morpho deidamia. Next base: position 11,749,541 of record CAMTZC010000026.1, on the reverse strand, counting down.
GTGGTTTTAAACTGCTGTAATGGCATGGCCAAAATTGATTTCGGAATTTTATTATAGAATCTTATACCCAAACCCACAAACGATTTACGTACTTTTGCTAGGCGCAAAGCAGGAGTCGCAAGATTATGTCGGTTCCTACTTTGTCTATTATATACATCACCTATCTTTTTATAATTCTTTATATTTTTATATACAAAAATTACATTGTTTAAAATATACTGTGAAGCAAATGTAAGAATACCTATTTCCTTAAACCTTTTCCTTATTAGAAAAACTCAATGTCGCCTGCGCGGGATGTAAAGCCGTGACCACTAGTCGATAGTCACTAGGTTTCACCGTTCGGATATTACAGTTTGTCGTGAGTCTTACAAACATTTTTATTTATTGCATAATTATCTATACTCTACACTAATATATAAAGCTGAAGAGTTTGTTTGTTTGATTGATTGTTTGAACGCGCTAATCTCAGGAACTACTAAACCGATTTGGAAAATTCTTTGGGTGTAAGATAGTCTATTTATCGAGGAAGGCTATAAACTATATAACATCGCGCTAAGATGAATGGGAGAGGAGCAGCAATAAAAAATATTACGAAAACAGCAAAATTTTAAGCTTTCCTTGCGTGCGGTAAGTAAAAAGTGAAAGTTATTCAAAAATAATGTATTATAAAATTGTTCCCCTCTAAAAGATCTAAATAAAAGGCCGCGCCAGCATATGTCTAGCTTTTATGATTAACCCACTTTAACCATAATTAGGATACGTATTACATGATTTATAGAAGCAGGCGTTACTTTGCGGAATTCCATATTATTATTATTGCATTGCGATTTTTGTCGTGGAGCCTATCCTCCTAATGATGCTTCGGTTTCGGAGCGAAACGATCGTCGCGATTGTGGTGGTTGTGTATTCTGCTTGTGTGCGTTGCTGCTGGTGGAGGCGCCTTGGGGTGCATGTGGTGACTTGTCCTGCATGTGTAAGGTGCGTAAATTTTTGCCTGCTTCGTACACATTGGCTTTGCACGCATTCGCTTAACCCGTGCGGATTATAGCAAGGTAGTTCTGTTATAGTGCATGTAATACGTATTACAGTTTACTTAAATAATAAGACTGCAGTCCAAGCAAACAAAGTTACGTTTAAAAGCTAGTTTACGATATCGGGCTTAAAATCTTGCTTCATGTCGCTAGGCTACGTAATTAACATCGATAAGGGTTTCCGTTCGCATGAGGCTCGTCTGATATATTAAATCTCTGGGAGGTGTGCAGTTATTTGGCTTTAGTAACTCGATATGGTGTAAGCTTTTTTACAAAGTTCAGACTAATTTCAAGGGCGCAAAACAAGGAAGTGGTTACGATATGATATCGTAAGTTTGTAAGGTTTCGTAATAAAAAAAAGCTATGTAAAAACTATGAAAAGTTTTCTCGCGTGTGATGCGCTGTTCCCGTCGAGTCCCATAGGTTAGGTTAACTTGAGACACCCATAAAAGAGGTAACCTGTAACAGTTATGGTCAGCAGGCCTTCCATGAACTCTTATTGCGACTCAATCGAAGACGTAAACGAAATAATTTTGCTTTTTCGTACCATGACGTCTTAAAGACGCACACTTTAAGTCGGTGCCGAATGAGCGTTCGGAATTCGTCCTGAGAACATGTGAGTAAAAGAAGACAGAGTTATCTATAACTTTATCCTTTTCAAACATTACGACCCCGATGCAATTCACACTTTATTGTAAGATATTATTGGTAATGGTTTTAATAGTTATAAATATAAGGTATTATTGTCATGTATTTAAATATTGTATGTTTTATTATATATTTATATAAATGATAAATACTAAGTCATCATGACAGCTCATGAAACATAATATCAGAGGGTATTATGACTTGTCAAAAATAGATAACTGAACCACTACTCATTGGCCAAGATTTTACTGAGCGTGATGAGGTCCTTGTTATTAAAACTAATAACAAGTTAGACATACTAAAACGGGCGTCACAGCAAGAGTTTATTAATATGGACATTAGTGATATTATTCGGGATAAAGTTGTATTGCGAATCGTGACTAATACTACAGTTGAAAAGTTAAGTTTCGTAAATTGTAAAAGTGAAGACTATAGTGATTGTAACATGTTAATTAAAAAAAATTTTCGTAATTTTAACAATATTGATTACTGTATATTAGGGGGTTTGTACAATTTGACTAATGGTAATTGCAAAATAGCTGTTTATAATTTGTCCGCTACACCACTTGTATTAAAATCAAACGAAGTATTTGTTCGGGCCGAAATTGTGGATGCGATAGATCTAGAAAGTAGAGTTATCAGATGTAATAAAATTTCAAATTTACCTCCTATAAAACCCATAAATATGAGTCAAGTCAATATTAATAGTAAATTAACAGAAAGTCAAAAAGATGCTACTTTAGCGCTGATAAACAAATATAGAAATTGTTTTGCTGTAAATATGACTGAATTAGGATGTACGGATGTGTCAGAGATTAATATAGAATTGAAAGATGACATTCCTGTGGTTTATAGACCTTATCGTTTAAGTTATGGGGAAAGACAAATTGTACGTGAAATGGTACAAGAACTCATTGACAACGACATCGCTGAAGAATCCAAATCTTCTTATGCCAGTCCCATAATCTTAGTTAGTAAAAAGACTGGAGGGTATCGACTATGTGTCGATTTCAGAGCCCTGAATCGTAAGACTGTGAAAGACCATTTTCCAATGCCTAGGATCGACGATCAACTTGATATGCTCAATGGACATAAGTACTATACAAGCCTAGATTTGGCCAGTGGATATTATCAAATACCAATTAAGCCTAGCTGTAAACACCTTACCGCTTTTATTACCCCTGATGGGTTATACCAATTTAAAAAGATGCCGTTTGGATTGGTTAATTCGCCTGCGGTTTTTCAGCGCACTATTAATAAAATACTGGGTAATTCTCGATTTGATTCCACTCTTGCGTATATGGATGACATCTTAATTTTGGGTAAAACTTTTGACGAAGCCTTTAATAAACTAGACGAGACTCTTCAAATTCTGAGAGATGCCGGTCTGACATTAAATCCTGGCAAATGCAATTTCTTTCAAGAAGAGTTGGAGTATCTTGGATACGAAATTAGTGAAAAGGGGATTAGGCCAGGAAAAGCTAAAATTAATGCTGTAGAAGAATTTCCAGTACCTCGTAACGTCCATGAGGTGAGACAATTTATTGGTTTGGCGAGTTTCTTTCGAAAATTTATTCAAAATTTTGCCACAATTGCGAAACCACTCACGGACTTAACTCGCAAGAACCATACCTGGCATTGGGATGAAGAGCAGCAAACTGCATTTCAACTTCTAAAAAGAATTTTGACCGAGCGACCGTTGTTGGGTTTGTACGATCCCACAAATGAAACTTATTTGCATACTGACGCAAGTAAAAATGGTATAGCCGGAATTTTATTGCAAAGGGAGCTTGGTTCAGAATTAATTAGACCAATAGCTTATTTTAGCAGGAAGACAAGTTTAGATGAACAAAATTACCACGCTTACGAACTTGAGACTTTAGCGGTCGTTGCATCAATTCATCGCTTTCGTGTATATCTATTAGGGATTAAGTTCACATTGGTTACAGATTGTAGTGCACTCAGGGCTACATTTGTGAAACGGGACATTATACCTAGGATAGCACGCTGGTGGATTGCATTACAAGAATTCGACTTTAATATAGAGTATAGACCAGGTGCCGCTATGGCTCATGTCGATGCCCTTAGCAGAAATCCTCCACCTTATGATTTGAATGCTGACAAAGACATCACACTCTCCATATTAAGAATAACTCAAGAAGACTGGTTACTGAGTATACAATTGAATGATCCTAAATTACAAAGGATAAGGAAAATTTTAGAGGATACTGAGTATAGCGATATAAGAGAAAGTTATATAGTTAAAAATAATGTTCTCTATAAAAAGATAGGAAATGATTTAAAATGGGTCGTACCTAAGATGGCACGGTTTCAGTTATGTAAAATTAATCATGATGATATCGGTCATTTTAGTTTCGAAAAGACTTTCAACAAGATTAGTAAAGATTTTTGGTTCCCAAAAATGCGGAAATTTATAAAGAAATATATTCGGTCATGTATTGAATGTGCTTATAGTAAAGAACCCAGTGGCCCTAAAGAGGGGCTTTTGCATCCGATTCATAAGGTGGATAAGCCTTTCGACACCGTACATGTCGATCATTTAGGCCCGTTTGTAAAGAGTACCAAAGGTTATTCGTATCTACTTGTATTAGTTGACGGGTTTACTAAATTTTGTCTCTTAAAACCTATTCGAAATTTAAAAGCTAATCTTTCTATTCGCGTGTTAGATGACATTTTTACAACGTTTGGCTATCCAGATAGGCTTATTTCTGATCAAGGCTCTTCATTTACCTGTAATGAATTTCGAAAATATTGCGAGCAGTCCAATATTAAACATGTTTTAAATGCGGTAGCCTCCCCTCGCGCAAATGGGCAGGTGGAGAGATATAACAGAACTATACTTAACGCTTTAATAGCCTATACAGACAAATTAGGGGAAAAAAGTTGGGACACAGTATTGGGAAAGTTGCAATGGGGAATGAATAATACACTAAATAAAGGAATAGGAAAAGCTCCATCAGAGGCATTATTTGGCATCACCTTAAAAAGTAAAGGAGATAATATTTTTACTGAAATTTTAGAAGAAACCCGAGATAATGAATCCATTGATGATATCCGAAAACAAATAAGTGAACATATAGTAAAGGACCAAATGAATCAGAAGTCGAGATATGATAAAAGTAAACTAAAAGCTAGGAAGTATAAAATAGGTGATTTAGTGAAGTTACAAAAACCAGTTCCAAGCAATGACGGCCAGAGTAAGAAATTACTACCCAAGTTTACGGGTCCCTTTAAAATCACTAAAATATTAGAAAATGATAGGTACGAAGTCTCAAGCATAGAAGGTACTAATATCACACAGAAAAATTATCATAATGTATGGGCCGCAGATCGTATTAAACCTTGGATAACTACTTGTAATGATTTAAGTTCTGACAGTGAAAGTAGCAATGATTCGTTGATTTCTTTAGCTTAATTAAATGCTTTGTAATACATAAAAAAAAAGGGGGAAGTTTATATATAAATAGTAAATAAGATAAAACTTAATAAAGACTGGATTATAAGAGTTAATGTTGATGAGCAAATTGGCAATGCTAACTTAATTCGTTTGTGTAATGGATATTAAAATGATTTGTTATAGTAATGAGTTAAATTATGTTGTGTAAATAGTAATTAATGATATTAGTTTAAGTAAAGTCAAAGATTGATCCAGAAGGGTATAAGTGTTAGATGATAACTCTTTAATGGAAACGGAATCATTGGTGTATGAGGAAAATGTGTAGCATAAGTGATTTGGTAATGGTGAATTGGTTATCAAAAATTATATGGAGAAATGACTGAATATTATTAATGTTGATAGATCCATTGATGATATTTAGAGGTTCATATATTTTATCATTAATGTTGAAAGATCCATTATGAGTAAATATATGTATGTGACCGAATCAAAGGAATTCGAGACAGAATAAGGCAATGTCAATGTTGAGAGATCCATTGATTGTTGTACTGAAGTGTGAGATTGGAACTAAACTCAGGCAGTGTTGATAGATCCACTAATGAGGTTTAGCAAAAAAAAAAAAATGTGCCGCGTAAGTGACAGTAAAATTGGTTATTAAAAATTATATGGAGAGATGACTGAATATTATTAATGTTGATAGATCCATTGATGATATTTAGAGGTTCATATATTTTATCATTAATGTTGAAAGATCCATTATGAGTAAATATATGTGACCGAATCAAAGGAATAAGAGACAGAAAGAGGCAATATCAATGTTGATAGATCCATTGATATTTGTACTGAAGTGAGGGATTAGAACTAAACTCAGGCAGTGTTGAAAGATCCACTAATGAGGTTTAGCTTGTTATTTGTTTTCAATATTCGATAATTGATGTTGATAGATCCATTGATTACCGAATATATTTTGATGATAAGGGTTATTTAAAGATAACGTTTAAGTAAACTATGCTGACTGTACTAGAAATCGATGATGTGTAATATTTTATACTGTATTGCTAATTATTTATCTTAAATAGATTGGGTTTATGTAAGTTTGAGGACAAACTTAATGTCAGGAAAGGCCGAATGTAAGATATTATTGGTAATGGTTTTAATAGTTATAAATATAAGGTATTATTGTCATGTATTTAAATATTGTATGTTTTATTATATATTTATATAAATGATAAATACTAAGTCATCATGACAGCTCATGAAACATAATATCAGAGGGTATTATGACTTGTCAAAAATATTGCATTAAGTGGCGGGTAGTGTGCTAAAATAGTTTGGTCGTTGTATATTTGAGTTCAGTTCATTACGAGAAGTCATAATAAACGAGTGTTAACAGTGTGAGTCTTTTCCTAAACTCCTTTTCATATCAAAGTGTGTGCGTATTATTAATGAATTGAGTGCGTGTTACTAATATTATGGTCTTTTATGTCTTCAATTGAGTCGCAATAAGAGTTCATGGTAGGCACGCTGGTATTATTCATTCATTTGTTAATACATATTACTACTAGTACTGTATTGTATTGAAGACTTTGTTCGCGCCAACATACCTAATAAGACTAACAAAGAATAAAATAACCATAACTACTTCAATAATTCGATTTTTTTCTATAGGTTAACCCAGTGTATAAGCTTTCATTGTGCGAAATCTCATCAATCCATGAAAGCATAAGACAAACAGACAGACGAATTTATAATATAAGATGTGATAATTTCTTTACTTATCCTACTTCTCGGCCTCCTTTTTTTTAAAGATAATTTTTGGAGCTTACACCACCACGCTATTCGAATGCGGATTGGTAGGTTACACATATCCCCAGATTATTCTAGAGATATGTTCCTCGGGATGTTTTCCTTCACCGAAAAATTTGTGATAAATTGCAATTAGGCACGTAAGTTTTCTTAGAAATACTCATTGGCACTTGACCGAGGTTAGAACTCATGAACCCTTTAAAGTTTGCTTGTAAATAATTTATAGAAGTACGCGTTACTTTACAGAATTCCGTAGTACAAAAGTTACGGTAGAATTAGCTTTTGCGTTTTTTTTATGGAGCCTATCTCCTGATAATACTTCGGTTATTGGGCGAAACGATAGTTGAGAATGTCGTGGTGTATGTGTTTAGTGTGTTGTTCGTGGTGGTGTTTTGTGATACGTGCGGTAATTAATCTTTGTACAGTGTGAGAGTGGTGGTTGCGTCCTACACATGGCATGCCTAACAGATTTTCTCAACAAACGCGGATGATAACAAAATAAGTCTAACATAACTTTTATCTTTTAAGTTACTGATAGACATAAGTTAAATAATAAAATGATTTTGCTAAAAACACATGCACTATTCGAATCCTGTATCGGGTATGAAAACAGATAGTCCACACTATATTTAGCATCATATATATTTTCTATTTACTTTATCGGGATTATAGCAAAATACTTTTATTATGACTTTTGTATTAACGTAATTCTATAAATTATTTATTTAAAGACACTAAGTTAGTAAGAGTTATCTCCATTAGCAAAGCGAAGTCACATGCGTGTGCAAGTTATCGAAAAACTTAATATTCAGCATCCGTTTCTGCTTGTGGGAAAAGTAGACAGGTGTCACTTATCGCTCTATAGTCTCTGAAGACTTGATTGGTAATGTTGTCATTGGAAAAACAACTTTAATTTATTTTCCATAGAGTTGGTTTTCTATCATCGGTGATTGTTTCTTTTGGCCGTTGAAATGTTAAAACCAAATGCAAGGAAGTATCAATATAGTCATAAACGGCAATGATACGTCAACTTAACATCAATTTGAACGCTCGGTATATATATGGGGTCCAATTAAGACTTCTTTGACGCTCGTTTTTGTGAAAACGCGTACGCACATATATAGAAAATGTTTATTTTTTCAATTTTACGACAAATATTCTCATGGACTACAAGTTACAGTGACAAGTACAATAAGCAATACAGTTATGACTTTTTTAAACACACGTTCGTCCGTTTCTAATGTGAGTAACTTAATTCTTATGTTATTGGTGATAGATAACCGGTTAATGCAACCGACCTTGCTGGGTAAAGGCTTCCTCTCTCCGTTTCTGGAGAGAAGGGTTTGAGCTAATGCCTACCACGCTGCTCCAATGCGGATTGGTAGGTTACACATATTCCCAGAATTCTCTAGAGATATGCAGGTATCCTCACGATGTTTTCCTTCATCGAAAAGCGCGTGATAAATTGCAATTATCAATTTAACACATACGTTTTACAAGAATAACTCATAGGTGCCTAGCCGGGTTTTGAAATCGTGGCACCTCGAAAGAGTAGCACGTTCTTACCGCTAGGCTTTCACAGCTCATAATATTTACATAAATACTTAAGTACAAAGAACCAGCAAATTATTTTTTATAATATTAACCCTCGGCGGGAATCGAAGCTACGACTGCCAGAGCTGAAGATAGGGTCACTGCAACCTGCGCCAATGGGCAATTCACTTTGTAATAATGTCTTGGTTTACTGATTTCAAAAGTAAAGTAGCTACCTGTAATTAGTTATTAGATATTACCTGTTGTTACATAAAGCACTGGTTGGGAAAGATCTTTGAGGAGAAGGTTTGGATCTTAGACCCAACATGCGGATTGGCCAGTTACATATATTTGCATATGCAGCTATTTAAAAGTTGCAATATATTAGTGTGATTGCTCATTCTTCTAACAGGTTGCCTTTGAAAAATATGAGTAATGCATAATACCGTTAAAGTACCCTCAATTTTACGCTATTTAACATTTCTAATCGCTGTCTTATAGAAACTCATAAGAATTAAATTATTATACTTATATATAGGTTATCGTATTCCTATTAAAAATCTAGTTTTTCGCAAATGATTAACATCCTTCGTGTAGTGATTCTGTTCAATGTATTTGAAAATTGTTTTCGAGCTCATTCTATTATTCTATGGGCTTCAATTATTAAAACAATTTCCAATCAACCGGTCCGTCATTAGTATTCATAGCCGACCCTTACAATTGGCCATCTTTAGCTAAGTAAATCGTAAATGACACCATAAACAATAAATAAATGTATTTAAATCTATACTAGTATATACAAATAAAAATCATTACATAGACAATAAAGATAAAACAAGTAATAAACGGAACCATTTAATTAATTTAATGATACTAATATAAATTAAATTAGTCATTTCTAATATAAACTCTTAAGGCAATATCAATAAGAGACGCTGTTTAAACCTTATATGAGCTATAAATTAAATTGTAAAATAACGCTGTGCTTTATAGTTAGCGAACGTTTTAAGAATTTGTTATACACCTACTATAAAGGTTTATCCCTTTAATAGAGGTACAGATGATTACTCTTCACTGTTGACTTATTTACGTCGTTAAGTTGCCATTTTGTTTGTTCTTTTTCTATGGTTTGAAAACAAATATTGTATTATTTATAATATTATAGAATTGTTATGTATAAATACTAGCAACGACCTATGGCTTCAACTACGATGAATAGTTAAGTTGAAACTAAGATGGTTGCCATTATATACTCAGTCAACTTTCTCCTGTCCTTATCCCACTCTAACCCCGCGTACGCACGAGAGGATTTTTATCGCGCGTAAAATTACGTCGAATTGAAACAAATGTTCAGGTTCGCACGACAGCGTATTTAAATCGCGACGTATTTTTATCGAGCAGTTATTTTTAGGCGAGAGCGTTTAACTGAATATACCATACGAAACTTCTTATAACGCCTTTTGCGGAATTTTAACGCGACGTATTTTTTACGCTCGTCCGAACGAGACGTTAGTGGGATCGGCACGATCTTTTAAACATGTTGTTAAATGATTTGGCTAGTTATTTTACGACCGGCCGCCTGCCTGTCGTCAACTTTACTTAGTCGCCTATTACGTCGTACGTACAAGTCGACAACTCGGTCAGAAATAAGTGAGGTAAGGTAAGTTAGGTGGTATATTCTACCGCCGGATGCCACACGGTGAGCCACCATTAAGTAGCCGTCATAGACAAAAGAGTCTTGTTAATTTTACCCAATAAAAAGTAGTTTCTTGTTACCAGCTTATATGATTTGTTTTCTCACACCCATATAATTAAAAAAAAGCTTTTAAACAATTAGCAGTGAGCATTGCTCTTACACGCACTTTAAATCGGACCGAGTTAACACTTGTCAATAAAAAAAAATAGCATATTTTGAGGGCTTTGATCACAATCTGCCTGCCAATAAAATAATCTCTAATACTCTGACTAAATAATATCTATGGATTCAATTTTAAAATATTCTTTACCAACCATTTGAGAAAATTATAATGAAGCTGCCGCGGATTCTGTACTCAGAGAAAACAACAAAACTGGACAGTCACTATGCTCAAAAAAATAAATTACACGCTTGCAATAATTTTGTATGTTCAAATTCAAACTTTCTTATCACTTAAATAATAAACTTTGCTGATAAAAATATACTATTAAAAAATTGTGCTATCAAATGTAGATAGTGACTATAGTGAAACACATTGATAAGAGACATGCAAAAAAATTCGGAGCACAAACAAAACATAAAATATAGTTTAGTTCGATACATCTTAAATCACTCGCGAATCATAAAACTAAAGTCCTTAAGCAAACAGTCTTATACAACCTCCATCAATACGCTTCTCGGTTGATAAATTACACGTAATAAATTCAACGACGCAAGAACAGACTGTATTACAGTTTGTTTTTGTTATACGGTATCGGTGAAGGAGGAAATTGTTAATTTCCAGAAGAGAACAAAGTGTTAGTAAACTAATTTTCTTAAATTCAAATCAAATCCAAGATATCCTTTATTCAAGTAAACTTGTAAACAAATGCTTTTGAACCGTGAACTCTACTGCTGGTTCGGAAATCTGTTCCTACCGAGAAGTGCCAGCAAGAAACTCGGCAGTTGATGTTTTCAAAATATAGTTCAAAATAACTAGTTACATTTAGTGAGTCTTGTATACAGCGTCTAGTGGCTATATACACGCATTCTCGAATGTATCATCTAAGTAATGCTCAACAATATATTATATATTCTATTCAATATACAATATATAATATATTCTGTATCAGCCTCCCTTTAACGGTGTTTTTAAATTCCTGTACAGGCAAAAGTAAGATTGATTGAATTTTATTGTACATGACTATGCTCGCAAAACGTTTTTCAATATTTTATGAAGACATTTGATATTGATAAAAAGATATATTGGCACGACACGTGTACGGAGGCCGTGGGAACTGGCCTCCCTCAGGATATCTTCCTTGAGGGATATTGTTTCTTGAGCACATGCCTGAGTGCCGTTAGTTTTGTATGGATATAATCTTTTGGTACTAGATCTTATAACACAAATTTTTAAATATATAATGTATCACACATAATTTACTATATTTTTTCTACATCGACAATACTTTTAGTGTAATATTTTGTATGTTTAAAAATATATATCGGGTCTATGCAGGTCGCGGTAAACATATATACATAGATTACCAATATCTTCTTTAATAAATCTTTAATAATTTTCACTGAAAAATCCATGTTAGAAGAGACACCAATAGAATATTGTTTTATAGTTTGTCTATAACATGACGGATGATTAATAAAGATTTTTTATTGTCTTTTTCATTATGATTATAGACAAAATTTAGAATTTCGTCATCGATGTTTTCCGATTAATTACATCGGCGCTTACAAAACATAAATTATAGGCCGAACTTAACCTAGCGCCGGTTAATTATGGAAATTTATCTTATTCCGCCATTTCGTATGTTAATTTATGCTAGAAACCCGTTTTTATAAATAAAGTACCTACATCGTTTAGCCCTTATACTTACGAATGAAATTTAAATATCCAAAGCTGGTTTTAAACGTTCTGTCACAGCACGTCATGGATAATTAGTTTATTTGACAATTCCATCAATCGATTATATAAAAAAAAATATATATATACAACCTTGTGTCTGGCCAACTTATCATTGTAGAAACTATAACAGAACTACTGTGCTATAATCCGCGTTTGTTAAGCGAATGTATGTAATGCTAAGTGTATGAAGCAGGCAAAATTCACGTACCTTACACACGTATACAAGTCACCACACGTATCCCAAGACGCCTCCACCAGCAACATTGCACACAAGCAATACAAACAACCACCACCAAAATCTCCACGATTGTTTCGCCCCAAAACCGAAGTGTCTTCAGGAGGATAGGCTCCACAACAAAATCGAAACTCATAATTGTAAATCGCTACTTAATATAACGAGATCTCGTAAAGAGGCCTATGTCTAGCTGTGGACTTAGCAGCTATCGGTTGAAGGAGAGAGAGAGAGAGATCATGATATATATTTTTATTGTATTTATTTATTAGGTAAAATAAATGAAGTTACGCCGTGTGGTATCCGGAAGAATAGAATAGACCACCCTCCTTTCTTACCGAGGTGTCGTAAGAGGCGACTAAGGTAAGTTGACGTCAGGCAGGCGGCCGGTCGTAAAATACGTAGCCAAATCATGTGACATGTTTGTAACATGTTGTGCCGACCCCACTTAGAGTGTGAATAAGGGCAGGAGAATGTATGTAAAATAAATGAAGTTTAAAAAATTTTAAAGATACACTAAATACACTTTTAAGGCAAAAATTATTCTTACGTTTTGGAAGTACGTATAATATTATTTAAAATATTAGATTCCAGATGTATAATCATTTTAAAAATATATCCTTATCCACAAGTTGCTTACAATGATCCCCTTTCATTGAATACACGTCCCGCATGAGGATTTGCCATCTGCCTCGCGTTGAATCACGACGCGTCGATTTAGGCCGTTGAAACATTTATTGACCTAACTTTGGATTATTAAATAGACACGGCAAAAACAACGCAAATATTTTTATTATACATTACGGTGTACAAACTGTACTATATTAAATAAAAACGGACACTATCCACATTATATTGTAAATTCAGAGACTCATAAATCGAACGCTAAAGTAATATTATTGATGAAATGTTACGCTGGAGTAATATTGTGGATGAAATATGGTACAAATATATATCCCGCTAACATATAGGGCGAAAAATGTGTTTTGTTCATGGGCTGGAGTCTCAATCTTAGGACCCCATCAACCATCAGTTCGCAGTAATATATTCTCCTCTCATCGTCACGTCGCGTCGTCTCCGCGTCACGTTAAATCCGCTGATCACATCGAATACTTATGTATTTGATCACTCAGAGACATTCCTGTCTTTTGCTCGCCCGATAGCAGACCGAGAAGAAAAAGTGAAAAATAATTGCGGATTACTACGTTATCTATGTATACAAGCTTCAATTCTACTAATTTGATTATATACGCTGCAACGGATTAAGTACCTAAAAACATTAGATATATACAGCAACGCAAAGACAGACAGACTGTCGCATTTATAATATTAGTAAAGATCGTTAAAGTAATTTTTTAAACGTGAGTCTCAACACTGTTACGGAAACAATATATTAGATAAGTAAAAAAGAAACAAAACTTGATCAGGACATAAGTAATTATAATAAATATATTGAAATTTATTTAAATCACAGTAAACGATATCTATCAATTAATCAACTATTTGTCAATGTTCGTCATAATTAATGCGAGTACAACTTAATAATCAAGGATTTCTTTAAATTATTAATATTCTCATGTAAATACATATTATAATCAGATAAATTGTAGACAAGCGTATGATATATTATAATGGATTATAGCAAAATAATTTTATTATTACGTTGGTATTATAATGGAATCAAACCATTGTTTTGCGATTAATCGAAATAATATTCCTGAAGCGGTAAAAAGATATAGGTAGGCAATTTGATTTCGTGAATTATTTCGTCTATACGAAAAGATATTCTTAATATCAATTGTAATTAAATAATTACACTGCGATTAAATATGAAACTGCCTTAACCAACACATTGTCAAATATTTCTTGTACTTTTACCATTTAACAGTATTTCATAATAAATTAATAGTAAAAACATTAAAAGAAATATGCGTATTATATACTTTAGTTTGTGATAAAAATGTACGAGTTATATTTATCTTAAATGACTAACACGCTACTACTATACGAATCATGCCCACGTGGAATGGTAGCGTTCCCTAGCGTTCCCAGAATGCTGGTAGCGTTTCCGAGTTGAATCGCTAAGCTGATTCTTTTTGCGAAAAATGAGCCAGCCCTCTTGTCACCCGAAGAGGCCATCAACCGAGGTGCAGATTATATATTATCTTATTTAATCAAATGAGTTAATTTTTATGATGCAATATTATTATGCAGTCTAAATAGTCTTAATTCCTAAAAATAACAAAGAAACTCTTAGAACGCCTCTCGACAAACGGGACTATAATGAATATTGAAGCAATTTCTAACATTTTTTACGTAATAAAAAGCAATTTCTGTATCAATACGTTTATAGTTATCTGTATCAAAGCCTTAAACCCTCGCATAACTAACGTTGACCAACCACGTGTCCTTTATAAAGAGCTATTATTAACGTCAAGACGAGATGGTAGCCGGCGTGCGCGTTCATAATTGTATTAATCATTCAACGCGACCGGCAGACGTCGATTTTCTTCAACAGAGTGCTCTTGTTTGTTTTTTTCGTAAGGAAGTCAGAAGGTGAACCGTGGGAACGTCGGGCGGGTGCACTTCCCAAAACATCGACGCACGGCAGCGAGTCCGACGTGCGCCGGCCAGAGCGAGAGGGAACATCCATTCGCTCACGTGTCAAACAAGGACAGGGGACGTGACGTGTGCGCGCCAAGCGACAGCTTACAATCGCGTGATCATCTACAAGAAATAATAAAACGGCAATAAAAGAAACACGAGAGAACGTAACCGTGGCGTGTGCGAGCGAGACGGAAATTAGTGGCCGACGACTTTTACCGACGAATTTCAAAGATCAATGATCTGATCGATAAGAGCGAGACACACGACCGTGTTTGAAAGCGACGAACATACAATTTACTAAAGGAGCGAGCGAGATAGAAGTTTGGCTCGTGGCAGTTTTCTTCGACGCCACAACAAAAGAGGGCGCTGTGTACATTTCAGTGGCTGTTTAAAAAGCTTCAGCCCATTGTATGGACTCAAGTTTAGTAACAATGCACATTGAATAGCGTTTATGTGAATTTGCAAACATTTACGGGTTTTCTAAATATTATGGAAACGATGAGAATGTCGATTTAATTGATGTTAAATATCTGGTATTTAATACTTTCCAAGATTCTTTATATTTTATAACTTCCTGATTCTTTGATACTAAAGCATGAATTGTAACATTTTATTAATAGAAAGACGTTTGTTATCCAGCTGTGTCATAATTATATAAATTATTATTAGTCTTTTTAAACTAAATATATAACTTATGATAAACTTGTGCAGGTAGCGCCAACGGACAGTTCTAGAAAACATTTTAGTTCGTATTCGTAACACTAGATGGTACTGGCAGGATGGCTTGCGACTGATCTGGTATTCATGCTATTACCCATTTTAAATGTGAAAATTGTTTCAAGCAATACAACAGAACTAACTACTTTGCTATAATCCGCACGGGTTAAGTGAATGCATGCAAAGCCAATGTGTATGAAGCAGGCAAAATCTACGCACCTTATACATGCAGGACCAGCCACCACATGCACCCCAAGGCGCAATTCACCAGCAACAACGCACACAAAAGCAGCACACACACCCACCACCACAATCTCGACGATCGTTTCGCCCCGAAACCGAAGCATCATCAGGAGGATAGGCTCCACGACAAACACGATTGGCAGTACAATTTTTGTCGTGGAGCCTATCCTCCTGATGATGCTTCGGTTTCGGGGCGAAACGATCGTCGAGATTGTGGTGGTGGGTGTGTGTGCTGCTTTTGTGTGCGTTGTTGCTGGTGAATTGCGCCTTGGGGTGCATGTGGTGACTGGTCCTGCACGTATAAGGTGCGTAGATTTTGCCTGCTTCATACACATTGGCTTTGCATGCATTCACTTAACCCGTGCGGATTATAGCAAAGTAGTTAGTTCTGTTGTATTGCTTGTAATATGGAATTCCGCAAAGTAACGCCTGCTTCTATAAATCATTTGAAAATTGTTTATTTGTTACGTTTTCATCTTTTGAGGCAATATAGATGAAATTTGGTATAACTAAAGCTTATATGACATGCTAACGTATACGTTGAAAATTTCAGTTATTTCTTACATTACTAAAAAAAACATACGCCGGAGACTGATCTCGCGAACACTTTACACTATTAACCAATTAGCTATACATCCATGATGGACCATTACAATCATAACAATTTATGTGATATACGATAAATGATAATATATTGCGAAAAATACTTGTTCCAGGAGATTTATGGGTTAATAAAAGTAAGTCGCACAGAAGCTTTGTAATGTTTATAACGACCTTATAAAACGAGGAATTCCTTCTAATTTAGCGTATTTATTAAGTTTATGGTGCCTTATTATACTAAATTAGATAAGCCAGCCTAAAATGTGCCCAATTACAAGCAAAAAAAACCTTAAATGACTTATCTATCTGTCTCTCTCTTTTATGTGTGATTACACAAAGATATGTTACGAGTTTTATATTCCCTCTGATTGTTGACACTAATAATTCTATGTACAAAGTACATGAATATGGCTGGCTATTGGTTAAAACACTGTCCATAATTCATAATCTATACATATTGTAAAACAAAAACTCCGCAAAAACTGTCAGTCTGTATGTCATCGATTTTCTCAAATCTACTGAACGGATTACTGTACGGTTTTATTAAAAAAAAATGTGCATTTCTTGCGGAAGGATTAGGTTAATAATAAATACATTATGGTTTTATGTAAACAATATGAAAAAAAATTCCCCCGCTTGGAGCTTTACTCGCGTGCGTATAAAAGGCATTCGATTCTATACATAAAGAAATGTACTAAACAATTGTAGATCTAAAAATATCCTACAAAAAAAGTTCGCGACAGCATGTCTCTATCTCTTATGGTTAACTCACAATAAATAACTAAATTGTGACCAGCTACGCACTAGATTATATAATTTTTGATTCGTGAACAATCAGAAATACAATATTGAAATATTTATTTTCGAAAAGACTGGCCGCCGAGTTTCTTGCTGGTTCTTCTCGGTTAGAAAACCTTTCCGAACCAGTCGTAGCTTCATTGCAATTTGACAATTAAAAAATGATTTATAGAATTAGGCGTTACTTTTGCGGAGATCTATAATACAAAAGTAATAATAAAATTATTTTGCTATAATCCGCGATACAGTAAATAGAAAAAATATATAGTGTTTAATGTATAGTGGACTATCCGTATTTTCATAGAGGATACGTGCAGGATTCGTAAAAACACATGCACAAACCTCCACCGCTTCCACCACAATACACAAGCACTGCACACGTTCACTATCACAAACTCTTACTTTTGATTCAAAAATGCTTGTAAAGGCCAATCGGAATAAAGAGTGATTCGAAATTGAATTTAAATTTTCTGTTATATTATTTCAATTCGGGATTTTTTTTGACACTGATTTCTACGCAGGCGAAGCGTGGTTAATACTAGTTGATAATTTTAGTGATTAGTGTATCATAGGAAACTGGCTTCGAGATGATATCTTGAGATGTCGATACATCGATCATATATCTGTAAATTGGTTCTGTTGTATCTGTGAGATAAATCGTGTAATCTTGTTCATGTTTGTTTAGGTTATAATTGATTATAGACAAATATTTTTGATAAGAGTGGGTAATTAATTATAGTCTGTAGTGTAAACTTAACTAATCTTACTGGTCAAACATCATAGTTATTATAGTGTAGGTGAAATATAGGTACGCCTGTAAATGGGAGTTTCGCAACAAATAATAAGAGAAGGAAGTACTTATAGTATTAGGCGTTACTTTTCAAAGATCCATAATACAAAAGTAATAAAAAAATATTTTGCTATAACCGGCGATAAAGTAAATAGAAAATAAATATAATGATAAATGTAGAGTGGGATATACGTTTGCATATCTAATACATGCGGGATTCGCAAAAATACATGCCTTACAAACCTCCACCACCGCCATCACAATACACAAGCACTACACACATTCACTATCACAAACTCAACAATCGTTTCGCCCTGCAACCAAGCATCATTAAGCAGGCAGGCGTTTTGGCAGTGACCCTGCCTTCAGCTCGCGGGTCCGATTCCCATTTACTAAAAATAATTTGTTGGTTCTATAAGTTTTGGTGTATATAATATGTATTAAAGTATTATATACGTGCATATAAAATATAACACAAGCAGATTGGTATTAAGTTACTTACTTTGACTAATGACCGTGGGTGTGTCTTATAATCTTATTTATTATTTTGACTTGAGGAGGTTAACTAACAAAAAACTGTTAGTAAATTACAATTTTATGATAATTTCTAAATTTCATTGATGTTGGCCTATTCTAAGAGATCCTTGCCTAACGTGGGATTTTAGTTTTAAAAAAAAGTATATTTTGTATCTGGAATGCATTCCGATCTATTTAAATCTGAAAATAGTCGGGTAGGCGTGCGCATCGATGCGTTCCTATTGGCCATGCAGGCGCCAATCACGGCAGGAGGCCGACCTAGGCGTGATGGATTTTCGCGCTACTCCGTTTGGAAAAGTGTTTAATTGCCAACAAAAAGTAACTAATGCCAAATAATTTACTTAGTAATACCAAAAATGTACAGCTAATCAAATTGAAATCGAGCACACATATAAGTATCAGAAAATTACACAATTAACTGACGCTTAAAAAAGCAAAACTTGTTTATTTTGTTTACTTTCATAGCATTGTGTCTTATGGAATATTGTTATGTGGTACTCAGATATTAAAAAACCTTTTTTATTCCATAAAAGTACTATTCATTATTTAAGACCGCGTTATTCGCTCCTGGCAAGACAAAATCTAACAATAGCGTAGATTTTTCAACAATATGTATAGTATTTGTAAATAAAAATATGCAGCATTATACAATATTAACAATGTACATAATACGCGAGACAAACCGACATTAGTACGCGACTTTAGCTTTACGCCCAATAAAAATACATAAATAATTAATGCATTTTGGCATACGGTTCTATAATAGAATTCCACAATTCTACAGCAACTATTTAAAATAACTTTAGAAAGGATGTTTATTTTACTGGCAAGCATTATTTGAATGACAAAAATGAGTAGGTAGATATAATTATACTCCGAAATTTCACAAAAAGTAATGACGAAATCGATTTAATACATATTCTATATCTATACTATAGTATAGATATAGAATAAGTATAATAACTCTATACTATAGTATAGAGTTATTATATAATATATAAGTATAATAACTCTATACTATAGTATAGAGTTATTATACTATACTAATATAATTGTATAACAACTCTATGATTCTTGTTTTCTATTTACTATTTACTTTATCGCGAATTATAGCAAAATAATTTTATTATTACTTTTGTTTTACAAACATCGTTTATGATTAGTCGTACAGTTTCATTTTGTTTTGGAATATAGCACTTGTTTGTGGCTTTCAGAAGTACCAACTTAGCACGAAAACATCTCAACAATGTCACGTGCATAGATAACAAAGGTGATCACAAAATTTGTATATCTGTATTAATGATTTCATAATTCAAACTCCTTTAAAAAAAATTAACCGTTTGTTCTCTTCAACTGAATTAACAAGAATATATCAGCAGGCCTACCATGAACTACTATTGCGACTCAATTGAAGACGTAAACTAAATTGTTTTGCTCTTTCATACCATGACGTCTTTAAAGACGCACACTTTAAGTCGTTGCCGAATGAGTGTTCGGAATGCGTCCTAAAAACATGTGAGTAAAAGTGACAGAGTTATCTATAGTTCATATAACGTTATCCTTTTCAAACATTGCGACCCCAATGCAATTCACACTTCATGGTACGAAAAGAAAGCGGTTCGCGATTGTCGTTTACATCTTCAATTGAGTCGTAATAAGAGTTCATGGTAGCCCTGCTGCACTTAATCATTCTCCTGTCTTTATCCCACACTGATTGGGGTCGGCACATGTTTTATCTTTCATTCTCTCCTATCATTCGCTACTCCGTTTATATGCATGTCACACTTCAAACAATCTAACCATCCGTTAGGACGCCCCTAGTGACATATCCATGCACATTAATGCTTAACACTCGGTTGGTCAAATTATTTCCATAGCTCCTCATCATATGTCCATAACATCTTAATGCTACGCTCCTCGATTTTTCTATCATGGCCGCCACTTTCAAATCTACCCGATTAGGCCTGTACTTATTGTGGCAAGAAAAACGGACGGGAGAATATTTAACTCTAGTTTATATAGTCTTGATTATGAACATAACTTATCGTGTTGTATTTGCCGGACACAAAATACGTTAAACCGATGGGCGGTTGGTACGTACCAGAAATTCCCCTTCTCCCGCAAGATGAACGGAGAATCTTAAAAAGTACTCAGGAAGCCGTCGAATACATGCAGCTTCAGAAAGTAATTCTTTAGAAAAGGTCTATTTCTTGCAAAGACCATCGATCGATTACAAAACAAGACATATCTAACAAGTTGACTCCTGTTTTACTCAAGTGTGCCTGCCTCAAAAGGAATATAAAGTCCAAAATAAATATTAATAGGTACAAAATACAATAGCCTTGACCGAATTTCGTTTGAATTATGACCTGGTATAGTGCCCCTTACACGCGCTGCATACAAATGCAAAACCCATGCTTGAACAATGGGCGTTACATCAAATGCAATTTTAACTGTGCGACACGGACACGATATTTAACCCTCGTACGCACGAGAGGTTTACCGTGCATTAAAAATGCGTCGAAATGAAACAAATGGGTATCCAGGTAACTATGCACACGACAGCGATTTTAAAACGCGACGATTTTTTTATCGAGCTGTGTTTATAGGCGTTAGGCGTTGGACGTTAAGCCAATACACAATGTAAAAGTTCTTTACGCCTATGCGGAGTTTTAACGCGACGTATTTTTTACGCCCGTGCTTACGGTATTACTGTTAAATAAACGCTATGTAGGGAAAATATTACTGGAAAAAGTTCCAAAGGACTTTCATGAACACTACCTTCAGTAATGTAGATAATGACGAAGAAGAAGAATAAAGTAGTTGTAGTGTAGAATTACCTGATATATCGTTTATTTATTGTTTTAAGATTGCTACTTTTAATTTAGGTATATAAGTATATACAAGAACTGATTTTTGTTCATAAATTTGTTTCTATCATTGCTCATTATTATTGTGAGGTGTTACAATATTTATTATTAAAAGCCTAAGCAATACAACGTAAAATATAATTGATTAAGAGTTAAGCTTAATTTCACTTTTACTCCAAATTTGAAAGAGGGATCATATTTTTTTTAACAAATTATATTCAAGCGTATTTTTTTCCTTTTTCGCGTCCTAATGGAGAAACGGATCGATGAGATTTTTGGCACGGATTTAGTTTAAAGAAGAATCTTAAAGGATAGTCGGTATCATTCCTCAGTCATCAAGATCCAAGCAAATTAAGTTGGAGAGAGAAGTAAGTACTATAAGTACATGATTTTTTTTACTATTATAAAGAACAACCAAAAAGGAAGTACTTTATTAATGTTACGATGTAGCAAGAAAATTAAAAACCAAATTAAAGATAACCTTAACTTATAAATTAACTTATATGGAAGAGTTGGTCTAGTGATTTATCTTAGTCTTGTCATGTGAGACACTTTATTCCTATGTTCTTTTAAGTAGCACTAGCACTACACTACACTATCACTAAATTACATTAACTCAAAAGATTTGACCTTTTTTCATCGTCTTATATAAACATATATGTACCTACGTAATTGCTGGTACATAATTATGTACCTATAGATCTTCGATTATAATCAAGCAATTAACGTCATTTTTGACAAAAATTTATACATTTTTAGTGGTCGTTGGATGTAAAAGAATTATGCAACAATGAAACACCTGTAGTTCTTTTTTGTCAGCCAAATAGTTTTAGCCCCATAACGCTTTGCGTTTTTTGCCACAACCTTTTGTATTCAAATAGACATATATTTACGAAACGATTTGAAAAAAGTTTTCTTGCAGTCTAATGATAGGTACTTCTAAATATTGGTCATTAGTATTTTCTAGAGATTTCCATTGGGAAGTTCTCGATATTTGTTATTCAATAACAATGTATATGTATCTGAATAACAATAATTAAGGTCGTGGAGCCTAGCCTCCTGATAATGCTTCAGTTACGGGGCGAATCGATAGTAGAGATTGTCGTAGTGAGTGTGTGTAGTGTTGCTGGTGGCAGCTTTTTGTGATACGTGTGGTGGCTGGTCCTGAATGTATAAAGTATATGAACGTTGCCTACATAGATCCTCTTAACAGACGCGGATTATAACAAAATAATAATTCTATTATAATTTCTGAATGGAATTCCACAAAGTCCTTCTTCTATAAATTATTCAATAACAATCAGCGACGAAGACGTGAACAGTCGATTTGAAACTGTTCGTAAGAGGGAACTTCTGTCAAGACAACGCCTAGAGGGAGATTCCTAGCAGCACTATATTTCCGGACTCAGACGATGCTGGACCCTAAGGGTGATAGACGTTAATAGAACTTCCGTGCTCTTCGCTCGCATCCCAGCAACATTGTAAAAGCATTTGTCATTTCAAAGATATTCAAACAGGTTGATAGAAAGATAAAATGAGATAGATTCGAAAAGAACAGTACACTTTACTATAAACCGTATGACCCCTTTTTATAATTGGCGATTACAAACGATTAAACGTGAGGACGAACATGTAGAGGGCGTACTCAACAGTACTTGCCAATCATCGTTTATAATCATCTACTATCGCAGGCACTATCGGTTTTTCGGACACGCATCGCAGGGACTCGCTGGGTGATACCTCTTCTTCTTCTTCTTGTTGCGGGCTATTTTCCGCACTTAGTCACTGTAAGGCGACCATTGTGCGTGAGGGTGAAGGGGCTGGTTATTCCAACCAGCCAAGCTCCATCCAGAAGCCGAGAACCCTGCCAGGGTTCCTCAAGACTTCTCGTAACGTCCCCGGCGAGCCAAGGATGTTAGCCCGATGCTTGGCCACCTCCGTGCAATACAACATGACGTGAGATGGTGTTTCTGGTTCCCTCATGCATCCTCTGCATATTTGGCTATTGTTTATTGAGCAGGCAGTGTCCGGTAATGATACCCATCATTCTTTGCAAGTTGTGTCTATTTAAGCGAAGGAGACTATTGATCAGCCGAGGATTTATGGAAGGCATAGCTTCCATGGATTGCCTACAGTCAGTCTGGTTTGCCCATGGGTGGTACCTATGAGAGTATATATCGTGTCGATACTTGCATGATGATCGTGGCGATTATAGACGATGACACGATCAACGATCATCGCCGATTGTGAAGAGCAGACAGTATACTAGGTTCAAATAAGATTTCTAAGTACAGTTTTTCCGATCCTAAAAGACTTTCTGCACTATAAGGCACGTTAAAGTCAAACGAACCGATTTGAAAACATTTAGTGATTCTACAAATCTCCTAATTTTATCGATCTTGAAGAGATACTTCAAGCAGAGTTCTTTTCATCGACCGCTGAGTGATTCTGAACGTTCTTTTAAATCTCAGACCCATAGAAAATAAATATTTTATTTAAATAAATTTGACAAAAAAAATTCTAATTGTATAAAATTATTTCAAAAAATTGGATTGGGTATTATGTTGTTATAATTATATATTTGTTATGAAATTCCATAATAAAATTTCACAATCGAGCTATAGCTTTTAAGTAAACCTTGAAGTTTTTTTACAGTAGTTTAAATTAACTATTAAAAGCGAGTCTATTCAGAAAAAAGCTCGACAAACAAATTATATATAACAAGTAATGTTTAAATATGAATTTGAAAAAACCTTTTTACATCGCAAGCAATTAGTGTTTAGTATACCATAAATAGCATACGATAACATAAATGTATTCTTCTTCGCTTGCTTTATTTAGGAAACAATCTTCAATCCATTTTATTTTTATTTTCTATCAAAATTTAAAAAATTCCAATCGACGCATAAATAAAACGCTGTCATAAAGTGCGCCACGAAATGAGCTACGAGGTGTATTAAGCAAAATTTTAAATTGGAAGGAAAGTGGTTACTTAAAATGCAGGCGTCGAAAAAACGGCAAAAAAGTTGCAAACCCGATATATACCGTGGGAGACTTGGGCAGGTGTGCGCAGCGGGAAACAGTGTGCCGTGACACGGTATCGTATAGTTTTTGCGGTCATATTGATTTTTAATTAGCACTTAACTTGTATTAATTAAAAAAAAAACTTCGCGAGCACAGGCAACAACCAATCATGCAATTACAGTTAGTGCCCGGAACTGTGTCCATGTAAATTGATATGTTATTGCTTTTATAGTCCTATGCGAGCGTTGCGTTTGCGCACGTTTCAAAAGTCAGATTGCTCAGGCTCCAAAGACTACAGAACCGATTTATGCGGACAGCCACTGGTTGTCCGTGGTTCATGCGGAACGTTGACCTCCATAGAGACCTCGATCTCTCTACCATTAATCACCTCTTCAAACGTTTTTCGAAATCTTACTTCGAGAAATCTGAGGTACACCCGAACCCCCTGATTTCAGTTGCTTCTACCTACATCCCAGTTAGGTCCGACCATCGAAAATATGCATAATCAACATGCATTCATAATCAACGTCAATGAAGGTGAATGAGATTTTAAGAGCGGGCATAGAAGATATAAAATGTCTCTTCCTTACTATGGTTTTCCAAATATGGACTCTTAAGTCTTTCTAAGCACACGAATAATAAATAAAAAAATATGTTTATATTCGTAAATTTGTTGACACACAAGTCAAGTTAATTTTTTTTAGCATAAGCCATGTTCCTACTATTAACCGTTGAGGAGTTGTCTTGTCTGGAGCCGATCTTGGCAACATCGGGTCATGCTTATCAAAAACATGAATTGTCGGGACCAGTATGTGAAAATTCAGCTTAATCGAACACCGAAAAATGGGTCGAAATTTAGGGTGGGGCAAGATTCCAACCGCCTTCAGCTCCGCGGGTCGCGGGTTCGATTCCCGCCGAGTACCAACATTTCCTGTAAAAAATTTGTTGGTTCTTCGAGCTTGGATGTATATTGTATTTAAGAATGTACTTAAAATTATATATATATTATATATATACCAGTTGTCCGTCACCCACAACACAAGTATTAAGTTATTTACATTGGGGACGGAACAACCGTGTGCGTAAGTGTCCCATATATTTATTTATTTAAATCAAGTTAAATAAAAGTTTTAAAAAATACATTTTATATTGTATATTCTAACATGCTGTTACTATACATACAAATTATACGTGGAATGGTTTTAAGAATGCGTTTCCGCGTTGAAACGCTAATAAATCAAAGTTGTCCGATGTGAGGTCGCCACCTACCCAACCTTAGGACCACAACGCCCAATAGTTCTCCGAACTATAGTTCGGAGTATGGATATATCCATACTAGCGATGCCTCGCGGTTTCACCCGCGTCCATACCGATCTCGTGGTAGGGGAAAGTCTAAGAAGTCAGACTATAGATTTATTTGTGGATTATTTAATTATAAAATTATAAATCATTAGTATTCTTGGAATAAGACCTAACTCACCAAATGCAGGCCCTGCTATAACGGTCGCTATAATGGATTTGTTATGGCATTATTTTCTTTCGATTTATATTCTTAAATTCGTAATATCTTTTGATTGGGATGTCGGATTTTAATAACTTTATTAGGGATCCCTATTTTTTTTTTAATGACATATAGCCTCTGTTGCTCAGTGAAGTAGCAGCTTCCCAATGGTGAAAGAATTTTTGAAATCGGTCCAGTAGTTTTTGCCTGAAAACATTACAAACAAACACACATCCACACAAACATACAAATCTTTCCTCTTCATAATATTAGTATAGATCAATCATCGCAACATACTAAACACACTTGTCGTAAAACGTCGCACTTGCATCTCTTGTTTTCCGCGTACATGTTTAAACATGTCATTAAACAAAGGCATAAAACGTCCAAGGTTGTATTTATAGTCTTGTTTTGTTTTGCGATATACCCACCGGTACTTGCAACGGTACTCGCCATACAATTTATTCACAGCTTATTTGGCCTATAATATTGTAAACAACCGACTAGCCATACCTGTTTGGTCCAGTATTTGTATGTTTTATTTTCTAGCAACTCTTTTACTATTTCTGCCACGCTCTGCGTAAAGTTTTGCTCTTTTTTATATAACGGGATATAATAGATACGATAATAAGGTTGATTGCACAACTTAGACTTTCTCTGATCATCTAAACGATCGAACGAAATTAATCAAAAGTAATAATAAAATTATTTTGGACATTTATTGTAAGGACTTTATCACGTATTATAGTAAAATCATTCTTTTATTACTTTTGTATAATGGATCTCCGCAAAGTAACGCCTAATTCTATAAATTAAACATAGGTCTTTTGATAGGTTTCCACACAGACCACGCGATCTTGGACCGATACGATCCATAGCGTCAAGATTACGAGGTCGTCCTAATCGGCATATATCACCATCTATCTTATCTGGGATATTTTCCTTAAAGGGTCTTCACCAACTTCGCCATTAATTGTTTCTTCGAACAATATGTTTCAGCCATTACAACACTTCAAGCATAAAGCTTCATCATCTACCCTAAGCCTTCTCATTAGTACCTAGTAAGTAGTTAATATATATATCTAAAAGCAATAACACATCAATTTACATGGAAACAGTTCCGGTTCTAGATATTAGTCTAGTTGAACTACAATGTTAATACATGCCGGTTTCAATATCAACTCTGTCGACTAAACTTTACTGCGAATTAAGTGTTGTGGTCTACTTAATTTTATTAACACCTTACGATCTTATGCTACTTTAATCTAATTATATTGTTATTGCAACCATTTCTTCTAAAGATATACCCAACAATATGCCCTTAAAGACACACTAAGCATAGATCACATCAGCGTAAGGTGCGATTCTCCGAGTCTTTTTATAAGTTCCATATTGAATGACCAATTTTGAACTCTAAATCAACACCGCACTATAACAATATAGTGGCATTAAATAACTTTCCTTCTCTTTCACTTGTTATTTACGCTTCACTTTAACTTGCCTGATGGTAAGTGAAGACTGGAATTTCTGGGGATTTATCAACACAGCAACTGTAATACCATAATATGTTTATTTCAAAATTAATTGATTATTAGTAATTAATTGGTTATTAGTAACTAACTAATGCCCGATGCTCTTTACCTAATAATTTCAATACGAATTTCGGTGCATTGAGCTCTTCAACGGGTCTAGGTTGTGTAGGCAGCCTTAGTTTATTTTCGTATTGTTTACATTCGATCGCATAGAAAACAAGATGTGCCTCTTTAAATAGAAACTATAATGTCTTCGCTTATTCTTAATTGCCATGAAAATAAAACAGTATTGTTATATTTATAAAGGTAATGTTTAATAACACTACATTAATAACTTTAAACACTTATATAGGCAATTACGCTTCTTAAAAGTTAAAATTCCATTTTGTAGTCTTTTTTAAATGGATTTTTATTCTATACGACTACCCTGAATGTAAGCTTCAAATGTACCAAATTTCATCAATATTAACCGACGAATTAAGCATGAGCAAATTAATATAAATCGCCATGAAAATTACCGTGACAGTCCGACTTTTGCATTTATAATATAAAGAAGGGTTATTCAATACATTTGTGTATTTGAAGTACTAAAATAATTTTAATTTATAATGGCTTTCGACCATGACTTTGCCTGCTTAGAGTTCAGTATTTTTATGTACAGAATTAACAAGTTTATAATTATGCCTTGAAATGAAAGGCCTTTATCGTACTGTTACGATCATCACTCATCTACAAAATTAAAATAAAATTTAAATATGCACAATAATTAATCAAAATGAAACTGTTATTTTAACACGTGATAATAAGTATTCCTAAATACATTTGAAAATATTAAAATTACATTTAAAGTACGTATTGCATTTTTATTGTCTTCTAAAACCCTCTAGTAGTTGAATAAATATCCAATGGATGAAAGTGTTTCGAACATACAACAGATCCTTTATATGGCTTACAAAATTCTGCGTGCGTTCCGTGGAAAGCTGAAAATTTATAAACACAGCATATATGGTATCAGTTTTACTATACACAAGGAGGTCCAAGTGTCATACTTATAATAACTTTGTATTTTCGTCGGAACTAGACAAAAATGTAGAATTTCGAATAAGAGAGCGGTAAGTTTTTATTCAATTTACAAGATTTTATTTAATTATCATACATACTACTTAGCCAACACTGGAAGTTAACTAAAAACTTAAATAAACACGTGATAGTCATCTTACTTAATTTCTAAAAAAGGGCCAAATAACTACTAGCATTGAAACAATTTTTAACAAATAATCGGTAGTAGTTTATATTTAAGATAACTTAAGAATTAAAAACTAAAAATTAAGCGACTCCGTTGTCTTAGAGTATCGACTCTGTTCTAGTTGAGCGCGAATAGCGTAACCGTAGACGAAATTACTTTTTCTACTCTATAGCGTTAGGTGGCTGAGGAGAAGAGATAGGCGTGTATGAAAACACTTCCAAAGCCGTGCTGTTATTTTCTGTTTATAGGCTGAAATTAATTAAAAAATCCCCTTAAAGAGACAAATATGTATAAATATTGATACTGTAAAAATTGTACATACCTTAAATATGATAATCCATCCTTTTTTTAACGTTTCGCGAATCATTCTTACACTTTTTGACTGCACACTTTGGCATGGTACTTCTCTGACGGCCAAAACAGTACTAAACTAAAAGTCTGCACATTTGATGCGATGTGCAGAGTTTTACCTCGGACATTTTTTGTGCGTATTTGTGAATCTAGGAAGAGATTGTGTATCAATGACACATACGTATTCTGTAAGCGAGCGAATAATTGTGATCAGGGACTCCGACTCAATACGTTAGAGCAACTTGATATAATAAAAAATAACAATGGTCATTAATTAACGAGCAAGTAAATGTATCTAATTCCGTTTTGCTACATGTGTTCGGAGGGGAGGGTATTGGTGGAAGTTGAACTATTTAAGACTGCTTGTATGGGTAGCGCGGCGCAGTACGATTTTTGTCGTGGAGCCTATTCTCCTGGTGATGCTTCGGTTTCGGGGCGAAACGATCGTCGAGATTGTGGTGGTGGGTGTGTGTGCTGCTTTTGTGTGCGTTGTTGCTAGTGAATTGCGCCTTGGGGTGCATGTGGTGACTGGTCCTGCATGTATAAGGTGCGTAGATTTTGCCTGCTTCATACACATTGGCTTTGCATGCATTCACTTAACCCGTGCGGATTATAGCAAAGTAGTTAGTTCTGTTATATTGCTTGCATCATTATTAACGACTCTGTAATGTTTCGAAGAAATTTATAAAGTCGGATTGCGATTATTCGATTATATAAGAAGGCCACATTGACATATTGCAATAAATCATAAACGAAAGGGTTTATGATTAATCGATATGCTAACTCACGTTCTTTGAAAAGCATTTGAGTCGTGCCACAATGCATTTGACGCGTGACAGCCGATAAGATGCACACATTGCTAACTCTCAATTTGTATGCGAGACGCGCGAGGCCGAACATACCCGAGCCCGGCCGAAGAAAGCCGAACGCGGCCGTGGGAAAACGTGGCAGGTGTTACCGATCCGAAGCACTTCTTACTGAGTAAACACTCAGCGTATACAATATTATAACCGCCTCGAAGCGTCTGTGTAAATGGAAAACATATTTTGTGTGCTTAATGATACTGCTTACTTTTTTGGTACGCTTGGTTATCAGTCGACAGGGTTTTTTTGCGACTTTTGAGATACTAAATGTGGCGTGTTTTATTTTTGTTCAATTTATTGAGTCACCCTTAATTGGTGCGCTTAAATGAAGTGAAGTCGTAAAGATCGATGCGTAACCTTTACGTGACATTGAGGTTATGCACACTCTTTGCTTTATATAATGAGGGGATATAAATATTGTATACAGGCTTCATCTATCAAGCTGTAGAAATGCTTATAAAATGCTTATAATGCTATAAAGCTCGCGTATTTAACTCTTCTGCAAATATTAAGCGGAATATTTCATTTACTTTTTTTGGTCATACGTTTATTTAAATGATTGTATTTGATTAATTTTTATTGCTTAATCCATAGAGAAGTAAGACGAATGAATATAACATGATAATCTACTGTTTACTTACCTACATGTTTTTTTTTCTATTTTATAATGTGGGCTACAATTATTTTTCCAATTAATAGCTTTTGGCCCTAATAACCTCTGGTATCACCGAGTAAACTTAATCATATCGATCCGATATGAAAAAAAAATATCTGCCTGTACGTATGTATTTAAATAGGGAGTTATTGGACAATACACGGGTTCGCACTTTACGCTTAACATTTGCGGTTTTTATTGGTTTTGATTGGTATTACATTTTGTATGTTCGTTAATAATCCGTTACACTTTGAAATAACATTTAACGATTTTACGATTCTCGATTTATGAATTTTTTTTTAAAACAACCATGTAAAACGTCCTATGCTTAATTAAACGAGTAATTTGTGTTACCATTATCAATTATTGAATTAAGATAAACATATTCAGACCACTTAAATTTTCCTCTTTTAATTATACGTTTTAAGGTACTGTATAGTAATTTTGCCGTTTAAAAGCCTCGATGGTCCAGTGGTCAGCTGTTGTGGTCTTTATCGAGAGTTTACGGGTTCAAATACCTATGATTCTATGGAAAGTGTTGTGCGATACATATATTTTATAGAATTATTTTTTTATACTGTACTGTAGCTGTCTAGCCACGCGTTGCTGTAACTCAGTCGGGATTCGAATTTTCTCGAAACAGAACTCAACGGTTTTAAAAAAATGGTCCGATCGCCACCAAACTTTACAGAATCATTTGCTGGATCAATCTTTAGATTGATCCAGCAAATGATTCTGTAAATGATGAAGATAAAGCCGTTTCGAAGTCTATAAAGGACATACAACGCTCATTTTTATATACCATTAGGTAGGCATACATAAAAAAAGGTATCTCAAAATCTCAAAAAAACGTGAATACTCAAAATGACTGTTAATTTCCTGTACAAAATTCATGCAATCGTAAATATTATAATCAAGATGACCGTCTGATTCAGTAAACATAATTTATTCCGATATTTATTACTGCCTGTACTACACCTGAATAACACCCACGCACACCCACGCGGGAGATACACGGGTGATCGGGTGTCTATGAGTGGGTGTAAATATAAGAAACCGAAGTTACTCATTGAGTTGATTTATTATTAATTAAAAAAATCAATAATAATAATAAATAACAAAGATTCCAATTGTAGTGAGAGACTTTTAAATCATCACTCTCCTGCCCTTAACCCACTCTAAGTGGGATTTGCACAACATGTTATAAACATGATGTCACATGAATTGGCTAGGTATTTTACGACCGGCCGCTATCCGAAATTTGGCCATGCCATTACAGCAGTTTAAAAACACTGTTAAAAGAGGCTGATTCAGAAAGCCTACTACTATACTGTTGTAGATTACTTAGATGATAAGGATATGTGGATATAGTTGCACTTCTAAACTGTACAAGACAGTAATAACTATATGTAACTAGTTTGAGATTTATATTTTAAAAAGAGCAACCGCCGAATTTCTAGCTGGTTCTTTAGGAACAGCTTTCCGAACCAGCAGTAAAGTTGACGATTCAAAAGCACTTGTTTACAAGTTTACTTGAATAAAGAATATTTTGAAATTGTATTTGCCTGACGTCAAATGACGTTTAAGATGGTATGGACATATAATGAGGAAGGATCAAAATCATATGATAAAACGTGTGTTAAGTATGAATGGGGGTTGATATGTGACTAGAGGAAGGCCTAAAAACTGATGGATGGATTGTGTGAAGTATGAAATGCATAAAAAAGGTTTGGAGCCAGAGATAACGAATCAAAGGGGAGAATGGAAGAGAAAAAGGCACTATAACAGAACTACCTTGCTATAATGCGCACGGGTTAAGCGAATGTATGCAAAACTAATGTGTATGAAGCAGACAAAATTTACGCACCTTACACATGCAGGACAAGTCATCACACGCACCCCAAGGCGCCTCCACCAGCAACAATGCGCTGTCTCGACGATCGTTTCGGAGCGAAACGATCGTCGAGGTTGTGGTGGTGGTCGTGTGTGCGGCTTGTGTGCATTGTTAAAGAGGTGAATAATGGTAGGGAGGTCGAGGTCTCTATTGAGGTCAACGTTCCGCATGAACCACGGACAACCAGTGGCTGAATCGTTTCTGTAATGTCACAAGTATTAAGTTACTTACTTTGGGGACGGACGAACGCATATCTATATGTCCTACAAAAAAAAATACATCGTGAGAAAATCTGCATATCTCTAGAGAATTCTGGGGACATGTGTAACCTACCAATCCGCATTTGAGCAGCATGGTGGGCCTTAGCTTCAACCCTCCTCTCCAAAAAAGGAGAGAGGAGGTCTATGCCCCGCGGTGAAATAGTAACATGCCGTTACCTTAATTTGCTTTTTTAAACGCCGATTATGTGCACAAATTCACTATCGCTTTGCACTTAATGGTGCTTCGATGGCGGGGTGAAACGATTGTTGAGTTTGTGATAGTGAACGTGTGTAGTGCTTGTGTATTGTGGTGGCGGTAGTCGCGGTTTGTGCATGGGTTGTCACGAGTCCTGCATGTATCGGGTTTGAAAAAACGGATAGTCCACTATACATTTAACAATATATATATTTTCTCTTTACTTTATCGCGGATTATAGCAAAATAATTTTATTATTACTTTTGTATTGTCACTTTCGTTAAAAAAGCTCAAATAAGTTAATTTTAATGCAAGAATTTGTCTTACAATGTAAAGAAGTCCTGCACCACGCAAACAGGCATTTTATATGTTTTATTACGCCATAATTACCCGTCAGTCAATCATTACAGTCCGCAGAGGTGTTTTAAATCCGATATTTCTGTTATTTCTCCTTTAATGGTACGAGTTGTATTTGCAGAGCTACTATTACGGGTAGTTATTTTTGCAAAAAAAATAGTACGTGAAACGAATAAAGGTGCAACTGAGAATAATCTGAATCTACTAGTATATACGAAGAATTATATTAAATGCAGGAATCCGCTAGGACAAATGGTAAAGCATACTTTAAACAATGTTTTCAACAATAGTAAATAGTTTTCGTCCAAAATACCTCAGTGCCCGAAGACCAAAGTTTTCGAACAGTGCGTGTTGCCAGAGATGATCTACGGATCTGAGACGAGGTAGCTGACTATGGGCCTCATAAGAAGGATCAGAGTCACTCAGCGAGCGATGGAGCGGGCTATGCTCGGAGTGTCTCTACGTGATCAAATCAGAAACGAGGAGATCCGTAGAAGAACTAGAGTCTAGAACTAGAGAAGATTGACCGCCGAGTTTCCTGCTGGTTCTTCTCGGTAAGAGCAACATTCCGAACCAGTTGTAGCTTCATTAATCATATTGATGCTTGACGATTCAAAAGTGCCTGAAATGGTTTATTTGAATAAAGATTATTTTGATTTGATTTGATTTGAAGAGACTTATGTCCAGCAGTGGACGTCCATCGGATGAGAAAGAAGAAGAAGAAATAGTTAAACAAATGTCAATAGTAATTTAGTTTTCAATTCAATACATATAAATCGAAGGTCCCACGCAGAAACAGAAAATGTTGTGAGAAAATTTAAAATCATGCGCTTCGTTTGAAATCAATCTTTTAAAGTCAATCTTTTAAATATTTTCAATTATACATTATTTAACTGCTGTCTTGTAAGAAGCTGAAAGGATTTTCAAATCCAGGCTTTCTTATCATCCAAATAATCTTCAATTTTGTAATATGCTTTACGTATAAGCATATTTTTTACACTTGATTGGAATCTTTCTGTACACTGGTCTAGAATGGATTGAGAAATTTTATTATAGAAGCGAATAGCGAGACCAACAAATGAGTTGCTCACTATGCTGAGTCGCGACGCAGGTATCGCAAGCTGTTTGTGACCTCTCGTATGTCTACGTACTTATATTTTTCCGTACAAATAGAATATTACTATATATATATTGTGATGCTACTATCAGTATGCTTATTTCTTGGAACTTTTCGCGAAGGGACTCACGTTGCTTCATATTATAGATAGCCCGTATGGCTCTTTTTTGGGCAACGAAAATCTTTTCTATAAACCTTCTTCCCTCTTTTATTATTATAATACAGTTTTTGGTTCATAAATAAGTACGACCTATCATTATTTTAAGTACAGGCGAATGAAAATAAACAAACATAAGTTGAAACATTATACAAATTAATCGTCTCACGAAGCTGTCGGCTACCGTTCGAGTGAAGCTGAAAAAGGAAAAAATCTGTAATTACTATGTAAAGTCACCTTCGCTCGCGGCTGATGCCGGTACAAACATTTAACAAAACCAATTTTATCATTGTTTATGGAAACACCGTTATTTAAGTAAAAATTCTTTCTAGAAAATCTGGTACAGTCGATACACAAAAGAAGTTAAGTTAATAATGAATAATTACTAAATATGAATATGTAAGTGAAGCGAAAACTTGAAAACTTTCTTACGAAAATTACGCGTACAGTGAAGTATAGTACCCGGCAATAAATAATGCACATCGATGTTTAGAACGAAACAGCCGGCCAGTTCGGTTTCGTAGAGCGCTGTCACTGTCACTCAGTTTGTATGGAACGTTTCACACGGGTTCGTCAGTCTGTAAGACAGATATATTGCTCTATGAAGCAGAATCAAGCCGATTTTCTCTCTCTAAGCCTCGATGTGCATTATTTATTGCCGGGTACTATATTAAATTGTGTACAATTATAATTTAAAAGAGAAGGCGCGTAGAATGTTCTTTTATTGAATAATGCATTGCATGCACAAATCCATTTGACACACGCATACTTTTCTATTTATGGTGAAGGTCTGTAGTCAAATTGATAAAAGTTTAATATTACTTTTATATAGTCTT
This sequence comes from Morpho deidamia, assembly GCA_947086505.1. Classification (NCBI taxonomy): domain Eukaryota; kingdom Metazoa; phylum Arthropoda; class Insecta; order Lepidoptera; family Nymphalidae; genus Morpho; species Morpho deidamia. The sequence goes on along the minus strand of CAMTZC010000026.1, from coordinate 11,714,126 downwards.
ACTGAAGGTAAAATCATAATTATGATGAATATCTGATCATTTTATGACCACCTCCCTAGTGGTCATAAAATGACCTCGTTAATTATTTATTCATAAGTACACTACCAATAATTGGGTGGCATTGCAAACCTTTGTGTCAAAATTACGAAAAAAACGTAAATTAATGATTAATATTGTATTGCGGATGATAGACAACCGTATTTCTGCATTGTTGATTGATTATTTTTTAAAAAACTCGTTTCTGCAATAACTCGATGTTAATTCTACTTTTTTTTCCTCTATGATATTTCGTAATACATTTCAACAAGTTAAATATGATTTTAATTATTTATCACCGATAATACCATCAATATAAGAACTTAAAAAGTGACAAATAACAAATTTGAGAATGAAAATACACTTTGCACGAATGTCCTTACGTCCTGATTACCGCCTTTCAGGTGAAGTCGCCGCCCACAGATAATGTTTAACACACCACCATAATTACATGTAGTGACATTTTGCTCTCGGCTTTGAATACAGGCGATGTAATTAAGTTTTTACCACTTTGTTTTAAACAATGTTTGTTAGATGGATTTTTTACTTTTTATAATTATTTTCGTATTCTCTTAAAATAATTATATATATTGTATAGTGTATGTGTATGTAAAATCAAATGTGGCATTATAATATATGATGTTTGCTGCATCTCGCATTCCCCAAAAAAAACTTTAGTAATAAAATAAGACTTTTACTACCTTCATTAATAATTTTAGGTTATTTATTTATTAGAAGGTTATAGTACCTATCAAATTATTATTGTATTAAAAGTATTGTGATCTATTGAAATTTAGAATTAAGATAATTTATAGAATTGGGCGTTACTTTGCGGAGATCCATAATACAAAAGTAATAATAAAATTATTTTGCTATAATACGCGATATATCGCGGATTATAGCAAAATAATTTTATTATTACTTTTAGAATTAAGACTTCAAATTTTAACATTCCAAATATAGATAGTGGTACTTTTTTTGTACATCTGACAAGTTTTCAACATGTTTAAGGTCCTAAGACGTCATCTACACCTATATTTATGAGGCACAAGGCCATAATTAAATCGAAGTGACATTTTGCCCGCGGCACAAAGTAAAGACGATATAATAATTGTGCTCCTTTGGCCACTGGATCCCAAATATGGTTGAGCGTTATTAAAATGAAAGTGGATGCGAGTCTTTTGGTATCTTTAAGAATGATTGGCTTTTTTATTATTATTTTCTCCACATTCGGTGTTCGAAATTTAATTTACTTGATGTCTGTGTTATTTATTGTTTTAATTTATTTGTGACGTTTTACTCCATTATTTAAGCTCAGACCGAAACGCATATGAATACTTTTAAATGTTTGTCGGATACATATATAGGAAAGTATACACAAATATGAAACTTACATATACCGAGCAATATTGAACGAGTTCCAGTATTGCACTGAATTATCATGATCTCGAGAAAGTAGCTGAACCACAGTTGATTTGGAGTACATTAGATCAAAATTAATAGCAGCTTTTAAAAATGCTTTAATCTACTTAAATGAATTGTCGATGTTTGACTTATAGAGAAAATTTAAAATTATAATTTCAAGTATGATCTTATTCCTTTAAAAAAAAAAAAGGAAAATACTGTGTTAATACACTAAATAAACTCTTAACTTACTATTATTTGTGTGTCATTTTTTACAAAAGTAATAATATAATTATTTTACACAATACCACAATGGCAGATTTTGTCGTGGAGTCTATCCCCTGATGATGCTTCGGTTGCGGGGTGAAACGATTGTTGAGGTTGTGATAGTGGACGTGTGTAGTGCTTGTGTATTGTGGTGGCAGTGGTGGAGGCTTGTGCATGTGATTTTACAAATCCTGCATGTAACGGATATGAAAAAACGGATAGTCCACTATACATTTAGCACTATATATATTTTCTATTTACTGTATCGCAGATTATAGCAATATATTTTTATTATTACTTTTGTATTATGGATCTCCGCAAAGTAACGCCTAATTCTATAAATTATCGTCATTTTTTATTGAAAACTATACAGATTTAAGCTTTAACTATGTTTAAATATTTATTTATTCATAGAACCATTTTTTGTTTCCGAAGTAAAGATAAAATAAAAATATTTTTTATGACAATAGTCTCAACGGGCATAGAGTACCTACAAGCAGATTAATATCAAGCGATCCAGAAAATGAAGAAAAAAGATCCGGCACAGGAGTATGCATAAATAACTGGCTACGTCGTAACAGGTGTCAGCTCTGAAAAGGTCAAAGGATGAGCGTTATATGTATGCGTTGAAACTAAACCGTAGAGTGGAAATCTATAAAAAAAATCACTTAGAAATTATAAGACATATTGTGTCACAATAACATTAATGACAAAAAGCAAATCAATGATCAATATGATGATTACATTGAATGTAATGTATTTATATATATTTTTGTCTTTGAACCTTTTAATGATTCAAAATAATAAGGAACTAAAAGTAGTAATAAGTTGTTAATTATTGTCACATCCATTAATGGCCGTAAGTTAATTCAATTTTTTTCATTTTTTACCGTAATTATTCAACAATATTGAACGTGCAACTTTTTGGTCATAATTATAAGGCTATGGTATTATACTATATTATTCTTGTATACAAAAAGAAATTGATACTATGACCGTTATCATGGTAATAAACTAAGACATGAGCTAGATATCAAATTAATTCTGTCATCTAGTATAGTAGTAGAGTATAAAATGTTTAAACATTCTGTCGAACATTACGAATTTGGTCATAAATTATAATCTTTCGTTTCGTTTCGCAGGTTGCTGAAGTCTATTCTGCGCGTTGTTGTTTCAACATAATAATTGATATCTGACATTATTTTTTGCTATAATTCGACCTCATCTCCTATATTGATAGTGACATTTATAATTGATTAACAGTTTGATTGATTAATTTCGTAATTGAATTCGCCATTAATGTAATTTAACACGTGACTCCACTCGCAAACGAAGGCAGTCGAGAGCTGTAATTATAGATATTATCAACATTTTTTTTGTAACCCAAGAACGGGGACTAAGTGATTAATTTTTTTAGTACCCCATATATTTATAATAGGTTTTGCATGTAAAGTTATCAGTACTTAATCGATTAGCGAGAAGCGTCCATCATCCCCGTTCGAGCTCCGGTATCATTAAGATAAAATTAATTGGGCCCCACCGGTCTTCCGCGTCCTCGTCCGAGATGAAAAAAGGTGGGCACACGTGGTCACTACCGTTCATTTACGGACGCGAATTATGCGTAGTACGGCAGGTGGCAGGTGGCAGCGACCATGGGAACTCGGGGTTGAGTCGTGTTCCCACGGCCGCGTCATTCACCAAGTCACACCTGCGCCCCTTAACGGGGATGTTTCATGCTACACACACGACTGCCACGCGAAGGAAAGCGTCGATTAGAAATGCCCTTGTGTGGGTTTGCTCGCGCCTCGCGTGTGCGTACGCCCGAGCCGTACGCGTGCGTACGCCCGTACGCTTCGGTGTGCGTGGCTCCGATTTCCAGGATTTATTTTAACCAAGCCCAATAAGTTACTTTACTTTACTTTTTTACTTGGTTAAGTATTTTAACCAAGTAAAAAAGTAAAAGTAAAGTAACAGCCTGTTACAATCCCACTGCTGGGAATAGGCCTCCTCTCTCCATTTCTGAAGAGAAGGGTTGGAGCTAAGACCTACCACGCTGCTCCAATGCGGATTGGTAGGTTACACATATCTCCAGAATTCTTTAGAGATATGCAGGTTTCCTCACGATGTTTTCCTTCACCGAAAAGCGTGTGATAAATTGCAATTATCAATTAGACACATGAGTTTTAATAGAAAAACTCATTGGTGCCTGCCCGGGTTCGAACTCGTGTTCCCCTCGAAAGAGTCGCACGGTCTCACCGCTGGGCTATCACAGCTCTCAAGCACCCGTAAAAGAGCTGTTTACGCTACGAGTAAGTTATTGTAGTGTGCGTATTATGAATTATTTTGATTTACGCGCAGTGGCTATTTTAAGGCGCTGAACAGAGCTGGCGTAAATTCAGATTTCGGCATATAAGCCACGCCCACAATGTCTGCGACGGCGTAGCGACACACTTAATTTTTTAACACCCATTGTAGGTGTACACTATTTTATCCAAACTTTTTTGTACAATTTATTTAAAAAACTTATGTCTAATTAATCTTATAAAACTAAGTATGCTGAAACTATAACTAAACACCTAAAAAAAGACATATTATCAACAAGGAATAGTCGCAAAAGGCGGCAGCTAGCGACACACGTCCGTATAGCAGCGCGCCTCAGCGATCACTGTCTATATTCGTAGGTGTAAAAGAGAAGCGAGACGATGACTCGTTTCAGTTTTGCTATTTTCTAAAAAATATTTAATTTGAATGAAATATCTTAATTCAAAATTTAAATCTTACATTCTCTTTATATTATAATGATTTATTAGTCTTATTAATTTTACCAATTTTTGTTTGAAAATATTAGAGATATTTACGATCAAAGTAAAAATCAGAGGTCCATTTACCAATTTTTTTTATCGAAAAAAAGTATCGTAATCATGTTTTGAAATCTTACATTCTCTCTGAGATATGATGTATATTAACATATATTTTTCTTTTAATCGTCATTCCTATAGCTTTTGTTAAAAACGTGTTTAAAGTCAGCCTATTTGGCTCTGTTCAGCGCCTTAACCAAGCACCCGTAAAAGGGCTGTTTACGCTACGAGTAAGTTATTGTAGTGTGCGTATTATGAATTATTTTGATTTACGCGCCGTGGCTATTTTTATGATAATTGACGACGATAATCGCGGCATTTCCTCTTTATTACTGCCGCAAGGTTTCTAATTACATTTGCAGTAGTTTTTCATTTAGATTGCATCTGTAATTATATCTCGGGGATAAATAGGTGCAAGGCACATTTACCTACGTGCGTTGGAGAATAATAAATAGGTAATGTAGATAAGTGTAACGTGTAAGATAATTATAAGAGGCGCTTATGGGTATTTTGCAACAACTGCAATTAGCTTATAAGTGTTGCAATTAATCCCTCTTTATTTTGGTATGGTAATTACTATTATCATCCTTTTTTTCTAGACAGGGACTACAGTATGTAAGTTGTTATTTACAACGAAAATTAACGAGGGTCTTCAAACTACGAATACTTTGATCAAAAACGTTAGCTATTTTGAAAGTTGTTTTTTGTGTACGCACTGATCTAATTTATATATAGCAATATAATGTAATTAATATAGTATAATAGAAATAAAAATATAAGCAAAATATCGAAGAGATTTCTTGTATGACACTTGAAGGTTGATTTTGTTAAAAAACTACATAAAGGATTTACTAAAAGATTTAAAAGAGTGCATGAAAATGAGATGAGGATGTTAAGGTGGAAAAGATGAAAGATGCAAGATTGGGATGGTATGGACATGTAATGAGGAGGGATGAAGATCATGTAACTAAACGAGTGTTGAGTATGAATGTGGATGGATATGTGACTAGAAGGAGGCCTAAAAAGAGCTGGTTGGATTGTGTGAAGTATGACAAGCATATAAAAGGAGTAACGCCAGAGTTCGCGATAGAAGAGAATGGAAGAGGAAAACATGTCATACCGACCCCACTTAGAGTGGGATAAGGGTAGGAGAAAGAACATTTCAGATTTCTTGAAGAAGGTTTAAGTTAATAGTACATGAAAGTTTAATGTAACCTTATATGGAACAAACTTTGTGACATACTTATTTCCACACGCGCGAATGTTTGGGCGCATCTAGTATAATATGTTTAAAAGATAATTTTGATTAATGAGGTTCTGATTACCACGATATCCTTACCCTATAATAAAATTATAATGTAATGTAAAAGATATAATAGTAATCAGAATGATGGTACAACACAGTCAGATTACAATTGGGGGCACTTGACAATGGAGCGTACGGCCTTAATGAGTAGCGCGTGCGACTGTAATCGTGTAGGCACCCCATATTTTCAATAAAGTAAAAGAAATAAATAATTATTTCATTACAAAGTAGCTATAGCCTAAGCGTTTAACCCAGGCCTCATCTGATCTCTCATCTCCTGTATATCACGCTACGAGCGCCCTCCGCTCGCACCCAGCCCCACGCCTTTGTACTCCGTCTGAGTAAAATGTTTTCCTTTACCAAATACAGCTATATATTACTCGATAAAAACAACATATACAGCATACGTGATCTATTTATATATTTACAACAAGACGGACAAGCTTTCAGCACTTAAATACTATCGACTATTATAATTGAATAAAATGATCACGTGCGTAGATAAGTACGCATACGCACGCCACGCGTCACATCATAGACAATGAGCATACCGATACGATACGGGTAAATTCAACAAAGTTTTAATACTTCATCGACATTATAGTCTGAATAAATCCGTATTTCTTTAATGTTGTTGAGTAGCTTTAAAAAATGTATTTTTATGAAAGACCTTAAATGACTTGATTCCAGACCGCTAATAAAACTAATAAAATTTCCTATCAATAGGTTGCAGGACCCAACAGAATAATTAAAGAAAAGATTGTGCATTAACTTGGACATCAGTTAAGCCTTTTTAAGAAAAAGGAAAAATAGATGCCACTAAATAAAAATGTATTTATTACTCTCTTAGTATGGGCTCTTATATACTGCCCCCAAATTTACCTTTCCCAACCCAATTTCGATTTCCCCACGGTTATCATTTTTGAAAAAATCTTAAAATTTTCCAAAAAAATACTAAAATTTTATTTTCGTTACTTTCCACGGCCTTATAAAGGGGTTAAGAAAGACAGAGACAAATGAAACATTTCGTCGTCAATGTAGACGTGACTCAATGTAACTGTAATATTATTTTTATTAATTGGATAAAAAATTGTTCAGAAATATCCAAAGATACTAAACATAATAGTTAAATGTATGTAATTTACAAATTTAGCAAATACATAAATTCAACTCTTTGCTTAATAATTCTTTCGATTTTCTTTTGAACGCCATTTTTTTACAATTGACTTTACAAAATACCCGAAACTGCAGTCAACACGGGAGCTGTGCGTGTAGTACATGCTTCATGCACACATTCACACAACATATTTATAGACCATAGATTAAAAAGCATAATTTAAAAAAATAGATTAAAAAGCATAAGTTTGATCCGTAACGTTCGGAATACAAAGTTCTATTTGTTGCAAGCCATAAAGAATTAGGACCACGCGGACAAACTATGAAAAAAGAAAAAGAGACAGCTATTTTAGGGATCCGACATTGATATATGTTTTCTAATATCGATATCTCTCTCTGTTATAGGTAATAGACGTATACAGAAACCGTAGAACGGATTATATGGGTGTAAATGTAACCCTATACGATGGGGACGCGGCAAAAAGGTTAAGATTTTATATTCTTTTTTTCATAAAGGCTGCACGTGGTCGGGTTGTGGTGTAAGTTTTTTTTTGTTTTAATGAAAGTATTATGTTGAGTAAAATTCTTCAGCGGAGAGTGCAAGGGGATCGGTTACGACTGCTTTAAAAGCGAGTATCGGTTTTAAGACGCATGTGTATTGTTGCATCACAAAAATTGATAGACGTTGTTTGAAGTAAAACATTGAATACGATAAAGCATAATGACAGCACATTTTTATGAATACATAGAAATAAGGTATATTGAATGGGAACTTGTCTCTCATTTGGAAAAGAAACACTAAAACTGCTTAACTGTATAAGATACTTTTTTGTAATTAAAAAAAAATATATATGTATTCACATAGAAGGAAGATATATTGAATGGGAACTTGTCCCTCATTTGGAAAATAAACATTCGAACTGCTTAACTGTATAAGATACTTTTTTGTAATTTAAAAAATATTAAGTTTTAATGATAAAGAGCTTAACCAGAAGGTCGTGGGTTCATACTCTCGGCAGACACCTATGTGTTTTTCCCATACACTGTGCTTTATTGATAGTAAGGTTTTACCATGCACTCTGGGTGCACGAATACCATATTATCGAACATACTTATCTCAAGAGTATTCTTGCGATATGTGTTTTATACCAAATCCGCATCGAAGCAGCGTGTTATTTTTTACCTCTAATTCTAATATCCAGGAATAGGATACTAATTGTCCGCTCAGTTTTTGACTTTACTCGACGAATACCAAAAGTCAGATTAATATCCTTAGAAAAATTCCACCAAGACAAATTTTTAAAATGATATGTCAATTAGATAAGAAACCCGATATGCTTGCTTTCTGCTTTTGACCTGATTGGGTTTAAATGAATGAAAAATTTAATCATAGATAAATCTATGGACAAATATACTAGGGTATCATAAAAAAAAAACAACGATTTTATTATCTTTCATATAGAACCTTGACGATAGGTATTCGATAACTATCATAAATAACTTTATGATGATAAATTAACACTTTAGACAGAGCAACGTTATTACATGTGAAATCTGATAAACGCTAATTGACACAGACATCAAAAAAAAATATGTCTTTCTTTAAACAACGTGCTAATCGGCTAAAGCTTGTATCTTCAAGCAACGTCATTGCGCCATAACGTTTTTTTTCTGTACTCGGGTATCAAAAGCAGAACGTTAACGTCAGTAATTTCTTTCGTATATGAAAATGTAGTGCCGTACAAAGAACATTTGAAAACTGCGAACCAAATGCGCCGCTCAAAGTGTTAAGAGTCATTAATTCTAAGAATAAAATTAATACTATCACAGAAAAAACGTATAACTTAATACATAAACGAATAACTAATAATAACTTAGTTCTAAAAGTATCACCCTTAGCATTTATATTAACTATAAGAACGATACACATATTAAAGTAAACTAACATTAAAAAATCTTAAAACGATACAAAAAGCATTCCATTTAACAAACCAAAAGACGATTCGTATAAGACTTATTGGAAAGCAATTTATACTCGCGCACGGTAGCCCGACATAACAATTATTTAGCTGTCATACACATAACTCGTTCTGTTTCGCAAATAATAATCGCAAATAAATAATTAAAGTTATGAATGTCTCAGTACTGTTACCATATTTTTTATTATCTTTGGAAATGGCCGCATTTTGAATGTTTGCTTTTTCTGTCTTTGTAGAAAAAAGTAACTACTTTTGATTTGCCCGTTGGCCCAAGAAGTGACCTTTAACTCCGTGGCCAAACATTTTCTAAAAACAATTTGTTGGTTTTTCAAAATTTGGTTGTATTTATGTATTCGGAATTATATATGTCGGGAAAAATAGAGTACGATGATTCACCTACTTATATCAGCCTCACTCACAAACTTCTACTCTTGTTTTAATCACGTGATTAATGCGTGGTGCTAAACAATTACAGAAATTTAATTTGACTATTTCCGTTCCCAACATACAAGTAGGTATATATTTACCAATTATGTCATCCATAACACAAGTATTAAGTTACATACATTAGGAAACGTGTATGTAATTGTCCCATATATTATATTTAAATTGATATTTTCTTTTATTATATTTTTGTTTATTCTAATTTTTCTATAAAAAAACGAAAATTAAATATGTGTAAACCTTCTCGTTAAATTCTTAGTCAAAATATTTTAAAATAATAACGCAATGATCTGCTGGCATACATTCCTGTAATAATATTTTTTTATGAACACATTTATTTACTTTAAAACATCTTCCTTGGTTTTCCCAGATTTCAGTTTTAACAAGTCAAGGTAAAAAACTTTTACCAATATTTCATGTCCCTTCTGTTAAATGCTGAGGAGTTCCCTCGTCTGGAGCCAATCCTGGCAGCAGCATCATATCATTCTTTTCTTTAACATGCATTGTCATTGTGCCTGGACCAGTATGTAAAATTTCAGCTCAATCGGACGCCGGGAAGTGGGTATAATTTGACTTGTAAGATTCCACCTTCACATGAAATACATTAAACACATTGAAGATTATTTGGATGATAAGAATTCCTGGTTTTGAAAATCCTTTCAGTTCATACAAGACAGCGGTTAAATAATGTATAATTGAAAATATTCAAAAGATTGACCGCCGAGTTTCTTGCTGGTTCTTCTCGGTAAGAGCAACATTCCGAACCAGTTGTAGCTTCATTAATCATATTGATGCAAAAGTTCCAAAAGTCGATTCAAAAGTGCCTGAAATGTTTTATTTGAATAAAATTTATTTTGAATTGATTTGATTTGACATACATCCACTGCAAATTATATAAAAGCTTTCAAAAAACAATTTTATATAGTTACCCTACTCATAACGTGTAATGATCAAATGGCATGCCATTCTGATATGCTACTCGTATCATTACTTAAGTGAGAAATTATGTAAAGCACTCTATCGCTTGTAAACTAGCAGAACACGTACACACATTTTTCATTATATTTATAGTTATACACGCAACGTTATTTGTATTCATTTTAATTTAGATAAACGTTTTGTTTCTAGCTTCAATATTTATTTATTTCTAAAGAAACTTCCTTGTTTTTTTTCCATATTTACATATTTGAGAACGAATTTCCATAAATCATTTCTTAGACGACGAATTAAATCCAATAAGAAATTTCATTTCATAATTTTTGATTAAAATTATTAAATATTTTTCAAAGCCTTTATTTCATTTGCCTTCTATGTATGTTTGTGTGTAAAGGTGGAATCTTCAAATTCTTCTATTGAGGTAAATTTTAGAACCTCTCTCATCAACTAATGGACGACCACTATTGGACATAAGTCTCTTTGACCTTGGTAGAGCCCTTTAGTAGAAGTAATGGCCTGTTACTATCCCACCGCTGGGCATAGGCCTCCTCTCTTCGTTTTTGGAGACGATTGGACCTAAGACCTACCATGCTGCTCCAATGCGGGTTGGTAGGTTACACATATCCACAGAATTCTCTACAGATTTGGAGGTTTCCTCGCGATGTTTTTCTTCAACAAAAAAGTGTGGGATAAACTGCAATTGTCACACGCTTTTTTCATTAGACACATGTTTTTATGGAAAAATTCAGTGGCGCCTGTCCGGGGTTTAAACCTCACGGTTTGATTGAGCTGAAAATTTTACATACTGGTGCAATCTTGATGACAATGCATGTTTATGATAAGCATGACCTGATGCTGCTGCCAGGATCAGCTCAAGACAAGGGAACTCCTCAAAGGTTACACTGGGAACGTAAAATTTTTTAGAAACTTTTTTTTGTCGGATGAAAACAAAATTTATTTTAGAAAAGGCTGCGTTACCTCAGTTTCCAGGTTCAATTTTTTGCACAAATTAAATATATGCAGTTGGACACCGTATTTAATAGGCTATTTGTTTTATTCATAAGTGTAATTTCTGTAATAAACTGAAAAGAAATTTTGTTCGCTACAGATATTCTTGCTTGTAGAAGTACGTCCTTAATAAGTTTTCTGTCTGTAATTATTTTGCGTTTTAAATACCGAAAGTTACTACATACCTGATTATGTCAAAAGATATACATAAAATTGTTTGTATATAAAGTATGGGTAAACCATTGTTATTGTTGACGATTACTATATATCTTCCAGGTTAATGTGTTTCTGCCATCAAAACACCTTACTATCTGATGATTTGAAAAGCTATAATATAATAAATAAATATATGGGATAATTATACACACGGCCGTCTGTCCCCAAAGTAACATGATCCTTATGTTATGGGTGATAGACAACAGAGTTTTAAATAAATACATAAATACACTTTATTGTATTGATTGTATAAATTCAGTTTTTTAATACTGTATACTGCTGTTTCTATTTACAATTCTTATAAACTTGCATGTTTAATTTAATTGATATGAATAGCCACGGAAAAATAAATTTAAAAACTAACATTATTAAGAAATTATTTAACAGAAATAGTGTGAATAAAGCGAATAAAGTTTGAAGAAATAATGCGTGGTTTTCGAGAGATGTGCTAAGGTAAGAGGTGTTTATTATATGGCATAAAATTTTTATTGAAAACATAAATAAAAAAAAACACCCATATTTCGATATTTTTTGTAAAATATACCATAAATATTAGCAGAACAACATATGTCTAGAACGATCGGTCTTTATCAGATATTACAATCTAGACTTAAAATAATTTATCCTTACCAGAGGAAATGATTTATCAGTTCTCGTACGTGATTTGCGAGCACCGAGCCAATGTAATCGCAGGAAGCGACAGCGCGGGTGCACGATCAATCTGCAGCACAGGAACTTATCTATCCTCTGCTGGCCAGCTGCTTGCCGTGATTCATAATAGTGCGATAACCCTGTTTATTCTACACAGAATCGCCTCCGGCAGCCGGACCTGTCTAGCATGCAAATGTATGCAGAACACGATTACTACGCAGGAAAGAATCAGCTATTAAAGATTATAGTTGAACTAGCGGCTTTCCTCGAGTGGAAAACGGATTTAAAAGTTTTTCCACGCGCGAAAAAAAGAAATCTATAAATATATCTACAAATGAAAAGAAGCCTGTATATTGCTTCACTACCTTTTCTGTTTTTCAATAACAGTCTCTTGAAAATCGGCCGTTGCAGAGAATTGAAATTAAAATTCAAAATATTTTTTAATCAACTAAACTTATAAACGAGTGCTTTTGAATCTATGTACTACTTACTTAAACTTTATCTAACGTATTTACTTGAACCTTCCTCAAGAATCGCACTATCTTTTAGTAAAAACGGTATAAAAATCCGATTAGTACATTCAGAGAAAATCTATTACATACAGACAGACAGCTTTTAGGGTCTTTGTTTTATAATACGTATGCGTAAATGAGTCATACGATCGTACGACTCGCGTTGTACGACAAAAACCGGGATGCACTTAAGCTTGGTATGTTAAAGAGAGAAATAAAAACTTAAAGAATCTCAGTCTCATCCTACTTGGGCTGTAGTATGATCAATAAGGCTTTATGAGCTTGATCTAGTCGGTGACTATTCTAAGTCGCGGCACGTCAAAGCCTCTATTCGTAGAAGCGTTCGTAAAAACCAGTCTGAAGGCGCGCGCTACTGCTCGCGTGCTGAGCGCGCGCCCGCTTCGGGACGCACGCGCGGGCGCACACGTTCGCGGTCTCGGTATATAAACCCCGCCGCCCTTCCTGATTCAATCATTCCCTTCGTAAGCTCCGTGTGTGCATGTCGCTTGCGCTCACGGTTTGACGTAACCTTGTAAATACGTAGTTGTAAATTCGTATTAAGTTAAGTAAATATGTGTCTCGCTAAGGAAGATTCCCAATCGCCGCAAAAGGAGGCTCAGTCGCCTCGTTCTCCTTGGATGAAGCTCTTGAATCGTCAGGTTAGAATCAATTTATATAATTTTAGTTCTAATCTCAGTTTTTGTACTTGTATTTTGAACATAACATTTTGTTATATTCATATTTCATAGTAACTTCGGGAAAATACTTTGTGTTCATCAGTGGCTGATGTTTATTTTGATTGCTTACAGAGCTCAAAACCAAGGCTTCCACGAAAGGTGACTAGCTCTACGCGGGTGAATCTAAACAAGTGTTGGTCGAAACTTGGAGAGTTGATCTCTAACTCGTCGCCCCGCACTGACCTACCATCGAATAAGACTGCCTACATCGAAGAACCACTATTAGTGCCGTTCTCCGAATATTTCTATCCAATTGATCCGGTGAAACCGGTACCGAACGAAGATAACGAGAACGCCGAAAACCAGAATATCCTGAACTCTAGCCGTTTTGAACTAGTCTCCGGGGAGGAGATCAGTGATAACATGGCCAACGAAGTCCGGGAGATCTGCTACACGGCGAACAAATCCAGCTGTTTCGTATGTAAGCTTTGCTACTAATTTAAGTGTTTCTTAAAATTCATTTGTCTTCCAGTTAACCGTTAATTTTGGTAATAATGCAGTGAAAACAAAATCGTGTCTTCCAATTTTAGATTTTAGTTTGAGCTTTGATAGCACTTCAACGTCTTCCATTAGACTTAGTAATGCGATATGCTTATACACCTTACTCTATTTTGCGTGATTTATCGTTATGTGATCTTATATTAAGATGTAGATTTATTCAAGTACTATGTACTAGCATCTCGCATATTAGTTTTCGATATAATAACCGTGTAAAGTGTCCGTTTTGGTATACAGCTTTAATGTAAACCGCACTGTAATTATCATTGCACCAATTTCTCGCTAATTCTTAACTCTACTTCATCATACTTCCATTTTATAACTTCACAATCCAATGTCTTCCATTAGAATATAAGTTATATCTGTGATATCAAGAGTACAGACTTGAAAGCTTTAATTAGAATAAGAAATAGATATAAAGATTTATTATTGAAAGATTATATAACACTAAAATGTATGATATTTTAATGGGATTCGAAACATTGTATTCTGTTAAAATATCTAAAACCTTTTTAGTAATAGATAGAGCTAAAAAAATAGCAGCAAAAATTGTGCCTGTAGTACACTGTTTTTGATTTAAGTGGTTATACCTACTTTTAAAAAATTATAAATTAGAAAGCTTTAATAGATATAAGAACTTAAATACTTTTTTAAATTTAGTATTTAGTTTAAGTATTTTCTACGTATATTCCATTTGAAATGGGCCGAACGTGCCAATCTTAATTTTAGTTCTTCCTTAGTTTTCTATTAGTCTAATATTAGTTTATACTTATATGCTTTAAAATTGCTTAGTTTATGTTTGGTATTGTATTCTAATAAGATTATCGAATTCATGTTATCTTAAATCATTGATTTTGTTTATTGTAAGGTTTTGTTGATTTCGCCCTCTTGTATTATTTAAGTTTGGTTTATAATTACTATTAATAACTATTGTAAGTTTAGAATGTAGACCATTATGCAGACTGATAATGTAATGTAACTTCAAGACTTTCGTTTGATCTCTGAATATCAATAAATATATTTCACTAATAAAAACTATTTTTAATATAAATCCTTAAATTAAATAAATCAATTTCACTTATTTTATATAAAAAAATACATACACTTTATTTCTCTAGAAAAATAAAAAATGCGTCTTTAAACATACTTGAGCTTTGGTAAATTGATAAATAATTTTTTAATAAGATCAGTAACGTTTAGTACAAATTTTAACGAATAATATAAATATGGTAGTTTTTATTTAATGATTTATTACTTGAACCTCTTACATACAAAATTAGTCAACGTATTTTTAAATAATGTTATTACGTTTGTCAATTACAGGAAAAATCACTAAATTACAAGTCTAACTTAATCTAAAAAAGGAGACAGAGTAAAAAAAAAAATGAGATAATTAACCACAAATCTTAAAAAATGCAATTACTTATTTATATGTTATATAAGTATTTGTTAACATATTAGTGTATATTTGATGTTAGTTTATTCTATGTAGAGAAATATATATTGTTTAATTTTATAATTATCTTTATATCTGTGGTACACTTAACACCATTTTGTCAACAGCTCCATAACGTTTAAAGTTGCATGGAAGAAATCGCAGGTTAGTGATAAAGCCGCCTTATCATACCAATATTTGTGTTGTGTGTGTACAATAAAGAGTATTCTTCTTCTTACTTTCTTACTTCTTAGATTATGATGAGCGCTTGTTGAATTTAATGATTTTTAATATTTGTCTCCGCACGAAAAAAGATGATCATGGAAAATTCATGAGAAAGTTGACACGAAGACAGTATTCAAAGAAATTCTAGATTAATGTTTGTCTACATATCTTTAGAGTTCGATAAAAATAAGATATAACCTAAAAATTTAATCCCTTTTTTTGTGAAATAAATCCATTTTGTATATACAGAAAGAATAGTATTCATAAGAATAGACAAAACGAATGTGATGCGGTAGATACTGTTAAGCAATTGAATAAAATTCAAAGATATGTATAATCTTTTTCTGCTACGTTTATTGGGAAAAAAATGAACATTAGTGTTACTTTACTCCATATGTTTAGGTACTTTACTAAATGTAAACAAACAAAACCATAAGACTCCGGAGTGGCATGCATTTTACACTAATATTATTAGTGTAAAATGCTTATAATATGCTATATTAATATAATTTTATCAAAGCAGAGATTTTTTTCAAAACGTATATTGTAAAAATAGTATAAGTGAAAATAGAGGGTACATAAAAACTGATAATTAAATTAACGATTACAGTAGTTGCATGATTTTGCTTTACGCAGAGCTTTCCTGATCGAACGTTCTCGACCGTTCGTTCAACTTGTTTGAATGGGGTCATTCAAGCGGAGTCACTGGTTCGAAACCCGAGCAGGGTATTAGTTTACTATAAAAAATTTAATATCAAAATTGATATTTACAGTTCAGCAACTTTATTAGTTATTGAAAGATTTCAGTCACTTGTTTTTAATGCACTTCAAAAAACTTGTTACTATTGGTTATTAATAATGGTAAGAAAATTTTTTTATATAGAGTCCTTGCGCCCAATGTCACAAGAAAGCTATATATGTATATATTACTAGATATACCTACGGCTTCGCCCGCGTAGAAATCAGTGTGCCACAGTTTTCCCGCGTAAACCCCAACCGAATAGAAATGCTAATGTAACCTAAAATTTCGTCGACAACAGTCTCTTGAAAATCGTCTGTTATAGAGAATTCAAATTCAAATTCAAAATATTTTTAATCAACTAAACTCATAAGCGAGTGCTTTTGGATCTTTGTACTATTTACTTAAACCTTCCTTAAGAGTGGCACTATCTTTTAGTAAAGTCCGTACAAAAATCCGTCTGTCTGTATGTCAGACAGACAGCTTTTGGGGACTTTGTTTTATAATATGTATAGATATAGAAATTATGATACTATTTAAGGAAATATCTTAAAGCCTACCGCTCAAGAGATCAAAAAAGAAAGCTTGAAATTTATTTATTTATTGACCAACCTATATAATATACCTTAACAGCTAGCCAATGCGATAATGGAGTACAACAACATATTTTATCTTAAAATGTATAACGAATTGATCAAATTTAGCAAATTTAGCTATAACAGACAGTCCAAATGATATTTTATCAAAAATGTTTTATTTCGGACCCAAAGGTAACAAATTTATAAAACAACATCATACAACATAGAGGGCAGCCTTTTTTAACCCATGAATAAGAAGTATTCAAATTAATGAATGGATCTGTTATAAATTTTCCGAAACCAAAAAACACCATGTTCTTACAACTAAATAAAATAGTAAAACGGAAGTAACAAAACTATTATATTTTTATTTTTATTTATCCGCTGGCTACACCCACGCGTCCTATTAAATAAAATTGAATATCACGGAAACAATTTATAGAATTAGGCGTTACTTTACGGAGATCGATAGATACATAAATCAAACTCTATGCGTTTCTTCTATGAACTACGTGTTTTTCCTCTTCGCGAAGTAAGAACGGGTTTTTTTTATCCTAAATGGTATATAAGTTTTAGGTGTACCAAATGACATCAAAATTGCTCCAGGCGGATAAACATTTTTGTTATTATAATTTTAGTTTGGATTTTCTTATAATCCGAGATTAAACAAAATAAAAATGTACGTAATGCTAAATGTAGAGTGAACTATTCGAAACATGACGTGACGAATGTGCCCAATGCTACTGTATTGTGATAATGGTATTAGTTTGTAGTGCATGCGATACCAGATATATGTATCATTTATTATAAGTAGGTGTTAGTTCGCGGCCATTCATAATACAAAAAATAATAAATTATTTTGCTTTAATCCACGGTAGAAAAAATATACAATAATGCTATAAGTAGAGTGTACCTGATATGCAGAATTGCATTGGTACTACGGATAGTATACTCTACTTATAACATAAAGCATAAATTTTCTCTTATGGCGGAATATATATAATTCTATATTCTATAGATTATAGATATTATATTTATATTATATCTTATTATTAATTATATAATTTTATACTATATTAATTTATATTTTTTAATATTATTTTAATATTATTTTTTGTCTTGTATCAAGTCATTTTATGGTTGCCTAAACTACGCAATAATGACATATTTGATTGCTTACTTAGCCCTTAGGTATAACTTGATAGTTAGAAAAAGATTAACCTCTTTAAAAAATTAAACTTAGTAAAAAATTTGGGAGGAACAATATTCATAAGATATTTCTTCATGAAGCTATAGAATTGTTATGGGAGTAAATAAAAAACATAATGCCACATATTCAATCGCACATCGTTGTGGTGGACATAATTTATTCGGCATGAGTAAAAAATAAATGGGTATCGACATTACGTGTCAAGAAATGGTATAAGATACGTGACATTCTACAAAAGTGCTGGATGTCCATATAAGGGGTATAAAGCAACGGACAAACGTTTAAGAATGATAAATCGGTATAAATTCTAAACGCGATTCGTTCCGATCTCGCAATACGGGACAAAAGTATAACACCTTCGCTCATGTCCACGACAAAAGTAGCTTAGGATACCATAGGGAAAAGAACGTCCTGTGTAAGGAGGTCCATACCCATAACCAAGAAATCCGGACATTCAGACGAAAATAATCAAACTAGTCTGGAAAAATACGGTCATATGACGTGTACACATATTAGCAGTTTTGTTAATATATAAATAACTCATAATAAAAGTATTCTGTCTTAGGAAATCAATGCTATTAAAATGTTTTTTTAAAATTTTATTTTTATATGACAAGCCAACTACATTTATACATAAATGTAAAACACAATTAATGGAAACAAGGCACTTAATCATCACAACAGGCATGTACAATTGATTTACAACATATATGACAAATAATGTGAGGATTAAACATAAAACACAAACAAACCCAAAGAAAAAAAAACTATTTAAAATTTATGATAAGATATGAATTGTTGTCGAACCACATTGCTTAGAACTTCGGCGCAGACAGTAATCTGTATAGATTTGTAATCTGTAAGTATAGATTTTCTATAGAAAAATTTAATCTTCTATACGCACCTTAGTTGTAATGTCGTACCTAGGCGCTTTAAGTTTTAGTTAAAACAAAAATCTTACTATTATTTAAATTAATTTAGAGACGTTGTTGGCGAAATTCTACTAAGAACGAATTTCAAAATTATATCGTAATATTCAAATTATACAGTACATTTTGATTTTTATTTCAATCCAAATACAAAAGTAATAATTAAATTATTTTGCTATAATCCGCGATACAGTAATATAGTATAATAGAAAATATATCTAGTGCTAAATGTATAGTGGACTATACGTTTTTTCATACCCGTTACATGCAGGATTCGTAAAAAACATATGCACAAACCTCCACCACTTCCACCACAATACACAAGCACTACACAGGTTCACTATCACAAACTCAACAATCGTTTCGCCCCGCAACCGAAGCATCATCAGGAGATAGACTCCACGACAAAATCGCAAAGCTCTCCGCAAAGTAACGCCTAATTCTATAAATTATTCAATCCAAATACACTATAAAAACCGCGCTGGCGCCAACACCCACAATTGCCGCGGCGCCGAGAAGCCGCGGCCACGAAGTAGCCACTGCAACCACCAACCCGCCACAAGCCTCGCAGGACACGGGCATCAATAAACTTGTCCGTGTATTGCTAGAGGCACTTATGGCGGCGGTGACTACTTACCTCACAACGAAAGACGTCGTCGGCGCGATAACGGCGGCTATAGGCCAAGCCGGACGGGCCTATCAATGACGGCCCTCCGCATACTATATTGGAACCCGGGCGGCATACGAGGACACGTCCGTGAACTAACCCGACTCGCCCAGTCGCAGGATATCCACATCATCCTCCTGGGCGAAACGAAGCTCACGGACAGCGTCGAGCTCCGCATACCCAACTACTTCGTGTATCGACGCGACGAAGTCTCTCCCCGGGGCCTGCCGTACAGGGGTACGGCCGCTCTGGTACGGAGGGACATCATACACGAAGAGTTGGAGCACACCCCGTTCACCAGCACTCGTACACAGGGAGTGCGGGTCAACGTGGGTAACGAGGAGCTCCGCGTCTACGCCGCCTACAAACCACCCGGACTGACATTCTGTAGCACCGATGTCGGGACCATCTTCGGCCAGCAGGGACCCGCGGTGATCGTGGGCGACCTCAACGCGAAACATCATGCGTGGGGGTCGCGAATCATCACCACGGAGGGGAGGAACCTGCACGAGGATAGCGTGAGGAGCGGGTATGGAGTCGTGGGTCCCGGAGCGCCGACCCACATACCATCAAACCCCCGCGCCCACCCCGACGTCATCGACATCGTGCTGCACCACGGACTTGACAACCCTTTCGATGTCGAGGTCCTCTACGATCTCGACACTCAACATTTACCGGTTCTGGTCACCCTTGCCACCCAGGGAGGCTTTCTAGTGCCCCGCCCGCCGCGGACGCGGACGAACTGGGAGCGCTACACCGCCGAGCTCGCCGGGCTTGAGCTAGCAGGCCCGATCACCACCTCTTCGGAAGTCGACGATGCTGCTGTGCTCGTCGCTGAGGCGATCGTCGCCGCCAAAGCGGCAGCCACCACCACGTCGACTCAACCCACCACCAACCGAAGACAGGACCTGCCAAGCTCGCTCCGCACCATGCTCAGGCGGAAGCGTACCCTTCGCCGCCTCTGGGCCCGCACTCGCTGCCCCAGGGTGAAGGCTGACCTGAACCGGCTTGCAGAGAAGATATCGCGTGCCGTAGTCGCTCTCGACGAGGCGCGCTGGGAGGATACCGTCGATCGAGCGACGGAGCACGACACCGCGCTATACTCTCTCTGCAAGAAGCTCACCGGACAAGACACACCCGTTTACCCGCTGCTCGATGCAGCCGGTAAACGCAACTATGCTGCCAGGGATCGTGCTGAGATCCTGGCAGCTCACCTGGAGAAGACATTTACGCCCAACGCCCCCAACACCTCCAACCTCCGAGTCATCCGTCATCACGCGGCGGTCCAGGACAAACTGGAGAGGTTCTTGTCGGGCCCGACACCGCCGCTCCGGGGAGGGGACCTCATCTCCCTGTCAGAGCTGCGGTCGGTTGCTGCGCGCCTTGATAAGCGTAAAGCACCAGGCCCCGACGGAATCAACAACGCCGCGTTGATGCTGCTGCCCCCAACAGGCCTCGTAGCGCTCACGAGCCTGTTCAATGGAGTACTCCGCACCGGCCACTTCTCAGAGGCGTGGAAGACCGGGAAGATTATTGTTCTTCCCAAGCCAGGGAAGGATCGCCGCCTGCCATCGAGCTACCGACCGATCACGCTGCTCTCGCACATAGCCAAGCTGTTTGAGCGTCTGCTGCTGCGTCGAATCACGCCCCATCTGCCCCTCCGTGAGGAGCAGCATGGATTCCGCAGCGGCCACTCGACGACGCTCCAGCTGGCGAGGGTGATCAACCATCTGGCCAGTGAGCGGAACCGAGGCCGCTACACCGTCGGGGTCTTCCTCGATATCGAGAAGGCTTTCGACCGCGTGTGGCACGCCGGGCTCCTGGCCAAGATCATCGAGACCACCATGCCGCCCGCTTATGTGCGAGTGCTGGCGTCTTTCCTACACGGTCGTAGTTTCTACGTGGCAGTGGATGGCGCCGAATCCCAGCCACGCGCCATCCGTGCCGGAGTACCCCAGGGCAGCTGTATATCGCCGCGCTTATACGCGGCGTATACGGATGACATCCCTACCCTGCGCGACCACCTGCAGGAGGGAGTGGAGGACGTGCTGTTGTCGCTCTACGCTGACGACAGCGCGTATTTTGCGTCGTCCTACAAGCAAGTCGTCGCCATCAACCGCATGCAGCGTCTGCTGGACTTGTTGCCGGAATGGCTGGACAAGTGGAGGATGTCCGTCAACGTCGGGAAGACGGCCGCTCTGCTGACCAGCCGCTCCGTGCCGCTACGTCAACTCACTCTGCGAGGCCAGGACGTAGAGTGGAAGACCACAGTAAGGTTCTTGGGGTGTGAACTGGACCGCAGCCTGCGCATGGTCCCTATGGCGAATCGTGCCGTGGGCCAAGCTGCTGCTGCCAGGTCCAAGCTCCACGCCTTGTTCACATCCCACCTACCCGTCAACACCAAGCTGAGGGTCTACTACGGTGCCTACGTCCGCTCGCGTTTGACGTATGCGGCACCCGCCTGGTACGCGCTTTGCTCGGCGTACCAGAGGCGAAGACTGCAAGTCCAGCAGAATCGATGCCTGCGATTGATCGTAGGAGCCCCGAGGTATGTGCGGAACGACGTCGTGCACCGAGATACCAAGATGCCGACCGTGGAGGATTTCGTTCGTCGCTTAGCGCGCCGACTGTTCGCGCGAGCGGACTACAGCGCGCACGAGCACCTTCACGACATCGCGCCACTCCATGCACGACCTCCGGAGGGATTTCCCCTGCCTCGCGAGCTCCTGAGATCACCGTCACCGCGGCCCGACGCGGAAGACGACGACGACGACGAGGACGACGCAACGGGCACAAGGGCAACACCACCGGACTTGACTATACCACCGCCTGATGTGACACACCCACCGGATTTGACACCACCCGTATTTGACGCAGCGGTCTGGGAGTTACTATTCCCAGACCGCCACACCTGAACCAGACTTCCCTCAGGTCACCTAGGTGACCTGGGCCAACAGGCCCGAATATTGACCAGGCCCACAGGCCTGCGAGGACAAGCCCGGGCAAGGAGGTTCGCCTCGAGGCCCGTCCCCCGGCACCCTCAAAAAAGGTTCCGAGAAGACCCACCACACACTATAAAAATTATAGGGACCCTATGGAGTACAGTGTTTTAACCCTTATGTGTGAAATAAAAATTATACTATTAAATTAATCATAAAATTATAAAAAGTAACTTTATCCAGGTATATTTAATAGGATATTTCGAATAAAAAACGTGATTAAATTATAATAGTTTATTGTTAAGTTTGTGAAGTTCAATTTAATAAGATAGTTTTAATAAATTTGCTTAAATTATCATAGTTTATTTATGAATATTGGTTAGGGATCAAACAGAAATTACTCGGTTATATTTAAAAAAAGGAATTCTGTAAAATGAACTGTCCCTGTCAGAACAGAACGGCTGGTAACTGTAGTTCCAAGGGATGTAGTAATAGGGTACCGTGAAATCTCATCGCTGTGACGAATCGCAGAAAAATTTCGGTTTTTCGGTTATTTCTTAGAGATTTGTACGGGCTTTCTTCGTTGATTCGTCTCGGTGCACGGGTGTCAGTATTACAAACACATGTCCTTTGATTTAGTCTAGTACAGCATTCAGTGATCCGAGACGGCTTTTGGATTTCGCGAGAGATTTCACGGTTTGCGACGCGTTACATTGATGTTGACTTACCTTCCGTCACAGCTGCTAGATGCTCGTTTCATGGAATATAAGAAATTGAGAATATAACAACAAATGACATTTTAAGCAATTTATTATTCGCTGGTTGACATTTTACATACTCTTTTCATTAAAAATATGGTAGATATGTATGACTCAAAACCAAATAGTATATTAAAAAAAATAAAAATGTTTTGCCTATGTTACTTTAAAGTTGATACTAGCTTTGAAACGCATCTTCGTTTGCGTGGACTACAGTCTTATTATTTGAGTTAACCGTAATACTTATATTAATTACGGTTAAAGTGGGTTACCCTAAAACTAGACATATTGGGGTGCCAATGTCGGTCGGCCTCCTCGTGGCGCACCCTGGGCAGGTCCTTGGAATGTTGCGGATTACATTCCTCGGGCTTAGCGAACGGACTGGCGAAGCCCGTAAACCCAGCAACGGGAGCGGGGGCCTTCGGGCTGCGAGGAAGACAACCTCTATAAAAAATTACCCGGTGGGTTGGGGCCCCTACCTTCCGCCTGACAAGGGTGCTTTCCGGACGTGTTGTAGTTCGGGGGGTGTCTGGGGACGGTGGCCCGGCGTGAGTGTCCGGCTGGTGGCCCGATGCGAGCGTTCGGTGAGTGTCGCGAATGCGGTGCCGAGGTGTAGGCGCTGCCTCTGCTTGCGGACGGACTATCCTACTTGGACAGTCCAGCAGGCGGAGCTCGTGACACAGGTGGGGAGCGGTCTCTCCTTGTCGACCGTGCGATTCCAGGAACGGTGGGCAGGGAGCGATCGCGGGCAGCGATGGCCTCTTTCTGCTCTAACTGGCGGAGGAAGGCGGCGGAGCGGTTCCGGGACCTCGTGTTCTGGACCAATCTGCTGCTGGCGAGTCCGGGTGTAGCGACTTGCCTAAGCCCATCGTCTGCCGCCCTGACAGGGGTCCTTTAGGGCGCTTTGAACGGGGTTAATCGGACGCCTGGCCTACAGGTCCCCGAGGCGGTCGGTGCATCTGGTGCTCCCGATGCACCGGTTAGCGGAGGGGGCTTCTCTTTTGAGGAGTCCCTACCCAGAGGAGGACAGCAGCTCTGGGATCAGAGTTTCTGTCTCTGGTATCAGAGTTACTGGTGGGGATGGGGTCAAATAAGGTACCCTGCCCCTGCCGTCAGTAGCGTGGTGGAGCATACAGGTCGTTTTAGTCGGTGCGAGTCCGACATAACCGCTGCCTGTCTCCGTCGGGCGATGGTGCCCATAAGGGGATTTTTCCTGTTAAAAAAAAAATAATAGACATACGCTGCCGCAGACTTTTATTTAGACCTTTTAAAGGGGAACAATTTTGTAGTACATGATTTTTTAATAACTTTCACGTTTACTCAGCGCACGCAAGAAAAGCTTTAACTTTTGCCGTTCTCGCAATCTTTTTTATTGCTGCTCCTATCCTTTCTCGATAAAAAAAATCGATTTGGACCATCAAACACAAAATAATTTTTCAAATTCCGTGGTATTTCTTTAAAAGGTCGGGCCTGAAAATCAGCGCTGCGGTTTTATTTATATCCTTAAATACCGCAGCAAATGCTGAGGCTGCGACCCTTTCAACTAGAATACCACATAAGTGAAGAAATTTTATGTATGCTTTTTATATTATTTTATGTTTATTGCTTACCTGTCTTAGATTTACTTTTCATTATTGTAAAATTATGATTTAAGTTGTAGTGGTTATTTTTTTAGTTAAATAAATACTTTTATTATTATTATTAAATCGGTCCAGTAGTTCCTGAGATCGCGGGATGAGCGCGGTCAAACAATCAAACAAACAAACTCATTAGCTTTATATATTAGTATGTATATAGATAAGCTTCTACTTGTTTCGGACTTCAGACTTTATTAGTTTACTTTATAACCCTCCTGGTTGCCCGTTGACGCTTTGAAAGCTATTAGAACTACCATGAACAAAATGAATAAATCCTGTTTAAACTTATGTGTCTAGGTGATAATTGCAATTTATCTATAAATACGGTTAATACCTTTTCGTTGAAGGAAAACGTCGTAACGAAACCTGCATATCTCTAGAGAATTCAGAGGATATGTGTAAACCTACTAATCTGCATTGACACAGCACGGTAGGTGTTAGCTCCAAATCTTCTATCCAAAAAAAATACGAGGGGACGGCCCAAAAGTTGGACAGTAACAACCATTACTTAATATGACCCTAGTCTAGAAGCTTCAATTAAAGTACATTTCATAAATATTGCTCCAGCGGGTTAGCGATGAAAACGGGACATTATGACAGACAGATAGAATATTACTACAGATTATGTTATAAACATTTCTAATCGGCTCATTTCTTTAACCGCCAATTAAAGTAGACGCAATTTTTAACAAAAGTAATAAT
This sequence comes from Morpho deidamia, assembly GCA_947086505.1. Classification (NCBI taxonomy): domain Eukaryota; kingdom Metazoa; phylum Arthropoda; class Insecta; order Lepidoptera; family Nymphalidae; genus Morpho; species Morpho deidamia. Next base: position 11,688,339 of record CAMTZC010000026.1, on the reverse strand, counting down.
AAAATTATTTTGCTATAATTCGCGATATAGTAAATAGAAAATATATGTAGTGTTAAATATATAGTGGACTATTCGTATTTTCATACCCGATACGTGCAGGATTCGTAAAAACACATGCACAAACCTCCACCACTGCCATCACAATACACAATACACAAGCACTACACAGGTTCACTATCACAAACTCAACAATCGTTTCGCCCCGCAACCGAAGCATCATCAGGAGATAGACTCCACTTTTGTATTATGGATCTCCGCAAAGTAACACCTAATTCTATAAAGCAATTTTAAACCTTAATAGCTAGGCATTAAGTAAAAGAATAACAAAGAGTTCACGCTTCAGTATTATGTCAACACGAGGTGATGACCAAAGTGCCGCTTTTGACAGTTCTCGAACTTTTGAAAGGAAATAAGATCTTTTTAAAGTGCGATTGGGGCTTTCACGGTGTTTGGTAACAAGAAAAAAGATGTTAATTTCTTCCTTTACGCCGGTGTGAATTTTCACAATACCGTCCTGATATAAATTTACTTAAAAGTTTACAGTTTTTTAATCGGTGTTAATCGAAGCGGATGTCTCTATATAACAATGTACAAAGATTACGTAACGTTTTAAACAGGATAATTGCAATAAATGGCTTCGATAATGGAACTAAGTTTTAGATAAAAATTATTTATTTATTTATTTGTTGATTAAATGTACAAAAGTGTTGAAAGATTAGTTATTTGTTTAAAGATTATTAAAGATAATAAAGCTGTGATAGCCTAGCGATAACATCGTGCGACTCTCTAGAGACGATCATGGGGTTCAAACGCCGGGCACCAATGAGTTTTTCAACTAAAACTTATATGTGTAATTGATATTCGCAATTTATCACACGCTTTTCGGTTAGGGAAAACATCGTGAGGAAACTTGCATATCTCTAGAGAATTCTGGAGATATGTGTAACCTACCAATCGCATTGGAGCAGCGTGGTAGGTCTTAGCTCCAATCCTTCTCTCCAAAAACGAAGAGAGGAAGCCTTAACCCAGGAGTGGTCCGTTACTTTATTTTTTTTACTTTTATTAAAGATGAGCCTTTGATCCAATTACCGTCCAAGGCTATAAAGAGGGCTGTATAATAAATTACGAGTAACCTATATTATATCATATTATATCAGTATTATTGTATTCTACCCCCTCTTTGAAGAATTGATTGAGCCTTAAACTTTAGAATAAGCTGCTCAGACGCCAACTGAGCTACACGTATATCGTAGCGATGAAATATTAAATTAATTCAAAATGAAAATTTATCGGTTCATATATCGTATTAATAGTTCATACACGTTATGCCGTGTGGTGTCCTGCTAAAAAGAATAGACCACCCTCATATCTTACCGAAGTGTCCTAAAATGCGACTAAAGTAAGTCGACCCGCCGTGTGGTTTTCGGCTGAGTGAGTAGACCACCCTCATATCTTACCGAGGTGTCGTAAAATGCGACTAAGGTAAGTCGACCCGCCGTGTGGTATCCGGCTGAGTAGAGTAGACCACCCTATTTCTTACCGAGGGGTCGTAAAATACGACTAAGGTAAGTTGACGTCAGGCAGGCGCCTGGACGTAAAATACATAGCCAAATCATGTGACAACATGTTTATAAATTATTATTAAGATTATAAAGATTTAATTTAAGATTATAAATTAGTCTGGATATTTCTTATAGTGAAGAAACGTTAAAGTTTTGTTCGTCAAGTACTAGGAATAAATGTAGTGTTGCTTTGAATGTGTTTAGCGTGCCAATGCCGACAATTTGCATATGCACGTCGTCTAGACCGATGGACGTCAGCCGGATATTAGTCCAGGAAGGGATAAGCTATTATATGCAATGCCAATAGTTCGATCAATTCATGCTAATAGACATGGTCTGCATGTCGAAGTCTAAAGGTAACCTAGGTCTTCCCCATCATAACTTACCTCTTTAAGGGATTCTTGAATTATATTTTTAGTCAAGATAAACCCAAATGCATTTACGTCAGTGGTTTAAACTTCCCTATTTGGGCTTTCTTTTATAAAACTAGCGGTGCACACTTTCGTTTTTAAGTACGTTACGTCTTTTAACTTTTTTCCAATTTCCAAAGGAAAAACGACGTTTCTAAGCAAAGAAAACCTCCTTAAAATATCCTTCTGACGTAAGTGTTCTTTTACTTAATTCAATTTACTTCTGTAGAAGTCTAATATGTAGCACCATTCAAATATTATTTTGCCAGCGATGACTATATAGGTTCCGGTTTTCTCAGTCGTTTTTCTTAGATTTGGGTATCAATTTTAATTAGAATTTGCACTTCAAGGATCACGGAAATCCATTAAAAATGTTTTTTTTCGCTTTTTTATAGCAGAATGTTCTTGTACTTATAATTTCCGCTTCACAGTACCTTAACGTGGAAGTGTCGGTATGGTGTGACATTCGCAAGAACCCGCTAAGTGGCCAGGAAGTGTTACTTAAGGACAATTATACATTTTAACAAGCTCTTGAAAGTGTTCTTCAAGTGTTTCGCGGACAAGCTGCACTATAGTAACGTGTTTCTTGAGTACACTTTGATGTTTTCTTTTTCGCTTTTGTCGAACAAATAGACTCTGATTGGTAGAAGAGCAGATATTCACAAGTAGCAGATATTCCTTACCAATGAATTTTAAACTCTATAGTACAATTTCTAAATTATAGCTTCATATTTGGCGAATTTTTATATAGCTTGATTTTTAACAATTAGAGGTGGATATTTCCAACTTTAGTTATGTGAAACTACTTGTCCAGCTACGCATTATTGTGGCTCAGTCAGATCTCGAATTTCCCTCGACACAACCAACAGTTAAAAAAAAGTCATTCTAAAGATTGTCTGACAATTTGATTATAATCAGTCCGGAGTATATAAAGGACATACAAACACATTCATTTTTATATGTAAAAGCATTGAAATAAATGTGAATTTTTTTAGTTTCATTATTTATATTTATTAAAAATGTTTGACCTAAATTAATAAGGGTTATATTTTTAGACTATAATATATGGTTCAATTAATAAATATAAAACCTCAGTGGACAATGAACCTTAATTACTCCTCTTACTAGTAAGTACTCTTATCCCACTCTAAGTGGGGTCGGCACAACATTTTTGAAACATATTGTAACATGATTTGGCTAGGTATTTTACGACCGACATTTTAATCATGAATTACTATCAATTTATGATTCAACAATAACATAAACTTTCTTTTTGTAAATAATGTTTATTCATGATTAACTATTTAATTATACATTAATTTATGTTTATATAAACATACCTGAAATACTAATATGGCCAATTCATGATTAGCTAGTGATTAATGTTACTAATTAGTTTTTTATAAATTAAACATCGCTATAGTTTTTTATTGTTAATTTATAAATTCATGTCTAGCAATTAATTAAAATAACATCGCTGAATAGTCGACTATATACCTATATGTCAATAGATAGAATGAAAACTCTTTCAATTTAAAAATTAGGTTTTAAAAATTTTATATTGAAGAGGTACAATCATTAAAAAAGAGCGATCTCTTCTAAGTTTGTTTTTTAAATTTCTTCTTTGAGCTTCTCTCTTTCTACCCTACTAAAGTAACTAATAGAGGAAAGAGAACAATAATAAATATACGGGACAATTACACACATGGTCATCCCATTCTCAAAGTACCTCAGAAACTTAGTTCAAACAATATACACCCAAACTGAAAGTAAAAACTAATTAATTTAAGAAAATCTTTTAGCCCTCGGCGGGAACGGAACCCGCGACCCCCGAAGTAAAGCTTCGGGGGTCGCGGGTAAGGGTCACTGCCACGTACGTCAACGAATAGTAACGGGCGCACTTCTAGACTTCCTCTAATATACTCATTTCGTATTCAATCAAGTCTTGTCACATCACACATCCACCTTAACATTCGCATTTCATTTGTATGCACCTTTCTTTATATTTAAGTTTCGCTTTAAGTATAAAGAAATTTACCAATTTTCCGACAAGTTCATCGAAACCAGTGGAATAAGTATCCGTAATAGTACGTTGAGCGTACATGGAAGTGACATTCCGCCGCAAGCCCGTCCGTAATTAGCAAGGACGCGCTAAGTGGGCAGGAAAACGTTGCTTAAGACTTTAATTAACTGGTTGTGTAACCCTCACGCACTTCCGACTTTGCTGTACACACATTTGGCTAATATTTTGGGACAAATTCGATAGATTTTTTTATGGAATAGGATACTTAAATCATACTTAAATGACCGTACACAATCTGTTATAATAAAAAATATTATAAACCATGAACTGCAATTTTTTCAGTCTGAACATATAAGCAACCGCTTTGGAGTGCCACAAGGTAGCATTCTTGGACCGTTTCTATTCCTTATTTATATTAATGACATTAAAGATGCCACTGATTATAAAACGATCATGTATGCCGATGACGTTTCTATAATCATTTCCTCAAACTCAAATGCAAATACAAAATCACATCAACATGACATTAATTGTACATTACATTCTTTAATAAATTGGCTTGACATTAATAATTTAAAAATAAATTTGACTAAAACTAAAATTATGCAATTCAAAGATATAACTCCTCCTTTAAACATCCACTACAATAATATAAAAATAGATACAGTTAAAGACATAAAATTTTTAGGGGTGAATGTGGACAATCAGTTAACATGGAAAGCACATATCGAGGCAGTGGCAGAAAAAATCAATAAGTTTTGCTATGTCTTAAGACGTCTTAAAAATATTGTAGGTTTGAGCACTGCTATAGAGGTCTATCACGCCTATGTTGGTTCTGCATTGAGGTATGGACTATTAATTTGGGGCAATGGTACCAACATAAATAGAGTTTTTATTGCGCAAAAAAAATGTATACGGGCAATATGTGGAGTACCACCGTATGAAACGTGTAAGCCGTTGTTCTCGAAGCTTAAGTTATTAACCCTTCCTTGCCTGTATATATTCGAGGTGTGTGTTTTTGTTAAAAAACATGGAGAGTTTTTTACTAAGGCACATAATATTTACAGTGGGCGCACGAGAAATCCTAATAGATTAGTCTTTGGTTACATTCCAAGAACTAATTTAGTTCTAAAGAATTGTACATCTATGACCATAAAAATATTTAATAAATTGCCAAGTGATATTAAAACATTACCCATTACACAATTTAAAAGAAAATTATTTGAAATACTTAATTTACGATGTTATTATGCAGTCAAAGATTTCTTAAATTCTAATGATCTCTAGTTGACAATGAAGGAATATTTACACATAATTAATGATAATATTTGTATAACGGACATTTTAATTTACCTATTTTTTTTTTATCTTTCTTTTTACCATTGTAAAGCTATTTGTTTGACTATTTGTTTATTTGTATTATTTGTATTAATTTTAACAATGAATTTTAATTTTTTAGTTTTAATATTTTAATGTGCATGCAATTTTTTTTTGCGAAATAAGTGAAACTGTAATCATTTTCTATCCAATGTACCTTATTTCAAGCAATAAACAATTATTATTATTATTATTATTATACCAAACGTGTATGTGGCTTATCTCAAGCAATGACCGCAGCCGACGTTGCTTAATCCCGACATACTCTCTTCTCTACTCGCATACATACTCCCGATGCCGTGATGACTAATCAGTAATTCCCTGCGAGAGAAGTTTAAGGAAACAGGTATTCTAACATTTGCTTCACAGTATATTTTAAATAACGTAAGTTTTGTACATAAAAATATAAAGAATTATAAAACGATAGGTGATGTATATAATAGACAAAGTAGGAACCGACATAAGCTTGCGACTCCTGCTTTGCGCCTTGCAAAAGTACGTAAATCGTTTGTGGGTTTGGGTATAAGATTCTATAATAAAATTCCGAAATCAATTTTGGTCATGCCATTACAGCAGTTTAAAAACACTGTTAAAAAGAGGCTGATACAGAAAGCCTACTATACTGTTGAAGATTACTTAGATGATAAGGATGTGTGGATATAGGTGCACTTTTACCCTGTACAAGACAGTAATAAATAAATGTAACTAGTTTTAAGATTTATATTTTAAAAAGAGCAACCGCCGAGTTTCTTGCTGGCTCTTCTCGGCAGGAACAGCTTTCCGAACCAGCAGTAAAGTTGACGATTCAAAAGCACTTGTTTACAAGTTTACTTGAATAAAGAATATTTTGATTTGATTTGATTTGATACTATTAGCCCTCCACTACTGAGCATCCTAAGCTGTGATCCGGCCTCACTGGAGGCATCCTTAGGACGACGTTCACTGAAATTAGTAGAGCTTCTGCGCTTTGCTCTCCGCATTTCGCAACCTCGACTATGCTTCTGCGCTCGCCTGTCTCGCCCAGTGACGCTGTTGAAGCCTTTAGCATATAGTCAGTTCCCAAAAAAACGACGTGTGTTGCCGATCTTTAAAAAGGTGAAAAATACGTTTTTGAAGGGAAAATCGTTAGGTATATAGAAATTTAACATTTTAAATACGTGGTCACAATATTAACAAATGTATTTTTGCTGCAACTTCGAAGCAATCGGTAGAAGCGACAACGCCACCATTAGTGGCAAATCAGTAACACGTGACGGCTAAATGTAGCTAAAAAAAATCACATCCCCGTTTGTTTTTGTAAAACATGGTTACAAGTGGGGAAAAAATGCATTCTGCACGTGGGGCGACAATTTCGTGCGCTCTCAAATTACAGCGCATTCCTTTTTTGGACGGAAACCGCGGATTTTGGATGTTCATAAAAAGAACGAGCGAATAGTTTGACAGTTATGTTGTCCTCAATTTCAAATAAGGCCACCGCTATTTTTTTTATTATTTTAAAAGTAAGTAAAGTAAAGTAACAGCCTCTTACTATGCCCACTGCTGGGCTATGGCCTCCTCTCTCCGTGTTCGGAGAGAAGGATTGGAGCTAAGACCTACCACGCTGCTCCAATGCGGATTGGTAGGTTACACATATCCCTTGAATTCTCTAGAGATATGCAGGTTTCCTCACGATGTTTTCCTTCACCGAAAAGCGTGGATTAACTGCAATTATCAATCAGACACATAAGTTTTAATAGAAAAACTCATTGGTGCCTGCCCGGGGTTTGAACCTATGTCGTCTCTAGAGAGTCGCACGGTCTCACCGCTAGGCTATCACAGCTTTTATTATTTTATTATTTATATTTTATATTTATATTAAAGATTTATTCAATTATTATTTATTAAATCTCTTAACCTATTATTTCAAACTAGTTTCAATTTTCATTTTATTTATTGATCAGTTTGTGTCTCTCAGTTATCGTAGCTTTATATAAAATTTACTTATCATTTATTATTAAAATATTATTTGTTTTATCGTTTTATATATAATGTTAGCTATTAATTATGTATTATGTTGCTGATCTAAAAATAGAGATAAATTTAAAGACTTTATTAACAATACGCAGAATAAGCAATACTAAAGCGAAGTGGAAATGAATAAGAATCGTTCGTTTAATTGCTTTCGCAACTTAATCCTACTTAATATTATAAGATAATTTAGACGATAAGAATGCTTGGTTATAGCTAAACTTCGATCCTGTACAAGACAGCAATGACTAAATATAACTAGTAATACGAATTATGTTTTGAAAAGAGCAACCGCCGAGTTTCTCGCTGGCTCTTCTCATTAGGAACAGTTTTCCGAACCAGGGGTCGAGTTGACGACTCGAAAGTACTTATTTACAAGTTTACTTGAACAAAGAACATTTTGAATTATTGAATTGAATTTGAATTGCTATTAGGTTTTAAATATCTAACTTTTTGAATTGCCATACAATTTCTTTTATACACCTAACTTGTATAAGCGAAAGGAGAAAACAAAACCCCGCATTTTATTAAAAGAAATCCTATCCACAGTTTGCATTTCGCAAATTGATCTTAGCAAAAAGTTATTCCACCTCTGCGGTCAATTCGCAAGGACGAGGCCTCCACAAAAAAATTACCAAAACTAAAAAAATACGTATACCTATACTTATATAAACCGTATTCAGTTAAAAACTGCGCTATTTTCACAATGCTCGGATTCCTGTTTTTTTTAACTGTAACATAATACAGACTGACCGAAATTTAAAAAATTAAAAAAAATTGCCAAAAAAGTTTAATTGTATTGCAAAAATCGCCTCAGGGCGAGTTTGAGACAGGAAATGATGGGGCGGCGAGTTTCAATAGAAGCCTACGAAGTGTCTACGACTTGATGGATCGACGTAACACAATCATTCGCTACGACATGGCTGAGACGGTTTAAGTGCCCCTTAAAGATGGAGTGATATTATTCAATTTCATGCCCTTGTAAACTAGATTCTAATTCAATATTAATAAAAATTGAGCCTTAAATCAATGAACAGAAAGTAAATAATTAACCAACAGTTAAATTAGATTTACTACCTTACTATTTCGCGTTCAAATTATTTAAGGATATTGCTTCATTATGAATTAAACTTTGTCCTCCTTCTATAGAGTCGAGATTTGATTGTTATATGTTATAGATATAACATTATGAAATGAATACACTTATGTAACCAAATAGCTGAACACGTGTTAGATGGCCACTAGAGAACTATCGGGGCTTGTTTACGGGAATTGCGATGAATGTTTTATAAATGTAGAGAGGCTTGTAGAGTTCTTTTTCAATTTTAAATTTTCCATACTAAGTTTGAAATCTAGCGTCAAGTCTTGTTTTTTTAAATTTATTAATATTATTACCAATCCGGATTCGAGCAGCGTGATAGGTCTTAGCTCAAATCCTTCTGTCCCAAAACGGAGAGAGAGAAGGCCTATGCCCAACAGTGGGATTGTATCAGGCCGTTACTTTATTTTTTTACAACCATTTCTAGCTTTGCCATTACAGCATTTTATAAAAACTATCAAAAGGAGGCTTATACCGAAAGCCTACTATACGGTTGAGGATTCCATAAATGATAAGATTGCGTGGATATATCTACTCTTCGATCTTATGCAAGATAGTAACTGAATGTAACTAGTTATAAGAATATTTTTTCGAAATCAACAACTGCCTTGTTTCTTGCTGCCTATTCTCGGCGAGAGTAAAATATAGTTGATGATTCCAAAAGCACTTGTTTACAAGTTTACTAGATTAAAAATATTTTGAATTTGAATTTAATGAGTTGCGATTAATATTCTAGCTAGAAAGATATATTTGCGATAATAGGAGTCTATCTCCTGATGATGCTTCGGTTGCGGGGCGAAACGATTGTTGAGTTTGTGATATTGAACGTGTGTAGTACTTGTGTATTGTGGTTGCAGTGGTGGAGGTTTGTGCATGTGTTTTTACGAATCCTGCATGTATCGGGTATGAAAAAACGGATAGTCCACTATACATTTAGCACTATATACATTTTCTTTTGTGTATCGCGGATTATAGCAAAATGATTTTATTATTACTTTTGTAGAAAGATATCTGTTTGAGATCCGCGTCAGACGAGAAACGAAGTCACAACCATGAAGTAGTCCCAATATGATTACGTAATAAAACCTTAAAATAAAATACATTTTGCACCCACCGTGCACGTCCAAAACCGCTCGAAGGTCTATTCACGCACCATTCTATAATCTTTAAAAACTCCAAGATGCGGACAAAGGAAATTAAAAAAGTGGGCGTAACTTTTACTGTCATTTCAGTCCCGAGCATAATGGCTAGAAGGAATACCGCTCGCGCCGTCCTATTATCTCCAAAAAAAGAAAGAGATTTCAAAAACACCCTGCCCGCCTCGACAATCGAACTTTAAAAGGAAGCGTTGCTTTGCGAATCTGGGCAATAAATTCCTATTGATCGAATTTCGGACTCACGCTGTGCTATAGGGGCTCATTATAGTCTCGATAATTTTACATCTTTTTGCCTGTACGCCATACTTTATTCTATAAAAAGTAGTCGCATTATTACTATACTACGAAATATCTATCTAGTATATATTGTAATAACATAATATATATGATAGACATGAAACGGATAGTCTTTATAATACCGATTCTGTTATTTCTTTGATATCATTTTTGTCAGTATGACATAGTTTTTTTGCTTCAAAATTTGCTCGCGCAATATACCTCAACTGTCCAATAATCATCATCATCCTCCTGCCCTTATCCTAAGTGGGGTCGGCATAACATGTTACAAACATGTTGTCATATGATTTGGCTACGTATTTTACGACCGGCCGCCTGCCTAACGTCAACTTACTTTAGTCGTATTTTACGACCACTCGGTAAGAAAGAGGGTGGTCTATTATATTCAACCGGATACCACACGGTGGGTCAACTTACCTTAGTTGCCTTTTTACGACACATCAGTAAGAAATGCGGGCGGTCTTGAAGATTTATATATATATATATATATATATATATATATATATGTATATATATGTATATATAAATAAAATAAAATATATATATATATATATATTTTTTTATTGCACAATTAAAATAAAAGTACAAAAGGCGGACTTAACACTAAATTAAGCGTTCTCTACCAGTCAATCTTAGGGTTAAACGGAAAATTTAAATAGGTGCAGTAAGCAAACAAACAGAAGAAGAAAAGTGATGATAGGCGTAAATATTAACAAGAATAAGGTGTCAATAAGATAGAAGCGACACGCCTAAGCAAATGATAAATAAATAAGGGGATAAAAATAAAATAATACATGACTATATGTGATGGTAAGGGAATTATAAAATTGGAAATTTACCAAATAATACATAAGATAAGAGAAAAGATGATATACTAAACAGAAAAAATATATATATAATTAAAATATTTTATTTTATGGATTTGTATATTTTTAACAACATATAAAAAAGCCCTATGGTCTTTGGTTTTTGTAAACATATTGTATCTTACCAACATATTATTATAATGACAATATAAAGTTGTCTTTCAATACAATGTTTCAGTGAATTCACGAATTGATTGTAGTCTGATTAAATAGGGACAGTTTAGCTTATGGTAGAAAGGCGGTTTTTGCTAGAATGTCTTTGTAATATCTGTGATTTACATATTACCTAACCTAACCTAATTTTTTAGACATTACATCAAACATCGTTATGATTATATTCGTAGAGCGTCGGAATTTGTGTGAACAGTCGAACTAAACAATAAAAAGGAAAACAAAACGAAATATTTTAGAAGGATTGTGTTGGTTTGTTCGTTATATAAGTAAATGTGTGTGTATGTATTTATACGTAAATAGTTCCCAGAGATCTTCAAATTCCTTATAACTTAGATGTTTTGGCTATGAATTAAACATTTTTTTATATTCATGTGATGAAAGTCATTTGTGATTCACCAAGGATGTTAGCTTCGACGAACTTTAATGAACATTTATAAATGCTTAATTGATTACACAACAGATCTTTGCTGTGAATAACGGACGTGATAGCTCTAAGGCTTCGCATTAAAAATACATACAAAGTCGTCAAAGAAATTCTTAACTTTTTTTATGTGTTCGATTGAACTAAACCACTCCTATTTAAAGGCGCTGGTTGGATTCTTTTAAAGGAAACTGAAAAAATGAAAAAAGATGAAAATTGGGCATTTATATTATAACTGTTACTAAAAATTTGGCTGGTTTTGTCAATCTAGAAGTAGAGTTATAAAAAACTATAAAAATTGTGCAAATTTTTATATATTTACACAAAATATACCGCTTTTTTCTAGTCATACCTCAACCTATTACAATTGGGCCAAAAGTTGCCTTTACGAAATTTGTGTGTTTAGTAACGCTGCAATGTTCCAACGTCATAAAATCTGATAGGTCAGGAAGACATGGCTGTTTTGTTGCTTACTATGAAGCGTATGAATCAGAAAACTGAGCCAACAAGACCATTAAAAGTGTAATGTAAAATCCAGGACACTAACTATTTTTAACGATACATGATTCACATTCCCTTATGACACACATTATTTCTGTTAACATGAATGGAAGTGCTCTCTGAATTAATTTGGTACGCATTTTACACAATATACTTACCTAAAAGGATCTTTTGTAATACATCTTCAAATGTACTAGTATATTCTTTGAATGTTCTTTTTATAAGGTTTGCTCTCGATACGCTTAAATCAATTTAATTTACAAGTCATAAATATAAGAATTCAAAGCTATTTGTCACGTACTTCAGATTGAATTAAATTTTAAAATTGTGGATTTTTGACATCATAAAAGCTTATGCTAAAGTGTATATAATAGAAAATACAATTATTGACCTTGACCGAAGACTTGTACAGTAGCGGGTAATTAAATTCCTTTTTGTTTTTTATTTTATCTCTCTATTTTATCTCAATCCCACGACTAAGTTCGCGTCGACTTTGTTGTTAAAATACCCTCAATTATGTCCTATAGCGTTTTTTCTATTCCCGAAGAAAAAACGGGAATTTTTGATCCTATATGTTAAGTAAAGTAACAGCTTGTTACTATGCCCACTGCTGGGCTAAGGCCTCCTCTTTCCGTTTTTAGAGAGAAGGATTGGAGCTAAGACCTACCACACTGCTCCAATGCGGATTGGTAGGTTACACATATCCCTAGAATTCTCTAGAGATATGCAGGTTTCCTCACGATGTTTTGCTTCACCGAAAAGCGTGTGATAAATTTCAATTATCAATTAGACACATAAGTTTTAATAGAAAAACTCATTGGTGCCTGCTCGGAGTTTGAACCTATGTCGTCTCTAGAGAGTCGCACGGTATCAGCGCGAGGCTATCACAGCTTCCTATATGTTAACCAAGGGTTAATTGTACCAAATTTCATTAATATTGAAAAAGCGTGAAAGCGTATGGCCAGACGGACAGATTTTGGTACTCATTATTATAATATGAATTGAACGTTTCAAAATATCTTCGAATAAATATCACTAAAAACATGGCGAATCAACCCAAAGTCGACGTTGTTTATTGACTCTCGAAAATCCGACTGTTTAAGGCGAAATTAACCTTAATTGAAACACGCGTTTTGGTGTGCAAAAATTATATTAACATTGAAAAGATAAAGAATAAAGATGGCTCGCGATCCGATAGTTGAAGGCAATCGCCTTAGACAAGAAACACCGCGCACCGCTGCAACTTCATGTCGTATGCAACTTCATGTCGTAGACATCTTCCCGGCCCTTGAAAGATATACGCTTTCAAGGTTGATCTTCATCTGGCGGAGTAAGTAGGCAGATGCGGTTTAAAATACGTCGGACGACTCCTTGGGACGTTTTGATATCGGCGACACGGGGAACACCATCGTTTCCAGGATATACTTGAGTCACCCTGCCAAGTCGCCAGCAGAGAGGTGGTGATTCCTCCTTTAAAAGTACTAAGTCATTTACCTTTAGGTTTCTATACTTAGTACGCCATTTCGTGCGCTGCTGAAGCTCGCAGACATACTCGTTCGCCCACCGTCTCCAAAAATGTTGCCTAGCATGTTCTAAGCGTTGAAATCGGTCGAGGCGAGTGATCTTGCTATCCAGGAAGCTTGGCGTTGGTACTGCAGTCATAGGCCTGCCAATTAAAAAGTGCCCAGGTGTGAGGCATTGAAGGTCGTCGGGTGAAGGACTAAGTGGACAAAGGGGGCGGCTGTTGAGGATTGCTTCAACTTGTGCAAATAAAGAACATAGTTCCTCAAAGGTCAAATGAGCAGTTCCCATGACCCTTTTCAGATGGAATTTAGCCAGTTTGACACCACATTCCCACAGCCCGCCAAAGTGAGGAGCGTATGCAGGGGTAAATTTAAATGTAATATTCTGAATCGCGGTAAAATTTAAAACAGAATTTTGATACTCCTTAGATTGCAAAAATTGAGACAATTCACGAGCAGCCCCAACAAAATTTCTGCCATTATCGCTAAATATTTTAGCAGGTGCTCCTCTGCGTGCAATAAAACGCTTTAAAGCCAATAAAAATGCATTAGTAGACAGCTCACTAACTGCTTCTAAATGGATACATTTATATGTAAAACATATGAAAATGCATAAATAACATTTCGTTATTTTCGCACCCCGTCCCTTACGGTCCGTAATCATGAAAGGACCAGCGTAATCAGTGCCTACTACACTGAAAGGAAAGTCATTGATCAAACGTTCTGGGGGTAAATTGCCCATTATGTTCATCAAAGATTTTCCCTTAAAACGTCGACATTTTAAACAGTTACGCGTAGTGCGTCGGGCAAGATCCCTACCGCCTATGGGCCAGAAGCGATTTCGTATAGAAGCAAGGAGGTGTGCAGGCCCAGCGTGCATAAGGCGAATGTGTTCGTAACCAAATAATATTTTAGTCAGATGACTATTAGCATGCAATAACATTGGATGTTTTTTGTCATAATCAAAATCAGATAATGCTAGACGACCCCCTACACGCAAAATCCCTTGTGAATCTACAAACGGGTTAAACGAAGCAAGACTTGATTTTGGGTTGATTTGTTTATTATTAGTTAAAAGATTAAGTTCATTTTGAAAAAAATCATTTTGTGAAAGTTTAATCAAAAAATTGAGTGAACTTTCAAGTTCATGTCCTTGTAACGAACCCGTTAATTTATTTTTAGGATGTTTTATATTATTAACAAAGCGAAGTACCCAGGCATAAGTACGCTGTAATATAGGAAACCTTGATATTCTAGAGATATCAAAAATGGTATCTTGAGACACAACAGTGTGCACTTTAAGCTCCGGCAAATCAGTAAATTTCTTGTCCATTTGGGAGGGCCAATTAGCCTCTGGTTTCAAAAGGTACTCGGGACCATGCCACCAAAAATCACACCTTGCAACCTCGGATGGCTCGACTCCTCGTGACACCAGATCTGCGGGATTTAGTGACGTGGGTACATAGCGCCATTGATTAGGATCTGAAATTTCATTAATCGCTGCTACCCTGTTGGCCACAAAGGTTTTAGGTTTCCTTGCAGTTCGCAACCAACCAAGAACCACTTTAGAATCAGTCCAAAAAATTCGACGGTCTAACTTACATCTTAAGGCCTGTGCGACAGTGTTAGACAATTGTGAGCCTAATAAAGCACCACATAATTCCAAACGAGGAATCGTGGTGGGTTTTATCGGAGAAACACGTGACTTAGAACATAGTAACTGAACTTGTACCTTATCTTCATTATCATACGATCTTAGATAAATACAGGCTCCATACGCCCTTTCAGATGCGTCGGAAAAGCAGTGCATCTCTATTCGGATGGGGTTATCAATTAAAACTTGTCTAGGAATACGTAAGGAAGATAAACTCTGAAGACCTTGAATGAAACTTAACCATTCGTATTCAATATTAGCTGGAACCCTGTCATCCCAACCAATATTAGATTCAGACCAAAGTCTTTGTATAAGAATTTTCGGTTTAATAGTACAAAGAGAAAGTAAGCCTAGTGGATCAAATACTTTAAATGTACACGATAAAATAGTCCTCTTAGTGATCGTATCCGGCTCGGAGATCGCGATAGGAAAGTTAAGCTCATCAGATAAAGACCTCCAGCCTATCCCAAGAGTGCTAGCAGAATTACTAATAGTAAGATCATCCTTGATATTCTCAGAACAATTCTCTACTAAACTTGACAAATTAGACCTATACTTTCGCAAGTGAAACCCACCCTTTATAAGAGCCTCACTCACAGAACGTTGTATGTAGTGTAAGTCTTCCTCAGAGTGAGCCCCCGTTAACAAGTCATCGATGTAAAAATCATTTTGTATTACATTCTTAATATTGACGTCACCGCATTCTTCTCCACACTGCCACAGACACCGAGTGCTAAGGAAACTTGAACTAGAAAATCCGTAGGTTACAGTATTTAACTGAAAAGTTCTCAAAGGCTGACATTCGTTTTCGCGCCATAGAATCAGTTGCAGACTGCGGTCGGATTCACTTACTGAAACACACCGGTACATTTTTTCTATGTCCGCTGATAACACGTATTTGTATTGACGAAAACGAATTAAAATATTGAACAAAGAATCTTGAATATTGGGGCCGACCATTTGAAGGTCGTTTACTGAAAATCCCGAAGTAGTGCGAGCCGAAGCGTCAAACACGACACGTAATTTAGTCGACTCGCTGCTTAACTTCAGTACAGGATGATGTGGTAAGTAATAAGATATTTCATGTGATGTATTATCATACACCGATAAATGATTTAGTTTTGTGTATTCTCTTATAAAATCAATATATAATTGTTTTAATAGAGGCTGCTTCTTAAAGCGCCTCTCAAGGCTAAAAAATCTTCGCTCTGCTAAGACGTAAGAATCTCCTAAACAATCCCTATTGCAACGAAGTGGGAGTTTAACACAGAAGTAACCGTCGGCTAGACGGCGAGTATTCTTACGAAAATGTTCCTCGCATAAGCGCTCCTCGTCGGTATAACACATTTTTACCGGAACATTCTCTAATTCCCAAAATTTTGACATTTCGGTATTGAGACTTAATAAATCTTCATCGCGTACCATATTGCAATAAACTTGCTTGTTGTTATTTATATGGTTTTGTATGGACATTATAGGACCTGCTATCAACCACCCTAACTTGGAACTACGTAAAATAGGGTTGTGCTTACCAAGAGAATGTTGCTGTAAGCCTATAACGCTCCAAAATAACTCAGCACCCAAAAGCACGTCAACATCAGAAGACACATTGAAAGAGGGGTCCGCAAGTTGAAAATTAGAAATATTAAGATGCCTAATATCTATGGTAACCTTTGGCAGTTTGCCAGTCAACTTTGGTAAAACTAGGCAAGATATAGTAGTAGTGTAAGAACTATATTTAGACTGAATGCGGACTGAACATCGTCGAACGCTGGTTGTTAATTTAGTGTCACCGATACCAGTAATATGAGTATCATCATCTTGCGGCGTTAAATTAAGCCTTTGTCTGACCGATTCGGATAAAAATGAGGACTGGCTTCCACTATCCAAAAGAGCGCGTACTGTGATCGCTTTATTAGTTGAGGGATTTATTAACTCTATTTGTGCAGTGCACAGCAACACCTCAGTGGTAGTGCAAGAAGCCATAGAAATTGCCTCTAAGTTTACCGAGCGTTCCTCATTTTGAGTAACATCTACATGCAGCAGCGTATTATGACGTTGTTTACACAACTTACAGCCGCTCGGAAGTCGGCACCGTTCAACATTATGATCGTTCCTAAGACAATTGCAACATAACTTCAAAGACGCTACAAGTGACACTCTGTCCTCAACCGGCTTATTTTTAAATAAATGACACTCATAAATGCGGTGCTTACCCTTACACACTAAGCATAAAGGAACAACTTTAGAAGGAGACGGGGAGTTCATACCCTTAGAAGTCAAAAATGATTGTGGTGAAACCCCTTGCCGAGATGGAGAATCTACGCTGGAATTACGTTTTATTTTGTTACGATTTATCGTTTCAAAAACATCTGCCCGATTTTTCAAAAATTCAAAAAAATCGTTTAGTGTAGGAATGTCCTTCAATAAACTTCTACTTTCCTCCCACTTAATACATGTAGTTTGATCTAATTTTTGTGTAACTATATAAATTATAAGCATGTCCCAACTATCGGTTGGCAGCCCTAACGTTTGCAATGCCCTTAGATTTTTTTTCACATGGTCGATAACAAATCGAAAAGATTTTTCTGTTTCCCGAATAGAGTCCATGCTGAATAAAGACTTTAAATGATTGTTTATAAGAAGGCGTTTGTTATCATATCTATCACAAAGAAGCTGCCAGGCTTTAAGATAATTTGTCTCCATAACCTCCAAATTACAAATCACACGTGCAGCCTCCCCTTCCAAATACGAATTCAAATAATAAAATTTATGAACGTCCTTTATTTTATTATTATCATGAACTAATGACATAAAAGTATCCTTAAACTCTAACCATTTATAATATGACCCATCGAAAGTAGGAATTTGTATAATCGGTAATTTGAACCCCAATGGCTCAGAATCACCTTGGTCATGTGAAACATTCAAAGAAATATTTTGTTTTTGAGGTGAACTAAGTTCAATAACCTGTTGGGCAGTAGCTATACAATGGCAGAAGTCTTGTTCTATAGTTTCTCTAATATTTAATTCCGCATCCTGGTTCTCCACGTTAATTACCTCTATTTGTGTTTGCAACTCATCGAAATCGGAAAATAAAGTCTCGAAACGTTTTAATTTTATCGATAATTTACTTATTTCCACGGCCGAAATAGATCGACAGTGGACTAATATATCTAAACTGTTTTTAAATTTAGTGAGACGTCCCTTAAATGAACTACGTTTTGACATTAAATCTCTAAGGACAGAATCAAAATTATGTTCTTCTAACGCCATCGTAAACAATTAATATAAAAGTATAATTTAAATAAAAGATTGGTAACGATACGCTCCTCCTTTGGCGTCGCGCGAAGAACCCGGTGCAAGCGTACGGCTGACAACAGTCACGGCCAAGGTCGTGGGGCACGATGCAGCTAAGCGCTTGCAGCGCCGCCGCAAGCAGTACACGGCTAGCGAAGGGCTCGCGCGAGGAAGCGCTCGATCGCTGGAATTGATATAATACTACACTGTATTCGTAGATAAACACAATACACTTGTAGGCAGTGATTTTTTTTACTAAATAGCTTTAAAATGATTCGCTGATGAAAATTATTTGAAATAGAAATGAGAATACTGAATGTTTGAGCAATTAGCGTGCGATTTTACTCGTAAAGATGTATAGAATAGGAAGTTAGGTTATAAATAGATCGGTAAATAATGAAAAATGCTTGTAATTTAGCTAATAAACTAGTTGCTTTATAGGCTCATGGGTGAAAGAAGTCCTAAAATAACTCATTTAGGTATGTATAGGCACTCATGAAAAGCTCGTATGTTTATATATAGGCGCTAAATTAAATAGATGCTCATTCGAATTGACCTTGTTTGGAATATATTCCCCATATGCACAAATTAAAGAGGAAAAAATGGAAGAAGTAAAGGAACGGGCTCACTTGGCAAACATAGCAGATCCGCTGTAGGCTTTGCTGGCAAACCGTTATGGCTTCTCTGGCAATCTGGCAATTTGATCCCGTCAATAGACTTCGGTTTTGCATACAGGAACATTTCTTAATGATGATGAACGCTGCGAAGACAGCACGGCGATGGCTTGGCACGACTTGGCACGCCGATTCAATAACCTCAGCTCGCACGTGTTGTGAAATAACGCGATTCTGTAAATTATCTTAGAAATCCGTTTGATCGCAGGTCCTGTCACGGTCGCCACTTTTTGTTTAAGGCGAAATTAACCTTAATTGAAACACGCGTTTTGGTGTGCAAAAATTATATTAACATTGAAAAGATAAAGAATAAAGATGGCTCGCGATCCGATAGTTGAAGGCAATCGCCTTAGACAAGAAACACCGCGCACCGCTGCAACTTCATGTCGTATGCAACTTCATGTCGTAGACACCGACAAATCTAAACTAAACATTAAATTCATGGCGGTATTTGCCGACGCCATCCCTCTTAACTAAACAGCCTCCATGTTTGCGAAGATAACAGTCCGAATCTAACAAAACAAATATGTGCCGAGCACTCGACGCGAATGTTTTGATTGCACGGGGCTCAGGACTATAGATCCTTTACTGGTTACTATCGACAAAAGTAAGGCAAGATTCATAGTTTTTTTAGACTCATCGAAAATGTATGATTCCACAAAGCGTCCTATATGACCCTAACTAATTAATAACTATCGGAAAAGCAGATACGCTATAAAGCGTGTTTACCCACGAAGACGATGTCTTAGTTTTCTGACGTCGGTCGCCCGTGACTTCTCACAACACATCCAACTGCATGATGACTAATCACAGTTATACCATCATCCCTCCACTACACGTCGCCCAAAGCCGTGGTTGAACCATAGGTAGCACCTTTAGGATGACTTTCGCAGAATATTGACGATGCTTTTGCATTAGCCCGCCCTGCCTGGTGATGCTGTCAAAGTCGTTATAGCTCACAGTATATTAAAAATTCGATTAAAAACAGTATTAATATAAATATAAATACATGGAACACTTACACATACGGTCGTCCGTCCCCAAAGTAAAAAACTTAATACTTGTGTTATGAGTGACGGACAACTAGTAGATATACTACATATATAATTTTAAATACATACTTAAATATACCCAGGCTCGAAGAACCAACAAATTGTTTATATAAAATGTTGGCCCTCGGCGGGAATCGAACCAGCGACCCGCGGAGTGGAAGGCAGGGTCATTACCCATAGCGCCAACGGGCCAAATATCAAAAGCCAGTATAATAATAATGTATTAACTGCACGCCACGGTATATCCGCGATGCAAATCTCATATGAAAGTTAGAAATGTATACAGTATCTAGTTATGGATATAAATCGTTTTTTTTTCTAGGGACACGAATTATTGCCAAATAAAATAACAGGAAAAAAACACATATTGCATTATAAAAGTAATAATAAAATTATTTTGCTATAATCCGCGATACAGTAAATAGAAAATATATATAGTGTTTAATGTATAGTGGACTATCAGTATTTTCATACCCGATACGTGCAGGATTCGTAAAAACACATGCACAAACCTCCAGAGATAGACTCCACGACAAAATCGCAATCACTTTGCGATTTTGTCGTGGAGTCTATCTCCTGATGATGCTTCGGTTGCGGGGCGAAACGATTGTTGAGTTTGTGATAGTGAACCTGTGTAGTGCTTGTGTATTGTGGTGGAAGTGGTGGAGGTTTGTGCATGTGTTTTTACGAATCCTGCACGTATCGGGTATGAAAATACTGATAGTCCACTATACATTAAACACTATATATATTTTCTATTTACTGTATCGCGGATTATAGCAAAATAATTTTATTATTACTTTTATATTATGGATCTCCGCAAAGTAACGCCTAATTCTATAAATTACATATTGCATTATTGAGCTTTCTTAAACGCGTAATGCCTGCTCTTCACTATCGGCGATGATCGTTGATTGTGTGATCATATAATCCGTACAATCATAGTGCAAGTGGCCACACGATTGTACAATGCGTGTCCAAAAAACGGATATTTATGTCGCCGATTATGACGAGGAGCTATATGATGGAGTAAACGAAGCCGCGAGTAATATTATCTACTAGTTTTTGCCCGCGGCTTCGCTCGCGAAGAAGTTGTTCTGCCATAGTATTTAATTTAATTAAATTTATGATTCACAATTTTGGTTATAGTGGCTTCCACATAAAAGATAGATATATGCTGTACTTTTATTTAGAACTATTAAAGACAAACAATACTACGGTATATCATCTTTGTGTAACTCTAACGGTTCGGTGAAACGGTCGTGAAAGAGTAACAAACATCCATCCATACTCACAAACTTTCGCATTTATAATATTAATAAGATTAGTAGGATTTATTTATTTATTTATTTACTTAAACAAAATCCACAGCTCCTATATTAATTTACAAAATATTACTTAGTTTAACTTACAGCCAATTACGGATTTTAATTTTGCTAACAATATTATCAATATAATAACGACGCCAGAGAAGTGTGTTTATGTGTCTGTGTAGATTAATTGCATGTGTGGAGAAGTGTGTATTCATTAAGATCTCAAATTTTAACAATACAAAAATTCTATTCATTTCATTTAAATAATTTATAGAATTAGGCGTTACTTTGCGGAGATCCATAATACAAAATTAATAATAAAATTATTTTGCTATAATCCGCGATACAGTAAATAGAAAATATATATAGTGTTTAATGTATAGTGGACTATCAGTATTTTCATACCCGATACGTGCAGGATTCGTAAAAACACATGCACAAACCTCCACCACTTCCACCACAATACACAAGCACTACACAGGTTCACTATCACAAACTCAACAATCGTTTCGCCCCGCAACCGAAGCATCATCAGGCGATAGACTCCACGACAAAATCGCAAAGTGAAGCGTTATCCAAACAAGCGTTGTTAAATAGTACTTGGTTCATCCCCACCCTTTATTTACCTCGGAACACGTGCAACAAGCTTGAACTAGAGACATTTATCTGCTCGTTAATGAGGGTGCCATTGTTATGCTTAATGATTTCTAATTGTTCCAAAATATTTAATTTCAAGCTTTTTTCGCAGGTGTGCAGTATTTCGAAACAATGGTCATTAGGAACTTTATGACCGCTTTCTAACAAATGTTTAGCGAAATGTGAATTTTGTGGCTTATTATTCCTGAAAGCGACCATATGTTCTTTAAAACGGGTTTCAAAATTACGACCAGTCTGACCCACATATGTATCATTGCATTCAGGACATTTTATTTTGTAAATACCACTCTTTTCCGGGCTTTCTAATTTGTCTTTATTATTGCATAATATCTTTTTTAAGCAGTTATTACTTTTAAAATCATTTCATTTACCCTAATTAAGCGAATGACTAAACTAAATAGATATCGTGTCACATAATTCAATTAGGCGACAAAAATAGTTGGGGCACATTCCTCGACGGGGCCATTCAACGCGCACGTGTGACAACAATTGGCCCTGCGGGTCGCGTGAAGTTTCACAACATTGTTAGACTGAGGTGTGACGGTTTATGCACATAATGGCCCAGTATGAGGTCACTGCTTGACGTTGAGAACTTTGATTATGCCGGTTTTGTAATATAATCATAGAGTTATTATACTTAGAGTAGGGAAACCAGCTTCAAATGTACATGCAATGCATTACAATAAAGAGAAATAAAGAAATAGCAAGTGAGGGTGATCTTTCTGTCTTTCTTTTTCATATGTGATTAGACAAAAATGAAGTTTACGAATTTCATATTCCCTCTCATTATTTATTGTCGCATTTTCACATACAGGCCTGCCCATGGCTCCCCTACACTATATTATTAATATATTCATACGGAATATAATACATACGTACATATATTCGTACTCGATTATCGGCATCTTTTATGTTTCCTATATTTTATATTTCAGTATCAATCAATTTGGATATTTCACGTCTATCAAGTCTTTAATCTGTTTCTTTTACATTTTTTTTACTTATTACTAAAAGGAGCTTTTAGTTTGAGCTTCCTTAAATAAGCGAAGAGTAACTAGTTGAAGCTACTTTTACTCGCTTTAGGAATAAAGTATACATTTACGGACATTTGTGACATCGATCTAATTACTTGTTATATTTTTTTTGGGCAATTTTTATTTTTATTGTTACTACACTTTTTGACATAGTTTTAGTTTTAACTTTTTGACAAATTTTTATTCAATTTAGACTTGCTGCTTTTATTTGATCATGTACCTAATTTTAATATATATTTAAGAGCTAACATTATAAGAAAATGCTGAATACGCCTTTAATGGATAAATATAGTAATATAAGAATTAATATAAGTATAATGGTTAATGCATTTATATTGTATCGTTGGTGTATCGAATAAATAAATTGAGCTCCATTCTTCTCTTACACTCATATCTTTCATCGTATACTCTCAATACTTTTACCCCATATTAAAATCTCTACTCCATAATTATCCATACTTCTTATAAAACAACCTCCCCAAAACCTGTCTGTATGTATTCAATTTTCTCAAAACCTACTGAACGGATTTTTGTATGGTTTTCCCTAATATATGGTACAATTCTTGAGGATGGTTTAAATTTATAATACATCAGAATTCTTTGCGACACGCTGATTTCCACAGGGGCGACACCGCGGGTATTTACAGCTAGTTCAGATATTCTTTTGCTATAATTCCGTTCACCAAAGGCTGTCTGTAAGAAATAACTTAACAGCAACAGTGTAAATTTAACTTAACTATTTATTTATATGTTATTTTGAACAAGAAGTATAATAAAAATAAAAAAAGACCACTGTCAGAATGGAATAATGACCGTAAATTGAAGAAACTTCAATAATAAAGATTTATTTTTGCTATGTGTTATGGCAATCATACGAACGTCTGATTACAAATAAGATTATCATCTGTTTTTGTATTTTACACTTTAACACTATTAGAATAAGGTTCATATTCTAATACTGTGGAGTTTATAATGACTTGCTCAGTGGACCTACCTCAACAATTTGTAAAGTAAACCGCGTTATCTACACAGGATGCTATCAGCAGTCGAGTTGACTTATCTCTTCCTTCTTGGTACCGATTGTGCTTTTAATGACACCGTAAAGAAGCTTTTGTGGTTGTGTTTGTGGTGAAACAACTTGGCTTGATTATGGAAAGGATGTGAATAGGTTTTTTATGAGACGACCCAACGTTTGACCATTATCTTTTAAGTGAAAGGATATTTTTTTAAAGATTAGACTAAACTAAACAACACTTTGTTGTTAAGTAGCTGCTAAATTTATGCAGTGGCTACTAATTAATTGGTTCCTCAATCTATTTTGGACTTGCCTTTACACAAGTTCAAAAAAGCAATTAAAGAGACTCTCATTAATAAAGCTTACTATAATGTTGAAGACTATGTCAAGAAAGCTTGGAACTAAATTGCGACCAGCTATGCACTAGATGATATTGTAATCTATGTTTGTTAACAATAAAAAATATAAAATTGTAATATTTATTTTTGAAAAGAGTGACCGCTGAGTTTCCTGCTGGTTCTTCTCTGTTAGAGCACCTTTCCGAACCAGTTGTAGCTTTGACGATTTAAAAGTGCTTGTAATAAGCCAATTTGAATAAAAACTTATTTGAATTTGAATTTGAATTTGATTTGAATTTTTTAAAGATCCATTTGATTGCATTTTATTCTTATTTTTTTACATTACCAATTATTAAACCAATTTATTTTTGTATAGTATTTGTTATAAACCTGACAATAGTTTTTTTTTGCCCACTAAAAATCGATTCATCTAGATATTGAAATAATTTCCTTTTTTTCTCTAAAATTATTACATTATCATCTAGTTTGTTTTTTTCTTGTACATAAATTTAACCATATTCATTGGATTTACAATAAAAATAGCGTGAAAACTGAACAATAAGATTCCGGGACACTTACGGTTGGGTCACGGGTTGAAATTCGAGCGAGAACCGATGAGTTTATTAAAAAAAACACTTAACTGAAACTAAAACTGCAAATCTCCTAAAAAATTACAATAAGCTAGTAAACCGAATTTGAGTGAAGTATTAGGGTTTATTCTCTACAATATTCTGAAGGAGGATAGGAGGCTTTTTCCTAGTTCTGAGCTCCAATTTATTAGAATTTATTTGTGTTATAGGATAGTAAGTCGCTTTATTTACTTATTTTGTTATGATAAAGAACAGCTTCGTTATAATTATCATGAAGAGTAATTGTATTCATAACAGAAAGTACATTGAATTTTATAGTGGTCTATAACGTTGTTAAAGAAATAAATCCTTCTCAATAGCACGTAAGTAGAATTTATGTCATCTCGCCAATATCGTGCTGTTAACTTATTTAACGGGATGCCTTCAAGAGCACGTGGTAAATACAATGAAATATTAACAATGAGGCATTAGGACGAGGTGGTCGAACCTCCCGCGGCGTGCGTCGCGGACGTGCAAACATAGACGACTTTGCCCGCTGATTTCATCTTAAGGTACAGTTTCTATACCTATTACGAAATAAACGCAATTTTCTTTCAAGGAATATGTGATAAAAACTGTGATAGCAAAATTAGTGGTGCGAGTTTTTCGAGGGAGTCATAGGTTCAAGACTGGCAGTTACCACGTAATTTTCCTCTTAAAACTTGTGTTTAATTGATATTTGCTATAATCCGCGATACAGTAAATAGAAAATAATAATAAATATATGGGACATTTACACACACGGTCGTCCGTCCCCAAAGTAAGTAACTTAATACTTGTGTTATGGGTGACGGGAAACTGGTAGATATACTACATATATAAGTTTAAATACATACTTAAATACAAATACACACCCAGGCTCGAAGAACCAACTATTTGTTTATAGAAAATGTTGGCCCTCGGCGGGAATCGAACCCGCGACCCGCGGAGCTGAGGGCAGGGTCACTACCCACAGCGCCAACGGGCCAGTCATTATATATAGTGTTTAATGTATAGTCGATTATCCGTATTTTCATACCCGATACGTGCAGGATTCGTAAAAACACATGCACAAACCTCCACCACTTCCACCACAATACACAAGCAAAGCCTTTGCGATTTTGTCGTGGAGTCTATCTCCTGATGATGCTTCGGTTGCGGGGCGAAACGATTGTTGAGTTTGTGATAGTGAAAGTGTGTAGTGCTTGTGTATTGTGGTGGAAGTGGTGGAGGTTTGTGCATGTGTTTTTACGAATCCTGCACGTATCGGGTATGAAAATACGGATAATCCACTATACATTTAACACTATATATATATATCCTATTTACTGTATCCCGGATTATAGCAAAATAATTTTATTATTAGTTTTGTATTATGGATCTCCGCAAAGTAACGCGTAATTCTATAAATGATATTTGCAATTTATCACAAAGATTTTTTTTGGTGAAGAAAAACATTTTAAGGATTTTAAAAGGTAAATAGCGCTGAAACCGAAGCATCATCATGTCATGGAGCCTATCCCCGTGATGATGTTTCGGTTTCAAGACTAACCGATCATAGAGATTGTAGTAGTGAGTGTGTGTAATGCTTATGTGGACTGTTGTTGGTGGCGGCGTTTTGTGATACGTGTGGTGGCTTATCATATATGTATAGGGTATGTGAACGTTGTCTGCTTCATACACTAAGTATTACATAGATTCTTTTAACAAACGCGGATAATAGCAAATTAACGCTATTGTAATTTCTTTTTTGTTTTGTTTTGTTTATAAGAATTTCGCAAAGCAACGCCTGCTTCTATAAAGCATTTCAGATAATCTTTACATTGACCCAGCGGATAATCATGCAAAGTTTGGTAGCGATCGGAATATTTCTTTAGCTCTCGATAACAGTTTTATTTTGAGGGAAGTTCCGAACCAGACTGAGCCACAACAACGCGTAGCCGGACCGCTAGTAAATTATAAATATAAGCATAGTTATTTTCCTAGAAATCCATCCAAAGACGTCATGAAACATGACCTTAACATTGTCCTCGTGACTCGCAAGAAAACGCTAACTGTCCCACCGGTGGCTTTGTTTCGTTCATTCGTAAGGCAAATATTGGGCCAGGCTTATTCAGACCGTTTGCAAACACTCCTCTACTGGGTGGCGGCCAACAATGAGCTTCCAGGAATCTCCGTGACAACACTCCAAATATAGTGATTATGTTCTAATTGCAAGCACCTGGAGCCTTATTTAGTTTTTAGCACGGACGACGTCTTTAAGGAAGCGGGTTTAATTGATGACCAGTCATTGTGCATGTTTGACAAGTCGCGAACAATTATAAAGAATTAGGTTTGAGCAGCTGATTTAATTTGTGGAATGTTTCAAACATTCAATGGTTCATATATTAATGATAACAAATCAAGGATAAATAGGGATAAGTTTTCACTTCATAACTTATAGGTGTCTATTTAGAGGTTGAACACGTAAACCAGTGCCACGCCCTTTTCGAAGTCCTCGCATCATCAAAGTTCGATCGAAAATAAGCAGTGCTCAAAAAAGGTTCTTTTAGGATGACGATCGTCGCTGGTAGAGCTTTTGCGCTTAATTACATTTCAGAATCTGGGTGATGCTTCTGCTCTCGCTTATTCCACTCAGAAGCAGTATGAAAGTTGTATATCTAGTAAATTTAAATGATCGTTAGTTCCCAGCTATCAGGCTTTTTTAGAAATTTTGTCCATCAAATTCTTAAAATATAACAATACAAATCTAAAACCTTAAATATCATTTAAATATTTAGAAAATCTAAATTTTTAAATATAACACTTGTTAAACAACAAACATATCGATTACAGTGTAAATGTATTGCTAACCAGTTTTGAACTGATTTTAAGCGTCTTAGTTGGTCAGAAAGAAAGTTAAAAATCGATAGTTACACTCACGAAAGTTTGGTAAATTCATTAATAACGATGTGTTCAATATATTATAATGTGGTTATTTTGTAACTTAGATATATCTTAATTTATTTGAATCATTTTTCATTTATCAGGTTAAATATTCAATAGAAAATAAAAGACTAAGTAAGTATTTTTTGAAAT
Organism: Morpho deidamia; assembly: GCA_947086505.1. Classification (NCBI taxonomy): domain Eukaryota; kingdom Metazoa; phylum Arthropoda; class Insecta; order Lepidoptera; family Nymphalidae; genus Morpho; species Morpho deidamia. The sequence continues at coordinate 11,660,199 of CAMTZC010000026.1, read as the reverse complement.
ACTTAACACGTATAAAAGATTAAAAAAAATTCAATTTTAAGGATTATAAATCACTCTAATACAAATAACAAGCTATTATTTTATTATATAATAGAAATGAATTATATAATTTTTATTTACAAAAAAAATGTAAGTACAAGTTATTTATATCTTAAATCACTTACACGTTGCCCACGGTGAATGGATTTTTAGAAAATATTTAATTTATTTATATAAAGTTATTTCGGACAACGGAAACCTAACATCCAATATTCATACAAAATATTTGTTGCCTGTATCACAAAGAACACAAACCTCTTCTATAATACGTCTTAAAGTAACAAGAATACCTATTGTACCTTCAAAATCTCAACAATGACATCGGAATATCCTTTCTGGCCAATGTTTGGTTAGCTGCACGAGTATTGTCGACTCGGAAATCAATTTTCGATAATTGTCATTTATTATGAAATAAATATGATGCTTTATTCCATCGATCCTTTGTCCAAAACGATGCCTCCAAAAGGCGATCAAGTTTTTCAATGGACCTTTTCAATTTAGGACATTCGGCGTTAATAATTTTTCTATATATCGCAGAGAATCATCCGTGCATGCAAGAAAGGTCTTGTATGGCGTTTGACAATAATTACATCAATGGACATAACTTGGTGGATATTAGGCGGAACTTGCTTGTAATGTAACGTCAAAGAATGTTTTCTCAGCCTATGAGCAGATGTTATAAACAAGTACTTAAATTTTACATCATTATTATAACAAAATAATTTAGCATTCTAACTTGTCCTGATCGGTTTAAGCTTCCTTGGAACAAGGTTTGAGGCTATTCTTGTGTTTGAAGAAGCCTTTTGGTTAATGTATTGAGGAGTTGCCTTTGGGTCACATAATGAGTAACAAAAAGTATCAGCTGCACCAAGTAATTAAGGACGGTAAAATCTATCTATATATATACTAATCTATACTAATATATAAAGCTACAGATTTTGTTTGTGTGTTTAATTGATTGATTGTTTGATCGCGCAAATCTCAGAAACTACTGAACCGATTTGAAAAATAATTTAAGTGTAAAAAAGCTAAAGAGTTTGTTTGTTTGAATGTTTGAATGCGCTAATCTCAGGAACTACTGGATTGATTTGAAAAATTTTTTGTTTGATTGATTGATTGATCGCGCAAATCTCAGAAACTACTGGACTGCTTTGAAAAATTATTTTAGTGTAAAATGGTAATAATATATATAAAGCTAAAGAGTTTGTTTGTTTGAATGCGCTCATCTCAGGAACTACTGGATTGATTTGAAAAATTATTTGAGTGTAAGATAGTCCATTTATCGAGGAAGGCTATAGACTATATAACATCAGTCTAAGATGAATAGGAGAGGAGCAGCAATAAAAAATATTGCGAAAACGCCAAAATTTAAAGCTCTCCTTGCGTGCGCTATTAAACGGTGAAAGTTATTCAAAATGTATTGCAAAATTGTCCCCGTCTAAAAGTTCTAAGTAAAAGTCCGCGACAGCATATGTCTAGCTTTTAAGGTTAACCCACTTTAACCATAATTAATATAATTATTACGGTTTACTCAAATAATAAGACTGCAGTCCACGCGAACGAAGTTGCGTTTAAAAGCTTTAAAAGTTTTATACAAATCCCAGAAGGAGACGAATATCAATCTCATCTGTTACTCACTCTGGGTAAACAGCAGATCGCTTTTTTTAGGTGGTAGTACTATAAATAGTTTTATTATTAATTTTGTATAAAAAAGTCATTTATACGATCATAGAATAGTAACAAACGATCTCCACACGCACAAAGGGACCAATATTCATGGTATACGTATATTATCATGTAGATTCTAATCTATAGAATATTCAATGATATACGGTTGAACGCATAAACGCGTTAAAATTGGCTTTTAAAGTAAATTTGTCTCCATTTAAAATACTAAAAGGGCCATTATATTGCCCTTTGTCGGCCATTGATTTGTAGTTGACTGCGACGAATGATTATACAGAGTGCTTTAAATATTTTTATAGCGTATCGTAATATATCTGTATTAAATAGTATTTGTAGTTTTTGTGTGGTGACATTTTAACTTGTTTTCAAGTTTTTAATAAATAAGAAATATTTGCTTGAGCTTGCTTGTTACAGGATGACATAATGGTGTGATTTATATGACAACAACACCGTAACTGTGTTCACCGTAAACGTGTGCAGGCAACCTGCCGGCAAGCTGGAGCAACTAAAAGGCCATCGGTAACAGTTTAAAAAAATCATCCAATTTTACTCACTCAAAATTTTTTTTTCAACACCCATAAATTTATTTGGTTGTGATGATGGTTACATTTAAGTTGCATAATCAAATAAGCAGCAATCAGCTTCGGGGAGATGACATCTCCCCTGTTTACCGCTGCATTGGAAGATGTCTTTAAGCTTTTGGATTGGAACGGATACGGCATCAACATCAACGGCGAGTACATCACTCACCTTAGATTTGCCGACGACATAGTTGTTATGGCAAGTTGTCCGGAGGACCTTAACACCTTAAATGAACATAAGTAAGACAAAAATCCTGTCAAACTCACATGCTCCGCTCCACCCGGTCATCGTTGAGAACTCTGCACTCGAAATTGTAGACGAGTACATATACCTGGGACATACGGTCCAGCTGGGTAGGTCCAATTTCGAGAAAGAGGTTAGTCGCCGAATCCAACTCGGATGGGCAGCGTTCGGAAAGCTACGCGAGATCTTTTCGTCCGAAATACCTCAGTGTCTGAAGACTTCTTCTTCAGAGGGTCTTCGAACAGTGCGTGTTGCCAATGATGACCTACGGATCTGAAATGTGGTCGCTCACTATGGGCTTTATAATAAAGCTCAGAGTCGCTCAGCGGGCGATGGAGCGAGCTATGCTCGGAATGTCTCTACGAGATCAAATTAAGATTGAGGAGATCCGTAGAAGAGCTAGAGTCACCGACATAGCTCAGCGTGTCGCGAACCTGAAGTGGCGATGGGCGGGGCATATAGTGCGGAGAACCGATGGGCGCTGGGGTCTTAAGGTGCTGGAATGGCGACCTCGCACCGGAAAGCGCAGCGTCGGTAGACCCCCTACGAGGTGGACAGACGAACTCAAAAAGGTCGCAGGGAGCCACTGGATCCAGGCGGCACAAGATCGTGTGGTGTGACGATCCCATGAAGAGGCCTATGTCCAGCAGTGGACGTCCATCGGTTGAAGAAGAAGAAGAATCAAATAAGCACTTAAGGTTTAAGAAACAAACTCATAGGTTTGAATCCGTGATACTAGAGGTTAAAAGTCACGTGGTCTCACCACTTGGCTATCTATTCACTCAATTCAATTGCATTAAAGTTTTATTAAAAATGCTGTTACAATATTGAAAAATTTGTTGAACTATTTAAACAGTTCCGAACATGCTGTATACTGATAGTTAAGCGAAAGCGTTGAGCGATTAAATATGACAAAAGACATAATAACAGCAATAATAGATTGCTCGAAACTTCAAATGGAACTCGGATAATTTTCGCTTCGTCAAATCCTTTGGACTGATATTTATAGTGAAACATAAAGATGTCTAGAATTATAATATTGTAAAACTGCTATTATTGAGCCGTAGGTAGGTACATTTCTATTATTGTGTATAATTTACGTCAAAAATTAAGAAATCATTTAGTCACAATTTTTTTAATATATTATACAATAATTTATGTCCTATATCATCTGACAGTGACGTCATCTTTATTTTATCGTCAGTATCAAACTATTCTAATGGCGTTACATTATCAATTAATTACGAGACTATTATTTCCTACATTACTCGTTTGTATAACATTACGTTACTGATTGCCATTCAGACCATCAAAAGATTACAATAATTATTTCTCTTTTTGATGCTCTTATGTTATATTTTGTTTTAGTGCTTTGGCATTGTTATTAAATGTACTGTAGTGATGATTTTTAATGTTAATTAGCGTTATTGGTTAACTATCATTATAAATAAATAAATGATTTATAGAAGCAGGCGTTACTTTGCGGAAATCCATACTACAGGCACTATAATAGAACTACCTTGCTACCTGCATTTGTAAGGTGCGTAAATTTTACCTGCTTCATACTCATTAGCTTTGCATGCATTACTTAACCCGTGCGGATTATAGCAAGGTAGTTCTGTTATAGTGCCTGTAAACAAATAAATATTAAAAAATTTCTCTTCCATTCTCTCCTATCATTCGTCAACTCTGGCGCTACTCCTTTTATATGCATGGCATACTTCACAGAATCCAACCATCTCTGTTTCAGTCTTCCTCTAGTAACATATCCGTCCGTTTAGTCACGTGTTTTTCATTCCTCCTCCATTATTGGTTGCGTTATCTATTTTATTCGTTAACCATACTATTAATTTAAAATAAAATAACAAACATTTCGGTATAAAGATTCCGAAAACACCTCGGTTAAATTACTATTTACCATTAGATATATCTTTCAAACGTAATTCAACTCATCCAAAAAAAAGACAAATGACTTTACCACTCGTTCTTAGATTATAGTCTGATATCGATTTGATTTAATAGCATATATATTATGACTTTCAAAAAACCCAACCAAAACTTTACAAGTCATTATAAAAAATATACATTTAGGATGTCCAATTTAGAGGCCTTGAATAGCCATCCACGTGTTTCATTGATTTGGGCCCATTGTGTCTACCCGTATGAGATTAGACGCCCTCAATACGTTGATAACATCTCCTTTCATACTCGAGATCGAAGATAAAGACAAGATCTAGAGATAAAATCAGTAGTAGTCTAAGAGATGATCGTATGAAAGAATGAATTCTGAATTAAAATAAATTATTAATGACATACATTCCTCATATATCCTCGACATATATTCCTCATAATATTATACTCATTCACAATGTGAATATGTTTTTTTTTAATCCATATTCTTATTATGAATATGAATTTCAAATAAAATTAAGTTCGATATTTAGTTAATTCCACAGCAAAGTGGAAAAAGCTCGTTGAGGAGGCCAAGACCCATAAAGGGCTGTAGTTGCCATAGGAAAAAGAAAAAGATATAAGTTATTTCTTTTTATCTCTTTTTATTCTCATTTTTGCAGAGGATTAAAAAACAGGAGAAGAGCTTTCCGAAAACGTCGTCGGCGGGTATTATATACAAAAAAAAATACAACAATTTAATATTGTAGGAACTTAATCTTTACTGAAATAAAGAAATGGTTGTAGTTTTTCCCAAAAAAAGCTAAGTAATGACAACATGAATCATCATACAACTCGCTCTTACACTATAAGCTTCAAATATAGCGAACAGTAAAATTGAGAGCTCGTTTTGGTTTGTTTCGCGACGGCTGACAAGTATTTATGTCAATCAGTACTTTTTTGTATTTAACGGTTTTCGTTCTACAATATCATAGAATGGACGCCCCACTGTTTTGAAGAATAGGGTAGCCTGAGTACACTTTATATAATAATGATACATAAACCCTTATGTAATTACGGTAGATTTCATATAATGCTTTTTCATATTTATTTCATATAATGCGTTTTGGTAAGTCTGCTGAGTTTTGACATTGAGTATTGAAAATATGTTCACATTGAAAACTTCATCGATGGCGGAAAGATAATATTTGTTATTTTGGTTTCTGGTCTAGGAGTTGTGTAAATGGTGTAAAAGGTCCAAATGTAACTTAAAGTCGAAATCGCTAGTCAACTATACACATAGATGTTGTTAAAAATGGTATCTATTTTCATTCTAGTTCCGATAGAATAGACATCCCAATAATACCATTATTTCGCTTGTTTACCATTATTTCGCCCCATCCGAATAAAAAATAAGGTACATGTCTCAGCCATATCACATATAAGCATGGGAAATATGACTTTATTATTCGAACGAGTTCGATTTGATGTCTCTTAGTAATCTATTTGAATAAACAATATTTCGAATTCAAATAATTTCTTAAAAAGTGCCTTGCTCGAACGCTTGCATGCAAAGTTGAAATGACTTTTGTACTTCCACTTCTAAGAAGGACAAAAATAATTGATCTTGGGAGTTTGATTTACTTGTACCACCTTTCTTTTGTTATTTCCGAATTATATGTTGTTAGTCCTGACAGCTTTAACAGCGTCACCGGGCGGGAACGGGTTTTAAGTTAAGAGTTTCAGGCGTGATAGGGCGGAGCAGCTAAAACCCAGGGCGGGACGGTATTCTATTTGGTTTGTAACAATTTGTGCGATTAATTACGCACGTAGGCGGACATTTGCACTCGAGAATATTAGCACCTGCTTAGTGGCTATCTTTAACGTTCTCAATTGTATTACCAGTGATTTTATTGTGTAGACAAAAAGCTGTTAGACCATCCCAATAGAACACGCCATATTTTTTTTATTAGAAGAATGCTGTTAGCCTTGAAGGCCACCAATCAGATTGGATTACTTCGGAAGCATAAAGCCTGTATGATTTTTTGTAAGCAGAACGCGTGTTACCTACTATTTTATTTGTCAAGAATTTTTTTTATTGATTAAGACGATACTGGATTTTCTTGACTTTAACTGTGTTAATAAATGGATGCGCCTGGATGCTCTACCAACGTCAGGGAACGTTTTAATGTGCACACTTTAAGGACGTACCACGTTTTAAATTAACTTATAATATAGGATGGTATAATTACGACCGGTCAAATAACTAACATCAGAATATACGCATGTTCCTTAATGGTCACCCATCCAAGTACGGACCACGCCTAATGTGGCTTTGTGTTATAAAAGTCAACGATGTATAGAAGTATTAACCTAATCAAATTGAACCTCAAGTTGCTTAAATTTGTTGATAGTTGATTAAATTTGGATTTGGTAATAGGTTTACTAGAAAGTTTAATTAGGTGGACTACTTAAGTAATTAAAGTTAGTACATAGTTTTGATTGGGTATGTTAGTGTATATAAAAAGGTAAATAGATAACTTTTTTGTAAACTCTGCGGCAGTGAAAACGAAAAACTAGGCGGAGCTCAGTTTATAATTAAAATAAGTTTCAAGAATTCCACCAATTTGTAAGATTGATTACATGGTGCCCGCCCATATAATCAATTTGTATCTAACGATACTCGATGACTTTGCATTTTGTATTTGGAATTTTTAACGCTTGGGCTGTGGATATAGTTGCAAATAAAATAATGTGATTTTCTGTACAAAAATTTTCACTAGGTCATTAGGGATTCTAATTTTTTTTTAAATTGATTCATAAATTATATACTTATTATAAAACAACGTCTCACAAAAGCTGTATGTCTGTATATGATTGATTTTCTCTAAATCTGCTGAATGGATTTTTGTATGGTTTTAACTAAAAGATAGTGCAACTCGTAAGGAAGGTTTAGGTTAATAGTAAATCGCCGGAATGGCTAAACCGACATTGTTGGGACTTTCGATGGAAGGTAGAAGACGTTGTGGAGCAACATCTAACTGACTGGCTAATCTAGTTTGACTGGCCCGTTGGCGCAGTGGGTAGTTACACTGCCTTCAGTTCCGCGGGTCGCGGGTTCGATTCCCGCCGACGGCTATCATTTTCTATAAACAATTTGTTGGTTCTTCGAGCCTGGGAGTGTATTTGTATTTAAGTATGTATTTAAAACTATATATGTAGTATATCTACCAGTTGTCAGTCACCCATAACACAAGTATTAAGTTACTTAGTTTGGGGATGGACGACCGTGTGTGTATGTGTCCCATATATTTATTATTATTATTTATTATTATTATCTAAGCCCTATGGCTTATCATATAAGTCCCGTGGGGTCGAAATTTACGCGGGAATACCTTTGTGACACACTTATTTCTATGCAGGTTATGACGTGTGCAAAAGTAGCTATATGTGTACCAGGAGTCATAATGTGATAGGTTTTCTGAAATCATTTTTTATAAGTATCCTTCTATATTTTTTCTTTGATTTTTATTCGCACTCCAATCCTGGGATTTATGCTGTTTGAAATTGGCACATTAGTGTCTTAAATAATTCTTGGCTATCATATCGATAATCCTATAATACATATAACTTATATTCAAAATTCCAATAACGTAAGCACCCTCAGAACTGATCGCCTAAATATTGAAAATAGAATTAAATGCATTAGACTCGTACAATAAGCTCGGAACAAAATAAAAACTGCATCACAATACACTCTATTTATCGTCTCTCTTATTATAAATGTGTAAAACCATTTAAATAGCGAAGTATCAATAGATGAATGTTTCTTTATGTTATGGTGAACCAACTTGGCCGTGATGTTTCACGCGCATTTTACTTCACGACTACTTTATGATTTTGTCACGGGATTCGTACAAGGAAAAGTAAACCATGGTGATTTTAAATTTAAAGCACAAATTTCCTTACAGAATTATTCAATTGATGTGCAATTAAAATTGAACTATGTTACTTCTTTTTTAGAGTACACTTTTAAATGACGTGCGTTTATAAGGATTTTACGCCTGTGTCATAAGAAGGCTTTTATAAGGCAGCTAGAGGTATGTGTATTGTTGTTAATCATTGAAGCAAACACTTGTTATTTTAGGAGATCATCCACCCTTAAAGCTTTACATTGAGAATCTTTTCAATGAAGAGTATAATGTATTATTTATAACGAACACTTGGAAGGCGCATTCGGGGCCTTCGCATATTGTTGGTATATGACAACCGAGTTTTTCGGTGGTGTATCAATCAGCATAATTTATTTCTTGGCAATTGAATATTTACTATTGTTATTTTTAAGATAGTTCATAATAGTAAGGGCTAATAGTATATTTAAGTAGGTATCACGCATATTTAGTTATGACTTACCTACCTAATTTTCTGCTGAAAATCATCAATCAATCAATCTGCTCAAAAACTGAAAACAGGTTGATTCTTACTTATTTTTTTGGCCTTGAAAGAAGAAAAAACACGCTTTTATATTAATAATAATAGTTGTATGGATAATATAATAAAAGTCAAAAGTTTTGCCTTATTATTTACAAAAAGGGCGCTTTATTTTTTTAACAAGTTGAAATCTACGTCGTAGATCATCTGCGTAGTAGTGCATTTATTTTATGTTAATTATTTGCAATTTTTTAATGGATTTAAAGCGTGCTTAGATTATTAGACTAAGTAATGAATTTTTTATATAAAATTTAACGCATTTATTCTTAGGCTTAAAAGTATTTAGCAAATGTATTGAAAATAATTTAATAAGATTGTTCAATACCTCAGCCTATCCTTATCAAATATACGGCAGAATCATTTAAATTCAAAAATCGAATAATAGCTTATAGAATATGAAATATTATAAAAAAGTCACATTCTTCAAACAGACGTCCAAATTCAAAAGGTGGTCCGCAAAAAAATCCCCGGTACCGAATTTGAAAATGGAACAGTTTTTTTGACCTCCTTATTAGGTTATTCGTTATTTATTAATGTCGCTGTCACTGAAATAACAAAAAAGTTTTGAAGGCGAAAAAATGACTGCCAACGCGCACGCTAATCTGTCAAACCTCGAGGTCTTTGTGAAAAAGGGTCGAGGTAATACTTAGTAACCATTAAATAAATTAGATAAAAACGTTTTTGAAAAAATTGTCCATGGGCACACCACTTTTAAATATTTGTGCGCATATGGCTTCCGGCTATTTCGAGTGGGTTATGCTAAAAAATCTGGAGATCCTTTTTTGTTAAAAATATAGAATAGGTGATTTATGATCGATACAGGATATAAATGAATTTAGAATGGTCAAGTTGGATGTAATATAAATGGATAAGGTGCTTTTTGTATAAAATAAATTAAAATAACTTTTAATGTCACACTGTTGGGTAAATCTTCATATTTCCTTTACGAAAAGGGAATTGAAGAGTAATTAAATTTACGTCCATATCGTTTTTCTGTTTTGGCTTGATTTTACGTCTTTATGAAATTTATAACTATGTTTTCCTTAGTCATAAGAGGCATAATGTAAACTTAGGTTTTTAATCTTACACTGTTATTAATTATATAATACTAGTTGTGCCAGCGGCTTCGCCCGCGTGAAAATCAGCGTGCCACAATTTTTTTCTAGAATTCAAATTTTTAAACATAAAAGTAGTTATTGTGAGTTAACCATAAGAGATAGAGACATGCTGTCGCGGACTTTTATATATCTAGTAGTTTTATAGATCTACAATTCTGTAATACATTACTTTAGCGTATCTCTGCTGGTTTACGCAGCGCACGCGACTTAAGCTCCCAGCAAGCGAGTTTTTTAATAACTGCTCGATATCTTCGACACAATTTTCATAATACCGATATGTACTATTTACCTAAACCATCCGGAAGTATTGCACTATCTTTTGGTGAAAACCGTACAAAAATCCGTTCAGTAGATTTTGAAAAAATCGATTACATACAGACAGACAGACAGCTTTTAGGGACTTTGTTTTATAATAAATATAGATATACATAATAAAATTATAATATCTAGTTAGCCCATAATTTTTTGTAGTAAGCTCTAAGGTGCCTATATTGGATTTGAAGTCGAAAAGATTTGGTTAGCATCTCAAATATCTCCAATAGACACGGCTGCTTTATCTAATTTTAATTTGTATTATGAGTAACACAATGAATAATATAAATATATTTTACTGTTATTCCTTTTTGAAATTATTATGTCTAAATGTAACGCGTTAACCAAAAATTCAAACAACTTACAGGTAAAGGATATTTGGTTTGGTTTTAAATATGAAAAAAACTTATTGGTGACGTCTATATGGGACTGCATATCCTTTTTTTTATAAATTATTCCCGCGAAATTCCTTTGTACCCTGCTAACTATGGCTTCCTGAATAATTTGTGCTAATAACTAAGGACTGTGGACTATGAGAAGGCCTTTGATTCGGTGGAAACATGGGCTGTGTTAAGGTCGCTCCAGAGATGCCGAATCGACTATCGGTACGTCCAAGTGTTGAAGTGTTTGTATGAAAACGCCACAATGTCTGTCCGTATCCAAGACAAAACTACGAGACCAATCCAAATGCGGCGAGGTGTGCGACAGGGAGATGTTATCTCCCCGAAGCTGTTTACCGCTGCATTGGAAGATGTCTTTAAGCTTTTGGATTGGAACGGATACGGCATCAACATTAACGGCGAGTACATCACTCACCTTAGATTTGCCGACGACATAGTCGTTATGGCAGGTTGTCTGGAGGACCTAAACACAATGCTCGACGACCTCAGCAGAGTATCTCAGCAGGTGGGCCTTAAAATGAACATGAGTAAGACAAAAATCATGTCCAACTCACATGTTCCGCTCCACCCGGTCATCGTTGAGAACTCTGCACTCGAAATTGTAGACGAGTACATATACCTGGGACATACGGTCCAGCTGGGTAGGTCCAATTTCGAGAAAGAGGTTAGTCGCCGAATCCAACTCGGATGGGCAGCGTTCGGGAAGCTACGCGAGATCTTTTCGTCCAAAATACCTCAGTGTCTGAAGACCAGGGTCTTCGAACAGTGCGTGTTGCCAGTGATGACCTACGGATCCGAAACGTGGTCGCTCACTATGGGCCTTATAAGAAAGCTCAGAGTCACTCAGCGGGCGATGGAGCGAGCTATGCTCGGAGTGTCTCTACGAGATCAAATCAGAAATGAGGAGATCCGTAGAAGAACTAAAGTCACCGACATAGCTCAGCGTGTCGCGAAGCTGAAGTGGCGCTGGGCGGGGCACATAGTGCGGAGGACCGATGGGCGCTGGGGTCTTAAGGTGCTGGAATGGCGACCCCGCACCGGAAAGCGCAGCGTCGGTAGACCCCCTACGAGGTGGACAGACGACCTCAAAAAGGTCGCAGGGAGCCACTGGATCCGGGCGGCGCAGGATCGTGTGGTGTGGCGATCCCATGAAGAGGCCTATGTCCAGCAGTGGACGTCCATCGGCTGACGACGACGAATAACTAAGGCAAAGCTCAAAAATATGCGATACCAAAGAAACGCAGGTAGCTTTAAACTTCTGTCTATTAAGCGTTGAAAATAATACGTTTATGCTAAAAGTAGTTAACAGTTAGTGTGATTTTTTTTGGTAATTAACAAAAAATGTCTGTGGTCTATTTTTTGTTTCATGACAAACCTACGCCTTCTTCTTCAACTAATTGTCGTCTACTGCTAGACATTGGTAGTTATTGGTAAAAATTAATGTATTGAACGGTGTCTAGTCCAAATAAAATCCGAATACTTGTTATGTAATTTTTAACAACACCTTCAGAGACGTACGCAGATCAACTCAAAAAAGATTTATTGCGTTTGTACGAAGGTCAAATAAACATACGAGTATATTCATTTTTATTTCATGCTCTTTTATACATTATTATGTTTCTGAGGTGTTTCATATAAATGGACAAAAAGGAACTTAGCAATAAAAGGTTACAAATTCACGGGTGTTGTGGTAAAAGCACAAAACAAAATAAGGTAGCGCGACTAATATCGAAATCGTAAACGATTGTTTGCTGCGCCATTGACGGTTCAAGACCGTAAAACAGAAACAAGGCTTTTCACAATCACGTAGCTACAACGTCAAAGGATCCGATAGTGCCATTCAAGAACCGTAAAATGGGTGCTTTAGCAAAGGAACCCCGCTTCAACCATTATGAATTGTATTTAGTTCCCTTACGTATTCCCAAAACCGACAAAGAGTTCCGTAAAGCTGTAAAAACAATCCAAAAAGGTTTGAGTTCCCGAACGTAATCCTTTTCAAACTGCACCGCCATGCACGTTCTATTTTCAAAACAGTAGAAAATCCTTTTTCGATACCAATTTGCCGCCTGAATTACTTCATTCAATTCCTTTTTTAAATTGAATCAGAATTCTTTTTAACGACATAGAGTTCGCACCTTTAAAATTGGAATGTGTCATAATGTAAAAAAATAATAGTCGCTAATCATTTTCTGTTTAAGTATTTTTTTAGAAAAAAAATACTACTCCAATTAATTAATAACTCTAATTTTTTTTATTCCTACAGAATTGAAATTACAATCTTTACAAATAATAAACATTTAATACATAATTATATAATTACACGTATATTTGTTTTAACTATTCGTGTCAATGATTCACGTTTATAATCTATTTAATTTTTATAATTGACAAATAACTAAAACTAATAATTTATTTCTACGTAAGAAGTAAGAGCTTTTAGTATAGTAGTATTAAAAAAAAGTCTTGATAATGATTAAATAGTAATGAATAAAATTTACTTATTGTCCTTGGCTAGAAAAACAAATATTTAAAAGTGTGTCTCATGATAGGTTAATATAGACTTACATGTCAAATTTAATCAGTTGTAAATGGAAAAACGTCCCGGTTTAGAATAAGTAAGTACATAAGATCTAAATTAGAACCTATATACTTACATATAAGAGGCTTGTCTTAGATCTACAAAGGCCATAGACAACTGTCTAACACAATTTAAATCGGAACAATTGTCATGACGGAACCTTAGATCGGAATGCACAATCGGACCACGCCCACAAGTGCACTATACACTACAACAATTAGAAGCTTCATACAACGGTGTACGGAATTTCGCATCTGGTATTCCACAATGAGTTTCCTGTTCGGATTAAAAGATATAGATCGCGTATCGCTTCGGGATATTTTTATCTCGATGCTTTTTTCGATAATTCGAGATTTTTAATCGAACATTTTATATCGCGAGTGTCGAAGTATCTCATAAGGAAGGATGAAAAAAATATAATTTTTTTATCACTACCACAAAATTTTTCGATTAGATTTCTAAATTATTCTATTCTCAATTTATTATATTAAATTCATGCTTTAATTATGTACTTCCATATCATGTAAATCGGTTTTGAATCGCCGTCCGAATTATTATTATAGGGCATTTAAACATATTATTAAAAAAATATATATCAAAGCCATTAAAAATTTCATGACCCTACTCTTAAACGTTGAGGTGTTTCCTCGTTTGGGGCCAATCCTGGTAGCAGCATCAGGTTATGCTTATCATAAACATTTATTACATTCGGGGCTGGACCAGTGTGTAAAATTTTAACTCAAAAGGACCCCGGGTGGCGGGTCAAATTGAACTTGCAAGATTTACATACAAACCTACATACAAGTCAAGTTAAAAAAATACTTTTAAAAATATAAACTAGTATATATTGTGTTAAATTATGAAATTATTAGGTCACGTATTACTAGCAAGGTCGTAGTCGGAAGAATCCTATACAGGTGGGGCAAGAAATCCTAGACTATATTGTTTCAGTAGATTTAGATATTTATCAATATTAAATATTAATACTTTTTTGTCATTACTATATACCTTTAATATCAATTAATTAATTAATTTTACTTAATATTTACTTATTTTTACATTACATTACATTATAGGTACCACAATAGTGTCACAATGTTGTGTATTGTCAGTTTTCCAGTGTTACAGTTTTCAGTGTAAGGGAGGGCAGCTGCCCCCCTTGCCCGTACCTTGCTACGCCCATGATTACTAGACCTTTATTCTGGGTTATTTTGTCTGTCCTAAGTCATAGACAACATTTACTCATTTTCCGTGTATGAATGTTTTTCATAGATCCATTCCATATCCCCTATCCCTCATTCCATATCCCATTATCCCATATCCCCTTCTCTATGTATAATATGATGTTTTCAAATTCTCATAAACTTCACGGCCTAATTATGAAAAATAAGACATACTTTACATCCCACGTGTTCATTTAACACGTGCTGAGCTCTTTTTTCTTTATACATTCCCGTAAATATTAATTTTAGAATGCAAAAAACACTAATTGCTTTTTGTAAGTCGTCAAAGGTTTTTGCGGGCCGGTTCATAGGTCTGTCTGTCGAGATGTGGGCTTTGTCAGTGAAAAGTGTCAAATTACGTGGCACGAGATGGAAGATAAACCAGGGCTGACAGCCGTTGTTTACGGACGGAGAAGATTGCTTGAAATATTTGTTTATAATTCTAATCAATTTATAACGTGAAACTTTATATTTAGTGTGTAGAAAATAAGTTTATTCAAAACTTTGATGAATTGTAATCAAGACGATAAGTGATCTTTATTTAGGATAGTACTCCTACTATCCTCAATCCTCAATAACACTTAGGTGAGAGATTTTTCCATAGACTTGCTGTTGATTTTTTTCGATTATGTACTATAAAATAAAACGTATCACTCATAGGCTGCAATAGTCGCGCAACTCATGAAACACGTGTCTTGGTATAGGTATAAATGTTAAAAACACATTCTTTTCAGCAGTAATACTGGTTTACTCATAATTCAATATTCGTCGTTTATTTAAGCAAACTAAACCATTTTTTATGGATTTTCGTTAGCAATAAAAATTTTGAACCCATTATCTGAAAATATGTTTTTTTGAGTTCGGCATTACTAGTGCTTTTGCAACTCATGAGCGAGATATATCAGGAATATTTCTGCTTTCAGTTTCTTCACTTATAAACTGTGTAAAGAAGACATAATCAACTCATAAGATTATGTTCAATTTAAATACAATTAAAGTTACAGGTAAAATATTTAGCCATTATTTGGGACCGTATTTCAAATATGTTTACTAATATAAGGTCTCTCTAAAATACGATATATCAAAGTTACGTAAAGTTATTACTGAATGATTAAACATAAGTCAGTATTAACTGTAACTGGCAAATAAAAATATTTTTTGGCTTTACCAATTGTTGAAGATCAACCATTAAACCTTCATCAATCGAATTACAAAAAAAAATAAAAAAATTAATTATTAATTCACAAGAAAGGCTTGTTAATAAACTATTAAATTACATTATAAAATTACAACAACAAATATTATTAATTAATATGTGTATTATGTGTAGAAACATAATACACACGCATATATCCCTCAAAGTCAACAATTCTATTTTGTTTTAAGATGTAAAAAAGTTAATACTTTTTTTATTACCAAAATAAGCAAACGATAAATTGGATTCATAACTATCAATTAAAGTTTATTAAAATGAAATAATTTGATAATAAATTAATATTTATGTGTCATCCCTGCTTATGCATTTTTTGCGCACATCTATTTCAAGTTTTTCGTAAAGATTTTGCTTTGGGATAATAATTTCAAATCTACATCAAAACGTCGTAAGTGGTAATACAGATTAAATCAAACTGTATTCAATGCTAAGGAGCTAGAGTCAAGATTTTGAAAAATAGTTTATGCTCTTAATATAAAGTCTAATAGGTTTCCAATCCATAGGCAACTAAACGAAAAGAAGCGGTAGATAAAACGCCGACAAGTTGGAGAAATATTTCCAAAATATTTGTAAGTGAAGCCGCGGACCGGGGGTGGGCGGGATGCTCTACGCAATACAGTTATTCAGGAATCCGCTTTTTATGATGATATTTAGGAAATTTATGATCTGTGCGTTATCTGGGGTTCAATTTCCGGTTAGGTGAAATTAGAAAATTATGTATATATTGTATAGTTCCCACATAGTTATCGTCGCTGCTAGTTTTCAATTGACATTTACTTAAAAAAATTAATTTGAAACAAAGCTGTTTTATAAAGCAATTTATATATTTTCTTTCCCGTGACTTTAGTATTAATAAATTTTTAACCATATAATGATTTTATTCTCGACCCGAAAGAAAACCGGGATTTTTTATACTTTACTAGGTGGGTCCGCGGCTTCGCCCGCGTGGAAAACAGAGTGTCGCAGAATTTTTCCAGCGTAAATCCCGACCCTTTGGGAGTTGTAGGATAAAAACTATATGCTGCTCTGCAGCCTGCTCTGTCTTCTAGTGAAAGTTGATTTATTTATTCAGATTCTACTATCGACCTATACCTTACAGAAGCATTGCACTACCTTTAAGTTGAAACTGCACTAAAATCCGTTTTTGAGAAAATCGATCACATACAGTCAGTCAGATTTTGGGGACTTTTTTATAATAAGTATACATTTTAGTACCGTTACTAAACTTATATTTTTTCAAATATCATATATTGATAAAGCAGATAATATGTAAATATGATAAAAATATGAAAGCCAAAAAGATTTTCGAGAATATTTTATTGTAATTTATGTACTTAAAATTTATACTTATATCATAGGACTCGAATTAAAATCTAGCGTATTCTCCATCCAATTTAAAGCATTATTTCCCTAAACTTATAATTATATTAACTTATCTATAAGGTCAATAAAAATTTATAAAATTCTTAAGTAAATTTAAAAGCTAACGCTTTTGATAGATTTTTTTTCATTATTGTTAAGACGAAAAGCCTTAACTAAAACGAAGACATAATAAAGTAAACTTATAAGCAAATAATTGCCCCATCACACTACGCACACTTCCAAATATACCTTTATTAAAACATCCTTACAATATAACCTCACACAAAAAGTATATTTTTGTATAGACGCAAAAGAAATTAATTCAGGCGTGAATTTTACATTCGTGGGTCAAATAAAACGAATTGTTAAGATTTATTCTACTCCATTCTCAGTAGGTTGTTGTCTCATTGTAACTCTACACCGAAGGACCGGTAGAGATCGTATCAGGAAGATAACGCGGGTTTAGGATTCGCCCCATTGGTGTTCGGGGTTTATAGGGTATTATTGCATTTGGTATGAATGTTTATTCTACGTCCTTACGAGTGAGACGTGCGATATAAAATAAAATTATGCATCAAAACATATTACTTAAGTGTTATTGGTCAGATTGTTACATTGCAGGTAATATGTGTGTAATAGATGTTTAGATAAATAAATAATTATAGGTAGGTGTATGTCTATAGGTCACATAAATCAAAGAATGTTGTCGAGACGTTTCTTTACTAAATTTCATCGATAATCGCATATTTTTTCAACTATTAGTGCTAATCTATTTTAAATTTTTATTTTCATATTGACTTTACATCTTAAATCGTACGATGAAGCCATTTACATTTTGATTTTTAAATATGAATGAAGGTGAAAACGATTGGTCTGCGCATAGTGAGATTATATTTATTTCCTCGAAAAAAAAACGTTAAAGGAAATAAAGAATTTTAATTATCTATAAAGGCTACTTACTTCACATACTATTGGAAATTGGAAATCCACATAAGCAAGTTCTGTAAATCTTAAGTGGTGTATCAAATTTTATGTGTGCAAAAGCTTGCAAGCTTTTGCCGTGCGGTATTCGCCTGAGTAGAATACACCACCTTCATTTCTTACCGAGGTGTCGTAAAATGCGACTTAGGTAAGTCTAGTCGCCTTGTGGTATCCCGCTGAGTAGAATAGACCACCCTCATTTCTTACCGAGGTGTCGTAAAATGCGACTTAGGTAAGTCGACCCGTCGTGTGTTGTCCGGCTAAGTAGAATAGACCACCCTCATTTCTTACCGAGGTATCGTAAAAGGCGACCATGGTAAGTCGTACCACCCTGTGGAATCCGGTTGAGTGGAATAGACCACCCTCATTTCTTACCGAGGGGTCGTAAAATATGACTAAGGTAAGTTGAAGTCAGGCAGGCAGCCGGTTGTAAAATACGTAGCCAAATCAACTGATAACATGTGTAACATGTTATGCCGACCCCACTTATAGTGGGATAAGGGCAGGAGGATGATAATGTGTGCAAAAGTTTGCAATTACTGCCTCATATAACTCCATGGGTTTATAGAGTTTCACTTTCTTGCGGAGTGAATTCTTGCACATTACAAGATAATGGTTAATCCTATCTAAAGCACATTAGACTGAAACTGATTAAAGTGCTTACTTCATTGTATTTAAAAAGCTGTGATAGCCTAGCGGTGAGACCGTGCGACTCTCTAGAGACGACATAGGTTCAAACCCCGGGCAGGCACCAATGAGTTTTTCTATTAAAACTTATGTGTCTAATTGATAATTGCAATTTATCACACGCTTTTTGGTGAAGGAAAACATCGTGAACCTGCATATCTCTAGAGAATTCTAGGGATATGTGTAACCTACCAATCCGCATTGGAGCAGCGTGGTAGGTCTTAGCTCCAATCCTTCTCTCTAAAAACGGAGAGAGGAGGCCTTGGGTAGTGGGCATAGTAACAAGCTGTTACTTTACATTGTATTTAGTAGAAATTAATACACAATTCCTTACGTAAGGAAATATTTTTTCTATTCTCACCTTATTTCAAAGCAAGAGCGAATAGGCATCTTCTAGGCAAGCGCGCTCCATCTTAGACTGTATCATTGCTTACCATCAGGCACGATTACAGTCAAGCGCTCGCCTATTACGCAATAAAAAAAAAATAATAATAAAAATAAAAAAATAAAAAATTATCATGAGATGACAGATTTACAATCTTAAATCCCTTACTATACAAATATTATGTCGTCATTGTCAAGCAAGATGTTCGATAAACACAATATTGTGTAGATACATAATATTTGCAAGGAATATTGATAATATCGTAATCCTTGATGAATGCGTGCATTCGCGTCAAGTGTGGCGTGACAAGATTATCATATTGTGCAAATGTTGGATTATAGCATCCATTGGGGTTTTTGGGAGGTTTCCTTTAGATTATTATCAGAATTATAATGTCCTGTTTCGCCTGTTTCATAAAGAAGACGTCTGTTAACTGAAGTAGTTACATAGTATTATCAAAAATTGTTTATAATCCATATGAATATAGTACATCATGGTCGCTAATAATTAACTTTACCTTTACAGCAGTTTAAAAATACTATTAAAAAAAGGTTAATTGAGAAAGCCTATTATACTATTGAAGAATACCTAGAAGATAAGAATGCGTGGATATAGCTTCTCTTCAACCCCGTACAAGACATTTATAACTATATGTAACTAGTGATAAGAATTATTGTTGGAAAAGAGCAACCGCCGAGTTGCTTGTTGGTTCTTTACGGTAGGAACAGCTTTCCGAACCAGCAGTAGATGTTGACGATTCAAAAGCACTTGTTTACAAGTTTACTTGAAAAAAGAATATTTTGAATTTGAATTTGAATATAATATCATAAGAATATAAAAACGATCCATGAATTTTATGTGAAATTTTACTATAAATAACTATATTTAAAGCTATGACTTTAAAACGGTACAAAAAAGTTTATATTTATTATATTAAATTTAATTAGTATATTATTAGTGAAATGTTATGAAAAAAAATGTTTTTCAAAATATTATTTCTTCTTACAACTAGTTATAGTACGCGGTAATAAATAATGCACATCGAGGGCTCAGGGAGACAAATCGGCTAGATTCTGCTTCATAGAGCATTGTCTCTGTCGCACAGACTGACGAACCAGAGTGTGACAGTGACAGCGCTCTACGAAATCGAATTGCCGGGTGTCTCGTTCTAAGTTCTCGATGAGCATTATTTATTCCCGGGTACGATACATTATGACTAAATGTACTGTACTGTCTTGTACAGGGTAGAGGAGTAGCAATATTATAGGAATCCTCAACAATGTATTTTTGTATCAGTCTCCCTTTAACATTTTTTTTTAATTAATGTAATGGTTAAGTTTAAAGTAAATTCTCTCGTTAGGCTCGTTAGGGTTACTATTTTTAAGGTTCATTTTGTTGAATAGATATCATCAGTCAAATAAACAAACAAAATTATCTTCTAAATAACAACATTAAGAGATTATGCCTAACCTAATCAAAGATAACCGTAGTACGGACAATAAAGTTACCCTAAGATAAAAGATAACACGCATCATTATATAAGGCTTAAAGGAACCATCTGATAAACGTGATCGTCTATTCCATCAGTTCTGTTAAATGTAAATATAATTGAGCCTTTTAACATCTACAACTGTTGTTGCATTGCGTACGCGTTTGTATAATTTTACAGGGTAGAGTAAGGCGCTTGATGAAATAGTTATATTTTTTGATAACGGAAAACTGGTAGATATACTACATATATAATTTTAAATATATACTTAAAAATATACACCCAGGCTCGAAGAACCGACAAATTGTTTATAGAAAATGTTAGCCCTCGGCGGGAATCGAACCCGCGAGCTGAAGGCAGGGTGACTACCCACTGCGCTGACAGGCCAGTCATATAGCCAGTAATATTTATAGTTGTTTATGTACCTGGTCTCAGGTACTAACTCTTGATCTTGAAGAAATCGTATTGATGTCGCTTATTGCAGCCGACACATATTTTTAGAGAACAATGGCTTACTAACTTTTCTTTAAAAAAATCTTTACTATGTAATTTCGTCGTGTGGTTAATATCTCCTGATGATGCTCCGGTTACGGTTGAAACGATTGTTGAGATTGTGATAGTGAATGTTTGTGGTGCATGCGTTTTATGGATCTTGAATGTATGACTTATAAAAAAAGATACAACACTCTATATTTGGAATTACATCTATTTACTTTTATTGCGAATTATTTAAACAAGTGTGTGGATGGTAGAGCTTTGCTCGGTAATTTTTTATTTAAAAATATATAAAAAGCAATAAAAAAAATAGAAAGGGAGGGGAGATGATATCTGCGACTCAATCTGGGGAATTTTCACTTCTTTAATCCGCTCGTTCTCCACTGAGCTCTTATAACTTTACAAATGACAGAAAAATTAAGCTTTCAATTCAATTTATATTTCAGCAGTTTTTTGCTGCCTGAAAACTGGGACAAAACGATATTTTCTTTAAGTAAATCCTAGCTAGATCGATTTATCGCCCCCGAGACCTCGAAACATACTAAGTTTTATGAAATTTTTAAGAGCCGTGTCCGAAATTCAGATTCTGTATACTATATAGAATCTGAATTTCGGATTAACTCATATAAAGATTAAAGATATTATCATTCAACATTCTCCTGCCCTTATCCCACTCTAAGTGGGGTCGGCACAACACGTTACAAACATGTTGTCATATGATTTGGCTACGTATTTTACGACCGGCCGCCTGCCTGAAGTCAACTTACCTTAGTCGCCTATTACGACACCTCGGTAAGAAATGAGGGTGATCTATTCTATGCAGCCGGATACGACACGGCATTTACCTTAGTCACCTTTTACGACACCTCGGTAAGAAAGGAGGGTGGTCTATTCTATTCTGCCGGATACCACACGGCGAATTAAAGATACTATTAATATTTCTGTATTGTGGATATCCGTAATTAACGCCTTATTCTATAAATTATTTAAACGTCTTTCAGTTAAAATCAATTTATCACCAAAACGTCATTCGCACACTATTCTACCAGCTACACAAACACGCCTGGCTGACGAACGATTCCACTAATCGTCGAATCTCCGGAGATCGTTAAAACTGAATTACACAACCCCAAGAGAGCGTTAACTAATCAAATTAAAGTTAGGACGAATGTTTCTGTCAGCGACATGGCTACGATGTCAGGAGATTTACAGAAGATAAATTGTTTATGTTGTTTCAGATATTTGGAAGTTTAGGATTTGTGATAAGAAATTAGAACTAAATGTATTAATATTATTTTAATGATTTTATGCGTGAACATTCGTAGTTTGGAGATATAATTACTAATTGTTAAATTTCGAATACCATAGTGGATGTAAAGAAATCGGCTTTACTCACGTCTTATTCTATCGGGTGAGCCGGACTAGTTTCATCCGGGACCCTTATTTATGAGTTATTGATACGGTGTTATCGCGTGGGAATGGATAGCGATAAGAAAAGAGTGACCGCGAAGTTGCCTTTTGGTTCTTTTCGGTAAAACATTTCACCAAAAAATTCATTTCAATGAAGCTACAACCGTTTCAGTGGTAGCTTCATTATAATTTGACGATTCGAAAATGTATGTGTAATAACTGTAAAGGGCAACTAGAATAAAGAATCATTTGAATTGAAAATTACAGACATTTTAACTGAAGTGATTTAACCAGTCATCATCATCATTCTCCTGCCCTTATCCCACCCACTCTAAGTGGGGTCGGCACAACATGTTACAAACATGTTGTTACATGATTTGGCTACGGCCGCCTGCCTGACGTCAACTTACCTTAGTCGCCTCTTACGACACCTCGGTGAGAAAGGAGGTTGGTCTATTCTATTGTGCCGGATACCACAGGGCGTTGATTTAACCAGTGTTAGAAGTATTTATCACAACTTAAAATCATCTTCAAATAGTATCAGCATTCCGACCACATCGTCAATATTGTGTCAATAAAGTCCCGAGTCTATTGTCTACAAGGATAGCTGCATACAAACTAAGCAATGCGTTTCATTGTAATTGATCCCTGCATTTGTAAACAAAGCGATGTATTACCACGTGCCGATGGTAGATAGCGGTGGTACGTGACAGTTCCTGTGGGGATACTTTTATTACCGGGCTTTTATCCCTTTTAAATTATAATAGAATGGTTTCGCCTTGCGAAGGACTGGAAGGAGTTACAGTCGCTTATGATCAATCTCCAATAGTGTAGAGGCACGAAAGTAGGAAGAATTTCTAAGAAAGATTTGTCTTTTAATTAAAATCTCACTGAAAATATAGGAATACTGATGTGTGTATAAGATGACAATTAAATTAAAATCGAAAATTTACTGCTTTTTCGCCGGCGATTTGGAGGATCCTCGGAACGATGTTCCACGACTTCATTTATTTATCAATTAGACTCATGTGTCTAATTGATAAATAAATTAAATAAAGTGCAATTTATCACACGCTTTTCAGTGATGGAAAACATCGTGCGGAAACCTGCATAGCTATAGAGAATTGTGAAAATATGTGTAACCTACCAATCCGCATTGGAGCAGCGTGGTAGGTCGTAGCTCCAACCCATCTCTCCAGAAACGGAGAGAGGACGCTTATTCCCAGCAGTGGGATTGTAACAGGCCGCTACTTTACTACGACTATAGAATTTACTACGACTATAGAATTACTTATAGCGTAGAGCATACGCTCAAAATTTTGCAACATCAACGATGCTTCTGTGCACTTTTCTCCCATCTGTTGTAGTTTTAAATTCCGTTAGAGATAACAACATATAGTAAGTTCGATTTTTTTGTTAAATTAAATTAAACAAATTGGAATAATATTAATTTTATATTAATATTCGAAATATAGACATTGGACACTTCTTTGTATTTTTAATATATTCCATAAAAATCTTTATAAAATCTTTAAAAAAATGCTCTCAAATTTACAACTAGCATTGGATTTAACTAACGAAAGAGAACCCTAATTACTCTTACAAAAAAAAGGCGGAAGTAAATTGGACATGTGGATATTTTGAAAAATTCAATTGCATGACCTATAGAAAGATAATTCAATGTCAAATTGAAATATATAAAGAAATACTATATATATATAGTAAAGAGATGCAAGTTCAGAATATTGAGTGAATATAATTTTCCTCTTGTTTGATAGAATTAAGATGTATACTCAACTCTGTCATAACCTCAGTGACCCCATAATCCTAGTAACGACAAACTGTTACAAAAAGAACTATTCGATAATCCAATAATCCGCACCCAAAGCAAAGACTTGTATTCAAACATCCGCCCCATAATGAATAGTATTAAAAACACCCAAACGATACACGCATCAACTGTGAAAACAATGAGTCTCCATCGATCATTTCGCAGCGGACCGTTGGATCTGAACGGCTACGGTGAACCAAACCCTGCTCAGAAATTACGGACCTAAGAAAACAGAAAAAAAATTGGCTCGAAGATTTATTTAAGGGAGCGTAAAGATCTGTTTATGGTATGCGTCGGTAATTAAGGGGCGGCGGCACACGTGCGCGCGCGCCAAAAGGAACAAGAACAAGAACAAGAAAAAAGTTATACCTGTTCCCTCTGGAGAGCGACAGGTCCGCTGACGCACTATAGGTACGCTTCCCAAAGTTAGTACTTTAATTTGAAACTACAAATGTTACGTTGATATTCTTATCTATACATATTGTTACGTACGGGTTCGTGGATTTGGATGAAATTAACTGGTGACTTGTTAAAAACACTTTATTCAACTTTTCACTACAAACTTAGTACATACAGTCTCTACGTAGTTCGTTGTCCAATAAGAAAGCCGAGTTCAGCATTATTTCACTACTATTTTCACTTCGTTATTCGTTCTTAATCGCTATTCGCAAACTGAACGTCGAGGCGCACAATACGTCCGCTTATATATCGAACGAACCGATGACGACAATGTTCGCAAACGTTCGCGAGTCCTTAGGTCGTAAACAAACTGAATGTTCCAGAAAATTAGTTTCAAGAGAATTTGAACCCTATGACATATAGTTTACGAACTCTTTTTGCATGTTCGTAAACTGTCCACTTCCAATTTGAATTCTATATATAACATATGCATTACGAACCCTTTTCGTATGTTCGTAACAATATTTTCGTGCATAGTCCCGTATGTCAGAAAGTTGTGGGATGTTTCACAATTTGTACGGATTTTACTACAAGATATTGCAATTCTTGAGAAAGGTTTAAAAGTTAATAGTAAATAACGATTTAATTTGCGCGGGGTCGGGAATTATGTCGGAAAACTTTATGACACATTGATTTTTACGGAACCGAAACAGCTACTGATGATTAGTAAACACTGATTATTAAGTACTAGCAGACACTTATTTAATAATCACCTAATATTTAACACTTTATTTACGAGAGATTTTCTCAGACAGCGGACCGGTCTTGTATACTTTTGTGAAAGACTTTTGTTACGACATTTTCTGACAAATTAACTGCCTTTATGAATTGAAAATAATTAAACACTTTTAAGAGAAATTTTAAAAGTGATTATGCCAAGGTATATCTTGGCACTCATAACTCATACCGAAACTTAAGTTATAAGTTAGGTATATACCAAGTCATTCATCGTATCATCATTTGGTTGACTGGCCCATTAGCGCTGTGGGTAGTGACCCTGCCTTGAGCTCCGCGGGTCGCGGGTTCGATTCCCGCCGAGGGCCAACATTTTCTATAAACAAATTGTTGGTTCTTCGAGCCTGGGTGTGTATTTGTATTTAAGTATGTATTTAAACTTATATATGTAGTTTGTCTACCAGTTGTCCGTCACCCATAACACAAGTATTAATTTACTTACTTTGGGGACGGACGACCGTGTGTGTAAATGTCCCATATATTTAATAAATGTCCCATATGTTTGGTTCATTTAAAAAGACACTAAACGTGAATATTGTTTATATCAACGCTTTTTTACGATTTAATTTTTTTATGATATAAATCATCGCTTTTTTTATATCATCAACGTGGAAAAACACAAATTGCGTTATTCCGCCTAAGTCGTCGCTGTCGATGCGTTTGCAACCATCTGGTGTCTGCCCAAAATCAGCGCTTAGACAATCGTCTTAGCTTAAAGTTGAGCAGTTATCGTTTTACACAGTACATAGTACACTAATGGCAATTAATAAGGGCATCAACATCTGTATTTTGAGTTAATATGTTCTCGCATTCTTCAAATTTTTTTTTAAGTATAAGTGTAATACTTTTTGTTTTATTTACATATTCCTTATTTGTTGTTAGTCTATGTTGTAAATAAAGTTTTTCTTTCTTTCTTTTCTTTAGTAATGGTAATAAAATGCTTAACCTTGCGCTAATGAAGTCGCGGTTCCTATCGGTTATAAATAGTTTCAAATTACGATTTGAAAAAGATTTATATATTCTATAGATAAAATAACTCCAAACTTTGAGCGCTACCGTCCATGTCGCTCCTTAATGTTATCTTATTATGGCTAAAATGACTTCGGTGTTCAAAGATAATAGCTGAGTCCGGGTTGCGCACAGTTTTTTACTGACTCCCTTTCAACCAAGATAACACGCCTTTTAGAGGTTACATGCTAGATGATTTGGTCTCTTGATAGATATTTGAGGATCGTTGAGTTTTAACACGGCAAAGGTCGCTGATTGTTCCGCCCCAATCTTGCCATAAACAATCTAGAAAGGAATTTAATTTATTTCTCATATTATCTTAATTTATTAATAAAAATATATTAAAATTAAATTTCTTATGGAGAAAAGAAATTCAAACTACAAAACACGTAGTTCGATTTGCGACACCTATGAAGAAGTTTAAAATTTACTCCAAACCGTCTTTTCTGATTTCAATGTCTCATTGTTAAAAAACTCGAGACAAAAGTTTAAAGTATAGATGTAAAAAAATTTAGTATATCTAAATATATGTATTTACATAAGTATGTACTTAAAATTATATATGTAGTATCAGTTGTCTGTCCCATAACACAAATATTAAGTTATAGATTTTTCATTCTAAAAGTGCACGCCCCTCCAATGTCTTTACTAACACACAGAAAACTTATGTACAGACGAAATACACGCAAACTTGTTATTCTAATTGGTTATTCAATTGCCGGACGACACGAAAGTAGGAGCACGCATCGATTATTGCCGAAAGTACAGTTAGCATGTCATAAAAAAAGAGGATAATTTTTTTTAATTTTTTATTTTAATAATAATTAGATAATTTTTTTCTTTAATAGAAAAATATGGAGAATTTTATAAAACTATGTGGCGAAAAAAAACGGGCAAAACTTAACATCTATCATTATTTCATCATTAAACACATTGCTTTAATTAAGGAATGAATTGACATGATTGATAGAAGTATGTGGGAAAATACGTGTCGAAATGTGAATGATATTGAGATAGAATATATGAAAAATTTTGAATTTATAATTAATGTTGAGTCTGAATCTGAAGATAGCGACGTGAGTGAATAGCGTTAAAATAGTAAATATTTATTGCGGTTTAATTTTTTTCTTTTTTTACTAATAAAATAAATGAACAGACTTCTTACATTACGTTTTATTTATCATTCTAATAGTTGCATAATGAATATATGATATGATCTTTATTAAATTTGGCAAGCTAGCTCTTGATTGCGAATTCACCTGATGGATACCGATGTAGTTTAAGTTTCTTGAAAGGGTTTGGAGATTAAACGTGTAACCATTCAGGGTTTTTACACGACATCGTACCTGAATGCTAAACCGCTTGGTGGTACGTCTTTGTTAGAAGGGTACGTCGGAAGTATCTATCTAGTCAAGAGCAGGGATAAATTTTAGAATTTTACTAATATGTTTTTTCTAGGATTCGAATGCGGAACTTCCCGTTTACAATACACAGCGCTTACTATTACTCCAGGGAAACGTTAAAAACTTACTTTTTATTCTAAAGAATTTTCAACATAAATTTGATTATAAATATGAAATTAATTTTATTTTTATGCAAACGTTACTCGTAATCCGTGTAACCGGATTGGTTGGTCAACCAGTGCACAAATGATAGGAACGCGTGACAGGATAGACGTGTTGTCTTATACAAAGCGTGCATTCTCCGCCATATAAATGCTTGACCAGTCGAGCAATTAGTAGACCTTTAAGTGCGCGAATCAGTCGAGTCAACTTTGAAATTGCTGCGCGCACACATATAAAATAGTACAGTCAATATTTTCTCTCACACATTAAAATAATGTAATTTGGTGGAGGGGCGTGCACTTTTAGAATGAAAGATCTCTACTTACTTTGGGGTCGGACGACCGTGTGTGTGTGTCCCATGTATTTATTTATTTATATTATACTAACTGACCCGATGAACTCCGTACCGCCTAACAGTCAATGAATGTCGTGTTACCTTTTAGCTGTTTACCTTGTAGCGTGTTACCTTTGTTAAACTGTAAATAGGCAAAATTAAAAGCAGATCCTTGCCAATGGTGTCCGAGTCAAAAGCTTTTTGGAGTTTTCTATAGGAGTTCCTGTTAACGTGTTAAATTGATATTTACAAATTTGTAAAAAAATATTTTGCGCTTTGCGAAATTTTTAAAGAGAAATATAATGATAAAACCTACATAAAAAATGTAAAAAAAAAACAATTCCTAGGTTATGATATCCTTTAAACAGATAGTCGCGGATTTCTTATAGTACAAATAGTACACGAGTACGATTTTACTATAATTCGCGAATGGAGAAAATCGAAATTAGCAAAATATATCCAATAAGGTGTTTTTCATCGGTCATGTTTGATATTTCTATTGATACGTTATGTTAGTTGTTTAAATACACGCTTACCTATGGGTAAGGGTGAAAAAAAACATAGGATATGTCCAAAGATTTTTTCCATTTTCTAATATACATATTTATACTTATATGTAGACATTTGAATATTAAACAATATTTAAAATGTACAAAATAAAATCTTGCGTACAAGTTTTTTATGTCAATAATGTATAGAACATATATCGGATATCGGTTGCGATGGGCTTTCATCGTTTATGAAAGAATGTACCAAAATTTTAATTTAGAGTTTTAATAGTTGAGCCATAATGTTGTTGTTTTCATTATTATTTAGTGTTTATTTTTAGGTTTATAATTGTAACTAAGAATCATGTGTTCTATAATTGGTACTACATATTTAATTTAAACTTTATGGGATATATGTTGGATTTTTTTTTCGAACTGACTGTATGCTGTTAGCCCTAACGGCTTTTACAGTGTCACCGGGCGGGACAGGCGAGCGCAGAAGCATCGTCGAGGTTGCGAAATGCAGAGAGTAGAGCGCAGAAGCTCTACTAGCGTCGGGGAACGTCGTCCTAAGGGTGTCTCCTGTGAGGCCGGACCATGGCTTAGGGCGACGCGCAGTGGAGAGATGACGTATATATGTTGGATGATTTATTGTGTAATGCTGTTGAAGATCCGAATAGATAGATAAATAAAAATACACCAAAATTTACCACAGTTAACTTTAGAATGGTACGTTCAAGGTATTAAGGCAATCTATGTCTCCCTCGAAGCGCGATAACCCAAGGGTTTAATAGGGTGCTAAGCGATATTTTATTATCAAAACGATAAACCTCCTACATATATTTATCTTTCTTAATCTTTTTTTATTCCGCACTTTATCACTCTTATTTAGGATGGTGATAAAAAAGTTAAGAGTTATCTCCCATTAGTCGCTTTCGGTTAGGTTTCGGTTTTACGTGAAGAATTTTTAGGGGCATAAAAAGTGTAGAGCCGATTATCACAGTTTTTTCGTTTATTATCACTATTGAGCTTGGCAAGGATAACTTATATGCGTAAATAATTAAAAAGTAAAAGTAGTAAAGTAGCGGCCTGTTACAATCCCACAACTGGGAATAGGACTCCTCTCTCCGTTTCTGCAGAGAAGGGTTGGAGCTAAGACCTACCACGCTGCGCCAATGCGTATTGGTAGGTTACGCATATCTCCAGAATTCTCTAGAGATATGCAGGTTTCCTCACGATGTTTTCCTTCACCGAAAAGCGTGTGATAAATTGCAATTATCAATTAGACACATGAGTTTTAATAGAAAAACTCATTGGTGCCTGCCATTGTGTCTGCCTGCCACTCATTGTGTTCTCCTCGAAAGAGTCGCACGGTCTCACCGCTGGGCTATCACAGCTCTAATGAAAAAGTATCAGTATTAAATAGTCTTATAGGAATAAAGTTGAACTGCCTGATACTATCGCACTATTCAACTAAAGGCCTCCGCTTTATTTTCAAAAGAGATTTTATAGCATAAAATATTGACAATTACACATATATATTTCGAATTTTATAGGCTTATTCACAACGTTCTCTACCAGTTTAATTCAATTAAAATATTCTTTAATGTAGTTATCTTATGAGCAATTGCTTCTGAATCGTCAACTTTACTGCTGGCTCTGATGCTCCTAATGAGAAGAGCCAGTAAGAAACTCGTCAATAGAAGAAGATAATTTTTTATAACTAGTTACATTTTGTCATTTCTATAAAAGTAGCTATATCCACGCATTCAAAAGCGCATGTGATACTTATTATTATCCATTATAATAGCCAATAAAAATCGTTCATCCAAAAGAGATATTTATTTTTATGTCCATACATTTATTATAACAACAATGCACCAAAAGATCATCAATATGCATTAAGACAGCCCAAGCCTCATTTTGAATAACTTTAACTAACTAACATTACTTATGTAAAATATAAAAAAACTCTTACCTATTTCGTCTTTCTACATTAGCAACTTATTAATAATTGATAAGTTACTGCAATCGACACATTAAAAGTCAAGTAAAATTGGTTCATTATATATTTAATAAGGACTATGGCTATGATACAAGTATACAGTACTAGTACTATAGTACAAGTCAAGCTTACAGCAAAACTCCAAGTGATAAAACGATCTGGCCGCGTAAGCGTCTAATAACCGTCGAGTTTTATAACAAGACTACCCTGATACCGATCACGTGATCACTGCGTTGCTTATACACGAAAACCAGAGAAATGACACTTGCCTATTTCCATTACTAGAAATGTTGATTGTATTTATATATTATATATTACATACACTTTTTTATTATACATACAATTACATATATCTATAAAAACTGCAAACCATCTACTTTGCTCTCATAAACTTTGCAACCATCTGGTGACTGCTGAAAATCAGCGCTAAGACAATCGTCTTAGCTGAAAGCTGAGCAGTTGTCCATTTACTGTACACTATTGGCAAATAATGATGTCATCAACATATATAATTTTTTGTTAATATATTCTCGTATTCTTTTGTTTTTTTTTATTTCCGTTTTTTATTTTTATTATAAGTGTAATGCTTTTTTGTTTTATATACATATTCCTTATTTGTTGATAGTGTATGTTGTAAATAAAGTTTTTCTTTCTTTATAATATTGCCAAAAATAGCTAGCAATAACTTTTATTTCAGTTATTATTATTGATATATACCATCGTATATACCAACATAAATAAAAGGCAATATACAATCAGGCCCTGCAAACTTAGTTGGCCGCACGGGCCATATTTACTTCCCAATTTCAAGCTATTAAGACAAATCAACTCGAATGATGCCAATCATCGATAATTGGGTGTTTTGTATAGCAAAAAAGGTGTTACAGCCGGGAATTTAAAGTCTCCGCCATTAAAACCTCATATATGGCGGTGAACGTATCATTTCCAGCACCAAACACCACTTAGGGGTGAGTCGTGAGCAACGGCATATATTAAAAATATTTTTGGAAATATTTATGCGGATATCGCAGATTACTCCTTACGTGAACGCATGAGAAAATAAAAAGCAATCATTTTTATAAAGCAAAATAAATTGACTTGCCTGCACAAAAGCTTAAATTAATCAGAAATACTTAATGCATCCGTAAAGCATGTTACGCAATTTAAAATTTATCTATAATTACATTAAAAAACGTATATTTCAAAATCTAAACAACGGATTTTTATACGGTTTTTACTAAAAGATGGTGCAATTATTCTTGAAGGTTTGGGTTAATAGGACATTACGGTTTTATTTATTTATTTATTTCTTTATCGTACAAAAATAAAAATATAAAAAAGAAAGAAAACAAAAATAGCACATGTACAAAGGCGGACTTATCCCTAAAAGGTTTTATGTAAATTGTGTTGTAGAAGTCGCGTTGTTATAAAGAAAACTTGTCTTTTGGGAGCTTTAGTCGCGTGCGTCGCGTAAACCAACAGAGATACACTAATGTAATATACCAGACAATTTTAGATCTTTAAAAAAGTCCGCTATAGCAGGTCTCTATCTCTAATGGGTAGCTCACATTCACCCAACTCACAATTCACAATAAAGATTAAGGCTTTGCTTTGATCATTTTTCCTGCTTCGTACAAAACTATAGCTTAATTATGTAAATTAAATATGTTAAAAGAGTATCTTGTTGGTTCTTCTTAGTAAGAGTAACATTCCTTCTGTAGCTTCATTAATCTTTCATTGACCATTCAAAAGTGCTTAAAAGATCTTATTTGAATAAAGTTTTATATTTTGATTACATTACAAACTTGATCTGAAGAGGAGAATTAATATCGAGCAGGTAATTTATGTTTTTTGGAGATGACGTCATAGGTACCTTAGCTTGATTGAAAGCCCAGTAAGTAATCCGCAATCAATTTTAGCTTTGAAATTGCTTTACACTAAAGGGACGCTTATACAGAAAGTCTGCTATACTGTTGAGTATGACTTAGATGATAAGAGTGCATGGATATGTTACTACTGTTTGAACCTGTACAGGATTGTTATGACCTTTTTTTTTCGAACTGACTGTATGCTGTTAGCCCTAATGGCTTTAACAGCGTCACCGGACGGGACTGGCGAGCGCAGAAGCATCGTCGAGATTGCAAAGTTATGACTAAATGTTACTAGTTATAAGACACCCGCCGTATAACCTGGTATGAACAGCTTTTCCGAACGAGAAATAGAGTTAATGATTCAAAAGATTTTGTTTACAAGTTTAATTGAATAAAGAATTTTGAATTTGAAATTTGAGTACAAAGCGATTGCTGTCGTGTACAGAGTCGTCTTAGTAATTTTTAATCTCCAATCAGTTAGATCAGTAATTACTGATTCAGAATCAGGCAAAAAAAAGGTGGAGTCTGCCGGAAGATTTAGATTTACATTTTTGTATCCATGTCAAAAGAAAAATAAATTTAATATATCTAATATTATACGAAAAATTGCTTCGACTTTTCATACCGAATGCTATTTTCATCTGAGAATGAACATCCGTAACTGGATAATGTTATCTTAGCATCACTCGGTATGTCATTTACACTTAGAAATGCTATAAATTTGAATTTAATTAAACTTTTTCTTTTAACAGTCATCATAATTCTCCTGCCCTTATCCCACTCTGAGTGGGGTCGGCACAACATGTTACAAACATGTTGTCACATGATTTGGCTACTTATTTTACCGGCCGCCTGCCTGACGTCAACTTACCTTAGTCGCCTTTTACGACACCTCGGTAAGAAATGAGGGTGGTCTATTCTATGCCGGATACCACACGGCGTAACAATAATTAACAAATAAAAAGGTTAATAATTGAGTCCTATTTTCATATGTTTGCGTCATTTCTTTCTTAGAATTGTATTAAAGTGTATCAGTTTCGTTTGTAAAACGTCATCTTACCTTAGTCGCCTTTTACGACACCTCGGTAAGAAATGAGGGTGGTCTATTCTATGCAGCCGGATACCACACAGCACATACCTTAGTCGCCTCTTACGACACCTCGATAAGAAAGGAGGGTGGTCTATTCTATTCTGCCGGATACCACACGGCACATACCTTAGTCGCCTCTTACGACACCTCGGTAAGAAATGAGAGTGGTCTATTCTATTCTGCCGGATACCACACGGCGTTTTTTCTTTTAACAGTATATTCAAATTTAATAATCCACATAACACAGGTAATCACAAAAACGGCCCCAGTTCGTTTCCCAATCAGTAGTTAATCTTTAACAATCAGGTATCTGATTGATTACAGGTTAAAGCGATCAAAAAGGGTTAAATAGACGTCCCGCCATAACAAAAGGGGTATTTTATAAACAACCCTCCATTGACGTGTTAATTCCGTAATAAATTTTGAGTATCACGGGGCTTTGTTGTGGAAAAATTAATCAGCCCTGCTATGATTTCTAACG
The DNA here is from genome assembly GCA_947086505.1 of Morpho deidamia. Classification (NCBI taxonomy): domain Eukaryota; kingdom Metazoa; phylum Arthropoda; class Insecta; order Lepidoptera; family Nymphalidae; genus Morpho; species Morpho deidamia. Next base: position 11,625,747 of record CAMTZC010000026.1, on the reverse strand, counting down.
TTATTATTTATATAATCTATAAATATAACAAAATAAAACTTTTTCCATATTTGACTGGTTCGTTAACGCAGATGGCAGTGAACCTGCCTTCAGCTCTAGGGTTGCAGGTTCTATTCCCACCGAGAATCAACATTTTCTATAAACAAGTCGTTAGTTATTCGAATCTGCGTTTATTTATATATGTAAAAAAGTAACGGCCTGTTACTATCCCCCTAATGGCTATGGCCTCGTCTCTCCGTTTTCGGAGAGAAGGGTTGGAGCTAAGACCTACCACGCTGCTCCAATGCGGATTGATCGGTTACACATATCCCCAGAATTCTCTAGAGATATGAAGGTTCTCACGATGTTTTCCTTCACCGTAAAGCGTGTTTGTTATAAATTACAATTATCAAAAGTAATAATAAAATTATTTTGCTATAATCCGCGATACAGTAAATAGAAAATATATATAGTGCTAAATGTATAGTGGACTATCCGTTTTTTCATACCCGTTACATGCAGGATTCGTAAAAACACATGTACAAACCTCCACCACCGCCACCACAATACACAAGCACTACACGCGTTCACTATCACAAACTCAACAATCGTTTCGCCCCGCAACCGAAGTATCATCAGGAGATAGACTCCACCACAAAATCGCAAATCTTCATCAATCACAAAATATCTTTGCAAATCAAATCATGTAACGGGTATGATAGTCCACTATACATAATAACGGATAGTCCTCTATACATTTAGTAGCACTATATATATTTATTATTTACTGTATCGCGGATTATAGCAAAATAATTTTGTTATTACTTTTATAAACTTTCTTAACATAGGGCTCTTTATCCGCTGTTTGGTATCCGGCTGAATAGAATAGACCACCCTAATTTCTACCGAGGTGTCATAAAAGGCGACTAAGGTAAGTTGACGTCAGGCAGGCGGTCTTAAAATACTTAGCCGAATCATGTGACAACATGTTTTTAACATGTTGCGCGGACCCCACTTAGAGTTGGATAAGGGCAGGAGAATGATGATGAGGGCTTTTTATTCTTACGCAACTTTAATTAGATAAATTGACTACCTAATTTAGTATAGGTAATCGATTCGACCGCAATTAACATAATTCATACGGTATTCAAATGTAATTGGCCTACTGCTTTTACGCATATGGGGAATAACAAATATATGACCGATCGGATTTCATTAATTACGGATAAAAAGTATAAATGCATATATAATTAAGACGAAAAATTGTAACGAATCCAATTAGTCCGCCCTGATACAATCATCGTTTTGGTTAATGATACGTAATTTCGTTAAAAAAGCTAGTCCATCAACGGTGATTGCCTCTAATTTATTGAAACTTATTAGGAGAAATAAAATCTTTGATGCGATAATTAAGTTACATCAGACTATATAATAGATACGGTCTTCAAATTTAATGAAACTAAAAGATTTTTTACTACAGAACTTTATTAGATGTATCTTATACCTGGCCTGAAAAAACCATGTTTTTGCAAACTAGACTAATTAGCAATCACTAATGATACACAAAGGAAAACGACGCATTGAGTCTTAGGAAAATTGTATGTGTGTCTTCTAATAGTAATTAGAAGACTAAAATTTCTAGTATTAAACTAAAACTGGCTCTAGATTTGAGATCGTATTCTGATATTAAAAAAATACGCCGTGTGGTATCTAGCAGAATAGAATACACCACCCTCCTTTCTTACCGAGGTATCGTGAGAGGCGACTAAGGTAAGTTGACTTCAGGCAGGTGGCCGGTCGTAAAATACGTAGTCAAATCATGTGACAACATGATGCGCCGACCCCACTTAGAGTGGGATAAGGGCAGGAGGATGATGATGATGATCCGATATAAAAAAAATCTCTTTATAGGGTAATTCATTTTTCTAATATTTTATATAATTATTTAGAACTATACAGTTCGTTTGGTTATACAAAAACTCGTAGGGGTACTATAAATTCTTACTAAATTAGTATAAATTATACTACTGAATGCCCATTGACGCAGTTTGCAGTGTCCCTGCCTTCAGTCCCGCCGGTCGCGGGCTAGATGCGTCTCGAGGGCCAGCATTTTCTGTCAAACAATTTATCGGTTCTTCGAGTTTAGATGTGTTTGAAACTATATATGTATATATTTGCCAATGGTCCGTCACTCATAACACAAGTATTAAGTTACTTACTTTGGGGACGGACATCCGCGAAAATAATAAATAAATATATTGGACAATGACACACTGTTCAATTATTTATTATTTTTTAATTATACATATATATTAAATTAAACATAAGAGAAATAAGTGTAAAATATATAAGAGCTTATTTAATAAATTAATAAAAAATTTCAACGAAATAAATAATATATGATGTAAAGATGTAGGTCATAAGTATTAAAACAACGCCCTCTAAACTAGTGGCTAAATTGGTCTCTATTAAGCTTAATTGCACAATGGGCCGCAAATATGCGTTTAGCACGCGACACGCGGACGCTATCCGCTGTACTATCAACAAAGATAGCTGAAAAACAAAGATAGTTAAATGAATGTTAAAAGTTTTAAAGCTAAAAATTGATTTTTATAAAATAACCCCCGGTATATAAATTTTAAGAAAAGTTAAATTAAATAAATATATATAAGATTACACACACGGTTGTCCGTGGTCAAGTGGTACATATATACATGTATAATTTTTAGTAATATATGTATTATATTATAGACCCAGAATCGAAATAAAAACTAGTAAATTGTATAAAAGTACTAATAAATTATTTATAAAAATTGTCGGGTCTTCGTGGAAATCGAACCCACGACCCGTAGGGCTGAAGACAGGGCTAATGCCAACCGCATCATCAGGCCAGGCAAATCTTAGCTAAAATCTGTTCAGTTTTTTCTCTGTGACAATTATTAAGAAGATATGAACGAAATGCAAAGGAAAGTTTAACATATCCAGAAAATTTCTGAGATATGTATAGTTGGGCAACACGTAATCGTTCAGCATTATGGTACACTATGGTACACTACTACTATTTTCCCAAGGTGGTCCAAACTGCTAGGCAGCTTAGTTGTACCAAATTTTTAAAGTTTTATAGCTTAGAACAAATTCCAATTAAATCGAAACAGTTGGAGGCAATCAGGAAACTCCTTCCGAACATAATCCATAATAAGTAATATTACAAGTAATCAAATTCATCTCGCTGTAAATCCATTAAAAATCCGGAACGCAAGTAGCTTCTATCCCGAGTCATGATCATAATCTTAAAATCGATCTACCTCTTAAGAGACTGTTTGATTTTTATTAGGCCGCCCAAATCGAGCGCACCGAATTCTTAATTAAAAATATAAAAACTTCTTTCGGAGTTCCGTAAACGAAACCTTTTTTTTTCGAGAATAAATAACTAATATACACAAAGAAAACCGACGCTGATTCTTGTATGAATCGCATTGTGAAAATCAACATAATCAATTTAATATAAAATTAGACAATTAAATATGGTAACAAAAAATATCGTGCATATTTTGCATAGAGTTATTATTCTTAAAGTGGGGAATCCAGCTTAAAAAGCGCCATAAAAGGAAAGCAAATGCCGATGATCAATCTGTCCCTCTTTTTTTATGTGTGATTAGACAAAGATGACATATACGAGTTTAAATTTATTTATTATGTCACTATCACTCACAGGCCTGCTTAGATATAGGGCTTCCCTAATCTACTATAATTAACTCTGTAATTTATCACACGGTGAAGGAAAATATCGTGAGGAAACCTGCATATCTCTAGAGAATTCAAGGGATATGGAAAAAAGCAGTAGTTTGAGCAGCGTGGTAGGTCTTAGCTCCAATCATTGTCTCCAAAAACGGAGAGAGGAGGCCTATGCCCAGCTGTGGGATAGTAACAGGTCGTTACTTTAATATTATAGCTTGATATTAAAATTAAAGTCTCTTTATCTTCGCGTGCAAATCGATTGCTTAAGCATATTTAAGAAAATTTCCTCATCTAGACGCGTTTCCTAATTATATTTTCCTTTCTATTAAAAACATTACATAATTACGTAATTAAACATAATTTAATATAATTTCTGTAAAGAATAATCTTTAGTTTTCTTATTGACTTGTCAGGATTTTAGAACCTATGTTCGAAAGATTAAAAAAGAAATATTTGCGTGAAATTTCTTTTCCCTGTACCTATATTGTAAACCTTGAAAATTTCATGAAGCCTGTAAATTAATATTCAAATATCATATATATAGTAAATAAAACACTATTTAAAAAATAACCTTTTATTTCTATAACATTAAATAGAAGTAAACAACGCAAATATTAATAATTCACAATCTAATCACATCTCTATACAAATCCAAAAACATCGACCTTTTTTTGTCTCATTCGAAATAAGTTTACCTGCGATTCGGTTAATTGTTCAACAACCCCTGAAAATCACCGCCCCTATATTCATTGACCTTTAGCCAAGTTATTATATACTATTAAAAATCGTTAAACATCACAACTGAAACTTTATGTCTATGTGAATAAAGTATATTTTAAAGCTTCACAATTTTAAAGCAGTGCAACTAAGTTTGTTTCCAATCACATACAGAGTGTGGGTGAAGCAACAAGTGTAAGAGGCAAAAAAGAAACGATTAGGGGTGATTTATATATGCCTTTTATTTTCCACCCTCGATTTTATAACATTAAATCTCGTAACTGAAATTCCCACACTCTAAGCACAATAGTATTCTGGAACGTCTAATTTGATAAAAAAAATCTATTCTAGAAGTATATAACGTATTTTACAGAGACTAAATGTATTCTTTAAATATAATACTTTATATTGAAGACTGATAAATTAAACCTTTTTTTTCACCGTGAAAAATATTCTTAGTTTATGCTAAAAAATATATATCATACTTTTAAAATCTAAAGTTAAAATCTAAAGTTTAAAGTATAAGAAGTACAAAACTTCGCATTTACTAAATTCTTTTTAATATTGCAATTGTGAAACTCTGTGTGTCTGTCTCTCTGTCTGTTACGTTTTCACGGCGAATCCGCTGAACCAATATCGATGTTTGGCACAGTTATTCCTTATACACTGGGGTAATATATGCTATAGCAATCCTATAAATTCAACAGAAATAGGATGACATTAAATAACGCTATTTATTATCATTATATCAAGGTTTTTTATTTTTTTTAATCAAAGTCAAGTTTGTAAGTTAAAGAAATAGGTTTTAGATAGGACATCTCATGACTTCTCACATTAAAAGATAAAGGTTTTACATTTTTTAATGGGTTTTTTACAATTTTTCTAAAGAAAATGATATATACCGAATTAAATGTTAGAAAATTGTTAGTAAATTTCATAATAATTTAAATTTGACCCACCGAATCGACCTGATTTTTGTGATCGAGATAATAGCAGGGTTGGTGAGTGACAAAAGCTGCTGTTTATTCCAAGACTCAACGGTCAACGTGAACGAAGTCGCGAGTAAAGCGCTTTTAAAACTCTGCTTTTTAATTGACAAAAACAGCCAAAATTTTGAGCAAAAATTAACAAATCATCATCCTTCTTATCCCTTATCCCACTCCAAGTGGGGTCGGCACAACATGTTACAAATATGTTGTCACATGATTTATAGAATTAGGCGTTACTTTGCGGAGATCCATAATAGATACAATAGTAATAATAAAATTATTTTGCTATAATCCTTGCGATCTTTGCGATTTTGTCGTGGAGTCTATCTTCTGATGATGATGATTCGGTTGCGGGGCAAAACGATTGTTGAGTTTGTGATAGTGAACATGTGTAGTGCTTGTGTATTGTAGTGGCAGTGGTGAAGGTCCGTGCATGTGTTTTTACGAATCCTGCATGTAACGGGTATGGAAAAACGGATAGTCAACTGTACATTTAGCATTTTATATATTTTCTATTTACTGTATAGCGGTTTATAGCAAAGTAATTTTATTATTACTTTTGTATTTTGTCACATGATTTGGCTACGTATTTTACGACCGGCCGCCTGTCTGACGTCAACTTACCTTAGTTGCCTTTTACGACACCTCGGTAAGAAATGAGGGTGGTCTATTCTATGCCGGATACCACACGGCATAGCAATAATTTACAAAAAAAAAGTTAATAATTTAGCCCTATTTCATATTTTTACATCATTTCTTTCTTAGAATTGTATGAAAGTGTATCAGTTTCCTTTGTAAAACGAGGGAACAATTATCACTCTAAGTCAATTTAAATAAAAATCACACATAATAACACTCCCTTCCCTAAATATCCCCACGAGCGCAACAAGTGTAATCACAAACAATACTTATAATGTAGGGAGACACCCTCTTTTTTACCCTCGACACACACTTGTCACGGCATGGGGTATTTTAAACAGCGCAAAGTGCATCTTCCTTGAAATTTATTCTTTGAGATCGTTGATTCCGATGGCTGAACTTGGTTTTTGCATCATCCACGCGTGGGAATGTGGTGAACCGTGATAAATCGGACCTGTAAGTTAAACAAGTCATTTATCATATGGTTAATTAATTAATGAATATTTTTTTTTACGGGGTGTCGTGTGAATATCCTTATTTCTTATCGAGGTATCGTAAAAGGCGACTAAGGAAAGTTGACGTCAGGCAGGCGGCCGGTCGTAAAATACGTATCCAAATCATGTGACAACATTTTTGTAACATGTTGTGCCGACCCCACTTAGAGTAGGATAAGAGCAGGAGAATGATGATGATTTATTTTTTAAGGGAAACAAATAGTACATAAAAATACTTAATAGCTAGGAAAAAATATATAAACCACTTAACCAATGAAGTTTCCACTAGTTTATAAATACATGTAAAAGCTAACAGTAAAAGGAAAAATTATGAATACTAAATAAACATTACATATAGAAAGAAAAAGAAACAATTATTTATATGTGTTATGTTAATGTACTTAAAAAGCCATAATTTATTAACTAAGGCACTTCTCAAGCTGTGATAGCCCAGCGGTAAGACCGTGCGACTCTTACGAGCAGGTAAGGTTCAAACCCCGGCCACTTACGAGTTTTACTGTAAAAATTGTGTGTCTAAATGATATTTGTATATGACACGTTTTTCGGTGACGGAAAACATCGTAAGGAAACCTGCATATCTCTAGAGAATTATGGGGATATATGTAACCCACCAATCTGCTTCCATCCAATCGAACTTTTTCTCCGAAAAAGAGGAGGCCTATACTTCTGGTACTTCTGAGTATAGGCCTCCTTAGTATCCTAGTAGTTGTTATTTTACTAAAATACTTCATGAATCTTATAATCCGAACAATTAGAGGTCGTATGTGCAAGTAAAGCCAATATAAAACGCTAATAATATTATATAATTGTTAAATTTAAAAAAAACGATTATTGCAGTAGTTCGCTTATAACTTCTCTTTAGTCTTGATATTTTAGTATATTTGGACAAGCAGCTAAAACAATCTAATTTGTTACCATAAACCAAACGGGCGCACACTAAATCCATACTTACTAATATTATAAATATGAAAGTCTGTCTGTCTGTTATGCATTAGTGGCTAATCGTTTAAAGCGATATTGATGAAATTTGGAAAAATAGAGGCCGTTATTCCGTGGACTTCCGATGAGTTATTTCCGTATACAACCTTATTTTTCACTTTCTAAGTTTCACCCAATATAAAGCCGGAAGTTTCGCTAGTATATGAGTTTTTGTCTGAAGGAAGCGAAACCCAAACCTTTTTATTTGCCAATCTCACAAACTTCCGTTTCGCCCTGACTTATAGTGTACTACATACTCTACCAAATTTCGAGAATCTTATAGTATTCCAATTTGATAAATAAATAAAGTTGCTGCGTTTTACTCTGCCGTGTGGTCCGGCAGATTAGAATAGACCACCCTCCGTTCTTACCGAGGTGTCGTAAGAGGCGACTAAGGTAAGTTGACGTCAGGCAGGCGGCCGGTCGTAAAATACGTAGCCAAATCATGTGACAACATGTTTGTAACATATTGTGCCGACCCCACTTAGAGTGGGATAAGTGCAGGAGAATGATGATGCTGAGTTTTACTCGTAATATCATCAATTACATAAATAAAATACCATAATAGAGAAACATTAGTCGAACATTGCCTAGGAAAAAAATAACTACGAAAATTTCTAATTCACATGGAAATATCTCTAACGAGATACGTTTAGTATATGTATGATACCTCATCTATCATTTAAACCCTTAAAAATTTCTCGAAACCCACGTTAATTATCGCCCGAACCATCCAACATGATACTATGATTACCATAATTATCAAAAACCCAAAAATCCTTCCTAACACAATCGCTCCTAATAATCTCAAAATGCCCCTAATAGACATTTAATTACATCCTCGAGTTCCACTGACCCCTTTTACACTTGTTTACATCTTCATCCCCCACCCCAAAAACGCGCTGAACCATCTAAATGGAATGTTTAATTCCAATATACTTACGATTTATTATAACAAAGCTGAACGGGATCGATCTACCGCTTGCCATCTGTCGTCTTTCCGAATCGCATCAAAAAAAGCTCAATGTGCGAGCAACCCTGGGAACCTAGGAACGGAGAGCATTCCCACGAACAACCCCTCAATTTTCAATAACCAAATTAGCGTTTGCGTTACCCTATTTCGGATATGAAGGAGTCGTGAATCTATTCATCGGTAAAAAATGTTCTTCGTCCCGCTTGTTTGACAGGGAGTATTGTATTTTCATCCCCTTCGAATGCACGTGTTCGGAGATCGTATATTTAATCTCGCGGGCGAGTGTGTGCGTGGAGCGCGACCGGAGCACCTGTCTCCTCTCGCGCATCCCATTGGCCGATTGTCACTATCACCGCTACACTGATTTCTTTTTAAACAAAATTTTTTTGTAACACTCTCGGGACCCCCGATGAAAAAATGCTACATGTTTGGACGAGTACGCCCGAATATTTCGTGCGTAGGTGGCATCCTATGTCTAATCTTTCTTTTTGTAAACAAAATGCTAATGAAGTCCGATTTGAATAATTCAAATACCACATTAAGGGGAAAGGGTAAAAAACATTCTAATAGGGTACCGACATAGATTATCATCATTGATTACTTTCAAGTTTTGGAAGTTTAATGAAGCGTTAAAGTCATAATGTTTCGTTAGAACAAAACATATAATGTCACAATGAAATCACCTTACACAGTATGTACACGTTGTCAGGTGGTTCATTATCGTGACCCCGGCATTTCGCAGGGGCAAAGGGGAAGTCACCCCTGACTTTATAGCCCCATCGCTGTCCTCACGCCACGGTTAATGAATACAATATGATCTTCAATTAACTTAGGGCGCGTGGACCGCGCGTGGTCACTGAAAGAGTTGTTAGTGGTTACCAATGGGGTACATTTCCTGTATAAATAAATAACAAATATAATCGTTGAATACAGAAACGCTTAAGAACCGTTATGCATATCAATAAATATCTTTTTACAATATTCACAATACTCTTATTGTATTAAGAAAAAGAAATGAATAAATTTTATTAAGTTGGAAAACTGCAAAACCTGATACTATATATTGTACTGCTTTTTGAATATTCTGAGTTATATTCTAGTATATTAAAAGTTATTAGTAAGTAAAGCGTAATTGGTTTTATTAAATCATGATATTTTATAACAAACTTTCACAAAACCGTTCTATAAAAAGTTATAAAGTACCAACGAACACTAAGAGCTTAGAAATTTGCTAAACTAATCAAAATACATCTTTCACTGTTTTATCTCCGTCTGAAATTAATAACGAAAATGTAATTGGTTACACAGTTAATATGAGTTACTCAATTAACAATTAACATTTACATAATCTCTAAAGAACTTATAATGGTAATAACGTAGACCACTACGGCGTAGAGCTATATACAGTTCAATAAACACATTTACAAGAAAATATTTCAATTCTATTAAACTTTGTTGTGTGGAAACTTAGTGCAACAAATAAAAATGATATGGCATTTTTGTATTGATGAAAATTATAATGGAATCAAAAAAACATCAACAATCACACACGGAGAGGGGAGCTTTTCACGCACGCGAGGCCTTTATGCCGGGGGCGGCCGGCCCACTATAAATACCGGCGCGGCTCGATCAGCCCTACATTCCCGCTTGTATTCTCACTAGCAACACACGTTCTCTATAATCTTATCAAAATGTCTTACTACGCGAACAACGAATATATCATCGCGACAAACAACTCGATCAACGAGAACAAATACAACAGTGAAAAGATGAAAAACAGTGGCCTCAAGGCGCTACTGAAGCCTATCATGAAAATGATCAAGAAAACCACGAAGCGTGCTCCCGTCAAGGACACGTGCGTTGAGGAAGATCAGAACGCGTGCAACGAGGCCTTGGAGAAAAAGATCTACAGTGAAATGGACGCGTGCCAATCTGCCGCATTCCTCGTCACCAACGAAGATAACTCGTACGACCTCGTGCCTATTGCCCGTGAAGATTTCTACATTCCTGTTCACTTCGCCAGAACTGATGCCGGCACCTTCTTCTGGACCACGGTCTCCAAAACTGAAGCTGACTTCGCCGCTGCCCACTGCTACACTGAATGCCAAACCGCCGAACAGCAATACCCTCTATTCCACGATCGTTGGGTCCAAGCTTGAATAATTCAAACGACCGTTTCATCCGTGTCTTCCGTGAAACCAGTGCCTTGGTTTCGACAACCGTCTGTGATGTTAGCTTTAAATTATTCTATAGTGCCATAAATAATTAGGAATAGGAACCGTGATAGATCCAGTAAAAGCTTTAATTGTATTTTTCACTTGGTGTTGTGATATTTTGATATTGTATAAAATTAGTTGTAGGCGTAGCGATCGTATGTACTTCCAAGCTTTAATTGTTTTAGAGAATAGTAATTTATATATTTATGTTGTAAACGAGTCAATGACTTGAATCCGTTGAAAATAAAACAATAATTGAAATATAATTTACTCTCTTTTCTTTACCCCCTTAATATTACGAATAAAATTTAGTATAAAACTTATTGCATTCTTGGGCTACATCGAATTATAACTTAATTGATATGTTAAACAGTTATTCGTAAGCAATAAAACGTAGTAGAGTTGAAATGCTATCGACTCTGGAATCTGTATTCTGTAGTCAAACTTGTCTGACCAGATATTAAGAAAAGGCGACGGCGCGAGCCATTACGTATAAATATACTATAACCGTATAATACGCAGCATGGCAAATGTTGGGACAAACATTCGATAATGGTGGTCAGTTGAAGAAACTTGAGGCAAACTTTGGCGCCAATGGATAGCCCGATACAAGACCGGTCGGCCCATACTTGGCTAACAACATTTCTTGCGCCCGCGCACGTGCAGGGCCTGAGGCGGTCCGCTACTGGGTTTTTAATAGTGGCTGTTTGAGATGCTTTTTGTTTTTTGTTCTTCGGCTTAATGACCGATTTAGGATATTAAGGACTACACGCAATAGGATGGAACCAATGAAATAATCCATATTTTTGTTATTAAAATGCAAAAATATAATTAATTAATATTAGTTTACTACTTTTTTAAACATACAAGCAACTGATAGATGTGATTTATTATGGTTGATATTCGATTTAATAACGGTATTGAAGGGCTAACTAATTTAAATTATTTTAATTTGGCTTATTGTAATGCCGATTATATAGATTATGTTTATGGCGATATCAATAAATATATTATTTATTAGTGTCCTTAACAATTTTATGTATTATTAATATAGCGCACTAAAAAAAACCCTTTTAACAAATTTAATAAGCCCAAAGTTCGTTTGCCACAAAAAACAAATATCCATATAACTTCCACAAATGACTGGCTACCATGTTGAATTGCTAAACTGATTGTTTATGTATTAAAGGACCCATTGTCGCCTGACGAAGCAATTGTTTTAATAAAACTTTTTTTTTCAAAAACCTGTAAAAATTTGCACTTAATAAGGTAAAATCATGTACAAAAGTAATAATAAAATTATTTTGCTATAATCCGCGATACAGTAAATAGAAAATATATATAGTGTTAAATGTATAGTGGACTATCCATATTTTCATACCCGATACGTGCAGGATTCGTAAAAACACATGCAAAAACCTCCACCACTTACACCACAATACACAAGCACTACACACGTTCACTATCACAAACTCAACAATCGTTTCGCCCCGCAACCGAAACATCATCATAAAATCATATATATAAGTATATCGGTTTTCTAACCGGGTTGGTAAGAAATTTTGCTTTTACCATTTAGCAATTAATGGTAACAGCAATTCTTTCTTACTCGGGAGCCAAAATAAAACTAGATCGTTGGCAGTTCACAATGAACTCTGGTTGACAACTAATGATACAGACAGAATAATGTGCATATTAATAATATGCACATATTAATATTAATAATATTAATTATATGCACATTATTCTTTAAAAAATATTGTTTAATACACTTATATTTGAAATATACTTTACAAAATGCGCATTTTCGGTATACCTACATACCTCAGATTTCCGTTTCATTAACAAAACGTAATTTTTGTTCTTACTTAAAACCACTTTCTCAACTTTACCTTGAATTCAATAAAGCATATCAAAAACATTCCTCTCATCCAAATCAAGATACGTAAGTTTCCAATATACAAAGTTAAGCGTAAAAAGTCAGCCTGGCGTGTCTCGACAAGTCTCAACCTGTTGCGAAATTCAGCTCAAGGCGGTTCCGACTTGCTTTCAACTTTTACGTATAAAAAAGAAAAAGCTTTGCACAAAAGCGAATGAGGAACAGTGTATCGCCTCTACTGTTATTTTACTATAGATTGATGACAATAACCGTGAATATTTATTGTGCGCACGTGCAATTACAAAAGTATTTCATTTATTCATGGTACAGTATAAATAAATTAATTGTATTCAAAAATCAAGAGAACACATTTTATACTTAACGCATTGTGTAACTTTGTATACCAAAATTTAAATATCATTTTAATAGTTACTTTTGTCGGGGAAAGGATTCCATAATTCCACAAATAAGTAAATAATTAACAAACTACCTGATCTACCAAGGCTCTCTTTAAGGAATCGATAATAAATCATATCAGCAATTTAACCCAAAAGAAATTTAAAAAAGTATCAAAAGCTCGATGCAAAATAGAAAAGTATAAAATATTATAAAAAATATTTAACTTTGTAACAAAGTTCAACGAGCGGTCTGTTTAAAAAAATTACAGATATTTTTTAGATTCTATGAATAAGCTAACAATTAATATAATATTTATGTTCAAAACTGAGTTATAAATTTAAAAGCAATAAATATGTTATGTAAAAAATATCCTGATCAAATATTTGTCTTTTATCATCGCTAGGTTTATACTGAAAGCAAATTTTTAAAGAGAGAAAACATATAATTGAAATAATTGTGAAATAAATTTATCAACGTAAAACTACTCTCAATATTCTTAATAGTCATATCAATAATCAAAATATGCAAATCGTAACCTTTGCTAATACCGAATTATGAGGCGAACTACGTACGAAACGATAAAAGTGTGGGAAACGAAAAACTAAATGCAAATTTGCATACGAACTATTGCCACAACTTTTACTAAAGTCGTTATGTAGATAACCGCAAACCTGATATGCTAAACGGACGGTATTGATTAAGAGTCGCCAAGGAGTACCGCTAGGCGCACAGTTGTCATAATCAGTAGACGTATGCGTAGGTAGAGGATGTAGGGCTGTCATCTTATCTGTGTAGCATTTGCAGAATTAAAAAGTATAGTACAGGAAAATAGGGGGAAATAAACACAGAAACTATCAACCATGCATGCCCGCAAGTAAGGTGTAGCAAAGTATGACGATGCTCTTAAGAAAATCATGCTTCTAAGGGAGCAGAAGGAATAGAAAAAAATGTCAGAGAAGGAAATTAAAGCAACGGTCAGACGACAAGGCACGACGGAATGCATATGCGATCTGATGGTAATTGATAAGAAAGAAAAAAAAGAAAACACATTTATTCATTCATGCGCTACACACGATGCTATAAAATAACATAAAAGTTTACAAAGATATATATCCAACTTATGTTTAACAATTATTTCAAAAATATATTGAAAGAGGAGTTTTTTTATCTGTTCAAGTCGGGCACTCGCTACCAGTACAGAGCTAATAAGGTTCCGGAATGGATTTGACCTCCTCGTGGTAAAAAAGGGCTGTTATCTAATATATCATTAAGTTACAAGTTACCGTATTGACACTATGTCAGTAGATATAACATTTTCGAGGCACTAATCAAACGATGGCAGACTCCACGGAGTCAGTCAGCTTAAATGAGTAATAGGAAGCCGCTGGATTCAATGGGCATATAAGTAGAAATCCTTAGACCCATTTTTAGTGGAGGTTTTTTAGTTGAGTATTAGTTGAGTCGAAAAAGTGGATTAAATCAATATACACATATTTAATTTTAGTGATGACATAACACATCAGGAAGGACTAAAAAGGATTAGAGAGTGATATCGTAACTCAATTTATTTTCGTGAGTTTAAACTTTAACTAAACATCAAATTAAAATCATGAAAGAAATGTGACTCGCAAGCAACTTAAAGCATCACAATTCAACTCATTCATTCTTTTAAGGCCTCAAGCGATTCTCCTTTTTAGTATAATTATAATTAAAATTTACACACACAATTCATTATTTTACTTTTGTCTATAACTGAAATGACTCATTCATCAAATATACGATTAATGTTGTAAGTAGTAAGTAGTAAATTCATTTAAAAAATCAACAGTAATAACAATATAATGTTTTTTTAGATAAAAATCTTTCTTATAAGAAAACTGTTTACGCTTCTTTTCTAAATTAGATTTAGAATGGCAACCCTGATCAGGTCCGGTATAATAATACCATACACGGCGCTCTCGTTGGAGCCGTGAGAAATTTCGGCAGATGTACAATTCTCGACGATACGACTTGAGCGCGTATCTTTTTTTCTTTTTTTTTTAATATTAAGGTCCAACGTTATGGGTCTGAGTCATCGGCATTGTTACCTCATGCACGTGTTTATCGGACGTTCGGGTTAGAAAGGATTTTTTGCAACCCCTTATTCTGAATTCCGCAACTCTTGCGATATTTGGGTTAATTTTTTTAACAAACCAATTTCAAATTCAGCGCACTTCGTACACGTGCATTACAATTGTTGGTTTGTATGCATAGACATTTGGAAAGAAGGCTTAATAGTAGACAAGGACCTTCTTTGTTATTGATAATGGTTTTTCGATATTTTACTTTTAAATAAAGTAGCAACAATTGCACCAAATTATCTACAGCCTATCTTCTATTACGCGTCATCGGTATATTCCTTATAGTAAAAAAAAGTAAAGTAGCGGCCTGTTACAATCCCACTACTGGGAATAGGCATCCTCTCTCCGTTTCTGGAGAGAAGGGTTGGAGCTAAGACCTACCACGCTGCTCCAATGCGGATTGGTAGGTTACACATATCTCCAGAATTCTCTAGAGATATGTAGGTTTCCTCACGATGTTTTCCTTCACTGAAAAGCGTGTGATAAATTGCAATTGCCAAATAGACACATAAGTTTTAATAGAAAAACTCATTGGGGCCTGCCCGGGTTTGAACTCGTGTTCCCCTCGAAAGAGTCGCACGTTGGGCTGTGATAGCCCAGCGGTGAGACCTTATATTAGTTATAAAAAAAGGCTATTTTCATTTAAGCGAAATTTTAGTTTAGGAAGGTTATTGTTATTATTATAGGTTTTGTAAGTAGCTTTTTGAAAAACATGCATATTAAAGGATCAGGACGTTTTCGCGCCTTAATTTAACAGGTTATCCTAACCAAAGCTAAAGATTTAAAATAAAAAATAGCTAACCAAATGAATTGTTATCTTATACAAATGATTGCTACGTCGACCAGTTAATTAGTTTTCGATTACAATTAAATTGTTATAATGAAGCTGCCGTTAATATAAATATACCCGCCGTAAGATCCTTTTCAGACAAGTTATATAGCCGTACGGTTTTAGAATTATATATTTCTTTGATAAATATACAGTGATATAACATTACCAAAGTTTCAGATTAAAATGTGTAGATAAATTTTATATAAAACATTAATGATAATTTCCCTACCGCTTTTGATAAAGTTAGCCTTAACTTCCTTTTCATTTATCAACACCTAATTGGTAACATAGCAATATTAAGGAGAAATTATTATTCACACATTATCTACGTAATAAGGAATGTGAAATGAAATGAAATCAAATGAAAATCGTTCATTCTGCAAATACGATACATAATACACACACATATACATATATATATTTATATATAATATATGTATAAATTAATCTTAAAGTATGTAGCTTAGTGCAGAATTTCAATGTGATCTGACAATATTAATAGTTTCACTATACTATTTTATAATAATTATTGGAATAATACTTTGTTTTTTAATTTACAAGTCTATTTCATTGGTTACAAAAGAACATATTTCAAATATATTATTAATCATTTATATTTTAATTATTATTAAAAAAATAATAATCAAACTTGTTTCGAAATAAATGTTACATATAAATTTCGACGTCATAGAAATCCGATTGCTAATGACACTGAAAGAATATTTTATTATTAGTTTTATTATATGTTCACCTCCAATTAATAATAGGGGTGCTTTACTAATACTTTTTAACATATAAAAAAGGTGACTGTGTGTATGAAAGCGGTCTTATACGAACATTAAAGCGAAAATGAAACCCTACGCAATCTAGAGTAATTACCTCCTTATTGCATCACAGTTTTTATGAACAGCCTATATGTAATTATGAACGTATAAAACACCTCTGTGTTAATAAAACTGTGATTCTACATTATAAACTATGTATACTAATAAATATACTCGTATGTGAAGGTTTGTGCATGCATTTTTACGAATCCTGCATATATCAATTATACTTTGCAATTATTCGGATCTGCATAATAACGGTAAAAGTTTAAAAAATATACGTCCTTACTAATTAATATTATAAATGCAAAGTCCGTTAAATTCAGTGCACTTTATTTGTATGAATTTTAAAGGATTTATTTCACTTGAATTCAGAAGAATGATTTCAACGGATTATATTTATTAGAGTATTCTTATATATAGAATAAAAAAACACGTTGTTCGTTAAGGAACAGAAAAGAACACATTGAATTATGAGTATTTTGTAATACCACTGTGATAGTCGAAAGGTGAAACCGCGTGCTTTCTAGAAGGTCATGGGTTCAAATTCCAGATAATAATATTTTCTGTTAAAACTGATGTGTCTTATTCATAATTTATCAAACGCTTATCGCTTAAGGAAAACATCGTGAGAAGACCTGTATGTCTATAGATAATTCTGGGGATATGTATAACCTACCAACCGAATTGGAGAAGTGGGTTGGGTGTCCCATCCTTCTCTCAAAAGCCATCTCTGGTTATTAAAGGACAAAAGTTTTTTATATTCCTCATTATAACTGTTAATATTGTAATGGGACGCAACACGCGTTGAGACCTGAACGTTGGCCCAGTTGGTAGTGGCCATGCCTCCAGTATCGCCGTTCTCAGGTTTGATTTTCGCCGAGAGCCAACACTTTCTACCAACAATGTGTTGGTTTTTCCTGGGTGTATATATGTATTTAAGTATGCATTTAAAGTTATATAAGTATATATTTACCAGTTGTCTGTCACCCATAACAAAAGTATCAAGTTACTTATTTTAGGGACGGACCGTGTGTGTTCAGGTCCCATATATTTATTTATTTATACCCTGCCTTATTAAGGAATTGGTATTGAATATGCCTTTATTTTATAGGTATGTTAACATCTAAATTGTCGTGAACGAAAATACAAAAAAATAATGACGAAAATATTAGCCTCTATATACACCAAGTACCGTGTTCAAAACTAGTCATACATTTAAATATTTCCGAAAGCAAGTTAAATTATCTTTACCTGATGAGATCACCATATTTGCTCAGATGATTGCTTTCATGTCGCGCGTGCGGATTACGAGTATGAGTTGGCACGAATATATTTTTTATAAGCTGTAACCGCAAGTTTGTTCAGCTAAATTATATAACAAAATTTAATCCCTAAATAGTATAAAAATTACCTCTTCTGGTGACAAGAGGGCTGGCTCCTTTTTCGCACAAAGAATCAGCTTAGCGATTCAACGCGGAAACGCTGCTAGCATTCGTGGAATGGTGGTCATTCCACGTGGGTATGATTTGATAGTACTAGCGTGTTAGTAATTTAAGATAGACTTAACTTGTACATTATTGTTGTATCTAAAAAAGACATAAACACCAAAAAAACACAAAAATAAGCTTTAAATTGTATACATTTGCTCAGTATTCTTCTTACACTCACTTTCGTCCCCAAAGAAAGTAAGTTAAAACTCGTGTTATGGATGTCAAAAATTGGTAAATACATACATATATAATTTTAAATACATTTATATACAGACCCAGACTCGAAAAACCAACAATTTGTTTATAGATAACTAGCAGTGCCAGCGACTTCGCCCGTGTCGAAATCTGCGTGTCACAAATTTTTTCTAGAATTCAAATTGTAAACATAAAAGTAGTTATTGTGAGTTAACCATAGAGACATGCTATCGCGGACTTTTTGTAGTAGTTTTACAGATCTACAGTTCTCTAGTACATTACTTTAGCGTATCTCTGCTGGTAACATTAAAGTAATAATTATGAGTTAATTATAAGGGATAAAGACAGTCACTGACCTATTCGTAGTGTTTTTGTAGATCTACAATTCTCTGGTACATTACTTTAGTGTATATATGTTGGTTTACGCAGCGCACGCGACTAAAGCTCCCAGCAAGCAAGTTTTTTAACAACTGCGCGATCTTTTTAACACAATTTAACATAATACCGATATGTACTATTTACCTAAACCATCCGGAAGTATTGCACGATCTTTTGGTGAAAACCGTACAAAGATCCTATCAGTAGATTTTGAGAACATCGATTACATACAGACAGACAGCTTTTTGGGACTTTGATTTATAATATATAGGTATAGATGTTGGTCCTCGGTGGGACTCGAAAGCGCGACCCACGTCGCTGAAGGCAGGGACACTAACAACTGCGCCAAAAGGCTAGTATTGACCACGAATAGTACTCTACTTTTAGCATTACATAGATTTTTTCTAACCGTGAATTATAGCAAATACCTACCATTACAGTTTTAAAAAAAGTGGTAGAGTGAGGCTGATACAAAAAACTTGATATACTGTTTAGGATTTCGTATATGATAAGAATGCGTGGATGCTTTTACACCCTGCACAAGATAGGAATGACTAAATGTAATAAAATAAGAATTTAAATTTAATATAAATTATAAGAATTATTTTGAAAAGAGAAACCGCCGAGTTTCTTGCTGGCTAGCAAGGTAGGAACAGCTTTGCGGACCATCAGTATAGAGTTGACGATTCAAAAGCACTTGTTTATATGTTTACCTGTATAAATATTATGAATTGAATTTGAATTATTTTTGGATTAAATATATATTTCTTTAGTGATTGTACATCATACCTGAGCGAGTCATAAGCGATATCATCTGAATAAATACGATGATCTCATGCAGTACAGCTAAGTTATTTCAAGCCTGTATTATGAGGTGCCTTGATGTTGAATGAAATTACATATTCTTTTATAAAGTAACCAAACAGATAAGTGAATGGATTTCTGTGGCTTTTTTTTCAATTCTGCAACAACTGATTCAACAAATATTACTAATGTTTACAAATGAAACACTGCATTCTTATGATTAAAATGAGTTAGATTTATTTAATCGGACGCCGACTGGGCTTTTAATTTTCTTAGAACTGAAAAAATGTTCTTAGGTCTAACGGATTTAGGTCATTCGAGAAGAACCAGCGAACTCAGAAGTATCGTTGAGAATGCGAGATGATATATCCAAAACGAGCGAAACACGAAAATTCTAGGAATGTTGATGCAGCGGAAGGTTGTTGGTAGAGCTTGTCTAATTTGAAATGGCGCGCCCCACTACTTGACTAGTTAATATAAATATGTAAGTGCTAATTTTTATACTGACATTTTGTCTCTGTAGAGCTATCAACTGTTGCGTGATTTACAATCTGTTTGCAAACGTCGTGGTCTACTATTCGCGTGATTAATCTGGCAACTCTCTCTATACGAAGTAGCGCTGATTGTTTGAAAAATACGTCCGCCTCCTTACGCATTCGGAGAAAATTAAACTAGTTGAACAACAAATCGAGAACAACCGTTCCTTACCAACTGATTGACTAATACAATTGGATTTTTATCTGTTTTTCGTACATATTTTAAATTTACTTGAGTGGGTCAATACGAGAGTGGGGCGCGTTATTTTAGGTAAGAAAAGCTCTATGACTTTAACTAGTCATCCCACAGTCAGGAATGTAGGAAGATGGCACGACCGACTAGCGTCAAGAAACTAAGAGCTATAGAGTATATTGTACAAACACGAAAAATTTGCACCAAAAATACAAATAAACGCTCTCACTTCATCATAGTATTGATCAGTAGGCGACTTAGCTATCAGGGCTTCTAATAGTCGTAACAAACGCTTTTTACAGCTATTTTTTCTCTAAACTAGTACCATGCCGGTACTAGTTTAGATATGGTTCAGAGAACTGACACTCTAGCAACTTACAACACTTTTTAACGCTATTTTCCCTCTAAACCAGGGCTTCTTAAACTTTTGTCATTCACTACCCCATTTATGATTGCGAGTTTCTTGACGACCCCATATAAAAGAAATATAAATTAATATTTTTTGATGATTTATTTATACATTTACATATACATATGAAAATATATAGTTTTAGAATTCGTTTTGAAACATACACAACTGTCGGTGCGGATAGCTCAAAACTTTCAACAAATGCGCGTGTCTAGACGCTGCAAGTCCACTGTATTCCGCCAAATCTAGTGATGTTATAAAATGGTATATATAAATATTTGACATTAAAATCTCTCGACCCCAGAATTTTGCAACGTATAGTTTGAAAAGCCCCGCTCTAAACAATAAACAAGACAAGTTTGTTTCTGGATTTCGACCCTCATTAAGAATTAATATAAGAATTCACGGCTAATGATCTTCACTCCACGTTATTCTTAGGCGTGGTTCAGCTTTATATTTCCTTCCCTTAGCTGGTAGAGATCTCTGTCAAAAGGATAAGTTGTCATTTTTACTCTGTTTTATTTTTTTATTAATAATGTTTTTCTTATTTTTTTTATGGTACATAAATAAATAAATAAAGTACTGTCCCGTTAGTAGAACTCTTAACCTCTTTTTTTCATTTTGCGCAATGCCAATAATTACTTAATTTGCAATTATTATTCGTCTATGCCAATTCTCGCTATCTGTATTTCAGCATATTAATTGGCAAAAGAAAATAACTTATCTAAATAGTGTCAATAACCCAGTTCAAATAAGGATCACGTCTCTACATTATAATAGTTTATAATAATTTAATTCAACACATTACGAACAAATGACGGCAATCGAGATATCGTTGTATTAAAATATATATTTCTTAAATTTTAATAAATGAGATATTTTAATTTCGAAACATTAATCGTTCTTATTACCCTAAGTAGGCTTGATGATTTATGTTACAAAATTCTTCTTCTTCTTCGTCAGCCGATGGACGTCCACTGCTGGACATAGGCCTCTTCATGGGATCGCCACACCACACGATCCTGCGCCGCCCGGATCCAGTGGCTCCCTGCGACCTTTTTGAGGTCGTCTGTCCACCTCGTAGGGGGTCTACCGACGCTGCGCTTTCCGGTGCGGGGTCGCCATTCCAGCACCTTAAGACCCCAGCGCCCATCGGTCCTCCGCACTATGTGCCCCGCCCAGCGCCACTTCAGCTTCGCGACACGCTGAGCTATGTCGGTGACTTTAGTTCTTCTACGGATCTCCTCATTTCTGATTTGATCTCGTAGAGACACTCCGAGCATAGCTCGCTCCATCGCCCGCTGAGTGACTCTGAGCTTTCTTATAAGGCCCATAGTGAGCGACCACGTTTCGGATCCGTAGGTCATCACTGGCAACACGCACTGTTCGAAGACCCTGGTCTTCAGACACTGAGGTATTTTGGACGAAAAGATCTCGCGTAGCTTCCCGAACGCTGCCCATCCGAGTTGGATTCGGCGACTAACCTCTTTCTCGAAATTGGACCTACCCAGCTGGACCGTATGTCCCAGGTATATGTACTCGTCTACAATTTCGAGTGCAGAGTTCTCAACGATGACCGGGTGGAGCGGAACATGTGAGTTGGACATGATTTTTGTCTTACTCATGTTCATTTTAAGGCCCACCTGCTGAGATACTCTGCTGAGGTCGTCGAGCATTGTGTTAAGGTCCTCCAGACAACCTGCCATAACGACTATGTCGTCGGCAAATCTAAGGTGAGTGATGTACTCGCCGTTGATGTTGATGCCGTATCCGTTCCAATCCAAAAGCTTAAAGACATCTTCCAATGCAGCGGTAAACAGCTTCGGGGAGATAACATCTCCCTGTCGCACACCTCGCCGCATTTGGATTGGTCTCGTAGTTTTATCTTGGATACGGACAGACATTGTGGCGTTTTCATACAAACACTTCAACACTTGGACGTACCGATAGTCGATTCGGCATCTCTGGAGCGACCTTAACACAGCCCATGTTTCCACCGAATCAAAGGCCTTCTCATAGTCCACAAACGCCAAGCAAAGTGGCTGGTTATACTCCTCGGTTTTCTGTATAACCTGCCGCAGCGTGAATATGTGGTCTATGGTACTATACCCTTTTCGGAAACCGGCTTGTTCGGGAGGCTGGAAGTCGTCAAACCTACGAGCGAGACGATTCGTTATGACTCTCGAGAACAGCTTATAAACATGATTCAGCAGCGTGATGGGTCTATAATTCTTCAATAAGGTGTTATCACCTTTCTTGAAGAAGAGAACCACCACGCCCCTGTACCATGCTTCCGGCATAGAGCCTTCGTGAATGACGGAATTGAACAATCGCTGAAGGACTTTAAGTACCGGTTTACCACCCGCCTTCAGGAGTTCGGTAGTGATTCCGTCATCACCTGGAGCCTTGTTGTCCTCAAGTTGTTTGAGAGCCATACTAATCTCGTATAAGCTGACGTCCGGGATATCTTCGGTATAGTGTCGGGTCAACTTGGCTCTTGGGTCTTTTGCCAAATTGAAAACAGGCTGTTGTGTTGAGGTGTATAACTGCCCATAGAACCTCTCAACCTCTCTCAAAATCTCAGGACGAGATGAAATGATACTACCAGTATCGGTCTTCAATCGCGTTAACTGCCTCTGCCCAATAGACAGATCTCTTGCGAACACTTTTGAGCCCCTGTTACGCTCAATAGTATCTCGAATGTGTTTGGTGTTGAAGCGTCGCAGGTCGCATTTCTGCGCCTTAGAAATCTGTCTATTGATCAGACGGTAGCGCGTCGCATCTACTGAAGACTGTAGCCTCATTTCGTTCCTCTCATCCATGAGCTTGAGAGTCTGGGTCGAGAATTTATTGGGTCTTTTACGGTGTGTCTTATAAAATTTAGACCCCACCGTATGAACAGTTTCCACCAGCCTGTTGTTTACATCGTCCACAGAAGCGCAGTCAGCTAGGCAATCAAAACGGTTCATTAGCTCGAGTTGGAACTTCTCGGGGTTTTGGATATGAGCTCGAGTTGGTCGGAGCGTAGACTTCACCAGTCTGGATCTTTCCAGCTGTACGCATATATTCAATGTGCCTCTAACCATGCGGTGATCACTCCCGGTCTTAACGGTGTTGATCACAGAGAATCATTGAAGAGATCATTGAATATATGACGCCTGGTCGACATGATGAAGTCGATCTCGTTTCTCGTGGAACCGTCGGGACTGATCCAGGTCCATTTTCGATGCGGCCGCTTCTTGAAGAAAGAATTCATCATGTAGAGGTCCTCTCTCTCCAAGAAATCGGCCAGCATCTGGCCCCTGTGGTTCCGTTGCCCATATCCAAATTGCCCTACTCTCACCTCTGTGCCGTTTCGCTTGCCCAGCTTTGCGTTGAAATCCCCCATCACAACAGTGTAGGAGGTTTTGGAGGCATGCATGGCTCTAGATAAATCCTCATACATGGCCTCTACCTCCTCGTCCGGATGTGCCGATGTCGGTGCGTAAACCTGTATGACCTTCAGCGAATACCGTTCGGTAATTCTGAGTATAAGGAACGCGACCCTGCTCGACACACTCTCGACTTGAACAATGTTGTTGACAAGGGACTTGTGGACGAGAAACCCGATACCACCCTGGGACTGTTGCTCTCCCTCCCGGTAGTAAAGCAAGTTGTCGGATTTTAGGATCATCGTATCCTCCCCCTCTCTTCGGACTTCGGATAATCCTATCACATCCCACCGCAACTTGCTTACTGTTTCTTCCAGCTCGAGTATCTTTTCGTCTTCCCTCAAAGTGCGTGCGTTGTACGTTGCCAGGTCCAGTCGTCGGGGTTGGCAGCGGAATCTCTTCCGGAGATTCTTGACACCCCCTGCCCCGCCGTTACCCAAACCGCTGCCAGAGCTGGGAATAGCGGAGCTGCCGGGAACTAGGGGCTGTGGTTTAATTTGTGATGCCATGAAGGTTTTGCCGGTAATCACCACGCTTGGCATGCGGGTTGGTGATCGCAGTGCTGACCGTTTTGCACCGACAGTGCTGCTGCCCACTGTCGGTCTGGTATTTAGGTCAGCAAAAAATGAAATGGTTATACCGCCATTTATCGGTCGTCAGAGCCTCGTCGGTTGATATGCAGGGTGCACCGCGTGCAGGTGAGGTTGACAATTGAGGAGACTGATTGGGACGAGCCTCCCCCTTACACCCCATGTTACAAAATTAATCAATATTAAAATATACAAGGATAATATAATTAAACTCATTTGAAACCGTAACAGTAGGTATGTGTAAAACCGTCTTATTTTGTATAATTTGCGTTATCTATACTTATTATAAAAGAAAGTTCCAAAAAGCTGTCAGTATGTAATCGATTTTCTTAAAATCTACTGAACGGATTTTTGTACAGTTTTCATCAAAACTGACTACTGTTACTTCGGTACTAGAGAATTGTAGACCTATATCCGCGATAGCATGTCTCTATCTGTTAT
This sequence comes from Morpho deidamia, assembly GCA_947086505.1. Lineage (NCBI taxonomy): Eukaryota > Metazoa > Arthropoda > Insecta > Lepidoptera > Nymphalidae > Morpho > Morpho deidamia. The sequence goes on along the minus strand of CAMTZC010000026.1, from coordinate 11,600,479 downwards.
CTCACAATAACTACTTTTATATTTAAAATTTGAATTGTAAAAATCGTTTATGACAAATTGAATTACATATAAAACATTTTAGACGCAGAATAAGGAATAGGATTCTCAAAAAAAAAGGGTTTTTTAAGTACAGTGATTAGTGAAGAAAACATTGCAAGTGAATCTAAAAATGATATTTATATTTTTAGTCTAAAGACATTCTGATTAAAAATTGTGTATTCACTTCATATTAGGTCATTTATAACCAGTGAACTAGGCGGCCATTATTATTTAATATAACGAATAGAAAATAATTTACAGAATTAGACATTACTTTGCGGATATCCATAATATAAAAGTAAAAATGCACAAAACAAATAGTAATAAGCATAAAGATCCACACAAAACAATACACAAAACGATACAAATAACACACGTTCACTATAACAGACTTCAAAATCGTTTCGCCTCGCAACCGAAGCATCATCAGGCAAATAGACTCTTGAACTCTTATTGCGACTCAATTGAAGACGTAAACGAAATTATTTTGCTTTTTCATACTATGACGTCTTAAAAACGCACACTTTAAGTCGTTGCCGAATGGCGTTCGGAATTCGTCCTAAGAATATGTAAGTAAAAGACACAGAGTTATCTATAGTTCATATAACGTTATCCTTTTCAAACATTACGACCCCAATGCAATTCACACTTCATGGTACGAAACGAAAGCGGTTCGCGGTCGTCGTTTACGTATTCATTGAGTCGCAATAAGAGTTCATGGTATGCCTGCAGGTATTTTTACGAATTCTGTATGTATCAGATATGAAAACAGATAGTCACCTTTACATTTAGACATTTTTTACATTTAGCATTATATATTACTATTTACTTAATCGCGAATTATAGCAAAATAATTTCATTATTATCTTGTAATATGTATAAATGCTACAATGTCAATTATATGAATTATCGCGTTGACGTCACGACTTACGATAACTATGATTGCACCAGAACTTACTAGTGACAACTAAATGAACAACCAGGAAATGATTATGCATTTACGTCATAGTACTACAGTAAATAAAATGACTTATAAAAAAAATCAAGTGAACGTCAAATGTGCATGCTATCACACGTCATAAACAACTGGTGATATCTGCAACTTCGTTTGCCCCAATTTAAGCTTTTATGTACCAGAATTTCTTATTCCTTCTCATTACTGGCCCGTTGGCGCAGTGGGTAGTGACCCTGCCTTCAGCTCCGCTAGTCGTGAGTTCGATTCCCGCCGAGGGCTAACTTTTTCTATAAACAATGATTTGTTGCTTCGAGTCTAAGTGTATGTTTGTATTTAAGTATGTATTTAAAATTATATATATAGTATATCTACCAGTTGTCCGTGACGGACGACCGTGTATGTAAGTGTCCTATATATTTAGTACTTATTTATCACTAATTTCAGCAATAATGGAAAAATCGTATGTGTTACACCGGTTAATTCTTATGTGCCGCTTGTGCCCAATTTCATCAATATCGGTCTAGCTGATTAGTCATGAAAATATCATGTAAGACAGACTTTCCTATAATTTATAGAATAAGGCGTTAGTTTCTGGAGATCCATAATGCAAAAGTAATAATAAAATTATTTTGCTATTATCCGCGATAAAGTAAATAGAAAATATATATAATGCTAAATGTATAGTGGACTATCCGTTTTTTTCATACCCGATACGTGCAGGATTCGTAACACATACACAAACCACCACCGCCACCACAATACAGAAGCACTACACACGTTCACTATCACAAACTGAACAATCGTTTCGCCCTGCAACCGAAGCATCATCAAGATATAGACTCCAGACAAAATCGCAAAGCTTTTCGCAAACAAATGCAAACAGACTTTCCTTTTGATAATATTAGTATGCATTATCAATAGAATATTAATAATTAATATGTTTTTAGTCGCAGATATTTTTTAATACTGTAAAAGAATGTGAAATGCGGTGAATAGTGCATACAAATTCTAGAAATATTGGAAAACAGCCTTTAGTTATCACGATGACGATTAAGATGAGTTTGAGAAAACTAAGCAACACCAATGATTGGTCAGCCTTTCGTTTTGTCTATTTTTTCTTTGATACGAGATGATATGATACTGCATATCTCTGGAAAATTCTGGGGATATATGTAACTTACTAATCCATATTGAAATAGCGTGGTAGGTTCTAAATTCCAAACGTTATCTCCAAAAACGGGAGAAAGGAGGCCTATGCCCAGCAGTGAGATAATAATAACAGTAAACCACTCCACTTTGCCACTTTCTTCTCGCATAATATAACCACTACATCACTGAAGATGTCAAGATATTTCCAAAATTCCCACGCTACACTACACTAAACTTTTACATAATTTTTAGATATGTTCTCTGTTCATTCATATTTAAATTTACATATAATAAGAATAGTTTACGTCATTAATGTTGTGATTTTTTCACTACAAATTTATACATATGTTTTAACTCAATAAACATAAATAGGTCCCAGTAAAAATAATGTCACAAAAAATCTTTATCAGAACAGTTACTTCCCGTTAGAGATCACAAAATTAACTGAACATATAACGTTACTATTCTCAAAATTTATACAGCATTCACCCTCGTTAGTTGCAAAATCGTAATCTTTCTCACGATCCCCAATAATAATAAACTTTGACCTGAAGACACCATTGTTCTCAAAAGAATTGTCTTGCGAAATTCCGCTCCCCTTACATTGAGGCAATACTAAGTGCGGAGTGTTGCCGTTAGATGGTGTTGCCTTATTAAAATTTAGAAATAATAATTTTTGCTAGAGCTAGATCTTGCTAAATAAAAAGGACTCCCCTATTGCCTTATGAATACTCATAAAACACTGTTGTAATAATTACAACGTTGCAATTAACGTTATTGCAAAATTATTTCAACTAATTCCAGAAATAGTTCTTATTTTTTTTATAATTTACAATTATTTTTATCCTAGCTATGGAGCGGCCAGTGTTAGTCCTAAGTATTAAACTCTTGGCTTGATCAAATTATTTTTTTAGGTCATTGTTATCATCATCATATTGTTAACAGGATCGCCTTCTCTTTTGATAACATGTAGGTAATAAAATACTGCAGCTTTCTACTATTCCATTTTTTTCAATTTTATAAACAAACTACTATGTTATATTACAATTGACCATTTCTCCGTTTTACGTCTACTCCTATTGACCGCTAGCGCCAGCATGGCCGCCCGTCGGCTTTATTTTATAGTCTCGTCTATGATTTTTAGTTTAGCTATAGACAAATATTTTGGAATAGCTAACAATATACACTTGCGGTTTGTTAGTATCTGATTTGTGATGAACCATCCGAACACAGTCTACTCTATCGTAGGTTAAGATACTCTTTTCTTTTGAGGAAGAAAGTCGATGAGGAAATTTGAATTAAGTTACTGGCAAGATGCGCTGTTTGCGAAGGACTTTGGTGTTTAATCACTTTCACCAAATCATAAATCACCATGAGTTATAATATAAAGTAAAGTAACAGCCTGTTACTATGCCCACTGCTGGGCTAAGGCCTCCCCTCTCCGTTTTTGGAGAGAAGGATTGGAGCTAAGACCTACCACGCTGCTCCAATGCGGATTAGTAGGTTACACATATCCCTAGAATTCTCTAGAGATATGCAGGTTTCCTCACGATGTTTTCCTTCACCGAAAAGCTTGTGATAAATTGCAATTATAAATTAGACACATAGGTTTTTAATAGAAAAACTCATTGGTGCCTGCCCGGGGTTTGAACCTATGTCGTCTCTAGAGAGTCGCACGGTCTCACCGCTAGGCTATCACAGCTTTGTTATAATATAATCCATTCAAAATGAGCTAGGCTACGTTATATTAATGTTATGGATACAAAATATATTTTATATAAAAAGTGTTATTGACGCAAACGGCAATTATCGCCACCATGCGTCAACTCGTGCGGCGCACGCGCTTGTGTTTACGAATAATTTTATTATTCATACAATATCTATTCTAGCGAGCCTTGTTTTGTATATTCGATTTAACCAGTTTGCTATTTGAGAATAATGTTTAGACACAAGGTATTTAATTTCGTAAATTGATACGATTGTTGTAATGCGCTGGTTGACTTGAGATCAGAGATGTGATTCATAATTATCGTCTGGTCTGGTGGGAGTCCATCAAAAGGATATAGTTTTCGAGAATTTCCATTCTTTCATTCCTTCTTTTGATATGGTTAAATAAGCTATAATATATTTTTTATTTAGTCAGCGTAACTATATAAAAAAATAATGTGAGTATATTTAAATTATGATTAATACTTATTTACGGTAAGTTATAGTTTTATTTCTGATGTAATAGACTTAGATCTATTATATCAGAAATAAAATGTAATTTAATTAAATCCGTAGATAGAACTAATAAGAATAGGAGTTTAACTCAACAAAATCAAATCAAAAGTATAACGCAAGTTAGCTTTTCAAGGATATATTAGAATAATTAAAGCTACCACAGGTTCGTAATATTGCTCTTAAGCAAAAGAACCAGCAAGTATCTTGGCGGTCAATCTTTATAACAATTTTAATATACGTAATTAACCTGCAGTCCTGTATGAAGCTGAAAGAATTAAGAAATCCAACCAAACAACGAGAGTATTAACTGATGCCAAATTAACATAAAGAATGATTTATAGAAGCAGGCGTTACTTTGCGGAGTTCTATATTACAAGCAATACAACAGAACTAACTACTTTGCTATAATCCGCACGGGTTAAGTGAATGCATGCAAAGCCAATGTGTATGAAGCAGGCAAAATCTACGCACCTTATACATGCAGGACCAGTCACCACATGCACCCCAAGGCGCAATTCACCAGCAACAACGCACACAAAAGCAGCACACACACCCACCACCACAATCTCGACGATCGTTTCGCCCCGAAACCGAAGCATCATCAGGAGGATAGGCTCCACGACAAAAATCGTACTGCAGTACGTTGTTGCTGGTGAATTGCGCCTTGGGGTGTATGTGGTGGCTGGTCCTGCATGTATAAGGTGCGTAGATTTTGCCTGCTTCATACACATTGGCTTTGCATGCATTCACTTAACCCGTGCGGATTATAGCAAAGTAGTTAGTTCTGTTGTATTGCTTGTAACATAAAGAAATGAATAAGTTAAATAGTCTCAATACAAATGAGATTAAAAAATTATTAATAAATCTACCAATTTCCAATTTCATAATTGGCAGTGACGTCGCGATAGTACTATGACGCGATGCCCGGTGCTCGGGCCGTGGGAACGGCGACAGTTGCGAGCGCCACCTGCCCGCCTATAAAACACTTCCAAAATTCGAATTTCGAACGATTTATTTGACCTTAATTTTTTGTTTGTCTTGACTTATTAACTTTGGCTTTGTTTTGTGTTGGTTATGGTAATTAATAAGAATAGATAAAAAACGAAAATAGACTGTCACTAAAGAGGCGTCAAACTTTGGAGTATAAAATTCAAAATATTTTATTATATCATCAATCCATGATTAAAAACTACTAAAAATATTTTCTTTTATCATTTAAAAAAAATATAATAAATTTTAATTTCAAATAATATAATGCCTACTTCTATATACTTAAGATAATATATAAGTGTGTAAAATGTACCTATCAATAAGGCGAAAATTAAATTTATTTCAGATATATTAATAAACACTTCTTCTTCTTCATCTTCAGCCGATGGACGTCCACTGCTGGACATAGGCCTCTTCATGGGATCGCCACACCACACGATCTTGCGCTGCCTGGATCCAGTGGCTCCCTGCGACCTTTTTGAGGTCGTCTGTCCACCTCGTAGGGGTCTACCGACGCCGCGCTTTCCGGTGCGGGGTCGCCATTCCAGCACATTAAGACCCCAGCGCCCATCGGTTCTCCGCACTATGTGCCCCGCCCAGCGTCACTTCAGCTTCGCGACACGCTGAGCTATGTCGGTGACTCTAGTTCTTCTACGGATCTCCTCATTCCTGATTTGATCTCGTAGAGACACTCCGAGCATAGCTCGCTCCATCGCCCGCTGAGCGACTCTGAGCTTTCTTATAAGGCCCATAGTGAGCGACCACGTTTCAGATCCGTAGGTCATCACTGGCAACACGCACTGGTCGAAGACCCTGGTCTTCAGACACTGAGGTATTTCGGACGTAAAGATCTCGCGTAGCTTCCCGAACGCTGCCCATCCGAGTTGGATTCGGCGGCTAACACGTGAGGTTAACACTTCTTATGAAAACGAAAAAAAAACTTAATTAACCCAAAATATGCGAGTACTTAAAGTATTAAATGATTATTTACAATGACGCTACGTACCGTAATGTTACAAATGTGCAGTCTTCTGGTTTTCTTATCTTTTAAATTCATAAATATTCCATAGATCTGCTTAGGGCATATGTCCGAGTATTTTTTGTGCACGCGTCACCGTTCGCGCGTAAGTGTACCTCGCTCGAGCCATATGCCGCGTGGATCGTGGGAAAGGATCACAGCGTAAACGCAATGTGTGCCAGGCTTTACGCGCCTGTCAACATTTGTTCAAATATAGCAACACATTAAAATTGTACTCAAAATCATTATGGATAAAGTTCCATTTTTAATATAGTATACAAAATGAATGAAAGCAATCATTCTGACCCATATTGTACTGTCGTTTATATTGAGATTTTATTAAAGCGTTGTGACTTTACATAAATACCCTATGATTACTCACGCCAAGTACGCGTGAAAAAATAGTATAGTTTGTTTTGTTAATGAAGTATTTTAGGTGATTTATAGAAGCAGGCGTTACTTTGCGGAATTCCATATTACAAGCAATATAACAGAACTAACTACTTTGCTATAATCCGCACGGGTTAAGTGAATGCATGCAAAGCCAATGTGTATGAAGCAGGCAAAATCTACGCACCTTATACATGCAGGACTAGCCACCACATGCACCCCAAGGCGCAATTCACCAGCAACAACGCACACAAAAGCAGCACACACACCCACCACCACAATCTCGACGATCGTTTCGCCCCGAAACCGAAGCATCATCAGGAGGATAGGCTCCACGACAAAAATCGTACTGCGAACGATTTTTTGTTGATGTTTTTGTACGATTTTTGTCGTGGAGCCTATCCTCCTGATGATGCTTCGGTTTCGGGGCGAAACGATCGTCGAGATTGTGGTGGTGGGTGTGTGTGCTGCTTTTGTGTGCGTTGTTGCTGGTGAATTGCGCCTTGGGGTGCATGTGGTGGCTAGTCCTGCATGTATAAGGTGCGTAGATTTTGCCTGCTTCATACACATTGGCTTTGCATGCATTCACTTACCCCGTGCGGATTATAGCAAAGTAGTTAGTTCTGTTATATTGCTTGTAAGTATTTTAGGCTTAAATTGTATTACAATGTACTTATAAAAACATTTTATAAATTTAATGATTAAATCAAGTTACATAGTTAGTATTTTAATGCAAGAAAATATCGCATAAACGAATATCATATAACGAATAATATAAAACGAATATCAGTTGCAAGTATTTAAAAATAAATATTTTTACTTTATTTGTTTTACTTATCAAATACCTGGCACTTAAAAAATGTGGTAATAAATATCCATGATTAAAGAAAAAATTAATTATACATACGAGCAATCTAATGATACGCATAAATATTGATATGGGAAGAAAAAGAATAAAAACTAAGGAGGGGAGACGCGCAACTGGCGCGAGCGATCGTGGGAACGCGACCAGTTCCAAATAGGTAAAGAACGCCTTAGAAAAGGTGCAATTCTTTTTTCTCAACATTTTTTTGAACTAATGGCGACCATATGTAGGAATTAGTGGCGAGTGAAATTTGAAATTATAACGAGTGGAATTCGATATTCTCAGATAAGACATTCAACAGATTCTTCTTCTTTAGGTGCCTCTCCAACTAGTGAAGGTTGGCAGTCAGCTCTGCATATGCCTTCCTATTTATAGCTAAATGGAAGAGTTCGGGTGCGCTCTTAATGCCCGTCCATTCCCGGATGTTTCGTAACCAAGATTTCCTTCTACGACCAGGTCTCCTCTTTCCAGCAACTTTTCCCATCATTATCAACTGCAATAATTCGTATCGTCGATGCCTGAGTACGTGACCCAGGTATGCAACTTTGCGTTGTTTGATGATTAGGAAAAGTTTGCGTTTTTGTCCAACTCGCCGTAGAACGTCCTCATTGGTTACTTTTTGAGTCCATGATATAGACATCAAACGTCTGTATGCCCACATTTCGAATGCTTCTATACGTTTCCTGAGATCCTCTTTTATGGTCCAGGACTCGCATCCGTATAGAAGCAGGGGCCAGATGTAACAGTGCAGAAGACGCACAGATTCAACAGATTGCAAAAGCATTTTAGCGTTACAAAACGGTGCTTTAGACTGGTTTTAGAGATTACTTTTTGCAGAATTGTGTCTATATTTTTTATATCGAAGATATTAACATATTAACATTATAAAATCGAGTAAGTAACGATTTAAGTGTAGATTTAATTTTGCTTATATTTATAAATCTACTAAAAGTATCCACGGATCATATATATAGGCCAGCGCAGAAAAAATAAAGTTAAGTGTTTACAATTGAATTGAATTAAAAGTCTGATGTTGCTGTTGAGATAACCTGATGGGCGGTTATTGATCGGAGAGAAAATAAATATACAACTTTTAAATAAAATTGATTGATTTTGTATAGTATTGTAAATAGACAAAATAACGTTGTTTTTAAAAGCTTCTGAATGCCACAATAATATTTTCATTTCATTATATTTATATTTCAAGAATTATCCGTCCATGGTCCATTATAATTTAAAATTTCTAAATAATTATATTTCACTGTGATGTAATCATTATAAATAGACATAAAAACATTTTAATAATATGTAAAAAATGAATTTTTTTCAGAAGCCCAAACGTCAACATTTTTTCTAAAAATATTTATGCTTCGTTAACTGAATATTCAGTATATTTTTATAAACATCCTATATATTTAGGTTTTTTATTTGATCCATCAATTAAAAAAAATCTATACCACGATTAACTGAATTTATTAAACAAATTGAATCAAAAGCCTTTCGCTTATGACTGGACTTGGCTAACCGTAAAGTAAGTAAAGTAAAGTAACAGCCTGTTACTATGCCCACTGCTGGGCTAAGGCCTCCTCTCTCCGTTTTTGGAGAGAAGGATTGCAGCTAAGACCTACCACGCTGCTCCAATGCGGATTGGTAGGTTACACATATCCCTAGATTCTATAGAGATATGCAGGTTTCCTCACGATGTTTTCCTTCACCGAAAAGCGTGTGATAAATTGCAATTATCAATTAGACACATAAGTTTTAATAGAAAAACTCATAACCGCTAACCGTAAATTTAACCTAATTCCCAAGAATATGGTTTAAACACATTGAAATTTCTAAAATGCCCAATTTTTGCTAATTTTATATGATTTCGCCAACATTGTTGCGTCAATCAGTCGGTTTTCTAAATTCATCCCACACTTAACCCTAGTGCATCTGCCGTTACAAAGAAGCCCCCACATTATGCCGGCACGTATTTTTTCCTGACCTCGGCCTTTATGCCCAAGGGGCGAACCGTGGGAACGATCTTGCACAATCCACCGTTTCCTTGGCCATATGCGACAGAAAAAAGTGCAATTATATATTCCCCCTCGAAGAAAAGGGGAGTTGTGAGAACGTGACCTAACAATGCGCTTCCTGGCTTTCGATACACAATCTCACTCGGCAACAGAAACTTGATTGTGACCCTTAATTCACTTATCAAAGATGCCACAATCCGATAACGCATAAGTTGATTTCGATGTTTTACAAATAAACTTAAATAGTTGTTACAAAATATAGTGTCGATAACTTTCAGCTCAATTTTAATGAGTTTAGGTTTAAATTCGCTTGCAATTTAAGTGAAATGTTTTTAAGACACAAAATCGATAGTTTCTTCAATTTAGAACGTTTTAGTGAATAGTATTACGATTTACGCGTGACCTTTAGTTTGTATGAAAGTAATTGCTGTGCCGTTAGGCATTTGATTCTTTTGAGATTTTAACACGTTTAAAGAGAATCATCTAGTTATATATATACATCTATATATCTAAACTATTCAGCGTCTTCTGTAGCCAAAGTTATTATTTTTACAGTTAAGTCAATACTAATATAAATGATGTGGAAAAGTGTATTTTAATTATTTCACAATGGAAGAATTTTATGCAAATTTTTTGTAGACTTCGTTCTATACATAAGTGCACTTAGCAATTAATTACTCTTAATGAAATAAATAATCGTGTTTATGTCTGTGATAGTCCAGCGGTGAAATCGTGCGACTCTCTAGAGATGGGTTAAAATCCCGGGCAGGCACCTGTGAGTTTTTGTCATAGAACTTATGAATCTATTTAATACTTACAATTTATCAAACTCTTTTCGGTGCAGGAAAACATCGTGAGGAAACCTGTATATCTCGAGAGATCTCTGGAGATATGTGTTACCTACCAATATTGGAGCAGCGTGGTAGATCTTAGCTCCAACCCTTCTCTCCAGAAACCGGAGAGAGGAGGCCTATGCCTAGCTGTGGGATTGGAACAGTCCATTACTTTACTTTTTATGTAGCTCATAGTTGATTTTTGTAGGCGGTAAGAAACATTTCTTTTATGTATATAAGTATTACTTAATTTAATTATCGGTTTCACTTTATATATAACACTATATTATATAAAAATATCAACATATTTAAGAGTTTTTATTCTATCATAAATCGTTACTTTAATTATTATAGTATATTGACACCATTTTGCCGCAGTCCAACATTTAAAAATCAAACAGGAAAGAATTACGCTGCATATATTAATTTAAGCGTGAGAAAATTCTAACGTCGAATGACATAAGTTTGAAATCATGTTGATTTAAATGGCATTGCATATTTTAAACACATTAGTTGGCTTCAATATTCTATTTTCGTATTAACACTTGACTATTAGTTAAAAAAACTTAATAATTTTTTCTATTTTGACTTAAACATTGTCATAAATAAGGTATAATAATAAGCACTATAACAGAACTACCTTGCTATAATCCGCACGGGTTAAGCGAATGCATGCAAAGCTAATGTGTATGAAGCAGGCAAAATTTACGCACCTTATACATGCAGGACAAGCCACCACACGCACCCCAAGGCGCCTCCACCAGCAACAATGCACACAAGCAGCACAGACAACCACAACCATATTTTTATCGTGGAGCCTATCCTCCTGATGATGCTTCGGTGTCGGAGCGAAACGATCGTCAAGAAAATTTGCGGAATTCCATATTACAAGCACTACAACAGTGCTTGTAATATGGAATTCCGCAAAGTAACGCCTGCTTCTATAAATCAGGTATAATAATAATAAATCAACAAAATATGACTTTTCATATTGATACTTATGTAAATAGCTTTGTAATTTCCTGCATCACATCTGTGTCATCAAAATGTGTGGACCACGTAGGTCATTTTATTTTTTAAAACGGGCCCCGTGCAATAGTAATTGGTGAACCCTGTACAAGAGAATTGTAGATATACAAAAATACTCGAAAACAGTGTGCGAAAGCATGTCTCTATGTTTTATTTTTAACTCACAATAACTACTTTTATTACTGAAATCAAAATTTCAATTAAATACACTGATCTCCACCAGGTTGAAACCGCAAGCATAGTTAGTAAGATATATTTATAGGGATAGTAGCAACTCGGTAGCAGTTTCTAATTTCTATGTCCATTAACGGGACCTTGTACGAGATAAGGGGCAACAAGACAATGTGTTATCGCGATTGTATGTGACAATATCATAGTGTGTTAGGCAAACTCGCGTACTGTCCGTACGTAGACATTAAATAATCTTGCCCCTCGTGTGCACGGGCGCAAAAAATCCGTCGCGTTGTAACTCCGCAAAAGGCGTAATAAGAAGTTTCCCATAGTATATTCGGCTTAACGCCCTACGTCTAACGCCTAAAACCGAACATTGCTCGATAAAAATACGTCGCGTTTTAAATGCGCTATCGTGTGAATAGATATTTGGATACCCATTTGTTTCATTTCGACGTATTTTTAACGCACAATAAAAAACCTCTCGTGCGACTCGGGGTTACACTTTGTAACTAGTTAATTGATAATGTTGTAACTCCGCAAAAGGCGTAATAAGAAGTTTCCCATAGTATATTCGGCTTAACGCCCTACGTCTAACGCCTAAAATCGAACACTGCTTGATAAAAATACGTCGCGTTTTAAATGCGCTATCGTGTGAATAGATATTAGGATACCCATTTGTTTCATTTCGACGTATTTTTAACGCACAATAAAAAACCTCTCGTGCGTCTCGGGGTTACACTTTGTAACTAGTTAATTGATAATGTCGCAAGACCTCTGTAGGATACTTTAAGGAAACAACGTTAATTTAGCTAAAAGTTTGCTTGTAAATTTATATACGGTTGAAATTTATAAGTACGATTTAACAGTTTGATGATGATGAATAAATGAATATTCCGTCCGCTATAAACGAACAGCGAATATTTTTTAAATCAGAGTTTATACGACATTTACAAAAAAATATTATATCCGTATCAGGTGAATAACTTAACAAGTCTAAAACAATGTCTTTTCTGGGCAGCCATAAAATAGGTCTACATTTAGTATACGATTAAGAGGATAGTAAAGAAACGGCTGTCTATCTCCTGCTAACTATCCCACTGCTGGGCATAGGTCTCCTCTCTCCGTTTTTGGAGACAAGGAATTGGAGCTAAGACCTACCACGCTGCTTCAATGCGGATTGGTAGGTTTCGCATCCCTAAAATTCTCTGGAGATGCATATTACGATGTTTTCCTTCACCGGAAAGGGTGTGATAAATTGCAATTATCATGTTTTAACAGAAAGACTCATTTGAGCCTGTCCGGGGTTTGAACCCGTGATACCCTCGAAAGAGTAGCAAAGTCACACCGCTAGGCTATCACAGCTTAAATTAAGCGATTAAGAAAGTTATTTATATATTCACAAGTTTGTATGTTCGATATAAAAGATTTATCGACTTCACTGAAATATTAATCATATAAATTAGCAAATCCTAATGCATTTTATTATTAAACATATAAGAGAACGTAAGTCGACTTATCAACATATTCACGCCTGGTACATAACATCTATACTATAATAAGGATTGTTATGTCATTTGCTAAAGGAATCAAACAAAGACTTAATATACATATAAATGTAAATGAATGAATTTATAATTATTTAATATTTATATATATATATAATATGTATAATAATTCATTGGTGCCAATTGTAAGCATTCGCATGGAAACTGTAGTGAAATTTTGTATAAATTGTTTGAAAATCCCCTTCTAATACATACTACTTAAATATACTAATTTATATGAATCGTAGTGAACAATTAATTCAAGTCGAAGACTACGTCATTTTTATCCCCTGAAGACATGTATATCAACATAATAAATAGGAGTCTATCAGAAACCAAATTAAACACACATTTGCTTTTTTAAGTACACTAATGTCTTTTTAGATTGTAGTTCAAGTTTCGTTTCTAATTCTTTTAAAAGGGATCACTATTAAATGCCTTGTATGTGCCGCACAAATATAGAAACAATATGAACCTCTTTTTTTTTTGTTTTTTTTTTTCGAACTGACTGTATGCTGTTAGCCCTAATGGCTTTTACAGCGTCACCGGGCGGGACGGGCGAGCGCAGAAGCAACGCCGAGGTTGCGAAATGCAGGGAGTAGAGCGCAGAAGCTCTACTTAAGTCGGGGAACGTCGTCCTAAGGGTGCCTCCTGTGAGGCCGGACCACGGCTTAGGGCGACGTGTAGTGGAGGGTTGATGGTATGACTTAGATTAGTCATTGCGGCGTCGGAAGGTGGCGAGAAGCCACGACCGACCGACGTCAGAAAACTGGGACCTCGTCTTCGCCGGCGAAGACGCTGTGTGTGTGTATTACGTGTATCTGTGTTGGCGATCGTTATTTGATCGTCGGGGTCATACAAGACGCTTTTTGGACGCCTATATTTTCGATGGTCGGACCTAACTGGGATGTAGGTAGAAGCAACTGAAATAAGGGGGTTCGAGTGTACCTCAGATTTCTCGAAGTAAGATTTCGAAAAACGTTTAAAGAGGTGAGTAATGGTAGGGAGATCGAGGTCTCTATGGAGGTCAACGTTCCGCATGAACCACGGACACCCAGTGGCTGTCCGCATAAATCGGTTCTGAGGTCTTTGGAGCCTGAGCAATCTGACCTTTGAAACGTGCGCGAACGCAACGCTCGCATAGGACATTATTGGTCTTATGCAAGTTTTGTAGAGTGTCACTTTGTTGCGGAGCGACATCTTACTTTTCTTGCATAACATCGGATAAAGTCGTCCCATGACATACGCAGCCTTATTGCAGACTATGTGTATGTGTTCGTGGAAGGTCATGGAAGGTTGAAAGGTGACACCTAGGTACTTGACTTTCTGTTGCCAGTGAATCGGTGTATTGTAAAGGGATATTTCCGTAGGTGTGTCTATGTGAGATCGAAAGCGATTACCGATAAAGTGCATGGCTGCACTTTTATCCGGGTTTATTTCGATTCTCCATTGGCGGAACCAGCGTCCGAGGCTGTAATATGAACCTCGAATCGCTAGACTGCTGAGCCAATAGCGTAGGAAAAAACAAAGAAGTTTTCTAACTTAAACTAAGTTTACATAAGTCATCAAAAGCAACAAAGTTTCATAAATCATAAAAAGCATTCAGGTCAAAAAAACAAAACGCCTTCAGGCTTCAAAAAGTGGAATCTTTCCGACACCTCGTTACAATAAAAAGCCGGACCCGAACTCTAGAAAAAGACTAATGCAATCTTCCGAGCACTTCTTGTCAACTATTTATCAATGGACCATTATGTTCGAGGACGGTTTCATGTCGGAGAACAATGTCCAAGTCTTAAAGCATTACTCAATGCGAAAGAGTAACCATTTCCGCCACTTTCATTATACCTCGAAATCTTCAAACAGCGTTTTGCAATTGGAACGTGGTGTGCGGGCACTTTATTTCATTGGCACGAGTGTCCGGAGTGGAATCACGCGCGGGGCGCGGGCGAGGGCGCGGGCGAAGGCGCGGGCCGCCGGCTCGAGCCCGCACCGTGGGAACGCTCTGCCTTTAACGTGTCGCACGTGCTCGAGACGCTACTACAGTCGACGCGGGAGCGAGCGGGACAGAAAGCGACATCTTCGAACGAAAGAGGAGGACAGAAAAACACAACTAAAGAAAAGAAAAAGCGATACGACAATAAAATAACAAAAACCAACAATAATTTGTGAGCGTTCGAAATTCGAATTCAAATCCCTTCGATTTTAAACCGTGAAAGGAACGACGTTCGAGAGAATAAAACTGTAATGGAATTGTTGATTTATATCGGTGTTCCGAAGCTAGTTGCTACCGTTCATGAGCCGTTTGTTATTTCGCAACGCCGCTGGCGCGGGCGAGTCGTTTCATTATTATCGTGTAATAAATCGAACGTAAGCCGCTTATTGATGTCTCGTAATATTCTTCGGCGAAACATAAAAAGTCAGTTCGCTGAAAAGTTAAAAAAAAGAGGCGACGTAACGTAATCTTGAATTACTCTGACGTAAACGAAGAGGTAAAAAAATGCCACCTCGGTCGACCTTTAGCTTGCTTGCCATGTGCGGGAGCATGTGATTTGAATCTCGGCGTCAGGATCGGCTTTCGCGTATCAGGTTTCTTGCGAACGGGCACATTTGGCGACCACACTGACCCCGCTTCGACCAAATGTCGCAAAAACTTCCATTAAGACTCCGAACCCAGTGGTTGTGTAACCACCGACCTGGAAATCCTAGCCGTATGCCGTGATTCACGATTATCGCATGTTAATGAAAAATTAATACTACACTGAACTCCGTAAGCAGATATTTTGTAAAAGTCATATAAGATTATTGAAAATACGTAATACAATGTTGACATTTTATTTTATTACACTCCAGGAAAAAGTCAAAAGAAATGATTATAGAAGCTTCTTAGAGACTTCTAGAAGTAGACAAGTCGCTTGCTGAGTCATTTGGCCTATATTTATGCTTTTGATAATGATCTGTGAGTTAAGTCGAAAGGAAAACAAATATTTTAATATTAATGTCTTATTTTAAATCAGTTAGTCACAGTTGTAAGCAATTCAGTAATCTCGATATCTTAATAGTTTGTAATGACTCAAAATAATAGCTAAAGGTATTTTGTAGAAATTTCTTACACAGATAAAAATCCTAAAAATATTATTGTTTATGGCATGATATGACCATATTTTGTTTTCCGTTATCTTTACATTTTTTTATGTTTGTGTATAAAGGTTGCCCGATTGACTTTTTTTGTTTTATTAATATTTTTTTACAAACCACCTTTGGTATTGAGTATAGTTTGTATATCAGCTTTTATTATGTAATGCTAATAATATGGACTAAAACTATACCCGTCTAAATAACTAAAGTATTTGCACTCGCTAAAGTATACCTAAACTGCACTGACTATAAAAACTGTTGCCAATTATTTGACAAAAAATTTTTTTCTGTGTACTACGAAAAAAAATCGAAAATATATTTTCATACTTATCTTAAGTGATGTAATATAAGAATAATATTATGTTCAAAATCTCTGAAACATAATCGTCCCATCCGGTTTACAACAAGCCACTTAATAGACTGACCTACATGGTGGACAATCTTCGCATATAAAAAAACAGCTTTTGAGTCTCAAAAATATATCCTAATACATTAAAATAAGGTCTAAATTTCTTCAAAAACAATAGTATCGAAAACGTATAGATACGGGATGAGCAATTTTTATTGTTAATTCAACTATAGCGGCCATTGGGTTGAAGTAATTTAAATGGCGAACATCCGGGGTTTCTATTCACGTCGTGGCTATTTAGTTTATTGTTGTGTTTGAAATATAAATAAAAAATTATAGCATTGCATCTTAAAGAAAACGCAATTTACATGTCAGAAACTCAATGCATAAACGCAAGATTAAAAAAACCGAGAGCTAAGGTCATGTTTTAAGATGCTTCTGCCCTGTGATTTCGTCAGCGTGGACAGCAGTATTGAAATAAAATGTTATCTATACTCTATAGGTACTTAACTAGGTAGTAGATAGATGAACATATTTTTAACATTAAATATTATTGAACGTGTAACAGAACTACTTCGCTATTATGCGCGCGGGTTAAGCGAATACATGCAATGCTTTGAATGCAATGAATGAACCAATTTTAATGAAATTTGGCATAATTAACGCTTATATATCCAGATATCATATAAAATAAAACATGTTGTTTTTTTTCGGGTACCCGGAAAAACATTATAAACAATTATCAGGCTATTATAAACGCTTAAGTTATCGTGAACGTAATATTGTTATCATGATAGCATATATATTAGGTCCTTACATATGAAATTGGCGTTTTGTCGTACTGGCCACTTTGATCTCAAATATTACCTTTATGGTTAGGAATTCCAAATTCAAATTCATACAGCTATTTACTCATGCATTTGTGTTTCAAACCCCCTAATTCATTTGTTTTTTTCTTTGTGTCACTCTGTTTACAAAATGGAAAACATGAAATATCGCGTTATTTACGAGTATGAGTTCCACCGTGGCACCAGTGCTGCAGAAACGGCTCGAAGGATTAATGATGTGTATGGTGACGGTGTCGCAAAAGAAAACACAGTGCGTTTTTGGTTCCAACGTTTTCGTTCTAGAAATTTCGACCTGCAGAACAAGCCTCGTGGACGGCCGGAGACCAAAGTTGATTATGAACAATTGAAGGCTATTATGGAAGCGGATCCATCGCAAACCACGTCCGAGTTAGCTGCAGGCTCCGGTGTAAGTGATAAAACTATTCTAATCCACTTGAAGCAAATTGGGAAGGTGAAAAAGCTTGAAAGGTGGGTACCTCATGAATTGAGTGGAGCAAACCGACAAACGCGCGTCGACTGCTGCGTTACGTTACTCAACCGGCACAATAATGAAGAAATTTTAAATCGAATCATTACCTGTGATGAAAAGTGGATCCTCTACGATAATCGGAAGCGCTCATCGCAATGGCTGAACCCTGGCGAACCAGCCAAATCCTGCCCTAAGCGAAACTTGTCTAAAAAAAAGTTGCTTGTAAGTGTTTGGTGGACTAGTGCCGGTGTCGTTCACTACAGGTTACTTAAATCTGGCCAGACGATTACGGCAGATAGCTATTTTCAGCAACTGCAAACCATGATGGAAAAGCTAGCTGCCAAACAACCGAGGCTGGTCAATCGCTCTGGGCCACTGCTGCTTCAGGACAACGCTAGACCACACACTGCACAACAGACGGCTACCAAATCAGAGAAGCTTCAACTAGAATGTGTTAGACATCCACCGTACTCTCCGGACCTTGTTCCAACAGATTACCATTTTTTTCGCAATTTTGATAACTACTTGCAAGGAAAAAAATTCAACTCCGATGGGGCAGTCCAAACCGCCTTCAAAGATTTTATTGATTCCCGCCCGAATGGTTTTTTTAGTAAGGGGATCAATGAACTACCTATGAGATGGCAAAAGTGCATACATAGCAATGGTACATACTTTGATTAATTAAATATATTTCATTAAAAAAAAAACGACTTTATGTTCCTCCCATAGAAAACGCCAATTTCATATGTAAGGACCTAATATTATATTGCGTGACAAACATCTATTCTGCTATCAAATAAAACCTGCTAAGTTATGGTAAAAAAATCTTCTAAATAAAATTTAAAACACATCACGTGCTATATATTAAAATAGTTCACTAGGATACTTCACTCAAATTAATATAGACAATGTCGCGTGCTATAAATAACTAAAATAGTTCATAAGAAACACAACCTTGTATCAACCGGTCGATAAATCTGACATATTTAAATGAGTCGATAAGGTTAGCTAGCCACTTGTATATTTGAAAATAATTTGGTGTTACACCATGGCTTTACATGATTCTTGAATCATGTCTCTATAGTTGTTTAAGGGCACTTAGTAAAAACTCCGACAAGCTTTTTAAGCTTTTTCTAATATAATTTTATAATTTTGGTGGTTTATTTTTAAGCTTAATAATAAATAAAAGGAACAACCGACCACAACTAAAAAAGATGTAGGTAATGTTAAATCTTAAAGGTAACACAGTATATGACTGCCTAGTATGATCCTACGGTCAGCCATATGTATGTTTGTGTGTTTTTGTAATTTTTTTTTAATTCTTTAGACGCGCTTAAGTATTCAATTATTTAAATCGTTGTGGTCATATTGTTTAAGTACAGCTTGCGGGTCAATTTTTAGATTAATAATGAAGTGGAAACCTCCGCCTCCGATTCCGACTTCGACTCCGGTAATTCAAATATGAAATTTTCGGTTCCGACTCCGACTCCGGTAAACCCACCTCCGTAACATCCCTACTCCGTACCCCACGATATTGTGCCGCTTGGATCTAGCGGCTCCCCGAGACCTTTTTAGATCGTCTGACCACATTTTAGGGGGTCTACCGACACTGCATTTTCCGGTATGAGGTTGTCATTCCAACACCTGTTCAATCCTGTCCAATCTTCCCAACAAGTTGAGCTATGTCAGTGACTTCGGTTCTTCTACGGTTCTTTTCTGATCTGATCACGTAGAGATGATACTCTGAACTAGCTCGCTCCATCGCCCGTTGACTCTCACTGACTTTTAGCTTTCTTATGAGACCGATAGAAGTTATGATATAATTATTTTGGTATAATCTGTGTTTACTAAGAAAATCTAAGTGTAGGAACCAGACAATGTTCACATACCTTACACATGCAGGACCAGTCATCAGAAAACGTTTTCTCAAACAACACACCACACAAGCACTACGACAATCTCTTCACCCCGTAACCGAAGAATCATCAGGAGGTTAGGCTTCAGGAAAAATCGTAATGCTTTAGGAAATTCACTGTAAAAATAAGATAAATAAACAGATATACAAACGTTTCTCCTAAAAAATAGCGATAGGATTTCAATTTATAATTATGTAAGAGAAGATAAAAAATATTCAAATTTATCTATTTTCGACTTCACATTTGTAGATTGCACATATATATTTAAACTAATTAGAATTTTAAAGCAGCTATAAAGGTGAAAAATACATTTAGATTACAAATATCATTCGATTATCTAAAAATAAACTATGCGAGAGCAGATTAGTCGAGGACGAAGATAAAAAACTAGAGGAATCTAACCTCTTTAAATGTCAAGTGAGTTATTCAAACGAATGGCTTTTTTTAACCTGGCATGCGTTTACCTCTTATAATATTGACAAAATATATTTTACCCGCCTTGTCCACGTCAACATAGGTGTTAAGATGCTTTGAATTATGTATTGTTTTTCCCTTTCCAGAAAGAAAAACAGGACTTTTTATCCTATATGTTAGTTATAAACGCTACAATTATGCCAAATGTCGGCAAAATATAATTTTCGAACGAAAGTAAAGAAGGAATGTAGTTCCACGAAATAAAGATAAAAAAATAGAAATGTCCATAAAATTGTAAATTATGAGATACTAACTGTGCACAAGGTTTCGCCTGCGTAAAAAGTACATTAGTTTTTATAGCGTTAATCCAGACCCTGCGGAAGTTCTAAGATAAAAAAGTAGCCTAAATATGATCCACAACCTCCTCTATCTTCCAGTGCCATAAAAATCGGATAAGCTGTTCCGGCGAATCTAGGTACTGTAAACCTAAAACTTCTTCAAAAATTAGACTGCATTGCATCTTTTAGTAAAACCGTACAAAAATCCGTTCAATAGATTTTGAGAAAATCAATCACATACAGAAAAATAACTTTTGGGGACTTTATTTTATAATAAGTATTGATAGATGCGCATTGTCATCATACATATCGTTATCTTTAATTGCTTTTAATAATAATATATTTATAACACATAGATTATTCTATGTTCTCTATGGTATCTAGTTAGAAACGCATGAAATTTTTTATCTACATTTCAAAGTGCTACGAGGCTACGACGTATCCCTCGTGCTGTCCTGCTCTAACACGTTATAGCTCGCTTAGTCCCGCACGCGCAGTGCACGCGAGTCGGATCTCTCTCTCACACTTCCTACACGCGCGCGTTTCAATCGACAGTTGATTCACCAGGCCTTATAAATTTTAAGGATTTGTCTCGGAATAAATGCACTTTTGGAAACGAAAAATACGGCAATACAATTCTTGCTTTTGATGTTACTATCTCAATTTAAAAGCCAAACACTACAACTATATACAAATTATAACAGTTAGCTCCACTTGGTTGTTATTTGATCCCATTCGATGCAAAAATTATACAAAATCACTATATTTAAACATTATATGTATTAGAAAATTTAATAGTATTGCCAGCGGCCCATGGTATTTATTCTCTTGCGCTTAATTCAAATTCAAATTCAAAATATTCTTTATTCAAGTAAACTTGTAAACAAGTGCTTTTGAATCGTCAACTTTACTGCTGGTTCGGAAAGCCGTCCTACCGAGAAGAGCCAGCAAGAAACTCGGTGGAGCTCTTTTAAAAAAGAAGATTCTTAATACTAATTACATTTTGTCATAGCTATCCTGCACAAGGTCAAAGAGCAGCTATATCCCCGCATTCTTATCATCAATGTAAGCCTCCACGGTATAATAGGCTTTCTGTATCAGCCTCTTTTTAACAGTATTTTTAAATTGCTGTAATGGCAAAGTTAAAATTGATTGTGGAATTTTGTTATAGAATCTTATACCCAAACCCACAAACGACTTACGTACTCTTACAAGGCGCAAAGCAGGAGCCGCAAGCTTATGTCGGTTCCTACTTTGTCTATTATATACATCGCCAATCTTTTTATAATTATGTATATTTTTATGCACAAAAATCAAATTGCTAAAAATATACTATGAAGCTAACGTAAGAATACCTATTTCCTTAAACTTCTCTCGCAGGGACTCACGCGAATTCAAATTATAAATGCCACGTATGGCTCTTTTTTGCAATACAAAACTTACTTATTATGAGTAAGCTATTCAATATTCCAATATCAGTATATTAAATATTATCGTTATTTTTAACTTATTTTATCCCTATATTTATTTTACTAGAGAAGGGGAGTTATAGCAGCCATGTAAAGTGAATGTGTAACAACAAATAATAAGAGAGGGAAGATAATACTCATATACTTATCGTTGTTTAATCACACATAAAAAAGAGATATAGATAATTAGTCTCATTTTCTTTCTCTTTATTCTAAAAGGGCACCTTTAGGCTCCTTTACTGTATTACTAATTCAGTATAATAACTATGAATAAACGTCAGCCCTGAAACACAACGCTTGGGAATATGTTTTTTTTTTTCGAACTAACTGTATGCTGTTAGCCCTAATGGCTTTTACAGCGTCACCGGGCGGGACGGGCGAGCGCAGAAGCATCGTTGAGGTTGCGAAATGCAGGGAGTAGAGCGCAGAAGCTCTACTTAAGTCGGGGAACGTCGTCCTAAGGGTGCCTCCTGTGAGGCCGGACCACGGCTTAGGGCGACGTGTAGTGGAGGGTTGATGGTATGACTTAGATTAGTCATTGCGGCGTCGGAAGGGTGGCGAGAAGCCACGACCGACCGACGTCAGAAAACTGGGACCTCGTCTTCGCCGGCGAAGACGCTGTGTGTGTGTATTACGTGTATCTGTGTCATACAAGACGCTTTTTGGACGCCTATATTTTCGATGGTCGGACCTAACTGGGATGTAGGGAGAAGCAACTGAAATAAGGGGGTTCGAGTGTACCTCAGATTTCTCGAAGTAAGATTTCGAAAAACGTTTAAAGAGGTGAGTAATGGTAGGGAGATCGAGGACTCTATGGAGGTCAACGTTCCGCATGAACCACGGACAGCCAGTGTAGGAATATGTACCGAAATTAAAATGTATGCATGTCTACCCTACATTTAGCTCGACTGTGGGAAAAGACGGCAGGTGTTATGCGGGATCGTGAACAACCACGCATTACCATTCACATTATTCAACAATAAATAATAATAATAAGAAGCCGTGGAGCGAGTGGCCAGCACGCGCAGCTAACACATACTAATGGGTGGCTTGTGCATGTGTGCGTGAGACGTTCGAATTTTAAATCTTATTTTGTGTGGGTGCCGTATGAGATATGCCGAGTAAGTACCTATTAGATTTTTTTTTAATGCGTGTAGGCGGGCACACGTCTAAGATTTACATTAAGCTTTTTTGATTGTTTTATTTTTTTTATTTCTTCAGCGTCTAGTTCTGTTTTGTTTTGATTCCGCTTGGCTTCTGACTACTTAAATCTACCTGTTTTCATAAATTTTATTTTGTACTGATAGATCATAGATAAATATTTTTAACTTTTTGAAGAATTCGTTTACTTATATTAACACTTATTTTATTTGGAGAGTACTATCGTTTAAATCAAATAGTTACAAGCAGGAAAACTGAATATCGATTCAGTGTAAAATTAAATAAATTGATAATTAAAAATACTTCGCTTTATACGATAAATAAGGTTTCATCGTGTAGTCCTTCGCCTAGGAGTAGAAAAAATGAATACTAATAATCTTCCTATCCATTTAATGACTTGGATCGCAGTTTCTAATTCAAGGTTTGATTACGACAACAACATCACATTAAAGTGGTCCAACCTTTATAATTAGCATTTTATGTATCTATAGTGATTTATTCTTAATTTTATTAAATAAATTCGAATAAAGATTAATTGCTTTATGTTATTGGTCTCGTATCCATGTTACATATATCTTTATACAAATTACTAGTAAATTACACGTTTCGCCTTCAAATTAAGCGAGACCGTGGCGTTATTACTAAAAATAATCAGCCGTGACAGAAGCCTCGTAAACAACCAAACCTATAAATAAACATAATAGAAAACCCGTCTTAGAAAATGTCGCGTCTAATATAGCCGACAGCCGCTTCTTGTCACGAAAAAGTTTGTTACTTTTTTCCATGGTTTTAATTTATGTTTATGTGGAATAAATCTTAGTATAGAACCCAATTCAAGGAAACACGAATATATGAGATGGATTTAATACTGAGACATTTAATTCATCTCATCATCATCATCCTCCTGCCCTTATCCCATTCTAAGTGGGGTTGGCACAACATGTTACAAACAAGTTGTCACATGATTTGGCTACGTATTTTACGACCGGCCGCCTGCCTGAAGTCAACTTACCTTAGTCGCCTCTTACGACACCTCGGTAAGAAATGAGGGTGGTCTATTCTATTCTTCCGAATACCACACAGCGTATTTAATTCATCTCATATAATTTTATATATAGAATTCTTGTGTCACATTTTAAGTAACCATACTCCTCCGAAACGGCTTGACCGATTTTGTTGAAATTTTATATGAATAATCCATAGGTCTGAGAATTAGCTACTATCTGTTTTTCATACCCCTAGGTGAAAACACCCTCTAACATACTTTATTTTTATTTTTGGGACAAAATCTTTTAAATTTTATAATATACACAATGTATGTCTGAATATATGAAAATCTATGTTAGTCTGCATGTATATAAATAAATAGAAATTCCACGCCCGATGTTCTTGAAACTTGCATCCAGCATATATCTGCGTTATTTTTAATCCACCAAAGAGGAATATACCAACACTGTAACACGAGGCGCCTGTGCAGGTACCTCGATCATCGCAATGAATTACTTCCAAATACATACAAAGACTCTTAACAACGTTTACTCACACCGCCTTATATTTTAATTAGTATTCACGCACATAGACATTAAATTTTATGTCCCTTCAACGAGATAAAACGCGCCACACTCTTCATTAGGGACGCATCTGATAGTCATTTACATACACGGTAATGAATGAACCTACATCGTATCCATTCACATTCAGAATAGGTTTAGAATGGATTCGTTTATATTAAAATTCAATGAAATGGTTTTAGAGACATGTGCCGTAATAATGCGTAGGCGCCTTTATTTCTTTTTGGATACTTTGATAGAAAAAACAGGCTTTAACACTAGCCCCATATATTTATTATTCTATGGAAATCATGTCATCAAAATTAAACATGTGGATTGTTATATGACAAAAGGGAGGCCGAGAAAAAGATGGAAGGATTGTGTGAAGAATAATATGCATATAAAAGGAGTAGTTGAGTTGACGATGAAGACATGTGATGCCAACCCCACTGTGAGATAGTGATCCCCAGAGTGGAATAGAGAATGATGATATTTACTTGATTTTGGGCTTGGTTTGGCAGAGGGCTCCTCTTTGGAGCGAAGGATTGGTGCTTAAATCCACAACACTGCGATTCTTGTGACATTTTCTACTCAAATAGTTAATAAGCTGTAATGTATAGGTTACACATATCCCCAGAATTATCTAGAAACATGCGTGATCAACTGTGATAGCCTAGCGTTTAGAAAGTTCGACTCTTTCGACGGGGACGCGGGTTCAAACCCAGAGCAGGCACCTATGAGTTTTTTTTGTTAAAACTTATGAATCTAATTGATAATTGCAATTTATCACACGTTTTTCGGTGAAGGAAAACATTGTGAGGAAACCTGTATATCTCCATAGAATTCTGGGAATATGTGTGACTTAGCAATGCATTGGAGCAGCATTAAGTATAAGTGGGGGCGGTACAACATGACGACGTTCTCACGAGTTAAAACCCTGTGTAGGCGCCAATGAGTTTTTCTGTTGTGTGTCTAATTATAATAAATAATAATAATAAGACTATAATAGACAATTGCAATTAATCACACGTTTTACGGTGAAGATATATATCGCGAGGAAACCTGAATATCTTTAGAGCATTCTGGGGATATGTGTTATCTACCAATCCGCATTGGAGAAGCGGTAAGAAGTGGTAGTTCTTATCCTCAACACTTCTTTACAAAAAACGGAGAGAGAAGGCTTATGCCCAGAAATGGGATAGTAAGAGCCCGTCACTTTATGGGTAATTACTCTCACTAATGTTATGAAGCGTATTGTGAAGTGTTTCAAAATGTTATTAAGCCCAGTTTTTATAGATAACTCATCAGTGTCTGCCTGTGATTAAACCTGCGATAAATGGTAGATGTCTAACCGTTCACGCACCCTCAGTGTTTGGAATTTCTTTTGAATTGATATATTTTAATACGACTTTAAGCTATTCCTTGCTGAGATGAAGCAGTAAGAACTTGGCTTGGCAGTAACTATTATGTTTTTTTTTCACGGAGCAAAGTGAAGAGGGCTAGAACGTTTAATTTCAGGTCTGAAATATGATTAACCTTTGTCAATTGACTTACATTAAAACTATACAATAATCTAGATCTAAAAAATCTAAAAATATATCTAAAAAAATTTTTTTTTTTATGCACAGGAATTTTCCATTTGGTTTTGTCTTTCTTTTAATAGGACAGGCGACCTCAAAACAGTCGCAGTGAGTTGAATTCAGGCGGTAGAAAATCGTGTGTTGTGGAAGGCTTTTGCAGGGACTTATACCACAATGGACGTCTATTGGTTGAACAGAGAGGCTTCGACAATTTCATGAATAATATTTTCATCGATAATACATGGTGTGCTTTTATCAGAATTTTTATTTCAATCATCATCCTCCTCCCTTATCTCACTATAAGTTTGGTCGATACAAAATATTACAAACGTTGTCACATGATTTGGCTACGTATTTTACGACCGGCCGCCTGCCTGACGTCAAGTTACCTTAGTAGTATTTCACGACCCCTCGGTAAGAAATAGAGTGGTCTATTCTACTCAACCGGATACCACACGGCGAGTCAACTTACCTTAGTCGCCTTTTACGACACTTTGGTAAAATATGTAGGTGGTCCATTCTACTCAGCCGGATACCACACGGCTACCGAATTTTAATTTTAAATAGATTGTTAATAATTATTACGCTTTGCAGATAGATTGGTAACTGCAGTTCCAGTGTAACACACATACGTTTGTTCCCCTTTGTTAATAATTGATTGTTAAGTTCGTCAATACGAATACGTATATATAACCCTCCTCAGGGTGGAATATTATCTCCACTACTTTGTTCTTTATTTATAAATTCCATAACTTCCATCTTATGTTGTCAGTACCATCTTTATGCCGATGACTTGCAGCTTTATATACAAAGTAATGTCGATGAACTGGAGGACGCTATTAATACTTTTAATGGAAAATTGTCCAAAATATCGTTATGGTCAAAACAGTATGGTATTATGGTTAACCCTTCTAAGTGCCAGGCCATTATAGTGGGAAGCCCTCGTCAGCTTTGCAGACTTGATACACAATCCCTGAACAAGCTTTATTTTAACAATATCATCATTCCATTTACTACCACCGTTAAAGATTTAGGCATAACAATTGATAAAACTCTAAGCTGGAATTATCAAGTCCAAGAGGTTTCTCGTAAGTTTTACTGCATGCTGCATTCTATGATGCGTCTAAAAAAATTTTTATCTATTAAATCTAAAATACACCTAGTTAAAATGTTATTATTACCAATAATCGATTACGGTGATGTGTGTTACCCAGATCTGAATGCTGATCTTCTCAATAAACTTGATCGGCTACTAAACACTTGTATCCGTTTTATTTTCAATTTACGGAAATATGATCATGTGTCTCAATACCGTGCACAGCTCAATTGGCTTAGCATTCGCCAACGCAGGCAGCTGAGGACACTTTGTGTAGTATTCTCTATATTTAACAACTCTCTATACCCTGACTATCTGAAACGCAAATTTGTACTTAGGTCTGCTGGGCACATCTATAAAGCCTTGCGATCTACTGATACTCTTCTAGTCTCGATTCCTTCCCACAAGACTGGTTTTATTGGTCATTCTTTTCAAATGGAAGCTATACAGTACTGGAATGCTCTGCCTGAACAAATTAGGAGAGCACCTACTAAAGATTCTTTTAAATGACAGGCTTTTAAAAAATGCGGTGTAGTATATTCTTATTATTTAATTAGTTTTATTTTATATAACCTATTAATTTACGTTTTTAATACCATTAATGATTCTCACACTCATATGCACTCATAACTTATATATACATATTGTTTTAGTTTGTGATATATATATATATATATATATATATATATATATATAGTATATATATATACATATATTGTTTCCTAAGTTTTATTATTACTACTTCATTGTCATATTATAGCACGCCTACATACGTTTTTTATTCACTCCTGAAGGTTGGCTGGGAGATAATGCTTAAGGCATTAAGCCCACCTTTTGTGCAATTATTTGTATATGCATATATTGTAGTTGCTCAATAAAGTTTAATAAAAAAAAATTGTTTCACAACTTTGGTTAGCCACCAGAGCCTTTTTAGCCATCCCTTATAAACGAAGCGCATCATTTGAAAGAGAGATGCGGACTTCCTGACTGTCCTTAAAATAACGTTTTGGTATAGAAACTCTAAGGAGAGTTTCTGTGTATTTCATTATGTTTCCATGCTCGCTGCACCTACCATAAGGGTAAGATACCCTAAGGACGTTGTCAGTCCTCAGATTTTATCCGTACATGACACTCAAAATAAGAAAACGGAAATTTAACTGTCATATAACCATTCGATTGAAGTCTTTATCGCAATTTATTAACGCTTAAATTTGAATGACAGCATCCGAGCTGTCGATGTAAATTGGTTCGCGAAGATTCGAGGCCAGAGTGGCGAGAAGGCATGCCGCTGTCGTGAATTCGTGAGTTAAATATACAACAATAAGTCACGAACGTCCTTTACCGACGCAACCATCACGTGTTACAACTATTGTAGGAATTTCTTAGATTTTACATGTAACTTCATAACAATAAAATGAAGTCCTACATTATGTAATTCTTAGTAACACAAAAAATACAAAAGAGTTTTCGTATGATTTCCACAAACAAACATAGTGGTTACTTATAAAATTATAGTGTCTAAAGTAAATAAAGTAAATATAATAGTTAAAAATCAAACCGCCTGACAGCTTTTATCGAAAAGTTTGTCTCAGACCTTTGAAATATAATAAAAAAATGTGAATCGAAAAAACCCGTGTTAGAAAATTCATCTTCCATTCCATCCAGTCTATAGAAAAGTTCGCTAAGGTCATTGTCATATATCATATATCTATTATTTAGTCATAGAGTACAGATATATGTCATAGTCATATATCTATACCTATCCACAAAACTGGAGCGGTGGATAATATAAGCAACTATAGGCCCATTTCAATTTTATCATCATGTGCTAAAGTGTTTGAATCTCTTGTCCAAAAAAAATTACTATTTGTTTTGAAAAAGTACATACATCCAAATCAGCATGGCTTTCTTCCGCGAAAATCAACAACTACAAACTTAACTAGCTATGTAACAGATATTACCGATGCGTTAGATAATAATAAGGAAGTTGACGCTGTTTACATGGACTTTAAGAAGGCTTTTGATTTGGTCGATCACAACTTGTTACTATATAAATTGAGCGCTATGGGAATACATGGGTCTTTACTACGATGGTGCGAATCCTATTTAAAAAATAGGTCCCAACTGGTAAATCTTTGCGGTTTTAAATCTAATATAAATTCAATTCCATACGGAGTTCCACAGGGATCCCACTTAGGCCCATTATTGTTTCTAATATTTATTAATGACGTTAGTTACGTGATACAATCAAATTTTAAATTATACGCTGATGATCTCAAAGTCTATCGGGTGTATAATGAAGAGCAGGACGCAGAAGTTCTACAAAGAGACATTGATAACATTTTGTGTTGGTGTGACAGCAATTTCATGTCTCTTAATTTTGATAAATGCATGTACATTAAGTTTTCTAGGAAAAAAATTACAACTAACAGGTCCTACCATATCTATAACGCTTCTTTAAAGGAGGTAAATATAATTCGCGACTTAGGTATCACTCTTGATAGCTCACTTTCATATCGTCATCATCTGGACAAAATTATTGCTAAGACATCAAAATTGACAGGTTTTATTTCACGTCAAATGAAACTCTTTAAGGACCCAAATTTATCGGTGTTGATTTATTATTCAATTGTTCGCAGTATTCTTGAATACTGCTGCCCTGTATGGAACCCTTGTTACAAAGTACATAGCAGTAGATTAGAACTTGTACAAAAACGGTTCCTTTATCATTTAGCCTTTAATAATAATAAGTGCCGTATTTTGAATTCTTATAGCGCTCGTTTACGTTTCTATAACTTAATGTCACTAAATGATCGGCGGAAGATGTTGGACATGGTGTTCTTTTACAAAATAATTAATGGTGCCATAGATTTGCCTGACATTTTGAATCGTATACACCTGCGTGTTCCGCGTAGCGGTAGTCGGTTAGAGAATCGCAAACCATTTAATTTACCCAAATGTCAAACAAATCTTAGACAGCATGCTCCTGTGTACCGTATTTGCCATCAGTTAAACTCATGCAAAAGCGACGTAGATGTTTTCTGTGGTTCTTTAGCCTCATTTAAAAATAATTTGCGTAAATGCCTACGTAGCTCAGAATAACTTAGAGAGTAACTTAGCTTAACGAACTTAACTTAGGTGAACCAAACCAATGTATTATACTAATTGCATGTTGTGTTCATTTCTAGTAGGTTATAATCTTGTGTATTTCTTGGTATTTTATCATTTGTATGCTGTTACTGATTATAGCCAGTTTAATGAACCAAATAAAAAAAAAAAAAAAAAAAAAAAAAAAAAAAAAAAAAAAAAAAAAAAAAAAAAAAAAATCTATAATTTAGCTTACTATACTTAGATTGGTGACATACAATACTCTCTTAACGTATACTGTACTAATCCTATTCAACAGACACTATAACAACAACTTTGCTATACAAAAGTAATAATAAAATTATTTTGCTATAATCCGCGTTACAGTAAATAGAAAATATATATAGTGCTAAATGTATAGTGGACTATCCGTTTTTTCATACCCGTTACATTCAGGATTCGTAAAAACACATGCACAAACCTCACCACTGCCACCACAATACACAAGCACTACACACGTTCACTATCACAAACTCAACAATCGTTTCGCTCCGCAACCGAAGCATCATCAGGAGATAGTCTTCACGACAAAATCGCAATGATGATGCTTCGGTTTCGAGGTGAAACGATCGTCGAGATTTTGTTGATGGTTGTGTTTATTGCTTGTGTGGATTGTTGCTGGTGGAGGCGTCTTGGGATGCCTGTGGTGACTTGTCCTGCATGTGTAAGGTACGTGAATTGTGCCTGTTTCATACACATCAGCTTTGCATGCATTCGTTTAACCCGTGCGGATTATAGCAAAGTAGTTCTGTTTTAGTGTCTGTAACATTGAATTCCGCAAAGTATTGCATGCTTCTATAAATCATTTAATCCTATTCGACTTAAATATGTCAGTTACCTCTCTTTGCACTCCGATCACTTTTTAACACGACGTTTCAGCAACTCCGAGCCATTTTGATAATTGTATGCTACTAACGTTTTTATTTATTTTAATTTTTTATTTTATACTCTTTATTGTACACCAAAAGAAAATAATAATATAAATTATGTAGCATAACAAGAAAAGTACAATAGGCGGCCTTATCGCTGAACAGCTTTCTCTTCCAGGCAACCTTAGGGCGTACCTTACGTAAAAATAGAAAGGGGGTGTACTAGATAAATAATAAATACAAAAGTTTATGTGTATAAATAAATATTACTACAGTAGATGATACATAAGACAACAGTGTAGAAGAAATAAATATCCAAGAAGCATATAAATTACCAAAGAATTAGATTAGTTAAGTTTTTACGATGTTGCGAACTCGGGATGATTTAACCATGAATATGAGCTACAAGAAAGTATTTACAATGTTGCCACCGCTGAAGATACTGGCGTGCCGTGTCAAAAACGGAGTACAAAGGGTTAAGTATTTCATTTAGTTTGTTATACTATAAAATTAAATGTTTATCTTAGGAATTATCGCAAAATTAAAGCAAGGTTCTATTCTATCCTGTACTGTCTAATGTCTCAATACTTGGCTAAACATGGAGAGTTGCGTTCGAGGTAGAGAACCGCATATGCATTTATCTTGTAAACTTATCTGAGTTTACAAGATAAAGAAGTCAGACAAGTCGCGGACAAAAGCGAGGCAATTATAGATTTATGCTACATGTTTATGATGTACATTTTTTGCCTGCGTGGACTTTCATAAAAAAAAGCGCCATGTTACTTAGAAGCGCTTGAAATGTTTATAAACCAATAATGACGTCGATCCATTTCTCACTTTGGACATAATCTAAAAGTAACAGCCTGTTACTAGCTGGGCATAGGCCTCCTCTCTCCGTTTTTTGGAGAGAAGGATAGGAAGGAGCTAAGACCTATTACGGTACCCTAATGCGCATAGTTTACACATATAATCTGGATTCTCTGAAGATAAACAGTTTTCCTCAAGATGCTTTCCTTTACCAAGTAGCGTGTGATAAATTGCAATTGTCAATTAGACACATAAGTTTAAAAAAAAACTCATTGGCGCCTGCTCTGGATTTGAACCCTTGTCCTCCTCGAAAAAGTCTACAACGTCCCACGGACTCATCGCTAGGGTAACACAGCTCATTACAGAATAAATATAAACAAATAATCAATATTTCGTATTTATAATTTCTGCATTTATGCTTACCAGAAAAAATGTTATGTATTTGGCAGACCTAACTTAAAGTAATTTATGTTTGATAGTAAAAGTAGCGATTTTATCAACAATCCCATTACTGGGATTAGGCCTCCTCCTTCCGTTTCAGGAGAGAAGGGTTGGAGCTAAGACCTACCACGCTGCTCCAATGCGGATTGGTAGGTTACACATATCTCCAGAATTCTCTAGAAATATGCAGGTTTCCTCACGATGTTTTCCTTCACCGAAAAGCGTGTGATAAATTGCAATTATCAATTAGACACATGAGTTATAATAGAAAAACTCATTGGTGCCTGCTCGGGTTTGAACTCATGTTCCCCTTGAAGGAGTCGCACGGTCTCGCCGCTGGGCTATCACAGCTTTTGTTTAATAGTAATATAAACAAAAGCTGTTTATATGTTTAAAAAGTTTAATAATAATATTTGTTATTTAGTTTGATATACGTAACTTATCGTAGTAGTTAGTAAGGTAATATGTAAAATAAAAAATGTCAATCATCATTAGATTAATGTGACTGACGCTTAGATAAATAATGATATCAAGCTCTAGACGCTTTATTATACAGCAACAAGCACTCAAATTACTTTTTTATCCATAAAGGAAATGAGAAAAATAATGAGCAATCAGACTTTACTGCGCAACTACTTGTAGCAAATAACTGATGGTGTATCTAAAACGATTTTTATTTAACACACAAGTTTTCGTAAGTATAAACACTAAATCGTTCACCGGAAATTAGGGTTGCCACCCGTACTTTATAATAAGTCTTGTATGTTATTTCAGGCAAGCACTGATAGCCCAGCGGTGAGATCTTGTGATTCTTTTCAGGGGATCACGGGTTCATACCGGTGGGCGGGCACCAATGAGTTTTCTGTTAAAACATAAAAGGCTAATTGCTAATTATTATTTATCGTATTTCTTTTAAAACTTGTGTTATCTAATTTTTATTATATCTAATTGATATTTGGTAATTAACACACGCTTTTCGGTGAAGGAAAACATAGTCAGTAAATCTGCATTTAGCTAGAGAATTCTGGGGATATGTGTAACCCACCAATCTGCATTGGAGCAGCATAGTTGGTCTTAGCTCCAACCTTTCTCTTAAAAATAAAAGGTAATAATTAAAGGTAAAATTAAAAGGTAATAATTCTATATACTTTCAGATACCGTTATGATGCACTACGTATTTGATTTCTTTGTGATTTTGAAAACTTCAGTTGTATTTTTTCTTTAAAAAACAATTTATTGGTGCTAAAACGATACTACCACTCGCTAGAACAAATCCAATAGATTTGAAAATATAATAATAATAATAATTAATTGTATTTCGATAATATGTACTTTTTTCTCACCTATAATCAATGTGCTTTCATTACAAAAGAAAAAAGGTGGCAACCCTATCAATAATAGCTCATTATAACCCTCTATACTGACTAATAGCTATCCGTATCTTTCTCATTTATATTTTACCAGCGATCCGCCCTTTCTTCATGTATAACATAATAATACGGTCGTATTTTGATTTAACTTTATGGAATATGGCTTATGAAATTATATTATTTTAATGCTCTTTTATCTATCTCTATTTTTTCACTAGTTGCAGACACCTGGATGTTTAATACGTTGAATTATTCTGCAAATTTTTATGGAACATAAATATATAACACTCATCATTCTGCTGCTCTTATACCATTATAACTCAAACTCAAAATATTCTTCATTCAAGTAGACTGTTTACAGTACTTTAGAATCGTCAAATGTTTTTTTAAGAAGCTACCAATTATTCGGAAGTTTGCTTTTACCGAAAAGAAACAGCAAAAAACTCGGCGTCAATTTTTTTTTTTCAGTTTGATTGGTGGACACAAATTAATCGTTGCAGCTAGGTGCGTAGCTGTCTGCAGTTAAGATATGCTACTATCACTCAAATAATCTTCAATTATATAGTAAGCTTTATGTAGCAGCATCGTTTTAATATAATTTCTAATCTTGTGTAAAGGCAAGTCTAGATAAATTTGAGGACTTTTGTTATAAAAATGTGTACCCATATGTATAAGTGGGGTCGGTACAACATGACGACGTTCTCACGGGTTAAAACCCTGTGTAAGCGCCAATGAATTTTGCTGTTATGTGTCTAATTATAATAAATAATAATAAAGATAAGACTATACATAATTTCAATTAATCACACGCTTTTCGGTGAAGGTAAATATCGCGAAGAAACCTGCATATCTGAAGAGAATTCTGGGGATATGTGAAACCTAGCAATTCGCATTGTGGTAGCAGCGTGGTAGGGTTTAGCTCTAACCCTTCTCTCTAAAAACGAAAAGAGGAGGCCTATACCCAACAGTGGGATAGTAACAGGCCGTTACTTTTATAATTTAAGTGAACTAAAATGTTTGTTATTAGAATTAAATTAAAATCTACAAAGAGTTGTAGTGTAAATAAGTTAACATTATATGTTAACAATAAGTCGATGAGTCATTCAATATATTTTTATGTTAAATTTTATTTGATGTCGTCATTCCGTAATCTGCTGCAAATGTTTTTACAAGTGTTTATAACCGACTTGAATGATGACTCACTGTCGCAGAATGAAGGTCGAAATTACAATTGAACAAACGCGAACTAGCTAAATATGAATCAAATATCTGATGGGAGAGAAATTGTATATAATCGCATCGTAATTTATGGAATTAGCGTTGCTTTGTGGAATTCCATAGTACAAAAATTATGATAGAATTATTTTGCTATAATCTGCGTTTGTTAAGACAATATATGAAATGCTATGTGTAAGAAGCAAAAACTGTTCAAATACCTTATACATGCAGGATAGTCAGCACGTACGTGTGTATACGTGTATACGTGTGTATCACAAATCTCCACAACAATATCGTAATACATAACGATTTTGCTGTTGAGCCTATCTCTTGACAACGGTTTAGTAACGGAGAAACGATCGTAGAGATTGATCATAGTGAATGTGTGTAATGCTTGTGTAGTTGTTGGTGGCGGTGCTTGTATAAGGTATAAGGTACGAGACTGGTTTTTGCTTTTCAATAGTAAGCTTTATGTTGCAGCATCGGTTAAAGATAATTCTTGAACTTGTGTAAGGCAAGTCTAGATAATGTTAAAGAATTTTGTTATAAAAACGTGTTTAATTTCTATTAACTTGAAAGTATTACATAACTTCTAATTAAACATATAATATACGAGAATATTGTAATTTATTTTAAAGAAAAAAAACACCTGTCATGCTTTAATTAAGGGAATAATTAAAAAAATAGGCCGCGTAAAAAAAAGATAAAATTCATGGAAAAGTCGTAACTTTTCCATCAATATTATCAGGCATTTGACGAATTAATTAGTGCATATCTTATATATTAAATGTAGGAGATAATTATGAGCCACTTATTGAAATAACGAGCAACTACCGATATAACGGAAGCGAAGTGAATTGGCTGTCAACTAATGTTAGCTAGACGCGTCACCTGCCTCAATTATGAAAGATCATCGTGAGAAAAACTCTGATAAGCCGCGTAATTCTGGATCGGCTTTCATCTGATTGGATTCCTTTCTCCTCATTAAATGGTATGGACCATTAGCTACTGAACTACCACGTATCCATTACTAATGAAAGAAATTCTCGAATACGATACCGATTAGAAAATGAAACTCACATTTTACATTATTATCTACGTTTAACTGGTAGAGATCTCTTAATTAGGGATAAGTTATCCTTTGTCAAAAAAAAACTGGAATTTAAAATGACTGAAAGCACTTGTCTACAAGTTTACTTGAATAAATAATATTTTGAATTTGAATTTGAATTTACTCGTATGTACATTTTTTAGAAATAATATATTTCTTAACTTTATATCTTGGTATGGTGTCAGTTATGTTTTATTTCCCTTTGATTTCAATATAATTTTTACATCACTATACATCAATTATATTATTACAGTCACATACATGGATCCATACATATAACACAACAAATTCCCTAAAAACGGTATGTATGGTCTGAAAGTCTACTGAATGGATTTTTGTATAGTTTTTACTAAAAGCTAAAGCAACTTTTGAGGAATATTAAAGTAATAACCTTTCTTCTCTGTCCCTAGACCTCTTTCACTGGAAGTTGTGGAGCAATACATAGGCGTCATATTTTTTTTCTTAGATTCTCGCGGGGACGTGATTTACGTGGAAAAACTTTATGTAAGATACTGATTTCCTCGCTTGTATAGCCGCCCGCATAGAAAGTGCATATCAAATATAAACACTGATATAATCTCTATCTATCTACTATCTACTTATAATCTCAAAAGCAGGTCGTTGGGAACCTGTAGTCGACTAGAATCGCAGTAATAATATAAGAATACACATAATTATAAAAAGAATGGCTATGTATATAATAGACAAAGTAGGAACCGACATAAGTTTGCGGTTCCTGCTTTGCGCCTAGCAAAAGTACGTAATTTGTTTGTGGGTTTGGGTATGATGAAATTCCGCATTCAATTCTAGCTTTACCATTACAGCAGTTTAAAAACACCGTTAAAACAAGGCTAATACAGAAATCCTATTATATATACTACTGAGGATTACTTACATGATTGCGTGGACATAGCTACTCTTCGACCCTGT
This sequence comes from Morpho deidamia, assembly GCA_947086505.1. Lineage (NCBI taxonomy): Eukaryota > Metazoa > Arthropoda > Insecta > Lepidoptera > Nymphalidae > Morpho > Morpho deidamia. The sequence goes on along the minus strand of CAMTZC010000026.1, from coordinate 11,563,031 downwards.
CCAAAACAGTAATGACTAAATGTAAGTAGTAATGACAATTATATTTTGAAAAGAGCAACCACCGAGTTTCTCGCTGACTTTTCTCGGTAAGAGCAGCTTTCTGAACAAGCGGAAGAGTTAACGATTCAAAGTTAACGAGTTCGCTTGAATAAATAATATTTTAAGTTTTTACTGCAAAAGAAGACAACTAAGACTCGTGGAGCGGAAAACATTAAAAATAACTGTCAACGACCAAACGACATCCAAAACCATGATGAGATCCATATGCCTATCACTTATTTACGCCATATTATAGCAAACATAAATTTACATAATTAGATAATACTCTTTCGACATGTTAATTATCTAAATATAGCCTATATTAAACGAATATATACATTAAGATTCGATTTAAATAACAAGTAGATATACAGAACCTATTATTTTATCTAAATAATTGTAATAAATAAGAATCAAGCACAGAAATTAATACACTAAAACACCTTTTATGAGATACATGAAATTATCGTTGAAATTTATAACACGTTCCGAAATTTCTATATGTTTATATCTTACGAGTATATATTAAGTTATATCACAATTATATTAGGTACCATACTCCTCCGAAACGGTAGACAGATTAATATATCTGACTGAATAAGTCTGACATTCGGCTGTTATCTATTTTTCACATCCCTAAGTAATAAGGGTTGTCCACTCCTAACATTCCAACCTACCAATCCGCATTGGAGCAGCGTGGTAGGTCTTAGCTCCAACCCTTCCCTCCAGAAACGGAGAGAGGAGGCCTATTCCCAGCAGTGGGATTGTAACAGGCTGCTACTTACTCCTAACATTTATTTTGGGCATTTTTTTACACAATGTACAATAGAAATTCCCTACAACTTATTTATTCAATATTAAACTATTGACTATAACATTTAACCTTCCATCGTCCAAAATGGAAAATAATTTAGTTTTTTATATATTTATTTTATACTATGATACTTTGCAATTTATCATGCGTTATACGGCTAAGGATACCATTGCGATGAATTTGGCCTTTTATAGACTACATACATTCTCCTGCCCTTATCCCACTCTTAAGTGTGGTCGGCACAACATGTTACAACATTTTCAGACCAAGTTCTGTTAATAACGAGTATATGTGACCATCCGGATTTAGGCAACATTGTCCGAAATACTATTTTCTTCTCTTAGAGAGATAGTTACTTGCATCAGTAACTAAGTACAATAATAAGTGAAATTTCTTTCTTTATAATTTTCGCTTTGATTCTAAATGAAAATTAGACCTATGAAGTATAAAACACATGTGAAATTACTACTTATAGCCACGAGAAAGCATTTAAGGCTTGTGTTGTGTTTAAGTATACGTGTCTAGAGGAAGGCCTAAAAAGAGATGGTTGGATTGTGTGAAGTCTGACATGCATATAAAAGGAGTAGCGCCAGAGTTTACGAATGGTAAAAGAGAATGGAAGAGAAAAACATGTTGTGTCACACTTACAGTGGGAAAGGGCTGGAAAATTATGAGGTACTATATAACAAATACAAAGAATATACGATCCTTAAATTTAAGTTATTGTTGTCTATGATATATAAAGAAGTGAAATAAAAAAAATAAAGCTTTCAAAAGGGGTTTGAAAATTTTGTTGAATGATATGTAAATAATATATTTTAATTCTTGTAAAAAAATAAAATAAATAAAAAGGAATTGGCAATTAAAAATAACTTTAACTATCGTTTATTTATTTTACAGAACAAAACATTGACTGATTGATTCGAATTATCATCCCAAAAATAGATAACTATTCATTATCTTTTAAATATACAATTGCACAACAAATATACATACTTAAATCCACTTACAAACATTTAAAACAAAATTCATATACTGCTGTGAATAACATTGCGACGAAAACACTATAGCAAACTTAAATACAAGTTAATTTTATTCAAATAGACTCTTATATTTCTTTTTATATGTAGATACAATATACTCACCATTGCATAAATTTAATATTTAAAAACAAAAAAATAGTCGCGATGCTATCTCTAATGGATTAAATTTAGATAAGGGAAAATAAAACTGTCAAATAATATTTAATTGTAAAGTTTTTATATCTTTGCTTTTCGTCACAGAATTTTATTTTGCTTTTTATAGTTTTTGTCTATTATATGTTGTTATATAGTTTTTTTTGTTTTAATATCCTACTACTTTAGCATAAATATATAAAGTAACGGTCTGTTGCTTATCTCACTGCTTTGCATAGGTATTCGTTCTGCTTTTGTTGAGAAGGATTAGAGCTCAGACCTACCCCACTGTTCCAAAGCGGATTGCTAGGTTACGAGTATTCTCAGAATTCTCCAGAGATATACAAATTTCCGATCAATATTTGCTTTAATGAAAGGCTTGTCAACATATGAACTAAGGACGCAAGTTTTAATAGAAACCAATTGATGTCCTGATATCTAAACCCATGACTCCCTCGAAAGAATTATATAGTGTCACAGTTGCGCTATCAAATAAGTTAATACTTTCATCGAAATAAAAAAATCATTGAAATAAAAAAAAAACGTTTTTAATTACGATATTCGCAAAATTGCTAGCATAAAAACCATCAGTAGCAATTTTTCATGGTGTCTATTCGACACTTATAACATCGCAGGCTATAATTATGAATCGATACCATGAACTGGACATCACTTCCGTAGTCTCTGCTAAATTATATACCCCCTAGTATTCAGTGGTCCCTGGTCTCATCTTTTCTTTATTATCTTATATGTTAGCCGGTTGTAAAACAGACTTGTGCACTTTTATTGTTTAAAATATTATATATTAAAATAATGATTATAATGATATAATATTATATTTTGAACAATATTTTAACTTCTGTGTTATTAAAGTTGTTTTAGATCGAGTTGGAAATCGCGATATGAAGCTTCCCTAAATTATGTAAATTAATTATAATTAAATAAACAAATACCTCAAATGTGTCTGTCTGTATGTCATCGATTTACTCAAAATCTACTGAACGGATTATTGTACGGTTTTTATTGAAAAATGGTGTAATTCTTGAGGAAGGTTTTGGGTAATACATATAATTTTTCGTTTTTTTTTTTCGTTTCCTATGACACTATAATATTATGAGTCTTAGCCTCACCTCGTCTATTTTGCTCTGTATCTGGCCTCACGCCTCCAATATGATTACTTGGTTTGTAGTAACTCGCCCGTTGGCGCTGATCTCAACTCCGCGGGTCGCTGTTCGATTCCCGCCGAGGACCAACAGTTTCTATAAACAATTTGTTGGTTCTTTGAGTCTGGGTGCATATTTGTAGTTAATTATGCATTTCAAATTATATTTTTTATTTTTCATTGTATTCTCGTGTTAGGTACCATACTCCTACGAAACAGCTTAACCGATGTTTATTACGTATGCATATTCAGAAGTCCGAGAATCGGCTACTATCTATTTCCCATACTAAGTGATAAGGATTGTCCATTTAATTTTTAATTTGTGGTCATTTTTTAAAAATTTAACGTACTCTAGAAATTACCTACAAATAATTTATGTGGCAAAACAACGTTTGCCGGGTTAGCTAGTATGTATATACCAATTTACCAGTTGTATGTTCAGCCACACAAGTAAAAGTTTGGGACTAACAGCCGTGTGTAAATGTCCCATATATTTAACTATTTATTAATTATTGTACGGGCTAACACATACATTTGCAAAATCAGCATTAACGCCATATTTTTAATATACCATGAATTTGTGTCACGCCGTGTGGCCTTACTAATGCGGCAGAGTAGAATAGACCAACCTCATTTCTTACCGAGGTGTCATAAAGGCGACTAAGGTAAGTGGACCCACCGACTGGTATCCGGTTGAGTAGAAAAGACCACCCTCTAACTTACCGAGGGGTCGTAAAATACGACTGGGGTAAGTTGACGTTAGGCAGGCGGCCGGTCGTAAAATACGCAGCCAAATCATGTGATAACATGTTTGTAACATGTTGTGCCGACCCACTTAGAGTGGAATAAAGGCGAATGATTAGGATGATGAATTTGAAATCAGTACGACATTAGCGGCCGCGCGTGCTAAACCTATCAAATCATTATCAAATAACTATCAAATTATAATCAATAAACTATCAATTAAATGCCGTATTATATAAATCAAATCTGTCAATCTAATTCTAATAACCAAAGATTGTACAGGGTACATACATGCCGTGTGGTATCCGGCTCAGTAGAATAGACCACCCTCATTTCTTAACGAGGTCTCGTAAGAGGCGACTAAGGTAAGTCGACCCGCCGTGTGGTATCCGGCTCAGTAGAATAGACCACCGTCATTTCTTACCTAGGTGTCGTAAAAGGCGACTAAGGTAAATCGACCCGCCGTGTGGTATCCGGCTGAGTAGACTAGACCACCCTCTTTCTTACCGAGCGGTCGTAAAATACGACTAAGGTAAGTTGACGTCAGGCAGGCGGCCGCTCGTAAAATACGTAGCCAAATCATGTGACAACATGTTTTTAACATGTTGCGCCAACCCCACTTAGAGTGGAATAAAGGCAGGAGAATGATTAGGATGATGAATTTGAAATCAGTACGACGTTAGCGGCCGCGCGTGCTACACCTTTCAAATCATTATCAAATAACTATCAAATCATGATAAATTCTATCAAATAACTATCAAATCAATCAAATCAAATTATAATCAATAAAATATGAATAAAATGTAGTATTATATCAATCAAATTTCTCAATCTAATTCTATCAGCCAAAGATTGTACAGGGTACATAAAGCCCGTACATTTAGAATAAGTGATGTGAAATCCATCTTCTTGTTTGTAGCATAAAGAAATACGACGAATTGATAAGAATCTCGTTAAATTGGATTGTGCTGACTACCCTTTGGCCTTTTATGACCGTTTAAATCCTCAATCATGGTAAAAGCTTGGTCGCACAACGAACGTTAACTACACTTACAATGAAACTGTTAAATCACAAGAGGTGCCATAAAATTTTGAGAGACCAATAAAATTTAACTTTTAAAATTGCTAAGCATAACCTATTGAAAAGGGACGGGTGTGTATAGTATATTCTTTTGTTATTTCTAGCCTTAACAATAATGAGATATTAAGTAAAGTATAAAAGGCCTTTGTTATGGCCACAAGATCCGTTTGTCGGCACGTGGATATGCGAAAAACATGAAACATCAAAAGGGTTTTAGTTTACAACATTCAACAAGAATTTATCTGAAGAACACAACAAAAATCTATTGTGTATGGTCAACAAAATTTTCAAAGTTCATTTACTTTTTCAATAACGGTACGGAAAATTATTGACCAATAACTTAGTTTAAGTAATGAATATTAACATAGATAGACTCCACGATAAAATCACAAAGCTTTGCGATTTTGTCGTGGAGTCCTCCTCTGATCTCCTGATGATGCTTTGGTTGCGGGACGAAATGATTGTTGAGTTTGTGATAGTGAACGTGTGTAGTGCTTGTGTATTATGGTGGAAGTGGTGGAAGTTTGTGCATGTATTTTTACGCATCCTGCATGTATCGGGTATGAATAAACGGATAGTCCACTATACATTTAACACTATATAAAATTTAATGTACCGCGGATTATAGCAAAATAAAATTTTATTATTACTTTTGTATAATGACATTGATGTCTGGTTCGTTCCGAGCTCAGAAGTTGATTTATAACTACTAATTTTAAAAAATAGCGAGAAAAATATATTTATCACGAAAAACTTAAAAAAAATATTATACTTTCACATCTCAAAATTACTGAGTTGAAGAAAAAAATCTATATAGGTATTTTTCTTAAATTCATACTTTATTTGTGAAGAAACGTGTATGTTAAGTACGTACTATTATTAACTTCAAATTCAAGTACATAGTTTTAGGTAGATGTATCTTAAAGAAATTGTTTTAAAAAATATAACGTTATAAATGAATAAATCATGATATTAAGATTTCGTCACAACACAATAATCAAATCTTTCCTCCTTTGTTCATAATCAATTTTCAGCACATGTTATCTTTATATGAAACTGTAAAACCTTGCCAAATACTTTGGATGATTTTAATTTCAACTCTGTAAATGGAAACTATCAAATGACAATATACCAAATACTTTTATCTAAAAATGGATCGTTTTATAAAATTTCATATTATTCCCATAACTAAAAAAAAGGAATAATAAAATTATTTTGCTATAATCCGCGATACAGTAAATAGAAAATATATATAGTGCTAAATGTATAGTGGACTATAATACAAAAGGAATAATAAAATTATTTTGCTAAGCAATCCACGACAAATCGCTTTGCGATTTTGTCGTGGAGTCTATCTCCTAATGATGCTTCGGTTGCGGGGCGAAACGATTGTTGAGTTTGTGATAGTGAACCTGTGTAGTGCTTGTGTATTGTGGTGGAAGTGGTGGAGGTTTGTGCATATGTTTTTTACGAATCCTGCATGTAACGGGTATGAAAAAACGTATAGTCCACTATACATTTAACCCTATATATATTTTCTATTTACTGTATCGCGGATTATAGCAAAATAATTTTATTATTCCTTTTGTATTATGGATCTCCGCAAAGTAACGCCTAATTCTATAAATTATCCCATAACTAACTTAAAAGTCTTTAATTGAATCTTAAAACTTGCAAAGATGTAATCAAATACTATCGCAAAAAAGATATTTCATACGACAAAGAGCGTCTTAGTTTCTGCAAAAAATTAAAAGGATACTCTGTATTAACGATTTTTTACAGAAGGGCGGTCAGATAAATCTGGACATATTAGACGCGCCATTATTTCAAGTACCCTGTCTACTCACACTTGACGCTTCATACAAAAGCCAGACATTTCACATCGTTTGCTCCATCACCTCGCTGCGATGCTTAAGTAACGAGTGGCAAAAAAATTGGCGCCACATTGTTATCTTAAACGCGACGGTTGAACCCTCGGGATTTGTAACTGTTTCAAGAGCGACCGCTTATTGTTTATGGTCGTGCACTTGCCTCTGCATGTATAGGTACCTGTTTTTAGTCTCTATTGTCTATGTTCTTAGAAATATTACCCGCAACACGTGTCATTTAAGCATAGAGTTATTATTCTTAGAGTAGGGAAGCCAGTAATAATATGTGATATACTACAAGCTGTGATAGCCTTGTGGCGAGACCGTGCGACTCTCTAGAGACGACATAGGTTCAAACCCCGGGCAGGCACCAATGAGTTTTTCTATTAAAACTTATGTGTCTAATTGGTAATTGCAATTTATCACACGCTTTTCGGTGAAGGAAAACATCGTGAGGAAACCTGCATATCTCTAGAGAATTCTCTAGGGATATGTGTAACCTACCAATCCGCATTGGAGCAGCGTGGTAGGTCTTAGCTCCAATCCTTCTCTCCAAAACGGAGAGAGGAGGCCTTAGCCCAGCAGTGGGCATAATAACAGGCTGTTACTTTACTTTTACTTTTTTATACTACAAGAATGAGAAATAAAGAAAAAGCATTGAGGGTGATATACCTACCTGTCTTTCTTTTTTATGTGTGACTTTAGCTTTGCCTGCAGTGAATATCGAGGTGTTCTAATATATAGTTATATTTTTAGTTGAAATTTTTAACATTAAAGTAGTAATTGTGAGTTAATGATAAGGGATAGAGAGACGCTGTCACGGACTTATTGTTAGTATTTTTGTAGATCTACAATTCTTTAGTACATTACTTTAGTGTATATATGTTGGTTTACGCAGCGCACGCGACTAAAGCCCCAGCAGGCGAATTTTTTTTTAACTACACAATAACATAAAACGGTAATGTACGAGTAGGTACTATTAATTTAAACCATCCAAAAGAAATTCACTAGCTTTTAATAAATACCTTACAAAAATTCGTTCAACAGATTTTGAGAAAATCGATAACATACAGACTTAGTTTTATAATAAGTATAGATTAGACAAAGATGAAGGAGTTTTATCTTCCCTCTCATTATTTATTTTGTCTATGGCTACCCTACTCTAGGTATAATAACTCTATGTATTTAAGACGTAGAGTCCTGTTCTTTTTATTACCCTCGAGTACGCTTGTAAGATGCCGAATAGATAATATTAATAGTTTTGGAAAACAGGTTTTATAACGCCATTTATTTCTTTATGGGTTCCGTTTGTTAACACTTCATTTATTAGAGTAGCGATGTTCAAACTGATAATGTTTTAAGAGGGAAATCGAAGACGTTGCCGCCTGAGATAAGAAAGATATTTATGAAAAAATGGCGCTCACATGTAAATCATTAGTCAGGCCCGGTATTTTGTGCTCAAATATTTGGCTATGCTTGCAAATCTCGGCGCCACTGCGACGACACAGAAGCCGCTTCCTTTATGAATGCCGACTGAGGTAACCATTTACTGGCATGTGTCAGGACTAACCTGTAATAAGAATTTTCAAGTCCACTCCTAAAGAGTTCCCGTATCCCACTTTTCTTGTTATTTGGTTGTACGCAAATTTTCGTGTAATTTGATCCCTAGGCAGCAAAGTGTTATAATAATAATAAAAAATATATAGGACACTTACACACCCGGTCATCCGTCCCCGTCCAAAGTAAGCAACTAAGCACTTGTGTTATGGGTGTCAGACAACTAGTAAATATATTCATATATAACTTTAAATACATACTCAAATATAAATATCCAACTAGGCTTGAAGAACCAAGAAATTACTTTTGTATGTGTTCGCCCTCGGCGGGAAGGAACCCGCGAGTCCACTGCGCCAACGGGCCAGTCAAAATGACAATTATAATGCAGTCCGAAATTTCGAATAAAGATATGGTATAACTACTCCATCCAACAAGTATCCAAAAAACTACTGAAATCTGGTAAGTCCGACGCGACGTCGGCAGGGGATACTTTATGCGGCGACAGCTAAAACAATATTTAAGGAGTCGGCAAATGAACACAAATGACCGTAGGATTAGGTACCGAGACCACACTAACAGCTAACGAGTCGCAAACAGAAACCAGCCGCTGGTTTTTACGTATTTTGTTAAGACTCATGTGTAGTAGATATACTGCACGCTTTATCTACTCATACTTATATAATAAATGCGAAGGTTCGGTCTTTCTATCTATCAGTCTTTTACAGGTATTACGCTGGAAATATATTGATGAAAATTTGGGTCAATTAAAGCATATATAGAATGGTAACTACCATATATAATTCTGTAAACATTTTCCTTTTAAACCTAGGTATTTAAATATTGACTTATTATTATAGGCATGTAGTTTCGCGTCATCATTCTCCTGCCCTTATCCCATCCCATGGGGTCGGCACAACATGTCATGTTGTAACATGATAAGACCGGCCGCCTGCATGACGTCAACTTACCTTAGTCGCCTTTTAAAAAATGAGGGTACACGGCAACAGGCATGTAGCTTCGTGTATCGAGAAATAAAGCTCAAAATTTGTTAATTTTGTTCTGTATTAATATATCAATATTTCATAACTTCGTCCACTTTTCAGAAATTTCTATACAAATATTCCATCATAAAGAGTGCTCTAATAACGATAAAAAAATAATTTTCATTTCATGAATTAAATTATTATATATTTATATAATAATTTAATTCATGAAATGAAAACTACGCCTCTGAATTTATATATAAAATTCAGAGGCGTAGTAAGGTAACTAAAGCCCATGGGGACAAAAAAACAACTAGGGCCCCAACTAAACTATTTCAAGACGCTTATTCTTATTAAAGTCGCGCTCCTGGAATCTGTAATTTTCACTTATTCAATTTATAGTATATAGGTCAGATTTTGAGAGGCCCCCTGAGCTTTGGGGCCCCGGTGCAATGCTCCGGTAGCTACGCCACTGATATGAACAGTATAAAATCCATTTTTTTACACATTTTGTCATTCAACAGTTTTACATTAAGATCCTTTTGATTCTTTTCCTGATATTCCTTTCATTTCCTTATAGCTTAATAAACAACCTCAAATCAAAATAATCAGTATTCATATTAGCTCTTACAAGCATTTTTAATTGTCAAGGATCAATATGATTAATGAATACAATTTATAGAATTAACCGGTACTTTGCGGAGATCCATAATACAAACGTAATCATAAAATTATTTTGCTATAATCCGCGATAAGAAAATATATATAGTGCTAAATGTATGGTGGACTATCCGTTTTTCATACCCGTTACATGCAGGATTCGTAAAAACACATGCACAAGCCTCCAGCACTGCCTGAACAATACACAATCACTACACACGGTCACTATCACAAACTCAACAACCGTTTCGCCTCGCAACCGAAGCATCATCAGATAGACTCCACGACAACGATTGCGATGTTGTCGGGTCGTGGAAAAACGGATAGTCCACTATACATTTAGCACTATATATATTTTCTATTTACTGTATCGCGGATTATAGCAAAATAATTTTATTATTACTTTTGAAGATACAATTGGTTCGGAATGTTGCTCTCACTGAGACGAACCAGCAAGAAACACGGCGGTCAAGCTTTTAAATATTTTAATCATACATTATTAAACCGCTGTCTTGTATTTAGCTGAAAGGATTTCAAATCCAGACATTTTTATCATCCAAATAATCTTCAATTTTGTAATATACTTTACGTACAAGCATATTTCTTACACTTAATTTAAACCTTTCTTTGGACTGGTCTAGTATGGATTTTAGAATTTTATTTATATTAAGCGATCTGAAATATTTCTGTTTAGGATTCATCCTTTCCGAGATTTGTGTACAAACGATGATGACACATTGTTACCGGATACGTACCCGGATATACAAATGACGCGTATAACAATTTTTACCTTTAATCCACGATAATTGGTGAAAAAACACCAATGACGTTAATAATGACGTCGAATTGGTGCAAGAAAGTTAAGTCCGGCAAGGTGAGTCAGACGTAACGTCACTCGGCAATATCAATTTGTTAGCTGCGTCACGCCGCAGGCGACCTTTGGTTAGTCGCGAACCGGTATTAGTATATTTAACACCGTCATAAGAAAGATCCGGAACAGCGCTAGATGGTTATCCACATAACGTTAATGACCTGAGATACGGCAGTTAACTAACTAAATATGACGTCATTGGTATTTTCTCCTCCCTTGATCTGGGGATAGACATCACATCATTTGTGATTTGACGGACTTGTTGAGAAATATTTTTAGTCCAATGAATAATAAAGATAAATAATAAAACACATAATTTGAATTCAGTACCGAGACACCAATAATGCGGGGTAACAATAGTTATATATATAAAGATTAAGTTATTTTGTAATTATATATTATAAAATAAAGTCCTAAAAAGCTGTCTGTCTGTATGTAATCGATTTTCTCAAAATCTACTGAAGGGATTTTTGTGCGGTTTTCACCAAAAGATTGTGCAATACTTCCGAATGGATTGAAGAGATCGCGTAGTTGTTAAAAAACTTGCTTTCTGGGAGCGGTTAACTAACAATGACTACTTTTAAAAACTTCGAAACTTCGAAAATTCGAGAAAGTTTCGTAAATCAGTGAATTCCACGCGGGCGAAGCCGTTGTTGGCACAGCTAGTATTATACATATAGTAATTATTAACCTATAAGTTCGAAGTTGTTGCATTATAAATAACAACAGTCAAAAAATATATATTAAAAAAATAATAATAATATACCGCGGATAGCAGGCTAGTTCTGGTCGAGAGCCAACATTTTCTGAAAACAAATTGTTGTGATTTTGAGTCTGGGTGTATGTATGTACTTAAGTCTTTATGTTAAATCATATGTGACTGACAAGTGGTAAATATATACATAACACAAGTCACACCAAGTCAGTCACCCATAACACAAGTATAAATACTTACTTTGGGGATGGACGGTCGTGTGTGTAATTGTCCCATATATTTCTTATATTATATTTATTTACTATATTTATAATAAAATTATTGTTAACGCTATAGTTTTTCTGTATGTTACGCCTTGACGGCTAAAGAATAATAATAATGAACCCGCCCAGTGACGCTGTAAAAGCCATTAGGGCTAACAGCATAAAGTCACTCAGAAATAATAATAATAATAATAACCCACCACAGGATGGCTTGGAGCCAAGGGGGCGCGGGCGACGCGTTCCTACACGGGCTCCCGCCGCCGGTGGAGTAGTGCGCCGCATGAGATGGTCTCCCAAAATGAATGAGAGTGTCATGCGGGCGTACTATGGGGCGACAGATGGGGGAATTAATCTCACTGCGTACCGTTTAAAAATGCTGTCTCTGTTTCAGGCACTTGAACCAACATTGACCGTAACCGCACAACGATTATCGGATCAAGTGCGGGCTATTCAGCGCCGTCATCTGCTGGATGAGTCCGTGCTTGAGCGGCTGCGCTTAGAATTACGACAAATTACTGCTGAAGAGGGTGCTCATCAGGCTGAACATAGCCCGAGCAATAACATCATGCACACCCAGGATGAGTTCTATGAGAGTAGTGATTTGCCAGTAAATACCCAGAATAATGAGCTATTGAGGAGGACTTTGGAGGATGCGATTTCTGAATTTAGACACATGCAACTTAATTTAAGACCAAAATTACCTCGTTTTCCTGTGCATAGACGTAATATGGCGTTGGTTGGGGTTCTAGATCAAATGTTAACACCATATTTTGAAACTTCACGTGACCTTAGTGATACGCATTCAATTCTATACTGTGGAGCCGTTGCGGCGTGTCGCGTGGCTTCTGTTAAATTTACGGAATATAGAGGACTTCCAGACCGAGGCAACACTGTACCGGCTTGGCAGGCTAGAATTGAAAAACGTATCTCTTTGACTAGAACCCTTATTGCTAAGCTAATCTGTTTCAGAGCGGGTAATAATCGACCTAGAATAATGCGCTTTGTGAAAAAAGCGTTTGCTGGAACAGACACTAATCCATCTGAGTATCCAACCTTAGTCACAGAGCGCATTGACTATCTGAAGCAGAAAATCTATGCATGGGCGAAACGTATTCGGCGCTATAAGGTGCGTGTAGATAGATTCAGACAAAATCGCATGTTCCAAAGTGATCAACGGAAGGTGTATAGAAAGTGGGAGCAATCTACAATCTGTGAGAGTGGTGCAGAGCCAACTGCAGATGAGATGACAAATTTTTGGCATAACATCTGGTCGACTTCCATCAGTCACACCGAGGGACATTGGATAAGTCTTGTCAGGGAAAAATGTGCATCTATTAGAGAAATGCCACAAGTTAACATTAGTACAGATAATGTGAAGTATGCAATCCGTTCAGCTTCAAATTGGAAATGCCCAGGTCCGGACGGATTGCATAATTTTTGGTTAAAATGGTTCTGTAGTGCACATTCTCTTTTGGCAAGACAATTTCAAGATGCTCTCGATTCTAGATCGCTTCCGACATTTATGACAACTGGTGTCACCTTTCTATTACACAAATCCGGTGATACTGCGGACCCAAAAAACTACCGCCCGATTACTTGCTTACCAACCATCTATAAGCTTCTTACATCTATTCTGACTTCAAAAATTATTGAACATATTGATGCTAACAATATTTTGGCCCCAGTTCAGAATGGATGTAGGACTGGGTCTCGCGGTACAAAAGAACTCCTCCTCATTGACATGGCTATATGCCAACAGGTTCGGCGAAATAGAAAAAATCTTGTAGCTGCTTGGATTGATTATAAAAAGGCTTATGATTCAGTGCCTCACACGTGGCTCATGAGGATTATGGAGCTATACAAGGTCGATATAGCTCTGTACTCTTTCCTTGATACATGTATGAGGCAGTGGATGACAATCCTTCGTCAACCAGGAGATACAGTTTTTTCTGAATTAGCTGAGCCGATAAGGATTAGGCGGGGTATTTTCCAAGGAGATAGTTTGAGTCCACTGTGGTTTTGCTTAGCTCTTAATCCACTCAGTGATCTACTGAAGGATTCGGGGCTAGGTTTTCGCCTTCGCAGAGGAGGTGAGGCTATATCCCACTTGCTATATATGGATGACCTAAAGTTGTATGCATCAAAACGTCCAGACCTTATGCAGCTGCTGAAGATCACTCAAAGCTTTAGTAGCGACATAGGTATGGAATTTGGTGTAGACAAGTGTGCGGTCATACATATAGAGCGAGGTAGGATTATAAGCTCTGAACAAGCAGTCATATCAGATGCTTTGACTCTCAAATCTCTCTGTGAAGGCGAAACATACAAATACCTTGGAATGTCTGAGGCATTAGGTATTGAGGATAGAAGCATGAAACAAGCAGTGAAAGAGCGATTCTTTTATCGCTTGAAAAAAGTACTTAATAGTCTTTTGTCGGGTGGTAACAAGGTTCGTGCTTTTAATGCTTGGGTTATGCCTATCCTCACTTATACTTTCGGCATTTTAAGGTGGACTCAAACAGAACTAGACTCCTTTGATCGAGAGGTCCGAAAACTGCTGACGACATATCGTATGCATCACCCACGTTCATCTGTCATGAGGTTGTACATCCCACGGAAATGTGGGGGGCGTGGTTTTTTAAACGCCAAGGACCTTCATAACCGTGAGGTGTACAACCTCAGAGATCATTTCCTCAAGGTGGACAGTGATGTACATAGGGATGTCGTCGCAGTTGATAAAGGCTTTACTCCGCTTGCCTTAGGCAAACAGAATTGGCGCAAACCTGTGGTAGTTGGTATTTCTGATCGCATCGACATATGGAAGAGCAAGGAGTTGCATGGTAGATTTTACAAGGCATTAATGGGGCAAGACATAGACCAGACTGCCTCTGTATCCTGGCTACAATTTGGTGATCTCTTTGGAGAAACCGAAGGTTTTGTCTGTGCAATTATGGATGAAGTTATCAAGACGAAGAATTACCGGAAATACATTATGAAAGATGGCACTGTTGACGTATGTCGAGCGTGTCATCGTCCTGGGGAGTCCCTCAGGCATATTATTTCCGGCTGTTCTCGTCTTGCTAACGGTGAATATTTACACAGACATAACCAAGTAGCTAGGATTATACATCAACAAATTGCTCTTCAATATGCTCTGGTGGATGAAGAGATACCATACTACAGGTATGACCCTGCGTCAGTTCTTGAAAATAGCCGTGCTATGCTCTACTGGGATCGGTCTATTATCACTGACAGGTTTATTGCTGCCAATAAACCTGATATAGTGTTAGTAGACCGGTTAGCGCGCCGTGCAATTATTGTTGATATCACCATTCCGCATGACGATAATCTCATAAAAGCGGAAAAAGAAAAATTAACTAAATATATAGACCTTTCGTATGAGATAACCGCCATGTGGAATGTTGACTCAACAATAATTGTTCCTATTGTTGTGTCAGTTAACGGTCTGATTGCGAAAAGCCTCGACCAACATCTTCGGAGGCTTTCGCTTAATAGTTGGGTTAAGAGTCGGATGCAGAAGGCAGTATTGCTTGAGACGGCACGTATTGTGAGGAAGTTCCTCACTCTGGAGCCCTAGCCACCGGTAGCTTGGGACATTGCCTCGCTTCCGGCGGATGTCAATTTTTTATATTTTTAAATGTTTTTTGATTATTATTTTTTTTATAATTAGAAATATTTAAAAATGTAAGGAGTTAGGTTTTAGAAAAATAAAAGATAATAATAATAATGAAATGAAGCTAAAGTTGACGCAAATGAATGAAGGAACGGAGGTTCTCCTAATAAAGTAATAATAGTAAATAACTCCACAAACTTTTTAATCTATTCAAAGAATCTCATTAATGTGTTGATCACACACGTCAAAGAAGGAAAGATGACTACGTGCACTAGGGGCACATTAAATAATACCTACAAAATTTTTAAAATGTATCCACTAAGTTATTCTAGCGGTGTCTACAAATACCAATTACAACCAAGCAATTTTATACATACTACCTCATTAGTAATTGTGAGAACTAGGTAATTTTGCACATTTATAGTTTCCGGAACAAATCAGATCCTAGTTAATTGCTAACTTGTGCAATAAACAGTTAAATCAAACTCATTAAGACTAGCGATTTTGTAAGATAGAATTTATTTGTTATTTATCTGCGTTTACATGTACATTTATATCCATATTTTCCCTGCAAAAGAGAAGCAATTGTTGGATTTACGTGTTTATAACAAACTAGCAAAGCCCCGCGGTTTCACCCGCGTCCATACAGATCTCGTGGTAGTGGAAAGTCTACGAAATCGGACTATAGATTTATTTTGTAGATTATTTAATTATAAAAAATGGGTATCATTAGTATTCTTGGAATAAGACTTAACTCACCAAGTGCAGGCCCTGCTATAACGGTAGGTTAGGTTTGTTATGGCATTATTTGATTTCGATTTACATTCTTAAATTCGTAAAATCTTTTGATCGGATTTCAATAATTTAAAAAGTATTGTACAGGTATTGAAACAGTTATTCATAAAATATCATTTAATGGGATAAGGATTAATACAGAGATATAAATAAAATGGTTTGATTATTGTCGGCACTTTTACCAACTTTTACAATGTAAAAAAGTAGTTATATTGGCATAACTATAATAGTTAGACATATGGTATCGCGGACTTTTTTGTGGATATTGATACGTTCTTTAATACTGTACAACATTTTTTTGTTCTATCATCAATAGTTTCCGCAGCGCACGCGATGATAGATGTTTACGACTAAATTTTTACCAAGTTATTACAATTTTATTAGGGATCCCTATTTTTTTTGAAAATAACATATATATCCTATATATAGCATATATAGCCTATGTTGCTCAGTGAAAAAGCAGCTTTCCAATGGTGAAAGAATTTTTGAAATCGGTCCTGTAGTTTTTGCGTGAAAACGTAACAAACATACATACAAACAAACATACAAATCTTTCCTCTTTATAATATTAGTATAGAAAAGAATGTATCAATTATCAAAGCAAATTAAAATGGTCAATTAAACAAAACTTATAATTCTTAAATTAAATAATTTCTATGATTTAAACATTGAAGATTCATTATATTAAAAATAATATTAAATTATTTAATAAAATAAAATTAATAATAGATATATTAATAATAAATAATATTGAGAAAATTATAATATTACATTGTATTTAGATGGATAGATGTCATGGATTTCGACATAATTTAAACAGATTAAATATTTATTGTATTAATTATTGTTATTGAATAAAAATGAATGTTTTATAATTTAACGTGAATTATTATAAGGCTATATAAATCAAGTAAGAACATTGAATTTGTCATAAAATTTCTGACGCATTTTATAAACTATAAAACAAATTAAAACATTGTTTTAATTCGTTTAAGGGTTATGTTTTTTGTACCTTTTAGAATACTTTGAGGTAATTTATTATGTTTAACTGACCTATGGCTTGTTTCAGCTATTTCAAAATTGTATTCCTGAGATCGTCGCTTCTCACTTTATTACACACATTATAACAATTTCGTAACATTTGCTTACAAATAGCTCTATAATGTTAATCGAAGTAAAGAACATGTTTGTAGGAAACATATTGAGGCAAAATAAGCATGTGACATCATTCAACCTAAGCTTCAGAGGACTTGCCTTACATCCGCGTTGTACATTACTCACGCGTAGTATGCTGGTGCAATACAACCTGAATGATGAACAATAGCTAGCAATCGTCAAGATTCATCAAACCAAAACAACGTCATTATATCATATTACTAATGAAATCACTTTACGCGAGCCGCAAGAATCGGATCTGACATTCGCATTCCATTTGAATCACGAAATGAGCGCGTCGCCAATGTAAAAATGTAAATATTGCTCAAATTTCTATACACAAAACAATAAACAAGTCTCCACAACTATAGTGACATCATTTTAAACAAGTATCATTAGTGGATCACGCACGCGCGTTCTTTATACGACTTGAGTCAGTTTTTTCAGTGTACAAAGAACATACCTACAGTGTACGAAGAAAGGGTGATTTCTCAAAGCTCAAAACAAGAAAACCCTTATTTTTTAAAATTTATTTAAGTAACGTTACTTAACTCTGTAAAAACCAGAGAGGTCTGTGCTTAGTGTTAATTTCGTCGATAATATAGCATAATATAGTATACTACAATCATCATTCTCCTGCCCTTATCCCACTCTAATTGGGGTCGGCACAACATGTTAGAAACATGTTGTCACATGATTTGGCTACGTAGTTTACGACCGGCCACCTGCCTGACGTCAACTTACCTTTGTCGCCTTTTACGACACCTCGGTAATAATGGGGGTGGTCTATTCTATGCAGCCGGATACCACACGGCACATACCTTAGTCGCCTCTTACGACACCTCGGTAAGAAAGGAGGTTGGTGTATTCTATTCTGCCGGATACCACACGGCTTGTAATATGTAATTTTTTTAAAAGCAATCGGGATAATAAAAGTAAAGTAACAGCCTGTTACTATGCCCACTGCTGGGCTAAGGCCTCCTCTCTCCGTTTTTGGAGAGAAGGATTGGAACTAAGACCTACCACGCTGCTCCAATGCAGATTGGTAGGTTACACATATCCCTAGAGAATTCTCTAGAGATATGCAGGTTTCCTCACGACGTTTTCCTTCACCAAAAAGCGTGTGATAAATTGCAATTATCAATTAGACACAAGTTTTAATAGAAAAACTCATTGGTGCCTGCCCGGGGTTTGAACTTATGTCGTCTCTAGAGAATCGCACGGTCTCATCGCTAGGCTATCACAGCTTAGGACAGTAACATTAGATTAAAATAACTAAATGATATGTTGTGTCATTTTAACGTTTTTTTAAACCTATTTTAAATGTGATATGTTTAGTTCTTATTGTGTTGTGTGGTATTCTTAACAAAATCCCGCGGTATCTTATTAATTAAACGAGGGGCAAGGCATAAAACGCCACATTCCATACGATCTTACTAATCGGATTAAAACCGCGAATCCGTATGACTCATAATTGACTCTTTCGGACTCTTAATCCTAAACGAAAGCTCGACAAACATATAATAAACATGTTTTCACAATACTGTGACATCATTCTGCGCAGGACTCAAAAGTATGTATAGCGATTCGTATGAGTCACGAGGCACGCGCCTCGGTAGTGTACCCTAAATCATGAATAAAATATGATTGTCCCCCAAAACTGGACACACAAAGCCAAAAGGGTTCTTATACAACACTAGTAATGTTTTCTACCTCAGTTATCAGTCAGATCCTTTTTTATGACTCCCAAAACTGATCATACAAAGCAACAACTGACCCAACGAGGTACTTGTGACACTATTCTACCCTAGTTACAGTAGTTGGATTTCCCAAGCGCGTTCCCTATGAAGCACTTGCCTCGATAAGACTATCGACTAGTCTATCGACTAGACTATTCAGGGTAGATAGACACCCTGAATCTTGAACAAAATATTATTGTCTCCCAAAAATTAATCATACAAAGCCAAAAGGGTCCCAACACAACATGGGAAACGTTATTCTACCCAAGTTACAGTAGTCGAATCCGGCACGCGCGTTTCGTATTAGTCACGAGGCACGTGCCTCGGTAGTGTAAACTAAATCATGAATAAAATATTATTGTCTCCCAAAACTGGACACAAAGCCAAAAGGGTTCTTTTACAACACTAGTAATGTTATTCTACCTAAGTTATAGTAGTTCGATCTCGCACGCGTTCTGTATGAGCCATGAACAAGTGCCCCTACTACATGATGGTGTACCCTAAATAAATAAATATATATGGGACATTTACACACACGGTCATCCGTCCCCAAAGTAACTTAATACTTGTGTTATGGGTGACTGACAACTGGTAAATATACTATATATATAATTTTAAATACATACTTAAATACAAATACACACCCAGGCTCGAAGAACCAACAAATTGTTTTTTTTTTAGAAAATGTTGGCCCTCGGCGGGAATCGAACCCGCGACACGCGGAGCTGAAGGTAGGGTCACTACCCACTGCACCAACGGGCCAGTCAAATGAACAAAAGCTGCGTGTTCCTCAACACTCAACATACAAAACAATGGACATCCCAACACAATATTCGTAGCCCCAGTTTACACAATTGAAACACTCTGGTCTCGCACGCGTATTCTGTATGAGTCACGGGGCACGTGCCTGATGGGTGTATTATAATTCGCAATCAAAACATATAAAAATACCAGATAATTAATCGCACATGGTCACTCGTTTATATAAAGTAGTCTATATATAAACGATTTTATTGATTTAATTTGGCTTTATTTATGAGGTCTCGTACTAAATATTCTATTCTATTTATGTGCTACCCATGTCAATTAGAAAATATCATATTCGATTGACTCAACCGAAGTAGCCATCATAGTTCCTCAAACTCAGATTTAACAGATGCATCACATTTAATTTAAATGTACCACTATGTACAAGATTATTATGGTATCCTTTTAACAAGTGTGATACACGGAAAAACTACATAGAAATTGAGTTTATTCTACTTTGCGCAATTACAATTAATTATTACTTACTATTTATATAATGGCCTCGTAGAAATTATTATAACACAATTCCAAGATATAATTATGAGGCGTGCGATGGTTTTTTCTATTTTATGAAATCAGGAAGATTCAAAGAAAGCAAAATGTGCCATACTGGTTTATTTTAGTGCTGTATTACGTAATAAATTGCATAAGCTACAGTGACAGATTTACACGTAGGCCGATGAGGCCCAAGCCTAAGGCAGAATGATTTGAGGAGTAACAAAATTTTTGAAATGCCAAAATTTTAGAGACTTAAAAAAGAAGATATCCATTAATGATTTATTCATTAAGGGCGACATTATAAACAAGGCTTAGGAAGGCATCAAGTTTACGTCCATCACTGATTATAGCCTGATGTTATCCATTGTAACCATCAGAAATCATCACCTCTTAGAGATTTAAAAGAAAATATTTATAATAAAAGGTAGCATTGAAAATTATATGGATTAAATAAGTATTTACATCACTGTAACACGGATCTACGCAAGCATTAGCGGTCGGACCTCGCACGCGCACTTATGAATCAGATGGCGCGTGTCTCTCGACTATGCCTCCGAGATCACGTACCGGTCGTGCGCTACTTTACCTTCATTACACCGCACTTGCGCTTGCAAACGTGACTTCAAAGCCACCGTTTGAGGAAAACCGCTAACCTACGTTGGATTTTCTGAAACAAATAACGGCCTGTTTTATTTAATTTGTATCGTGACGTAGAGCGTAACAAAGATCGTTATCACAACCTGTTTGTTCATTAAGATACGGCAGTTCCTAATGCAAACACGTTCATTATTATTAAACATAACGTTGTGTTATGCATAGCTGTTTTAGCCCAGCGGTGAGACCGTAAGATTTTTTCGAGAGGGTCACGGGTACTAAGAGGAACCGCGTAAAAGTTAATAATGGCAGTCTTGTATATTTTGTACCACATATTTTATGATTTAGGTGTAAATTTAGACGGTCGAAGTTGTATAAAATAATGATGAATATACCGATACGAATATTATATATAACTCTACCAGTTTTTAGATGCATAGAAATCTAATTTTGTTTTTTTTATAATTCTTCTTTTTAACTGTTTATTTTTTAATCCCACATTTATTGCTACTTAGTTTTTTTTCTTTCAATTGAAATATATTTTTTAATATTTACTCCTATTATCCTCAAATGTTTAACAGTGATTTTTGTCAGATTCATGTAAGCTAAAAGCCTTAATTATTATATTAATTCAATTATAAATAGATGATTTAGAATAGAGAATATAAGCATATTTTTTAGCATAATTATTTTTAATAATACAAGAACCTCTTTAAAAAAAAGTCGTTCTTCTCGCACTCCCTTTGTCCGATTTAATCATGAGAAACACTTAACTAATGTTATTGTAATGGGACTTCTGACAGAAAGATTGTGACTACATATACGAATAGGTCCCCAAATTCCCATTGAACGTGTCATTCCAAGAGTGTACAATTAATACAGAGTCACCCAAAGGAGGCCAGCTAGCTACAATTAAAATTTTATCCTCTATCTTTCCTAAAATTTAATTCATAATCATGCACATGGAATGTTGAGAATAATTAGGCGTTTTTCCCCTTTGATTCGCCAAATTGATTCTCTGCGAAAAATGAGTCAGTTGTAAGAAAATAATAAAGGTGTGAAATTGGTAAAAAAAACCATCGACTCTATGGCTTTAGGGGCTTAACTACCACGAATATATACTTAGAATGGTACTCAATTAATATTAAGTACAATTACTAAGATCTAAGCGACGTTTTAATGATACTGGATGCTGTCAACATATCAAAATTCAAATTCAAATTCAAAATATTCTTTATTCAAGTAAACTTGTAAACAAGTGCTTTTGAATCGACAACTTTACTTTAAATTTACAACTTTACAACTTTATTTAATACTGTCTTGTACGGGGTAGAAGTGCACCTATATCCACACATCCTTATCATCTAAGTAATATTCAACAGTATAGTAGGCTTTCAGTATCAGCCTCTTTTTAACAGTGGTTTCAAACTGCTGTAATGGCATGGCCAAAATTGATTTCGGAATTTTATTATAGAATCTTATACCCATACCCACAAACGATTTACGTACTTTTGCTAGGCGCAAAGCAGTAGTCGCAAGCTTATGTCGGTTCCTACTTTGTCTATTATCTACTATTATCAACGTTAACATCACAGCAATTTAACGTTGATATGTTCCCAACGTTATAATTTATGGCTTATGAAGAGTAGGAATGTCACTGATTAGGTATTTTCATGGTATCATTTAACAAGGTTGGTATCACACTAAATTCTACAATACATGAATTCACTAGAAACAAGCAGGCAGACATACAGTCAAAGACTTCCGCATTTATACTGATTGGCCCGTTGACGTAGTTGGTTGTGACCCTGTCTTCAGCTAAATAGGTCGTGGTTACGGTTGCTGACCAATGCCAACATTTTCTATAAACAGCAAGTTGGTTCTTAGAGTCATTGTGAATATATGTTTTTATGTATGTATTTAAAGGTAATATGATGAGTATATATTTGCCATTTGTCTGTCCCCCATAACACAAGTATTTACTTACTTTTGGGATGAACAGCCTGTAATGTCTGTATTATCCCATATATTTATTTATCTATCTTTATTTATTAGTCCCCAAAAGCTCTGTATATGATAAATTTTCTCAAAATCTACTGAACGGATTTTTGTACGGTTTTTACTATACAATAGTACGATTCTTCCGGAAGATTCAGATTAATAGTTACGGTTTAATGTAAATTGTGTTAAAGAGGTCGCTAAAAACTAAAACTAAACTCAACTAAACCAGCAGAGATACACTACAATAATTTGACTTTGACTAGCCCGTTGCCGCAGTGACCAGTGACCCTGCCTTCAGCTCAGCAGGTCGCGGGTTTGATTCCCGCCGAGGTCCAACATTATCTGTAAAGAATTTATTGATTCTTCGAGCCTGGGTGTATATTTGTAATTAAGTATATATTTAAAATTATATATGTAGTATAATTTTAAATCCGTCACCGTCAGTTGTCCGTCACCTATAACACAAGTATTAAGTTATTTACTTTGGGGACGGACGACTGTAAATAAATTAATATTAATTAATAATGTGCCAGAGTATTGTAGATTTACAAAAATATGACAAGTCTCCACTCTCTATGGTAAACTCACAATATCTAATTTTATGTCCAAAATGTCCGCAGAAACAGCTAGTTGTAATAAAAGTATGGATTACCGAGTCATACAAGACTCAATAAAGCCTAAAAGATATAAAAATTCAATAGACATTTGTACATTTAGAATCGAATCAGTTATAAGAGAAATGACGTTCTTGGTTATTATCAAGCATTTTTAGTTGTTTTTTTCGAACTGACTGTATTCTGTTAGCCCTAATGGCTTTTACAGCGTCACCGGGCGGGACGGGCGAGCGCAGAAGCATCGTCGAGGTTGCGAAATGCAGAGAGCGCAGAAGTTCTACTTAAATCGGGGAACGTCGTCCTCCTCCTCCTGTGAGGCACCCTTACCACGGCTTAGGGCGACGCGTAGTGGAGGGCTGATGGTATGACTTAGATTAGTCATTGCGGCGTCGGAAGTGTGGGGAGAAGCCACGACCGACCGACGTCAGAAAACTGGGAACAACCGTTTACAACTTTTTAGTTGTAAACGGGACATCCATATCTTATCTGACGTGAAAACACTTTAACAGTATCATTATGCACGCGTGCTGCCATTACAAACAAGTGTAATTATAAATAGGAAAATTCCTATAATTACTATCAAGTGCAGACAATTGTACGTGAACAGTCGTTAACCCGAATGCGTTATTGATAATGCGGTGTCGCAAATAGAATTTAAATGGGTTCATTCATTAACGGCTAATGGTAGAAAGGAAAATTTAGCGAAAATTACCGTGGTAGAAATACCAAAACAATACATTTCCATTGGCTTAAAAATAAAAATGTTATCCTGAAATATTAAAACTATATAATATGCGCACCCCATGTTCCCGTTTGTAGACGTTATAATACTTCAAATTATAAACGATTATTTAAAAGTATAAAATTATTTTTCTTTAATCCGTGATAAAGCTAAAATATCGCGGATTATAGAAAAATAATTTTATTATTACTTTTACCGCAAAGTGACACCTAACTCTATACTACTACTATATTGTTCTTTTTTGTTTCTTTAGAAAAACGAGACTATTTTGATCATACATTTTCGCCCGATAAAAGTTTTACTGCCCATGATTTGAGTTACTATAAAAAGTTCTGTATTAAGTAATATGATTACTAAAAAAATACAAGTTCCCCTATAACTATCTGGTAGAAACTCGGGGTTTTTTTTATTTTACCTAGGACCAAGGATTTTACCGGAATCATAGCAGCTACGTACTATTTCAGGTTGAGATTGCGGCATTGCATCTAATCAATATCAATAGGATTGAATATTGTCAAAGTTAGGTAAGTAAGAATAATGAAGAACTATTTGAAAAATTACAGAATAATTAAGCATCGTACCGTATTTTTTTTTAATAGGCGAGCGCTTGACTGTAATCATGCCTGATGGTAAGCAATACAGTCTAAGATAGAGCGCGCTTGCCTAGTAGATGCCTATTCGCTCTTCAAGGCAAGAACGAATAGGCGTCTACTAGGCAAGCGCGGTAATACTAAACTATTTGGCGGTAAAGCCAGTAGGATGTTAATGAACGTCGACTGAACCGGCCCGCAATACAATTTTTATTTTATTTTATTGGACACTTACACACACCGTCGTCCATCCCCAAAGTAAGTAACTTAACACTTGTGTTATGGGCGACAGACAATTGGTAAATATACTACATATATAATTTTAAATACATACTTAAATAATTCATACCCAGGCTCGAAGACGCGATCCTTGGAGCTGAAGGCAGGGTAACTAACTACCCACTGTGCCAATGGGACATTCAAACTGGAGGAATAGTGAAATTATTTTGCTATTCTTCGCGATTAAGTATATAGAAAATTAATTAAGTTAATCGACTCCATGACGCAATGCTTTACGATTTGTCGTGGAGTCTATCTCCTGATGATGCAACAATCCGCAATAGGTGTATTTCGGGGCGAAACGATTATTAAGTTTGTATTAATGTACCTGTGTAGTGCTTGTCTAATGTGCTGGCGGTGGTGAAAGTTTGTACATGTGTTTTTACAAATCCTCTTTTCAATATTAAAACGGATAGTCGCTCTACGTAATCGCGGATTATAGCATAATAATTTAATTATTACTTTTCTATCGTGAATCTCTTCAAAGTAACACCTATAAATTATACAAAACTGGAGATAAATATTTGAAAAATATATTAAATAATAAAAATTGGAATATAATAATAAAAATTCACCCGAGAGGAAAAGGCCGGGTAAAGAGGCCCGAAGCCCTCACCGCGCAAGCGTGTGCAGAAGAACCCAGACGACGAAAATATATATCACAACTCACACCTGAACATAAATCCAGCACCTCGACCAGAACAAAGTGACGCACCATTGCCCAAAAAGCAAAAACAATAAAGGGTTTCGACTCACTAAATGAACGGCAATTTGTATATAATCATTGCCAATTTGATGACATTACAAGAGACCAGGAAATGGCTAACTTACGAGGCTGACAAGACACGCGCGTGTGAATATATTGGTTACGTTACTGATTAACATAATATATGTAAAATGCAATTTGATGAAGCAAACAACTTACAAAATGACAGCAGTATCAAAATCGTTGAGTATAAACAGACACGTATAATGCATGGCAAAATGTATGTGTTGAAATGCTTACATGATAATTTCATGTCAGCGAATTTTTTCTCGCGTAATAGACAGTTATTTTTTAATTAACAACCGGTTCGTGCTTGATAACGATCTTATGATAAATATTGATGCACTGCTAAATATATTTTTGTTTTTATTATATTACAAGTCAAGTTCAAAAGCTTTCAACAAAATTTCATTTACCTATACACTAACGGTTAACACCGTTGTAGTGTTTCCTCGTCTGCAGCAAATCCTGGCAATAATCTGGTCATGCTTATCATAAATTCTGAATTCTGGAGATATGTGTAACCTACCACCGCCGTGTGGTATCCGGCTAAGTAGAATAGACCACCCTCATTTCTTACCGAGGTGTCGTAAAAGGCGACTAAGGTAAGTCGTCCCGCCGTGTGGTATCCGGCTGAGTAGTATTTTACTCCTCATTTTATTCTCATTCTATTATCTTATTCTATCCTCATTCCTTACCGAGGTGTCATAAAAGGCGACTAAGGTAAGTTGACCCACCGTGTGGTATCCAGTAGAGTAGAATAGACCACCCTCTTTCTTACCGAGTGGTCGTAAAGTACGACTAAGGTAAGTTGACGTCAGGCAGGCGGCCGGTCGTAAAATACGTAGCCAAATCATGTGACAACTTAGAGTGGGATAAGGGCAGGAGGATGATGTGTAACCTACCAATCCGCATTGGTGCAGCGTGGTAGGTGTTAGCTCCAACCGTTCTCTCTAGAAACGGAGAAAGTAGGCCTATTCAACAGTGGGATTGTAACAGGTCGCTACCTTTTTTATCATAAACATTCATTGTCATCGGGACTTTAATAGTATGTAAAATTTCAGCCCAATCGTACACTGGGAAGTGGGTCAAATTGAACTTGCAAGATTCCACCTTCACATACATACACGGCAGTTTAATAAAAGTTCAAATAAAAGATTTTAATTAATACATATAAGAGTCACATCGCTATAAATCGATTTATAGTATGCGGCAATAAATAATGCACATCGAAGCTTAGAGAGAGACATCGGCTAGATTCTACTTCATAGAGCACTGTCTCTGTCACACAGACTGACGAACCCGTGTGAAACGTCACATACTAACTGAGTGTCAGAGACAGTGCTCTACGAAACCGAACTGCCCGGCTGTTTCGTACTAAACACCGATGTGCATTATTTATTGCCGGGTACTATACCTGTATATTAGATTAATTATAATTCATTATTCTCCTGTCTTTATCCAGGTCTAAGTGAAGTCGCGACAACATGTTTTAAACATGTCGTAACATGATTCGTCTAATTTACTACGACCGGTCGCCTGCTTGGCGTCAAATAACTTAATCGCCGTTTACGACACCTCACCACCACCACGATAACTGACATTGTAATTTTATTTATAACATCAATTAAGTTCCTAAATATCACTGTTTGCGGAATTCAAAGTTTTAACTGCAATTGGTAAAAACCCGAAGCTTACCTCAGTAGCACTCGCTTTCTGAGAACTGTATTTCCTGTACAACACGACTATAGTTTGCAGAATATGGTGGATAAATAAATGTAAAAGTAACAAGAAAAATTTAAAAAAATCTTCAAAATTTTTTTTAACTAAATTTAATGCCCCTACAGTTAACCGTTGAGGAGTTCCCTCGTCTGGAGCCATTCCCGGCAGCAGCATCAGGTCTTGCTTATCATAAACATGCATTGTCATCGGGACTGGACTAGTACTACTAGTACCTATGTAAAATTTCATCTCAATCGTTCAGATGGGTTTTAACTTGCAAGACTCCACCTTCACATATATACGAGTACAGTGCAATATAGTGCAATTCTTCCAGACTATTGAGTTTAATAGAACATTACGGCTTTATAGAAAATGTGTTGAGGAAGTCGCGGAGTGGTAAAGAAATTAGCCTGCTGGGAGATTTAGTCGCGTGCGCCGCGTAATCCCATAGATATACAATAAAATACTGTACTAGAGAAATGAAGATCTATAAAAAAGTCCGCGATAGCATATCTCTGTCTCTTGTACTATATACATGACATAGAAGGCTTAATTGTCATTTTTCCGTTCACACATTACGGCTGTGGAATATTTATATGAAATGTGATTAATTATCTCTGCGTTTGTAGCTAACCGAACTGCGATAAGCTACCTAAGGAGGGCAATATGTTCGGTTTTGTGGAATTTTCTTGAATATATCTTCTAACCTAACTATCGATTAACGACGTTTTTTTTTAAATATCGCTTGATAGCAAATTCTAATTCGTCGACTCTAACACTATAATTGCTAACAAATAATGCACTTCCATTCTCACACAATTCTTGAAGAATCCTGGGATTTAAATCTCTAATTCATGGATAAACAGAGATATTCAAATTCAAAACATTCTTTATTTAAGTAAACTTGTTCACAAGTGCTTTTGAACCGTCAAAATCTACCGCTGGACTGTTCCTAGCGAGAAGAGCCAGGAAGAAACTCGGTGGTTTCTCTTTTCAAATAAAATTATTATAACTAGTTACATTTGGTTATTACTATCTCGTACAGAGTAGAGGAGTAGCTATATCCACGCACTTTTATCATCTATATAATCCTCAATAGTATAGTATGCTTTTTCTATCAGTCTCCCTTTAACAGCGCTTTTATACTGCTGTAGTGGCAAATATAAAATCGATTGCGGGATTTTATTATAGAATCTTATATCCAAACCCACAAATGACCTTTTTACATTTGCAAGGCGTAAAGCAGGAACCGCAAGCTTATGTCGATTTCTACTTTGTCTATTATATACATCGTCAATCCTTTTATTATTATATATTATTATGCACAAATTTAGATTGCTAAAAATATATAAAGATATAATATATAATATATGAATAAGATAAGTATATAAATCTCATCTTTCCTCTAATATTATTTGTTGCAACACACTTACTATGGCTTCGGCTTCCCTACTCTAGTATAACTCTATGTTTAATTTAGTTTAAGGTGTAGAGAGATATCATACTTTTATCTCGATAATATAATCTTTGCAAACAAAATCGCGGGCTGAAGTGATGTATAAGTTGATTATCTATAAATCACCACGTTATTGCTTTGTTTTATGTATTCCGACGTGCAGTGATAAGCCGATAGTTATCGACTTGTTATCAAAGTTCATTAGTCGGCCCAAGCTCAGTCATCGTACGAGGAAGTACTTGAATGCACTTATTAACCTTGCAGACCCGAATTACATTACAACGCCTCGTGCATAATAAACTTATGCTTTACACACAATAGTATAAAAAAGGTTATAAGCGCACATTAACACAAAATATTAAAAAAATCTACCAAAAATATATCTTACTTGTTTGTTCCGGAGCAATTAGAAAAATATTTAATTTTATTAAAAATCGTCCTAATTATTAACGTCTTTTTAATGATAATTTTTAATAAATAATTTTGGTTACTATTATGTTACGATTTTTAATTATTTTTACAACAATAAGTCATATTAAACGCTTATCTATTATTATTATTTGTATTATATTAAGTATATGATTACACAAATATGTTTTCTCTTATCACCAAGTAACCAAATACTATGCAAACCAAATATTAAGTATTTTAATTTTAGAATTAAAACCAAATCAAAATAATATTTATTCAAATAAACCATTTCAGGTACTTTTGAATCGTCAAGCATCAATATGATTAATGAAACTACAACTGAATATATTACTTGAATATATCACTTATTACTGAATAGATTACGAATATATAAAGATAATAATAATAATAATAAAATACTTTATTGCACACAAAAAGCTACAGTACATAAAAACTTATAAATAAACAAAAAGATGTTCGACATCGTTTGAAACCTTTTTGATGAAACTTCTAATGAATGCTAGGCTATGCCTCTTTGCTTCGCCCGCGTAGAAATCAGTGTATTTAATTGAAATTTTAAAGATAGAAGTATTTATTATGAAGTTAACCGTAAGAGATAGAGACATGCTGTCGCAGACTTTTTTGTAGAATTTGTGTCGATCTATAATTTTCTAGTACATGATATTCGTGTACCTCTGTTGTTTTACGCGACTGAAGCTCCCAGCATGAAGTTATTTTAATACAAGTAATGTACCATTAACCCAAACCTTCCGAAAGAATCGCACTACCTTTTAGTAAAGACCGTACAAATATCCAGTCTATAAATTTTGAGAAAATCAGTCACATACAGAAAGACAGCTTTGGGGAACTTTAATTTATAATAAGTATAGATATATTTTAATGAACTATAAAGAGTTATTTTAATGTATGACGTTTCTTAGTTTAGACCGGCCGTCCTTGGAGAAGTAGAATTTTACTTTACTCACTTAGAATTATCAAGGGGATGACCCTTGTCCATGCATTAGAACCATTTTTTAAAATGGCAATTAAAAACTTTAGCTATGATTATTTCAAAAAAAGCAGGCGGCCGGTCGTAAAATACGTATCCAAATCATGTGACAACATATTTGTAACATGTTGTGCCGACCCCACTTAGAGTGGGATAAGGGCAGGAGAATGATGAGACACTTTTTATTAATTAATATTCATAGACCGTAAACTATGAATATATATTTTTTAATTCTATTATATATTGTACAAAGACTATTAATCTTTTAATATTGCGTATCTTCGCATCTACACGTGCCACCCAGCAAATAACAAAATAAGTGATAACGATTTTGATAAAGCTGTGATCGAAGTCTAGAGATATCTTTCAAATGAGTGCTTGCCTGATACGACGTAATACTGTCTCATATTAACAATTAACTTACGATAATAACATGGGTCACATGATTGTTATCAGCTGATATCGATAATATCGGATAGACAGAGAGAAGAAAAAAATGAAATCAAATGCTAAGATCCTTTATTTTGAAAAACTGATATCTTAAATCTAAGTTATCGCCATAATCTGTGTTTATATTTTTTAGTTATTCTTTGTTTTTTATAATTATTAAAGTAAATTATATAAATATTTGTAAGTTTGGATTATTTAAGGTTTTTAAGTTTTGTTAAATGGTGCATGCGTTGAAGCAAATGAAATGTATAATTTTAATTACCGTATAAATAAAGTGAGCTGTGATAGCCCAGCAGTGAGACCGTGCGACTCTTTCGAGGGGAACACGAGTTCAATCACCCGGTCAGGCACCAATGAGATTTTCTATTAAAACTCATGTGTCTAATTGATAATTGCAATTTATCACACGCTTTTCGGTGAAGGAAAACATCGTGAGGAAACCTGCATATCTCTAGAGAATTCTGGAGATATGTGTAACCTACCAATCCGCATTGGAGCAGCGTGGTAGGTCTTAGCTCCAACCCTTCTCTTCAAAAACGGAGAGAGGAAACCTATTCCCAGCAGTGGAATTGTAACACGCCGCTACTTTTACCGTAAAAATGAACAGGGAAAGTTATTTTGAAATTATCTTTAAACCAAAGTAGGAAAAATATTCTGTTCTACAACAATAGGCTCTGTAAACTAAACAAATGCTCTTCCGCAACACTATACACATAAAAAATCGTTTAAACTTCTATAAAAGAAACTAATGTATTGTACATAGACGTTTAAAAGTAGATAGTAAAGTAACAGTTTGCTACTATCCCACTGCTGGGCATAGGTCCCCTCTCTCAGTTTTTGGAGAGAAGGGTTGAGCTAAGACCTACCACGCTGCTCCAATGCTGATTGGTATGTTACACATATCCCTAGAATTCTCTAGAGATATGCAGGTTTCCTCTCGATACCCTACCGGTACCCTTTACCGAAAAGCGAGTGATAAATTGCAATTGTCAATTAGACACATAAGTTCTAATAGAAGAACTCATTGATAACTGCCCGGGATTTGAAACCATGGTTGTCCCTAAAGAGTCATACGGTCTCACCGCTAGGCTATCAAAGCTTTTTTGCTAACACAGAAACACGTAATACGCACACACTGTGTCTTCGCCGGCGAAGACGAGTCCCAGTTTTCTGACGTCGGTCGGTCTCGGCTTCTCCCCACCCTTCCGACGTCGCAATGACTAATCAAAGTTATACCATCAGCCCTCCACTACGCGTCGCCCTAAGCCGTGGTCCGGCCTCACACGATGCCCCCTTAGGACGACATTCCCCGACGTTAGTAGTTTCTGCGCTCTACTCTCTGCATTTCGCAACCTCGACGATGCTTCTGCGCTCGCCCGTCTCACCCGTTGACGCTGTAAAAGCCATTAGGGCTAACAGCATACAATCAGTTCGAAAAAAAGCTTTTTAACATCGACATTGATTTATACGGAGTGTACAAGCGTTCTTCTTTAAACAACATCATTAATTAGGTATGCTCAGTATAGTTAACAGTATCGACATCAATAAAAAGACGATAACGATTTGGATAAACATTGCAGCATGTAGGTAGATGTCGTTTCGGAGAAAGTGCTCGATAATTTAACTTGTACGTAGGACGCGGCTCTGACAATTTCTCACAGTTCGACCCACGACAACCGCCCACTCTTATACTAATGTCTCTCTCTGTAGTAAATAAGTAAGATTGTCAACTGTGGGATCTTTTAGGTAGTCAAGGAACTGCTTATCCTAACCGCCCCACCAAATCACCTTTTAATTATAAAGATATCCCAGAGTTTCGTAATTATGTGGTGATAGATAAGCTTTCAATCTTGGAAATTACCTTCGTATTAACAGATTAATAATAAGCGATTAGATAATATCCCTTAAAATCATATGACTTTTTAAGGTGCGTTTAATAATTATGTAAATTATGCGACTATATCGACTATTTGACAAAATTTAAAAATGTATTGTAAATAAAAAAAAGTAAAAAGTAGCGGCCTGTTACTATCCCACAGCTGAGAATAGGCCTCCTCTCTCCGTTTCTGGAGAGAAGGGTGGGAGCTAAGACCTACCACGCTGTTCCAATGCGGATTGGTAGGTTACACATATCTCCAGAATTCTATAGAGATATGTAGGTTTCCTCACGATGTTTTCCTTCACCGAAAAGCGTGTGATAAATTGCAATTACCAATTAGACACATAAGTTTTAGTAGGAAAACTCATTGGTGCCTGCCCGGGTTTGAACTAGTGTTCCCCTCGAAAGAGTCGCACGGTCTCACCGCTGGGCTATCACAGCATACAATTAATTCGCTTATTTATTTTAAAAATTATTTTTATAAATATATAGTAGTCTGAGATTTGTTCCAGGCCGCCATTTTTCACAATTAAGACAAAACAACACAAGTATGCAAATTATTTGACCTAAACCTTTTTGAGGTTTGAAAAGCATGAGGGGCCCCACAGCTTTTTATTTGAGATACCACTCCACTTTGACTCATAATTTAACTTAAACAAGCACCTATGAAATTTGTATTTATGATTCCACGTGTGTTTATTGGTAAAGGAAAAATATTATAAGAAAACACGTAAAGTACAGCCTTGGGAAATTCTTGGGAATGTGTAATCTGCTAATCCGATAGCTATAAAGGCGAAAATCGAGAAATCATGTCAAATAGATTTACTTAATTTATTCATGCAAATTTAAGCTCGAACGGCCTAATGTAAAATAAAAGTAGAAATCAAAAGACCTAAACTCTCAGTCATATAACAATGTGGCACCAACGAAAAAGAAACTTTCACAAAAGTATTTATGATAAGAAATGCTTAAAAAATACTTATAAAAGGGCACAGTATATTACCGCGAAATTCTACTAATAACACTCATTAATAAGTAATAGCATACAAAACGTTGCCAAACTCATTTTTAATTCCGCCGACGCGCTCTCCATTAAGTATTACTGGACCGTAAGGCAGCGTCTGTAATTCTATCTGTCAATAATTATTACTCCGCATAATCCATGATTGATGAACGCCAACAGTAGCCGTATATAAATTGACGCCGCCATTGTGCCGCGGCCGGCCCCGAATTGATTGCCGCGCGGCACCAATACGTATTGCGACACGTTCGTATAAATCGCATAATTAAATGCAACTTATAATTAGACACATAAGTTATGAAATATGAGCCCTGAGATAGCAGAGTTATTGTGATTACCTAGACCGTGTCTAATGTTGATGGACGACGCCACTACATGTCATGGCATTAATTTTTAATTTTCATATATGGTATATGGTATCTGTGCATTAATCAATGTGTCCGATCGAAAATTTCAAGACCATAATAACAGGAAACGTCATGTGCTTTCGAATTACTTAATACACATTTCAATTGTATGTAGGTGTGAGATAAAATTCTTTAAAATAGTTACGGGAGCAACTCTTACGCAGTAGTACTAAGTGACGCGGTTATATCAGACAAGGAAACGTCCAGCGCGAGTTGCTCGGGCCATCCATGGCGGCAATTACCGTGGGGCGGCGTGCGGCGTCGCGGCGTGCGCCCGCGTCGCTCCGGCGATTGTTTACAGCGCGCACGCGCGGCGCGGCGCGTGTCCCCCCGCGCCCCGGCGGCAGCTGCTCCGCACAGGTGGCGCGTGTGGGAACTCGACGGCTCTGCGCGTTCCCACGATCGCGCGCCCTCCGCTCCCTATATAAGCCCCCGCTAGACGGCCATACCGCATTCCGCGTTCGACGCTCGGCGCTAACGCACTCATTCACTCACACACAAATGTCTACCATGTCTTACGATATCGCGTATCCGCTCGCGGACGACGGCCCGCAGCCCGTCTCGCGCACTTATCAATATCGCAAAGTGATGAAACCGATGCTCGAGCGCAAGAGGCGCGCTCGCATCAATCGCTGCCTCGACGAGCTCAAGGAGCTGATGGTCAGCGCCCTTCAGTCCGAGGGCGAGAACGTCGCCAAGTTGGAG
The DNA here is from genome assembly GCA_947086505.1 of Morpho deidamia. Lineage (NCBI taxonomy): Eukaryota > Metazoa > Arthropoda > Insecta > Lepidoptera > Nymphalidae > Morpho > Morpho deidamia. The sequence goes on along the minus strand of CAMTZC010000026.1, from coordinate 11,527,825 downwards.
AAAGCTGACATTTTGGAATTGACCGTTCGCCACCTTCACAAGCTTCGCCGCCAACGTCGTCTGTCGCTGAACCCAACAGTGGACGCCGATCGCTTCAGAGCTGGATTCACTCACGCCGCCAACGAAGTTTCCCGCTGTTTGGCTTCGATCCCCGGAGTCGACGTGAGGTTGGGAACTCAGCTGATGACCCATCTCGGCCACCGTTTGAACGATATCCAGCGCGCCGCGGCGGGCAGTGACACGCCTCCTGCCAGCCCCCCCAGCCCTGCGCTCTCCACTGTGTCGTCCTCATCTGGTTACGTGACTCCATCACCTCCGGCGTCCCCGGTACCCGTGCACACCGCCGTCCCCCTGGACTGCACCACCAACAGCTTCCCTAAGACCGCCGCGGTGTGGAGACCGTGGTAAGGAGTGCCGCCCGGAGCGGGCGGACCCGGCTCCGCGGTCACATCTGTTCCAGCACCGCCCGGAGTCGAACGCCCCCCAAAGTGTCCGCCCTCGTCCTTAAGTTTAGTGTACCTACGTGTTAACAAGAAAACTTTAGATCTCACAACTAATTAGTGTAGGTTTAAAAAATCTAGCTCGTAAGTTAAACCGAAAGCTTTAATCATTATAGTTCGTAAGAATATTTGTGATATTAAAGAATAATTATTGTAGAGAGATGTATCGAGCCTTGCCGACTTTGAGTGGGTTCAAATTGTTATTTTATTATCGTTGAGAACATTTCACTTTTGTGAACGATTACACAAAAGAAAAATTTAATAAAAAAAATATTATTATAAAAACTATTTCTGCATTTTATTCCTAAAACCTATTTATTTTCTTTACAAAGACCAAGTTTGAATTAAAGATTAATTATTTAAAATGGATATCAAATTAGTTTCAAAGAATTTCAATTTGAACATAATTTATATTAATGTAACGACTAAAATTTTATTTTATATTAATTTAAATATTACAAAATATATATTCATATTAAATGAATTTACATTTTTATAAAAACCATCAGTAAATATCATATAATTGATTCTAACACAGTAAAACTATTAAGCTGCTACCGTAAGCAATACAGTACGTACACGCAAACAAAATAGAGGTAGTGATAAATATTGGAGAGGTTAAGGGCGCGAACCTCTGACACCGGAGTGCGCGTGCTCGGTAACTTTCCTGTTTACCGTCTGCAAACAACGAGACATCCTCGTTCGGAAACCAAGAACGGTAAACAACGGTAATGATATTTCAAATAGATTAAAATAATTCCTCATACCTACCTGTTTTATTGAAAATATAAAATAAATTTATATTGGTCAACATTATTTCTGTATAATATAACTATAGTGTATATTTAAACATTTGAGCATAAATTACTGTCATAGACATCTAGTTTCAAAAGTTATTTTAGAATAATGAATAATAATGGGATTTATTATTATTATTTACTTTTTAAATTATATAATTTATAAATACTACCTGTATTTATAATGTATGGTATGCTGTATTGAAAACAAAACTTACAAACATTATGAACGTGTCATTATTTTACTCCAGTACACGTAATAATTTAGAAATATTATAAGATATATGGTGCTGACGTATAGACATAAAACAAATGAGCAAAAAAAATAGCATTGCGAAGTTACTTATTATTCTGGTCTTGTTTTTTATCTCTTTTTTTATTGTGCACCTTTTATCTTACAAAACAACAGGTACAAAAAGTTATAAATTTATTATCACTATAGTAGCTTCTACACTTAAAAGGATTAGGGAGGTAGGTAAGTACCCTGTGTAAGATTTTTTTTAAAGCATTTTCAACTAAACAGGGAAACTAAGTACTACAGCAATCAAACAAATGATTGTTACTCAAATATTTACTGGTATATATATGAATTCAATTATATCATTACGTATTGTTTCATTTACATTCACATTGTTATGTGAACTTATGGTGACAAATCAAAATCATACCACCGTGAACCTAAGCCGGCCTCACAAAAAGACCTTAGGACGACGTCAGAAAACCTTTTATGTTTACTTTTCACATTTTTAGTCCTCAGTAATGCTACAAAACCTATTAAAAATTATCATAAAACTAATTTGATAATTAAAAAGATATATAATAAGAGTATTAAAATGTCAGTGTAGAACTAACCTGTTAAACTTTATAATTTCTAGTTTTCAATGAAGTTACTAACATAATATACTCTTATCTACCACATTAAATTCGTTATTTTTATTTTTCTTCCTTCCTTTTTTTCCATCATCAATTTTTTTTCTTTTCATTTTCTTTCTGTTACTCATAGGTTGGCTGGTAGAGATCCCTTTTAGGGATAAGTCCGCCTTTTGTTTATACAATAAAGATAAATAAATAAAAAAAAAATAAAAAAAAAATATGTGTATTACTAAAGATAATTCATTAAAAAAAAAACATTGATTTAAATAATTTTAATATGGATAATTTTATGGATAATCGTTTGCTTATATATATTTTTTTATATTTTAACAAAGAGTTCTATTTTTAAAAATCATAACATTTCTAATTAACAGACCCGAAGGATTAAAAATATATATTTGTTAAGTCGAAGACCACCTTACACTTATTATATACTTTTTTCCTGCTATTCTATGAAATATCAATATGAAATTTTACGTAATGAATATATAAATGGAAATAATTAAGTATCAGTTCGTTATTCTTAGAATTTCAAGAAAGAAGATAATTGCGTTATTAACGCCATTAGTGGATTACGTTTCATAAAATTGACGATTTACCGAATAATTTAAATAATTCGCCTATGAGTTCATCTACGAACCTTTCTTAAATTAAACATCATAATATCCATTATGTTATTACAGACGGCAAAAAAAATTATAATTATACAGATTTTTTTAGTTATTACTCATTAAGCTTATCAGAAGGTAGTTACGGAATGCATGAGTAGAGCTTTATTACTGTAAGAATGCAATATCTCTGTTAATAATAACACTTCAATTATAGTTCTATGATATTTGCATGTAATATATTTTTGCGAAAAATTGGCGGATTCAAGCGCCAATAAGGCACCTCTGAGTTATTCTAATATAAATCATTTTCTTGATTGATATGATAAGTTATCATGCGCTTAATGATGAGGGAAAATATAGTGATGAAACCTGGAAAACCCTAGAGAGTTCTGGGAAATATTTAAAGTGACAATTGCAAACTGCGTAACCCGCTAAAATCCCCACAGCGTTGTGGGTCTAGCGTGGCTGCACATTGCTCTGAACGATAAAAGACAAAGCATCAGTCGCTTACACGATTATTTAATTTACACATAGGTAGAGACACGTTTTTTCTTTCTTGCGTTTTTTTATAGTATTTTAGACGTTTACTATATTTTTCGTGGTAAAGTATATTTTAGTTTAGTATATTCTAGGTCTATTATTTTTTTTGTAACTGGCAAAGTCTCAGGAAAATACTAGTTCAAGCGTCAGTCTCCTTCCGTAGTGCACCGAATGTGAACTGTTTATTCTTCATTAAATTAAGTTTTAATATTATCAACATTGTTTGTAAAGTATTTTAGGAGATATAAAATAAAGAATATTATTGTTATTATCAATCTAACATGTAACAAGCGGTTAAATTATTTTCTTGTTTCAATGTATATATATTACTCACTTCTGATAAATAAATGCATTTATATAAGTGGTTATTTACTCACACTCAGCTGGTAATATGTTAAATACTGACTTCCAATGGTTTTCCTGTTCATAATACCTAAATAAACATTTACCCAACAGAGTACAATTGCCTAAACTTTGCCATCGTCGTATTCTCGTGACATCATCAGGCCACCTTATCTGTGTAAGAATTCTTAGCTAATCTATTGGCTTAATAAAAATTGATTAGGATGTTTGCGTGTTCAAAACTCCTGCCTATTTAAAAAAAGAGGCTTACAATATCTGCAAGAAAGACTCAGTTTAATTAGTGATTGGAAAACGAAACTCTTAACCACCATGCTTATTATAATAGCAAGTTTCTCATATTCACCTGAATTTTCCGAGATGTGCAAATTATTTCGGAATTATAAAATCAATTTCATTTGAAAGCAAAATGTTTAGCAGATTATTTGGAATCCCATCCTGTAAGGAACTCAAAAAATTTTTAACCATTTTCTAAAACTCCTAAAGAGAATGCAAATTGCTTTAATCTTTAGTATATATTGTTTTTATAGAGCTTTATTAAAAGAGATGAATATTAAAAAGCTAAATGAAAAAAAATATGGATTACATTTTCCGATCCGATCAACTAAAAAACGGTGGGTGGAAATTTTGGAAATCATTAAAACGATACCTCTAACACCATCTCTAGGAATTATATTTAAATCTTGAAAGATTCGCATTCTGAAAAGTTGCCGCCATCTAGTAAAAGCTCTCGAATTACAAACTGAGTTGTCGATAATTCTCACAGACAGGCCAAATAAAGTCAGACTGTTTAGTTTTATAAATTACTTAGGTAACTTATTTTATATTTTATTAGGTTTTATAAATTATTTAGGTACTTAAAATATGAAATGGTAAGCGGGTCATGTACAATGCATTTTTACAAGAAAAGTTTATTAAGATGGGAATCTTTAATTCTACGACTATAGATATTCTTTACCGGAAATCAATTTATATACACACTTAAGAAGTTAACAACTATAGAATAAGTTATTGTGTTTTGGTTAATTATAATTTTCAAATGAATTAAGTTATTTACTTATAACATAAGTTTTAAAGCATTCGCGATTACACTTTATATTATGAATGTGATCGACCTAATTATACCTGACTTTATTTATATTTTGTGACACTTTAATTTTTTGTTTTTTATTAATAGAAATTATTTATAGTTATGAAAAGCTTTGGTAGAAAATACAACGACGCGCCATCTATTGAAAAGCTCTCAAACTGTATCGTAAAAGTTAACCTCTATGAAGTATGAACGTAGTAGGGGAAAATTCAAAGCAGATACAATTTTATCTGCAGTAATGATATTCCTATTGTTTATAATGCATTATTTAATGCATTCAAATAAAATGAGGTACTTTATAAACAAAATTACTTACCCCTTTACTCCAAGTTAAGCATCGAAAAATTAAGATGAATAATAGAAACAATCTGTAAAAAATATGATTACAATCATATTGTTCCATTTAAATACTAGTTGTAACCGCGACTTCGTTTGCGTTAGCTTTAATGTTGAATCTTGCTCTTAATTATGTGTATCGTCCAGTGCCCAAAAGGAAAAACCAAAAATTATTTTAGCCAAGCTACATGTAGGCCCGGCGTATATGCTTCAATTCTAACAAATTTCATTAATATTGATCAGCTAATTAAGCCGTGCATTTTATTTTAATTGGGTACATTTTAGGCTTGCTTTCCTACTCCGGTATCATAACTAATAACTCTATGCTTACATTTTTTTTTGTCTGGCCCGTTGGCGCTGTGGGTAGTGACCCTGCCTTCAGGTTCGCGGGTCGCGGGTTCGAATCCCGCCGAGGGCCAACATTTTCTATAACAAACTGTTGGTTCTTCGAGCCTGCTTGTGTATTTGTATTTAAGTATGTATTTAAACTTATGTATGTATATAATGTATTTAAACTTATATATGTATGGTCCGTCACCCATAACACAAGTATTTAGTTACTTACTTTGGGGACGGACGACCGTGTGTGTAAATGTCCCATATATTTATTGTTATGTAAAAAAAAAAAGTAAAGTAGCAGCCTGTTACAATCTCACTGCTGGGAATAGGCCTCCTCTCTCCAATTCTGAAGAGAAGGGTTGGAGCTAAGACCTACCACGCTGCTCCAATGCGGATTGGTAGGTTACACATATCTCCAGAATTCTCTAAAGATATGCAGGTTTCCTCACGATGTTTTCCTTCACCGAAAAGCGTGTGATAAATTGCAATTATCAATTAGACACATGAGTTTTAATAGAAAAACTCATTGGTGCCTGCCCGGGTTCGAACTCGTGTTCCCCTCGAAAGAGTCGCACGGTCTCACCGCTGGGCTATCACAGCTATTTATTGTTATATTATTATTATTATTATTCCTGCCTATGACTGCCTAAGTCTAATATAACATAAGTCATAAGTTTCAATATGCACATTGATATTATAAATAGCTTCATTCAAATCATTTCAATATTTGTAAAGACTATTGCGTAAAAAGGAACGATTATATTGAATTATGTAAGAACATTTTTATTTTAATTAGAATTTATCTCGCTATACAAACAGATGATGCAATAAGAAAGAGTCCTGCATCAGCGATGTTACTCGAGTTATCAGTAACGAGCAGTATGGGACCTGTGACGCCGATCGCTGTTAGATAATGTGATCCTGACCTCTACAGATTATGTTTGGGTTTGTTATTAAAGAGTCTGTAGCAAGCAATATAGACCGCTACGATTGTTATGTAATACATGATACGGCTATCAGCATCAAGAGGTCTATTTTAGCTTTTCCGTTACAATAGTTAAAAGCAACTATTAAAAGGAGGTTATAACTGTTTAGGATTATATAAATGATAAGAATGCGTGGATATAGCTACTCTTTGACCATATATAAGATGTAAGGCTATGTAACTAGTTGTATGAATTATATTCTGAAAAGAGCAACCGCCGAGTTTCTTGCTGGCTCTTCTCAGTAGAAACAGGTTACCGAACTAGCAATAGACTTTACGATTCAAAAGCACTTAGTTACAACTACTCGTATCAAGAATATTTTGAACTTGAATTTGAACTTTTTTGTCGTTTTCTTTCTTAGATCGGACCAGATAGGTAGGTGGTAATAAAGCTGATGAGCTGTTTTCACGTCATCCTGTCTGCTATAAGGCGTAGAAAATCGATTAACACGACCTACATAATTAAACAGTTTTTTTGCCTATATTACTCCAATCAATTTTCATCAATATTCGTCCAGCTGTCCAGTGTAATATACACACAAACAGACAAATCAAATCAAAACAATCTTTATTGAAGTAAGCTTGCAAGCACTTTTGAATCGTCAAGAATTAATTAAATTTAAGCTACAACTGTTTCGCAATGTTGCTCTTACCGAGAAGAACCAGCAAGAAACTCGGCGGTCAATCTTTTAAACATTTTTAATTTACATTAATTAACCGCAGCTTTGTTTGAAAGATTTTTGAATCAAAGTATTTATATTACTCAAATAATCTTTAATATTGTGCTTCACTTAAGGATATTTCTTACACTTAATTTAACCTTTTCTGTACATAAGTCTAAAATATATCGCATAATTTTATTGTAGAAGCGAATACCGACCGACATTTAAAATATTAGTTTGGATAATACTTTACAAAGTTTTACAGATTTATTCGAAAGTTATCCACACCTAGCAACTGAAAATGTATTAAAAGCAACCAAGTAATCGCTGCTCTTCGACGACATTAAACTATAAATGGAACATCAAGTAAACATGATATAATAAACATAAAAACAATCTTCAATGGAAAGTTTGCCAAGATAAAACATAGTATGACATACTTTGTTAGTCACAATGCAAATAAACTATTCAAAGACGTATCTCAAATAGTTTGTTTATAAGGAACAAAGAGGACTTGATTTTGTTTTATGTTATTGCGCGGGTAAAGTTTATTTTAGAAGGAATCTTGGAAATTATAATGTTAAGAATAGTAACGTTTTGTTTATCCGCAGTTGTGATGCATTTATATATACTTGTACCTGAGACATTGTTCGCATCGACTTTCGCGTTAAATACCCTGATGAACGATATTGTTTACTCTTATTCCCAAAGAACTGGAACTTTTTACTACATGTTAGCCCAGTATATACGCATTTTTTTTCCCAAATTTAGTATGTATTGCACCGGCGGATAAGCCGAGAAAGCGTAACACAAAGACAGAGATATACTTTCTTCAACCGATAGACGTCCATTGCACATTGGTCTCTTCACGGGATCTCCACATCACACGATCTTGTATCGTTTGGATCCAGCAGCTTCCCGAAAACTTTTTAAGGTCGTCGGTTCATCTCGTAAATTTATTTAAATACTTTGAGTATAATTTATGGAATTAGGCGTTACTTTGCGGAGATCCGTAATACAAAAGTAATATCATCATCATTCTCCTGCCCTTATCCCACTCTAAGTGGGGTCGGCACAACATGTTACAAACATGTTGTCACATGATTTGGCTACGTATTTTACGACCGGCCGCCTGCCTGAAGTCAACTTACCTTAGTCGCCTTTTACGACACCTCGGTAAGGAAATGAGAGTGGTCTATATAATGCAGCCGGATAACACACGGCACATACCTTAATCGCCTCTTACGACACCTCGGTAAGGTAACGGAGGGTGGTCTATTCTATTCTGCCGGATGCCACACGGCGTCCATAATACAAAAGTAATAGAAAAATTATTTTGCTATAATCCGCGATAATCTATTTTGAGTATTTTTAGCACACCTTAAAAATGATTATTGGTTTTTTTCATGCAAAAGGAAGATTATTTGAAGATTTTCCAACAACCGATATAATATAAATCAAATCTTCAAATAATGCGCAAAAAAGGGACAGACAAATAGCCTCATTTGCTTTCTCGTTCGTTTCCAATGGACACATTTTACGATAGCTTCCCTACTCTAGTATGATAACTCTATGAATACGTACCTCTAAACCCTATGTAACTAAAATATTTAAGCAGTACTAGATTCATTTCTTCTTCATTCAGCACGGGATTGGAATTCTCTCCCGGCATCAGTCTTTCCCAATGATTATATTATATATGATATGGGTATTTTTAAAGCTAAAGTGAATAGGCATCTTCTAAACATGCACGTACCACCTTTGACTGTAGCATTGCTTACCAATCAGGCAAGATTACAGTCGTGCTAGTTTATAAACAATAAAAAAAAGTTTCTGAATTTTCGCTTGCTTATTTTTTAATCTCTTACGACCTATTGAGTCGAGTAAGGTATATAAAATATATATCGCAATTAAATCCACGTTTAAAATTCAGGAAAAACAAATACTGTAAGTTTTAAAACGCTTGCAATCTGAGTGTAGTGTTTTTTTTATATACCAAAAAATTGGAAGGCACAAAGGCAAGCTTATCTACACAGCCATTTAGTATGTGAGTAAAGTAAATATTTTATCTATTTATTGTGTGTACGTATGCATGACACAATAAATGTGTTGCTAAAATGTGTCTCAACTTATTGCAAGAATAACAAAACATGCCGATTATTAGGTATTTCTAATCATTAGGCAAACGCACTGCAAGCGTTTCGTAGAACTAAGTGCGTGTGACATGTTGTTTTCTATTACTCATCACTTTAGATAATCCTGATTTATAGAAGCAGGCGTTACTTTGCGGAATTCCTTATTACAAGCAATATAACAGAACTAACTATTTTGCTATAATCCGCACGGGTTAAGTGAATGCATCCAAAGCCAATGTGTATGAAGCAGGCAAAATCTACGCACCTTATACATGCAGGACCAGCCACCACATGCACCCCAAGGCGCAATTCACCAGCAACAACGATCACAAAAGCAGCACACACACCCACCACCACAATCTCGACGATCGTTTCGCCCCGAAACCGAAGCATCATCAGGAGGATAGGCTTCACGACAAAAATCGTACTGAAATCGCAGTACGATTTTTGTCGTGAAGCGATCGAAACGATCGTCGAGATTGTGGTGGTGGGTGTGTGTGCTGCTTTTGTGATCGTTGTTGCTGGTGAATTGCGCCTTGGGGTGCATGTGGTGGCTGGTCCTGCATGTATAAGGTGCGTAGATTTTGCCTGCTTCATACACATTGGCTTTGCATGCATTCACTTAACCCGTGCGGATTATAGCAAAGTAGTTAGTTCTGTTATATTTGATAATCCTTTTAAGTCACGATTAAAACCATGTCTTTGCTCTTCATGATCTATGTACGTCATTTTTAATCACATGATAATACAATAATTTAATAATGTTACGAATAAATGATAAATTCTCTAAAAGCACGGTCAATTATAAGTAGCTGAAAATAATTATAAAATAATAAAACAATAAAGATATAAAATATTATATTTTTTTATTTTTTGCAGCTACAACATAATATGATAGCTATATTAATAAAATATAGTTATAGTATTAAATAATGCACAACGATGTTTAGAACGAAACAGCCGGCAAGTTCAGTTTCGTAGAGCGCTATTGTCACTGTCACTCAGTTAGTATGTGACGTTTCACACGGGTTCGTCGGTCTGTGCGACAGAAACGATGCTCTATGCAGAATCTAGCTGATTTTCTCTTTCTAAGTCTCGATGTCCATTATTTATTGCCGCATATACTTGTTATGTAACTATATAAAAAGTTTTGTAACTCAAACGAGTTCTTAATTATCATATTATGATCAATATTTCTCTGTAGTCTTTGGTTACGGCCAGTTTTTCTGTCGAAAACGCAACAGAGCAAATAAAATTTCGAATTAGTTTATTAGAATAGACTTCATGTATATAAAATGTCGTGTAGGTGATAAATAAAGTATCATTAAAATGCAAATATGCCTTAAGTAAGAAACCAGCTATGATAGTAAACAGTTACTCATTAATAATGAATTGCTTATAAAAATCCGCAGCCGCAAGTTCCTTAAGTTATTCATTTTGTTCGTAACATTGAGTATGCTAATTCAGTACAATAATACTTCTGAATATACTGAGTATAAAACATACTAAAGATTCGTCAAGCATTATACCTGTCATATTTTACGTATATAATACAAATATACGTAAAAGCATTTGTACTCTTGTTATGAAATATGAATAGGCTCCCCAAACTCAATCACAGACAAGTAGAACGCTAGTTCGAACGAAAATAGTAAATTAATTTAAGTAATTGAGAAATTCCTATGTTCTTTTACAATTCGCTGATAACAAATGAACATAGTTATCAATAAGGTTCAGGTTATTCGACAATAAGTGACGTGAGAACGTATAAGTAAGCGATCGTGATATGCTAAGCTTTGCTCGTGATAGTGATAAGAGTCACACGGCCGGCACGAGTCATATAAACGATAAGATTAGCGGCGGCCGCGGCCCGAGATTGGCCTGGTATCTACTTGTATACTATAACATTTAACAGCATTAAGCCATTTGGTAGCATTATATCTTCGAAGTTTTTTTTTTAATTTATTTTTAACTAACTGTGCCTGCGGCTTCGCCCGCGTTGAATTTTAAATATAAAAATAATTATTGTAAATCAATCGTGAGAGATAGAGACATGCTGTCGCGGACTTTTTTATAGTATTTTTATAGATCAACAATTCTCTAGTACATTACTTTAGCGTTAGCGTCTGGTGGTTTACGCAGCGCACGCGACTAAAGCTCCTAGAAAGCAAGTTTATTAACAACTACGCGATCTGTTCAACACAATTTACATAATACCGATATGTACTATTTATCTAAACCATTCGGAAGGATTGCACTATCTTTTGGTGAAAACCACACAAAAATCCGTTCAGTAGATTTCGAGAAAATCGATTACATACAGACAGACAGCTTTTTGGGACTTTGTTTTATAATAAGTATAGATAGACTAGCTGTGCCCGTGGCTTCGCTCGCTTGGATATGGTGTGACACAAAGTTTTCCCGCGTAAATCCCGACCCCGCGGGTATCCTAATGTAATGTACTATTAATGCAAACCCCCTCAAGAATTGCACTATCTTTTAGTAAAAACTGTATAAAAATCCGTGCAGTAGATTTTGAGAAAATCGATCACATACAGACACAGTCTTAGGGGACTTTGTTTTATAATATGGTATAGATTAAGTATTTCAAGTTCTAAACTTTGTTTAGCATGATTATGTCCCTAGCATGATTATATCAAAAAATCGTTGCTGATCCTGCGGAGAATTTTGCTCACTTTGACTTCACAAATATTCAACGATATAAGTAACGCAGTTAACGGATTTCATGCTGTTTTACCTTGTAAAGTTAAATTTAAACCTCGTGATTCATAAAACTACCTGTGAGAAGCCGGAGTAGTAAGTTTATCATGTGTAGTAAGCATGTCACTATATCTGCGAATACTTATTGCATCAATGTTGCTTCATTACTTCTTGTTCTGTTAGATACTGTTATAACGTGTGCATATCTTCACCGGTTGCCGATTGTTTATCCTACTGAAGACTGCATACTGATGATTTGGGCTTGAATATAGTGGAGACGGGAAGGCACCAATACTAAGTAAGTTATCTCTTAGAAGAATTATGGAGGGTCATTTGATAGTAAATAAACTGATAGGATCATAGATAATTACAATCAACGTAATAGCCGAGCCAGTCACGCCCATTTGTGATGTTCCGTTATCAAGCACGCGTACTGCTTGTGGTCAAGAATGATTTCAGGTGTGCCCGTGAGTACGTGAGGTGTGACAACGCGATAAAAGTTATAAATCATTAGCGGTCGGCAGACAGTGTGTTCAGTAATTAGAGATTATAATCTATGTAAAATACAATAGAATAATCATAAAATACCTTTAAAAAAGATACCAGATTGGTACTATCGTTTTATCTTATTAAAAGCCTCCTATTTTTCTCCTTGTTTTCTTGCAGTCTATTTATTCGTAACTAGGATAGTATGTGGCTATGTTAAGGATGGAATTACCTAAGAGTACTGTTAATATTATGAGAATATGTTCGGTTTGCTGTAATCTAAGTGTAATTTCCAGCAGGCCCACCATGAACTCTTATTGCGACTCAATTGAAGACGTAAACGACGACCGCGAACCGCTTTCTTTCCGTACCATGAAGTGTGAATTGCATTGGGGTCATAATGTTTGAAAAGGATAACATTATATGAACTATAGATAACTCTGTCTCTTTTACTCACATGTTCTTAGTACGAATTCCTAACGCTCATTCGGCAACGACTTAAAGTGTGCGTTTTTAGGATGTTATGGTATGAAAAATCAAAACAATTTCGTTCACGTCTTCAATTGATTCGCAATAAGAGTTCATGGTAGGTCTGCAGTTCTTAGTGCAACTATGCCCGAAGTATCCCTACGTGTTCAAATCAGAAATGAGGAGATCCTTCGAAGAACCAAAGTCATATAGATAAAGATATAGTTCAGCGTGTTGCGAAACTGAATGGCGATGGGCGGGGCGTGTCGTGCGGAGAATAACAATGGGCGTTGGGGTCTTAAGATGTTGGACGTCAGTAGAAACCCTAGGAGATGGTGTGAGATTAGACAAAGATAAGTAAGTATATTTCTCTAATCATCCCCCTTTTGTTTTCATTTTGGGTATGACTCCCCACTCTATGTATATATTATATTCAATATTTTTGATTATGCTCTTGTTTTGGTTAAGACGAAATGTCATTTCTCTTTAATTATCTCAACTTTTGTAAACAATTCAATATTTCAAACTGAACTTTGTGCATTTAGTTCGATTGTTCAAGTCAGTGCAATTTTTTAATTATCAATTGCTGTTCAATTAAAGTTCATTCGCGGAGGAAAAAAACAAACAATTAGTCATAATTAAGACTGGCGTCTATTACAGTTAACCCTTTCTCTGACATGACATATAGTTGACCCCCAGACAAGATAATTGTGAGAAAAACTTTGTTAGCGCATGTCTCCTGGACACGAGCGTTCCGAACAGGGTTTATCGGAGGTTCGCTGGAGTTAGGTTCCCGAGGCGGTCGATGCATCTGGTGCTCCCGATGCATCGATTAGCGGAGGGAGGGCCCAGTTTGAGAGAGGCCCCGACCCAGAAGTCAGAGGCCAGAGGCGCACTCTGGGGTTAAGAGTTGCAGCTGGCGGGGATGGGGGAAATGTGTACAACGGTACCCTGTGCTCCACCAGCAGCGTGGTGGAGCACTGTCAGGTTTATAGTCGATGAGAGTCCGACATACCCGCCGCTCGTCCCCGTCGGGCGGTGATGACCCATAATGAGTTTTCCTGACAAAAAAAATGACTCCTGGCCAGGCCTCATTAAAGAATTAAAGAATATAAAAAGAGAACTTGTTGGAGAACAAAATTAGGGTGAAATCAACCTATACATTTTTGTTTCATCATCTGTTTCAACTAATGATGCAATAATTTTTTTTCATAACATACGGATATGTGTACTGAATTAATGTTATGTAATTAATTGTATTAGCTTTAGTTCCGATTCTAATTTTGGACCTGCGTTGGACGCGAGACGGAAAAATCTATAGAATATGTTTACATTAACATCACATGAGCATGTTCTAACTTGCGAGGTTTTGTATATAAGCGATAATTTGTTATCATGCCATATTTTAACATTTAAATAATAAAATTAAAGGTTAAGACCTTAACGCCGTGTGTTATCCGGCAGAATAGAATAGACCACCCTCATTTCTTACCGAGGTGTCGTAAAAGGCGACTAAGGTAAGTTGACGTCAGGCAGGCGGCCGCTCGTAAAATACGTAGCCAAATCATGTTGACAACATGTTGTAACATGTTGTGCCAACCCCACTCAGAGTGGGATAAGGGCAGGAGAATGTATGTATGTAAAGGTTAAGACTTTAGTTGTTATGAAGGATCAAATTAATGCATTTAACGATTCTTGGATGGCTGCCCAAGCGGCATAGAGTTCTCAACTTCGACGACGTCAGTCTTGATACTCGGTGCAGGGGGTGCAATGCACACGGGCGCCGCGCCATATATGTTGGTAATAAGTGGGGGACGGAGAGGATTTCGGGCTTTGTAATTACAAGGGGGGGGGGGAATTTGGAGCACTCGCCTCGCGAAAAATTTCGTGTTCCGAGAGTATCTGTGTAGGCGTCTTGCAGCACAACAGGTGTCCGGGTACAAGCAGTGATCTGGCTTCCCAAATACCTCCTGTCCCCAATTTCGAAAAGGTTTTGAAAATATTTTTTACACGTTTATATTTTAAAAAAATATTAAGCGGTTGAAAAATATAAAAACATAAAATAAAATTACAACAACTTTGGGGACTTTCGGCCTAACCGAAGCCATCGTTGAGTACATTAAAATTTGACAAACCCGCTGCACCCGAAAGCACCCCATACATCATTCTTTAAGGCAATTCATTAAAGAATTAATAAAATAAAAATTGCATTGCGTCGAGATTGTGGTGGTGGGTGTGTGTGCTGCTTTTGTGTGCGTTGTTGCTGGTGGATGCGCCTGGGGAGGTGCATGTGGTGGCTTGTCCTGCATGTATAAGGTGCGTAGATTTTGCCTGCTTTGCATGCATTCGCTTAACCCTTGCGGATTATAGCAAAGTAGTTAGTTCTGTTATATTGCTTGTAAAATGGAATTCCGCAAAGTAACGCCTGTTTCTATAAATCATATAGCAAAGTAGTAAGTTCTGTTATATTGCTTGTAAAATTGCATTTATTACGTCTAAAGCGATTTTTAGTTTCAAATTACTCTCAAGTCTCCATGAATCTTAAAAATTCTGGAAGGCTGTCTTATTAAGAACAATGTCTAAATTTAATCTATATGCTGACTATACAAAATTACGTATAAAAGCGTGATAGGTGCGCAATGGATTCCCGTCGAGCCAACAACACAGCAGATAGGAAACGTTCAGAAAATGATCTTTCTAGCAAAAGGTGACGTAATGTGACTTAGATAAAAGCCGCGTGTTTTTTCTGCCTTTTTATAAAGTTTAAATGCGCGTAAATAGAGAATTCGTAACCAAACGATTGAATCGGCCACGAAGCAAAATCTCCAATCATAGACTAATAATATGTAACCACTTAGTTCATGTAAAGCAACCGGCTATACTCACGTCTTATTCTAACAGGTTACCCCGATTAGTTTCGACTTAGTTTTTTTCTGAATTTATTCTATCGTGACTGGCATTCGTAGCGAATGTATAGAAACCAGCTATACTTACGTCTTTTATCGGGTGAGCCCGATTAGTGTCGAACCCATCTGGTCCCTTATTCATGAGCTCTTTATACTGCGTAACTTATATACGGCCCTTTATACGGCTTAACCGTGACGTGAGTTTAGCCGATTTCTGAACCTAAACTACGAACACTACTCACGATAGTTTAAATTTAAAAACGAATTACCACCTTTGTTTAAATACTCTAAGAAAGCTTTCTATTTCAGAGTGAAATATTGCTTTATTCAGGCGTAATTGAGGTCAAGTGCCGGTCTTTACTTAATAAAAGAACCAATTCAAAGAATTCCAGAAATAACTATCTGATACATGTTTACAATAAAACAAAAGAATGTGCTAATTCCGTTAACATAAAAAACTATTGTTTTTGACCTTTTATGTCATGTGTCTATTTTTGTTTCACAAATTTACCTGTTATTAACACTCCGCTGGGTGAACGGTCTACCTTGAAAGTATACCTACTGATAAATAATACGATCAATCATTTTCCAAATTATATAATTAAATTTTTAAGGACTCTAAGAGCCTTGAGCAGTGAGACTACCCCGGTATAAGTTTTTCATAAAAATGTATGTGCCTATTTGGTATTTCCGATTCGGCAGTCGCTTTTCCTTTTTCTTGGGAATTCTTTTGAATTCTTCCTATTCGTATTAGAGAAGGTATTTGCTCAGTATTTGAATAGTAGGTACATAAAAAAAATATTTTACTTATAATTTGCGATCAGAGAAAATTCTATCCTATCCGTTTTCCTACTACTTCAATTCACCACCACAATCACACTACACCAGCACTGCATACATGCACTACTACAGCCTCAATATTAGTTTCTTTTGTCTTTTTGAATTCACAACACTGTTAATTTTGAAGAAAAACATGTTAATTATCTTTACTGCAAAAATCATAAAAATTACTGATACCTACGTAATTAAATATTAAAATTAAATATTTTAATAATTAAATTTATTTTTATATTAAATTTAAATTTATTTTAATAATTAAATATTAATATTAAAATTATATAAATCGTAATTTATTATTATGGATTTACCTAATGTGGTGGCACATTGATTTATTAGCATATATATATTGACAGTGATTTTAATTTCCGACAGTGAAAGGGACAACCTATTATTTTTTGCTATGATTCTTTTTCTCCCCCGTATACACTACTTGAATTTACATATAGTTTAATTATAGAAGTTAGAGTGCATTATATTCGGCAGAGCCGTTCAAAAACATCACTAGAATAAAGAAAAATTTTTTTTTAACAATACTAACTTCACTTCATCATCCTCCTGCCCTTATCCCACTCTAAGTGTGGTGGGTACAACATGTTACAAACATGTTCTCACGTGATTGGGCTACGTATTTTACGACCGGACTCCTGCCTAACGTTAACTTACCTTAGTCGTATTTTACGACCCTTCGGTAAGAAATGAGGGTGGTCTACTCTAATCAGCCGGATATCACACGGCGGCAATACTAACTTCACTTATTTACATAATTTACTAAAAAAAGTCATCATCCTCTTGCCCTTATCCCACTCTAAGTGGGGTCGGCACAATATGTTACAAACATGTTGTCATATGATTTGGCTACGTTTTTTGCCACCGGCTGCCTGCCTGACGTCAACTTACCTTAGTTTTTACGACACCTCGGTAAGAAATGAAAGTGGTCTTTTTTATGGAGCCGGATACCACACGGCACATACCTTAGTCGCCTCTTACGACACCTCGGTAAGAAAGGAGGGTGGTCTATTCTATGCAGCCGGATATCACACGGCACATACCTTAGTCGCCTTTTACGACAACTCGGTAAGAAATGAGGGTGGTCTATGCTATGCAGCCGGATAGCACACAGCACATACCTTAGTCGCCTTTTACGACACCTCGGTAAGAAGGGAGGGTGGTCTATTCTATTCTGCCGGATACCACACGGCGTAATTAACTAAAAAAAAGTATAAACGATAAATGTTTATTACAAAAGTTATCAAAAAGTGACCCGCCGATGTTATTGAAAGGTCGTAGCTAAGTTTCCAGTTACGCGCTTTGTTTGCCATGGAATCTTTCCGCGGCGATAACTTTATCACTAACAGCACGAGACTCGGCTATTTTTAACCGAGATGCTTGTTATTATTGACACGGGCTATCTTAGGATGTCAGAACACGTGCGGCTCTTTATCTGACTGGAATTCTCCATTCAGCCATTCTAGATTATTATAAATCTACCTACGATGGGGTCTTTACATATTAGCTAGTGGGTGACTTAATCAGAAATATAAAAGAGATGTTTAAATCAGAATTAAACATCGTGAGGAACCGCATTGGAGCAGCATTGTTGGGTCTTTGCTCCAAGTTATAAATAAGCAATGTACTAAATATGTACAAAGCGCTTCAGGTCATCTTTTCTGACACGTACAGCTAAAATATGGAATTCCCTTCCTGTATCTATCTTCCCGGATTCTTACGATTTGCATAGCTTCAAAATAGGAGTGAATAGGCACTTACTTGGCAAGCGCGGTTCATCTTCGCTTCGCTTTCCATCAGGCGAGATAGCAGCCAGGCGCTAGGCTTATCGTAAAAAAACGCTGTTGGGTCTCCAAGTAAAAAGAGAGAGGAAGCCTAAGCTCAGGATTGGGATAGTAACAGAGATATAGAGTTGTAAAAATATAATTACATATCTAATCGAAGTGTTATCATCATCCTCCTGCCCTTATCCCACTCTAAGTTGGTCGGCTCATGTTTCAGACGTGTTGTCAATGATTTGCCTACGTATTTTACGACCCCCGCGGTGAGAAAGAAGGTGGATTATTCTACTCTACCGGATACCACACGGTGGGTCAAGTGACCTTAGTCGCCTTCTACGACACCTCGGTAAGAAATGAGGGTGGTCTGCTCTACGCAGCCGGATACCACACGGTTTAACACTTCGATTCGAAACCTGATCGAAGTGTTAATGAGCCGAATACAACAAAGAACTGATCAGTGTTCAGTTCTTAATGTTTTTGAGTCTTAGGACATGCGATCTTAAAAATGTTGTTAAAGAGTTGCTGGATCTGGGATACAGTAGTTCAGGTCTCTTAAGGAAACCTTTGTTCCACAACGGGCATCCATCAGTACAAGAAGGACAAGTAAGTATATTTAATTGCAGTGGAGTCGAAAAATAGGCACCAAATTTGACAAACCTACCTACCTCACTTACAATAAAACGGATAGAGGTTGGACGCCTGCATGTTACTTATAAAAAAAATTACGAAACATTAAACAAACGCCATGAATTATCAACACTAAACGACTATTTATTTTAACGTTTACCATCAAACAGGTGATGAAGACATCAATAACAATGCTGGTGCCTCTTCTCAATTATTTTTTACCATCGTTTATCTTTCAGTTTGTTCAACAGTGGAAGAATTAAGTTTCAGTCGGTTAATGACTTTTTCCAACTTTTAATCGAGAGATATTAAAATCTTATACAGCTTAGTACAAAAGTGACCGATTTTAAAATTGGGCTTAATTTAAGATATATTGTGATCCTTATTTCAATGACATCCATGACATTACTCTATAATAATAATCGCGGATTATAGCAAAATAATTTGATCGCATCCGTTGTAGTCGCAAGGGTTGGTAAATCCATACTGCTCAGGGTGAAGTAAGTTATTTAAATAAAAATTCCTGAGCAGTTGATTAAGAACTTTAAAAAAGCTAGTGTCTTGCTCTTCCAAGTTATGGGTGTCACTAACACTCACGATGTTTGTAGACACCACGCTACGCTTCCAATTTTCCAAAAAAACAACTCTTTCAAATTAGGTGACTTTAATACTTGTCTTAAAGTTCTTTTCCTACCCTTATCCCACTCTAAGTGGGGTCGGTACAACATGTTTTCAATTCAAAAATTGGGGATGCGGTGAGGACATCGTATATTGCAGGGCGACGTAGCGAGTTTGTCGGGTGTCGCAATGCGCTTGCGACGAGTCCATCGTATGTCGCATTGGTCTCGAGTACATCACACGTCGCAGGGGTGGTCCTTACGATTTATGATATACTCGCTGCGAGAGCAAACAGTCGTTTATATTGACACTCGTCATATCGCCATGACGCTATCGCCGTATGGAAAGACGTTTTTCTCTTCCATTCTCTTCTATCATTCGTCAACTCTGGCGCTACTCCTATTATATGCATGTCATACTTCACACATTCCTACCATCTCTCTTTAGGCCTCCCTCTCATATCGTATCTCGTAGGTCGCATATCCATCCATATTCATATTCAACACTTGCTTAATCACATAATTTTCATCTCTCATTACATGTCCATACCATCCCAATCTTGCACCTCTCATCTTTTCTATAATAGGCGAAACTTTCTAACTTCCCCTAATATACTCATTTCTTATTTTATCTAGTCTTGTCACACCACACATCCACCTTAACATCCTCATCTCATTTACTCTCTTCTTCTTCGATATTATTAATTAATCTAATCTTTAAAAGAAATAAAACAATATAGTAAAGATGTCTCAAACTATATTTCCATCAACACTTAAATGACCTTATATCTAGCTTTGTTAATCATGTGATGGGCTGAGGTTTGCAGTTTGAGAAGCTCTTCTTTGATAAGACGCGTGATCTCAGATTTTGCTTTGGCGACCGCTAGCTCTTGAGAACTCTCGATGGCTAAGTAGAGTTTCCTTTCGCCTTCGGGAGGTGATTTGCCGGGTTGCACGTATGTACCGCGAACTGTGATACCCGCTTCCGAATACTCGCTGATCAACGCTAATGCCTCCTGCGAACAAATTAACAGTCATGAATATATTAAGCAAAACGAAAACGAAAAAAAAAAAAATTAAATTTTTGGAGATTAGTGGTAACAATTTTTGTATTGGTCCAGTAAAATTATTACTACCTTAACTAAAACTATTAAGATTATTGCAGACAACGTGATTCCTTTTAATAAAAACTTATTAAAATAACTTAATCGTGTAGAGTTTAGAGAAGATGAGGAAGTTTAAATTGTTATTTCAAAGAAAATTTGGCCAGTAGTGTTGGTCTGTCGCTTATTTGACTTACAAATCTAAGCTCATAAATAGCCAATTGTATTAAAATAAATATATATAATTTTAAATACAATGGAATTGATTGAAAAATTTGTATTTAACATACTAGAAGCGACAATATTTTGAATAAGGTTCCTTGATAGTAATTGGGGAATCTACGAAATGATAAGAAAAACTAGATTTGGTTTTAAAAAGCTAAATTGCAAGATGATTCGTAATAGCTATTTAAAAGTAAAATATAACAGTACCGAAAGACCTCTAAAGTCTGCTATAACTGTATTTTATATTGAGACGATTATAAGACTAGTTAAGAGCAATACTTGGGGAGATTGAACAAAGCATAAACTAAATATATTTAGAAAAAAAAATTGACACTAGATATTCGGTACCTCTTTAAAATCAGATTTAAAGAGGTTGGTCAGACTTGATATTATAACGTTGATAATTAAGGTAATATTAAAGGATAATTGCAAGACATAAAACTTAATACGTCTTGTGCTGATGTTGCACAAAACTGTCCAGTGTTTAATTACCTTAAATTAATTGCAATAAAAACACCTTCGTCGACTGAGAAGTTTAACACAGAAAAATACGAGAGCACCAATTAATGCTAGCTTAAGTAACATCTTGACTGTTCTGTGCGAGACTTGGTCATGCACTGAGATGATGAAACCGTTGAAGATGCATAAATATTGCAAAGGTTATCACAAACTCATAAAGCAAGTGAACACATGCAGGGAAATGAGGTTGTGGACTTGGAAAAAGCAATAAAACGTGTCGTGCTCGCAAATAAATATAAGGTCACAAGCCAACTGCGTTATTATCGAGAAAAATATTTATTTGAACGTTAAATGAAATCGACCTAGCATTACTGACATTGTAAGTTACTGTAAATATAAACAACTTTTATGTTATTATAACATATAATAACGTAGAACTTTAATAGAATAACAGCTATTACATTGTATGAATCTAGGAAGATGTACGGATAATCCAACCGTCAAAACATCAACAAAGTTATGTGATATTGTTTATGTATGATTGTTATGTAAAGTAAAGTAAAGTAAAGTAGCTGCCTATTACAATCCCACAGCTGGGATATCCTCCTCTCTCCGTTTCTGGAGAGAAGGGTTGGAGCTAAGACCTACCAAGCTGCTCCAATGCAGCATCCTCACGATGTTTCCTTCACCGAAAAGCGCGTGATAAATTGCAATTATCAATTAGACACATGAGTTTTAATAGAAAAACTCATTGGTGCCTGTCCGGGTTTGAACTCGTGTTCCCCTCGAAAGAGTCTCACGGTCTCACCGCAGCTCAATGATTGTTATGATTGGTGTTAATATAATTTATTGAATATAATATTGCTTTCCCTAATTAACTTTAATACTCGCATTAACTCACGTAAACACAACAATCCCTTCAACTATCCTGTTCTCTTCAATAATATATCTTTTAACAATCCAATTATTCGAATGTACAATTTATTACAGTGAAATAGATGTGAAAAATTCTTCTCTGGACGTATTTGATAACAATTATTATTGATAACAATAGTTTCTATCTAATGTTAATAATAATTTTTATTTTCTTATTATAATTTCATATCGTTTGAATAGTTTACCGCTAAATTTATACTAAACGTGATATGTACACATATTTTTTGGTTTTGTCTTAAGTTTACATACATATGTTTTATCTTGTACTTCTCCGACTGTACTCTGTTTTGTGTACCTCTTAAAATAAATAAGAAGATAAATTTCTATGTAGGTAGCAACTAACTCAAATAGTACAATTAATTAACTGTAATTAGCAAGTACGCCTGACCATTAAAATTTTCTCAAAGCATAAAATAAAAATTTCAATGACAAACCCTTCGGCGTTCACATTGTGTATATTACAAACACTGATTTCTGCATAAAAATATCGATTTTAGCAAAGTAACTCTAACAATATTTTTGTAAAATGGAATTCCGGATAATGTATTCTTGCTCTTTTTTGTACATAATAAATGTGACCTTACGTAAACAGTAAGAAAACCTATAAGAAAGCAATATTAACAAGATGTTACTTTTGACTTCTCCCTATTCATTTATGTACGAAATATGCATGCCACGGGACTTAAAAAACTAAAAGATGAGAATAGACCAAGAATTCATAAGAATTACAATGTTCGCTACGTAATAACCATGAATAAATCCATAAAAAAACTAGAATCACACTGTTTCGGAATATTGCACAACTAATCAAATTTGTTTTACTCTTATATGGTTCAATAAACTGATAGAGCATGGGGTTTCAAGATGTTAGAATGGTAAACCCATAGATAAAGATGCAGTGTTGATAGACAATATGCAAGAAGCAAATCATATCGAAAAGGATGATGAGGAAAGCAGCAAAAGCAAATTCGTCCCTAAATATATCTAACAAAGAATCCATCGGTTAAAGTTTTAAGGGAATCAATTGATGGAAGACTTCGCATAAGACTAAATGAATACACTCGTGACAAAATATTTACTGAAAATAAATTCATATTAACACATACGCGTTAATTAATTGTTTTTCTTAGCATGATTACTTTTATCTTACACGAGAACAAAACATACCTTATCTTAGCTGCGATAAACTCAATAAAAAAACGCTTGGCCAAGTTCATCGCGTATCATTTAATAAAACAAAAATTGAACCAACTTTGTGATTAATTGAGATTTCAAATTGTAAAATAGTAAAAAATATAATAGTAAATAAACTTTTCTTTATATCAAACTAACTGTTCCAGCGGTTTCGGCCGAGTATAAATAGGCAATATAATGTAGTCCTTTCTCCAACCTTTCCAAATATCGCTATATCACAAATTACATAAATTGCTAAGTTGTAGTAATAAAAATAAAAGCAAATAAAATCACTCATTCATAACATTTGTATGGATATCAAAACAGAATATAACAGAAATACTTGTTATAACGTGACAAATATTTATCAGAAATAAGCCTATTGATATTTGCTGAAAATATGACGTCACTGCTAACGTCATCATGACTGCTTCAGTGGAAAATTAATTAAACGTAATCATGCCTACGTCTATGACAAATATTTATTCATACAGTAGTCTAATAAACAACGTTTTGTTAACACACTGTACATTTTTAAATCTTATCTTATATTTACATGCGACAAAGAAAAATTTTCCTTTGTCTGAGTAAGAGAATCGAGTAAAAGTTCAAAATTCCAAATATTCTTTATTCCGGTAAAGTTGTAAAAAAGTTCTTTTGAATCGTGTACTCTACACTGCTGGTTCGGAAAGCTGTTCCTAAACCCTTAATATACTCGGCGATTGTGCTTTTCAAAATATAACTCTTTATAATTAATTACATTTAGTCATTCATAATAATAAAATTTACAATTTACAATATATCCTTTAATTTAAACTGTCAGTTACTCACTTTATTAATTGATTGATCCTATTACATCTAAGACTAAATCTAAGACAGTACATTCTTATCATCTACGTTATCTTCAACAGGCTTTCAGTATTAGCCTCCTTTTAATAGTCATTTCAAACTGCTGTAATGCTGTCAAATTACCTTATTAGAAATATATATGAGAAACTAGCTTACAATCGAGACTTAACCAGCGTAAAACAATTATAAAATAACAAAAAATATTTCGGTCTCTATCTAATCTTTAAAAGTCTAAGTCTATTAATTGATTGACTACGAAACGCGTTGAACAATTTTAGGCGTAAAAAAGGTATGCTACAAAATAGTCAATAGAGCTGTTATACTAGAGTAGGGGTGCCATAGGCAGGCTTGTGAGAGTGTGACAACTAATAATGAGAGAGAAGATTAAACTCGCATAATTATCTTTGTCTAATCATACATAAAAAAGAGAGACAGATGATTTATAGAAGCAGGCGTTACTTTGCGGAATTCCATATTACAAGCAATATAACAGAACTAAATACTTTGCTATAATCCGCACGGGTTAAGTGAATGCATGCAAAGCCAATGTGTATGAAGCAGGCAAAATCTACGCACCTTATACATGCAGGACAAGCCACCACATGCACCCCAAGGCGCAATTCACCAGCAACAACGCACACAAAAGCAGCACACACACCCACCACCACAATCTCGACGATCGTTTCGCCCCGAAACCGAAGCATCATCAGGATAGGCTCCACGACAAAAATCGTAATGCGCCGCGCTACCCATACAAGCAGTCTTAAATAGTTCAACTCCCACCAATACCCTCCCCTCCGAACACATGTAGCAAAACTGAATTAGATACATTTACTTGCTCGTTAATTAAGTGACCATTGTTATTTTTTATTATCTCAAGTTGCTCTAACGTATTGAGTCGGAGTCCCTTATCACAAGTGTGGAGAATATGAAATGAATGGTCATTAGGCACTTTATGACCGCTTTCCAGCAAATGTTTTGCAAAATTAGAATTTTGTGGTTTATTATTCCTAAACGCAACCATATGTTCCCGGAACCATATGTTCAGTCTGACCTACATATGTACCGTTGCACTCAGGACAATCTATTTTATAAACCCCATAGACATAGATAGTCTCATTTGATTTCTCATTATTTCTATTCATGTAATAGGACACATTTTAGGCTTCCCTACTATGGATAATAACTCTGTGTTCACATAGAGGAGGTTCCGGTAGCTGGATTTAACCAACATAAGGCAAACTGGCTTGGAAACCTCTCAAAAGCAGCTATAATTGACAGTGAATTTTTATTCTTCTGGAAATGACAACGATAAATTACTGCGAATACTAGGTCTGGAGAAATAATATAAAGATATTGTAAGGAAGAATAAGCGAACTTAAATCTTAGAAAAAGTAGAATACGGTAAATAGATAACAAAAAAATTGTGCTCCTATGATGTCGAAACAAAAGTACGGAATGGTAAGATTTTCGTAAAAGGGGCTTTAAAGTTACTTTTAATCTCAATAGTGAAAAATCTAGTTAATAATAATTATAATAGACGTTTTTTTTTTAACTAACCTTGCTAGTTACACGCCAACGAGCTTGTTGCGGAAAATCGTTGATTTCCAATTCAGTTTCGTACTTCCGGAACACCTCTTCGGCTGGTTCTGAGGAGCTTTCGTCTCGTGGCTGGTAGTTCAGACGCGTGTTCAACTTCGCTGCCAGCTGTTCTGCCACAGTTTTGGCCTAGAACCAACGATACACGTTACATTCGCCATCTTTAAATCTGCCAGTTCATTTTTCAAGAATAGTGAAGTAATAACAATTTGTAGAATGAGGCTTCACTTTTTTGGAAGAGTATACCATCATACAAAAGTAATACCGTTATTTTGCCATAATCAGCAATTAGAGAGAATCTATTAAATTCTAAAAGTAGAGTATACTTTCCGTGTGTCCCTAGTGCAGAATAATCATTTTTTGAACATTTGCTCGCTATTTGTCCCCCGCTTTCGCCGAATGAAGGGCAAATTGCAGATTTGTGTCCAAGGTTTATAAAAATCGGAACTTGCGAAAAAGGGAAAGAAACGTCACAAATGACATCGAAATTAACTTACGTATTCTATTTATATTGTGTCAGTTTTTCATTGTCTCAAAACTAGGATAAAATAACATTTTCTATAATTTAAGCCTAGCTGGATCGATTTATCGCCCCCGAAATCCCCTACGTACTCAATGAGAATCATTGGAACCGAACTGGACCGAAAGCTCTTAAAAGCACTTTAAACATCTAAGGTTACTATACTAATTTTCCCTTCGTTGTTTATATATGAAACGTCAGTTTTCGTTCACAACAATCTTCATTTAATTAATACATTAAATATCAAAAGATATCCAAATAGATTGCGAGTTATCCCATCGAAAACAGCAAAAATGAATAAAAGTGTATTTTGTTTGTCAATTAATATTTACAATAAATTGTCCGATGAGCTTAAACAACAATCTACTTATAATTTTAAAAATACTCTGAAAAATTTCTTAATATCCAAATGTTATTACTCGATCAATGACTTTATAAATGAATTTTAATTATTATTGTATTATTTTATTAATATTATTTATTAGTTCTGACATCTTACTTATATAATTTAAATTATTGTTAATAATAATTACTACAGATTGTACATATTGTATTGTACACCATATTTAATGGTAGAATACATTGGACTATAATTCTTGTAACGTCGATTTTACTGTATTTACAATAAATATGATTTGATTTGATTTGATTCCGAAATACATGAATAGCTTGTATAAAGGTGTGTTAGATATTTAATAATTCTTTGTCAGCAGCTGTGACAATGTTAGTATAATAAATAAATAAATAAATGGGACATTTATACACACGGTCGTCCCCAAAGTAAGTAACTTAATACTTATGTTATGGGTGAATGACAACTGGTAGATATACTAAATATATAAGTTTAAATACATATTTAAATACAAATACACACTTAGGCTCGAAGAAAGAACAAATTGTTTATAGAAAATGTTGGCCCTCGGCGGGAATCGAACCCGCGACCCGCGGAGCTGAAGGCAGGGTCACTACCCACAGCGTCAACGGGCCAGTATTATTAACCTGTTCTGTGAAAACGTCGTTTACCATCAATTGAGTCAAACGTAAGGCTAATATAAGAATCACGAAGTCACGAGCTTCCATATAAAATCCATCACATGATATTTCACAAATTATTGTAACAATTACCTTCTAAATAGGGAAAATTGAATGATAATATTCTATGAATATGTGTAACTACTTATGGTTTTATTTACATAAGATCATTGTATCGTATTGTACACAACAGTTAATGCGTTTACTCAAATAAATGGAAAAAAGGTGAACCAAAAAGTTTGTTTATAGCAGATTTATTTGGATATCAAATTTAATTTTGGCATAATTTATTTAGAGCGTATTCTTGGAAGGAAGGCGACTGGTCTAATGTTTGTAAAACCCACTTATAGGCGTGATACTAATTTTTTGTCGTTTATCACGTTTTCTTACTGTACAAAGCAATACATTTTTTGTATGGGGAATCATAACTAAAGTTCACTACAGTAAATAGAATTGTTATTTATTAAGTATTATATACGATGTATATAATAGACAAAGTAGGAACCGACATAAGCTTGCGGCTCCTGCTTTGCGCCTTGTAAGAGTACGTAAGTCGTTTGTGGGTTTGGGTATAAGATTCTATAACAAAATTCCACAATCAATTTTAACTTTGCCATTACAGCAATTTAAAAATACTGTTAAAAAGAGGCTGATACAGAAAGCCTATTATACCGTGGAGGCTTACATTGATGATAAGAATGCGTGGATATAGCTGCTCTTTGACTTTGTGCAGGATAGCTATGACAAAATGTAATTAGTACTAAAAAGAGCTCCACCGAGTTTCTTGCTGGCTCTTCTCGGTAGGACGGCTTTCCGAACCAGCAATAGAGTCGACGACTCAAAAGCACTTGTTTACAAGTTTATTTGAATAAAGAATATTTTGAATTTGAATTTGAATACTGGACTGACTAGAATAGTGATGTACGGATTAACCTAGAATAACTATGTATTATAGCTCGTCTAAGCTAAGATGACGTACCCCACTCTCGTATTTGCCCACCGAAGGATCATCAGGAGATAGACTTCACGACGAAAATCGCAAAGCTTTGCGGTTACGGTGCAAAACGATTGTTGAGTTTGTGATAGTGAACGTGTGTAGTGTTTGTGTATTGTGGTGGCAGTGGTTGAGGTTTGTGCATGTGTTTTTACGAATTCCGCATGTAACGGGTATGAAAAAAAGGATAGTCCACTATACATTTAGCACTATAGATATTTTCTTTTACTGTATCGCGGATTATAGCAAAATGATTTTTTATTATTACTTTTGTATTATGGATCTTCGCAAAGGAACGCCAAATTCTATAAATTATTCAATCTAACTCTTAAATCAGTAGTTTACTTGATATTTCAGAGTTGAATCTGCCGCATATCTGTCGTGGTACATAAGTTATTGGATAATATTACAACGTTTTCAAATGAGTGCACAAAATCTAGTAACAAAATAAAGTATAACCGTAAGTTTCCGTAATAATAAAAGTAAAGTAAAAAACCGTTACTTTACTTTTATTATTTTCGACATTAAATTATTATTTACTACTTTTATTTTTATTTATTACTACTACCTACTACATTTTTTTTGTCTGTAGTTATAAGTCAAGTTTGCAAAGTTACTTTTGTAACACCATACTTATTATTTATACTTATGCTAATTTGTTATAGTAGTTTATGATACTGTTTTTTATTTATTTATTTATTGGAACACCAACAAGAATGCACTTAGAGTAAACTTAAATATAAACAATATTGTATCCTGCTACAAGTACATCCTTACTTACAGGTGTACACAACATGCATACTTATGGTGCTATACGTGCTTTACAATTTTTACAAAAAAAAATTATTTTATTTTTAAAATTAAATTAAATATAAAAGAAATACGAAGAACAAAGTCGGAAAGAGGCAATACTTAAGCTAAAAATATAAATCAACAAATTATCGATTCTCGGAGTAAACATCTAAAGGTTGCCAAATTGTTCCTATAGATATCACCCTTAAATTCACCAGTGGATAGTGTGTTGTACTGCCGCTTCATTCTATTAATAGGACTGAAAAAACCTAGTTTAGTTCGGCTAAATGTAGGTTTGAAGAGTTTATGCATTTCATTTCTTGGTACTCTAGAAGGGATGTTAAAATTAATATTTTCCAGAAGTTGCGGACAGTCCAACACACCATTCACCAACTTAAACAAAAATACGACATCATTTACTTCTCTACGCTTTTTTAAAGACTGCATGTGAAAGTATTCTAGCTTCTTCTAATACCCAGAGATACGCCCTACTTTGTATCGGTAAATTAAGGATCGAACCAGACATTTCTGTACCTTTTCAAGTGTCGCGGCGTGGGACTCACAGTGGGGATTCCACACCACACTACAATACTCAAGGCGACTTCTAACTAATGCGTTGTACATAGTTATAGTAGTGCTAAATTGCCTAAACTCCTTGGAATTTCTCAAAACAAAACCCAATGTCTTCATTGCCTTGGAGGCTATTGATTCGTAGTGCGGTGTAAATCGCAATGCGCTGTCTAAATCAACTCCCAAGTCACGTACACAGTGTACTTTACGGAGCGGTGAATCACCCAATTTATAAATGACTTCGTCACATTCGTTCAAATTTAACTTTCGCGTAAATCTAATAAAACAACATTTATCGATATTTAACCTAATTAAATTACGATTACACCAATCCAACAATTTATTTAAGTCACTCTGAAGCAAGCTAGCATCTAACGATGTATTTACAATGCGGCATAATTTTAAGTCGTCTGCAAATAAATAAAAATTAGAATTTTCAAAGATGTTGGACACGTCATTTATAAAGACATTAAATAGAATAGGGCCTAGATGGGATCCTTGCGGAACCCCAGATGTTATTATATACGGACTAGAAGCAAAACCATTGACAACAACGACTGCCGTGCGTTGATCTAAATATGAAGCAAACCAATTTAGCAAACTCCCAATTATTCCCATATTATTTAGCTTGTGTAATAATATTTTGTGGTCAACTTTATCGAAAGCTTTGCTGAAGTCCGTATATATCACATCAACCGAAGACTTAGCGTCTATGGCTGTGCACAGAGAATTAACAAATGTTACCAAGTTTGTGCACGTCGACCTGTCTCGCAAAAATCCATGTTGGTGTACCGATAATTGTTGTTTCAAGTGCCAGGACAGGGGTTTGCATACTAATTTTTCTAACAATTTACCCAGTACCGGTAGTATAGAAATAGGGCGATAATTTTCTATTAGTTGCCGGTCACCAGATTTATATATAGGAACTATTTTAGCAGTTTTCCATTTTAATGGAAATATGCCCCGTTCTACAGAGTTACGAAAAATTATTTCCAATGGGTAAGATAATGATTCCGCGCAGCGAATGAAAAATAATGGAGGTATATTATCACTACCAGCTCCCTTCAACTATCAAGTTTTTTAAGAGCATCTAAAATCTGTGGCTGAGTAATTTTAATAGGGTTCAAGCAATGCAAGTACTCCACCCTATCTTTTCTATCTAAAGGTAGAATATTGCTAACTTTTGCAAGCGTAGACGAAAAATTGCTTGCGAATAATTCACAAATATCTTTACAATCAGTAGCAGAATAATTATTTAGTTTCATTTCAGGAGGATACGAACTTTCATTCCGTCTTTTTAATTTCACGTAACTCCAGAATAGCTTTGGATTGTTACGAAGAGCATTCTCTAATCTAAAAATGTATCTGTTATAACAATCTATTTGGAGTTTCATGCATCTCTCTTTTAACATTTTAAAACTAACAAGATCCATTGGGTTATTATATTTTTTAAATCTAATTCTATATTTGTACTTTTCTTTCAGTATTCTGATTAGATCTTTTGTAAACCAAGGAGGATATTTAGTCGTCCGTGGAGTTATATAAGGAACATATTGCTTAATCAAATTATTAATAATATCATAAAAAACATCTGTCATTGAATCCACTGACGTAATCCCTTCGAACCTTTTATTCCAATCAATCTGTTTCAACTGATGGATTATCGAGTCATAATCAGCTTTAAAAAAGCTGATTATGACTCGAAAAAAAAATGAAAAAAAGCTGTTGCATAATAAGGGTTCTTATAACACGACTGTTATAAGACCAAGTTATGTACAGTATCATAAACTACTTTATCTACTCTCATACTATAATACGTAAAACGTACGTTTCCATTCATGAACTCGTGGTAACATTTAATATAGTTGCTCCCAGATTTCGTCGGCAACAGGTTCACGGTCATGTTTGACGCAGCTTTCAGAATATCTGGTGGTGTACAATTACCACTATCCCCGCTCTCAGACATGTTTTTACACAAAACTTATTTTTTTACAAACAAAACTAAACTTCGTATAAATATTGAAAAGATTTTTAAATGTCATATATTGGCGCCAAGGCGCAAACATCGATTGCGCATGCGTGTTGCGTCGCCGCGGACCCATTCATTGAAACCTTTTTTTTTAAAGTAGAGGTTTAACCTCCTTGGTCCAGCTGGAAGTTGTATAGGTGTATCGTTATGATTAAAAGTTACATTATGATACAGGTGTCCATACAAGACCTGTATCGTAATGAAACTTTTTAATTTTTTATTTTTGTTCTGTACGTAATGTTTGTCATAAGAATTTTGTTTTCAGTTTTATAATCTTTGTATTATAGTATTAGAGTAGATAAAAATAGTTATAACTGAATTTTTGTGTGAACCTTTGTTAGAGTCCCTGTAATAAATAAATAAATACTCACGGTGATTAACGTATGCGCTGATGGTGCTCCCTTCAGGATAGCTTCCGCAGCCTGCTGTGTCGCGCCCTTCTGCTCCACTCCCAAGCCCTTGGCGATGTTAATACGTGATGCCAACCGCTTGGCTAATTCTAGTTTGCCATCAGTGCTAGCAGCGCCCGCTGCAGGCGGGGCAGCATTTGCTACGCCGGGCTTTAATAATAAAAAAAACCACAATGAAATAGATCGCGATGTGAGAAATAGAATAAATACAGGATGGATGAAGTGGCGACAGAAGTTTCAGGAACAATATGCGACCCGAATGCCCCTTAAACTTAAGGAGAAAATGACTTATAGAAGCGGGCGTAACTTAGCGGAATTCGATATTACGGAAACTATAACAGAACTACTTTGCTATAATCTGCGTGCGTTAAGAGAATGTATGTAATGCTAGGTGTATGATGCAGGCAAAATCCGAAAAAGGCCTCCTCCATTGTTGCTGATGGAGGCATCTTGGGATACGTACGGTGACTTGTCCTGCATGTGTAAGGTTTACATTATCTTAACACACGCGGATCATAACAAAGAAGTTCCGTTATAGTTAAGGACAAAATTTATAAAAGTCATTAGACCTGTCGTAATATATGGATCATAATGTTAGGCAATTAAAAAAACGGATGAAAGAAGAGTGCATGCAAATGAAATGAGAATGTTAAGGTGGATGTGTGGTGTGACAAGTATGGATATGAGTAAATAAGGAGAAATCTGAAAGTTGCGCCCATTATATAAAAGACGATTGCGATGACATTAAATGAGGGATGAAAATCACGCGACTAAACGAGTATTGCGTATGAATGTGGATGGATATGTTTTTATAGGGAGGCCTAAAAATAGATAATTGGATTGTGTGAAGTATGACGTGCATATAAAAGGAGTAGCGACAGAGTTGACGAATGATAGGCGAGAATCGAAGAGAAGAACATGTTGTGCCGATCCCATTTAGAGTGAAATAAGGGTAGGAGAAAGAAAGAAGATTACCTTACCATACCACCCTCACGCCCTTGCTAATCATAAATATGGCTAAGCACACTACCGATTTCTACCATAAATCCTTCACCATCCTGGCCATAAAACTCTGGAACTCTTTCCCATTACCTCTTAGTTAAAGCAGAACGTTACCTATCTTTAAAAAAGGACTTTGTCCCAAATGCGTTGACTTTGCATTGTAATTTTGAAATAGACAACTTATGTATTATGTTTTTTACTAGAATATAATTGTCTTAAATGTATTTTAAAGGATAAAACCGGCATTCCTAACGTGTGTTCGTAAGCAAGGCTTAAACCATACTGATTGAAAAGAGACCACACAATTCGAAATTTTTTTAAGGACACTTTTGAGCGCCTGACCGTTATATCTTAGGTATTATATCATCATATCATTATATCATCTTAGGTATTATATCAATGGTTGTATATCACTTTTCACACACCTATTTACATATTTTCAAATTACATCCATCAAAATGTATTATTTAAAGTTGATAAACAATCTTTTATACATAAACTAGCTGTGCATAAACATAAAAGTAGTTATTATGACCTAATCATAAGAGACAGAGATATGCTATCGCGGACTTTTTTGTGGTGTTTTTATAGATCTACAATTCTCTAGGACATTACTTTAGCGTATCTCGGCTGGTTTACGCAGCGCACGCGACTGAAGCTCCCAGCAATCAAGTTTTTTAACAACAGCGCGATCTCTTCAACACAATTTACATAATACCGATATGTACTATTTACCTAAACCATCCGGAAGTATTGCACTATCTTTTGGTGAAAACCGTACAAAAATCCGTTCAGTATATTTTGAGAAAATCGATTACATACAGACAGACTGCTTTTTGGGACTTTGTTATATAATAAGTATAGATTACTACAGATTTTTTCTGTTAAAATAACTCTACCTAGTGAAATGAGATTAAACTAATGTTTTAGTACTTACCTTGATTTCTTTAACGATCTTCTTAGCAGCGAGCATAGTTTCAATTTGCTGGTCGAGATCACCCTCGACGTCTTCATCGTCCGAGTCCTGAAGACCCAAAGCCGCCTTCTGATACTTCTTCCTCTCTGTAGCTGCTTGTGCTTCAGACTCATCGAACTTGAATCCTATTTAATAAATAATATTTAAAAAAAAAATATTAATTATAGTAAAATATGAAATTTTCATTTACATTCTCAGTTAAATTATAACCTTATTAATTTTTTAAATAATAACCATATTTATTTTTATTATTTACCTTAGCAATGAAAAATTTAGAACCATTTATCGCAAAGATGATTTTTTAAAGTTGTTTCGCTATTGCAGCCCACGAATGATATCGTAAACTTTAGTAGCTATACACATCAATGTAAATAACAAAAAGCTACTTGAGCCCTACTATAGCTTAAAAAGTGTTTTACCTAGAACTTAATTCTTTGTTTTGTTTACCGGATTATTTTATTTTTTAACTATTAAGTTCTATGTTTCAATTTATTATGTAATTTTTTTTACGTTTATATTGTGTAGTAATTTTTGGTGCATGCTGTGACACCTTAATAAGTTGTACATTTTAAACTATTTTTCGTTTCTATTATTTTTTTTATGTAAGTTTTATATGTAGCAACTACTGGATGTCCAAATAAATAAATAAATAAATAAATAAATAAACTTACCGTATTAAAATGTGTATTAATAAGTATGTGTAAAATACTATTGGCTTGTCATAATAAATAAATAAATAAATAAATAAATAGCTTTTGAGATTTAGAATACCACCTCACCCGGAGCAGCGATAGCCAGTCATGCTCACGGTTCAGTAGGGAGATAACGTGTTATAAGGGGTGACTAGCTGTGATGTGTTTTTCGTTGACGTGAAGACGTAAAAACGTTTTGTGAATTAAAAAGTGTTGAAATAGTACTCTTTTTGACTTATATTTCATTAAGGTTACATTATGGTATAAGCTGTGATAGCCCAGCGGTGAGACCGTGCGACTCTTACGAGTGGAATACGAGTTCAAACCGCGCAGGCACCAATGAGTTTCTCTATTAAAACTCATGTGTCTAATTGATAATTGCAATTAATCACACGCTTTTCGGTGAAGGAAAACATCGTGAGGAAACCTGCATATCTCTAGAGAATTCTGGAGATATGTGTAACCTACCAATCCGCATTGGAGCAGCGTGGTACGTATTAGCTCCAACCCTTCTCTTCAGAAACGGAGAGAGGAGGATATCCCAGCTGTGGGATTGTAACAGGCCGCTACTTTAGATTATGGTAAACTGACAATCCGTAATAAAGTTCAAGACTCACCTTTCCCACTAAATCCGCCTCCAGTATGTACTTTCTTCCCATCTTTCTCCTGCGCCTCCTTGTACGTCTCCCACAGTTGTTTCAGTTCAGGCGGCGGGTTGGTCCCGGCCAGTTCGAAGGCTCGCAGCACATCCCCTGCGTACCGGCCTTGCTCCGGGGTGAGGAAGGTCCAAGCATAACCCTTGTTACCGGCGCGACCCGTGCGACCGCATCTGGATAAAAGAGCAAATTTTGATCCTCATGGATTCAAACCGTCGCGGATTCGATCCCCACCGAGGGCCATTATCATAGATCATAAGATCAACGACCTAACCCTATTAAGACACATGAAACGAAAAATAACCTTGACCAAAAAAATAATAGTACGGAGCGAGGGAAAGAACACAACAATGTTACTGTCAAAAAAGATGCTTATGGATTCAAACCTTCGCGAATTCGATCCCCACCGAGGGCCATTATCATAGATAAGATCAACGACCTAACCCTATTTAGACACATGAAACGAAAAATAACCTTGACCAAAAAATAATAGTACGGCGCGAGGGAGAGAACAAAACAATGTTATTGTCAAAAAAGGTGCTCATGGATTCCAACCTATTTCAAGTATTTCAAAAAATAAACATGATTTATTAAGATCAACGACCTTACCCTATTACGACACACCTGACCACATGAGCACCTTGCTCATGAATTCAAACCTTCGCGATTTAGATCATCACCGAGAGTCATTTTCCAGAGAAGTATATTACAGAAAAATATTTCAAGTTTTTCAAAATAAACACGATTTATTAAGATCAACGACCTTGCCCTATTAAGACACATGAAACGAAAAGTAACCTTGACCCAAAAAATAATAGTACGGCGCGAGGGAGAGAACACAACAATGTTACTGTCAAAAAAGGTGCTCATGGATTCCAACCTATTTCAAGTATTTCAAAAAATAAACATGATTTATTAAGATCAACGACCTTACCCTATTACGACACATGAAACGAATAATAATAGTACTAATAAATATAATAGTAATACTAATAAAAATAATAGTACGGCGCGAGAACACAAAAATGTTACCAAATGTAATGTTATGTTAAAAAACAGAAATTTTTGAACGAGCGTTCCTGCTCGTTCCTGCCGCACGTGCCTGATTAGATCATTGCTGGCAAAGCCAAATCTCAATCAAATTATATTTATTTTATTCCAAATCAAATTTTTTACAGTAACAGGCCGTTACTTTTACTTCACTACAAACCTATGCACGTAGTCCTCGTAATGATTGGGACAGTCGTAGTTGACCACCAGAACCAATTGCTTCACGTCCAGCCCCCGGGCTGCGACACTGGTGGCTACCAGCAGCTTGACCTTGCCCGACTTGAAGTCCACGATCGTGGAGTCCCTGTCGAATTGATCAATACCTGTAACAGGCCACTATTAATATATACATCACTTTAAAATACACATATCCATAATTGTATCCCTTTTCGATATAGTAAATAATAATTATTAAAATGAATCTGCCGGGGACCTCCTTTTAAGCGAGATATTCCCGCTCCTTCACATACAAGAGAGGAAGTTTTATTCGTAACAGTATAAAGTTACTAAAATGAACAATAATTGAATATAGCTAAAGGAGAGTGCCAGAATTTCATACATCTTTGGGCCCAGACGTTACAGTACTAATTTTAGTGTTGTAAGACAGAAAAATATTTGTTATCTTAGGATCAATTATTATTTTATTTAATTTCTATGGGGGAACTATAAAATAAGAGTTATAGTCTGAGGTTATGGACAACTACAAGTACATGGTAAATACCTTAAAAACATAATAAAAAACGATAGGGTTTGTGATAAAAATATAACAATAAGCTATCATCATTCAAGTAAAAGTTGATAAATTATTTTTTTGTCGTCAGAAAAATAAAAATTATGGTTTATGGTTACAAAAACGAAATTAAGGAATCTTTATATATATATATATATTTGGTCTATTTATACTAAAAACGTTGGAATCCAGCGCTGTTTAGGCAATTAAAAAAGTAACAAGTTGACAATGATACGTTTATAGTATTTTTTAAATATAATGATATGTTTAAGGCATTAACTACTTTAACACCATTATTAATATGATTAAATAAGTTTTCTAACATATTCCCATTGAAAGTTTATAATATTTATAGTGATATTTAAACAGAAAAAAACTAAGAATTTTTTGATGTATGTGGGGTTTTTGTTACAGTTAGGCCCAATTCTGGCATCCTCCTTTATAAATAATATTTCATGTAAAAAATATATAAATAATAATAGTTTATTAGACCATTAGTGTTTTAGCGCGTGCTTGTGTCGTGTGTGTATATACATATGTGTTATAAAAAGTAAAGTAACAGCCTGTTACTATGCCCACTGCTGGGCTAAGGCCTCCTCTCTCCGTTTTTTGAGAAAAGGATTGGAGCTAAGACCTACCACGCTGCTGCAATGCGGATTGGTAGGTTACACATATCCCTAGAATTCTCTAGAGATATGCAGGTTTCCTCACGATGTTTTCCTTCACCGATAAGCGTGTGATAAATTGCAATTATCAATTAGACACATAAGTTTTTAATAGAAAAACTCATTGGTGCCTGCCCGGGGTTTGAACCTATGTCGTTTCTAGAGAGTCGCACGGTGGCACCGTTAGGCTATCACAGCTTACATATGTGTTATACGTGTAGGTCAATCGTAAAGATGGAACTTAATGCGAATGTTTATTTTTGTAAATTTAATTATCGTGAGTGCCATTCATAATTAATGTTTAGAGACTGGCTATACTCACGTCTTATTTTATCGGATGAGCTCGACTAGTTTCAAACCCAAACGTGACTCTTATTCATGAGCTCTTTAGCCGGTCTCTAAACATTAATGTTTATTTTATTATTTCCACGATAAAAGTGACAGTTTTAATAATTGATAAAAATAAAGTTTTATTTTAACGTATATTATTAATTCACAATAAAATAAAAGGATTTACTCAGGAAAAAAGGTTTGAAATTTATATATCACAATGTCATATATTGTTATACATAAATTTCATTCAACAAAAAAATTAAGGGTCAAGGACAGTAGACTAAGCTTTGTGATAAATAAAAAAAATATTCGTAATTATTATCTCAAAGTGTATCAACTATTCGTCATAATAGACAAGTCTGGAACAGAAGCTGAAATAAAAACATCAAATGTTAGTATGGTTTTCTTCATCATCCTCCTGCCCTAAGTGGGGTCGGCACAACATGTAATAAACATTTTGTCACATGATTCGGCTACGTATTTTACGATCGGCCGCCTGCCTGACGTCAACTTACCTTAGTCGTATTTTACGACACCGCGGTAACAAAGGGGACGGTCTATTCTACTCAACCGGATACCACACGGTCGGTCAACTTACCTTAGTCGCATCTTACGACACCCCGGTAAGAGAGAGGGTGGTCTATTCTACTCAACCGGATACCACACGGTCGGTCAACTTACCTTAGTCGCATCTTACGACACCACGGTAAGAGAGAGGTTGGTCTATTCTACTCAACCGGATACCACACGGTCGGTCAACTTACCTTAGTCGCATCTTACGACACCACGGTAAGAGAGAGGGTGGTCTATTCTACTCAACCGGATACCACACGGTCGGTCAACTTACCTTAGTCGCATCTTACGACACCACGGTAAGAGAGAGGTTGGTCTATTCTACTCAACCGGATACCACAAGACGGAAATGTTAATACTAACATACAAACATATAAATACAAACTACAATAAAATACAAACTAACAAAGTTACAAAAGCATACGCTTTTATAACTTTTTATTTGTTAACGATAATTGATTGAATAGAACAATTTTGCTATAATCCACGCCCGTTAATAGAATGTATGTGTATGAAGCAGGCAAAGTTGACATACCTTATACATGCAACACAAGTCAGAACATGTATAAGGCAAAGCATGTGAACGTTGCAACATACACTTAGCATTATATAGATTCTTTTAATAAACGCGTATCAAAGCAAAGTAATTCTATTGTAACTTCTGTACTATTGAATTCCGCAAATTAACGCTTGCTTCAAACATATACAAAAAAAAACAAAAGGGCTTTTTTTCAACTTAAATATCAGAACTTAAAAGAACACAAGAACAAAGTGTCTCATATAACAAGAAGACTAAGATAAGTCATTGGACCTATTCTTAGATATAAGTTATTTATAAGTTTAGTTTATCTTCAAGTTTCTTATTAGCCTATTGGCTATATCGCAGCACCAGTAAAGTACTTCCTTTTTGGTTGTTCTTTATAATAGAAAAAAAATAA
Organism: Morpho deidamia; assembly: GCA_947086505.1. Classification (NCBI taxonomy): domain Eukaryota; kingdom Metazoa; phylum Arthropoda; class Insecta; order Lepidoptera; family Nymphalidae; genus Morpho; species Morpho deidamia. Next base: position 11,487,839 of record CAMTZC010000026.1, on the reverse strand, counting down.
ATATCAGAAGACAATCATTTTAAAACGTCCACGTGAAAGCTTTTTTTTAAAAACGAATCTAATAATTCTTAATTCTTCTAATAATTCATAAAGTATTTTTGTTACTTGATATCAGATAGTATGAATATTAGGAGCATGAGATATAAGTATCTTCTGTCTTTCACCCTTATCCCACTCTAAGTGGGGTCGGCGCAACATGTTTTTTAATTCCATTTTCTCCTATTATTCAACTCTGGCGCTACTCCTTTTATATGCATATCATATTTCACACAATCCAACCATCTCTTTTTAGGTCTCCCTATAATAATATATCCATCCACATTCATACTTAACACTAGTTTTGTCACATGATTTTCATCCCTCCTCATTACATGTCCATATTACGGATGTTACGGAGGTCCGACTCCTGTTCCGAAATGTCGGAACCTCCGATTGAATTCACACCTCCGACTCCGGCACCGATAAATTTTAGTCGGAGGTATAACGAAGGTGGAATTGTCTTGCGAATTCGGACAAGTTGTTACAAGTTATAACTCATTGCCCGGGGGTATCTCCCCTCGCACGTGCAACTCTTGTTCTGCAACAAGAGTTGCACGTTCTCTGAGTTCTCTGGTTATTTTCAGTATCAATGGTTAAACGCGCTGAAGTAATTCAATTATTTAAATCGTGGTGGTCATATTATCTAAGTACAGTTTGCGGGTCAATTTTTAGATTAATAATGAAGGAGGCGGAAGTGGAAACCTACGCCTCCGACTCCGCCTCCGATTCCGATTCCGACTCCGGCTCCGATAATTCAAATATGAAATCTCCGGTTCCGACTCCGGTTCCGGTAAACCCACCTCCGTAACATCTTTAGTCCATAAAGTTATTTACTACCAATAAAAATTGTACTTAGCCCAAGAACATAAAAAATCATTTTGAAATATCCTTTAAAAATAAACCTAACATCCCTAAGAGTACATAAAACTAATGAGTTGTGTTGGCGATCATATTTCCAAATATAATTCGATCATAGCACCATTTTAGACATATTTTATTTATAGAAATGAATTGTTATTTATTGTTTGGATAAAACTTACCACCATGCAGACTCATGCAAGAATACGAGGCCTTCATGAGATCCTTTAATAGGCTATCAGCATTTTCTTGCTTGTCTACGAACACAATGATGCTTCCCATTTGACTGTAGAGCCCCAATAGCTCTAACAGTTTGAAGAACTTCGCGTCATCCTCTAAAATAGCTACGTGTTGTTCGACCTCTTTGCAAACTACGCTTCGACCACCCACCTACAAGTAAATATTATTTAAATACTACCAGCAGGCCTACTATGAACTCTTATTGCGACTCCATTGAAGACGTATACGAAATTACAAGCAATATAACAGAACTAACTACTTTGCTATAATCCGCACGGGTTAAGTGAATGCATGCAAAGCCAATGTGTATGAAGCAGGCAAAATCTACGCACCTTATACATGCAGGACAAGCCACCACATGCACCCCAAGGCGCAATTCACCAGCAACAACGCACACGAAAGCAGCACACACACCCACCACCACAATCTCGACGATCGTTTCGATTTTTGTCGTGGAGCCTATCCTCCTGATGATGCTTCGGTTTCGGGGCGAAACGATCGTCGAGATTGTGGTGGTGGGTGTGTGTACTGCTCTTGTGTGTGTTGTTGCTGGTGAATTGCGCCTTGGGGTGCATGAGGTGGCTTGTCCTGCATGTATAAGGTGCGTAGATTTTGCCTGCTTCATACACATTGGCTTTGCATGCATTCACTTAACCCGTGCGGATTATAGCAAAGTAGTTAGTTCTGTTATATTGCTTGTAATATGGAATTCCGCAAAGTAACGCCTGCTTCTATAAATCGTTTACGAAATTGTTTTGCTTTTTCATACCATGACGTCTTAAAGACGCACACTTTAAGTCGTTGCCGAATGAGCGTTCGGAATTCGTCCTAAGAACATGTGAGTAAAAGAGACAGAGTTATCTATAGTTCATATAACGTTATCCTTTTCGAACATTACTACCTAAATGCAATTCACACTTCATGGGACGAAAAGAAAGAGTTCATGGTAGGCCTCTTGAAATGTTGTTTTACCATATAAATTATTTCTAGGGAATTTGTAGTGTACATTACAAAAAATTAACAATTTCATACAAAATTATTAATTAAATTAGTTAAATTTAAAAGAAATCATTAAGTTGAGAATATTGTTATAATTAGTATAATATATATCTTTTATTTTATAATATACTTAACAAATGTACACGTCCTTATTACATGACTTGGTAACCTATAATGAATACTACATTTAATTAAGTAGCTTGTAGAGTATTTTAATGGTATTAATAATGTCTTGTTGGTTATCCTGATAAATAAATTTTTTAAAAAAATGTTAGGGACAGTCCTTATCACTTAGGACATTGATTTGATTATCATAAGCATTTATACTGATGATGATTTTACATACAAATATTATAAATGTGCAAGTTTGTATATTTCCTTCGGGAATTTCATTATGAATTTATTTAAGTCGACGTAGTGTCTAGTAGTGTAAAGGGTGATTACAAAAGGTAGATGCTTTCATGCGAATTACGAGTGGAGCCGATGAAGAACGATCTCGCTGCGACGCCACGGCGAGCTTGTTCAAAAACAGGAGACTGTTCCGCGCAAACGTGCGGACGGATGAAACAACCTCCGGGACCTGGGCCCGTCGTCTCGGCGTCTCAACCTACCTTATGCGGCCGTCAGCTGTATGTGGTCCGGCCTCATGAATCACTGCGTGTATATGTGTACGTGTGTGTGTGTGTGCTTGTATGTACTTGGCCGATTCCCGAAACCGTTGGCTCGCCTCAGCACTCTTCCACGGACACGTAATGTCTGTTTCTCCCTGAGTATACACTTCACTATATCGGCTAAATAACATCCGGTGTGCACACAACCTTCGTAAGGTCACACGTTATTGAATCGTCCCTATATCGGGGAATAGTAACCCAACGCGCACTAAAACCGTGGACGGTCGCATCTTCTCAAACGCTTCACTGATTAAACGCCTCACTAAATCTGAGAATAACACCCGAAACGCAAAATTACACACGTGCGTAAGAAAAAGGATGCCGTATACAGGCGCACGCGGCCTGTCCTTACCGTGTTCGAAACATTACTAACTGTCGGCCGCTCGCGTCGGCAATCGAATGCATAAAAAGGTCGTTGATCCCGCCGGTCGCGTCGCGCGCGTCATTTTATTCAAAACAGAGACCTTTTTAGGTCAAGGTTATTTTTCGTAGCGTGTGTCGTAATAGGGTACGGTAGTTACAAATGGTGTTTATATTTTTAAAAACGTAATAATTCTTGTTGCTAAACTATCGCTGAAGCTACTTATTTTTTTATGTAGGCTGCTGAGGTATAAAGGTAGCTAAAATTTTAAATTAATGTCGTATGATCGGTACCACCCTGTATAGATGCTAATTGTGGATTATATCAAAATAATAATCTAATCTAATTACTTTTGTAATATTTGCCTCCGCAAAGTAATAAATGGTTCATTTAATTATTTGAATCATCTTAAGCAGATCAATAGGGTAGGAAATTAATGAGAAATATATATAAATACCTGCACTTCAATAGGTTTCTGAAGGATACGCCTAGCAAGAGCCTCCATCTGTCGCGGGAACGTTGCGCTGAACATCACGGTTTGTCGGTCCGGACGTACATTGTCTATGATCTTCATCACCTAAATCGAAATGTGGTTTAAAATAAATGCATACTTATTCTACGTATTTTCCTTCCCTAAGTAGAAACAGCACAACATGTTTCAACCATGTTGTTACGTGATTTGGCTAAATTTCTACGAACGGCCGCGTGCCTTACGTCAACTAACCTTCTCACTCAACTCAACCGGATACCAAACGGCGGGTTAACTTACCTTAGTCGCTTATTAACACACCTCGGTAAGAAATGATAGTGTTCTATGCTACTAAGTCGGATACCACAGAGCACACTTGTATTTTCAAATTATTATAAATTTATAATTATTTTATTTTTTTACTGTTTTAAAATAAAGGACTATAAAGTGCTAGCGTGTGGTATCTGGCAGAGTAGAATAGACCACCCTCATTTTTTACCGAGGTGTCGTAAAAGGCGACTAAGGTAAGTCGACCCACCGTGTGGTATCCGGTTGAGTAGAATAGACCACCCTCTTTCTTACCGAGGGGTCGTAAAATACGACTATGGTACGTTTAAGCGATCAACGGTTTCATTTAACGTCGTAATAATATGTATAGTTCCCGGCATTAAATAATGCACATCGATGTTTACAATGAAACAGCCGGCCAGTTCGGTTTGCGTAGAGCGCTGTCTCTGTCACTCAGTATGTGACGTTTCACACGGGTTCGTCAGTCTGTCCGACAGAGACAATGCTCTATGAAGCAGAATCTAGCCGATTTCCCTCTCTAAGCCTCGATGTGCATTATTTATTGCCGGGTACTATAAATCAGAATTCATTATTTTTTTTAGATAAATAGATTGTCTTAAATTGTGTGGTATCCGGTTGAGTAGAATAGACCACCCTCTTTCTTACCGAGGGGTCGTAAAATACGGCTATGATAATTATAAGTAATGGTTATTAAATTACCTGCGGCTCGAATCCCATATCGAACATCCGGTCGGCCTCGTCTAGTACGATGTACGTAACTCTGCGTAAGTTGGTGACGCGGCCGGAGTTGGCAGCCAACATGTCAATCATACGACCAGGTGTGCACACTATCATCTCGGCACCGCGTTTTAACTCGGCAATCTTAACCAAATCAAAATAATCTATATTAAAATAAGCTTTTTCATTTCAAAATCCTCATTCATCATCCTCCTGTCCTTATCCCACTCTAAGTGGGGTCAGCACAACATGTTGTCACGCGATTTGGCTGCGTATTTTACGCGGCGATGTACTCTAATTTATAATATTAAAAACTATTATTTATCTAATTCTTATTCTTAATAATATAATAAGAATAATAATAATCTACATTATTTTATTTATACAAACTTATGGGTGCTATCTATTTACGTATTTTATGATGTAAAATATAGTGTAAGTCTCATTACATTCTCCTGCCCTTATCCCACTCTAAGTGGGGTCGACACAACATGTTAGAAACATGTTGTCACATGATTTGGCTACGTATTTTAGGATCGGTAAGAAAGAGGGTGGTCTAGTCTACTCAGCCGGATACCACACGGCGGGTCGACTTACCTTAGTCGCTTTTTACGACATCTCGGTAAGAAAGAGGGTGGTCTAGTTTACTCAGCCGGATACCACACGGCGGGTCGACTTACCTTAGTCGCTTTTTACGACATCTCGGTAAGAAAGAGGGTGGTCTAGTTTACTCAGCCGGATACCACACGGCGGGTCGACTTACCTTAGTCGCTTTTTACGACATCTCGGTAAGAAAGAGGGTGGTCTAGTTTACTCAGCCGGATACCACACGGCGGGTCGACTTACCTTAGTCGCTTTTTACGACATCTTGGTAAGAAAGAGGGTGGTCTAGTTTACTCAGTCGGATACAACACGGCGGGTCGACTTACCTTAGTCGCTTTTTACGACATCTCGGTAAGAAAGAGGGTGGTCTAGTTTACTCAGCCGGATACCACACGGCGGGTCTACTTACCTTAGTCGCTTTTTACGACATCTTGGTAAGAAAGAGGGTGGTCTAGTTTACTCAGTCGGATACAACACGGCGGGTCGACTTACCTTAGTCGCTTTTTACGACATCTCGGTAAGAAAGAGGGTGGTCTAGTTTACTCAGTCGGATACCACACGGCGGGTCGACTTACCTTAGTCGCTTTTTACGACATCTCGGTAAGAAAGATGGTGGTCTAGTCTACTCAGACGGATACCACACGGCGGGTCGACTTACCTTAGTCGCCTTTTACAACATCTCGGTAAGAAATGAGGGTGGTCTATTCTACTCAGCCGGATACCACACGGCATGAATTCAAAATACTCTTTATTCAAGTAAAATTGTGAATGGGTGCTTTTAAATCCTCAACTTTATTACCGAGAAGAGCCAACATGAAACTCGGCGGTTGCCCTTTCGAAATATATTTTTTATAAGTTTCGCATCTTATGCAAGGTCTAAGAGTAGCAAAATCCACGCATTCTTATCATCTATGTCATCTTCAACAATTTCGTAGGCTTTCTGTAAGAGCCTTCTTTTAATAGTTATTTTTAGCTGTTATAATGATGACGCTGTAATTTTTTGTAGAATTTTATTATAGAATCATATACTAAAACCCACAAAACGCCTTACGTACTTATGTAAGGCGCAAAGCATCTTACCTTATGTCGGTTTCTACTTTGTCTATTATATACATCGCCAAATTAGAATTCTGTATATATTTTTGCACAAAATGTATATTGCAAAAAATATACTGCGAAGCTAATGCAAGATCACTTATTTCCTTAAACTTCTCTTGCAGAGAATCACGCGGACTTAAATTGTAAATGCCACGTATCGCTCCGTTTTACAATACAAGTATTTTTCCAACCGTCACGTATTTACCCCATAACACTATTCCATAAGACAATGATATAAAAGTAAGCAAAATAAACAAGTTTCCCTCTTTGAGATGGTCCATCCAAAATTACTTCGAAATTTTATATTTGAAAAGAATTGAACAAACATTTATCCATAACGCATATTTTAAATTAAAATTTATATGAATATCATTTTCCACTTACCATCAAAAGACATCGTGGTTAATTGGAAATCTGTAAAATATTTGTAAAGAGAAGCAGAAACAAACCTGTTCAGATATTCCAGTACCCCCATATACACAAACGACTCGCAATCCCAATGATTTGGCAAATTTCTTGATGTCCTTGCCAATTTGCATGCAGAGCTCTCGTGTTGGAGTCATGATAAGAGATATCGGTCCATCCGTATCTTCTAAAGGCTGTTGATCGAGGACATGCCGAAACATTGGTAGGATGAATGCAAGAGTTTTGCCCGAACCCGTTTTCGCTATACCAATGAGGTCTCTGAAACAAGATATTTAATGATTTATAGAAGCAGGCGTTACTTTGTTGTAACTTACTTTGGAAAATTAACAGATCGAGTGGCAAATGTATTTAAATCAAAATCGGGTACTAAACTCTCTTTTAAAACTAACCAATCGCTTCGTAGTTTGTTGTGTAAAAATAAAGATATATTAGATAAGGGTAAAAAATCTGGGGTTTATAAAATAGATTGTCCTGAGTGCAACGGTACATATGTAGGTCAGACTGGCCGAAGTTTTGCGGTTCGATTCCGGGAACATATGGCTGCGTTTAGGAATAATAAACCACAAAATTCTAATTTTGCAAAACATTTGGTGGAAAGCGGTCACAAATTGCCTAATGACCATTCATTTCATATTCTCCACACTTGTGATAAGGGACTCCGACTCAATACGTTAGAGCAACTTGAGATAATAAAAAATAACAATGGTCACTTAAGTAACGAGCAAGTAAATGTATCTAATTCCGTTTTGCTACATGTGTTCGGAAGGGAGGGTATTGGTGGGAGTTGAACTATTTAAGACTGCTTGTATGGGCAGCGCGGCGCATTACGATTTTTGTCGTGGAGCCTATCCTCCTGATGATGCTTCGGTTTCGGGGCGAAACGATCGTCGAGATTGTGGTGGTGGGTGTGTGTGCTGCTTTTGTGTGCGTTGTTGCTGGTAAATTGCGCCTTGGGGTGCATGTGGTGGCTGGTCCTGCATGTATAAGGTGCGTAGATTTTGCCTGCTTCATACACATTGGCTTTGCATGCATTCACTTAATCCATGCGGATTATAGCAAAGTAGTTTGTTCTGTTATATTGCTTGAGATATTTTATGACAAAGTTAATATAGAAGTATAGAATCCTGTAAAAATATATAATGATAAACAAATAAAACAGAAAGTAGTACTAATATAAGGAGTATCTTTGTGGTTGTTTCATAAAGATTCTGCTTAGAAAACAGAATTTATAAGCAACAAGCCCTATATTTTAACACTTAGCATCTAAAATGCGCTAATATTTGAAATTCATTTTACACTTAGAGAATCCTGCCTATGATTTACCTAGAAACTTTATTTTTCTACTTTTGTTACGACAGTTTGTTATCTATCAAACATATTATATAACAAAGTTGTAAAACAAAATATATGTGATTGATTTTATAAAAATTCACTGAATGAATTTTCGCACGGTTTTTACTCAAAGATAGTGCAATTCTTGAGACGAGTTTGGGTTAAAAGTACATTACATTAGAATTCTCGCGGGGCTGAGATTTAAGCGAGAAAACTTTTGTAATAGTCGAGATTTGCATACAGGCGACGCCGCGAACCCAACAAGTTATATTTAAAGTTTATGACCCAAAAAATTACTACATAGACTTTAAAAGGTGTATATATGGTGGTACCAACCATACGACAATAACTTTAATTTTAGATACACACCTTAGCACCCTATATAAAAAAAACAATTCAGTTAAGTATTTTCGCCACAGGAATTATTTTTAGTTTTGAAAAAAAGAAGCACGATTTATAGTGATCAATAACCGTATGCTAATACGTCATTCCAAAATAATGTTATACGAAAAATAACCTTGACCTAAAACTAAATAGTCAAGTGCGAGTGGGACAAAACTAGAAAGTTATTGTCTTCTGTTTTTTTTAACATACTTAGTTCGACGTTCTAGTTAAATTTAGCATTATAAACAAATTATTTTAATATATAAAGTTTGGTAGAAAATACATTTTTCAAAATTATATTTTAGAAGATTGAATCATGACAAGGTTATAGAATAGAATAGAACAGTTTAATTATACGTTTAAGCGATCAGCAAAATATTCAAATTCAAATTCAAAATTTATTCAAGTAAACTTGTAAACAAGTGCTTTTGAATCGTCAACTTTACTGCTGGTTCGGAAAGTTGTTCCTACCGAGAAGAGCCAGCAAGAAACTCGGCGGTTGCTCTTTTTAAAATATAAATCTTAAAACTAGTTGTTCCGCACAAACGTGCGGGCGGATGACACAACCTTCGAGACCTGGGCCCGCCGTCTCGGCGTCTCAACCTACCTTATGCGGCCGTCAGCTTTATGCGGTCCGGCCTCATGAATAACTGCGTATACATGTGTACGTGTGTGTGTGCGCTTGTATGTACTTGGCCGATTCCCGAACCCGTTGGCTCGCCTCTGCAGTCTTCCACGGACACGTACTGTCTATTCCTCCCGGCGCACACTTCACTAACGCGGTTTAATAACACAAATAACACCCGGTGTGCACACAACCTTCGTAAGGTCACACGTTATTGAATCGTCTCTATATGGGGAAACAGTAATCCCAACGCGTACTAAAACCGCAGACGGTCGCGTCTTGTCACACGCTTCACTGGTTAAAACGCGTCACTAAATACTTATATCAATACCAAAAGACAATAAACAATAAACCACACCCAAAACGCATAATTACGCGTGTGCGTTCTACCATAAAAATCCTATACAAGCGTACGCGTCTTGTCATTATAGTATCCGAAACGTTACTAAGCCATCGGCGCTCGCGTCGACAATAGGATGCATAAAGGTCGTTGCTCCGACCGGTCAGGTTGTGAATTTATACAAAACATTTATTTATTACAGTGGGTTCATTTAACTTCGTAATAATATGTAAATCAGTATTCATTATTTCTTTTAGATAAATAGATTGTCGTAAATATTTGATCGGCCCATATTTACCTTCCTGACATAATAGCAGGTATGGCTTGTGCTTGTATAGGCGTAGGCTTCTCGAAGCTGAGCTTCTTCAATATTTCCAACTCCTTCTTACTGATCCCGCAGTGCGCCCATGATTTGATGGGTTTTGGGCACCCTTTGCCCTTAACGCGAATGCCTTCTAACTCTGTTCTATAGGCTTCTACTTCTTCTGGTGTCATACGTGCTAGTTCACTTACCTGTTGGGATAAAGTACCAAATATTTTTAGTAATTTATAAAATTAGACGTTTCTTCATTAAGGTCCATAATTCAAAAGTAATGAAAATATTATTATGCTATAATCTAGAAAGTATATGTAATATGTTTTCATAACTAATACATTAAGGATTCGAAAAAACTCATGCATTACCAACCACAAATACCACAACAATACACTAGAACTGCACACATTCATTACCACAATCTCAACAATTGTTTCGTCCTCTAACATCATGAGATAGACTCAACGACAAATTCTCTTTGCGATTTTAATAACCACATGAAAATCTGTTCAGATGTTTATGAGTTTATCGAGATCAAGTGACACAAGGGCGCGGCGGTGTACTCTAATTTATAATATTAAAAACTATTATTTATCTAATTCTAATTCTTAATAATATAATAATAATAATAATAATAATCTACATTATTTTATTTATACAAACTTATGGGTGCTATCTATTTACGTATTTTATGATGTAAAATATAGTGTAAGTCTCATTACATTCTCCTGCCCTTATCCCACTCTAAGTGGGGTCGGCTCAATATGTTACAAACATGTTGTCACATGATTTGGCTACGTATTTTACGACCGGCCGCCTGCCTTACGTCAACTTACTTTAGTCGCCTTTTACGACACCTCGGTAAGAAATGAGGGTGGTATATTCTATGCAGCCGGATACCACACGGCACATACCTTAGTCGCCTCTTACGACACCTCGGTAAGAACAGAGGGTGGTCTATTCTATTTTGCCGGATACCACACGGCGTAATATAGTGTAAGTCTATACAATATTAAGTTGTGCAACTAATTGTCATATAGGATCTTAATAATTGTTTTATTGTACTATTACATACTGTATTATTACTTTTTTAGTTGTACAATAAAGAATATTTGATTTGATTGATTTGATTTGAATATTTAATATATTTATATATATATATGTATATATGTATTTAAGTATGTATTTAAAACTATATATGTATATATTTACCAGTTTGTCTCTCACCCATAACACAAGTATTAAGTTACTTACTTTGGGGATGGACGACCATGTGTGTAAATGTCCCATATATTTATTTATTTATTATTTATTTATTTATATTATATTAATAGTATATAGTAATTCTATTACCGGTTATGTAAATTTATTTATTCTATCGTCTTTTTACTCACACTCAACCACCAACTATGTACACTTCGTTATAATGATGTCCTTAAGCATATGGGTTCCCAGTTATAAGGTCATCCTTACACATTTTATTTTCAATTGTTTCTTTTGTATGTAATGTGTGTAATAAAGAGTTCCTTAAATTTAAATTAAATTCAAATTCAAATTCAAAATATTCTTTATTCAAGTAAATTTGTAAACAAGTGCTTTTGAATCGTCAACTTTACTGTTGGTTCGGAAAGCTGTTCCTACCGAGAAGAACCAGCAAGAAACTCGGCGGTTGCTCTCTTTAAAATACAAATCTTAAAACTAGTTACATTTATTGATTACTGTCTTGTACAGGGTAGAAGTGCACCTATATCCACACATCCTTTCATATAGTATAGTAGGCTTTTTAGCCTCTTTTTAACAGTGTTTTTAAACTGCTGTAATGGCATGGCCAAAATTGATTTCGGAATTTTAATAATGTATATCATAAAATAAACACTTATTCAAGAATACAAGTTTTCATTAATAACTCACTCAGAATAATTAAAATTACAACGATTTATAGAAGCAGGCGTTACTTTGCGGAATTCCATATTACAAGCAATATAACAGAACTAACTACCTTGCTATAATCCGCACGGATTAAGTAAATGCATGCAAAGCCAATGTGTATGAAGCAGGCAAAATCTACGCACCTTATACATGCAGGACAAACCACCACATGCACCCCAAGGCGCAATTCACCAGCAACAACGCACACAAAAGCAGCACACACACCCACCACCACAATCTCGACGATCGTTTCGGCCCGAAACCGAAGCATCATCAGGAGGATAGGCTCCACGACATTTGCATTACGATTTTTATCGTGGAGCCTATCCTCCTGATGATGCTTCGGTTTCGGGGCGAAACGATCGTCGAGATTGTGGTGGTGGGTGTGTGTGCTGCTTTTGTGTGCGTTGTTGCTGGTGAATTGCGCCTTGGGGTGCCTGTGGTGGCTTGTCCTGCATGTATAAGGTGCGTAGATTTTGCCTGCTTCATACACATTGGCTTTGCATGCATTCACTTAACCCGTGCGGATTATAGCAAAGTAGTTAGTTCTGTTATATTGCTTAAAATTACAACAATCAGTTTCCTTACCTCTGTGTAGAATGCCTTTCTAAATGGCATGTAATCCAAACTGGCGTGGTCCACCTTAGCGAGGTCCTTTCTTTGTTTTGAAGCAAGGTTCGCCGCTGCATCTTTAATATCTTCAGTCTCTTCTTCTGATGAATATTCCAGTCCATCCTGATTTTGTTCTATTAGTTCACCTTTCGAACAAGAATTTAAGACATATAACATAACACAAGTTTACACAAGTTCAAAAAAGAAATTAAAGAGACTCTCATTAATAAAGCTTACTATAATGTTGAAGGCTATGTCAATGATAAGAAAGCTTGGAACTAAATTGCGACCAGCTATGTACTAGACGATATTATAATCTAAGTTTGTTAACAATAGTCAATACAAAACTGTAATATTTATTTTTTAAGAGAGTGACCGCCAAGTTTCTTGCTGGTTTTTTTAGGTTAGAGCACCTTTCCGAACCAGTTGTAGCTTCAATTTAATTCTAATTTGACGATTCAAAAGTGCTTGTAATAGGCCAATTTGAATAAAGACTTATTTGAATTTGAATAAATAATTTAGAATTAGGCGTTACTTTGCTGAGATCCATAATACAAAAGTAATAATAAAATTATTTTGCTATAATCCGCGCTAAATTATCTGCGATGAATAAATCAAATTAAGATTATATCAAAATAATTTTATTATTAGTTTTGTATAATGTTTGATAAACCAAAAATATACCTCTGGAATTGAGACCTAGAAAACGGCCCCACCTAAAAATTCGACAATGATATTGCTACCAAAAACAATTCTTCAAAACAAACTCCTTTCAAGGGCCAAAGCTATTGTAGGTCTTACATTATAATTTATTTTTTATTTTGTAATCCCAACTACATTAAATAAGTAATAGTGTTATTATCATAAGAGAATATAATAAGCAATAAAAATATTTTTTAATTTTAATATTTAACAAGTAATTTATAAGATACATTTCGCTGGCCCGTTAGCCTAAATGGCAGTGACTCTGCCTTCAGCTCCGTGGGTAGCGGGTTTGATTCCCGCCGAGGGCCAACATTTTAAAAATAAAGCCTATAGGTTCTTCAATTCTGTGCGTATTTTGTATGTTTTAAAATTTTATATGTACATATATATACCAGTTGTCTCTCGCCCATAACATAAGTACTAAGTTAATTATTTTGAGGACACATGACAGTGTGTGATTGTCCATGTATATTTAAATATTATTTTTTATTATTATTTAATTACATACATTATGGACGATAAAATAATTCTTAATCTCATGAAAAGAGCTACAGGTAACATAAAATGATCTGTAATTTACCTTTATTCTTTTTTTCCGTTACTTTTTTCTTAGCAGTTCCTGTGAGAATGACAACACCGGTCCCACCCCCAGTAGACGGTACACTGATAATACCTCTTGCTTGATCTAATTCGTTCACCTTTCGTACTTCCTGATAGAAAATTACACAAAACTAGATGTGATAACGGCTTAACCCGCGTCGAAATTCAGTTATCACAAAAAAAAATTGAAATTTTGAACATAAAAGTAGTTATTGTGAGGTAACCGTAAGAGATAGACACATGTTATCGCGGACTTTTTTGTAGTATTTTTATAGATCTACAATTCTCTTCTGCATTACTTTACCGTAACTCTACTGGTTTACGCAGCGCACGCGAATAAGGTTCCCAGCAAGAGTTTTTTACAATTGCTCGATCTCTTTTACATAATACCGATATGTTACAACACATTTTACATAATACCGATATTTACCTAAACAATCCGGAAGTATTTTACTATCCTTTGGTGAAAACCGTACAAAAATCCGTTCAGTAGATTTTGAGAAAATTGATTAGATACAGACAGACAGCTTTTTAGGACATTGTTTTATAAGTATAGATTATGAAAAAATTGGCGATGTATATAATAGATAAGGTAGGAACAGACATTAGTCTACGCCTTGCAAAAGTATGTAAGTCGCTTGTGGATTTGGTTACAATATTGGGGAATCTATAATGAAATTTCGCAATAAATTTTAGCTTTGGTCAAGGAGGCTGATACAGAAAGCCTACTATACTATTGAAGATTACACAGATGATAAGAATGCATGGATATAGCTACTCTTCAACCCTGCACAAGATAGTAATGCTAGGCTAGTTATAAGAATTATATTTTTAGCATTAGAGTTGACGAATCAAAAGCTCCTGTATACAAGTTAACTGGAATAAAGAATATTTGGAAATTTAATTTGATAGTACATTATACAGAAAACCTAATATAATAGGATTAAAATATAAATAAATATATGGGACACTTATACAGACGGTTGTCCGTCCCCAAAGTAAGTAACTTAATACTTGTGTTATGGGTGAAAAACAACTGATAGATATACTACATATATAATTTTAAATACATACTTGAATACAAATACACACCCAGGCTCGAAGAACCAACAATTTTTTTATAGAAAATGTTGGCCCTCGGCGGGAATCGAACCCGCGACCCGCGGAGCTGAAGGTAGGCTCACTACCCACTGCGCCAACGGGCCAGTGTGTGTAAGTGTCCCATATATTTATTTATTCATTTATTTATAGGATTAAAAAGGTTATAAATTGGAATCAGCATCATAACACAACACAGCTTATTATAATAAAGGCGCTGGAAGAAGTTGCATTAATTATGTTCATATCAACTTTCAATCAAAAAGCGATTAAAAAATTATATAAAAAAAATCTGGTACCATTTTATACCAAAGTCTATTAACATCATCTTTATTCTAGAAACATTAACTATGCTTATTGCTTCTTAGTAATTATTATTTCTTAAAATTCTATTGTACCTTAAAATCAATTAGGAAATTATTAAAAGACATACTTGTTGTACTTCTTGCATATATGCATCTAAAGGATCTATTTCATCTTCTTCTTCTATCTTTTCCTCAACTTTCTCTTTTTCTTTGCCTTCAGCATCTTCACCTTTAATTTACATATTTAACATGATATTAAAAAAATCCCTTCAACAAAACCTGGGCTCAATGATATGAGTCCAAACAAGACATTTTAAATATATTACTAGGCATAACTACAATAGTCATTTTGTTAAATTTAGAAATGGCAGTGTAATGTTTCCTGATTAATTTGTACTGGGCTATACATATACATATATAAACTGGGCAAAACATTACAACATCAATTAAACTATAGCCTCTAATATATTTGATTATAATCTACTTTAACTTTACCATTACAGCAGTTTAAAAACACTATTTAAAAAAGGCTAATACAGAAAGCCTACTATACTATCGAGGAATACTTAAACAATAAGAATGTGTGGATAGCTACTCTTTGACCCTGTACAAGGCATTAATAACTATATGTAACTAGTAATAAGAATTATTCTTTGAAAAGAGTAACCACCAAGTTTCTTGCTGGTTCTCTCGGTAGGAAAAGCTTTCTGAACCAACAGTAGATGTTGACGATTCAAAAGCACTTGTTTACAAGTTTACTTGAATAAAAAATATTTTGAATTTGAATTTGTATTTAAATGATGACATGATTACTATGTGTACATATGGTATTTGCAATTGAGTGTGCAAAGGAAGAAACTTCTTTATACTGGAAGAAGAGTTTTCATCTTATGGCTGTCCCATGTGCTCACTGGTAAGATGGGAGATACTAGGTAAGCATGAAATTTAAGTTGAGGACCTAATGAATATTCCCTACAGAGATATTATTAGGTTTGTAAAATCAACTGGTAAGTTAGAGCGGGTGACACTGTTGGGACAAAAGTGAAATCCTTGTCCCAACATGGTGAAATGGGTCAAATAGTCCAGAATAGGAGCTGACTAGCCATCTTATGCAGACAGAAATCCCTGAGAATAGATATATCGATAGTTGGTAATTGCACTGTTATTGTAATAAAAACAGTACTGTACTGTCATGTACTGCTTATTTCGCTTGTGACACACCTATATGTTCTAATTTCTAAAATTTAATTTCATTATTGTGTTATCATGAGAGTGTGCACTTAAATTAAGAATCAACAAAAAATCTACCTTCATCCCCTGAGTCATCTTCTAAAGACCATTTTTTCGCAGCTGGTACTTGAATATTGGTAACAATACTTCCTTTTTGAACTTCCTTCTTGGCAGATTCTATTTCCTTGCGTTTTCTTTCTGCCCTCCACCTTTCAATTCGGTCTCGTCGTTTTTGCATTTCAGCCTCCAACCTACTTTGCTCTTCTTCCTATTAAAGTCAACATTAAAATTTTAAATTATGTATAAATTGCTTTGCCTAAGAGTAAAGTCTAATAAAAGTTTACTTAGTACTCTTTATTCAAATAAGCTCTTTGAAGCACTTTTGAATCATCAAGGATTAGTATGATAAACGAAGCTATAACAATAATCAAATAAACTAATAGCTAACTTAATTTATTACCTTATCAACTGTTCCTGGATTATAATCTGCTGAATCAGACTTAATAGTTTTCTCCTTTGATTTTGATTTCTCCCTTTCTTTATCTCTATCCCTATCTCTATCTCTGTCTGGTGACTTCTTTCTAGACTTGCTACTTGATCCATTCCTTTTGTCATCTCTCTTATCACTACAAATTAAAAAGTTCATGTAGACATTAATTTAAAAAAAAATAAACTTAGTAACAACCTTAATTTATGCAAACTTGCAATGAGGTAAGGTTTCCAAAGCAGTAGCAGTAGCAGCTATATTGCACCTTGTATGACCAAAATTTTATTTTGGGCAAGATAAGTCTTGGGTCCTCCATTCGCGCGACGAGCTTTCTAGCTAGATCATTGAAGGCATGAGCATCTGAACCCATCACCCTATGGTCTCCACACTAATATGGACAATGGAAGCTTTTGTCTATGTCTTTATAGTTGCGCCTCTTGGCGTATTCTGCACTGCTAGCTGCCGCTCCCACCATTCGCGTTTTGCAGATGTAGTTTTTTAATTAGAAAATTAATGTTTATGAAGCTAAACATACCTCTTACGATCCCTGTCCCGATCTCTACTACGGTCGCGTTTTGATTCTCTATCTCTACTACGACTACGTTTTCTCTTCGAAGATTTAGAACTTCGATCTCTGCTTCTTGAACGCGAACGTCGACGTTTGCGGTCAGGAGTAGCTGACCGGCTATGAGAGCGTCTGCGATCTCGATCCCTGTCCCGATCTCTTCTACAACATAAATCTATAATTTATTATCAATGTTACAATAAACAAAACAGTTTATGTGCAGAAACAAAACACTGACAGACGTACCCACTTCTAACCATATTACGCTATCTCAATATACCTACAACTTATCAGGGGTTATATCAAATGTGGCGTTGTGGTAACACGGTCAAATAAAGAAATGATTCAGTGAATACATTTTGCCCATGCGGTAAAATTGCGAGATATTTAGTTAAATTGAAATACATAAAGCAAAAGCACATATTTCATACGCATCACATTACATAGACAATTAATAAATTATATTTATATAGTCTATACAAATAACCAGAGTAAATAATGTATTTAATACCATGGACTTAGGATATTACGATGTAAGATATTCATGAGGTGAAATATTCAAAAGGCTATTTCAAAATAACAACATCTGATAATTTAAGCAATGCTATATGTAGGTAGGTAAAAGAAAGGAAAAATCTCTACGAAAATCTAGATATATAACCGAACAAAGACAATATAAAAAAGAAATTTATTGTTACACTATTTAGTATTAACTGATACTTGATTGCCACTTGCTATCGCTATTATTATAGCTTTCGGGATGCAAATCCCCTCTCTTAGTAACAAATATTTACAAATATATTAAACAACTAGCAATGCCCCGCAGTTTCATCCGCGTCCATACCGATCTCGTGGTAGTGGTAAGTCTACGAAGTCAGACTATAGATTTATTTGTAGATTATTTAATGATAAAAAATGGGTATCATTAGTATTCTTGGAATAAGACCTCACTCACCAAATGCAAGGCCTGCTACAACGGTCGCTACAATGAATTTTTGTTGTGGCATTATTTTCTTTCGATTTATATCCTTAAATTCGTAATATCTTTTGATTGGGTTGTGTGGATTTTAATAATTTGAAAAGTATTTTTCTGGTGAAAAGTTTTTTGGTGAAAGAATTTATGAAATTCATCCGGTAGTTTTTGCGTGAAAACATTACAAACATACACACATACAAAACAAACATACAAATCTTTCCTCTTTATGATATTAGTATCGATATACATTAGAAATCTAAAATTAAATTAAATTTCATCTGAAAAGAACAGGTTAATGTCATTTACACGGAAACACCATCATATTTCTATTCACAAATCGTGAATAGAAATAACTTTAAAGAATTAATTTTTCGCTTTAGATAAACTATGATCCATTATATCTTTATTTAAATTTATTAGAGAAAGTTAAATCAAAATTATTCATTACATAAAATTCAGCTATAAAAATGAAATCAATAATTATATTGACAAGGTAATTTTTAAGATTTGTCTTTGATTTATCTAAAACTTGTTTGGACTTATCGTTATTGATCTGGATATCTCATAATTTGTTTTATATTTTAGCCTCAAAAAGCTTGATTCCTGGCCGTTAATAAAACTATTAAAAAAATAAAAAGTTTGTATTTGAGGAATCAGGGAAGCGGCTTTTTGAAAATCAAATATTTTACATTATTAACTAAAAAATATATTAAAAAATAACTATGGCAGACGACGGCGATCCAGTAATTTTCACTTTATTATTATTATTTTTTTTCAATTAGGTATTGAAATGAAAATTGGCAAAACATTTTCAGGTAGCGGTAATGACAGTAAAAGAACCTTTGGATTTAATTAGACTAAGCCTAGATGAAAGAATTTACGTGAAAATGCGGAACGAGCGTGAATTACGCGGGAAACTTCATGTAAGAATATTCATCGTTGCAACTTTTGAGTTAGGTTAAATTTTTCTCATGAGCCTTTGTTAAGGAGTTGCTATCATTTATAGTAAAAAAATTAATCAAGTAAAAATTTAAGGCTTATTAATGTTTGTTTTGGATCCAATTGTTTCCTATCAAATATAACAGTTATTTTATTTAAACATCATGATCGTATAATCCGATTATGTTAAAACAGTTTACAATTTTTGTTCCTGATTGTTTATACTTAAGACGGAATTACGAGAAAGTTTACATTCTCTTGTATATAATATATTAAATATATAATTTTTGAATTTACTGTTCACAAATATATTTATGTGTATATATTTCTGTGATCCATTTATATCCCATATCTGATATCTGTAAAATTAACTTTTTAGAGAAACATTTGTAGACTAATTTATAAATATTTAATCATATAATTAAAACAAAAATCACTCTGGAAAAAATTCCTACAACAAATCATGCAAAACCCATTTTATTCTTAAATTGTAATTTAAGCAATAGCATTTGGAAAAACAAAAATGTCAAATAAAATACTCTATTTTGTATAGAAGTTTTTTAATAATATTATAAAGGACAAAACTCATCTAATTAAATGTAATTTTTCATTCATTATTTAACCACTCTATATGTTATATTGTGTAGGACATACCAAAATTTGTAAGATCGAATGGTAAAATTAATAAAATATATTGACTACAAAGACAATGACTGCCCAATAGTATACCTGGAAGCCGAAATTTCAAAAACTGTCTAAATAAATTAAAATAACATTTTAATGTTATAATAATTATATTCTATATGTTATAAGCTAAAGGAATGTTTGGTGTATAGAACTAGTATATAACCAATGTATACTTTCTATAGACATAGATAGCATGCATCACACTCAGTGTTAGTGACTTGATCCAAAAAATGTTTTGTGGCAAATTACAGCAATGGGTATTGTAGCACTCAAAAAACTTGAGTGGTTAAGAGAGAGAGAGAGACCAAGAAAATACTAGTTTCTTAAATAGGTCATAGTTTGTTATAGATGACATTGAAATAAGGATCTAAATCAATCACTTTAATACTAATTGTGCATTTTGTGTTACTTTTGCTGTAAAAGTAATATTTTACTTTTTTTACAGGCATATGATCAACACTTGAATATGGTTTTGGGTGATGCTGAAGAAACAATAACAACAGTTGAAATTGATGAGGAAACATATGAAGAAGTATATAGGACTACTAAAAGAAATATCCCTATGTTATTTGTAAGAGGTGATGGAGTTATTCTTGTGTCTCCTCCAGTGCGAGTTGGAGTGTAAATGAAAGAGAATAAAACTAATTTTAGGTTTAAAACTGTTTTTATTGCCTAGCTAATAAATAATTTATAGAATTAGGCGTTACTTTGCGGAAATCCATAATACAAAAGTAATAATTTTTTTGGGAATGACGTTGGATACAAAACTCCAATGGAGCACACACATAACAGCTCTCGCAGGGAAACTCAGTTCAGCAGCCTATGCTATTCGAAAGATAAGACAGTTTACAGACGTCGAAACAGCAAAACTAGTTTATTTTGCTTATTTCCATAGCATTATGTCTTATGGAATAATGTTATGGGGTAAATGCGCTGATATTGAGAAAATTTTTGTATTGCAAAAAAGAGCCATACGTGGCATTTATAATTTAAATTCGCGTGAGTCCCTGCGAGAGAAGTTTAAGGAAACAGGTATTCTTACGTTAGCTTCACAGTATATTTTTAGCAATTTGATTTTTGTGCATAAAAATATACATAATTATAAAAAGATTGGCGATGTATATAATAGACAAAGTAGGAACCGACATAAGCTTGCGGAGCCGCAAGCTTTGCGCCTTGTAAGAGTACGTAAGTCGTTTGTGGGCTTGGGTATAAGATTCTATAACAAAATTCCACAATCAATTTTAACTTTGCCATTACAGCAATTTAAAAATACTGTTAAAAAGAGGCTGATACAGAAAGCCTATTATACCGTGGAGGCTTACATTGAGGATAAGGATGTGTGGATATAGGTGCACTTCTACCCTGTACAAGACAGTAATAAATAAATGTAACTAGTTCTAAGATTTATGTTTTAAAAAGAGCAACCGCCGAGTTTCTTGCTGGCTCTTCTCGGCAGGAACAGCTTTCCGAACCAGCAGTAGAGTTGACGATTCAAAAGCACTTGTTTACAAGTTTACTTGAATAAAGAATATTTTGAATTTGAATTTGAATAATAAAATTATTTTGCTATAATCCGCATACAACAATTGTATCGCGGATTAAATAATTTTATTATTACTTTTGCCTAGCTAATAATTTGATTATAGCATCATTTTTAAAGTTACGATTCCTTTGAACAAGTAATTCATCTTCATCCATTGGTGCAATTATTGCACCTGCTTTGGTTATAATATTGGGTTTAATAAGTTTCTTATGTGCAGTCTCTGGTATGAAAGTGTTACCTAAAGGTGTTCTTATAGATGCTTCATAGTCTTTTATACTTGAAAAGGGAAATGGCAAGTCTGAAACTTTATGTGAGACTAGTTTAGGATTTTGAAGTTCATATATAATAATATCACCTTTGTTTTCATCACGCCTAGGTATTTTAAGAGGTGCTTTGTTAATAAACCTATTCCTTTTACGCTTTGGTGCTTTAATGCCTTTGCCACCCCAACTACCCCATCCAGGTATTGTAACATCAATCTCTTTTGGTATATCTTTGTCTATCTCATCTTGTTTCTCTTTTCTAAAGTTATCCACAACATCATCTTCTTCAAATACTTCCTCAATGTCAACTTTCGGAACAACTTGCTCTTCATCATCTAGGTCATCAAAATTATTATTTCCCTTTGACTTAGCAGTATTTAAATATTTGGGCTTAACTTGAATAAATCTAGTAGGATCAATATTTACATTTAAATTTTCTTGTGAAGACTCATTTGTAGAAAGTAACTCTAGTTGAGGCTGTCCCTGCTCTTTTATATCTAAAGAACTTCCATGTGTTTCTAATAATTCTTCATCAATAATTGGCTTAGGATTCTGAATCTTAAACTTTAAATATTCAAGGTTATCCTGGTCTTTAATATTTTCCTCTTCATCTTTTTTAGTATGTTTTTTCTTTGATGTCTTGTCTAATTTGTCAATTTCTTCTCTTAACATTTTCAATTTTTTCTCCACTTTTCCAACAACTTTGTTCTCAAATTTGTCAAAAACAAATGAAATATCTTGTGATGGTTTAGAAACAGCTTTTTTTGATGATACATCATTTTCTTCAACTACCCAGTTTGAAGTAGCTATTACAGTTTTTTTTGTATCCTGCATGCTAGATGATTTTATTTCCTTTTTCTTCTTACTCTGTTTTATAGGCCCATTAATAAGTGGAACAGTTACCAATTCTTTATCTAGGACATTATCAGGTTGATTTAATTCTATAATCGAATCATTTAGATTACACAATTTGTTAATACTCTCCTTAAGTAAGGCCAATGACGGGTCTCCCCTTTCATTATTACCTAGTGTTTCAAAATTGTCTTGCTCTGATTCAGAGTCATTTTCAACCAATTTATGTTTTCTATCTTTAAGATACTTTTTATATCCAAATTCAAATTCTGTATCAACATTACTTTTATCAGATCTTTTCATCATCCAAGGGTTCATAGGGTCTTGTGCTAAAGTTATATCTGGGATGTTTTCTGTGTCATCAGCATCATCATCACTACTTTCATTTGCTTGTGTTTTAACTGTTAAACTGCGACTCACAGACAATTGCTCTGCCAGTTGCTGTCTTACCTATAAATTTAGAAATAAAGATATAAGACGATATATTTTTAAAATTTATATAAAATACCATTTTAAGGTACCACAAAAAATTACTGATAAAAATTTTAATTATAATAGTGCTATCTATATATTACACGAGCAATGCCCCGCGGTTTCACCGCGTTCATACCGATATCCGACCGACCGAAGAAAGACTATGGATTTATTTTGTTTTTATAATTAATAAAAAATGGGATTTATTTTATAGATTATTTAATTATATAAAACGGCTATCATTAGTATTCTTGGAGTGAGACCTAACTCACCAAATGCAGGCCCTGCTATAACGGTCGCTACAATGAATTTGTTATGTCATTATTTTCTTTCGATTTATATTCTTAAATTCGTAATATCTTTAGATTGGGATGTTGGGTTTTATTAATTTACAGGTATTGAAATAGTTTTTAATAAAATATCATTTAATGGGATAAGGATTAATAAAAAGATATGAATAAAATGGTTTGTTTGTATGTCGGCAATTTTATCAACTTTTACAATGTAAAAAAGTAGTTATATTGGTATAAATATAATAATTAGACATATACCATACCACAGACTTTTTTGTGGATATTGATATGTTCTATAATACTGTAGAAATTTTTTTGTTCTACCCTTAATAGTTTCCACAGCGCACGCGATGAAAGATCTTTACGACTGAATTTTTTACAACTTATTACAATTCTATTAGGGATATTAGGATAAATGCCATATAGCCTATGTTGCTCAGTGAAGCAGCTTTCCAATGGTGAAAGAATTTTTGAAATCGGTCCAGTAGTTTTTGCGTGAAAACATTACAAACATACACACATACAAACATACAAATCTTTCCTCTTTATAATATTAGTATAGATGTATATAACTAGTCTAGCCATAAATTCTGTTACAGACTGTTTACACATATTGAAAAAGAACATAAATTTAATTTCAAGCATTAGCTTCTACCATAAAAAATAGACTTCTTACCCGACATTATTGTATGTTTTTTGTGTAGAATAATTTGTTTTGAAAATGGAGTGGGGCACTAAAGAGAATAGGATTGCAGTAATTGCACTGTACAAAGTAGGTCAGGAGCCAACCGACATTTTTGATACTTTGAAAAAGCTAGGGATTAGCCAAATGTTTGTGTATTGTACCATCCAAAGATACAATAAGACCATGTCTGTTGATGTGAGAGATCCGGTCGATCGCGGTCTATTAGAACAAACCAGGCTGTTCAGTCAAGGTCAGAATTCGTCTAAATCCCATAATGAAGCAGAAAATCCTTTCCAAAGAAATGAGAATCCCACTGAGGATGCTTTCTTGGATTGTCAAACAACACTTAGGTCTAGGGGCTTACCGGAGATACAAAGAACATACCTTAAATCAGCCACTAAAACAAAAGAGAGTCAAGAGATAAAACAGCAACAGCTGTTTTATCTGCTTTGATACACAGATGAAAAACAGAAAAATTATCTTTACCGATGAAAAATTTTTACAGTTGAGGAGCACTACAACAAACAAAATAATGGAGTGTATGCACACAGCTCTAAGGAAGCTTCCACAGTAGTGGCCAGAGTTCAGCGAGGCCATCATCCAGCATACGTCATGGTTTGGTGGGGTGTCTTAGGAGACCTTGCTAGGCCGAGGGGTTACAAAACTTCTTTTTTGTGGTAAAAGGAGTAAAAACTTCCTCCAAAGTGTATCAAGATACCGTGTTAGAAGCGGTAGTTAAACCTCTCAACAACAGCTTATTAATAAACAAAGTGTGGAAGTGAAAATCCAACAGGATTCAGCCCCGGGTCATAAGGTGTGCACTACCAAAATTTGACTTGATCAAATTGTTTCAGACTTCATAAAGGCTGATGATTGGCCTTCGTCTAATCCGCACTTAAAGTCTTTGAACTATAAATTGTGGTCTATGCTAGAGGCTACTGCCTACTCTAAACGTCACCCAATTATTGAGTCACTCAAGAAATCTTTGGAGGCAGCAGTGACCAAGTTTCCATTAGAAACCATTCGTAAATCCAGCGACAAATGACCCGACCGTTTAAAAGCGTGTGTTAAAGCTAAGGGTGGACACTTTGAATAACAAGTTTAGTATGTTAATGTACCTTCTCTACATAATGACATATAAAACTTTAAAATAAAAAATATTTTTTAGAAATTATTGGATATTTTCTATGTAACAGAACTTATGGCAAGACTATGTGTTAATAATAATATGATTAATTTAAATTATAGAGGTGAATAAAAAAGTATAGTCAACATAAGTTGTACCAGAACAAATTAATATTAAAAGTTAAATCCAATTTGTGATTTTTTATTGATTTATAAAAAAAAAATTAAACTATAAATAATTATAATTTTATAGAATCTTTACATTACTAACATTAATAATTAAGCTTTTTACCTCTTTATCA
The DNA here is from genome assembly GCA_947086505.1 of Morpho deidamia. Classification (NCBI taxonomy): domain Eukaryota; kingdom Metazoa; phylum Arthropoda; class Insecta; order Lepidoptera; family Nymphalidae; genus Morpho; species Morpho deidamia. The sequence continues at coordinate 11,462,379 of CAMTZC010000026.1, read as the reverse complement.
TATTTAGCCCGAACCAATTTACTTTTTGCCCATTTCCCTGTGTTTTTATGCCTTAATGTGTGTCTTTCCAAAGCCCTTGCTTTTTCAAGTTCTTCCAGTTTTTTAAGTGCTTCCTCTGGATCCTTACTTTGTAGTTCTTCAAACTCTCTTAATTGTTGCTTTAACCTTTCTTTTTTTAGTATACTGAAAAATATATTATTAATGGTATTTATCATACATTTTAAAAAAGCCAAGCAAGGATTCTGTAAATAAATAGTGATAAATAACACTTACCGATGATACTTTTTACTTTTTATTTTACTTTGTCTTTTAGCTTTAGCTGCTTTATAGGATTGCTGAGCTCGAAGTTTTGCAGAATTTTGCCTATGTTCAAGCATTTCTTCATAGCTCATTGGGTATATCTCTTCTTCGTCTTCTGATTTCTGTTCTTCTGTTGGGCCTTCTATCTCCTCCAATTCTTTTTCTAAGTTTGATTTAAGCTTTAATTTAGATAAAAAGTCTTGTGTTGGTTGTAGCTTACTAGGAAAATGTTTGATAGGGAAGGAAACAACATCTACAGTTCTATTTCTAGCAACTACAGGATCCCATCTGCCAACTTTCTTTTTTATCTCCTCATAACCAGTTGTCCTCTTAATTCGTTCCGCTTGAGGCTTTTCTAACGGCTTTGGTAAGACCTTGTTTACATCTTGACTTTTTTTAAGCTTTTTACCTATTTGCACACTATGGGCGGTGTCTTCTAACACTTTGACGATATTGTCGAGTTTTAATTTGTGTGACCGTTTGAATAAATTGAATTCAGAATTTAGTTTTGTAGGTTCATTTCTGGTAGGCTCCGTTATATATTGCGTTTTATCGAGTTTAGTTATTGCACTAACAAGGCGATCGTGTTCCGATGCAACGAATTCAATTTCATCATTATCCATTTTTTAGATATCAAGATATAAAATGTTTCGAGTAAACCCTTAATATTTATAACCTAAAAACACTTATTTATAACCTAGAAGGCTAGAAGGCTTTCTGACACCTCACATTCACAACATTGACTTTTCTTTCTATTCAAGTCCACACTCCATGACTCCACAGGGCAAAGCCCGAGTCTAAACTAAAACGAGCAGGCTAAGGTCGTGGACCATACCGCCTTACCAATTGTTCATGATAATAAAATAAAAAAATTGTCTTAAGTAAACAACATAGACTACTAAAAAAATACCGGTTACAAGCGAAATATATTAATCATGGACTATTAACTATTTTACTTAGTAGTCTATGCTATTAACTAAAATAATATTAATACAGACTTACTATTCAGTTAGTAGTCCGTGCATATAATTACTTTATTTTAAAGCCTTAAAGAACTCGATTCTAGGCCGTTAAATAAACTAAAAAAATAAATTAAAAAACTACTTTATTTTTTATAATATTTACGGCATGGAATCTCTGGTCTAAAAACCTGCTATCCTTTCTTGCGACAAGCAAGTTGTGACAGCAAATTGCAAAACGAATTATTGTTAGAAGTGACAAATATGAGGCAGCCGATTTTACAACATATTTACTAATATGACGCGGCGTTATTCAATATTGATATTTCTTATTGGGGTACAATCTTGGTCTGTCTTTTTAGAGATACATCAAACAATATACATGAACTTCTGAAATTGGAAAAATAAAAAAAGACACTTTTGGAGGTGAATACCTATGGCGATCATTACTAAACAAATTATCTAATTTCTTGCCCAAAATAAAAAAAAAAACAATTTGATAACTTATATAATTATAATTTGAAACAATATGATGTGTGAACTCCGAACTCCGAAGCACAACTAGGTTTACTCCTTAAATACAATTGTCTATCTCTATTTTTCTATTTGTGTGGCCGAGTTAAAACACAACATTTGGAATTAACTCTATCAGCTTGATTACATTTCGCATTGAACTTCAATACTGAGGGACGTACATGAAAAAAACTTTATTCATGTAATAGAAATAAAAACGTAAACTTTATGTCACATGCAAAGTTTATATTGCATTATGCAAGTGAGTTTGGAAGAAGGTTTATTCGCCCTGTTAAAAAAAATATGCAAATTTATTGTATCATATACATAACGTATTTATTAGTTATCTTTATTGCTCTAAATAAATTAATTTCTTGCGTTAGAAGACTCGTTTGAAGAAGGGGGAGATGGTGACACGTTTTCACGATTTTGTTGATCTCGAATCTTTTTAAAATGTTGCCGGTTACGATATAACTTCGCTTCATCTGTGCATTTTGTAGTAATACAGCTCCTGAAATTAAAAAAAATGTACATCTTGGAGAGGAGGACTTTTATGATTCTATTAGATTTTAGAGGTTTATTACATAGCGTTATGTCTAATGAGATTATGTAATACATAGTTATGGATTGGGTTTTTCTTAAATCGCCAATCTAAAAATTTCAATTATGGATTCCTAGCGACCATTTAGAAGCCCCATAAAAGTCGGTTTATAATCATATGTAGTTTATAATGAATTAATTTAATAGCTTTTTTGTAATGTGACGCTAAAAATTAATTTTGTATACAAATAAAAGTCTGTAACGCGGTATAATCAAGTAATTCTAGAGAAGAACCCTAGTAAAATGTACGCTACTAAATAAGTTAGAAGTTACCTACTTTTTTCGTTATAAAAATTAATGCACTGGATAGAAGATAGGAATTATATCCTACCTCACGATTCTTTTCGGAACATCGCATTTCTTAGCGACAGTACAAACGATGTCATCTACTAATTTTGGGTCTAGACGCTTTTTTGGCGGTTTGTCTATAAAAGCAGGAGATTGTTTTCCAGTTAACGAATGTGTAGCTAGAACTCTGCAACAAACGCGTTTCAATAGAAAAGTATATCCATAATTATATTTATGGAATATTTTTATGTTTCATAAATAGAAGAAATAAAACGTGCAATCCATGACAAAATATTTTTGATATATTAAACTTTCATAGTTTATCATTTTACTGATGGTATACATTGAAAAAGAATTAATTACAATGTTGATGGTTCAAATAGAATTGTAATACAGTTTAAGAAAGCTCATTTGAAGATTTGAGTACCAACTTCCTAGGGAAAACAGCTTGTAGCAAATGTCTTGTTGCAGCGGTATAAGACGTCCAATCAATTTCTGTCATAAGTCTTGCGGGTACAGTGACATTCCCACTTCCGAGCGATACCTGAAGATAAATGAAGCTATTTTAATGAAAAGTAGGAAAATAACCATTTTTACGGTTTACGTAACCGATCTTTAGAAGCTATATTCGTCTTGTACGAGTTGACGATGTCGAAATCCCCATAAATAGCACACTCTTATACCTGCTGTCATTTCACTACGCTTAAGCGTAATGCAGACATACAGTCTGTCTGTCACGCGTTCACGCAAATATAGATGGAATTTGCTGTGATTAAAGCTTATATACCAAGAGATAAAAAAGAGGTGTGACCCAATCCACCCTTGGTCTGTCTATTAGAACCGCCCTGAGGGACGCTGAATGCGGGACGAAATGGAAAAAAAGTAGTGGAAAAGTTGCAAAGGACTTTCAGAGACACGATCTTCAGTAATGAAGATGAAGACCGAAAAGAAGAAGACCGAAATAAAATATGTCCACAATTGGGTACAAATATTAACACTTAAGTCTAAGTCGCAGATACAGAGGCTGTGATAGCCCAGCGATGAGACCGTGCGACTCTTTAGAGAGGAACACGAGTTCAAACCCGGGCAGACACCAATAAGTTTTTCATTAAAACTCATGTGTCTAATTGATAATTGCAATTTATCACACGTTTTTCGATGAAGGAAAGCATCGTGAGGAAACCTGCATATCTCTAGAGATTTCTGGAGATATGTGTGTAACCTACCAATCCGCATTGGAGCAGCGTGGTAGGTCTTAGCTCCAACCCTTCTCTCCAGAAACGGAGAGAGGAGTCCCATTCTCAGCAGTGGGATTGTAACAGGCCGCTACTTTACTAGACTAGTTAATAATATTATTATGGATTACTTTGCTATCTCGGTTCAACGATTATCCCTTCTAATTCAACTTTCCAAATACTTTCACTATATTTCTATCTATTGTTCCAAATAAACGTCTTTTTATTATTATTTTTTTATTATTATTATTAAATTTCATTAACCATATGTATCAATAAGAAGTAACCTACATACCATGCCATCATTATTTTCAACAATCGGCAACCCAGTATTTGTTGTTTGCGCAGAAGCCCTCCTTACTTGCAGACCTTTAGAACTTCCCTTAACACCTGCTTCGAGATCTACACTGGGTGTATTTTGTCGCTCTGTGGCTGATTCTTCTCTCACCTCATCTATATTGTGATCGGATCTTACCGAAATTCTCTCTAATGTTAGAGACTGATCATCACTTATATGTAAATCAGAGATTAAATTTATAAACTGACTGTATAGGCGATGCAATACTGATTCTAATTCCTCAATTTTATCAATAGAAGTATGCTCTGTTACAGGATCAGTTTGCGTTCCTTGATCAAATAACAGTTTCCTTGTTAAATTTGCAGCCCGTTCTGGTAATGGGGTACTGCTTACTAGCGATCTACGATTATTAAACACTGTATTATCATTCATTATTCTACTCATATGTCCGCTGACAGCAGATTCAGGGCGTTTAACTTGAAAGTTATTAAATCTCATTGTAGTTTTTGTAATATTCAGCTCAGGATTAACCTGAAATTAAATAGAATTAGTAAAATAAATCGGAAATAAATAGTTTTATTTAATCAGAATATTCATTGTTATTCATATGTCAGTTTTTAATTTTCTTTTGCCTAAAAGCCATCTTTAATGCTGGTTTACGCAGCGCACGGAACTGAAGCTCGCAGCAGAATATTTTTTTTTATAACCGCGCGACCTCTTTCGGACAATTTAAATAAAACCATAACATACTTATAACCTAAACTTTCGGGAAGAATTGCACTATCTTTTAGTTAAAACCATACAAAAATCCATTTGGTAGATTTTACCGTTTAGTATATCCGTGTAGACATACAAACATCTTTTGGGTACTTTTATAGTGGTCAAGTTATTATATTCATTCCATATTTATTCCTTACCTCGCGATCGGATTCGCTGCCGCTCGTATCTCTATCAGGCTGTACTTGATGCAGGCTATTTTGCCCGCTTAAATATGATAATGGTTGTGTTTGATTGGGATTAAAGAACTGAAAAATTTAAGTTATTTATTGTATTAATTTCAAAATTTCAATATATTTTTAACTTAACATATTTAAAAAATGCTTTCTAAATACACGTGAGCACATTAGTCTTTGATTAATGTTTTTTTTTTATTCGTCGTTAATATTTATATGTAGGTAGCTTTGCAGAATTAATTCGTGACAACAGCTATAGTAGTATCAATTATATTTAATTTTTTACTAGAAGTCTATCAAGTTCTACGAACATGATCTCATTCCCTTTCATATTAGTCATCGACAGATCTTTGATAAGATAATTGTTATATGCGGCGACACATCAATAGCACCTAACTTGACATGCAATCAATTGTTGAATGATTAATAGAAGCAGGCGTTACTTTGCAGAATTCCATATTACAAGCATTATAACAGAACTAACTACCTCGCTATAATCCGCACGGGTTACGCGAATGCATGTAAAGCTAATGTGTATGAAGCAGGCAAAATTTACGCACCTTATACATGCAGGACAAGCCACCACACGCATCCCAAGGCACCTCCACCAGCAACAAAGCACACAAACAGCACAAGCAACCACCACCACAATCTAGACGATCGTTTCGCTCCGAAACCGAAGCATCATCAGGAGGATAGGCTTCACGACAAAAATCGTAATGCGCTGCGCCATTGGCAACAATTTTGCCTGCTTCATACACATTAGCTTTGCATGCATTCGCTTAACCCGTGCGGATTATAGCAAGGTAGTTAGTTCTGTTATAGTGCTTGTAATTGTTAAATGTATTCAATGAATGTTATCTTAAATACATATCAGGGTCCTTATGTATTCAACTATGATTGCAAATATTATTGATGAACATATTCCAAGTCATACCGAAATAATAAAACATCAATGTAGAAATGAAATTTCTAAGACACATGTAGAAGTTATATTTAGATGTATTACTGTAAGAATTATTTGTAAAATTAGGTTTTGACAAGTCAAGTTAAAAAAGCTTTTAACAAATTTCATGTGCCTACTGTTAACAATTGAGAAGTTCCTGGCAGTAGCATCATCATGCTTATCATTAACATGAATAGTCATCGGGATTGGACCAGTATGTAAAATTTCAACTCGGACACCGGGAACTGGCTCAAATTTAACTTGCTAGACCTTCCACCTTCACGTACATACTTCTTCTTCTTTTCTTCTTTGTCAACCGATGGACGTCCACTGCTGGACATAGGTCTCTTCACGGGATCTCCACACCTTACGATCTTGCGCCGCTTGACTCCAGCGGCTCCCCACGACCTTTTTTCCGGGGTCTTCGGACGCTGCGCTTTCCGGTGCGGGGTCGCCATTCTAACACCTTGAGACCCCAACGCCCATCGCCACTTCAACCCCGCAACACGCTGAGCTATGTCGGTGACTCTAGTTATGCTACGGATCTCCTCATTTCTGATTTGATCACGTAGAGAAACCCCAAGCATAGTTCGCTCCATCGCTCGCTGAGTGACTCTGAGCTTTACGTAAGGGGGTGTGTAAGGGGGAGGCTGGTCCCAATCAGTCTCCTTAATTGTCAATCTAACCTCCATGTTGGTTACCCTGCAGATTTACCAACGAGGCTCTAGCGACCGACAAATGGCGGTATAACCATTATAGCTGACCTAAATATTACCAGACCGACAGTGGGCAGCAGCACTGTCGGTGCGACATGGTCTGCACTGCGATCACCAACCCGCATGCCAAATGGATAAATACGTACATACACGACAAATAAAACAAAAGGCTTTAAAAAATATTAGGCTAACTATAGTTAACGTTTTACCCCAAACTTACAAACATATTGAAATTACACATTAGAGTATTTTTATATTATTAGCTGTATTACATATATATCAATCAGTCTTATAAAAGGATGCTTTCGTCTTATAATTGTAAAAAAATTATTGAATAATATAAATTGAACAGTGAAAATTAATCCAGAAAAGGATATTTATAGTACCCGGCAATAAATAATGCACATCGAGAACTTAGAACGGCTGGCCAATTCGGTTTCGTAGAGCGCTGTCACTGTCACACATGGGTTCGTCAGTCTGTGCGACAGAGACGATGCTCTATGAAGTAGAATCTAGCCGATTTCTCTCTCTGAGCCTCGATGTGCATTATTTATTGCTGCGTACTATAAGTTTTATAAATTTTTTTCATATTAATTTTACATAAATACAATTTACAATTATTCATCCAACGTAAATTGTACTTTTATCGAAAGTAGCAATTGAATTATGGCAAAAATCTGTTATGTCGGCTAAATTTCTTTTTTTTTCTAATTAAAATATCACTTACCATAGACCCAGTTTTCATTTCCTTGATAGTGTTCATACAAAGCGATAAAACATTTTTTACTTGATGGTCTTGTCTCTCCAACATCAGCTTTAATTCTTTCACATGATGCTTGTTATCTGCAAACATTTTGATAAACATATCATATTATATACTTACTAGCTGACCGGGCAAGCGTTGTTTTGCAATATAAATTCTTTTTAGGAAATTTCTAGTGTACATTACCAATATAAAAAACTAAACTTCTTCTACAGTGTCTGTCTGGATTTTGATGTGGATTCCACTTATAGAAGAAGTGATTCAAGGGGAATGTTTTTAGTGTATAATTTGATAAGGTTTTGTGTAAATTAATTGAAATATGATGAAAATTGTTGCAAATTTCGTATAAAATCAAGACGTCAGAGGAGACTTTTAACGAAAACTATTTGAGATATAATAAAACAATGGATAATTTATAGAATTAGGTGTTACTTTGCGGAGATCCATAATACAAAAGTAATAATAAAATTATTTTGCTATAATCCGCGATACAGTAAATAGAAAATATATATAGTGTTAAATATATAGTGGACTATCCGTATTTTCATACCCGATACGTGCAGGATTCGTAAAAACACATGCACACATCTCCACCACTTCCACCACAATACACAAGCACTACACACGTTCACTATCACAAACTCAACAATCGTTACGCCCCGCAACCGAAGCATCAACAGGAGATAGACTCCACGACAAAATCTCAAAGCTTTGCGATTTTGTCGTGGAGTTTGCGGAAGTGGTGGAGGTTTGTGCATGTGTTTTTACGAATCCTGCACGTATCGGGTATGAAAATACGAATAGTCCACTATACATCTAATACTATATATTTTTATACTTACTGTATCGCGGATTATAGCAAAAAAAAACAATGGATGATGTACGTTAATGAAAAACATATCCGAATCTGCAAATCTTATTATCAGATATATAAATCCTTTTTTTCCCACACTGCAGAATCATGGTCGACTGGTCCGTTGGCGCAGTGGGTAATGACCCTGCCTTCAGCTCCGCTGGTTGCTGGTTCAATTCCCGTCAAGAGCCAACATTTTCTATAAACAATTTGTTTACTTATCGAGCCTGGGTGTATATTTGTATTTATGTATTTAAAATTATATATGAAGTATATTTACCACTTGTCCGTCACCCATAACACAAGTATTAGGTTACCTACTTTAGGGATGGACTACCGTGTGTGTAAGTGTCCCATATATTTATTATTATTTATTTATTATTATGGTACCTTAGTTAAGCTTCAAGATATCGTCTACTTAATAGTATGAAATTAAACCACCATGAATAGCTAAATTAACTAAATTAATGATACAAAGTATAGACATACTGCATTCTCGTTGCATTGGCGAAGGTTAGATAAAGTGTAAGGTGCATGCTACACGTTAAATATTTATCGAGATCCGGATTGCGATATTTGGATTGCCATCCGTGATCCACATTTATATGCTACGCGTCATACGTACTTCAATCGCTCAACATACATAATACAAATTCAATAAAAAACAACAAACAGCAACATCTTTTTTTTGTGTTGATAAAGAAGTAACCATACATATAATAAGAAAAGTAGTTACTTTTCTTCATGAATTATAGTATTAATAAAATGTATATATAAATAATTATCATTAAGTATTAATAAAATATTTTTTAAAAGAGTGTCCGTCGAGCTTCTTGCTAACTAGCAAAATATTTTATTATTATTATTTAAATAAAAAATATATTAATAAAAATATTTTATTAATACTCTGTACATTATTTATCGTAATAGAGAAGGAAGATGAAACTCGTATACTTCATCTCTGTCTATTCACACATAAAAAAGAGAGACAGATAGATCACCCTTATTTGCTTCCTCTTTATTGTAATATGGCAGATTTTAGGATGGCTTCCCTATTCTAGTAGAAAACCTATGTAAAAAAGTCCACTTAATGATGACTAATTTAAGCTTTTTATGACCTAGACAATAAACAGTATGTGTAGCATACTTTTAGGATTATTTCTTAATTTGTGTAAAGGCTATTTTTAGAATGAATAGCTTTTTTTTTAACTATAGAATACAACAAACAACGATAGCGTGCAAAAAATTTCTTACAACTTTAACTCAAACGTAATATTCAACATAAAAATTTACTCTTTCAGTTACACATCACGTAGACACTGTAAAAGGAATATTTGTCTGTATGTCCCTAATAAACTCGGAAACGGCTGGACCGATGTTAATTAAATTTTCAGATAAGCTTTAGATTAACTCAGCATATGTTCCTGTAAAGTTTGGTGGTGATCGAAGCATTTTTTTTAAACTGTTGAGTTGTGTTTCGAGGGGAATTCGAAACCTGCCTGATCTACAGCAACGCGTGACCGGACAGCTTGTATTAAATATGTTATAAGTTAATAACATATCCATTCATATGCAGCCAAAAACGTTAATTCAAAAAAATTTAAAAAACATTCGTAAAATTGATGTCAAAGGTTCTCACGCTTACTTATTTAAAACGTTCGCTAAGGCTCTGGTGACTGCCTAACGAGAGTGTCACGAATCTACTGATCTGATAACAGAAACTGTTACCAGTGGTATTCGACAATAACCCTCAAAGATATCTCAAGAGAAAGAAATCATTTGTGTTACAGGGAAAGAGAAGAAAATAGTCGACAATTGCAGGCAATAATTTGATATAAAAGTTGATTAAATATTGCTTACCTGATACTCTAAGCACTTGCGCCTTGCGCGCTCCATTACTGTGTTTGTCACGTATAAAAACCACTTTCCCAGTGTGCAGATCAGCTTCGTAATTTAATAACGAATTAGTATTAACAACGCCGTAGTTCGAGAAGACGTTTTGTTCATCTACCCACTCGACTAGAAGCCACAGCCTTGGATCCATTTGTTTAATTTGTTATTTTACTAAAAACAGTTCAATTGTAGTAACTTTCATCTATCTTCCTACCACGTTGATGTATAGAAATTAACTGAACGGTACTGTTCGACGTGCGTTGTTACACGCAGGTAGAAATATAAACTACAATAGATATTGGGACGGGGGATATCCGAGTACCGAAGTTTGTCCCCCAAGTAATTAAACAAAAGAATTCGTTACTCATAAAATAACATACACCCTCGGTACTTGTTTGGAATTTCTAAAATTCGCATAGATATTGATAATATAATTTAACACTAATTTTTTCGATGTAGAAACGATTAATCTCGGAAAGTCTTTGTATCAAGCAAATGTGCCAAGCAAATCTATCCTAGAAATTTGTTTTTTGTAAAGTAAGAAGGATAAAATTGGAAAAAACCAAAACATATGGTCTGCTCTATTAACCATAGTATATTATAATATAAATTATAAAGCCACAAACGAAACAATAAATAAATCATGTATATAACATTCTCGTGTCACAATGCTAGGTATACAACCAGGCCACGGCAAGCCATGTTCAAGTTACTGTAGTATTTCTACACAAAACTACTGCATGGTTTTTGATAGAACGCTTTAATTTGTATAATTTATAGAACTAGGCATTACTTTGCTGATATCCATAATACAAAAGTAATAACAAAATTAATTTATAGAATTAGGCGTTACTTTGCGGAGATCCATAATACAAAAGTAATAATAAAATTATTTTGCTATAATCCGCGATACAGTAAATAGAAAATATATATAGTGTTGAATGTATAGTGGACTATCCGTATTTTCATACCTGATACGTGCAGGATTCGTAAAAACACATGCACAAACTTCCACCACTTCCACCACAATACACAAGCACTACATACGTTCACTATCACAAACTCAACAATCGCTTCGCCCCGCAACCGAAGCATCATCAGGAGATAGACTCCACGACAAAATCGCAAAGCTTGCGATTTATATGATTTTTATATAATTACTTTTGCTTTAATTTGTTTCAGCGATGGCGGTGTATATGATACTAACCTTTAATAAAGCGATATTGCTATAATAAAGTATTTTTATAGTGATGCCGTTGTTATGCAGCTGCATATCCGCAAAAAATGAACCCTCTTTTCGTAGAGAAAGATATAAAATATATATTTTTTAATTTTTAATATAACAAACAATACAGTAAGCTTTAAAATAGGACAAAACTATAACTTACAACTGTGACTTAAATTTCTACATCTCCGATAGATAATTTGCATCAGATACTATTATTGAAGCATATATTTTTAATCGTAAACAACTTAAATAAGCGAATAAGCTTTTCGTGCTTAACCTATGTTCATGAAAATTTGCATCTATAAGATTTTTTTGTTAGTTATCACATAAATCTATTACGCGACTTACGATTGGATTAGGGACGCGTAGCTTTGCTCGCTATTATATGCCCTGCGCAAAGCTAGGCAGCTCGCTAGTATTTAATAGAAACTAAGTATAAAATGATAAGCTAACTCGGTACAATACTTCAAGATACCTGTTTGAGCTAAAGCTAGACTATTCATTTTATATTCTATTTATATTCTTGTACCATAGGCATTTCAATCATTTACCATAAGTATTTCTAAACTATTACGTATCAAAATAATCGCTATATAATAGAGTTCAACGCTAATTAGTCAACGCTACAATAAAAAAAATAAGTTTAATAACAGTAACACATTAGAGTTTCTAATACGCCAATGGAATTACTCTCCGCATTAACATTGCGAGTTATTTTTTGGGGTAATGAGAAACTAAAGCGTAAGTTAAAAAAAGAAGGTATTTAAGTAAAAGAATGATGTTAAAAAACAAGTCACAAAATTATATCACAACAAATGTCTCTGTTGACTCATAAATTTGTTTTGGTCCATCGTTTAGTTTTGATAATATAAATTATATTTGTTAAAAACCAATCGATTTCTTCTTTAAAGAACTTAAGAAGGTAACTTGATTTTTTTATTCTTGTGTGTCATTGAAACAAATATGTTGCATATATTTTATATAATATATCTTTAATTACACGTAGTGTTTCTAGCAATACTGACTTTTTTTTCTGTCTGAGTCCGAATCCGAAATTTACGCCCACATTAGGCGTACATTTCTTGTTATAATCCACTTAATTTATTTTTCATATTTACTCTCTATAGGAATAGAAAAAGAATTAACCTAATTAGGATAATTACGTTTCTATAACTTCCAGGTATATATAAACAAGCTAGCAATAAACAATAGATTAACAAAGAACTAGACAGGGCGAAAAATAGCTTATTTACCTGATAAGGAAACAATAGAAGATGGTTTTAACAAATCCCGAAACAAGTTTACTTTGTCAATCCGGCTGCAAAATTGGTCAGTACAAGTTGTGCTATTGAAGCTTTACTTATAAGTGAATCAGGTGTTTGAAGTTTGAATATATTGGTGCTTTTATACGCGTATGTATTAAAAATTATTATGTTGCGAATTATAGTGAATATTTATTGTTATAATCATGTTTTTAACATATGTATTATAGTATATTATATAACATATATAATACTAGTGAAGATGAAATCAACTATATGTCATATGTAAACCTTTTGAGGGTTGTAAAATGGTTTACCAGCGACTGAACGCTCTTGTAGGGAGGAGCAGTTACCCCCTCTTCCTGAATCTCTATTTTCTCTACGCCCATCCGTGTAGAAGCATACGGTCAATCATGCTGTATGTAAAAAACCTTAGATTATTATAAAAAATATATATTATATTTTCCTCTACTTTTTATAGTTTAAAGTTTATCCAACCGACACTGCATCTCACAACGAGCACTGTTAACTCCCAAGGCGTCGTTAATTTAAAAGTTAGCTGTATGAATGTTTTAACTGTATATTATAGTTATGATTTGGTGTTATTTTTTCTTATCTTTAAAGGTATGGTTTAATGCATTATAGAAATCCTTTTCTAAAAATATAAATTTCAACCTTATTACTTGTGTTTCCTTTAATTGAAAGTTTCGTTGGATGAATTTAACATTGTGAAACCCTTTGAGTAACATGACTTTGTATTCTTGTACGACTCCATATAGAAGCCAATACGACCTTGATTGCTTTAGAGATATTGAATAGTCGTTAAGTATTTAGACATCTTCAAAACATACATCTAATTTAAGTAAATAATGACATTTATTTTGGATATTTACATTTAATATATTTTCCAAATGTGTTATATTTAAAAACAAAGTTATCGACAATAATCATTTTTAAATACCACGTTCAATTGCGAAATACCCGGATGTCTAAATCAGGTAAAAAGAAAGCTTAAGACAAAGTCGCAATCGCGATCCAATAGGATAAAGAGAGTAAACAATAGTTTTTACTGACCATTGAGATGGTCCCTACAAGAATACAAAAGGAATATTACTCGAACCAAACTGAACCCAACAAGTGTACCCTATTTAATTTTTATACCTGCAACAGACAATTGAAAAGCGTGGCATTTTTAAAACTTCAACTTGGGTATTGAGAGAAATTATTTGAACGTTAGTTATTTCTTAACCAAGATCAGTATCGGGTAAACAGTGAGCAACACACGAAAAATTTTATTAATTGGCACAGTGAAAAATATTTTAGCGTATGTACTAAACTAATTAAAAGGTATATTTGTATTGCTAGTCCTCTTGGCGATTTATTTAAAGTAAATACAAATAAATTTGCAGTTAAAATGACGACCTTCGCCGTGAAATCGGACTTGGACGCTGCGCAGGCCTTATTGGATTTACAAAGCGAACATCGCGAAACATATCACGGTAACTATGTTTTCTTATATTATATCATACTGTAAAATAGCTTAGAATATCGAATATCGAGTACCAATACTATCAATGTTTTTTTCTTCAGGCGATAGACGAGGTGTGAATGTAGACAACATTGAGTCTTCGGCCGCTATAGCAAAATTTTTAAGCAGCCTTATCGGCACCAGAGTAAGTTTTTTATTTATCAACATTATACTAGCCGTAAAAGCTTGAGGGATTATAACCAAAGCACTAAAAGGTTCCCGTACATAAATATCTTGAGTTTCCTGTAATAATCTAAAGTGCTCTATTCTAGGTAAATGTGTTGCGGAGTAATGAAAGACTAATATTCTGATAAGTAAAGGTTTTAGGTCAACTTCACGTTTAAGCGTTTTGTTTTAAGAAAAATTAATAACTTTCCATAATTGTAAACAAATACAGATCAATATCTAATAATATGTGTAAAGTTTCTTAAACATGTTGATACATTAACATTATAAATTTATTTGATATTAGTGTAAATATTGTATATTTATAGGTGACGCCGCATCCTACTTCAAATACACCAAAATCACAACAATATTTGCCAAAACGCTGGAACGAGTCTGTAAGAGAAAGAACCTCGGCCAAAACTTTCGTCTGTGATCAGGGCACTCAAACCGACTTCGAGTTGTATTTACCAGAAATAGAAAAGATGGAATCTATTATAAAAGAACTCTGCTCTAAAATCGAGGCTCTGGAAACCGAACTTAAAATGAGAAAGCGTGAATCACCAATGAATGCGTCTATTGAACAGATGTCTGAAGTATCAAGCGACGAATTTTCGAGTAGTATTTATTTACGTAAATCTCACAAACGAAAGAGGAGTTTAACGGTTTCTACTGATTTCGTAAGTGTACAAAAGAACTACATATTTCAAATTTGAAAAATTAGGTGTTATATAATATACTTAAATACTTTGTATAAGAAGATAAAAAAAATATATAAAAAGAGATGGTTGGATTGTGTGGGTGACAGTCATGTAAAAAGAGTAGCGCCAGAGTTGACTAATGACATGACAGAATAGTAGAGAAAAACATGTGGCGACCCCAACCAGAGTGGAATAAGGACAGGGGAATGATGATTCAAATACTTTGTATAACATGCTTTATCATTTTTTTATAAATAAATAAATTGCATTCTATATTTTAGAATACTACAGGAGATTACGAGACATCTTATACAAGAGAGAATGACGAGTCTAGAGACCGCCATGTTAAAACTCCAAAAGAATACAAGAGAACTTTAAAACCAAAGAATACAATAAGATATAGTAATGAAATGGTGAGATTTTAAAATATTATTTACACTATTTGTATTGTATTTTTTGCCAATAGATTTAACTTTGCCTAATATAGAAAAATATTTTTCCTTATTAATGGATTTGCCTATACCTTACATGCTGGGCAAAGTTATACCTGTGGGCGAAGTTGGCATATTCTATGGTATATTCAAACCATTTCGAACATAAGTTAATCACAAGAGCATGTTTCATGGAAGAATATTTTATTAAATAAGAAATTAAGCAAAAAATATAATAAATTTTGCAAAAGTCTCTTATTCATAATTTACAAGACGTCGTTATTAACCTGTGTTAAAAGTGCATTGGTTTATTTTTTAATTCATTCTTTCAGGTTTCAATCGGAGACGGCAACGCTGCTGTGCCAGCACGACTTTTAAAACATATGGATTGGACATCTTATACAAATGCTACTCGAAAACTTTTGACCGCAGTATTTTCACGGAAGTAGGTATATTCTTATATAATATCTATTTTTTGGTCCATGAATATCTTCTTTTTTGTACAGTTGCATTTTTATCGCAAAATATAAATAATAAACATATATTTTTTTAATAAATCTAAACGCACATATGTGATACGATATGTTTGTTCATTTTTTTCAAAAGATTAGTGATAAATACGTAAATTAAATTTATTAACTGTATATCAGTTTGTCATAAAGTATAGTTAATAAATTTTATTGATAGCTTATATAAAACTAGGTATCAAATATTCGTTGCAGGATTTTGGCAACTCATTCCCTGACAGGAAAACCTTCACCAGCTTTTCCAGATAAGCCCGCTAAAAAGAAATTGGACCCAGTTCTAGTAAACGATATAGTACAAACAGTAGTAGAAAAATGTTGTGTTCCAGAAAATGTTGTAAGGTAAATTTGTATCCCAAAATTAATTTTTCCAAATTAAGTTTCCACAATATTATTTTGACAAATTACCAAATTAATCTAAAATATTTCAGAACGAGTATAACTACTAAGTGCGCCGATGAAAGCAAAATGTTTCGAACACGAGAACAGAATAAAAAGAAAAGAAAGTCGGTAAAAAAAGAAAATATATCTCCTTCTGATGATTCGAATGACTCCTATTACTCAAGTTAATTGTGACCTGGATTAATTCAGGTAAATTGACAACTTTTATTTTATTTTTTATATAATTTTTTAATATTATTTAGAACGTTAATTCGTTAACTCGTATCCGGCTGAGTAGAAAAACCGCCCTCATTCCTAACCGAGGTGTCGTAAAAGGCGACTAAGATAAGGCGACCCGCCGTGTGGTACCCGGCAGAATAGAATAGACCACTCTCATTTCCTACGGAGGTGTCGTAATAGGCGACTAAGGTAAGTTGGTCAGGCAGGTGGCTGGTAGACTACGTAGCCGAATCATGTGACAACATGTTTATAAAATGTTGTGCCGACCCCACTTAGGATGGGATAAAGGCAGGAGGATGATGAACGAATCAACTTATTTTATCCCTATAATATACACAAGGGATAATTTATAGAATTAGGCGTTACTTTGCGGAGATTCATAATACAAAAGTAACAATAAAATTATTTTGCTATAATCCGCGATACAGTAAATAGAAAATATATGTAGTGTTAAATGTATAGTGGACTATCCGTATTTTCATACCCGATACGTGCAGGTTTCGTAACTCAACAATCGTTTCGCCCCGCAACCGAAGCATCATCAGGAGATAGACTCCACGACAGAATCGCAAAGCAATTGCGATTTTGTCGTTGCGAGTTTGTGATAGTGAACGTGTGTAGTGCTTGTGTATTGTGGTGGAAGGGGTGGAGGTTTGTGCATGTGTTTTTACGAATCCTGCATGTTACGGGTATGAAAAAACGTGATAGTTCACTATACATTTAGCACTATATATATGATTTATAGAAGCAGGCGTTACTTTGCGGAATTCCATATTACAAGCAATATAACAGAACTAACTACTTTGCTATAATCCGCACGGGTTAAGTGAATGCATGCAAAGCCAATGTGTATGAAGCAGGCAAAATCTACGCACCTTATACATGCAGGACCAGCCACCACATGCACCCCAAGGCGCAATTCACCAGCAACAACGAACACAAAAGCAGCACACACACCCACCACCACCCCGGTTTCGCCCCGAAACCGAAGCATCACCAGGAGGATAGGCTTCACGACAAAAATTTTGTCGTGATAATATCACTATATATATTTTCTATTTACTGTATCACGGATTATAGCAAAATAATTTTATTATTACTTTTATAAACAAGGGATTTTATTGTAATAAAACGTGTTTGTTAGTGTTAAGAGTTATAGATATACTCTCTATGAACAATGCTATTCTGATAAGTCAACTTGGTATATATTATACCGACATATTATGACGACGTCCATATATACTAAGATTACTCTCAGTTGAAGTATTGCATTAGACACAAATGAGCAGTATACACTATGGTATATACTATTCATCTTCAATCATTATCGTCATTTTCTCTTTTAGTAATCCGTTGATAATTCCATTACCCGAATCAGTCCAGGGGTATCGAATCTAGCTGCTGGGATATCAAACTACAATGGAAATAAAATACAAACAAATGGCTGTGATGTTATTAATTTCTGTAATGATGTTACGAATTTTATTTATAAATAAACATTGGTGATACTTAAATATAAAATTGGTTTGTTTTATTTATCCATATTAATATTAAAAATGCGTAAGTCTGTGCATCTGGCATCGAGGGTATTTTAACATTGAAGCTGATAATAATATAGTTACAGGTTACATTATTACAGTTAGCAGGTACAGGCTGAGTAGAATAACATCTCCATGGTTTTAACATTGCTGTAGTTGATCACGGACTTTTCATTATAATATATTGAACAGTTGTGTCATTTCTAATTTATTACCATGTACTTGTGTAGCGGGTAATAAATATATAGCTTTCTATTATATATTTTAAGTAAATAAAATATAAATAGTAGTTACTAAAAAATATTTGAAACTTGGAATGAAACCTTTAAAGAAGTATAAGAAACAACTGATTTTGGTCATGATACTCAAAAAAATATATTTTATGATTCTTTAATCATCAGCGCAAGGTGTTGTTTCTATAGTATTTGATCTATGGTTGGGTTCCAAACAGCTAGAAGCCACAGTTGTGAAATCTAAAAAAATATCATCAAGAGAAAAGTCAAGAAGATCTATCTAATTCTAACGTCAAATATCAATCAAAAATCAAAGAAATGGTTAGAGAATTTGTGACCTGTGTTGTGGTAAAAAATGAAACTATGATATATATTGATAAGAATTATGCAATTAAATTATAGTGCGTGATTTCGATCGCGACGTTCACCAAAATATGTCAAACGAACCGGAGTTTTTGATATCAGTACCGAGATCGTGTTTAAATGAATTCTATAGTAAATATCTTAATTTGGTGGAAACTTTTTATTACGTTACGCTCTCTGAAAATAAATGTGCGCAGGCAAGCGAAAAATCTGAATATGTGTATTTTAATGTTATTTTTAATTTAAATCCAGTGGAAAGTAACTTAAATCCAAGAGAACTAATCGACCGGATTCAGGTAAGCTACTATAAATAATTATAATTAAGTATCATGAACTACTTAACGTTATTATATAAATAAATTAAATTGACAAGGAACTATAAAACGATGCAAAAGAAAATTATTAACTACAAATTAACTAAAAGACTTTATTTTGATGTTACTTACAATTATGTCGTTTAAGAAATTTTAGTGTCCCAAGTTTACAAATTCTTTGAATATTCAATTTGCTAGTTTCGTTTATTTCTGAACTTTAGTACATACATTATCATAATAATATCTAGTTAATGTATTGGCATAGACTTCATCTATTGAGATGAAGTCTATGGAGTTTAGAGCTACTGGTTCAATCCCTACATATTATGAAACTTAGATGACTGTCCCCCTCTTCATAGAAATTAAAATGTATTAGTGCTAGTTATGCTTATGAATAAGAGTCTATCAGGTTAGTAGCATGTTATGTTCCTTTAGTTAGATATTAAATGAAGTAACATACTTCGAATTTGTCGTTATTCATAGAGTAGTGAAGGAATTAAGTTAAAATCCCTCAGGACCTTGTATTCCCTTGTATCGCCAAATTGAAATATAATGGGCTAGCACAGAAAATGATATTTAAATGGAAAATTCATGGTGTGTAAAGCCTATGATAAGTGGTGTTACTAGGTATCCAAAGGTCATGGGGCAAAATATAAACTTGGGCTCCAACTAAACTTTAGAAGATCTTTTTTTTGTATTGAGTTAGAATACAAACAAACATTTCTGGAAACAAGTTTATTTTCAAAGAAGTATGTTCAGAATGTGGGAGAAATTCATACAAATTTAATTTATAGTTCATAAATCAGTCAGAGGGTACTGCTCTGTTTAGCCCTCCGGTACTGTCTGCCCTGCCTATGATATGATATTAATTTGTATTTGAATGACTATATTTGTAGCAGAAATGTCATACATTCAAGAGACATAAAAATTAAAGTTTTTATATTTAATTTGGATGTGTTAGTTTCTTAACTCAACCTCTAATTTGCATTTATTATGCATTTCTATTAAATTCCCACACATTAATGAGACAAAGATCTTTAAGCATATCTATTGGACAAATTTATTGTTATTATCATATTTATCTAAGCTTCATTTTTAAAAATAATGTATATGTATATTACTGTTTTTTAATTATTTTTTTATATCCTTTTGTTTTAATATTCAGATTTTTCCTAACACAAAATTAATTTCATAATATATTTTAAAAGTCTGCATTATAACAAAAAATTTATTACAATGGAATCATAAATATTTTTTAATTCATTCATAAATTTCCATATAAAAGACGAATCAGATTATATAAAATAGGTATCCTGATATTAATTATTAGAGAAAATCTTATAATTTTTACATTGTGATTGTGATTCTAAAATTTAATTATTATAATTATGTAATAATATTGATAACTGTGTCTTCTGTGTTCAATCAATCTTAAGTGTTTACTTCTACTTGCAATGTTTACCTTGTTCCAGGCATAAAAACTGGAATTTTTATCCTATATATTTATTACCCCAGTATATAAGTTTATTGTGTTAATTTTAATCAGTACTGGTCCAGCGAACTGATGGTGAAAGTGTAACAGACAGATAGACAAATATACTTTAGCATGAATAATATTATTGTTGAGGTTGTGCTACTGTATTTATTAATATGATATTATCTATTTAATTTAAATCACCTCTTTGGTTTTTAAATTATCATCGATCATCAAAATTAATTAATAAATATATCCAGCATATTGATTTCAGAGCAATTTAAAAATTAAACGTAATAATTTCAAATCAAAATCAAATCAAACAGCATTTATTTACATATAACACTTTCATGCACACAAACAATTAAATATCATAACAAAGAGAAAAAAAGTAATAAACAATAAAAATAAAATTAAAAATAAATAAGTAAATAAATAAATTTAAAAGAAATAAGAAAGTTAAATTAAAAGGGGGGGTAGAATATTCAAAAACATACAAAAATAACTATAAAGATACGTGTCCCGCCCCTATTATTCATGCATGGAAGTGTGACATGCAAAACGGTATGTCACTCAGCTTTTGCTAAGGCTAAACCTTGGCACTGATTTTCAGTGACATCCTACCGTTTCTGGACGACAGTGACAACTGGATTAGATTATAAAACACGATACCTATTATATAAAACTAACTATTTCTATCATATATTCTAGACTCTTTGACTGGCCCGTTGGCGTTGTGGGTAGTGACTCTGCCTTCAGCTCTGCGGGTCGCGGGTTCGATTCCCGCCGAGGGCCAACATTTTCTATAATCAAATTGTTGATTCTTCGAGCCTGGGTGTGTATTTGTATTTAAGTATGTATTTAAACTTATATATGTAGTATATCTACCAGTTGTCCGTCACCCATAACACAAGTATTAAGTTACTTACTTTGGGGACGGATGACCGTGTGTGTAAATGTCCCATATATTTATTTATTTATTTATTTATTTATTCTAATTTGTGGATGAATATAAACAAGTTATGTAAAGCATGCTCTAATTTCGTGGAACATCCAGTATTTGCGGATTTGACATATTAAGTGATGCGCCTCCCGCAAGTTATGTGCGGCGTCAGTGACAGAGGTCGGCCGTGCGCTTGACGCTTGTTTGGGGGCCGCCCGCTGCACTGTGGGCGCGCAACCCGGATCTCGCGTGCCCCGCTTCCCCTTCACTCAACGGGCCCATGCGTGGAGGTGTGCGTATGCGCCCAGCTCACGATCGCTATCCGCCTCGCTTGCTAGTCTTGTCGCGATACACGCCGCAATCGCGCGTCATGCCATGCGCCCGCGTCGAGCGCGCACAGTAACTCGCATTTATTATGTACGCGATTGACAACTCCCAGGTGAGCGCGCATCTATCGTTATATCCCTACTGAGCGTACGATTTCACGTCGCGGATGTTCCGCGTAACGTATGTATTTCGCGAAATTATGTACGCAACGTCGAATTGTAATGATGTTCATTCACGACCGTACGATTTAACGATCCCGGAAGTAGAGCCGGTTCGTTAACGTCATCTAGGTATGCTAATTAATCGACGTTGTTCAAATATTGATAAATACATAAGGTGTATGTGTATTACATCTTATGGGACTGGATTCACGTTTTGGTAAGTAAAATGTAAAAAAAATAGCTTTACGAATATAATGAAATCGTGATTGGTAAACGTTTTCACCAAAATTTGTATTCCTGTAGCCATCACGTAATAGTTGTATGGTGACGTTATGTCACTCAAGTTTATCGTTTATTACAACTCTGATGGTGTGTAACTACGTATTTTGATTACCAAATTTTATTTTCATTGAAAATATATGAATAAACATTCTGGTAATATCTAATAACTAGACAAAATTTTCGTCCTGTCAGAGAGACAGGGATACGAAGTTTATAATTTTGAACTTAGACATTGGTTCAAAATATTTTACAAAGTTTATTATAAAAGTTTTCCATTATGCACTTGAAAAGTAAGTAAAAAGGAGTAAAAAAGTAATTTAAAAGAAAATTCGAGATTTTAAAATTACCTAATTTCTTATATCTAAAATTAACGTTAATTAATGGGACTTGTTCCCTACTGCTCTTAAAACTAATTTTATACTCAGTCTAAGAAAACTTACCTAAATCATGAAATTTCTACTGTACTATTTTTACTCTACTGGGACTATTTACTTGACTTACTGCTTGGTTTTTGCCGACTAATCTTCCTGTCTTTTTTAAACAATGAACGTTGTCTGCCTTACTGCTAAAAATGCATTATTTCTATAACACACAACCTTGTGATATAGGACACAATATTATCTCTTTTTCTCTTTTAAAGTAATAAATGTGTCCAAAAGAGTTTTAAATATTTAAGTGGATATATGAGTAGAGGGAGTTCGAAAAGATGGATTGTGTGAAGTATGATATGCTTGTAGCAGCTCCTTGAAAAACTTTTTGAGTTCATCTGAGCTGAGTTTTCTTTAGGTATAGAACCCAAAACGATTGGCCACATATGTTCATAAAATTATTTCCATATTTCGCCACAAAATCTTAACAATAAGATAACGAAATTAAACGTAGGTATACATATATTATACATTGTTAAAAACACGTAGGTTTTGAAACAATAGTTGTTGCGAAACCATTATCCGCATGTCATTGTGATCCCACTGTGATACCGGTCTTTTGTCATCACAGCTACTGTAACCTATTTTATTGTATTACAAGTAATTAATTAATTCCAGTTCGTATTGATGAAACATTGATAAATAAACAATAGTTACTACAGCTATATCCATACTCATATTATAAATGCGAAATTAATTTCGTCTGTTTGTTATGCTATTACGACTAATCGGTTGGACCAATATTGATATATAGGATGAAAATTTCTCAATTTGTTTTCGGGAACAGAAAAAAATAGATATATTGCATTATTTACGGTACTTAAACGCTTAAGTTGGCGCGGGTGTTAATAGTTAATATTATGAATGCGAATGGATTTATTTAGTCGTTCTGTAATTCTCTGTTGCCTAAAGAAAAACGGGATTTTTGCTAGTCTTATATGTTATCCCGGTGTAGGTAATATTAATTGTGCCAGATAACATTTCTTATTTATTTTATGAATGGAAATTTTAATATTTAAGTTTTATTATTTTCCTTAAAAATAAATAAATCATCAATCAACGCTGGTCCAGCAGTTTGGCCGTGTAGCCGTAACAGACAGCATTTATATATTATTAATATGGATTTATATTAGTTGTCTGTGCACGTACGTTTGACAGTTGGTCAGAAGTTGGATATTACTTGGGACTTTCACTCTGTCGCAGCAATTTATATTCACTCGTTATCCACATCCGATCACGGATTCGAATCTAATGGATTGACTTAACATAGTTCTTATACTATGTCCATTTCAATGTCTTAAATTACTTTATACTACCGGTCACCAGGCCTACCATGAACTCTTATTGCGACTCAATTGAAGACGTAAACTAAATTGTTTTGCTAAATTGTTTCACTTTAGTCGTTGCCGAATGAGCGTTCGGAATGCGTCCTAAAACATTCGAGTAAAAGAGACAGAGTTATCTATAGTTCATATGACGTTGTCCTATTCAAACACACTTCATGGTACGAAAAAAAGCGGTTGGGTTTAGGTACTGACTTTGAATTGAATCGTTTTCTTTAAGTTCATGGTAGGCCTACAGGTCACGCGTTGCAGTGACAAGGTCTGGTTTCATTTTACCATCATTCTCCTGCACTCATACTCTAAGTGCGGTCAGCACATCCAGCACAGCGGATTTTCTCTTCCATTCTCTACTATCATTCGTTAATTCTGGTCCTACTACTTTTATATTCATGTCATACTTCACGCAATCCAACTATCGCTTTTTAGACCTCCCTCTAGTCACTTATACACCCACATTCATACTAAACCCTTGGTCACATGATTTTCATCCCTCCCTATTATATATCCATCGTAATGTTGCTCTTCACGTCTTTTCATTAATGGTCACAATTTTGACACTTCTACTACTCTGATCGCTGGAATTTCATTAGAATGGGTCCAATCGTTTTCGAGCCTATAAGGAATATACATATAGTACGCGGCAATAAATAATGCACACCGAGGATTAGAGAGAAATCGGCTAGATTTTGCTTCATAGAGCATTGTCTCTGTCAACTGTCACTATAGCTGTCACTGTAAGTGACAGTGACAGCGCTCTACGAAACCGAACTGTTTCGTTCTAAACATCGATGTGCATTATTTAATGCCGGTTACTATACATACTGTTCCTTTCATATTATTATATAGATTTGATATATTCTTTTTACGACTTAATAAAATGTCTATAATAAAATGTTCATAAAAGCAAGTACATAAAATTATATACAATTTACATTTCAGTATCTTAAATTATTTATTTTATATCTCCTTTTTACTGCGCTATATCTTTCCTTTAACAGTAATATTAAAATCTCCAAAGTATAATAAAAATAAGTACTTATATAAAATTAAATGTTAAACTATGGTAAAGTAATGAAAATATTATCTAGCTATAATGTGGGTGTATATGTAATGCTAAATGTATAGCGTACTATCCGTTTTCATTCCTGGTACATCACCACCGATAACACAACAATACACAGGCACTGCACACATTCACTACCGCAATTTGAACAATAGTTTCACCACGTAACCTAAGCATCGTCAGGAAATTTACAATGACATAACATAACATCCCATCTTTATGCCCGGTAGTCACTAAAGCGGAGAGGAGAGATGCGTTTTGAATACCAATCAAATATCGTCATTGAAGCTAAACGGATAGATGTGGAAATCACGATATCTGATTGTTGTTCAACTCTCTACTCTCCGCTTTGGTGGAAACTGGACCTTATGTCACATAATATAGCTAGTAGCTACCCTTACTACGGTCACCATAATCTATTATCACTTTCTATGGAATGATATTAAGTTTAACTTCACGCCGTTGGGAGTTTGATGAACGAGTGATGTGATATGATGATCGATGTAAAAAAAAAACTGGGACCTCGTTTTTTCCGGCGAAGACGCTGTGTATGTGTAATCCGTGTTTGCGATCGTTATTTCATCGTCAGGATCATACAGAACGCTTTTTGGACCGAAAATATGGGCGGAAGCCATTGTTATAAGTGGGTTCTGGTGTACATCAGCTTAGTCGAAGTATCACTTCGGTAAACGCTTAAAGAGATGTGTAATAGGGGGATATTCGAGGTCTCAGTGGAGGTCAACGTTCTACATGAACCACGGACGACCAGTGGCTATCCACATTTATCGGTTCTGCAGTTTTTGGATACCTAGTATCACTAGAAAAAAGGGAAAAAAATTATCTGTCAAAGGGATAAGTTGACCTTTGTACACTTTTTTTATTAATGTTTTTTATGGTACATAAATAAACAAATAAATAAATAAAAAATGACTCGTAAGTTAAATTGACCTAGAAAAGTTTACAACGCTTATAAAATGCTAGATATACTAAGCGCCCAATATAGCCGGATACGTAATTTTCTCTAGTTGGAGGCAATTGCCGTTTGAAAAGTAGCTCATGAATATGCAAATTTGCCGTTTTAAAGCTTTATGGTCAGTTTAATTAATGAACCACTTCACCTCATGTTTCAGTATTGTGGTCGAGGTAGTCGATCTATGAATTCAAGGAAGACTTCATTTAGCCAATTTTAGTTTGCGTTCGTTTTTTTTGTGTTAGTAATTGAGGCTTAATTTATGACGAATTATTTCATTAAAGAATGTTGAATGTTATTGTAAATTAATTAAACTAAATAGTTTCTTAAATTTAGTCTTTTCTTATTTATTATTTATTCTTTTCGATTTATTATTACCATAAATAGTATTACTAAATTCAACTAGTCGATATTGCGTGATGGAAAGTATTGAAAGCGCTTTTGAGTTCGAGAGTGCGAACCGGAATAAGGATTGAATATAAATCTAAAGGTAAATCAATATCGTAAGTAAATATTTTGTTACAGCAATAGTAATAAAAGAGTCGGTTACAGAGGGCGGTATTACTTGAAACTTAGTGAAGAGGGTTGGAACTAAGAAGTACCACGTTACTCCAATGCAGATTGGTAGGTTACACATATCCCCCGAATTCCCTAGAAATATACAGGTCAGAAGCAGTCCCTCCAGAGTTCTGGAGGCTAAAAGCACTGCCCCATCTAGCCCTCCGATAGCTATGCCACTAAGTGATATAACAGATCTATAAGAATATTCTTAAGTTTTCTCATAAGGATTCTTCACATCCGCGTTCAGAAAGATCAAACTATGTGTTTTATCTATGTGTTTATTTCCAATCTACAAACGGATAGCAACAATTTGTGACGAAAAGAACAAACGATCGTTGCGATAAAGTGGCGTGCGGTAACCTTCTAATATTTGTTGGAACGTATAAGGTGTATCCGGTACGATAGTTAACTCTGATGTAATGAATGTCAGTTCGAGCGGTGATTTGATACAGGTATTCCTTTGCTTCTAATATTTTATAATATTTAGATAATATACCCGAGTTCTATTATGTACACAATCAATCAATAGTAATCGCTAGATTGATATTGATACATCATAAGTTTGTATTGCGGGTGTTTGACGTTAGCGTTCAGTGAAACACTCAGAAACGATCTGTCCAGTACAGGTCCGACGATGTTGTTTAGTATAAAGTAGATAATTTATAGAATTAGGCGTTACTTTACTTAATATGTTTCTAGGAATTCTGCATGTATCAGGTATGAGAACGGATAGTACACTGTACATTTAGCATTACATATATATTATTTTATAGCGTAGAATAGACCACCCTCATTTCTTACCTAGGTGTAGTAAAAGGCGACTAAGGTAAGTTGACGTCAGGCAGGCGGCCGGTCTTAAAATACGTAGCCAAATCATCTGACAACATGTTTGTAACGTGTTGTGTCGACCCCGCTTAGAGTGGGATAAGGGCAGGAGGATTATGATATATTTTTTTATAGCAAAAAATATTTTCATTACTTGAGTACAAACTAGACGGTAACATTATTTTGTTAGCCAAATGATTATGAAGAAGAAATGCTAAATATTGGAATACCATCTAGATCCATACCATCCCATGCCAGCTTGGGTTACCGTTGATATAATGCCATCATCTGACATTCCTTCAAGCAACTAAGCCAACCAACCATATCACTTCCTGACAAAGTCCACTCCACTAATTTTCATCAATATTGAGATTTGAATACTTTGAAGAAAATCTTTCTTTATCTAGGGTTAGGCTACGTAAAATAATTTTGCTATGCAAACGAACTTGCAAGTACCAGTTATTTAGATATTAAAAGTAAGTACCTATTTATACAGAGCTATTTATCAACAGCCACTTATATCCTCTTTTCACTTGCGATAAATCAAAGTAGAGTAGGTTATTTGAATTGGTTTGCGTCATTTAAACTAACCGACGACGTTATATTTTGCCTATTCTCAGAAGATTTAATCCTGTTGACATAGTTCGTGTATTATATCTAGACGGGAATGCTTTGTTTTTAGATTAAACATTTTTATTATGATATGGTTTTGGAAAATTTCGGTCAGAAAGTGGTCCTATTCCTGTACTACTTCCTAGATGAGTTTGTATTGTATAAGATGATTCTGGTCTGATAGTGTAACTTTTTCTTTTGATATTTGAGATGAATTTGTTTTAGAAAATTTTAGTCAGTATATTGTAATATTCTAGACAAGTGTTTGTCAGATTTCGATCTTACAATAGTGTCTGATTTCTTATACTTTTCTAGATGAAAGTGTTTGTCTGAAGTGAAGTGATTGGGATTTTCAAATTCAAAATATTATTTATTCTAATAAACTTTTAAAAAAGTGCTATTGAATCGTCAACTTTGCTGCTGGTTCGGAAAGCTGTTCCTACCTTTCAGCTTTCCGCTGTTCCTACCGAGAAGAGCCAGCAAGAAACTCGGCGATTGCTTTTTTAAAAATATATGTCTGATAACTAGTTATATTTAGTTATTGCTATAGTGCGCAGGTTCAAAGAGTATATCCACGCATTCTTATCATCCATGTAATCTTCAACAGTATAGAGTAGGCTTTCTGTAAAAAGAGGCTGATACAGAAAGCCTACTATACTGTTGAAGATTACTTAGATGATAAGGATGTGTGGATATAGGTGCACTTCTACCCTGTACAAGACAGTAATAAATAAATGTAACTAGTTCTAAGATTTATATTTTAAAAAGAGCAACCGCCGAGTTTCTTGCTGGCTCTTCTCGGTAGGAAAATCTTTCCGAACCAGCAGTAAAGTTGACGATTCAAAAGCACTTGTTTACAAGTTTACTTGAATAAAGAATATTTGAATTTGAATTTGAATTTGTATCAGCTTCCTTTTAACACCTTGTTTTTAAGCTGCTGTAATGGCAAAGTTAAAATCAATTATCGATTAGAATTATTTAGTGCGATAGTTCAATTCTAGTTTCTTTCTACTATATACAAAGAGATAATTAAATTAAGTGTTCTGTCTTGGTCTCACAGACTGATTTATAATGCCGTTAAATTTTGTAAGACTCTAAAATTTTACACCATTACCCTAATTTAGACGCGTCTGAACTCGTAAGATAAATTATTAAATTAACATACATTTTCATTTGAAATATCAAAATAATCTCATTGATATTTGCACGAGAGAGAGGCCACCTGATGAATGACGTCATCAATAATTTTTGATAAATTATTCATGAGGTTGTGGGCCTCACTCAGCGTGTGTTTTATGATATGATGGGATTAATAATTTATTTTTAATGTATGTTTAATAAATGTTTGTAGAGTTGAGATATCACTGAATAATACTTGAAATTTCTCTAATAATATAATTTCATTAAAACAATAGTTCATAATGTGCGCACTTCAATTATAAGTTGTACCCGCTATTTGGTGCGCGTCAACTTAAATGTTAAATTAGCCCAATTGTGTACCGTAAATATAGGCGTCCATAAACTGTCCTATATGACCCTGACGATCAAATAACGATCGCAAACACAGAAACACGTAATACACACACACAGCGTCTTTGCTGGCGAAGACGAGATCCTAGTTTCTGACGTCGGTCGGTCGTGGCTTCTCACCACCTTCCGACGTCGCAATGACTAATCAAAGTCATACCATCAGCTCCCCACAACGCGTCGCCCTAAGTCGTGATCCGGCCTCACAGGAGGCACCCTTAGGACGACGTGCCCTGATGCTAGTAGAGCTTCTGCGCTCTACTCCCTGCATTTCGCAACCTTGGCGATACTTCTGCGCTCGCCCGTCCGGCCCGGTGACGCTGTAAAAGCCGTTAGGGCTAACAGCATACAGTCAGTTCGAAAAAAAATCAATTATGTACTCTGATTTTAACTTGTCGCTGAAGGAATAACAGAAATTTTTAATATGTTACGGAAAACATAACAAATACATATATAAGCTTCAAATGTATCAAAACTTCATCAATGTTGCTCCATAGACGATCTGATGAGATTAAAAAACTGGATAAATCGAAAATATTTATTTGATTACATTGACGGGCAAACATACTTTCGTATCGAATAGGCAACAATGCAACCTTTAAATAAATAAGTCGTTGAACAGCATTCAGTCAATAACGATTAAAGATATCAAAAGAAAAGAGCGTTGCATTCTATAATGTGTACGTTGTGATTAGGGTTGGTACCATTTGAAAAAAAACTCTAAATATATAGTCTATATCAAATTTAGTAGTGTACCTAAGTTCGTACATTTTTTGTTTTCTTCAACGTGTATTACTAAATTTAAAGGGACTCGAAATCCCTGTGAGAGTCACATCAGATTAATATGGTACGTTTGTAATTCGTTAAATTTTTTATATATATATTTTTTTCGTAAACAGCACAACGTTATCTTTAAGCAGATATAGACCCAAAATTTTAAATAAATGAAAATTTCTAATAAATGACGGCGAAATGTGTATTAGTAGATGTTAACTGCATGCTACAACGATTTTATTGGTTGTATTCCAATCTTTTTTACTGTGAGTGATTACGGTTTTTGCAGCTTTTGTATTTTGTTACCAATGAAGACAAAACGAATCTTATAGTAAGTACTCTACAGTGATCTTATATAAACCAGTTTCTTACAGTTTCTTGTCATTATTTATGAACTAGTCGTACGCGCAAATTCGTTTGCGCCAATTGAAACGTTTAAGTACACTGCAGAACGCGGTATGTGTTATTTTCCTGTTTCAAAACGAAAAGCGGAATCTTTTAATCCTATATGTTAACCTGATATATAAGTTTTAATTACAGCGGTACAGCGGATTAGCTGTGAAAGCGTAACAGACAGATAGACTTTCGTATTTATTATATTAGTATAGGTAGAATAAATTCAGTAATGATATTTTACATGAATAATCTATAGGTAACAACCCGAGCCGTAATTATTAGCAATTTCTCAATTTAAACTATCGTGAGTAGTATTCATAGTTTATTTATAATTATTTAGATCACCAACAAAATACACATTTAACGTTAACATTGAACAACTCAAAATCAGTAGTATTTTAATTATAGGTGATAACAACTTTCAAAATTAAGTTTAGAAAACTGAAAGGTACAAAGCTTATCTTATCGTTAAATTACACAAAAAAGTAAAAGTAAAAGATTAATACCAAAAAATATATATATCACAGCTTCTGCCTATAAAGTACAAACAAGAGTTCAAGATCAGCACTTATCACTTACAGCCCGAACTAAAGTAGCTTTTTTTAAATACGCTTAAGCTATCGTGGAAAATATCCACTTTATGGTTACTGCACATGGTACTATGAATTCGCATAACACGAT
This sequence comes from Morpho deidamia, assembly GCA_947086505.1. NCBI lineage: Eukaryota > Metazoa > Arthropoda > Insecta > Lepidoptera > Nymphalidae > Morpho > Morpho deidamia. The sequence continues at coordinate 11,430,787 of CAMTZC010000026.1, read as the reverse complement.
TAAGAGGTGAGTTTTGACTGAAATATATAGACACCGGCTATACTCACAAGTTTAGTCTAGTCGGGCTAACCCGATAAAATTAGACGTAAGTATAGGCATCTAATAATGCACATCGATGTTTAGAACGAAGCAGCCGGCCAGTTCGGTTTCTTAGAGCGCTGTCACTGTCATTCAGATAGTATATGACGTTTCGCCGGTGTCTATATTAACTAGGTGACAACCCCGTTGACAACCCTACCTCTAATGTGTAGCGTACGCTCGCATCCTGTTCGACGGTGACGAAACATCGCATGAGCCGACGTCGCCTATATGCCCCTACCCCATTGGTCGCTCTTATCTCAACGAGAACCGCGCGGTAGAATTTCTCCAATGGTAAACGGAACTATTTGTATCCGATATGAAATCTATATATGGACTTATAGCTTTATTGCGACAAAGGCGAACATCGCTCGTCGTACGCCGGTACGGTGAGTTGAGCCATCCGGCTTTGTTGGGTAACAGTGTTTGGCTTATCTGGATCACGCCACCGCAAATATTCGTAATGATCCGATAAACAATGATGACTGGTACTTTAAGATTTAATTCTTCTAATCTATACTATAAAAGTTAAGTGCACGCTTTTTCAATATTAATGTTTGAATATAAGTATGATTTTGGACAGTGTATTTTTTTTATAGTATACACAGATGAGCTGTGATAGCCCAGCGGTAAGACCGTGCGACACTTTCAAGGGAAACACGAGTTTAATCCTGGACAGGCACCAATGAGTCTATTAAAACTCATGCGTCTAATTGATAACTGCATTTAATCACACGGTTTTCGGCGAAGGAAAACATCGTGAGGGAACCTGCATATCTCTAGATATTTCTGGAGATATGTGTAACCTACCAATCCGCATTGGAGCAGCGTGGTAGGTCTTAAGCTCCAACCCCCCTTCTCTCCAGAAATGGAGAGCGGAGACCTATTCCCAGCAGTGGGATTGTAACAGGCCGCTACTTTACTACTTTACTTTTTTTTACTCAGATTACTAGCACTGTAAATAGCTATTGTGATTTTATGAGAAGAACATTAATATAAGAAGTTAGTTGCCAAAAAAAAAATTAGTAGTTTTCAAATGTCAAAGTAAAGTATAGTAAACTGCTACTATTCCACTGCTGGGCATAGGCTCTCCTCTTTTTGGGGTTGGAGCTTAGACTCACCACGCTGCTTTTAATGCGGATTGGTAGGTTACACCTATCCCGACAATTCTCTAATTCTTATCTCTTCCCGGTTTCCTCACGGTGTTTTCTTTCACCTGAAATACTAGAGTACTTTTAATCGTGCTTAAAGTATTTTTAACTCTACTGATTTTATTGTCACTCTTGCAAATAAGGGTCCTAGATTTATTAATTTATGTTTTCAAATCTAACATGATAGTTTCTCAACTTTTCAAATACTAACCTAAAACTGCGTGACTTTTGACGGATAGAGCAGTGTGTTACCTTAGGACATTCATCATTTTCTTAGAATACTCGCGGCATATGTAATGTAATCAAAACAAGATTTGATACGAGGTTATTCACAATCATACACGTCGTTCATTTTTGTGACGTAACGGTACCAATTAATTCTTAGTCTTGAAATCGATTCAATCAATATGTTGTGAACATAGAGTTTTTATAATACAGTAGGAGAGAAAAGGCATGGCTGTAAGTGAGAGTGTGATAATAATGAGAGGCAAGATGAAACTCTTGTATCGAATCTTTCACACATAAAAAAGAGAGAAAGATAGATACACTCTCATTTGCTTTCCCTTTATTGTAATAGGACACACTTTAGCCTGGCTTTTCTACTGTAGTATAATAATAATATAATAATATATAGTTGTGAATAAGTAAATAATCAGTATCTTTACTATTGCTAAATATTGACACATTGATATGTTAATTATGACGTGTCAATTTACCTATCAGTTATATTACAGTCGAGAGCAAATTTGACATAAATTAAGAAGAGTCTAAATTAGTTATCACAGCGACATACGTTCCAATTTAGCGGACCTAGTTTTTACATGCCTAAGTACACAATTCATCTCGACAAAGCATCATCATCTAATCCAAAATTCCTCAATGCCTCAACGTTAATGTAACCAGTGATATCCTAGTCTTCTAAGTCTGGAAAATATCTATGAGTTACTTAATTTTTAAAAGCTTTAATTAAAGTGGTAAAAGATGCAGTTACTATCTTTTGGTAGTGATGTCATCCGTAAATATTCCTGTGTCAAGGACCAAGCTCAAAAGTGGTAAAAAGTGGCTATGGGCGGGTACATAAATTATATAACTACATAGAAAGTAACACTGTTACAACAATAAGTTAAATCCTACATAGATGTTTCTGTTCGGAAAGCCTTTCGCTTTAAGTTGCATAGCCCTGCGACGAAGACCTCCCTTGAAGCCAATCTCTTTTAAACTAGATAACTATCGATTAAGCTATGTAGTCCGTGCGACTATTTCGAGGAAGTCACGGGTTCAAACCCCGAACAAGCACCAATGAGTTTTTATGTTAAAAACTTTGTGTCTAATAGATATTTTCAATTTATTGCACGAGCTTTGCAAGAAAAAGCAAAACATCGTGAGAAAACCTACATATCTCAAGAGAATTCTGGGAATATTTTTAATCTACCAGTCAGTGTTAGAGCAGCGTGGTAGATTAAAAATATTTTAGCTCCAACCGTTTTCTTTAAAAAAGAAGGCCTATGCCCAGCAGTGGGATACTAAGAAACCGTTACTTTAAGCTATAAACACCGATAATATTTTTCGAAGCCCAAAGTTGAGTTCCGATATATTGTTGATGTTATTTATATGTATGGTCAATTAATAAAGCCGATAAGCGTAAATGTAATTTCGCATTTGTTTCGTTTGCTAAATGGCGTGTACAATGTTCCTTGAGACGTAATTACGTCGAATACAAATCAAAATAGATTACAATAGACGTCAGTGAGATGGAATGACGTATGTTAGATAACCTATGTTTCTGCGAGCCTGTAAACATTTGTATGTCAATAAAATGCTGATTGATTCATTAAGTTTAATGATTGTGTACCATTTATTAATATAAAGTAACAATTTCTTATTGTTCCGCTGTTCCGAAGCTTCCTCTATCCATTTTTAGAGAGAAGGGTATTTTTATTGTTTAATAGGCGGGTGCTTCACTGCAAACCTGCCTCTGGTGAACGATGTTACAGTCTAAGGTGGAATGCGCATACTTATAAGACGCATAAAAAAATTACTAAAATTCTAATTATAAGAGTTAAGACTTCCTTTGCCTTAATCATTAATAAGTCACAGGGCCAAACTTTTAATTTATAAAAATAAATCTATAGTCCGACTTAGTAGACTTTCCGCCACGAGATCGGTATGTACGCGAGTGAAACCGTGGGGCATTGCAAGTTATATTATATTGAATTATAATGAAGGGCGTTATGTTTTTTCTTAAAATTCGTATAGTTAAATCAAGTTGATATTGTGTTATATTTATTTTCGTTAGAATATTTAAAATCTTTTTTTCTCTCTAATAATTTCATTCTTTCCGAAAGTAAAAATTCTAGATCCGCCGTGTGGTATCCGGCAGTATAGAATAGACCACCCTCAACTTTTACCGAGGTGTCGTAAGAGGCGACTAAGGTATGTGCCGTGTGGTATCCGGCTGCATAGAATAGACCACCCTCATTTCTTACCGAGGTGTCGTAAAAGGCGACTAAGGTAAGTTGACGTCAGGCAGACGGCCAGTCGTAGCCAAATCATATGACAACATGTTTGTAACATGTTGTGCCGACCACACTTAGAGTGGGATAAGGGCAGGAGAATGAATGATGATGGATGATATAGTCGATGCACCTTTGTCGATGTATTTTCGATTGCCGCTTCAACGTATACGCCCAATTGAGTTTATTGAAAAGACGGTAATAATAATAAAGTCGAATTTGAAAATAATAATCAACCGTAGGAGTACGGAGACTTTGGGAATACTTTTTATTTTCACTTAAACGGGTTTATGATGAGTTACTTTTTATATTACTAAACAAGAATGTATAATAGTTTGCAATAAATGTTTTTTTTTTTCGTTTTGTTTTACGTTGCTTTGAATCCGGGATATATGTAGATTAACTCATCGTTTTTATTGTGACTTGTTAGTAACTGCGTAATACCCACGTAAAATCGTCTTGTTTATTCGACTTCTAGAACTCCTTGAAATTTTACAACTCCTACTACTTTAGTATTAAATCAGTCCGCATTAAAATCGTTTATTTTCTTGTTTACAGTCGGTGTTGTCATTTTTGATGTGGCGTCATTCTTAAATCAGGTGTAACTTTCTCGTTGAGTTAACACTAAGGTTGAAAATTCACGTAACTATGTCGAAGAGATAACCGCAATGTCGATTACGTAATTCATAGAAATCGGTAAAATCACTACTATAATCCGTGATATATCTGCAATTGTCCAGCAGCATGAAAAAGGTCGTGTTGCTTTTCTGAGTTTTTTTGGTACATCATTAGATATTTTAATAGCTCGATGATATTCTCCGATCTTTTCTCTTCTTTCTCAGAGGATTTTTGTATTGTGGTGTATATCCGATTTCACAGTCTATGATAAAAATGGGTCTTAAATAAATGTATACTGAGTTCAGGAAAATCGTAGTGAAAAACGGAAAGAAAAGTTCAGAAGATATATTAATGCTAAGTTTTGCTATTAACTTCAGAAAGTTAAGAGTTTGGTTGGAGTATGGTCATTGGAAGTTTCTGTTAAATCATTTATCACCATTGAACAATTATTATACTAACCAGTTATTCTTTTTTTTTACTCAGACTCTTTGGTTTATCACTTTACTTAATTTACTTACTCAGCTGAAAGACCTCGTTTACAGTGAATCTAATGTAAACGTAGCGATTTATTCTTTATCCTTCAAACGTTACAGCTTAAAATGGACCTTAACAGAATGTTTACACAATACAGCGTATTACCACTTGTACAATTAACTTATGGCCTCCGAAATAAAACTGGGTCGCCAAGAAATCAAGGTAATTCAATGTTTTGTCGTTGCGATTTTTTTTCGGCAGTTTTTTTCATTCACGTTCATTCCGTTCGATTTGTCCTCCTAAGGACTTGATTGATATACGATAACGAGATATAAAAAAAAAATAGATCTCACTGTAGATAAATCAACTGTTTATTACCAACCAAATCCAGAATCAGAATCTGAATGCCCTTCATTTAAAAACAGTGGAAAAAATATGACGGAAGCCATTACAAAATTTGGCGACCTAGTCAAAACTTTGCAGTATTTTATTAACCAAAAAAATAACATAACATTTAACTTTTACTGCGAAAGCGTCTAATGATTTAGGTGCAAAAAATATACATTTAAAGAAACATTCCTATAATTTCTGGGACCTTAGATATTCAAGAGCTGGGATAGCCCACCGGTGAGACCGTGTGACTGTCTAGAGACGATCTCATGATCGTTCAAGGCCGTAGTTGATAATTGCAATTTACCACGCGCCTTTCGGTGAAGGAAAACATCTTGAGGAAACCTGCATATCTCTAGCGAATTCTATGACTATGTGTAACCTACCAATCTGGATTTGAGCAGCATGGCGGATATTAACTCCAATCCTTCTCTCCAAAAAATAGAGAGAGGAGGCCTATGCCCAACTGTGGGATAGTAATAGGCTAGTAAAGTAAAGTAACGACTTTACTTTACTAGATATTCGAAGCTGAAGTTATACAAAAAAAAACTTAGGTCAGATTTGACTTAAAGCATGCATCAAAATAGATTCTTGATAAGTAATAGATTGTTTTTAGATATAATGACATGTTAAAAAACAATATCCGAAAAAACAAGTTTGATCGATACACAACTCATTGATTATAATTGATATAATGAATTCAGTAATATTATCCGAACATCCGCAAAGATCGTTACTTAACTCTAAGGTTCGGTAACCACCGCAGCGGATAGGAGAGACGAGGAAATGTGAACTGTACGTAGCTGAGATATGAGTTGTGAGAGCTCCCAATCAGTCAAGTGCTGCCTATGAAAGAAAGTTATGTAGTTCTAAAAGTTATATTGTACAGACACTATAACAGAACTACTTTGCTATAATCCGCGTGGGTAAAGCGAATGCATGCAATGCTAAGTCTATTAGGCAGGCAAAATTCACGTACCTTACACATGCAGGACAAGTCATCACATGTATCCCACCAGCAACGATGCACACAAGCAATACACAACCACCACCAAATTCTCTACGATTGTTTCGCCCCGAAACAGAAGCATCAGACGGATAAGCTCCTCGGCAAAATTGTAATGCCTTTACGATTTTATGGCATTACGTGAATTTTGCCTGCTTAATGCACTTATCATTACATGCATTCGCTTAACCCACGCGGATTATAGCAAAGAGTTCTGGTATAGTTTTTGTAATATGGAATTCCGCAAAGTAACGCCTGCAGGCCTACCATGAACTCTTATTGCGACTAAATGAAGACGTAAACGAAATGGTTTTGCTTTTTCATACCATGACGTCGTTCGGAATTCGTCCTAAGTACTTGTGAGTAAAAGAGACAGAGTTATCTATAGTTCATATAACGTTATCCTTTTCAAACATTACGACCCCAATGCAATTCACACTTCATGGTATGAAAAGAAAGCGCTTCACGGTCGTCGTTTACGTCTTCAATTGAGTCGCAAAAAGAGTTCATGGTTCCTGCTGCTTCTATAAATCAGTTATATTTTAATATGCTTAAGAAAGTTGCTCGCTGGCGACACAAAATTCTATACAAAAATGAGACATCTCTCCGCTTAATCCATTTCCACCGAAGCTGAGCGGAGAGGAGATGAAGAAATAACGATATCTAATTGGTATTCTAATCAAATCTCCTCTCTTCTTCGGTGGATACCGGGCATTAGTCTGAGCTGGTACAAAAAAAAACAAATCAATGTTTAAATATGAATCACTCAAATTGATCTAGTCAATAAGACATTTCAAGTTAACAGGCTAATAAAATCTCATCGTAACCCTTAACAAAAAAGGAGGATGTAATAAATTTAACGCCATTGATGTGTCGATGGACTCTGGAACAAATTAATGCATTATTATGCACATTTTTTGTTTTAAATAGTTGCTCTTTGCTTCGCGTCGTGGTTATTAGACGTGTTTGATTATAATCAGTTCCGTTTCGAGGTTCTGCCATTATGATTAAGCAATTTATTTAGTTTTATATGAGACCAGGCTTTTATTTATTTGACATATACGATTTACTTTTATGTTTAAGATATTAACATTAAAGAATTGTACCTAACTGACCTAAAATATCTGATAATAAGATCTTGCCTTCCCTAAATGCTCCTCACTGACATACTCATTTAGCTTTCAAGGTGTAAAGCTGTGGAATGATTTACCAACATCAATCCGCAAATCTCCTTCCCTATCAGCATTTAAGTCACAGACTAGAAAATATTTGTCTCAAGTCATTTAAATTAAATTTAGTCGCTTATTATCAATATTAAATTACATTTTAAATAATTCAAATAATCACTATTATCTAATATTTTATTCGTTCATTTTTCAACTTTAATCTAAGTGTTTCGTTATTTTTATTGTTCTTCCTTCCTTTTTTTTCGTCGTCCATTTTACTTTATTTTATTTCTTTTCATTTCTTTCTGTTACTCATAGGTTGGCTGGTAGAGATCCCTTTTAGGGATAAGTCCGCCTTTTGTTTGTACAATAAAGAAATAAATAAAAAAAAATTCATTTTACTGACATAAATTTTACTAATCTTTAAAATGACCTATAGATGTAGCCGTTACTTTACGAAATTCCATAGTACAAAAATAATAATACAATTATTTTGCTATAATTCACGTTCCGTGGAGCCTCCTGATGATGCTTTGGTTGCCGGACGAAACGATCGATAAGATAGTTGTACTGAATGTGTGTAGTAGTATTAGTGGTGGTGTTTTGTGATACGTGCGATTACTAATCCTAAACGTATAATGTATGACAACAGTTTTGCTTCCTAAACTTAGAACGACATATATTTCCTTAACAAACGCGGATTGTAGCAAAATCATTTCTTTATTATATCTTTAAAATGCTTATAAGTAACTTTATTTATAAGCATTAATCGTTTTAGAAAGCTTAAATTGGCGCCGGCTTGCATAGTTCTATGTATGAATAATTATGTTGTTGATATTCTCGGATAATTGTCCTTATATTACCTGTTCTTATACAATTGTATGCTACAAATCACATAATTGAAACAACAATGCGCAATAGCAAACGGTAGTATCCGATTTGAATAGTTAGTGCGAAACTATTATATATCTGACCTTGAGGATTTCTGAGATATCATATTGCATTAATGGTTAGCTGGTCCCGAGCGTATCGGAGTAAAGTCCAATCAGGAAAAAAACGTAAACAAAATAATATGATGCGCAAATGTAAACGACCGAATCCGAGCAGTGGAGATTCCAATGGGTTTTTTTAAATTGGTTCCAAACAGTTTTTCAAACAGTTACACGTAAGGAAATTGTCAGCTGTTTTTGTTTTGATGTCGAGTATTACAGAAAAACTGTTCTTAATTGCCGTGGTATGGGTTTTTTTGCTTTGTCGTTGCTTGGTTTTCCATTTTTCCTTCTGACTACGTTCATCTTTGTATTATTTATGCTTAGCAAATGGAACGTCCAAATTTTTCATTTAAAATTGAAAATGCATTTCTAAGCAGAATTTCTATCTCAGACAGAATTATTTTTTTTAAAGACAACGGTTAGAGCACGAGTTCTGGGCTCGTTATTCATGTGTTCGTTTGGCCTATACAAACCAGCAGGCCTACCATGAGCTCTTATTGCGACTCCATTGAAGATGTAAACGAAATTGTTTTGTTTTTTCATACCATGACATCTTAAAGACGCACACTTTAAGTCGTTGCTGAATGAGCCTTCGGAATTCGTCCTAAGAACATGTGAGTAAAAGAGGCAGAGTTATTTATAGTTCATATAACGTTACCCTTTTCAAACATTACGACCCCAATGCAATTTACACTTCATGGTACGAAAAGAAAGCGGTTCGCGGTCGTCGTTTACGTCTTCAATTGAGTCGTAATAAGAGTTCATGGTAGGCTTGCTGGTCTATAGTGTCTAGAGTGTCTGCTAAATTGTTATGTTACAAAAAGCTTTAAGGTGACCGAAAACATGCACATGCTTGAAGATTTTTGAGATAAGTTTAGCTGTCTAACCGCCTTTGAGAGTTTTGACCGAGGTGATTGAATAACAAAATCACCAAGGCAAGGGGAGGCCTTCGTTCTAGTATAAAATTTTCACACAAATGCTTATAAATAGTACAGATTGAGATGTACGACTCCCTTTTAACAACGTTATTGAGATAAACTAGATCCTTAAGTTATATAATTAAGTGAAAATTTGTATTATCCGGCTGAGTGGAATAGACCACGCTCATTTCTTACTGATGTATCGTAAAAGGCGAAATAACAAAATATTAAAAACTGTGCCGATCCCACTTAAAGTGGGATAAGGGCAGGGGATAAATCATTAATTGTATGGTTTACTTTGAAGTAGATCTTATGTGTCACTCAAAGCAGGTTAATTTGTCTCTATTAATTCCCACATCAATACAAAGTTCGTGAGCGTTACGTTTGTTTTTAATTTCGAGGTATCAATATCTCGCGGTGTTGCGGTGAATCTCGCGCGCCGTATTTTTTAGAAAGTCGCATCCGGCTTGGAGCTAGCGGAGCGCTTCCGTGTACACTGTTTGGATGTGGGCTGCTCCGTGCGAAAGATACGCTTGATTTTGTTTTATTAGCCTTTGTATCGGCTTAAATACTGTGTCTATAATCTATATTTATTATATTCTACTAAAAAGGCCCCAAAATCTGTCTATCTGTATGTGTTCGATTTTCTCAAAATCTACTGAACCGAAGAAACCGAATTGAACTACTTTTTATTAAAAAACCGCGCAAAAATGGCTTTTGCTAAAAAGAAGAGCAATTGTTCTGGAAGGTTTAGGTTAATAGTGCATTACGGTTTTAAATAAATTGTGTTGAAGAGGTCGTGCAGTTGTAAAGAAACTTGCTTGCTGGGAGTTTCAAACGCGTGCGCCGCGTAAACTAACACTGAAATAATGTACTAAAAAGTTTTAGATCTACAAAATAGTACAAGAAACTCCGCGACAGCATGTCTCTATCTCTTATTGTTAATTCACAATAACTACCTTTATGTTCAATTAGTTACACTCAGTTCCACGTCGGCAAAGCCGAATTTTAATTATAAATTTGAAGGCTTTCGGTGTGTCCGTCTGTTACGTTCTCACACATACCTTAGAAATTCTCCAGGGACGATATTATCTTTTATCGTATTTTTCGTAGATAACTCGGGTTTTATTTTGTCCAGGAAAACCATTGCTTTACCAGGCCTTCAATAATAACAACGTCAACATTTTTGATAGCATTACTATATTCTCATTAAACAAGGTTCACCTAACCTGTCCGATAATATATTAATAATACACGGAAATAGCAGTTTTTATCATAATTAGTTATTTGTAACAGTTTAAACATTTATCTATCCAAATATGTTATTTATAATTATCACTATTTATGTAAGATCTAATATTAATAATACCTTCACAGTTCCCATAATTTGTAAGTTATGAGGTCTACTGGCTTGCCTATTTATACGTATCTGTTGCAAGCTTATGGAATGTAGTAAATATCTTTGTGTATTTCTCTATACATATATACGACAAAACAAAGCTGCACTTTGCTTCGGCCCAGTTCTATATTAATTATTAATTACAATTTGTACGCAATTTTGGGAAATTCCAAAGTGCAACATTATTTATAGCTATAATTATTCATAGAGATTTGGAGGTTTGGAGATGCTTTGAAAATCTTATTCCAGTTTGAAGTAAAAAATATGCAAAACACTTTTGCGAACCTTAACATTCGGAAACTGTTTGTTGAAATCTGCCCAGGCTGTTCTTACGTCTACCGTATTATAATATGTACTCTAAAATGTCTCTTGTTTCTACAACATCGCCATCTATTGTATTCGTAAGGTAATCCTTTCGCTCAAATTACACGAAATAATAGAAGTTTACAAAATTATATTAAAATCGATTGCTTAGTTTCGGACTAGTTTCAGGCAACAGCAGGAAAACAACTAGTACTGTGTTTATTTCGTTTAGATGAAGTGGACACTTTCTAGTATTCTGCAGATAGTAGTTATTCGTTGCGACATAGGCTGCTAACTTGGCAAAAGTAACGCAATCTACAATCAGAATTTAGATCTTGAAACTTGGCCGTGTGGTTAGCGAACACCAACGCGGATGTAGCCGTGACTAAGAAGCAAATTTAGTTTCCTTTTAGTTTAATCGATAACTGGTTTTATGTGAAAATGTAGAACGGTATTTTAAAACAAAGTGCTCTTAAAAATTAGTACATTACTTTGCATCTGTAAACTATTCCTTGATAGTTTGACGTAAAAACAACCTTCACATGTATATAAATGTAATGCCTGCACTTCACTATCGGCGATGATCGTTGATTGTGTGATCCTCTATAATCACCGCGATCACTGTGCAAGTGTCTACACGATCATCCGCATTGCCAACCATCATATTCCATCATATGTATTACTCAGCGATTCCCTTCTATAGTATCCGAAAACTGTCAATTTCAGGGTTGTAGGCGATCAAAGAGCGATGATTGGTTAGTCCAGTTGGGTATGGCATCTACTCGCTCGCGCTTAATCATTTGTAATCGCCGAATACATAGAGGAATCATTATATAGAACAATTTTTTATTTTTTTGATCGTCTTCATGCTTTCTCTAAGTTGATTTTTTTACAGTTGTTCGATTTCGCAGCATACATTAGACTGTACAAGTATTTATTTAGTTGTTCACGTATATAACTATCGTGTGTTCTTACGATTGACTCGCAAATTGTAAAGGACACCTTTAGATAAACCCTGTATCAATTTTTTCTAAACAAATGTTTAATGAGGTCATAGGTGTGCCATCAAAAATTTTGACTTTGTGATTATTAGGAACACAATAAAAATAATAAATAGCATCAATCAACTCAAGACTCCTTAATTAATACGAAAAGGTACATTTGCAGTTTTCAATTACACGAGTTAAATGAATGTAAGATTAGTGCGACTTCTGTTGTTACTGATTAGATCTTACACAGCGTAACCTATGTTTTAGTGCCTTACGAATTTTATAATCGATCACATACCCAAAATATTGTGTTGCGTGCGAGTGCGTGTCCAATATTTCATTTTTCAGTAAGGTTTTGTTTTATAATTTATAGAATTAGGCGTTACTTTGCGGAGATCCATAATACAAAAGTAATCATAAAATTATTTTGCTATAATCCGCTATTCAGTAAATAGAAAATATATATAGTGTTAAATGTATAGTGGACTATCCTTATTTTCATACCCGATACGTGCAGGATTCGTAAAAACACGTGCACAAACCTCCACCACTTCCACCACAATACACAAGCACTACACACGTATACTATCACACACTCAACAATCATTTTGCCCCGCAACCGAAGCATCATCAGGAGATAGACTCCACGACACAATCGCAAAGATCGCTTTGGAATGAAAAATGGAAAAAAAACCGGATAGTCCACTATACATTTAGCACTATATATATTTTCTATTTACTGTATCGCGGATTATAGCTAAATAATTTTATTATTACTTTTGTATTATGGATCTCTGCAAAGTAACGCCTAATTCTATAAAGCCATTGCAATAAGTAAAGTATCGATAAATGTCTGTAATGTTTATAGCTGGAAGACAATACATAAACCGATCACATAAGTTAGTTTGACTGTCTAAATTTATATTCTTATGACTGCGTAACGCAATTAGCCCTCCGACATTGATTGACCTTGTACTCGATGAATAACAATCGTTAATTTGTTTACTTAATTCAGTCATCTTAATTCAATATACACAAAGTTTGTTAACAATTAATTTGAACAATAAGTACGATTAATTTTTATTACAATATTTAATAATGTAATACTAAATTTAAAATTCAAACGTAGTTATGTACAAACCGGATCTCGCCAACATAGCCTGTGATTTGTGATTTATACATTTATATATATTTCGTTAATACAAAAAATCCACTGTTACACTTTAGTATAACTAGTTAATGCAAATGACACTTCAGCGTTGTCTACTTAGTTTTTTTTTTGACAGGTGTTTGAATGACCTCGATAACCACCTAATAGTTTAGTTCGAACACCATTGCATTTGACAGTTTTTTTTTCGACGTGACTATATGCTGTTAGCCCTGACGGTCATTACAGCGTCACCGGGCGGGACGGGCGAGCGCAGAAGCATTGTCGAGGTTGCGAAATGCAAAGAGTAGACCGCCGACTAGCCGCCTAAGAGTGCCACCTATGAGGCGCAGATGAAGTCCCAATATTTTGTTATGGCGTTATTACAATTTATTTTTATTCAAATGAATTGTAATATAAAAGTGCTAGGTGACGAAAATTATAATTTTTGTACAAACCAAATCACTCGTCGAACTGGCCACCTGAATAAAATTATATATTTTTTTACATAATTAAAAAAAAAGTTCATCAACACGCTGATTGCTTGTAAAAGTAAAGAAGCACGCTGTTGATATCGTATTGCCATAGAATCACTTCCTCTTTTATTGAAAAATTAGTCCTACAAAGCTGTTTCAAATTATAATCTTGATATGAAATGGTGTTCTTAAAATGTCTCCTTCATCCGACGATGGGCTACTAAAATTGATAATTTTCTTTTCACAGAAAAGTTTTTTTTTCGTTTCATAATTTTAAACGTTACGAATAGACCTAAGTTTTGAATCTACTACTTTGATTGCACTTTCAACCGCAAAGGCTTTCACCGCCGTGTAACCGACATATTGCAAATGCGTACGAAATCACCACGCATCTTATGCTCAAAGGACTACCCATCTCTATGTGATCATCGTAATCTCTTGATGTATAATGTAAATATAGTTTACGGAGTTAACCAGACAGTCTGGCTATCCTTTTTAATTAATTACACACTAAAATCAACGTAAATTTACTGGTCCACTCACACACGGGTTAACATAATGCCCAATAATTTATCGCACACCCACACAGCGACGTGTAGCGAGTAGCGAGTAGTACGCATTTGTGTATTCACGCCTTAATGTTTTCAGAAAGCTTTTTGTTCTATGTGTACAAAACCCTATTCATTATAATTTCTTTAAATTTAAAAACAAATCCGCCGTGTAGTATCCGGCAGAATAGAATAGACCACCCTCCTTTCTTACCGAGGTGTCGTAAGAGGCGACTAAGGTATGTGCCGTGTGGTATCCGGCTGCATAGAATAGACCACCCTCATTTCTTACCGAGGTGTCGTAAAAGGCGAATAAGGTAAGTTGACGTCAGGCAGGCGGCCAAAATCATATGAAAACATGTGTGAATATGTTGTGCCTCACTTAGAGTGGGATAAGGGCAGGAGAATGATGATGATGATGAAATTTAAAAACAATATTCCTGTTTTCTTTGCATATTATTTATTAACAAAATAAAACATTATATCTATGTAATTTTTTCATGGCAGTCTTCAATTGTATAGTCTAAATACATGTAGAAGTCAGTAATTCCATTTACATATGTAGACTCTGTAGCCCAAAATAAACTTATTCTGAGGTCGTACTTGCATTGCGTTGCATAGCGTGGAAAGGTAGAGATACTATGTGAGTGAGAGAGATGTCGTTTATAAACTAATTCTATAAATTCATCTTTTTTCTTCAAGTTTTACCTGTTTCTGGAATACCATTCAGTGTTTTTTTTATCCAAGAGTATTTTTTTGTTTTAGCATATGCCGATCTTTTTGATTCTTCTGGCTAATTTTTTCTACTACATCTATTACTTATGTAAGGAAAAGATCGTTACTTTTTTAGCTTTAAGAAAAAAAATCTATATTGCAAATCAAGCCAACTTTTTTTGTTTTATCGTGCAAAATTAATTAATTTAATAATCTAAAATAAATGGTTAATAATGACGCGGTCCAACACTACACTGCTCTGCGTGTATCGCGCAACTGTGTGTTAACACCATAATAGTGAATAATGAATTATAACCGGTACGTTGAGGATTTGCGCACGCGGTAAAGGTCAATGATCATCCGTAGATCCGCCTCGACGCCCTCGTGACCCTGTCCTGTGCTGGCGCCGACACACCAGTAAGTGTGCTTGTTGATTGTGTGAACGGACCTAAATAGATGTTGTGCCTTTCAGAATTACTATAGAATATGTAATTAGAATAACAAACGAACTTAATCGATACACATTATTGACAATCGCGCCTCTGTTGGACTGTTAGCGATAAACTCAAAAACTATTCAACCGATTTTGATGTGAATTATACAATAGAAAGAGTGATTCGTAAGGAAAATGTAGGTGTTTAAGTTGTTAAGGTCTATTCGGTAATTATTTTTAAAAATTTCGGAAAAATCTAGCCACCTGTTTGCTTTAATCGAAAACTGCGTAATCCTTTTGCACAGTAAGATATGCTTATTGATTGTGGTATGAATGGGCCTTAATCGAAGTTGCACCTTTCAGAATCAGTAGTAATAAGTAATTAGAATAATAAACCTACTAAATCTATAGATTTTATAGACCACCGCGCCTCTGACTGACTGTTCGTGACAAACCCAAAATTTGCTTACCGTATTATTACCAAAAGACAGAATCATCAATAAAGAAGATTTTGTGTACATTAGTAGAATTATAAAGATAACTTTTAATAAAAAGTTTAAAAAAAACTAAAATACTGTTGTATCCTGTCATACGAGTTTGATTCGTTCCGTAACCTTCCTCGTATTTCAAATTGCTTGTATCTCAATGAAATCTTCTCTATTGAAATTAATTGAAATGACATTTATCGTTAACGTTGATTAACATCCATTGTCATCGTGACTGGATCAGTATATGAAATTTCAGCTCAATCAGACACCGGGAAGTTGGTCATATTGGAGAACTGTCGAAGTTGTGTTTCTTCTCTTGTGTTAAGCTCCGCAATGACTTCCCTTCTGAAATGACGTTGCGTGGAGACCAAATAAACTTACATCCTTACCACATGTTAGTTAACGTTAGTTAAGTTACCATAATGCACCTATTTAGCATTCATAATGCTATATAGGTGCATTTTGGTAATGTTTCAAATTCGAATTACGAGGGCAAATCATCCAGAAATATGTACCAAGTCAATAATTTACTTTTGCTGTAAAAGTGGTAACCCACTAGCATGTTATGCAAAAAAAATTCGTCGAAATATCGTGACCATAATACGTGACGCTGCAGAGCGACAACGCAATAAAAGTGAAGTGGTTAATGAATAATGCAGTTTGGAAAACATGGATCTATTCAGCCAGCGAATTTGTAATTTTACGAGAATTTTTTTATAATTGAGAAAGTATTCTTAAATTGTGTAGGAAATTTCGTATGTTATAACATTAACTTTATGCATTTTCATGCATTACCCATTGAATATTGCATATCGATGTTCAGATCGAACAGTCGGCCAGTTCGGTTTCGTAGAGCGCTATAACTGTCACTCAGTTAGTATGTGACGTTTCACACGGGTTAGACAGTTTGTGCGACAGACATAATACTCTATGAAGCCGATCTATCTCGCCGATTTTCTTTCTCTAACTCTCGGTCGAATACATTATTCATTGCCGGGTACTATACAATAGTAGACTAAACCAATAGCAGTTTTAAGATTAGACAGAGGGTTTTCGAATCCTGTTTGGTCTTCGGGTAGACAATAGAGTTTTCTTTAAAGATTATACACGTAATATATATTTAAAATTCATAATTATTTTTACGAAAAAGAGATTCTTCATGAAATTTCTTTTCTTTTAATGTTGTTCGAAGTTTATTCCTCACATAAATGCTGTCGGATATTGCTAAGGTGTTATTTTTCTTTGTATATAATATGTGTTTTTGTATATGTGTTATTACTGATTATTGATTTTTCTGTATTATTTGTAACCAAGGTTATTGATTATAAAAGATATGCTTCAAAATTAGAAGGCCGTTTGTAAAAAATACATACGTTTCGCTAAAATTTCTAATGGTTTACTTCCCGTATTTTTTGCAGTTAACTTACATACTCAAAATCTATTTATAGCACTTGGTGCTAAATATTGATATTAAGTTGTATAAATAAGTTAAATATAATGATAATGTTATTTTTTTTATTGAACTTCATTAAGTAACTTATGTAAAGTTATTAAAGTTAACCTATGTAAAGTTGAACTTTAAGAATTATTCCAGCATTAGTATTATTTATGTGTTATTTAGTTTGTTTGTTACTTAGTGTTATTTATGATTTGCCATGAAAAAATTTTGCCTTTAATTTAACATATTTAGCCCTATTTAATTTTTTTTAGTAAAATTTCTTTTCATAATTACAAGTTTAGTTTATTTCCTTTAGTATTGTTATTCCTAATGTTCGTATTAAGTATATTGTTTACTAGCTCTAATTTCAGAAGTTTGGTTTAAAATCTCTGACTGTTGTTAATACAGTTTACGTACCGAAATCAGTCGATTGCAGAATTTTGCACGCACGTCACAATCATAATTATAATCTTAATACACGTCGCTTTTGCTAAAGAGTATCGTAGAGTTTCTGCCTTCAGCTTTTCCGTAGGACTATGTATTTCTTGCGCTCTTTGCTCTGTACTTTGTGATATGGGCAAATTGGCAAATGGCATTCTTGGTTGGTTCTTGGATCTATAAATAGCCAAGTTTCTTCTAAAAAGCGTGAATCCACGAGGGTTCCTAGTTTTTTTTTTCAAGTTAGAAAGAAAGAAAAGAAAAGAAAGAAAGAAAAAACATTTATTTCAACTTCCTGTGCTACACTGCACACTTATACAGTAACTTATACAAACATAATATATATAATACCTTATAACTATAATAATACCTAAATAAAATACCTAAACCTAATATATGTATATATATATATATATACACATACATAAATACATATACTGGATAGCACAGAAAGAGGAAAATGGCAAACAGCTCAGTATGAATTGAGTGACAAAATTTTGTCACACAACACTGTTTTTCAGCTGTAGCCAGGATGGATTGCGTCACGGTTAAACTGAAAATAAAATAAAATAAAAGATTAACAGCATTACAAAATATCTAATACATAAACACTTTAGTTAACTATATTGATAAATATATTTAATTAATAAACAGAAATTACACACTTTACACAATATATTTTATAATAATAAATAAATATTAATGGGCAAAAAAAAAAAAAAATAAGTACATATTGTAAATGATAAAAAATAAAAAATAAATTTATAAATATTAATTAAGCATATTCGTTATTATATTTATATAAGTATGGAATTTTGAATGGTATACTGCTCGTAAAACATTTGATTCTGTAGCAAAAATATCTTTAATTTCTTCTTAAAATTGCTGATACTCCTTAGATCCTTTATGGGGGGTGGGATATTGTTCCAGCATCGGGTAGCAGCATACCGGAAACTACCTCGAAATGCAGTAGAACGATGCCGTGGGGTTCTTAGCTTTCGGCATCCACGTAACCGCCGTGGATTCCCGTCATCCATCCAAACGAGTTTATCAATTAGATAAACCGGCTTCCCAGATTTAAACATACCAAAGAGGAGACAGGCTAAATGAAGTTTTCGCCTAGCTTTCATTTTTAGCTGTTTATTTTTGTTAAGATATGGCGTTATATGGCTCCTCGGTGGTATGTTATAACTAAATCGTGCGCACGCATTCTGCACTCGCTGGACAAGACGAATCGTTTTGGATAGAAGACGAGGCCCATAAACAATATCCGCGTAGGTTAGTTTCGACAAGATTATAGTTTCCACAAGCTGCACTCTTAATTTCTCCGAAAGATACTTTCATATCTTATATAAGATTTTTAGCCGGTAGAAACAATTGCGAACCGTCGATGCGATATGATTTTCAAAGCGAAGGTTGGAATCCATAATTAAACCAAGATTACGTACTTCATCTTGTCTTTGCAGCTTCTCACCTTTTATGTTAATTTCCAAATCTATATTACTTAACTTCGCTAATTGATGTTTTGTACCAAATATTATAAAATTAGACTTGCTTGTGTTTAGTGCAAGTGAATTGCCATCTGACCAGTCCTCGATTCGTTTTAGATCCTCGTTAATTAAGTCCACTGCACTACGGTAATCACAAGGCTTGAATGAAAGGTATATCTGCAAGTCGTCTGCGTATAAATGTGACTTGCAATTTAGTAAGTTACTGTATGCTCTTAGCCCTAACGGCTTTTAGAGCGTCAGAAGCATCGTCGAGGTTGCGAAATGCAGAGAGTAGAGTGCAGAAGCTCTACTAGCGTCGGGGAACGTCGTCCTAAGGGTGCCTCCTGTGAGGCCGGACCAGGAGGGCTTAGTGGAGGGCTGATGTATGACTGATCAGTCATTGCGACGTCGGAAGGGTGAAAGGGTTCCTCGAGACTTCTAACAAGGTAACGGCGAGGCTCGAATGTAAGCACAGTATAATCAATACTGAGAAAACTGAATATTGATAGGATATTGTTATAATTAACCTTATTCTGAATACAGAATGACTTAAAAATTGTTGGTTACAGAAATATGTGGAGTCGTCGTTGGGATGGGCTGGTGAACGTGGCGAGGACTCGAGCTACGACTCGGAGTGTGACGATGACGGCGGCCATCGCGCTGCCTCTCGGACTCCCTCCGATACCCTCGCGGCGGAGTTCGCGGAGTACGTCACTCTCGCACCAGCACCGCCACCACCGAATCAGGTAACGTTTATTTAACATAGGTGACATCGATTTTATCATACATTAACTAGTTAAAATATATAACGTTCAAAATGTATGATAGGCGAAGGGTAACATATGACTTTTTCAGGGATTTACGGATATAAACCCCGAGCATATAGGCCAATATTCTTCTTTCAGCTTCTATAAAAATTTGTGACTTATTAATTCTTTGAATTTATCACACGTTTTTCGGTGGAGGAAAACATCATGAGGAAACCTTTATATCTCTGAAGATTTTCTGGGAAATATGTGATTACACATTTTCCAGAAAATTTTCCAATGTGGATTGGTAGGTTTTAGAATTTTCTGCAGCAGCGTCGTTGGTCTAAGACATTGTAACAGACAGACAGACCTTCCAGTTTATTTGTAATATTAGTATAGATTTTATGATTGATGTTATTTTTTTGGCCAAACGTCGTTCCTGGTCAAACTTTAGATTCGAAAGCTTTCTTACTATGAAATAAGCAGCGTAGATTTCTTGGATCTTTTTCATTAAATCACACGATGTTAAGAGCTTTTCTAAGAAAAGACCTCTAGATTATCGTGGTTAATTGCACAAAGCGATTCGTATTAGCTATTTCTATAGTTCAATACGTAGGCGCGATCTGGTAAGACACAGGAAAAATTGTTTCGCTGAAGTACATCGTAAAAAATAATGCATGAGATATATCTAAGTCGTAATAATTGTTTAATGTTGCATAATGCGAGGTAAGTATTTGTAACATATTATCAGCGACACACTTAACAAGTCAGCGTCGATAATTCAATTAATGTGATAAATTTTTTGCAATTAATCTTCATATTATTATTAATTATTATTTAAATTAATAGCAAATTTTTCCTCGTTATGTTTCGTCTTCTATCTACGATTTCCTTTCCACCGTTGACCTTTAGACGTTAGGCCATCTTTTGCAGCATATGTTTTTATTACAAAGCAGAGAACAAATCGCCGAAGCACCAGTATTTTCTAAATCACACAAACAACAGTATGATTTTTTATCATCATTAATATACTTATATGAAATTTAACAGATAATATACTATTTACCCCCTGAAATGAAGTAAAACGTACAATTACACATTATTAGCTAACATTAAACTATCATAAAGCTGAGCAAATATTAACTATCGACATAATATGACAAATTTTAATATGACAATATATACACACGTTCAAGCAGTTATACGCAAACATACATTCACAGAAAAACATATTCACTCGCACGCACGCGCACACACACACACGCACACTCACTCACACACCCACACACACACTCACACACACACCCACACACACACTCACACACACACACGTACACGCACACACACGCACACACACAAACACACACAATTTCCAACCATATAAGTTTGTTTAATTGTCTATATGTTATTAGATTTTTTATAAGTTTACTTGTCTTGGTGGATGAGTGAGGCAACCAGCAATACGAGTTTACACCCAGTGCAGTAGCCCGTGCTGTTGGTGAATAATGATTTTTTTTTTCATATTCATTAGATACTAGTTTTCCCTCTGTCTTCATTTAGACTTAGAACCGAAATATAAATAAACATAGTTAAATGTTTCCCAACGTGGGATTCCACTCCCCACATGTATATTATTACAAAATCGTTTTGCATTTTTTGTTTGGAAAGCGTGTTTTTTAAACTATTTATTTTCCACTTTTTTGTGCAATCGATAGTTATATTGTATTGACACTAACCAGTTCTTTATAAATGTACAAAGTTTAAATTAAATATGTTCATCATCATCATTCTCCTGCCCTTATCCCACTCCAAGTGGGGTGGCACAACAAGTTTTAAAAATGTTGTTACATGATTTGGCTAGTTATTTTACCGCCTGTCTGACGTCAACTGACCTTAGTCGCCTTTTACGACACCTCGGTAAGAAATAAGGGTGGTCTATTCTACTCAACCGGATACCACACGGTGAGTCAACTTACCTTAGTGTCCTTTTACGACACCTCGGTAAGAAATGAGGGTTGTCTATTCTACTCAGCCGGATACCACATGGCGGTAAATATGTCCGCTCATCGTGAATCAAAATTGAGTTCAAAGGAGGCGTTTATTTATTTCTTTATTGCACATACAGAATAATATAAAAAATAGCATATGTACAAAGGCGGACTTATCCCTAAAAGGGATCTCTTACAATCAACCGTCAGTAACAGAAAGAAAAGGTCAAGAAGTGAAATATGGATAATGAAAAAAGGAAGCAAGAAAAAGAAAAATTAGGAAACACTTTATACATAGATTTGTTGAAAAATGATGCTGAACTATAAATAATTATATTTTTTTGGTAATTTTTGTGTCGTTTACATACATACATACATACAAGTGAAACTGATATAAAGGCTGTACAAATATAAGATATATTTTGAAATATTGTTTTTCCCAGGCTAAAATAGAGTTTGCGGTGAAGCTGGGTTATTCTGAACGTCTCGCGAGGACCGCACTCCAGCGACTAGGGCCCGATCCGCCTCGGAACGAGCTGTTAGCGGAGCTTATCAAGCTAGCTTCAAAGAGACCGCCGCGAGCGCCCTCCCCACAGCCACTACTAGAGCCGGAGCTTCTGCCTGAACGCGCCCCACTCAGGCACATTGTCATCGACGGCAGCAATGTTGCAATGAGGTAACATTACTTATTAAGATAGTTACGTAATTTCCCTTTCTCAATTTTATTTCGAGTTGACCTATCGTGGGCTTCCAGTGATATGAAATGGTTATATTTTCTAAATCATAGAAGAATGTTACACGAGTGGGCCAAAGAACGTAACCTGTTACTATCTCACTGCTGAGCATAGACCTCCTCTCTGTGTTTTTGGAGATAAGTTTGGAGCTAAGACCTACCACGCTGCTCCAATGTGGATTGGTAGGTTACACATATCCCAGGAGTTCTCAAGAGATGTGAACGTTTCCTCGGGATGTTTTCCTTCACCGAAAAGCACGTGATAAATTACCTTGGGTTGGAATCCATAACTCCTGGAGAGAGGCACACATTCTCACTGTTGGCATCAGTGCCAAAGACGGACTAAAAATATAAGCTAATTTGATTAAATATTAAAAGATATTTAGTTAATTCTGCTGACCCAGAAATGAGTCAAATGATCTGTTTATGTGGGTCGTAAACCTCTTATCCAGCGCGTGTAAAATTTAACACAAAACCTGATACCTGTAACTGTACCTTATGATCCCGGGTGAATTAGTAACATAACGCAACAAATTGCTAAGCGAGCTCACAACTTTCTTGAAAAAACTTCACTAGAAAATCAAGTAACTCAAAATGTTTAAATGCAATGTACTACACCCGTAAATAAAACTGTGTTGGCTATGATATAACGAGAAATTCAAACTTTCCAAACTTATCTTTAGCATTTAGAATTAGATCTGGTCATATGCCTTTAAGTTTTGAATATTTAATGAAAAAGATTGATTCGCCGAACTGTGAGTCTTGCGGTATCAAAGAAGATATTCAACACTTACTTTTGGCATGTGACAAAAACCGAATTTTGAGAGAATCACAAATTTTTGATTTAAATTTAAATGTAATTAATGTTGGTTTTTTTAATACAATCTTAGCATTTTCTTCGAGCAATTCGGCCGTAAAAGTTTATGAGTTTATTAGTGCGTCTCTCAAAAATGACCATAGTGTTAAGATTTAATTATAAAATTAGATTTAAGTGTTATTAGGTTACGATGGGGCTGACATGTATCTGTAGATATTTAAGTCCCTTAAAAATAAAGATAAACTTATGTAACGTCCTAGAACTTAACTTTTTTCCTGCTCTATATTAAAATTCATGATATGTCTTTGTTCTACAGTCATTCTGTCATCTCATATGCAAAATTTTATTGAGCTACGAAGGGTTTTCAAAATTTCAAATTATTCATCAATGCTACACATTTTATACAGTCATTAATTTATGATATGCGCGCAATGCAAATGCAGGTATGCGATGCAATATAAGCATCTATTTATACATATGATTTAATCAGTTAAACTGACGCTGTTTTGAGTTTTTGTTAATGTATTTATATAATTTTGTTTTCGTTACAGTCATGGTAATAAGGAGGTGTTTTCGTGTAGGGGTATTGAAATATGTGTGGATTTTTTCCGAGCGCGGGGTCACAAAGAAATTACAGTATTCGTTCCGAAATGGCGAAAAGAAGCGTCGCGGCCCGACAACCCTGTAGCCGATAGAGATGCCCTCGACCGCCTCGAACGAAACCGTGTGCTGGTGTACACACCGAGCCGCCTTCTGGGCGGAAAACGACTAATATGTTACGACGACAGATACATCCTTCGTCTCGCTGCGGAAACGGACGGCATCGTCGTCTCAAATGACAACTACAGAGACCTAGTTGCGGAGAGCCCTGAATTCCGAAAAGTTATAGAAGAGCGATTGCTCATGTTCTCGTTCGTGAACGACAGGTTCATGCCACCGGACGATCCGCTCGGGAGGGCTGGCCCGACTTTGGACGCCTTCCTACGCACGCCGCCCTCTCGGAGTGAACCACCTCCCGCTTGTCCCTACGGTCGCAAGTGCACTTATGGGAACAAGTGTAAGTTCCACCATCCGGAGCGAGCGGGGAGACCACATAAATCGGTCGCAGAGAAACTATCGGAAAGGGCGGCTAGGAAAGCACGCGATTTGCACACCCTCAGTCTTCCACCCCCAGGAGGACGGCCCGCTGATACTAAGAAGCCGTTAGCACGAGCGCATTCTGCAACACCGAGATTGGCGGACGCGAACTTAGTATCGCATTTCGATAGAGCACAAATCCCAGGACCTTCACAGCCTCCACCGGATATCAATCCACATCGAAAACTGGCAAGACAGCTCACTCTGAACCCATCCTGTGACCCGAGGCTGCACGCTACAGCCGCTCGTGTATCTTCCGCTCCGGTAGGCGCAGCTGGTGCTCTAGCTCCCCATATCCCCATATCTCTTTCCCCTTGCGCGTCCGAAGGGGCTCTGCAGCATTGGGAAGCCAGGCGGCGGATGCACTTCCACTTAGCCGGAATTTTCCCAGAAGCACAAGTCGCGGAAGCTATGGCTACTTACCCAGAAGAAACGGATCCGCAAAAAATGTGCGCTATCATTCTAGATCGGTACAGGCCGAGCGAGGCGACTTTGCCTCGTCCGATGCGTTGATATCGCATTATATTGATTTGATTGTTAATGACTTGTAAATAAACATTTGGTCTATGAATTATTACCAATTTCTTTCGGAAATTGATGTTTTATATTCATTGGTTCAATGGTTCACTGAGTGACGAATGGCACTTATTAGTGTTTGGATTTCTTCCAAATTAAATACTATTCTGCCCCTTTTGATCTTCCCACTCTTTAAGATATAAATCGTTAGGAAGGAAACCTGAGGAAGTGCATAGCAAAATAGTACGTGTGATTGCTTTTAACGAATCGGCGGAAGGCATCCACTTTGTCGCGTAGAATTTTTCTAAGCTAATAAAATCCATTTTAAAGTGTTTACCAAAAGTGTTTGGTTTATTGTAGTGGATTCTGGCAATATAATAAATTACTTTTATATAACTGTTATAAAACAGCGCGTTAAGTATACTAAGTAGGTATCCGCCGCTTCAATAGAAGCTGGTAAATATGTTTTATTCAGAACAAATAAAAATTCTAGCTGTTATACAGCTATTTATGCTGTGCCAAGTTCGTTATTGTAAAAAAGTCGTTCTACCGCTAATAAAGGCTTACTTTACTTTTTTACTTTGTACATCTCACTTATTGTTTATGCGCTACGCTTCTGAGAAGCGCGCGCTTTATTTAACGTTATATTAATTTAGACATTTAGGATGTACAAATAAAACTTAGGATTTAAAAATAATTAAAATCGAATCAGTCATATATGATTCGGTAAATTTATTATACAAAAGATTTTTTTTTATCGCATGTTTAAAATTTATTTTTAAATTAAATATGTTCTTATGAATGAAACTGTCAAACCGTTACCTGTTTTTCAAACAATGTTTTATTACCATTAAAATTCAGCATTATATTCACCGCATGATATATGTTGGTGTTTTAATGACAAAAATCGATAATAGTAAAAAAAAGTTAAAACTAAGCCAAGTGTATTTTACACAAATAATTTTGTTAAAGGGAGGGAGATAGCTAATAGAAGTTTTATCTATTGAGTATGATGTATGTTGTTATATTCATTCAATATTGCTTATTGCTTAGTGATATAAATGTATATTATTGTTATAGAAATATTTGAATGTATTATGTGGATTTTAAAATTAAAAAAATAAATTGCTATGACAATTTACGTATAAACTCATCTGGCATAGTTTTTATCTATGGATAGAATATTTTTTTATAATTTAGGCGTATATTCCGGAATTCTAAATTCGAAATATGGATATTATCTTTGTACGTTCTAGTTGTATCGTTAATTCGTTACAAAAAAAGCTTCTTGTATTACAAGGTAACCTTTAACTTTTGTGATCGTATGTTGTTTGGTACTATGTATCAAATAAAAGTTAAATATTTGATAGTTTATTAGTGCTTATAGTTTTTATATAGATTTTAGTGACCAATATATTTTACATTTAAGTTCCACAGAGCTACTCTATTCTGCAATTAAAATCAAAGCAATCTGTTTTGCACTTTATAGTCATGACCAAAATTAGTTTCTTCTATATAAAAAAAAAGTTAGCTGTCAATGGTCATTTCTTATAAGTACAGAAAGGTGCTAGAACGGCCAGATATATTAAGGAATAGTCTCTATTATAGTTAATATATTATTATAGTTCATTTGTTGTTTGATTTTTTATTAAATTGAACTTATTAAAAAAACCTTAAATGCAATGCATCAAATGTAAGATAAATATTATCTACTTGTGTGCTATGCTCCATTTAGCATTACTAAATAGGGGCATAGCATGTTTATTTTAGCTTGTTATTTGATAATCAAATATGCAATTAATTTAGATTATATTAATATAGATTAAAATACTAACAAATTCAACTGACAATTAGTATTGAGTAGTTAAGTAATGTTTCCAATATGAATGTTTAAATTAGTCTGTTGAAATAACTGAAGAATATAGATGTAAAATAAAATATCTCATTAGAATGTGTCCATTATTTCATGTCCTATTAGAACTTTTGTGCTATATATAGAGTTAAATGCTATATGTAGAGGTAAAGGAATGAGTCCATCAATTTTAACATACTTCATACATTAGATTTTTTTCTGGTGTACATCTTTAAATGCAAGATACCGAAATATATAAACATGTAGAAATTAAATATACGTAATTGTGAGATTGAGGTTTCATACTATAAGAAAAGAAAAACAAAATTCACAACACACTTGATGTGGTGATATGGGTTTTAAACACATATGTGGGTATTATTTTTTTAGTTTCTAAAATTGTTGTTAACATACTATTCAATTTTGCATATATATCAGTGCAGAGAAAGCTACTAGTAACAGTTACAGTTACAGTAGTACTTGTTACTTACTCCTGGATAAAAACTGCTCTCTACTAGGATGGATTAAAAATTGCATATTCCAGGAATTCACTAGGGAGATACAGATTATCTCTATGTATGTCTTAACTATGCATGATGATTTGTAAAATTAACCACACCTTCTTGGAGTTTGTACCTGTGAACCTATCACTTTGCTAGCTTTGACTCGAAGTGGTGATAATTCAAATATTGAGTGTCTTGATACATGCTACAAAATCACCACTTGCTCATCTTAGCTATAATTTTGCTTTTTAATATTACTGACAATACCAGTTATTTTAAAGCATAAAAACTAATGAAAACACTTTCTATCAATGGTGTACTTATGATTTACCCCATTGGGTGGTAAAATAAAAATACAAAGTAAATTCTTATGTTAAAATTTTATTTTTAGTATTGATTAGTTTCTTAAACCCATAGAATTAAATACATAGAATATGAAATAATTACTTTTTTTGTTTAACTTTAACCCTGTTTTGATTATTTGATATTTTTTTGAGAATCATTCTCATATAAGTGTTTGTATTATTTTCAGGTTTACTCTCTAGTGACATTTTAATAAAATTCTGTCCTATAAATTGATTATCCATTTTAACTTCTTTAGTATTTGTTGGTATAAATGCTCTACTTTTCTTATCATTTCTATATACATAAGGACAATAAGTATCAACGTCCATGGAGTCCCCTTTATCATTGCTTTCAATTTTTGTTTCTGGACAAGTGACATCAACTGAAACAGTTTTCTTTTCTGGTTTGTACTTTTGATATATATTTTGTATTTCATTACTTAATTGATGTAAGCAGTTTCTTTTGATACCAAGACAACTTGTCTTTATACCAAAATGTGCTAGGCTCAACAATTTTAAATCCTTTATGCAAAGAACAGATACATTGAAGGAAATACACATTTCAAGAATACAGTGAACAATGGCTTGAGGAGTCACATTTGCCTCTAATAATACTGCTGTACAATTTTGTGATTCAACTGCTTTACAACATTCAGATATTCCAAATAAAAGGCCAGCCACTCTCCTGGAAAAATGTTTATTTTTTAATTATTGAAGTTTCTTCTTCTAATTCGTGTTTTTCAATGATATTTTAAATTTTATGAAAAGTTTCACGGTTCATATCGAAAGCACATAATTTACTTACTGGATCTGTGGAGGCCGGGGTCTGTCCTTTTTTGGTAATAATTTTATATCATTCCAATGTGGCTTTTTAAATTCTGGTATAGGTACACGATGTTTGCTAAGAGAATGTTGTAAAACCTTCTCTTCAGCTTCGTTTACAACAGGCCTGCAATATAATCGATTATTAAAGACATTTAAACACTACAAAGTAAAATCAAAATTTATTAATATTAGAATAAAGTCATTAAAATTAATGTACATACCAAAAAACCGGGTCTGGACGACATATGATGTTTTTTATAGTTTTCTTCAACTTTCCTTTGCTAATTGAATTTTTTTTCTTTTTCAACTTTTCTGCTTGCATTTTTAACTCTTATGTAAATTTTTATGTAATTTAAAACTATTGTAACATTCTTGGTTATTTTTTTTGTTTATTTTCGATTATCTGCCATGGACAATTAAAGGATTTTTTTTTTAGTTTATTTAACGGCCTGGAATCGAGTTCTTTAAGGCCCAACTTAAAGGATATGTAAACTACCCATAGACAAGGAAGAAATCAATTGCTTAATGATAACATATAATAATATTTTTTTATATTCTAAGGTTATAAACCGCGATAAAATTATATATTATGTATAATAAATCATATACTACTAACATATAAATCGTTTGGGTCATTTACCTAGAAAAAACAGCTACGGCAAATGATTTTCTACGTATCAGTTCATGAACATCATTATAATGCCAAAATTCCACGCCTTTTACTTATTTGTAGCGTGGTAAACAGAAATACAAGGTTAAACACAAAATACAAGTTTAATACACAGTTAAACAAACAATTCAGAACTTGAGTAGGTTATACCAAAATTTTTTTTGCAAATTATTTTTAGATTTACTATTAGGCTCTACAAGGTTTTTAGTTCTTAACTATGGTTCTTAACGGAACACATTGTATAATCTTCGATGAAATGTCTCGTGAATAAAGAAAATAATTTAAGTCTAACTGGAAGTTTATGTATTTTAGGGAATTGTAATCTTAAATTTCTGTTAGAATCCTGTCATAAATAGAAAATAATTCATGTTGTAGTCATATTCATTTGTCTACAGGAACGGATAAGTAAAGAATAAGAATTGCGCTATATTTTCAAAACT
This sequence comes from Morpho deidamia, assembly GCA_947086505.1. NCBI lineage: Eukaryota > Metazoa > Arthropoda > Insecta > Lepidoptera > Nymphalidae > Morpho > Morpho deidamia. Next base: position 11,401,042 of record CAMTZC010000026.1, on the reverse strand, counting down.
TTCTTATTCATATGCTGTTTCCGAACGAACAGTTCGGATTTCGTCCAAAACACACCTGTGTTCAACAAGTGCACCGCCTCACGGAGCACATTTTGCAAGGTTTACAAACCAAGCAGTTTACAGGTGTCATATTCTTCGATGTCGCCAAAGCCTTTGATAAGGTCTGGCACGCAGGCTTAATTTACAAACTGCTCCAACTAAATATACCAGATCGACTCGTACTCATCTTACGAGAGTACCTGACTAATCGCACCTTTCGGTATCGCATAGACGGCACTTTATCGTCTCGCCGCACAATTCGTGCTGGTGTCCCTCAAGGATCTGTACTGGCACCCTTATTGTACTCGCTCTACACGAGTGACATTCCACGGGCGCCTATCAAAGAGCGTACACATCTTGTACCTTTTCGCGGATGACACCGCTGTATTTACCACATCCCGCCGGCCTCATGTAATAACTAGACGTCTCCAGAAAGCGGTAGACAGCCTCGGACGCTGGTTCCGCCAATGGAGAATCGAAATAAACCCGGATAAAAGTGCAGCCATGCACTTTATCGGTAATCGCTTTCGATCTCACATAGACACACCTACGGAAATTTCCCTTTACAATACACCGATTCACTGGCAACAGAAAGTCAAGTACCTAGGTGTCACCTTTCAACCTTCCATGACCTTCCACGAGCACATACACATAGTCTGCAATAAGGCTGCGTATGTCATGGGACGACTTTATCCGATGTTATGCAAGAAAAGTAAGATGTCGCTCCGCAACAAAGTGACACTCTACAAAACTTGCATAAGACCAATAATGTCCTATGCGAGCGTTGCGTTTGCACACGTTTCAAAAGTCAGATTGCTCAGGCTCCAAAGACTACAGAACCGATTTATGCGGACAGCCACTGGTTGTCCGTGGTTCATGCGGAACGTTGACCTCCATAGAGACCTCGATCTCCCTACCATTACTCACCTCTTTAAACGTTTTTCGAAATCTTACTTCGAGAAATCTGAGGTACACCCGAACCCCCTGATTTCAGTTGCTTCTACCTACATCCCAGTTAGGTCCGACCATCGAAAATACAGGCGTCCAAAAAGCGTCCTGTATGACCCCGACGATCAAATAACGATCGCCAACACAGAAACACGTAATACACTCACACAGCGTCTTCGCCGGTGAAGACGAGGTCCCAGTTTTCTGACGTCGGTCGGTCGTGGCTTCTCGCCACCCTTCCGACGCCGCAATGACTAATCTAAGTCATACCATGAACCCTCCACTACACGTCGTCCTAAGCCGTGGTCCGGCCTCACAGGAGGCACCCTTAGGACGACGTTCCCCGACTTAAGTAGGGCTTCTGCGCTCTACTTCCTGCATTTCGCAACTTCGGCGATGCTTCTGCGCTCGCCCGTCCCGCCCGGTGGGACATTAGCCAATTAGGCCATTAGGGTTAACAGCATACAGTCAGTTCGAAAAAAAAAAAAAATATTCATATGCTTTGATAATACTGCAAAATCAATAGCTGTAAACAATTATAAGCTACAAGTTTACGACTTCCATTAAGCACAATGGGGATATCCTTTCCGCTTAGAAATACATAAATCTCTTACTTGGAACTGAGTTGCGAAAAGGTCGCGTTTTTTGTAGGTGCTCAGGCTGTTGGCGAATACCGTATTGTTCCGGACAAAATGGGGCGGGGGTCGCAATAATGACTACAGTAAGGGTGCAATGAAACTTTTACCTGAGAGCCGAGTAATACACCGAGGGTCTTTAGTCACACTCAGTGAGTGTCGGTGTACGTGTGCGTTGCAATGAGTACTAGAAGTAAAATTGAGAAATGGTTATTAGCAGACTGGAATACTGCTCACAATATACCAGTTTCCGCTGAAGAGGTGAAGGTACTTACTATTGAACCAAGTGAAGTTAATAGAACAGAAGAAATGGCTTGTAAGTATAATGATCCTACATGTGACCGTTAAGTGACATTAATTGTATCGAATAAGTATCATTTGCACTAGAATTTCTCTACAAGTATTTGTTAAACATTTAATAATATATTCTTATTTCTTTAACCGCCGTCTTATATGAACATACATAATGAGGTATCGGACGTTTATCTTTAATCTACTACATATATTAATAACGGATCAGTTAAGAATATTAAATTTTCCACCTTCTACTTATGAGTAGTGCGTAAGATACTCAATTACAAAGCGATCCCGACTTTTTTAAAACTACCTACATAATATAATTTATGAACTAACCTTGAATGTGTTTATATGATGATAATTCATTTATAAAATAGTTGTTTTTTCAAATATTAATATGATTATATTTTGTACTTATTCTGAAATATGTGAAATTTTCTTGTGATTCTCCGCTACTAACTTTATAAAAACGAAAAATAATATGAAAAATTTCTATTTGCAATTTAGCCATATGAATTAAAATATAGGGACTGGCATTGTAAGTACCGTAATTGTTGGTTTTCCTAGTTAGAATGACAAAACTAATAATAAAATTATTTTGCTCGCGGATTTATCGCGGATAATAGCAGTATAATTTTGTTATTATTTATGTATTATGGATCTCCGAAAAATAATTCTACAAATAATTTGATTACAATAAGAAGTCGCTAAGCGACAACACTTTAGAAAAGTTCTTAAGTTAGGTCTAAACTAATCGGGATTATATGATATTTACATTAGTAGATTTTAGTATTTTAGTAGTAAGTTAGTAGATTGGCTCGTAAACTTATTGTAAGAAAATATTATTATTTAATAAGTTAGTTAAAAGTATTATTGTATTGAAGTTAATATTACATTTAATTAAACTATTTGTCTTTTTTATTACGCATTCAACTTTGTAATCGACTGAATATAATAATAATAATTATTATAAAATAAATTATAAGTTGCATATCTTTATTAGGCAGATCGATGACACTGTATTATATAATTAACATCTAAATGTTTACACAATCTGAGCAATAAATAAATAAATAAATTGTATTTCCTTTGTTATATACTGTTTATCAGGCCATATGTTGGACGTCATTAAAATAAAATAAATTTAAAAAACGTATATCCAATTTAATGTGTAGATGAAAGACCCCTTCTGGAACAACAACGACTCACAAAAGTCAATGAAAATATGTCGAGGGAGGAAAATCCTTCTCGTGAGGGTAGAGATTATTCTCCAAGCGGTTCATCCTGGGCACCAAGCAACGGAAATTCTTCTTCAGATGAATCAGATAGAGTACGTATTCAAACATACAACATATTGTCCTTGTCTTTTTTTATGTATACAACTCGTTTACTTATATTGTTCTAGAAAACAAAAATTTAAATAGAATATAAAATAGATTATTTGATTATTTTATAATCAAATAATTTATGTCATAACCTCCGTATGGTATCCGTCTGAGTAGAATAGACCACCCTTATTTCTTACCGAGGTGTTGTAAAAGGCGACTAAGGTAAGTTGACGTACGGCAGGCGTCCGGTCGTAAAATGTTGTTACACTTAGTTTTTATATGTTATTTATTTGATTATCCGTCCGTAATAGGATTCAAAGTAAAATTATTGTTTAAAAATTGTACTCAGCAGTGATACAAGATATGAACATTACATATTACTTTTCTGATTCGGACGGTTGATTTTAAAATTGATTGAATTTTTAGATGTTTGAATTAAACTCATTATTATTTTTTTATATCAACGGCTTCTGATAAAACTACTGTATGAGAGATAACTAACTATAGCTATATACATCAACATCCTCTTCCGCTTATTCCACTCTAACATAACGGTCGGCACAACATGTTTATAACATGATTCGGCAACGTACTTTACGACAGGCCGCCTGTCCAAACGTCAACTTACCTTAGTCGTATTTTACGACACCTCGGTAAGAAAGAAGGTGGTCTATTCTATTCAACCGGAACACGATGGGTCAACTTACCTTAGTCGCCTTTTACGACACCTTGATAAGAAATGAGGTTGGTCTATTCTACTCAACCGAATACCACACGGTGGGTCAACTTACCTTAGTCGTATTTTACGACCTCACGGTAAGAAAGAGGGCGGTCTATTCTATTCAACCGGAACACGGTGGGTCAACTTACCTTAGCCGCCTTTTACGACACCTTGATAAGAAATGAGGTTGGTCTATTCTACTCAACCGGATACCACACGGTGGGTAAACTTACCTTAGTCGTATTTTACGACCTCACGGTAAGAAAGAGGGTGGTCTATTCTACTCAATTGGATACCATACGGTGGGTCGACTTACCTTGGTCGCCTTTTACGACACCTCAGTAAGAAATGAGGTTGATCTATTCTATTCAGCCGGATACCATACGGCATATACAATATTATTAATTTTCAGAAAGAAATTCAAACAAAAACTATCAAAATGGAACAATACGTACGCCATTATGCTAAGAGAAGAAACGGTAAAAGTGTACCCACGCCAGCGCATAGACCGAACGCTGTCGTAAACGTTTTGCAGGAACGGCAGAATAATTTAAACAATAGAACAACAAACCAACGCCGTAAAAGGAACCACAAAGAAACCAGATCGCGCAAATCCTTACCAGATTCAACAAAGAAACATGTACCGCCTAAAGACACTGAAACAATACGTATAAATAAAAATAATATTTTAGAGATAAAAGCTAGTTTCGAAGAGCTGTTTAAAATTATAGATAATATGAAACCTGAATCTGAAAGGCGTAGGAGTAAATATTTTGAGCCTACACCAGTTGCAACAAATAACGAAGATATTTTAAATAATACAGCTTACAACAATGTTTATGAGCAAAGTGAAAAAAGTCATACTGAAGAGTCGAACCGTTCTGATGATAATGTCCTTATAACCAATAAATATAAGGCACATGACAATGGAGATAATCAAGAAGAAACTGCGTCTCAGATGGAATTAGATGAATGGGTATTAAATTTTTTAGTACATTCAAACTTTTCTCTCTAAATAATATAATATAGTAATATAATAATAATATAATAATATAATATAGTAATATAATAATAATATAATAATATAATATAGGAGTATAGCATTATAATAATATAATAATATAATATAGGAGCTGTGATAGCCCAGCGGTGAGACCGTGCGACTCTTTCGAGGGAAACACGAGTTCAAACCCGAGCAGGCACCAATGAGTTTTTCTATTTAAACTCATGTGTCTAATTGATAATTACAATTTATCACACGCTTTTCGGTGAAGGAAAACATCGTGAGGAAACCTGCATATCTCTAGAGAATTCTAGGGATATGTGTAACCTACCAATCCGCATTGGAGCAGCGTGGTAGGTCTTAGCTCCAATCCTTCTCTCCAATAACGGAGAGAGGAGGCCTTAGCCCAGCAGTGGGCATAGTAACAGGCTGTTACTTTACTACTTTTACTACTTAATATAATATATTGGATAATAACACACAAATCTTACTTTTGGGGACGCGCAGCAGTGTTGTTATATATTTAATTCTTGTATTGTACTACTACTAATTGTTATATATTAAATTAATATATTAGGGGTGAAAGACAACTGGCAAATATGGTATACATACATTATTTTTTAATATGCACTTAAATACAAATATACACCCAGACTAAAAAAACCAACAAATTGTTTATAGAAAAAAAATATAGAAGCCCTCGGTTTGAATTGAACCGCGACCCGTAACATAAATAAAACAATTTCATTGCATATTACATTGTAAATTGTTAGATTAGTGACAAAGAGACAAAATGATATTCGAATAAAATTAAAGTTATTTAAATGCAAAAGTAATAATAAAATTATTTTGCTATAATCCGCGATACAGTAAATAGAAAATATATATACTGTCAAATTTATGTGGACTATCCGATACGTGCAGGATTCGTAAAATCACATGCACAAACCTCCACCACTTCCACCACAATACCCAAGCACTACACACGTTCACTACCACAAACTTAACAATCGTTTCGTCCCGCAACCGAAGCATCATCAGGAGATAGACTCCACAACAAATTCGCAAAGCTTTGCGATTTTGTGTATCGCGGATTATAGCGAAATAATTTTATTATTACTTTTGTGTTATGGATCTCCGCAAAGTAACGTCTAATTCTACAAATTAGTTATTTAAATGATTTATAGAACCATGCTTACTTTGCGGAATTCTATATTACAGAACGCGTGTACTAAGAAAATGTATGTATGTATGTATGAAGCAGGCAAAATTTACATACTTCACACATGCAGGACAAGTCACCACACGTATCCCAGAATCCATTCACCAGTATTAATGCACAGAAGCAATACATACAAGCATACAAGCATATAGCTGTGATAGCCTAGCGGTGAGACCGTGCGACTCTCTAGAGACGACATAGGTTCAACCCCGGGCAGGCACCAATGAGTTTTTCTATTAAAACTCATGTGTCTAATTGATAATTGCTATTTATCACACGCTTTTCGGTGAAGGAAAACATCGTGAGGAAACCTGCATATCTCTAGAGAATTCTAGGGATATGTGTAACCTACCAATCCGCATTGGAGCAGCGTGGTAGGTCTTAGCTCCAATCCTTCTCTCCAATAACGGAGAGAGGAGGCCTTAGCCCAGCAGTGGGCATAGTAACAGGCTGTTACTTTACTTTAATACATACAAACACCGCACCAAAATCTCTACAATCGTTTCGCTCCGAAAACGTAGCATCATCAGGAGGATAGGCTCCACGGTACGACTTTGTCGTGAAGCCTATCCTCCTGATGACGCTTCGTCTTTACATACATTGTCTTAACAAACGCAGATTATAGCAAAGTAGCTATTATAGCTACTGTAAAATTTAAGCTGTAAAAACTTTAATTAGATCTTCAAAAGATAATAAAATGTCTACAGGTGCCAATTGGAAGTGGGAAGACATTGATTCATAAGGATAAATACAGGAAAGTGAACTGGAGGTCCTATACAATCGCCACTAGAACATTGCTATTGGCAACGTTTCCCAGAAGGTTCGTTGCGAACTATTATCAACAATCGTATCTTTATAAATATTATAAAAGAATATCTTAAGATCTTGCATAACAAGGGTCCTTAGTTTGAAACATGAAGGGTCATGAGTTTCTATACAAAAATATGGTTCATTGATATTTAAAATTAGCGGCTTGACCACGCGTTTCTTGGTCTGGTTTATGATTTCCCCTCGAAACAAACTTCTCACAAATTGACAGTTAAAAAATGCTTTGAACGTCGTTGCGGAGTTAACAAGGAACATATATAATTGATTTTTTATATATAAATAGCTAAATAGATTTATCATGAACTTAAAGGCGAAAGAAAACATCGTTATGACATATGTTCAGAGAACTTTTGGGATATGTGTAACATATTTTTCAGGACCTAGAACAAATAGTAGAAATAAAAGATAAGCATTAAAGGTGCAATTTACACATATATAATAATTATATATTAGGTAAAACCGATAGAGCATGTAAATAATTAAGTAAAGTTAATAGTAAATAAGAAAATGTAAGTAAATATAAAGCAAATAGAAGCAGAAACAGAATGTTGAACCTGTTCACTGAGTAAATTAATAAAAACAAACTTAAATACTAGTAAAATTTTATAAAATGTTATCTAAAATAAATAAAATAGTTAATAGCCCACAAAAATAATTTGTTAACCACCGTACATAAAACTGTCAAATAAATAAAAGCACTATATTAAAATGTATACAACAGAAAATTGTAAACTTGAAGCAGTAGAAAATATAAACAAACTGTATAAATACCACAGAATATTGCAGCATAGAAATAAGGAAATAAATGTAGTAGACTTAATTAACAAGATTGTCGTAAACTAAGGACCTAGAACAAAATTCCAGAACCCATTTCGCTGCTCCAGTGAGGCTCAAAAAACTTAGAAGCCTTTTTCTCTAATTTACTTCAATTGTATATACTTGCAACAAAAAGACTGGATGCCAGGATTAACTTTTACCAACATCATATTACAGAATATTAGCCACACATTCGCTTACCGGAAAAAGATCTCCTGCGTTTCAAAATAAGCCCGCGAAAATGTGCCTGGATCCTAAAATTGTTTCGGATATCATTATCGAAATTACCTCAAAGTTCAACGTCAAAGAAAATTTGGTCAGGTAAAGTATATTATTTATTTAACTTGTCGTGTGTGTATGTGAAGGTGGAATCTTGCAAGTTAACTTTGACCCACTTCCGGTGTCCGTTTGAGCTGAAATTTTACATACTGATCCGGTCTCGATGAAAATTTATAAATAAAATAAAAATAAATATATGGGACACTTACAACGGTCGTCCGTCCCCAAAGTAAGTAACTTAATACTTGTGTTATGAGGGTAGATATACTACATATATAATTTTAAACACATACTTAAATACAAATACACACCCAGACTCGACGAACCAACAAATTGTTTGTAGAAAATGTTGGCTATCGGCGGGAATCGAACCCGCGGCCCTCGGAGCTGTAGGCAAGGTCACTACCCACTGCGCCAACGGGTCGGTCAAGTCACTTGTCAGTCATGTATATTTATGATAAGCATAATCTGATGCTGCTGCGAGGATTGGCTCCTGACGAGGGAACTCCTCAACGGTTGACAGGAGGAATATTAAATTTTGTTAAAGATTTTTTAGTCTATTATAAAAAAAAACTAAATATGGCATATATATTCATACTTCGTTTTTTAAAGTTCTTTCGTTCTTTAAGTTTTTTAATCATGCTGATGAATAATATCATCCAAGCCTTTATTTAATCTAGTTATTATTTAAATTAAATTCATTTTTTTTCTATTCGAAATTTGAAACGCCGAAAGCCTCTTTTACTTTTTTATTTATAAATATTAATTATAATAAACGGAAACAGATCAATGATTGCCATTTGTTTGAAATTTACCAAGTCACATGATATTATTAAAATTACACCACACATACATACATTCTCCTGCCCTTATCCCACTCTAAGTGGGGTCGGCACAACATGTTACAAATATGTTGTCACATGATTTGGCTACGTATTTTACGACCGGCCACCTGCCTGACGTCAACTTACCTTAGTCACCTTTTACGACACCTCGGTAAGAAATGAGGGTGGTCTATTCTATTCTGCCGGATACCACACGGCGTATTATTATTATTAAAATTACACCAACAACAATAATTTACAGACACTATAACAGAACTACATTGCTATAATCCGCGCGGGTTTGGCGAATGCATGCAAAGCTAATGTGTATGCAGGCACAATTCACACACCTTGTACATGCAGGACAAGTCACCACATGCATCCCAAGACGCCTCCACCAGCAACAACGCACACAAGCTGTACACACAATCACCACCAAAATCTCTACGATCGTTTCGCTCCGAAACCGAAGCATCATCAGGAGGATAGGCTCCACGACAAAATCGCAATGCGTCTTGGAATACATATGGTAACTTTTCTGCATATGTAGGGTTCATGAATTTTGCCTGCTTCATACACATTAGCTTTGCATGCATTTGCTTAATCCGTGCGGATTATAGCAAAGTAGTTCTGTTATAGTGTGTGAAATTATGTCTAATATGGAATTCTGCAAAGTAACGCCTACTTCTATAAAACAATTTGCATATTTCACTTCCAGAAGTGCTATTACGACGAAATGTGCAGATGAATGTAAAATGTATAAGACGAGAACACAAAATAGGAACAAATCACGAAATCAAGAGAACGCGCCGCCTTCAAGTAACGCCAAAAACTAATCTAGGCTTGTGAAAACAGAATAACTCAAATTAAATTTCCGATATCCGTATAAGACATTCCTTACCAAAAGTACAAAATTAGTAATAAAATTATTTTGCTATAATCCGCGATACAGTGAATAGAAAATATATATAGTGCTAAATGACTATTCGTTTTTTTCATACCCGATACATGCAGGATTCGTAAAAACACATGCACAAACCTCCACCATTTCCACCACTATACACAAGCACTACACACGTTCATTATCACAAACTCAACAATCGTTTCGCCTCACAACCGAAGCATCATCAGGAGATAGACTCCACGACAAAATCGCAAAGCACATTCCTTACCAACAAGTCTAAGAAAATATATTAGAAAAAATGCTTTTCTCACTTATTTGTGATTTGGTTCCACGATTATCGCTGATTAACCGAATTTATGAATTAATTTATGATTTTATAATCCACGATTTATTATTACTAGTTGTATCTCAAGAAGTTGGTGGAAGTCACCAGTTCTAAGATCTTGTGGCACGAAAATAATAAAAACCTTTTTTAAAGAAACCCTGTGTGTTATCTATCAGCGGACGTCCATTGCTTGAATAGGAAATATGGAAGTTAAAAAAGGTTTCATAAAATTATTTCTTCTTCTTCTTCTTGTTCAACCGATCGACGTCCACTGCTGGACATAGGTCTCCTTAAGGGATCTCCACACCACACGGTCCTGTGCCGCTTGGATCCAGCGGCTCCCCGCGACCTTTTTGAGGTCGTCTGTCCACCTCGTGGGGGGTCTTTCAATGCTGCGTTTACCGGTGCGGGGTCGCCATTCCAGCACCTTAGGACCCCAACGCCCATCGGGGTTGGCGGCGGAATCTCTACCGGAGATTCTTAACACCCCCTGCCCCGCCGTTACCTAAACCGCTGCCAGAGCCAGGAATAGCGGGGCTGCCGGGAACTAGGGGCTGTGGCTTTTTACGTGTATCCATTAAGGGTATTACCAATAATCACCACGCTTGGCATGCGGGTTGGTGATCGCAGTGCTGACCATGTCGCACCGACAACGCTGCTGCCCGCTGTCGGTCTGTTATATTTAAGTCAGCTAAAGAATGGTTATACCGCCATTAGTCGGTCGCCAGAGCCTCGTCGGTTTAATTGCAGGGTGTACCACGTGCAGGTGAGGTTGACATTTGAAGAAACTGACTGGGACGAGTTTCCTCCTTACACCCCAAAAATTTAAAAATTATTTATTACATAATAATGTGGTTATGATTGCGATATATACTGTAATTTATATGTTAGGTAGGCGAGCAAAGCCTCATATTACAATAAATTATACTTTCCATTGTAGAGTACCTCCAGTTAATTGCAGAAAACATTATATTTAATAGTTTTACTTTTGACGAACCCGCAACTTCTTATATTTTATTAGGATTAATTAAAGCGAGATGAAAATGCAAATAGCTGACGGTTTGAAGTGTTTTGACAAAGAGGTAAAGTATGATAAGTGTGGCACCGTGAAACTTTCGCTGAGCAAATTTGACTTATCGTGCCCTTATCCCACTCTAAATGGGATCGGCACAACATGTTACAAACATGTTGTCACATGATTTGGCTACGTATTTTACGACCGGCCGCCTGCCTGACGTCAACTTACCTTAGTCGCCTTTTACGACACCTCGGTAACAAATGAGGGTGGTCTATTCTATTCTGCTGGATACCACACGGCCTTAATTAAAGAAAAAAAAAAGAGTTTCTGAATGACGCTCGCTGATAACTTTTTCTGATGGAACTTAAGGGCTTCGAATGTCAACAGGATTACATGCATTATATCTCACGGTCATAGACAAAACTAGACATTATATCTTAAATACGAGTTTATAAAATATGAACTAAAGAAAAAAGATCAAGAATTGGGGAATGTTTTGAGTCCATATTTTGTAATAAAAAAAAACGAATTTTGTCTGTTTCATTTACCTTACATAAATTGTACTAGAAAAAGAAACAGTTAACTTTTTAATTAAGTTAAATACATTCTTTTGAATATAGAACAATCAATACTAATCGATACCTTATAAAAGTTTATACTTTCACAATTATTCTTATGAGCTTGAATATTTTGAAACCTTTTCTTCGATTAAATAACTAAAATATTGCCATGTCCCGATAATATCAGAAATTAGGAATAATTGATGGACAGCATAAAAAAATTCTATTAATGTCAGTTACAAAATCTGCACATATAACCCCTATTTTTTCGGTGAAATATAAAAGAGTGCTGAATTCAAACATTTGGTCAATAACTCAGAATTTTGGATTTACTTAACATAACCTTTTTTTTGTAAGAATGAAAACGGTTTATAGAATTATCGTAGGATATTTTGTTGTTTATTGTGTAGGTTTAAGTTTAAACAATACGCTTATAACACAATTCAAGTTTATTAATATTTAATTCTATTAATGAGTATTATATGGATATTTCATTGAACTATGTAAGCAATTTGATTATACGTTTAAGTTTTAAATAAACATGAATGAAGACATTTGTCTATTATTTTAAAAAACTTACCCTTTTAAGGCAAATGAGCACTACAAACGTTCTGAAACAGTAGTTAATTATAATTATATCAACCATTTTAAAACTTTTTTTTATAATATTAGTTTGTATAAAAAAATAATGAATAAGCTTAAGGCACGGCATATTTAAAATTTTATGCAATACTGGAAGAGTGATTACACCTTTTTGCACCTGATTTGCGCTGTTCAGACCAAAAAGAAAGATAAAGATAAAGGCATGGCACAGTTTGCTATATTATTGCTATATGTTTAAAAAAAAATATATGGGACATTTACACACACCGTCCCCAAAGTAACTTAATACTTGTGTTATGGGTGACGGACAACTGGTAGATATACTACATATATAATTTTAAATACATACTTAAATACAAAATTACAGAAAATGTTGTCCCTCGGAGGGAATCGAACGCCTGACCCGCAGAGTTGAAGGCAGGGTCACTACCCACTGCGCTAACGGGCCCGTGTCTATTATATAGTAACAAATTTACTATGTTTACATAGTATATCTTAATATATCTGTTTTTTAGAATAAAATAAAGTACCATAATGGAAAACAGGATAATAATAAAACAACAAACAATTTAAAATACTTTTCACATAATTATAACAGCTTTAAAATATAAAATGTCGAAAATAATATAAAAAAACACTTTTTAAAAACCCACAAGAAATTTAATTCCCTTGTTGAAAAATACCTAGTGGTAACAGTACTAAGTCCGTATTGGTGCTGGCAATTATTGCCCTCATCAGCATCATATCGTCAGGCGTGAACCGCCAACCGCTGAGTTGGCCGAGACTCTGTAACTTTGGACAGGTCTCCATTAGCAATTCTACTGTGTCTACCGTTAAACGAGGTGCATTCGGGAACCAAATCGCTTCCAAATTATCAAACCTATATCGGCGGAGCATCCTGAAAATAATGAAAAGTAAGTAAAAAAAAGTAAAGTAAGTTACTATGCCCACTGCTAGGCTAAGGCCTCCTCTCTCCGTTTTTGGAAAGAAGAATTGGAACTAAGATCTACCACGCTGCTCCAATGCGGATTGGTAGGTTACACATATCCCCAGAATTTTCTAGAGATATGCAGGTTTCCTCACAATGTTTTCCTTCACCGAAAAGCGTGTGGTAAACTGCAATTATCAATTAGAATGTGTCTAGTTGATAATTGCAGTCTTAATAGAAAAACTCATTGGTGCCGACTCTAGAGTCGTCTTTCTAGAGACGAACATGGGTTTAACCCATGATCCAGACTCACGGTGTCACCGCTAGGCTATCACAGCTGATATGCTATCACAGCTTATGAAAATAGTGAACAACAGACACTATTTGATCTTTTACTACTAGACCCGTATTAGCGTTGCCACGTCTGTCTGTTTTCAAATCCCTGTCTTGGGGCGCAAAGTTTTAATTTTACGATAACTTGTAAAATATTAATTTGAATTATGTGTGAAGGATTTTGAGTTCAAGATTACTAAGATATTGAAGTTGATAAAGATTACGGGAGGTATCTATCTATATAGTTTTCTTATAATGTTGGACTAATTTTATTATCCATGAGTTAATCCTACAATAGATATCTAATATTCACCTTGTATAATGGACTTATCCATGGAGTGACGTTCGAATTGTTAGATTTTAAAGGTACTAATTTACCATCACCATTATATCGCTTAAGTACCAAGTGTTCAAGAAAAATCATAAAATAGATAAATCTTTCTACGACCAAGATTTCAAAGGAGGAAAATGCATTTTATCACAATTAAATGTAGATTTCTTTTTATTCATACAGTAACAAATAAACTTACCGTGCCATATCTTGGTCGTCTAATCTGACTTCGTCACCAATAATTAACTTTTTGAGTTTAGGACTTCCTGTCATAAGATATCTTAGGCATGACAGTGTCAAATTTCCTTGAATTATTTCAATATGCTCCAATTTATTAAATGGTACTTCTTCTTCATGGGTCGCAGTCTGGATCGAGTAGAATTCTAGACTTTCCAAATTCTGACAAGTTTCTGCTATTCTTGTAAAGTTAAATGACCCGTGAGCACCAGACAGCATAAGTGTAACTATTCTATAACCTACCTTATCCAATAATTGATGTAGTTCGTGACATTGGAATTTATTCAATTTAATCTTATTTAAATAATTTAAATCTTTTATCATCTGCAGTACGCCTTGGTCGGGTTCCTCTAAATATATTGTCTCTATCATCGGACATAAAACCACTATAGCCTTCATTATTCGTATATTAGTTTGAATATCGTGTACATATTGTAGTTTCGTCTTAAAACCTGGTGGGCAGTCATTATTAGAGACGTAATACAATGCCTTTCCAACAAAAGAATAGCTACCCAGATTTGTGAGGTTAGGCAACTTTCGTATAAGAAGTGCGACATCTGTGTGATCTATATTTTCTTCTCCGTACGTACCAATGTTTACTACAGTCAAACTCTGTGTCAGCTGTGGATTTCCTGATAGCATAGCGTCAATACCGATCTCTGTTATATCAGTTTCACCAGACACATCGAGCAATTTTAAAACTTTGTTATTTTCGCCGATGAACTTGAGCACTTCATCATTAGCTATATAAGGTATATTTAGTGCGGTCAAGCATGTTAGATTCTTTATTATTTGATACATCAGGGAGAGCTGCTCGTCTTTCACCCAAACGCCTTTTAAATTAAGTGAAGTTAGGTGCCGACCTTGTTCTGCAATCAGTTCAAGGACCTTTCTGTAAAACGGACACGGGAACATGCCCGTCGCTAAACTTTTTATGTTTTCTCTTAGAAGCAATCTCATAGTGAAATATCGTATCGAGGGATCAAGATATTCGGTGCTTAATATTAGATTGAGGAGATCTTGGAATATGTCACTTGTCGCTCCCATACTTTCGTAGTAGGACGACACCATAGCGAATGGCAGGGCCACGTCTTCCTCGGATGTTACCCGAGATAGAGCGTGGATCAATTGTCTAGCTACTAAAGATAAAGTAACTTCTTGTAGCGGTGGTACTGGACATCTCGGCGACATTTTCACAGCACTATTATTTTATATCTCACTTCAATTTGTATATTTGTGTATTTTTTTACTATTTTTTGAGCATCACTAAAGCACGGCCACTTTCGATTTTTTGGAACAGAAAGAAATGGAAAACCTATGAAGTTATTTAGCTCACGCGCATCTCACGGCTGGCAAGGTGCCAGTACTATATAATTCAACGCACAAAACTCGAGCTCTATTTATAGCACTTTTATATGCAAAGCAAAATGCAAAAAAATTATATGCTCTACACATGTAGAGCATACGGCGTGCACATTATGATGTTTTAATTGCGCGTAATGAGATATTATTGATTTATGATTCGTTTATTATAGTAAATCGTAAATATCAATAATGAAATTAAATTATTTTTTAACTTGTTTGCAACTAAAAGAGATGGTTTTTATCAGGGAAAAGTACTACCCACGACCTTATTGGCCTTACCTTTAGCATTAAAATAGATCATATAATAAAAAAATTAAATATGAATAAGTTAATGAGTTATGATTATTTGATTTTATATATATTCGATGTTATTGCTCCGTAAATAGTAATACAATATAATTACGCCTACACATTTATGAGGAGCTGTGATGGCCTAGCGGTGAGACCGTGCGACTCTCTACGACATAGGTTCAAACCCCGGGCAGGCACCAATAAGTTATTCTATTAAAAACTTATGTGTCTAATTGATAATTGCAATTTATCACACGCTTTTCGGTGAAGGAAAACATCGTGAGGAAACCTGCATATCGCTAGAGAATTCTGGAGATATGTGTAACCTACCAATCCGCATTGGAGCAGCGTGGTAGGTCTTAGCTCCAATCCTTCTGTCCAATAATGGAGAGAGGAGGCCTTAGCCCAGCAGTGGGCATAGTAACAGGCTGTTACTTTTAATTTTAGAAGAAGAATAGAAGAAGAATACTCTTTATTGTACACACAAAAAAAATAAAAATTACAGATATTAACACACAAAGACAGGTACAATAAGGCGGCCATAACAACAGGTATAATAAGCGATTTCTTCCAGGCAACCTTATTCGTTATGGAGCTGTTGATAAGAAAGCAGGTAGGATAGTGCACCTCAGAGTACATAAAGATAATTATAAAATTAAACAATATTTATTACTCTAAATATAATAAACTTACATCAAGTACACACGAATATGTAAACAAATACTTATATAATACATAAATAAATGCATATATTATATAAATATATATAAAATAAAATATAATAAATAAAAGATACATAATAACATACAAATAAAATTTATTAACGTCGTTATCAATCATAGTGCGAGATAATGTTTTTTCAACAATCGCTTAAAAATGTTCAGCGATTTTGCCTGTCTAATGGTCGGAGGCAGTGAATTCCAAAGTTTAATGGCACTAACAGTGAACGAGTCTCCATAAAAAACTGTATTATGAGAGGGAATTTTCAATTTAAAACATTCAGTAGTCCTCATAATGCGACCCTGTGAACCACGGAACTTAAATTTCTCCTACAAGTAAGAGGGAGCTAAAGGATTAAATAACACACAGTACAGAAGACAAAGTTTATGCATATTCCGGCGAAAACGTATAGATAGCACTTGAGCTTTGCACGAAATTCAGAAACGTGGTCATATTTGCGCAGCCCAAATATGAACCGAATACTGAGATTTTGGAGTCGCTCAAGCTTGTTTAACTGGACTTCGGTCAAATTAGGATAGCTTACATCGGCGTAATCGAGAATAGTAAGAAGTAAGGATTGTGCTAACATAATTTTTGTAGGTATTGGAAGCCGTTATGGTCAGAAAGGAGACTGCTGAGCGCGATCGCGAAAAGGCTGATCCTTCTCGCAGGCGGAGACGAAGGGGCCGCGTAAGCCGCCCTAATAATAATTAACATGTCCCGACTGATGGGACCTCTGGGGTCGGGAACGGTCGCAGTGGGGGCTGTGGCTGTACCTTTTGACCCCGAGAGATAATGGAGCATGTTACAGACACAAGCTCCGTACTATATTTTGAGGAGCACGACGTGCACGGCACTTGAGAGGCATCGGTGTAGTTCGCCAGAGATCCCGGGGCCTCTCTGTTAGTGCGGAGGCTGTCCATCGAGGGGGTTTTAGTGGGTAAAAATCCCACATAACCGGAGCTTACCCCCAAGAGTTCCGGTATCTTTCCCCCCGTTAAAAAAAAAAAAAAAAAGGTATTGGAAGAAATGATCGTAAACGCCGTAGAGATCTAATTGATGCAAAGGTTTTCCTATTCAACTCTTTCATATGTTTTGTCCAGGACAAAGATGAATCTAAATGGATTCCAAGATTTTTCACACTTGAGCAGTATGGCAAAACAACACCATTAAATACAACAGGTGGTATGTATACCCTGTCAAGCCTTGATATTATGCTTCGACTGCCAATAATAATAGCCTGCGACTCGTCTGGGTTAACTTTCAGGCCAAAGGATTTGCTCCAGTCAGAAATAGAGGCAAGGTCATTATTAATGGCAGAAACAGCGATGGAGAGATTTTCAAATCTTGACTGGGCATAGATTTGGATATCATCAGCATACATGTGGTAGAGAGAGGATATTCTTTGAGTTATCGTATTGATGTAGATGGCAAATAGAAGTGGTGACAACACGCCTCCCTGAGGGACTCCTGCCCGCACATCACACCACGACGATAAAGAGTCTTCGATGCGAACGCGCTGTCGGCGCCCCTTCAGGTAACTATGAAACCACCCAATCACCAACGGAGACATGTTTAGAGAACGAAGTAGGCTCAGCAATATGTCAAAATCCACTGAATTAAAGGCGTTACTAAAATCCAGTAGAGTTAGAACTGTGAGCTGTTTGTTGTCCATACCCAATCGGATATCGTGTTACTTTAATCAACGCTGTAGCAGTACTATGGCCAGGACGAAAACCAGATTGAAGGGAGTCAAGGACGCTGTGAGTATTGAGGAAGTGACTTAATTGTTGGTGGACTAGTTTTTCAAGGACTTTTTTACTTTATTTACTAGGAGCCAAACCGTTGAAATAAAGTGCTATTTTTATTTAGTTCGAAGAATTCGTGAAATAAACCGATACACAATTGAAAACAGCTGCTATTTTTACATTGCAAGTTCTGGTGCAGTTTTACCTTTTAATCTACCTGTAAAACATTTCGAACGAAACGAAATAGCTCAGGCCCATCACGCTGCTCCAACCCAGATTGGCAGGTTGCATTAACTCCAAAACATGTAAGTAAACATCAATTGACTTTGAACCCGAGCCCCTTCTTAGATTCGTACTGTAACTGACTTCTTCCTCACTTTATATAATTCTCTTTATTTATATTATTTAAACACTGCTAGAGCGCTGGTGGTTTATCATTAAAATATATGTATTTAAGCGTTTACGCGCTTGTTTTATGAAACAAGCGCTTCATATATTCTTGTATACCGTAAATATTATAAATAAGCTTAAATTATTTTATAAAATTTTGAGCTTTTTTATAATAGTTAAAAGAGATGATTTTTATTAAAGAAACGTGTTAATTGCGGCTTCATTGGCATCATATTTACCTTTAAAATATCCGATATATTAAAAATAATTATAAATGTTTAATTTACTGTTATGGTATTAGATGTTATTGCTCCGTAATGAGTAATATAGTTACTTCATTGAATTAACAGCGAAATCGTAACAAACAGACAGATACGATCGTTTTGATCCGAACCGTTATCGACAATGTAAATTGATATCGATTTTTTTTCAGAATATAATTCTCCCTACATTCACACCTAATTTATATTTTTTATTTACTTAATAAGTACTCTTACAATATACATCTTATTACATTAACTATTATTTAAACAACATACGGATATGCATGTTAATATATACTACCGGCTATACTCTACTACCTCTACACTCTACCGGCTATACTCTACTACCTCTATACTCTACCGGCTATACTCTCGCCTAATTTTTCTCGGGTTAGCCCGATTTTCGTTTTCGTTTCGAGGCTCGGATGTGCTCGAAACTGCCTCACTCAGTTCCCGCCGCGATAACGTTGTTTAAACAGCTCATGAATAAGTGCCCCGGATGGGCTCGAAACTAGTCGGGCTAACCCGATAAAATTAGATGTGAGTATAGCCGGTGTTCTATAATTATAAATTTAAATTTAAAAATTGATAACCTTTATATCAAAACAAAGTGAAAATGCATGACTTTAGCAAGTGCATTTAACATTTACCAATAAACATGATGTATGTCAAAAGTATAGAAAGTGCATATAAAAAACAGTTTGTTTGTTTGTTTGTAATCTCTTTATTGCATGTGTTAATGCAATGGCGGGATTATTCCGTAATCGGAATGTCTTCCAGCCAACCACTTAAATTTTGACAAAGGTTCTAATAAAAATTTAAAACTAACTATAAAAAATTAAAATTAAAATAAAACTTAAAATACAGAAAACTTAAATTAAGAAACAAAAATAGAATTAAAAGTAATATGAAATAATAAAATAATATTATAGTACATATAACAGTTATAATTTAATTTAGATATTCATTTTTTATATATAATATATATAGCAATTTCATTAATACTTAGTTTAATTTATCAAAATATAGTTAATAAGTTTATTTTTGAAGAAATACATAGCTGTGTGTCGTTTTAAACTAAATCTATACTTATTATAAAACAAAGTCCCGAAAAGCTGTCTGTCTGTATGTAATCGATTTTCCCAAAATCTATTGAACGGATTTTTGTACGGTTTTCACCAAAGAATAGTGCATTGCATCCAGATAGTTTAGGTAAATAGTACATATAGTAAATTGTGTTGAAGAGATCGAGCAGTTGTTAAAAAACTTGCTTGCTGGGAGCTTTGGTCGCGTGAGCTTCGTAAACAAGCAGAGATACGCTAAAGTAATGAGAATTGTAGATCTATAAATATACTACAAAAAAGTCTTTATAGAAAACTTTTTATAGAAAACACTTTTTAGAGAAAGTTTTTATAGAAAACACATACCAAAATTAATTATTTCCCAATTATATCCACAGCAAAAAGTATAGAAATAGCTGAATTATTTCTAAATTTTTTGGTATGAAAACAGTTGGAGAGTTACTTTATATCTCAAACCCGAACAGAATTTACTATCTATACTTATTATAAAACAAAGTCCCAAAAAGCTGTCTGTCTGTATGTAATCGATTTTCTCATAATCTACTGAACGGATTTTTATACAGTTTTTACCAAAAGATAGTGAAATACTTCCGGGTGGTTTAGTAGTTTAGTAAATAGTACATATTGGTATTATGTAAATTGTGTTAAAGAGATCGCGCAGTTGATAAAAAAAGTCCGCTATAGCATGTCTCTATCTGTTATGATTAACTCAAAATAAACTACTTTTGTTTAAAATTTGAATTTAAAAAAAATTTGTGCCACGCTTACTTCCACGCGGGTGACAGCTAGTAACAGTATATAAATAAATTGGAAATTAAACAAATTGATTTATTTAAACAACTATTTTATTTTCCTAAATTTTATAAATACATACATACAATACGAAATATCACTAATCAAACAATTAACAATCTTATAAACGATTAATTATACCACAGTACAAAAAATATTTTAGCATACGCAACTACTTTATATGTACCTCATAGAACTCTTAAACTTATTAATGTGTTTAACTATTTACTAAAATCGTTTCCTTATCTTGAAAAACACGGGACATCCGTGCCCAAAGTAAACTTAATATAGTACACAAAATTTGTATATAAATAAACATATTTCAAGTCAACTGGCTTTTTATTACATAAAAATTAATCCGAATTTATTAATAATCACGTTTTTTCGTCTTCCTGAAAAGTTGTCAGATATTAGATAGGACAATTTGCCAGTTCACAGTCGATATGTGTTAATTATTTATTGTGTTATTATAATTAGCTAGAATTTAGAAAATGTAATTTACGTCGGCACAGGGAGATTTTTAGCTACTAACAATAATATCTGGTCCGTGCTGAAACACCAGTTGGCTATGTCTTTGGACACCTTGCACCAGTTCTCGCCGTGGTGGGGCTCAGCCGCCCTGCACCGGTTCCTGACTTCCTCCTGCTGCTGCTCGTTGCCGTGGAGGAGTTCGAATTTGTAGAAGTATGCCCAAGCGTCGCCCAGATCCGGATCGATTTTAACCTTTAAATAGAATAAAAAATTATGATTTTGTATGTGCATTACGATTTTGTAGTGGAGCCTATCTTCCTGATGATGCTTCGGTTTCGGAGCGAAACGATCGTCGAGATTAATAATAATAAACAGACTACAAACACAGACACGACCAGGTGGCTAGTATTATACATCAATACCTAGCATTCCAGTACAAACTTATTACTGAAAAAGTCGTTTACTATAAATATACACCACTAACCATATTGGAATCCACAAATTCCAAGATTTACTGGGACAGAACTATACTGACTGACAAAACAATCCACTACAACAGACCAGACATAACTGTATACGACAAAACAAAAAAAACTGTATACCTGATAGACATATCCGTCCCAAACACACACAATCTTACAAGCACACATGCGGAAAAACTTGCAAAATACTCGGATCTAGCAATAGAAATAAAACCACAATGGAAAGCTCAAACAGTAAAAATTGTACCGATCATAATATCAACAACAGGAGTCATACCCAAATCGCTTCACGACAGTCTCAAATCTCTCTGTATACACCCACTAACATACATTCTTCTACAAAAGGCAGTTATACTAAACACATGCCGGATAATTTATAGAATTAGGCGTTACTTTGCGAAGATCCATAATACAAAAATAATTTTATTTTTACTTTTGTATTATGGATCTCCGCAAAGTAACGCCTAATTTTATAAATTAAACAAACAACATTTATTTATCAAAATCTTGTCGGGAAAA
This sequence comes from Morpho deidamia, assembly GCA_947086505.1. NCBI lineage: Eukaryota > Metazoa > Arthropoda > Insecta > Lepidoptera > Nymphalidae > Morpho > Morpho deidamia. The sequence goes on along the minus strand of CAMTZC010000026.1, from coordinate 11,378,740 downwards.
CGATTAGACTTATTAGTATTACAAAAGTAATAATAAAATTATTTTGCTATAATCCGCGATACAGTAAATAGAAAATATGTATAGTGTTTAATGTATAGTGGATTATCAGTATTTTCATACCCGATACGTGCAGGATTCGTAAAAGCACATGCACAAACCTCCACCACTTCCACCAAAATACACAAGCACTACACAGTTTCACTATCACAAACTCAACAATCGTTTCGCCCCGCAACCGAGGCATCATCAGGAGATAGACTCCACGACAAAATCGCAAAGCGAAGCGTTATGCAAACAAGCATTGTTATATAGTAATCGGTTCATCCCCACCTTTACCTCTGAACACGTGCAACAAGCTTGAACTTGAAACATTTATCTGCTCGTTAATGAGGGTGCCATTGTTATGCTTAATGATTTCTAATTGTTCCAAAATATTCAATTTTAAGCTTTTTTCGCAGGTGTGCAGTATTTCGAAACAATGGTCATTAGGAACTTTATGACCGCTTTCTAACAAATGTTTCGCGAAATGTGAATTTTGTGGCTTATTATTCCTGAAAGCGACCATATGTTCTTTAAAACGGGTTTCAAAATTACGACCAGTCTGACCCACATATGTATCATTGCATTCAGGACATTTTATTTTGTAAATACCACTCTTTTTTGGGCTTTCTAATTTGTCTTTATTATTGCATAATATCTTTTTTAAGCAGTTATTACTTTTAAAACCTAATTTTATATTTGACTTTGTTTTAAATATAGTTGAAATTCGTTCTGACAATGTTCCAAAATAGGTCAAACTGGCTTTGTATTTATTATCTTTGTAATGTGGCACCGCATAGAAGTGTTTTGTCAATTGCAACTTCTGTTTATTTTTTAATATATTTTGTACTAATTGCTCATCGTAGCCATTGGAATGCGCCATCTGGTTGATTATTTGCAGCTCATTGTTAAAATTCTTTTCCGAAAGAGGGACTGATAAGAGTCTGTGTATATGACTATGAAAGGCAGCAAGTTTGTGTTGCCAGGGGTGAAAGGAAGAAGCAGGTATGATCGTATCCGTGTAGGTTGGTTTGCGAAAGATCTCAAACGTATGTTCGTTGTTAGACCGTGTAATAGTTAGGTCAAGAAAGTTTAGTGAGTTATTCTGCTCTGATTCTAATTTGAAACTAATTTTGGGATGTTTGGAGTTTATATTATTAATAAAAATATCAAGTTGTCTATCTGTACCCGTCCAGCATATAATTATGTCATCCACATACCTATAATAGTAAAGTATGTTTTTATTAAGGACAATATGTTGATTTTCGAAGTGGTCCATGAAAATTTCAGCCATAAGCGGACTTAAAGGGGAGCCCATGGCTAAACCATCCTTTTGATGAAAGTAATGGTCATTGAATCGAAAGTAATTTTGTTCCATACATAATTCTGTTAACTCTATTATTTCTGAAATCTCTCCAGGATGTAAACATTTTTTCTCAAGTAATGTGGTTAAAATGTTTATTGTTTCTTTGTATGGAACATTCGTGAACAAACTGTCAACATCGAGTGATATCAATTTACATTTATTTGGTAATTTAATGTTCTTAATTTTGTCAACCAGCTGGAGACTGTTTTTAAGGGCATTTATTGGCCGAAAGGATGTTTTCAATGGCAAAATTGAATTTAAATATTTAGCTAATTTATATGCTGGAGCGCCTATGTACGAGACAACTGGACGTATGGGGATATTGTTTTTGTGGATTTTTGGCAAACCATACAACATCGGAGCGCGAGGATTCATCTCAGTGACCCTCAGTTTAGATGAGTTGGTGGGCAGTATATACTGAGTATTATTAATGATTTGTCTAAGGGACTGTGCAAACTTTTTGGTAGGGTCTGAGGGTAACTTGACGAATTCTTCACGTTGGATAACATCGTTAACTTTTTCCAAATAAATATCACGTTTTAAAATGACTACGGTGTTTCCTTTGTCGGCTTTAGAAATGACAAGGTTATTGTTGGATATAGTTTTTTGTAGAGACTTCAGAGTTTTTGATTCTGAATTAAATCAGGGACAGATGGGAGTTGCTTTAATTTCTTGTGCGACTAAATTTCTAACAATGTTATCCTCTTTGTTAACGATCACGGCCAATTCAGCATCGACAGCTAGTGTTTCTAGGGATTTATTAGAGATGCTGTGGGGAATATTATATTTTAGGCCTTTTTCTAAAAGTGCCATTTCAACGTCGGGGATAGTAACATCTGTGAGGTTTTTTACTCGGGGATAAAATGAATGTTGGGTAGAAATTGAAGAGGTAAACGTTTTAATATTACTGTCTGGGGTTTTATCGGTTAAAGATTTTAACTTCTTACTTTGTGTAAGGAATTTATTATGAGCTTCTATGGAGGCAAAATCCCTAGCTTTCATATCTAATAGGTCGAATTCTACATTGTGAAGTTTAAAAGAGAGTTCGGAGTAAAGTATTTTAAGGTGGAGCTTCAAATTATCTCTAATAGTAAACCAGTGGCGCGATTCTTCATTAAGCCAGGTAGATTGAGCTTTTTTAACAGCAATTTGGGACGATTTGCTGTGTGTATTACATTTTATTTTAATGTAGTTGGGTGTTACGTTCAAATGTTTACACTGTTGGTTGAACCAAATATTTTGGACAGCGACGCGATGTAATTTGGTCAATGTTATTAGTATTACATTTACGTTGAAAATATTTAGGATACATTTTAACAAATATACACATGTCCCTTATATACATACATACATGGTAGAGGTAATATGCCTAACTTTTTAAACAGCGGTTTGCAACTATCTAAAGGATTGTTGTGGTGGTGGGTGTGTGTGCTGCTTGTGTGCTTTTTTGCTGGTGGAGGAGCCTTGGGGTGCGTGTGGTGACTTGTCCTGCATGTGTAAGGTACGTGAATTTTGCCTGCTTCATACACATTAGCTTTGCATGCATTCGCTTAAAAAATATTGTATAGAATTAGACGTTACTTTGCAAAGATTCACAATACAAACGTAATAATAAAATTATTTCGCTATAATCCGCGATAAAATATTACTGCGGATTATGGCAAGATAATTTTATTATTACTTTTGTAGAACAATAAATTTTAAACCTTACCGCCACTACAGCAGTTTAAAAGAGCTGTTAAAGGGAGGTTGATACAAAAAGCCTACTATACTATTGAGGATTACTTAGATGATAAAAATGCGCGGATATGGCTACTCCTCTTCCTATAGTGGTGATTGAAATTTTATTAAGTTTATAGACGGCTTTGTTCTAGGTTTCGTCGAAACCATATAGAGCCACTACAATGCAGTAAGTAAATTATTACTAATTAATCAAGAATAATTATATCAAGTAAGCATGCGCAGGTAATAGTGTGCCCACAGTTGGGCAAAGGCGCACTTTCATTAACTACATACTTTTCACTGACAGAAAACATCGTAAGGTAAGAAATACCTGGAGACTTCCAGAGATATTTGTTTTAATTCGCGGTAGAGCATCGTGGTATGTCGCTTCCCTAAAAAGCATAGAATTCACGTTCCCGAATGAAATGAAGCTGTGATAGCCTAGTGGTGACCCGTGCGACTCTCTAGAGACGACATAGCTTACAACCCCGGGCAGGCACCAATGAGTTTTTCTATTAAAACTCATGTGTCTAAGTGATAATTGCAATTTATCACACGCTTTTCGGTGAAGGAAAACATCGTGAGGAAACCTGCATATCTCTAGAGAATTCTAAGGATATGTGTAACCTACCAATCCGCATTGGAGCAGCGTGATAGGTCCTAGCTCCAACCCTTCTCTCCAGAAACGGAGAGAGGAGGCCTTATCCCAGCAGTGGGCATAATAACAGGCTGTTACTTTTTACTTTTTTTATTCTTTGATTGTTTCTGCCCAGTATATTTCCATTTTTCATTGTATCAAATTTAAGCTTTATCTCTCCAGCAGATTAGTCATGAAAGCGAGACGGACAGAAAGTCAGACAGACATACTTTCGCATTTATAATATTATTATAAATAAATTATAAATAACACAGAGTCGTCCGTCTCCAAAGTAAGTCAATTAATACTTATGTTATCGATGGCGGACAACTGGTAGATATACTACATATATAATTTCAAATACTTAAATACAGATATACATCCAGGCTCGTAGAACCAACTAATCGTTTATAGAAAATATTGGCCCCCGGCGGGAATCAAACCCGCGACCCGCGAAGTTGAAGACAGAGTCACTACCCACTGCGTCAACGGGCTAGTCAAAATAATGTTTATTGGAATTATCGTAATGAAATACTGATATCATGTAATACAATAGTTCAATGACATCAGATCAGATTTTCTGATTGAAAAAGATCAGTTTTAATTACACCTAACGTGCAACTTTTGAAAAATTTTCAAAATTTTTGAAACATTCACTTACAGTTCTATTAAACCACTCGCGGCACTTGTTCAGTTTCCTCTCGGTCCAGAACAGTTGCGAAACCGCGAGCAATACATTTGCGTCGTGTTCGCATTTCTTCAGGGCGTCCACCTGCAAATGATAGTCATGTAATTCTATAATACTAAACGATTATAATAAACTTAGACGATAATAATAAACCACAAAATTCTAATTTTGCAAAACATTTGCTGGAAAGCGGTCATAAAGTGCCTAATGACCATTCATTTCATATTCTCCACACTTGTGATAAGGGACTCCGACTCAATACGTTAGAGCAACTTGAGATAATAAAAAATAACAATGGTCACTTAATTAACGAGCAAGTAAATGTATCTAATTCCGTTTTGCTACATGTGTTCGGAGGGGAGGGTATTGGTGGGAGTTGAACTATTTAAGACTGCTTGTATGGGTATCGCGGCGCATTACGATTTTTGTCGTGGAGCCTATCCTCCTGATGATGCTTCGGTTTCGGGGCGAAACGATCGTCGAGATTGTGGTGGTGGGTGTGTGTGCTGCTTTTGTGTGCGTTTTTGCTGGTGAATTGCGCCTTGGGGTGCATGTGGTGGCTGGTCCTGCATGTATAAGGTGCGTAGATTTTGCCTGTTTCATACACATTGGCTTTGCATGCATTCACTTAACCCGTGCGGATTATAGCAAAGTAGTTAGTTCTGTTACATTGCTTGTCATGTAATTCATTCATCATTATCATTTCATCAAATCAAATCAAAATAATCATTACTCAAATAAGCCACTTCAGGCACACATTAATCATATTGATGCTTGAATCGTCAAGCATCAATATGATTAATGAAGCTACAACTGGTTCGGAATGTTGCTCTTACCGAGAAGAACCAGCAAGAAACTCGGCGGTCAATCTTTTAAATATTTTCAATAATACATTATTAAACCGCTATCTTGTAAGCTGTGATAGCCTAGCGAAGCCGTGATAGCCCAGCGGTGAGACCGTGCAACTCTTTCGAGGGGAACACGAGTTCAAACCCGGGCAGGCACCAATGAGTTTTTCTATTAAAACTCATGTGTCTAATTGATAATTGCAACTTATCACACGCTTTTCGGTAAAGGAAAACATCGTAAGGAAACCTGCATATCTCTAGAGAATTCTAGGGATATGTGTAAACTACCAATCCGTAGCTCCAATCCTTCTCTCCAAAAACGGAGAGAGGAGGCCTTAGTGCCTTGGAGCCCATCAGTGGACATAGTAACAGGCTGTTACTTTACTTTTACTTTTTTATCTTGTATGAAGCTGAAAGTATTTTCAAATCCAAGCATTCTTATTCAAATAATCTTCAATTTTGTAATATGCTTTACGTATAAGCATATTTTTTACACTTTTTTTATATAGTATTTTATTATAGAAGCGAATAGCGAGACCAAAAAATGAGTTGCTAACTCTGCTGAGTCGCGGCGCAGGTATCGCAAGCTGTTTGTGACCTCTTGTATCTCTATGATATACATAAATTTTTTTTATACATACCGATATTTTTCCGTGCAAATAGAATATTACTTTATATCATTATTCTCCTCATCCCACGTTAAGTAGGGTAAGACACGACATGATTTTCTCTTAGCATTATTTGAAGAAAAATCAAATTTTTCAAACCAACGGCTTTTTTAAATAATTTATAGAATTAGGCGTATAAAAGTAATAATAAAATTATTTTGCTATAATTCGTGATAAAGTAAATAGAAAATATATATAACGCTAAATATATAGTCGACTGTCCGTTTTTTCATACCCGATATGTGCAGGATTCGTAAAAACACATGCAAAAACCTTCACCACCGCCATCACAATACACAAGCACTACATACGTTCACTATCACAAACTCAACAATCGTTTCGCACGCAACCGAAGCATCATTAGGAGATAGACTCCACGACAAAATCGCAAAGCGAATCATTATCCCGACAAGCATGGTTGTATATAATCGGTTCAACCCCACCATTTATTTTACTTCTGAACACGCTTGTTACACGTGATGAGGGATGAAAATCATGTGACCAAACTAGTGTGAAATATGAATGTGGATGGTTATCTGACTAGAGGAAGGCCTAAAAGCGATGGTTGGATTGCACATGCATATAAAAGGAGTAGCGCCAGAGTTGATTAATAATAGGAAGGAATTGAAAGAATATGCCTACTTTGAGGCATAGGATAAGGGCAGGAGAATGATGACAATTCCTTACACAGTGACGTTGAAGTTTTAAAGTTAAATTAATATATCGAGGTTGGCTGTAAATGTGACGAGTATTTTTCCTCCTTTTAGCTAAATACGTCACTGTAGCAGTAAGCATGTCACAATTTTTTATTAATCGCTTCATTAATCGAAAAACTATAAAGAGTATTATAATTCAGGACGCTATCCAAACTATTTGTATAACCTTCCAAAAATATATTCAATGTAGTGTAATCACAGACATAGAACACGATGGTCTAGTAAGACATTTGCTAAGAAAATGCCTTATAGTAATGAAAACATCATCTCTATAGCGTGTTTTTTTCTACCTGTAGTGACGTCTAGTTTTGCTTTGTGTATCAATCAGCGAACTTCGAAATGGATTTTCTAGGAATAAAGACTTTTACCAGGGAACTGATTGTTCCCGTAAGGACCAGCCGTGCTAAAAAGACGAACAACTGAATACCTGTGTTATGGATGACAGACAATTGCCACATATATACATTACTAGCTGAACTAATATAAATTATTTATTTATTATATACTCTAGAAATTCCCTTAGTAAAGTATAAAAAATATATTTAAAAAAAGAAAAGAATGTTAAGGATGGACAACTCTAATCAATTAGGGTATGAAAAATAGATAGTATTTAGCCGATTCTCAGACCATGCATATAAAACTTCATACAAATCTGTCAAGCCGTGTCCGTTGTGACATGAGAATTTTATATATACGATATAATAATTTTAAATACATATATGCACCCAAACACGGCGAACTAAAAGTTTTTTTTTAAGTGTTGGCCTTCGTCGGGAATTAAACCCGCGACCCGCGGAGGTGATGGCAAGGTCACCAGAGTATTAAAACAAGCTTGTCACAATTTTCAATTAATTACTACTATGATATCTAAATTAGCAACACAAGACTTCAAATTAGAGTTGAGTAGCTCGCGAGCTAAAGACAAGAAAGATATATATCTCTCCAGAAGATATTATCACTCTCTAGCTCGCATGTGTTTCAATTATATCTCTATATCTTTAATCTTAAGAGTCAATTTTCGTGATGAGTTACGGCTCGTTCAGAGTTAGAGTCAAAGAGATGAGCTTATATAACAATTTACATGTCAGAAAGAGAGACGAATAACTCTATTGCATATTTGTATTAAAAATGTAAATGTAAACTACGGATTTTCGGAACGACAACACGCGCCGGCGTTCAGCTTTTTTGTGCTTTATGCCAAAGACATAAAATGCTTAATTGGATGCAAATGTACCAAAAAAAAATCACTAATTCGCGAACGATTATTTATTTACATTCCATTCTTAGTGGGAAGAAGTCATCCTTACCTGTACATATCAGAAAAGTGTAAATAATAGTGTACATAATAAATAGAAAAAAATAAAAAATAAAGAAAATATGTAGCATAATTTATATAATAAATAAAAAAGTACAATACCGCCTTACTGAGTTCTAAGTCCGGGCTAAAAGAGCCGAAGATATATCGGATATATTTTTAGTCTTAGTCGCTTTATACTCTCAAGCCGTACTGAGCTAAAAGAGTTAAAGATATAAAAGAGTGATATATATCCCAAGAGCGAAAAGATATATATCACTCTTTTCTTGTCAGGGATACGTTTCGCCCATGTCTACAAGCTTGTCACAATTTTTAATTAATTACTACTATGATATCTAAATTAGCATCACAAGACTTCGAATTAACTGAGGTGCTATCAGATTTCCCTGATAGGCTCCTACCAAAAAGTCTACGATATAGTGAAGTGTATCGCATATAGCGAACGTGTTATTTGTGCATCTCTGTAAGTAATTCGAAAATGTCTTATAGAAACCAGGACAACATCTCAATGGCGCGATTCAAGTGATCAGTAGCGCCATCTAGTTTCAATTTGGTATTTTTTTTTATTATGCCTAGGTCATGGGTGACATACATTTTTAGCAGGCGGGCCAAAGTTTAGAGATGAAATTTGCTGGCGGGCCGCAAAAGAGAATTTAAAAAAAAAGATGATACAAAAAATATATAGCAATAAAAATAAATAATAATAAATTTTAGTGAAACATGGGATTATATTACTCAGAAGTAAATGCAGCAATGTCGATATCGATTGATGATGATCAGTGATTCGTGTTTTCATTCTAAATTTCATATAGGTACTTTATTCGACTAATGATCGGTGACGCGATTTAAAAAATAAGCTTAACGTTGTGTGATTGTTAAAATGAAAATACTATCACGACAGTTGAATCATATGTAGTGAGATATGATACGAACTACGTATATTAGAATGTTCTGTTAGTGGTTTGTGTACATTAAAAGATATGCTGCGCTGGCCACCACCTGGACCTGGACCTGGACCTGGGTTACCGCCCATGTCCTAGGGTCTTCATGAAACCTAATGTAATGCTTCAATATGAAAAAAAAGCTTATTATGAAAATGTTCTTTACTAAATGTTAATAGTATACTGGAACACTGAATGAGATATGAATATCAAATAATTTATAGAATTAGGCGTTTCTTTGCGGAGATCCATAATACAAAAGTAATAATAAAATTATTTTGCTATAATCCGCGATACAGTAAACAGAAAATATATGTAGTGTTTAATGTATAGTGGACTATCAGTATTTTCATACCCGATACGTGCAGGATTCGTAAAAACACATGCATAAACCTCCACCACTTCCACCACAATACACAAGCACTACACAGGTTCACTATCACAAACTCAACAATCGTTTCGCCCCGCAACCGAAGCATCTCAGGAGATAGACTCCACGACAAAATAGCAAAGCTGAATATCGCAAATATGAATATCACTTTACGAAACGTACTGCCCCCACTCCATCTAGTTACGACCCTTTTATAATCTATAATATTAGTCAAATGATTTCTATTTAATTTATTTAACAAAAATACCATTATAAATTATAACGTTTGTTGAAAATTACTCTAAAATTTTGAACCTTACACCACATTCGAGAAGCCAAACCTGAGCATTTATTTTTTAAATATTTTTGTAATTAATTACGATTTCCAAACTAAATTAAAAACAGGAAATTCAGATTTCAGAGTTTCCGATAAATGTTCCGAATTTTTTTAACATGTTTATCTAAATATGTCACTGCAAAAAATATAAATAATATATATGTAAATAGTATTTATTACACGCCCGGTCATCTGTCCCTACTTGTTTTATGAGTGACAGACAACTAGTAATATATATATATATATATATATATATATATATATATATATATATATATATATATATATATGTATTTAATTATATATATATATATATATATATATACATCCTATAACCTATTCTGCACCCTACATGGGCCTTTTTGCATATAATGTGACGTCCACCTGCTTACGGCGTCCCATATACGGACGTTGAACGAGAGATTGCGAGGATCGCGTTCACTTTTCTATACTGAGCACAGAAATGTAGAAATTAAAAAAAAAATTTGGGCGTCACTTGGGTTCCATGCTGAAGGTACTGAATATTTTCGTAGTTCAGCAATTTGTCATCGCTAAAAACAGTAGCGCCACTGCTGTTTGCCGATGTTTTCATAGCATGCCGTATGTTACGTCCGCTTACTGAAGCGACGTTGCCAAATCGTGCCCTTAATTAAATACAAATGTAATCTTCAATGTTTTGATTTTCTAATTATTTTTTTATTTCGCTCATCGAGTATTCTTTATACATGCGTCCGTACATTCAGTTTGTTTTTTGACGTCCAAAAAAAATTAATGAAATGGCGAATAAATACAACTATAAAAACCTACGTCGTAATGAAAAATGTTGATTTCTCTAATCTAATGACGAGTTTCAATTCGTTCTTCTTACCTATCTGGATATGAAACGAGCTTTCTTTAGTTGCTTTTCTAAATTGATGTCAACTTGGGTACCTTCAAGAAATGCTTGTTGAAAAGCTAAAATTTAAGTAATACTTTTTTTTAATATAAGTGATTTATATGTTGTAATATGTTCTTACTGTAACGAGTACAAATTCATTGTAATTTAAATTTCGTACCTAAACTGATTTTACAAATAATCCATAGTTTAATTAATTCGTTTATTATAAAAATAACAAACGAATGTCAGATAAGCATAAATCATGCATGATATATGAACATTTCACTTCTGTACAAATGTAGCGTAGGTAACGTTAAAATTGAGTACAAATTAATTTCAACTCGACAACCAATTTAGTTAACCAATTTAATGCCAATAACTGTTTTTCTAATTCAAAATATTATTATTTACTAATAGAACTGCATTATACGGATGTAGAATGGCCATAAATATTTCATATTGCACAACAATCGACGTCCATATATATATAGGTAGTTGGTAGGCATCAATCGAGATGCTCTTTTATTATATACTTGATTACATACATTAGTTATGTAATTTTATCTGGGTCTTTGGGCCCAAAACTGAAGGAAATATAATTAATTTAAAAAATTGTATTATACAGACGTCGAATGAGTAAGAACATTCATATTCTATAATATTAGGCATCCTATCGCCCATATATAGACATTCAACTCTCAAAGCATATAATAAAATCGTTGAAATGTCAAATCTGTACATTTTATATTTTCAAGAAAAAATAACTGTAGTCGTCCCTGAACACGCTCCAAAACATGAAACAATAGTTTTTAAAAATTTTGTCTGTTTATCTGTGCGTTTGTGCCCGCCAATCTCAGAAACCAATTTATTATTAGCCAATTTATTTGCGGAAAACTCATGCCTTGAGGCAGGAGGTGCCTCTCTACCCCACATGCAACCTTGCGATTCTGTCATGGCAGAAGCTCGAATCCGCCAAAAAGAGGTCTTGAGAGAACTTCGCAAATTAAATGTGAACAAAGCAAGTGGTCCCAATGGCATACCTGCAATTGTTATGCGTAATTGCGCACCTGAATTGTCCCCTGTTCTAACTCGCTTATATCGCCTCTCTTTAGAACCTGCTCATGTCCCTAAAACGTGGAAGATTGCCAATATACAACCAGTCCCAAGGAAGGGTAATCGTGCCGATCCGGTCAATTATAGACCTATAGCAATCACTTCCATAATAGGTAAAATTATGGAACGTGTATTGAACAAAAAGCTCCTGGCATACTTGGAAGAAAACGATCTGCTGTCGGATTTCCAATTCGGTTTTCGCCGAAATCGTTCGACAGGAGATCTTTTAACGTATGCCACTCATATCTGGGGCGAAGCCATTGAGAGGCACGGTGAGGCGCTTGCCGTATCCCTTGACATCTCAAAGGCTTTTGACCGTGTCTGGCACGATGGTCTTCTTAGCAAGCTTCCTGCTTATGGGCTGCCTACTGTGCTCTGTAACTGGATATCTGATTTCCTGAGTGAACGATCGTTTAAAGAAGTCATTAATGGCTGCTCATCTGATCTAATGACCACCAATGCTGGTGTTCCTCAGGGATCAGTTCTTTCCGCGACGCTTTTTTTGCTTTACATTAATGATCTGCTAAGTCCCGGTATCTTTGGGTACGCAGATGATAGCACTGTCACGGAGAGATATATGTCCAGGCCCAGAGCTAGTAGTGCTGAGATTCTCCAACAAAGAGAGGCCATGGTTGAGCGCATTAACTAGACTCTAAAAAAGGTTTCCGACTGGGGTGAAGCTAACCTAGTCAAGTTTAATGCTTCCAAAACACAAGCGTGCCTGTTCAGCGCCAAACGGAGTTCCTTTACCTTAACTCCTACTTTCCGAAATATATCTGTACCGATTGCCGATAGCACTGAGCTTCTGGGTATCCAAATAAATTCCAAGCTCAACTTTGGAAAATGCATCGAGTCCAAAGCAAAAACGGCTGCCAAGAAACTTGGCATCCTTAACAAAGTCAAGCAGTACTTTACACCGAAACAGCTTCTTGCATTGTGCCAGGCTCAGGTACGATCGTGTATGGAGTACTGCTGCCATTTGTGGGAAGGATCAGCGAAATACCAATTGGATGCTTTGGACTCGGTGGATCCACGTGCCAGAAGACACATAGGTGATGAGACCCTGACAAACGCCAAATTGCGGAGTCTGCAACACCGGCGCAGGGTTGCCTGTCTATCGGTTTTCTACAAGATATATTTCGGAGAGTGTGCCCAGGTACTTCATGAACTTGTTCCACCTTCGCCTTTCTATCACCGCACCGCTAGGCACCGGGAGAAGTTCCACCCTTATGTTATCGATATTCCACGAAGACGCACACAGCGCTTCGCTTCGTCTTTTTTGTTGCACACAGCAAGGGAATGGAATTCTCTCCCGGCATCTATCTTTCCCAATACTTACAATATGGGTACCTTCAAGGCAAGAGTGAATAGGCATCTTCTGGGTAAGCGCGCTCCATCATAGACTGTATCATTGCCTACCATCAGGCATGATTACAGTCAAGCGCTCGCCTATTTAACAATAAAAAAAAACCGCTGATCCGATTTGGTCGCGGTTTTCACTAATATATAGTAAGAAGTCTCACTTAACATATAGGGTATGTTTTATTTCAATCGGTCCGCAATTAAAAAAACAGATGTCAATTATAAGGTGAAAGGTCGTGTACTATGATACTGGTACTTGCATTTATAACGTTTTTCGGTGTTCATGAAGCAATCTTCCTTACTGGATTACATATGTTACCATGTCTAAGAGAAGCATCCATCTTTTTATGAGAACTAGGCCGGTCTGAAGCTAATTTGTTTGAAGAATTTTTGATTCCAGTTTTTTAGGGCAATTGGACGCCGTTTTCATTAACATGGAGAAAGCCTCATTTTTTAGTTCCATTGGTCAGCAAATAAAAAATATGACAATTTTAAGTTGGAAGGTCGTTTACTATGATAACGCTATTTGCATTTTTCCGGTTTTCGTCGTTTTTCATGAGAAAAAGGCTGGTCTGAACTACTACGCATTTAATATATTCGTATTAATATCGGTCGTAATTTTGAAACCCGTTTTAAAGAACATAAAGTCGCTTTCAGGAATAATAAGCCACAAAATTCACATTTCGCTAAACATTTGTTAGAAAGCGGTCATAAAGTTCCTAATGACCATTGTTTCGATATACTGCACACCTGCGAAAAAAGCTTGAAATTAAATATTTTGGAACAATTAGAAACCATTAAGCATAACAATGGCACCCTCATTAACGAGCAGATAAATGTCTCTATTTCAAGCTTGTTGCACGTGTTCCGAGGTAAAATAAAAGGTGGGGATGAACCAAGTACTATTTAACAACGCTTGTTTGGATAACGCTTCGCTTTGCGATTTTGTCGTGGAGTCTATCTCCTGATGATGCTTCGGTTGCGGGGCGAAACGATTGTTGAGTTTGTGATAGTGAATCTGTGTAGTGTGTGCTTGTATATTGTGGTGGAAGTGGTGGAGGTTTGTGCATGTGTTTTTACGAATCCTGCACGTATCGGGTATGAAAATACTGATAGTCTACTATACATTAAACACTATATATATTTTCTATTTACTGTATCGCGGATTATAGCAAAATAATTTTATTATTACTTTTGATTTTATGAAGTCAAAAGTGGGCTTTTTATCATAGAGCATTTGGAAAATCGAAAATAAATTCATTGAACTTCGCCTAATCAAGTCTGAAACAGCTTTTTTTATATGTTAGTGTAACGATGTTCGTTACCTCATACTTACGTACACAATACACAAATTGGCAACGTCGCATTTTATTGGATGCAAAATAGTCGTAGAATTGAATGTTATTTAATTAGTATACACAGGAAGCCTGACGATTAGGAGTCTAAAGGGGAGTCTTAAACAACAGCGATTTGCATGATGATATACATATATTTATATATATATATTTATATATATATATACATCCCGCTTCACATCAGGCATCCTTTCATTTTGCATTATTGTAACGTCCATCACTTGTACTAGGTTTAGGCCAGTGCTTTCGGCGAATACTGGCTAATAAACGTTTAGGAATATTGGTAAGCAACTTATTTTCATGGAAAAATTAACTGTTTTAATATACAAATATATGTATATCATCATGCAAATCGCTGATGTTTAAGACTCCCCTTTAGACTCCTAATCGTCAGGCTTCCTGTGTATACTAATTAAATAACATTCAATTCTACGACTATTTTGCATCCAATAAAATGCGACGTTGCCAATTTGTGTATTGTGTACGTAAGTATGAGGTAACGAACATCGTTACACTAACATATAAAAAAAGCTGTTTCAGACTTGATTAGGCGAAGTTCAATGAATTTATTTTCGATTTTCCAAATGCTCTATGATAAAAAGCCCACTTTTGACTTCATAAAAGCAAAAGTAATAATAAAATTATTTTGCTATAATCCGCGATACAGTAAATAGAAAATATATATAGTGTTTAATGTATAGTGGACTATCAGTATTTTCATACCCGATACGTGCAGGATTCGTAAAAACACATGCACAAACCTCCACCACAATACACAAGCACTACACAGGTTCACTATCACAAACTCAACAATCGTTTCGCCCCGCAACCGAAGCATCATCAGGAGATAAACTCCACGACAAAATCGCAAAGCGAAGCGTTATCCAAACAAGCGTTGTTAAATAGTACTTGGTTCATCCCCACCCTTTATTTTACCTCGGAACACGTACAACAAGCTTGAAATAGAGACATTTATCTGCTCGTTAATGGGGGTGCCATCGTTATGTTTAATGATTTCTAATTGTTCCAAAATATTTAATTTCAAGCTTTTTTCGCAGGTGTGCAGTATTTCGAAACAATGGTCATTAGGAACTTTATGACCGCTTTCTAACAGATGTTTAGCGAAATGTGAATTTTGTGGCTTATTATTCCTGAAAGCGACCTTATGTTCTTTAAAACGGGTTTCAAAATTACGACCGATATTAATACAAATATATTAAATGCGTAGTAGTTCAGACCAGCCTTTTTCTCATGAAAAACGACGAAAACCGGAAAAAATGCAAATAGCGTTATCATAGTAAACGACCTTCCAACTAAAATTGACATATTTTTTATTTGCTGACCAATGGAACTAAAAGATGAGGCTTTCTCCATGTTAATGAAAACGGCATCCAAATGCCCTAAAAAACTGGAATCAAAAATTCTTCAAACAAATCAGCTTCAGACCGGCCTAGTTCTCATAAAAAGATGTATGCTTCTCTTAGACATGGTAACATATGTAATCCAGTAAGGAAGATTGCTTCATGAACAGCGAAAAACGTTATAAATGCAAGTACCAGTATCATAGTACACAACCTTTCACCTTATAATTGACATCTCTTTTTTATTTGCGGACCGATTGAAATAAAACATACCCTATATGTTAAGTTAGACTTCTTACTATTATATATATTAGTGAAAACCGCGACCAAATCGGATCAGCGGTTTCTGAGATTAGCGGGCACAAACGCACAGATAAACAGACAAAATTTTTAAAAACTATTGTTTCATGTTTTGGAGCGTGTTTAGGGACGACTACAGTTATTTTTTCTTGAAAATATTAAATGTACAGATTTAACATCTCAACGATTTTATTATATGCATTGAGGGTTGAATGTCTATATATGGGCGATAGGATGCCTAATATTGTAGAATATGAATGTTTTTACTCATTCGACGTCTGTATAATAAAAAATTTTAAATTAATTATATTTCCTTCAGTTTTGGGCCCAAAGATCCAGATAAAATTACATAACTAATGTATGTAATCAAGTATATAATAAAATAGCATCTCGATTGATGCCTACCAACTACCTATATATGGACGTCGATTGTTGTGCAATATGAAATATTTATGGCCATTCTACATCCGTATAATGCAGTTCTATTAGTAAATAATAAAATTTTGAATTAGAAAAACAGTTATTGGCATTAAATTGGTTATCGAGTTGAAATTAATTTGTACTCAATTTTAGCGTTACCTACGCTACATTTGTACAGAAGTGAAATGTTCATATATCATGCATGATTTATGCTTATCTGACATTCGTTTGTTATTTTTGTAATAAACGAATCAATTAAACTATGGATTATTTGTAAAATCAGTTTAGGTACGAAATTTAAATTACAATGAATTTGTACTCGTTACAGTAAGAACATATTACAACATATAAATCACTTATATTAAAAAAAAGTATTACTTAAATTTTAGCTTTTCAACAAGCATTTCTTGAAGGTACCCAAGTTGACTTCAATTTAGAAAAGCAACTAAAGAAAGCTCGTTTCATATCCAGATAGGTAAGAAGAACGAATTGAAACTCGTCATTAGATTAGAGAAATCAACATTTTTCATTACGACGTAGGTTTTTATAGTTGTATTTATTCGGCATTTCATTAATTTTTTTGGACGTCAAAAAACAAACTGAATGTACGGACGCGTGTATAAAGAATACTCGATGGGCGAAATGAAAAATAATTAGAAAATCAAAACATTGGTAAACAAAACATTTGTATTTAATTAAGGGCACGATTTGGCAACGTCGCTTCAGTAAGCGGACGTAACATACGGCATGCTATGAAAACATCGGCAAACAGCAGTGGCGCTACTGTTTTTAGCGATGACAAATTGCTGAACTACGAAAATATTCAGTACCTTCAGCATGGAACCAAAGTGACGCCCAAATTTTTTTTTTAATTTTTACATTTCTGTGCTCAGTATAGAAAAGTGTACGCGATCCTCGCAATCTCTCGTTCAACGTCCGTATATCGGACGCCGTAAGCAGGTGGACGTCACATTATATGCAAAAAGGGCCATGTTGGGTGCAGAATAGGTTATAGGATGTATATATATATATATATATATATATATATATATATATATATATATATATATATATATATATATATATATATATATGTATTTAATTATATATATATATATATATATACATCCTGTAACACTTTTGGCGTCATGCGCGTTGTGCATCATTATGGCGTCTCCGAGTTGTACTAACTTATTTTATAATGTTTTTGCATATATTGCTTAGTTTTTTAATGTTATTCTTCGTGAGATTGTTTGTTTTCTTATAATTTTATTTACGTCAATATTCTTCTTGTAATCCTGCCCAAGAAAATCTGAACCCCGTTTCAAAGTAATGAACTTTTAGCTTCCTGAATATACTGCTCACAATTATCTACTACGCTGATATTTGTGCATCCTGTGCGTCTGTGTGTGTTAATGCGACGTTGCCGGCCTAAAATTTAGTTTCTATCTCTTTCTTTTCCTGAGAATCTCAGTACAATAAAATAAAGTAGTTGTGATGTTGCAATCAGTACTAAACTTTATTAGGTTAATATCAACAAAAAAACTTATATAGCAATATTACACGTAAAGTTGAAAAAAAGAAGCCCAATATGGACGACTGAAATCAAAAAATGCTCTTTTTAAACTAAAATATTAATAGTGGGTTGGTGATCGCAGGGCTGAATCTTTCATATTTACTATGCTGTCATGATAGGATTTATTCATCAGCCTTATGTAACTTCACGCCCATAGTTATACCACTATGACAAAAGTCAGTGCCTTGTAAATAAACAAAAAATACATTTATTCAGTTCTGTCTTGGACATTTACGGATAGCATTTTTATACAAACACTTCAACAATTGGACGTACCTAGAATCGAATGAGTATCTCTGGAGTGACCTAAATGCAATCAAGGTCTCGAGCGAAACAATGGCCTCCTCGTAATCTACAAGCGTCCGAGTGATCCGTGGTGTTATATGATGTTACGATGCCTTTCCGCAATACGGGCTTGTTCGAGAGCGTGATAGTCGTAGAACTTACGATAACTTCAGTACTTTTTGAGTTGATCACGAACAGAAAGTCATACACACAGACGTGGCGAGGGATAAATGTTCAGACAGACTCAGCATACTTTCGATTTTACTATAATTATATTCAGAGATAACAATAAAGCTAGACATGTTACATGAACAATATATTTCGATAACTATATGATAAATTTATAAATTCTAGTAGTACTCTCGACTTCATTCGCGCCAACCTAAGCGTTTATTTACCCCCGATGATATATAATATAATATAATTTGTTAAATGATTTAGAGAAGCAGGCGTTACTTTGCGGAATGCCATATTACAAGCACTATAACAGAACTAACTACCTTGCTTTAATCCACACGGGTTAAGCGAATGCATGCAAAGCTATAGGCTCCACGACAAAATCGTAATGCATTACGATTTTTGTCGTGGAGCCTATCCTCCCGATGATGCTTTGGTTTCGGAGCGAAACGATCGTCGAGATTGTGGTGGTGGTTGTGTGTGCTGCTTGTGTGCATTGTTGCTGGTGGATGGGCCTTGGGGTACGAGTGTTGGCTTGTCCTGCATGTATAAGGTGCGTAAATTTTGCCTGCTTCATACACATTAGCTTTGCATGCATTCGCTTAATCCGTGCGGATTATAGCAAGGTAGTTAGTTCTGTTATAGTGCTTCTAATATAATATGTGTTTTTTTCACGTTCCCGTAAGAAAAACGGGTTTTTATGCCATTTGTTTGGCATAACATTTTTATTTTATTCGCAGTGTATATAAGCCTCTATTTTATCATTAGAGACAAGCGCATTAGCCATGAAGTTGTAACAGGCAGACTAACGGACAGACTATCGAATTTATACTTTTAATATGGATGTATAAAATATATTTAATTATAGTAAAATAGTATCAATTAAAGTATTTAAATTTATTTTATCTTCCTACTGCCAAATGCATGTTTCAGATTTTTTTATGATGAAGTGTAAGTATAAACTTGTATTTTACATCTAATTTCCGTCTTCCTATTCAAAAATTACTTAAAATAATAAGAAAAAAAACAAATTGGACGAGCTGGCATCGTCGCAATTCGCGGACGCGACATACGCGGTTTCTTAGTCAAAACATGACAGTGGTATACGACAGTAAATATACACGCTACAACAGCGCCGCACCTCTGCTACGAATTCACCCGGAATTATTAATTATACAATTTCAACCACTAAGCCAACTTTTTGGCTTCTATCGATATTTGTTCTATAGCTTAGTAGGACTTATAGGATGCTAGTGCACACGTTGAAAAAAGTGGCGTCCGATATTCGGACGTCAAAAGTGCGGGGACGCCAGATTAAATGCAATTACTTGTTAATAAGACGCCAAATTGTTTGCAGGATAAATATATATATATATATATATATATATATATATATATATATATATATATATATATATATATATATAATTAAATACATAAATACGCCCAGAATGGACGAACCAAGTAATTGTATTTCGAAAATTTTTGCCCTCAGCTGGTATCGAACCCGCGACTCGTGATGCTGAAGGCAGGATCATTGCACTTGCGTCAACAGGTACGGCGGGCAATAATGAGCTATACTCAATTCTCAATTAATTAATGCGATAATGCCTTAGTTACTTATTAGCCTCACAGAAGTTCATCTTGAATGAGGAGCTATCAGATTTCCTGATAAGCTCCTACCAAAAATATCTACGATTGTGTAGCGTTGGTGGCGATCGCATATAGCGAACGTGTGTTTAGTGCAACTTAATACATGTTTATAAAATAACTTATAGTAACTTGGACAACATCTCAATAGCGCGATTCAATTGATCACTAGCGCCACCTAGATTCGTTTTGTATATTTTTGTTTTATGTGCTAGGTCCTCATGATACCGATTGAAATGCTTCAATATGACAAAATTGCATATTATGATACTGGATCAGTGTTCGTAATGAATAGTATACGGAATTTCATTATAGAATCTTATACCCAAACCCTTAATATATTCTAATATATTAAGGGTTTGGGTATAAGATTCTATAATGAAATTCCGAAATCAATTTTGGTCATGCCATAACAGCAGTTTAAAAACACTTAAAAAGAGGCTGATACAGAAAGCCTACTATACTGTTGAAGATTACTTAGATGATAAGGATGTGTGGATATAGGTGCACTTCTACCCTGTACGAGACAATAATAAATAAATGTAACTAGTTCTAAGACTTATATTTTAAAAAGAGCAACCGCCGAGTTTCTTGCTGGCTCTTCTCGGCAGGAACAGCTTTCCGAACCAGCAGTAAAGTTGACGATTCAAAAGCACTTGTTTACAAGTTTACTTGAATAAAGAATATTTTGATTTTGTTTTTTTTTTTAAGAACACTGAAGGAGGTATGTCAATTAATTATAATTGAATATTTTGAGAGCCTACATACATCATCTCTACATTACGATATCTTACTTTTACTTAGCTTGATAAAACAGCGTTGTTTCTAGGAAAACCAACACATGTTGGAGAAGCGTTTTTTTGGAAAATATTTTTTATTTATGTAATGAATTTCTAAAAATTACATTCCAATGGCAGTAAAGTAGCGGCCTGTTACAATCCCACTGCTGGGAATAGGCCTCCTCTCTCCGTTTCTGGAGAGAAGGGTTGGAGCTAAAACCTACCACACTGCTCCAATGCGGATTGGTAAAAAAAAATCAAAATCAAAAGATTTTTTTTGATTGGTAGGTTACACATATCTCTGGAATTCTCTACAGATATGCAGATTTCCTGACGATGTTTTCCTTCACCGAAAAGCGTGTGATAAATTACAATTATCAATTAGACACATGAGTTTTAATAGAAAAACTCATTGGTGCCTGCCCGAGTTTGAACTCGTGTTCCCCTCGAAAGAGTCGCACGATCTCACCGCTGGGCTATCAGAAATGATAGCTGTGTGGTAGGTCTTGGCTCCAACCCTTCTCTCCAGAAACGGAGAGAGGAGGCCTATTCCCAGCAGTGGGATTGTAACAGGCCGCTACTTTACTTTTTTTACTTACATTCCAATGATTATTTATTCAAGCTGGCTTTACAAGCCAACTAGAAGCGTCTAGCACTTTTGAATCGTCTAATTACAATGAAGCTACGACTTCGACTGGTTTGTAAAGGTGTTATTACTTATTAGTTTACCGAAAGGAACCATTTAAAAACTATGCGGTCACTCTATTCAAAAATATTTATTGAATTAAGTGAAATTCTATTGTTTGAGTTTCCCATAAATATAACGAACCTTCTTAATATGATTATCTTAATGTGTCCCTGCAATAATGCACTTGTCACGCGTTACTTACCAATTACTACCATATTAGAAATAGAGTCGACGATTCAAAAGCACTTGTTTACAAGTTTATTTGAATAAAGAATATTTTGAATTTGAATTTGAATTTGAATTTGAATTACTACTATTACTTATATAAGCAGCTATCAGATTTCTCTGAAAAGCTACTGCAAAAAAGTTTCTACAACTAAGTGTAGGTAGAGATCACTGGTAGCGATTGTGTTTATATTGCTACTTGGTATAAATTTCGAGAATGACTTATAGTAACTAAAACATGACTTCGATAGCGCGATTTAATTAATCAGTAGCGCCATCTAGTTTAGTTTTGTGTATTGTTTAAAATGCCTTCTTGAAATGCTTCAATATGACAAAAGCTCTTATTATGATTATGTTCAATAATTAATGATAATAGTATACTAGAACACTGAATGCGATATGCTAATTAAATCTATTTGAATATTTGGTACTTGTAATTTATCACACGCTTATTTGTGGAGGAGGACATTGCGGGGAAACTTGCATATCTCAAGATAAGTGTAATCTACCAGTCCCCATTGAAGTAGCGAAGGGGATATAAGCCTCAAGAAGAGAAGATACTATGATATGATAGATGCTATGCCCAGCAATGGGATAATAAAATGTTCCCTTTTAAGGGGAAATCGAAGCTAGACTGGGCCACAGCAACGCTTGGCAGCTAAAATAATTAAATATTATAAAACAATTCCCCCAACGCATATGTCAGTCTTTCTGTTCGCGGTAAACGTAAAAACTATCGATTGAATTTTCATACAGCTTTCTCCAAAAGACGAAGGCCTGAGTTTTATCAAAATTTTACTTGTCTTAAGCATACAGCAGCGTGACTACAAATTAACTTGGCATCCCAAGATTTGTAATTTCAGGCTATAAATAATAATGATTCAATCTCTTATTACAGTGTTGCCTGAGACGGCTCATATTGTGTATTCCAATCTACCGAGAGCGGAAGTAGGACCTAATTTCTAGTGTTTATTTTTGTTTTTAAAAATGTATTAAAGTCTTTGAATTAATAAATGAGTGAATATAATAGTTCGATATCTTAAATGAGTTTAATATATCGAACTTTATAGGAACTTATTATATTATATACGTTTAATTAAAAATAATAAGTTCAATAAAAATTAGCTCAAAATCATTTAAATAAGCAATACTTAAGTTAAGTAACTTTAATTTTTAAACCTGGTACCTGCACAGGTGTCACCGGACAAGTAAAACAAACATGCAGGTATTAAAAGTACATGAAAGACTACTTAGAATCGAAAGATCTATGCTTTAGAAAATAAGTTGTCTTACGGCTCTGGGATCTTGGTGTTATTGCTCACGCATAGGGGCACGGAAAAATTGTCGATACTACTTATGGGTACAATATCGATACTTTCTATTCGATAGTCGTTATCGATTACTGTATCCCCAGCAAATACACTTTTCAGGCCATAATTACTACTAGTCTATAATCTTGAATCTTGTATTATATTTGATTAAATGAGGAGTCACCAGATTTCTCTGAGTAGCCTCCTGCCAAAAATAACTACAGTGTAGTGTAGGTGGTGTTCGCATATAGCGAATGTGCTTGTATGCATGAAAGTATGTGTTAAGGAAAAACTCTTGTAGTAACCAAGCCATCATCTCAATAGCGCGATTCAATTGATCAGTAGCGCCATCTAGTTTTGTTTTTGTATTGACACCAAGTTTTGTTAACGTATTGCGGATACTAATTTCGTTGAAAAAGGCGTGGTCGCCATGGATCGAAAACGTGGCACGAGGCCTGGTGGTGGGATTATATTTATTTCATAGATCTACAGGGGTTTTTATTTTGCTTTAGTTAAAAAGCGGTTTAGACGGATTAATTCTTATCAAATAACGATTACTTTAAGCATCTCAACTATTAACTTAACATTTTGATATTTTGCACTATTTAATCTAAATACATATCTCAGGAGTTATCGCAAAGTGAGAATAAACGCGGGAAAATTTTTATGAGCGTTAAATCTTATATATGTTGTTTTTGATCTGTTCGTTGTAAGCTCTAACGGTTTTTACAGTGTTACAGATCTGATCCAAACTATGGAATGAAAATGAAATATGAAACTCGTGGAAAGTCATATAAGGTTGAAAATTGAATATAATAATAAAAGATCCGTAGCATTTAAAGTATTGAATGCGCTACGAAGTCGCTGGCTCAACTATTATTTAATAAAATATTTTATTTAATATTTTATTCTTATAATAAAGGATAATTAATATTTAGATTGTTAGCGAAACATTGTTTACTTGAAAAATAAAACTAGATGGCGCTACTAGTGTATAAATTCGCGCTATCGAAAGTGTATTATGTATATTAGAATAGCTTCTCTAAGCTTTGAAACTCACTCTCCAACTAAACGAGAAATCCAAAAATCATATCGATTCAATTTTTGCACAGCACATAAAAAAGTGTGTGCTCACATGTAGTTCTAATATGACTTAAAAGCATTGCATTATAATATAGGACGTGCAATATGTGAATTGTGAACATAAGAAAACTATTTTCTGATTTTTCTTAATTGAAATCATTTTTGAATTACGGATCAAGTGCCAAGTAACGTAAGTTCTTTTTATGGTCCTAAAGTCAAATTTTATTGCTTATAGAAGATATAGCATTCACATTATTGTCTTTAATAATAAAAAAATACATTTATAATAATATAATTTTTCCGGTAAAGAGCTAACTTATAAATTATTTAAACAGATGATAACTAATAATCTACTCATTTTTAAGTACAAATTTTTCCATTACTCGATTAGACATCTTTACCAGAATATTTTAATTCACCTTTTTGATTTTGTCGTGGAGCCTATGTCCTGAAGATGTATGGGTTACGGGGCGAAACTATCGTTGAGATCGTCGTAGTGAATGTGTGTGGTGTTGTTCGATGCGATGTTTTGTGTTACGTGCGGTTACTAATCCTGCATGAATGAGAACGATGCTTCCAACATTGAGCATTACATAGATTTTTCTAAAAAACGCGGATTATAACAAAATAATTCTATGATAACTTTTGAAGATATTCAAGATAAAACCGTACATACACGCATACATGGTATATGTTGGAAACTTACACTCTTTGTCTTTCTTTGAGGACGGGCTTCCATAAAGATGGCTTCGGCCCACAATCGTCCAGAAGTGGGACAGTCCTGTAGCGCCTTCGCCAGTAACCCACCAGCAACCTCAGCACAACCTGCTCGTCTTTCTAACCTTACGCTCTCCAGCCTGTAAAGTTACATTTTGTTTCTTTACGGCCTTGGTTACCGAACTTTTAAGTGTGTAGTAAAATTCTCAGATAAATATTAAAAGATTAAAGAATAAAGAAATATTAAAGAAAGATAACTGTATTTCTTCACCATGAAGAATTCTTAATATGAATTAGGACTTGATAAATATTAAAAGAATAAAAAAGTTAACTGTTTTCTTTACCATGAAGAATTCTTAATATGAATTAGGACTTGATAAATATTAAAAGAATAAAAAAGTTAACTGTTTTCTTTACCATGAAGAATTCTTAATATGAATTAGGACTTGATAAATATTAAAAGAATAAAAAAGTTAACTGTTTTCTTTACCATGAAGAATTCTTAATATGAATTAGGACTTGATAAATATTAAAAGAATAAAAAAGTTAACTGTTTTCTTTACCATGAAGAATTCTTAATATGAATTGAGACTTGATAAATATTAAAAGATTAAAAATGTTAACTGTTTTCTTCACCATCAAAAATTCTAAATATGAATTAGGATTTAAGTTCTCATAGAACTGCCGTGTGGTATCCGGCTGAGTAGAATAGACCACCCCCCTTTTCTACCCAGGGTGTCGTAAAAGGCGATTCAGGTAAGTTGACCCACTGTGTGGTATCTGGTTGAGTAGATTAGACCACCCTCTTTTTCACCGAGAGGTCGTAAAATACGACTAAGGTAAGTTGACGTCAGGCAGGCGGCCGGTCGTAAAATACGTAGTCGAGTCATGTGACAACATGTTTATAACATGTTGTGCCGACCGCACTTAAAGCGGGATAAGGGCAGGAAAATGATGTTAAAGTTTTTATAGAAAACACATACCAAAATTAATTATTTCCCAATTATATCCCTAGCAAAAAGTAAAGAAATAGCTGAATTATTTCTAAATTTTTTGGTATGAAAACAGTTGGAGAGTTACTTTATATCTCAAACCCGAAGATAATTTACTATCTATACTTATTGTAAAACAAAGTCCCAAAAAGCTGTCTGTCTGTATGTAATCGATTTTCTCAAAATCTACTGAACGGATTTTTATACAGTTTTTACCAAAAGATAGTGAAATACTTCCGGGTGGTTTAGTGGTTTAGTAAATAGTACATCTCGGTATTATGTAAATTGTGTTGAACAGATCGCGCAGTTGTAAAAAAGTCCGCGATAGCATGTCTCTATCTCTTACGGTTAACTCACAATAACTTTTATGTTTAAAATTTGAATTCTAGAAAAAAATTCTGAAACACAGATTTGCACGCGGGTGAAGCCGCTGGCACAGCTAGTATTTACATAAAACTAAATTTTCTGAGATGTTGAAGTCAGTGTTAGTAAACTCATGATACATATATCAACAAGAAAAGAGTCCACCTACGATTGAGTGAGGTCTGAAATTAAATCCTACCAGAGGTGGGAATTAAAAACATTTCAAAAACAAGCAATATAACAGAACTAACTACTTTGCTATAATCCGCACGGGTTAAGTGAATGCATGCAAAGCTAATGTGTATGAAGCAGGCAAAATTTACGCACCTTATACATGCAGGACAAGCCACCACATGCACCCCAAGGCGCAATTCACCAGCAACAACGCACACAAAAGCAGCACACACACCCACCACCACGATCTCGACGATCGTTTCGCCCCGAAACCGAAGCATCATCAGGAGGATAAGCTCCACGACAAAAATCGTAATGCCGTATTCGTAATTGTCGTGGAGCCTATCCTCCTGATGATGCTTCGGTTTCGGGGCGAAACGATCGTCGAGATTGTGGTGGTGGGTGTGTGTGCTGCTTTTGTGTTCGTTGTTGCTGGTGAATTGCGCCTTGGGGTGCATGTGGTGGCTTGTCCTGCTTTTATAAGGTGCGTAGATTTTGCCTGCTTCATACACATTGGCTTTGCATGCATTCACTTAACCCGTGCGGATTATAGCAAAGTAGTTAGTTCTGTTATATTGCTTGTAATATGGAATTCCGCAAAGTAACGCCTGCTTCTATAAATCAATTTAAAAACACTTTACCATAACTCTGGGTTCTTTGGATTTCTAAGTCTTGCCTTCTCCAAAACCGACCTCGCCTTGGTAACGTGCTTCAGTTTTTCTTCCAATCTGGACAATAAAATCCACATTGGTACGCACGTCGCACATTTTTTAAGCTGAAATATTAAGATCATGGATGAGTGAAATATCTTATAATGCAATGTTTTGCAAATTAACGGAATCAAGTCAAATCAAATCAAAATATCCTTTATTCAAGTAAACTTGTAAACAAGTGCTTTTGAATCGTCAACTTTACTGCTGGTTCGGAAAGCTGTTCCTGCCGAGAAGAGCCAGCAAGAAACTCGGCGGTTGCTCTTTTTAAAATATAAATCTTAGAACTAGTTACATTTATTTATTACTGTCTTGTACAGGGCAGAAGTGCACCTATATCCACACATCCTTATCATCTAAGTAATCTTCAACAGTATAGTAGGCTTTCTGTATCAGCCTCTTTTTAACAGTGTTTTTAAACTGCTGTAATGGCATGGCCAAAATTGATTTCGGAATTTTATTATAGAATCTTATACCCAAACCCACAAACGGACACATTCAGACAAATTCATCCCATTTCATCCTTCTCTAAGTAGAACAGTGTAAGGTGCCAACTCTTCGGTCTCAAGAATGTAAAAGTAAAGTAAAGTGACGGCCTGTTACTATGCCCACTGCTGGGCTAAGGCCTCCTCTCTCCGTTTTTAGAGAAGGATTGGAGCTAAGACCTACCACGCTGCTCCAATGCTGATTGGTAAGTTACAGATATCCCTAGAATTCTCTAGAGATATTGAGGTTTCCTCACGATATTTTCCTTCACCGAAAAGCGTGTGATAAATTGCAATTATCAATTAGACACATAAGTTTTAATAGAAACTCATTGGTGCCTGCCCGGGGTTTGAACCTATGTCGTCTCTAGAGAGTCACACGGTCTCACCGCTAGGCTATCACAGCTCAAGAATGTATTTAACCCTAAATCAGTAATTCTCACTCCGAAAGATTCAAAAAACTATATTGTCACTAGAGTATTAGTTATAAACATTTTTTTTAATTTCTAATATCGTTAGTTGTACTAATTTATTTATAATTTTATTGGTCATGCTGTGTTCATTTTTAAACAATTGTTACATTTAGGTAAGTTTCTATTTATATTTGTTTGTTAATGTATTGGTGTAAATAATTGTAAATGAATCTAATAAATACACGTCAATTTAGAAATGCTTTTAAGAAGGTTTTAAACAAAATTTCACGTTTCTACTGTTAACCGTTGAGGAGTTTCCTTGTCTGGAGCCAATACTGGAATCAACATCAGGTAATGCCAAAATACCAAAGATCGCAATGCGATTCAGTCGTGAAGCATGTCCATCTGATGATGCTTCGGTGCGAAGCGATCGTCGGGATTTTGGTGGTGGGTGTGTAGGGGAGTAAGGGGAGAACGGTAATAACATCTAAGCCGACCCAATTGTCAACCTCACCTGCTCGCGCTAGTGGTTCTTTTCAGAATAGCTAGCGGCGGTGGCCCGGAGATCGCCGCGGTACTCCCTGCTAGAAAACTGACGAGGCAATGGCGACCGAGCATAGGCGGTATAACCTTACACCAGCTGGGCAACCATCTGGAAGAGGCTGCAGCGGCCTGTAGAGTCAAATACTCTCCAAAAGGACTGGTGCAGAAGGCAACGGAAAACCACTGCACTATTTTTCCCAAGAAATCTAGATGAAATGAGCAAGGACAGACAAACATGGTAAACCTTAGTGCATGACGTGATCCGCAGTAAAAATTTCATCTAGACACGACCTTCAGCAATGAAGACCTCGACTAAGAAGTGTGTACTGCTTGTATGCATCGTTGCTGGTGGAGGCGCCTTAGGGTGCGTGTGGTGACTTGTCCTGCATGTGTAAGGTACGTGAATTTTGCCTGCTTCATACACATTAGCTTTGCATGCATTCGCTTAACCCGTGCGGATTATAGCAAGGTAGTTCTGTTATAATGCCTGTAGTATGGAATTGACGCCTGCTTCTATAAATCAATAACAAAGCAATATTACTCACCCCCTGGGAGTAAGTATTGTGGGCTTCGTCGTCCCTGTGCATCTGCTCCTCTATCTCGCCCTTCATCATGTGCAACTTGGCGTAGTCCCCGAACACCTTGATAGCCTCCTCTAACAGCTTCAGCGCCACATCGCACTTGTTCAACGCCCATTCTAATTTAGCCGACTTAATCATCACCTGTAATGTATGAATCGAAATCATAATATATACTTTACTTTACTACAATAAGGGAATTTACATCAATAAAGTTGTTGATAATAATAATAATAATAAATATATCGGACATTTACACACACGGTCGTCCGTCCCCAAAGAAAGTAACTTAATACTTATGTTATGGGTGACGGACAACTGGTAGATATACTACATATATAAGTTTAAATACATACTTAAATACAAATACACACCCAGGCTCGAAGAACCAACAATTTGTTTATAGAAAATGTTGGCCCTCGGCGGGAATCGAACCCACGACCCGCGGAGCTGAAGGCAGTGTCACTACCCACAGCGCCAACGGGCCAGTCATGATGATAGAGAGAGAAATGTTAGAAATAATTAAAACAAAATTACCACAGAACCGCCGTGTGGTATCCGGTTGAGTAGAATAAACCACCCTCTTTCTTACAGAGGTGTCGTAAAAGGCGACTAAGGTAAGTAGACGTCAGGCAGGCAGCCGGTCGTAAAATGCTCTTTTTAAAATATAAATCTTAGAACTAGTTACATTTGTTTATTACTGTCTTGTACAGGGTAGAAGCGTGCCTATATCCACACATCCTTATCATCTAAGTGATCTTCAACAGTATAGTAGGCTTTCTGTATCAGCCTCTTTTTGACAGTGGTTTTAAACTGCTGTAATGGCATGGCCAAAATTGATTTCGGAATTTTATTATAGAATCTTATACCCTTAAAAAAAAAAGCTTAGCATTACCCGCGGTGTTGGAGCAGAGGCGCGAGCTTTCGCCAACAGTCGCCTTGCCCTGTCATACTCTTTGTTCTCACTCTCTAACTTGACAGCCGCCAACCAGATCTCCTCTGAATTAGGATTCGCCTGGAAAGCGAGCGAGAGGATTCCACGCGCTGCTGGAACGTCGCCTGGAATTTATATATTTTTTTGTGTTAAAAAAATAAAGATAAAAAGAGATTAATAAGAGAAGATGTTCAAACTATAAAATATACATATACACCCTCTCATACATACATACCCCCTACACATACTAATACATACATACATTACATAAATACATACATACTTTTCAAACTCATTAACACACAGAGACGTACTCTTTACAGACTTGTAGATTATTTTTGTTTTCTTTCTTTTTTTTTTCTTTATTGTACTAAGCATAATATTATATTTACGTTTCTTTTATTAAAACAAATAGTTATCAAATCACATGTCTTCGGTGTCTGTCGCTGTATGCCGAAATACAGTTTTAACTAGTTCGGCTACAGATGGCCATATTGTAACTTAAGTCCTATTTGTGCTATGTAAGAAATTTGTGCTATGTATCAACAAAAAACCATGTATATCATAGATAAAGACAAAAAAGAACAAAGAATATTAACAATTACTGATATATGAATATAAATGTATATGTGTGTGTGTCACAGAGAAAGAGGGAGGGGGGGAATTTATAATGAAATTGCTGTGTTTGAGTGAGTGTAAGAGAGAGAATTTGAGTGTGGTACATGCGAACTACCTAAACTTAAAGATTTGATATTGTAACACGTAAAGTCAAATTAAGTCATATAAATTGATGCACAAATTCCTTACCTGCTAACCACTTGGACTTGGCGCCCATTAGCCAAAGGACTTCGCTCTTAGGACAATGTGCCACGGCTCTTTGCAGAAGTGCCTCGAGACTGGCTCGAGTGCCATGTTGCTTCTCCAAGTAGGCAGCCCGAAGCCAGATAGACTTTTTGGAGGGAAAAACTGAGAGCGCGTAGCCGTAGACCGCGCGAGAGCACTCATACGCACCTTCATTTGCGCACTGGAATTAGTATAGCCATACTTTAGATTTTCTGTTTAATTTTTAGTGTAGCCTCTTGAAGGAAAAATTTTTGAAATCTTGACTTGAAGACTTGATTTTACCTTTATAACTTTGAACGGCATGGATGGATTATATAGAATTAACTTAAATGTAAGCTATGATAGCCTAGTGGTGAGCCCGTGCGACTCTCTAGAGACGACATAGGTTCAAACCCCGGGCAGGCACCAATGAGTTTTTCTATTAAAACTTATGTGTCTAATTGATAATTGCAATTTATCACACGCTTTTCGGTGAAGGAAAACATCGTAAGGAAACCTGCATATCTCTAGAGAATTCTCTAGGGATATGTGTAACCTACCAATCCGCATTGGAGCAGCGTGGTAGGTCTTAGCTCCAATCCTTCTCTCCAAAAACGGAGAGAGGAGGCCTTAGCCCAGCAGTGGGCATAATAACAGGCTGTTACTTTTTTTAACTTAAATGTTTACTGTTCCAGACAATAACCTAAATAGCGCGATTTTTTTTCTCATTTATATTGAATACTGCCAGCAGCTTTGCCCGTGTGGAAAATAGTGTCACGATATTTTTCGCGAATCGAAATTTTGAATATAAAAGTAGTTATTGTGAATTAACCATAAGAGATTGAGACATGCTGTCGCGGACTACTTTGTAGTATTTTTGTAGATCTACAATTCTCTATTACATTGCTTTGTTGTATCTATCTTTGTTGGTTTACGCGAGTAAAAGCTCTCAGAAGGCAAGTTTTTTAAAACCGCGCGACCTCTTCGTCACAAATTACATAAAATAGTAACGTACTAATGACCGTAACTTTCCGGAAGAATTGAACTATCTTTTAGTAAAAACCGTACAAAAATCCGTTCAATAGATTTTGAAAAAATCGATCACATACAGACAGCTTAAGGGGTTTAGTTTTATAATAATTAGGTAAGTAAGTGATATGTAAATTAAAACAAGTGAAGGTGGGCACTGGTTCCCAAAATACAGTTTAAACTAGCTTGGGAGCCAGGGACACAATAATTTGTGCATGTATATTTTTAAAATATTAAATAAATAAAAAAATAAAAAAATTATAGATTGACCATCTCTCTACACTCGGCATCTAGCGCACAACTCACAACAGTTTACTAAGAACTCCCGAATAAAGTGATTTATGGCGCTTTCGATAAAATAATATTTTAAACAGCACCGGCTAATTACTAAATTAATTAATTTAATTTCAAGCCTTTGTGCTGAATTAAGAAAATTAAAACGGGATCCCCAAGAAACGTATCCTATAAGGCGCAAGGTTATTCGTATCGATACAAAAACTAGATGGCGCTACTGGTCAATTAGATCGCGCTATCGAGATGGTCTTTAAGTTACTATAAGACATTTTCTTAGCAAATATCGATACACACTACAAACCACCATTCGCTATATGCGAACACCACAACTACACAACACTGTAGTTATTTTTGGAAGGAGACTGTACAAACAACTTGGACAGCCTCCTGAACTAAAATCTAGAACTGTCCATACAACATAATTTATAGAATTAGGCGTTACTTTGCGGAGATCCATAAAACAAAAGTAATAATATAATTATTTTGCTATAATCCGCGATACAGTAAATAGAAAATATATATAGTGTTTAATGTATAGTGGACTATCAGTATTTTTATACCCGATACGTGCAGGATTCGTAAAAACACATGCATAAACCTCCACCACTTCCACCACAATACACAAGCACTACACAGGTTCACTATCACAAACTCAACGATCGTTTCGCCCCGCAACCGAAGCATCATCAGGAGATAAGACTCCACGACAAAATTCTATTTACTGTATCGCGGATTATAGCAAAATAATTTTATTATTACTTTTGTCCATACAACATTACAATTATAATAAGCAAATTTTTGATCAAACTTTGACATTTATAATATAAATACATTTGTCACATAATTTATTTGTGATTTGGTTTGATACCATTTTAAAGATATGACAAATTTGAGTTACATTTATAAATAAAAAGTGTTTAAGTTTGAAATAAAAAAAAGGTATAAGGTTCTATAATACTTTAGCTAGACAGCAGTGCGATCTAGACATTTTCCACGATAATTATTTAGAATTTAAACGCAAAGTCACTGAAGTTGTTTCTTCTAAATTATAAAAAAATAAATAGAAATAAATAAAATAAAATAAAAAATTACACAAAATAATAATAATAATTGAAAAAAGTAATTTAATCTAAACTAGATAATATTCTTGTTATTTTTAATATAATTAATGATTGTGTTAATTATTACTTTATGACCTGACATTAAGACATTGACACTTTATATATTGACATTATTACATTTTACTGTAGCTTTAAGTACGCATGACGAGATAACCTTTAAGTAATATAACATTTGTAAACGAATTTAGAATATGTAATTTTAAGAAAATGTCTAAAATGTGAATATTGTTGGTTGTCCATAAATAAATAAATAAATATGACACACATAATTTTTAATAATCGGAAAACTGGATATATGCAGAGAATCTGATAAAACTGAAGTATTAAGAGGAGACAAGTAAAAAACTACTAAAGTAATTGGGAACGTAAAATTTAAAGTAACTTACAGCTTCAGCATCTTCCATCCAAGTATGTTTTTGATCCTCCGTTTCAATGCCAGTGCCTATTACGGCGCGGATGATAGCCTTAAATAAATGGATAAATATTTTTTTGAATTTAAAGTAGCGTGAGTAATATTCATAGATAATGTATAGAAAACGGCTATAATCACGTCTTATTTTATCGACAACGAAACTAGTCGGAGCTAGCCCGATAAAATAAGACGTGAGTATAGCTGGGTTCTATACATTAACTAAAAATATCTTTATTACACAAAATTACACGATAGATGAAAACAATTAAAGGAATACTTTGAAACTATTCACTGTTAGTGATCTCTTACGAACAATTTTCTCAAAAGAAAAGCCTTTCCGTGTGAGATTTTATATATAGCATAGTGTGGTCATACTAAGATAAGGAAACAAAAAGTTAGGTAAATGATAAGAGATTAAAGCATTATATTTGAATTATCTCATACAGATGAATTATAATTCGATAGCCGATGCTTCATCAGAAGAGTGAAATAAATGCAAGTGACAAAAGTAATAATAAAATTATTTTGCTATAATCCGCGATACAGGGAATAGAAAATATATATAGTGTTAAATGTATAGTGGACAATCCGTTATTTCATACCCGTTACATGCAGGATTCGTAAAAACACATGCATAAACCTCCACCACTGCCACCACAATACACAAGCACTACACACGTTCACTATCACAAACTCAACAATCGATTCCGCGACAAAATCGCAATGTTGTCGTTGGTAGTGGTGGAGGTCTGTGCATGTGTTATGCACTATATACATATATTTTCTATTTACTGTATCGCGGATTATAACAAAATAATTTTATTATTACTTTTGTATTATGGATCTTCGCAAAGTAATGCCTAATTCTATAAATTATTTAAAAGCAAGTGAGGTTGGCATTTGTGGAATTGAGACGAATTCAAATTTACCTGACAAGTATGCACTGCCGAATTCAAATTTACCTGACAAGTATGTACTGCCGAATTCAAATTTACCTGACAAGTATGTACTGCCGAATTCAAATTTACCTGACAAGTATGTACTGCCGAATTCAAATTTACCTGACAAGTATGTACTGCCGAATTCAAATTTACCTGACAAGTATGTACTGCCGAATTCAAATTTACCTGACAAGTATGCACTGCTCCAGACTTCTCTGCCTCCATGGCCTCCTTGAACCAATGTTCTCGATTAATTTCGACACCGTTCGCGTTTAACGATGTGATCGCACGGTCTATGATCTTTTCTACCATGTGAGTGTTACCTGTTAGAAAATAACGAGCGAAAGTAATAATAAAATTATTTTGCTATAATCCGCGATACAGTAAATAGAAAATATATATAGTGCTAAATGTATAGTGGACTATACGTTTTTTCATACCCGTTACATGCAGGATTCGTAAAAACATATGCACAAACCTCCACCACTTCCACCAGCAATCGTTTCGCCCCGCAACCACGACAAAATCGCAAAGCCTTTGCGATTTTGTCGTGGAGTCTATCTCCTGATGATGCTTCGGTTGCGGGGCGAAACGATTGTTGAGTTTGTGATAGTGAACCTGTGTAGTGCTTGTGTATTGTGGTGGAAGTGGTGGAAGTTTGTGCATGTGTTTTTACAAATCCTGTATGTAACGGGTATGAAATAACGGATTGTCCACTATACATTTAACACTATATATATTTTCTATTTCCTGTATCGCGGATTATAGCAAAATAATTTTATTATTACTTTTGTATTATGGATCTCCGCAAAGTAACGCCTAATTCTATAAATTATTTAAATAACGAGCGCTTAATATTAAAGTTAGGCTTATATAATATTAAAATTATAATAGTAAAATTAGGCTTAGTTTAGAGAAATTAAATGCAAATAAATATATATATATATAATATATGAGACACTTACACACACGGTCAGCCATCCCCAAAGTAATAAGTATACTAATGTTTAATTCACTTACCACAATAAGAAATAGTCCTTTAATTATCATAATAAAATAAATATTATTAATACGATCCACTACTTTGATACTAATGTCTAATTTACTAACCACAATCACATTAACTATAAAACATTATTAAAAAAAGTAAATTCAATAGAGACAAACTAAACAACATGTGGGATATCAAATTATGAAAAGTTTTATTCCACATTTACCTTTTTATATTCTTAAAATACAAGACTAATTTCCAGTGTATAACCATAATTAGTAATATAAATAAATATAAATATAAATATATGGGAAACTTACACACACAGTGGTCTGTCCCCAAAGTCCCCAAAACTTAATACTTGTATTATGGGCGACGGACAACTGGTAGATATACTACATATATAATTTTAAATGCATACTCAAATACAAATATACACCAGGCTCTAAGAACCATTAAATTGTTTATATAAAATGTTAGCACTCGGCGGGAATCGAACCCGCGACGCGCGGAGCTGAAAGCAGGGTCACTACCCACTGCGCCAATGGGCCGGTTAAATATGTTGTAATCCTTATTTCAATGTAATCTAAGACATCACGTTATTAAAAAAACTAGTGTTTTCTTGGTCTTACAAGTTATAGGTCCCTTCACTTACGAGTTTTATAACTACGCTTTATGCAATCTGCCACAAAACAAATTTTTCGAATTAGGTCATTTTAATACTAAGCGTGCGATATGGTTTCATGGACTTGATGAAGATTTAAGTGACACATTCGAAATTATAATTTAGCAAAATAAATTGAAATTGCATGGCAAATTTGAGAATATTTTGGAACATATCCATCGAGGGCCAAATATCGATGCATAAATTAAAACTCTGTTATTGCTTCTAGTACATATGCGATAAGACAATTACTACTTTGTCATCTCAATAGTGTCTCATATATTAAGAATATTAAACAAGAATATTCCGATGCGATTCTGTCGTGGAATCTATCTCCTGATGATGCTCCGGTGGCGGGGCGAAACGACTGTTGAGTTTGTGATAGTGAATGTGTGTAGTGCTTGTATATTGTGATGGCATAGGTGGAGGTTTGCGGAAGTTTACGAATCCTGCATGTATCGGGTATGAAAAAACGGATAGTCCACTATACATTTAGCACTGTTCCGCACAAACGTGCGGGCGGATGAAACAACCTCCGAGACCTGGGCCCGTCGTCTCGGCGTCTCAACCTACCTTATGCGGCCGTCAGCTGTATGCGGTCCGGCCTCATGAATCACTGCGTGTATATGTGTACGTGTGTGTGTGTGCTTGAATGTACTTGGCCGATTCCCGAACCCGTTGGCTCGCCTCTGCAGTCTTCCACGGACACGTAATGTCTGTTTCTCCCGGAGTATACACTTCACTATATCGGTTAAATAACACAAATAACACGCGGTGTGCACACAGCCTTCGTAAGGTCACACGTTATTGAATCGTCCCTATATCGGGGAACAGTAACCCGAACGCGCACTATAACCGCGGACGGTCGCGTCTTCTCAAACGCTTCACTGATTAAACGCGTCACTAAATCTGAGAACCACACCCAAAACGCATAATTACGCGTGTGCGTTATGCAATAAAGTCGTCTACAGGCGCACGCGTCCTGTCTTTATAGTATTTGAAACATTACTAACTATCGGCGCTCGCGTCGACAATCGGATGCATAAAGGTCGTTGCTCCGGCTGGTCGCGCCGCGTCGCGCGCGTCAATTTGTTCAATACAAGCACTATATATATATATTCTATTTACTGTATTGCGGACTATAGCAAAATTATTTTTTTATTACTTTTGCCATCAAGGAAATCGAAATAATGTCGTAACTGCAATTTAAACGCGAACCGATTTAATTTTTGTCATCGAAATATTTTCAGATTGACCCTACAGAATGACCGAGGCTACTTTTTATTAAGATTAAGATCCTAGTGGTTGACTTCGCTAGCAAAAGCTAGTAATAAATGAAAAATATAGAGAAAATCGAAGCTGTGATAGCCTAGCGGTGAGACCGTGCGACTCTCTAGAGACGACATAGGTTCAAACCCCGGGCAGGCACCAATGGGTTTTTCTATTAAAACTTTGTGTCTAATTGATAATTGCAATTTATCACACGCTTTTCGGTGAAGGAAAACATGAGTAAACCTGCATATCTCTAGAGAATTCTAGGGATATGTGTAACCTACCAATCCGCATTGGAGCAGCGTGGTAGGTCTTAGCTCCAATCCTTCTCTCCAAAAACAGAGAGAGACCTTAGCCCAGCAGTGGGCATAGTAACAGGCTGTTACTTTATAGAGAATTGACTTACCATGAGCTTCTTCAAGTTTGGCAGCCGTTACCCATATCTGTCTATCAGTGGGTATATTCTCACGAGCTTTATTGAGTACTTTCCTTGCGTTCTCGTAAGTTTCCAATCGGGCTAAAGCCAGCCAAAGCTCAACGCTTGTGGGACAACATTCAACAGCTCGGGAGAGCAAGATCCGTGCATCTTCCGGGTTTTCCAACTCTACTGCTGCTTTCCAGAGACGAACCGAATTGGGTATGTGTTCGAGAGCTTTACGGTACACGCGACGTTTAGCCTGAAATTATAATTTAGTTTTGTTAAAGTAACAGCCTCTTACTATGCCCACAGCTGGGCTAAGGCCTCCTCTCTCCGTTTTTGGAGAGAAGGATTGGAGCTAAGACCTACCACGCTGCTCCAATGCGGATTGGTAGTTTACACATATCCCTTGAATTCTCTAGAGATATGCAGGTTTCCTCACGATGTTTTCTTTCACCGAAAAGCGTGAGATAAACTGCAATTATCAATTATACACATAAGTTTTAATAGAAAAACTCATTGGTGCCTGCCCGGGGTTTGAACCTATGTCGTCTCTAGAGAGTCGCACGGTCTGACGGTTGAAAAAAAAAATAAAAATAAAAAAAATAAAAAAAATTAAAAAAATAAAATCTTGTTAGTTCTTGTACATATTTGTATTTGTTTTTGTCTGTACGGAAAAAGTATAAATAAATAAATAGTTTGAGTAAACTTAGTTCTAAATGTATACTGTTAACCTAAACCTTCCGGACGAATTACAGTACAGTTTGGTAAAAACCGTACAAATATCCGTTCAGTAGATTTTAAGAAAATCGATCACATACTAACACACAGGTTTTGGGTACTTGATTTTTATAATAATTGCAACTGAAAGCAGGGTTACTGCCACCTGCAGCAATGGGCCTGTCAGAATTACATTACATTGATGATAAGAATGCGTGGATATAGCTGCTCTTTGACCTTGTGCAGAATAGCTATGACAAAATGTAATTAGTATTAAGAATCTTCTTTTTTAAAAGAGCTCCACCGAGTTTCTTGCTGGCTCTTCTCGGTAGGACGGCTTTCAGAACCAGCAATAGAGTCGACGATTCAAAAGCACTTGTTTACAAGTTTATTTGAATAAAGAATATTTTGAATTTGAATTTGAATTAGTACTAACCTTAGTCTCCTGTTCCAGATCGGCAGCTTTAACCCATACCCTCACGCTGTGAGGCAGGTTCCTGGCTGCATGAGCTATCACCGCCCTTGCAGTGTCAGGCGGTTGAAGTCTAGCTGCTTCTAACCACAACTCCTCGCTACTTGGATTAACTTCACAGCCTTTCATTATCAGATTGCGCGCTGATTGGATTTTGCCTGTAAACATTTTTATTTGTCGTGAAAGATAAATAACTACTAATATAAATGCGAAAGTTTGGTTGTCTGTTACGTTTTACCAATCCGCTGAACCATATCAATGAAATTTGGCACAATTTATACTTATTCACGGGGGTAACATTCAATTGGAATAGATGTAGGATTCCTTTATAATTGTATACAATGAACATATCCACTCCACTCTACATTACATATATTGTGTAGTTACTTTATAGTGGATTATATCAAAATAATTTTATTGTTAGTTTTATATTTTATTGTCACCTAGCATTCAGTCTATCGATACAAAAGTAATAGTAAAATTATTTTGCTATAATCCGCGACAAAGTAAATAGGAAATATATATAATGCTAAATGTAGAATGGACTATTCGTTTACATACCTGAAACATACAGCATTCGTTAAACACATGCACAAAATATTTCGAAAACGGCAAAATTTTAAGTTTTCCTTGTGTGCGCTGAGTGAAAGTTATTCAGAAATCATGTATTACAAAATTGTTCCCCTCTAAAGTTCTAAATAAAAGTCCGCGACAACATATGTCTAGCTTTTAAGGTAAACCCACCTTAACCACAACTAACACAAGTATTAAGGTTTACTCAAATAATAGGACTGCAGTCCATGCGAACGAGGTTGCGTTCAAAAGCTAGTATGTTATATGATTCTATAGATGATGAAGAAGATATAACTTTACTAACCAGTTACTTCTTCTAATCTGGCACTAGCGATCCAAGCTGGCGGGTGGTTTGGATTAGTCTCTCTCACAGATTTAAGAAGTAATCTTGCTTTTTTTATATCATTAATATCTCCACCATAAGTGGGTATCATGGACTGTAAGTCTGTCAGGTAGCCTTTGGGATCAACCACAGTTTGACCGGTCACAGAATCAGACACTTGTGATAATTTTACTGTCATTAGCGTGTTCCGTGCTTGACCGATTTTCCTTAAATCCAAGTCACCTGAAAAAGGCAAAAATTTAATTGCTATTATGTATGTCTAGAATACAGGAATAGTTAGAAGACTTCAGTCTTCAGACTAAACTACTTTAAAGTTTTGTTTTTTAATTTTTTAATTTGTGCTACTATTGAAAGAAAGAAAGAAAAACTTTATTTATAACTCACTACGTTTCGCATGAAAGAACACAAAAAAATATTATAAAGGCGTGGTGTGACGTCACAAAATGGGTAACCACTCAGCTTTGGTTCGAATATTGCAGCCCAAGAGCGATTTAATCTATCAATCTGCATTAGAGCAGCGTAATTCGTTCTACCCTTTCTCTTCAGAAAGATTACCATGTTACATTACTTCTAATTTACAAACAAGAAAAGTCAAAGTAAATTCAAATTCAAAATATTATTTATTCAAGTAAACTTGTAAACAAGTGCTTTTGAATCGACAACCCTACTGCTGGTTCGGAAAGCTGTTACGACCGAGAAGAGTCAGCAAGAAACTCGGTAGTTGCTTTTTTAAAATATAATTCTTATAACTAGTTACACTTGGTCATTACTATCATGTACAGGGTAGAGGAGTAACTAAATCCACGAATTTGTATCATCTATATAATCCTCAATAGTATAGTAGGCTTTGGTATCAGCCTCCCTTTAACAGTATTTTTAAACTGCTGTAGTGGGAAAGATAAAATCGATTGTAGAATGTTATTATAGAATTTTACACTCAAACCCCACAAACGATTTACGCAGCTTTACTAGGCGCAAAACAGGAGCCGTAAACCGACGTAAGGAGCTTATGTCGGTTCCTACTTTGTCTATTACATACTTAACCTATCGTTTTATAATTCTTTATATTTTTATGTACAAAAATTACATTGCTTAAAATATACTGTGAACCAAATGTAAGAATACCTATTTCCTAAAATTTCTCTCGCAGGGAATCACGCGGACTTATATTGTAAATGCCACGTATGTGTACATTTTTCACTATCCGAGCATTTACCCCATAGCAATATTCCATGAGACATAATGCTATGGAAGTAAGCAAAATAAACA
This sequence comes from Morpho deidamia, assembly GCA_947086505.1. NCBI lineage: Eukaryota > Metazoa > Arthropoda > Insecta > Lepidoptera > Nymphalidae > Morpho > Morpho deidamia. Next base: position 11,337,282 of record CAMTZC010000026.1, on the reverse strand, counting down.
AGTTTTGCTGTTTCGATATCTTTAAATTGTCTTATCTTTCGAACAGCGTAGGCCGCTTAACTAAGTTTCCCTGCAAGATAAAATAGATTGCTGTATTTGATTATAGAATCTTATACCCAAACCCTAAAAGCCTTTTTATAAAAGGCAGTCATGCTAAATTCTGTCAACAAAACATTACCGGATGGAGTCAGCATTCCAGGTGTCATCACACCAGGCATCATGGACGCTAGACCTGAACTGGGATCTATAGTCGACGAAGACTCTCCACCAAGGTTCCTGGACAGAACACTGTCAGGCAGCGGGGTAAATTTCTCAGCTCTTGGATTACGCTGCTTTCTGTTGCGAGCATCACCCACTTCTGGTATTGCTGCCCATTCGTCCTCTGATACCATTTTTAATTCACGCTTCAGATCTGAGAATTGCTGTTGTATTTTTGGCCTGTAAGGTATTAAATTCAAATTATTCGACATTTACTGCTGGTTCGGAAAGCTGTTCCTTCTGAGAAGAGACAGCAAGAAACTCGGCGGTTGCTCTTTTCAAAGAATATTTCTTATTACTTATTACATATAGTTATTAATGTCTTGTACAGAGTCGAAGCTTAGCTATATCCACGCATTCTTATCGTCTAAGTAATCCTCAATAGTATACAAAAGTAATAATAAAATTCTATTATAAATATATAGTGTACATACACTATACATTTAGTATAGTGGACTATCCGTATTTTCATACCCGATACGTGCAGGATTCGTAAAAACACATGCACAAACCTCCACCAATTCCACCACAATACACAAGCACTACACACGTTCACTATCACAAACTCAACAATCGTTTGGCCCCGCAACCGAAGAATCATCAGGAGATAGACTCCACGAAAAAATCGACACGACAAAAACTTTTGTATTATGGATCTCTGCAAAGTAACGCCTAATTCTATAAATTACTCAATAGTATAGTAGACTTTCTGAATTACCCTTTTTTTTAACTGCCGTAATGGTAAAGTTAAAGTAGATTGTGGAATTTTATTATAGAATCTTATACCCAAACCCACAAACGACTTACGTACTTTAGCAAGGCGCGGAGCAGGAACCGCAAGCTTATGTCGGTTCCTACTGTGTCTATTATATATCTATATATTATATAATCTTTTTATAATTATGTATATTCTTATATACAAATATTAAATTACTAAAAATATACTGTTTAGCCAAAGTAAGAATATGTTTCCTTGAACTACTCTCGCAAGGAATCACACGAATTTTAATTGTATATGCCACATATATCTCTTGTTTGTAATACAAAAATTTGTATGTAGTAAAATTATCAAAGAAATCAGAGAGCAATAATACCTTTCTTGACGATATCTCTCCAAATCTTCTTTAAGACGTTTTTCCCTATACTCTTTCCTTTTTTCATCCATTCTTTTGTCAATTGATTCATAAATGGCATCTGCTTCAGCATCATCCTTGTCATAAGGATCCTAAATAGTAATTTTTCAAAATTAATGTTTGACAAAAACATTTGAGTATATAAATACATAATTGGTTTTACACATTATTAAAGGTTTAGTGCTCTTGTAATCTTTAGGTCCCTGACCGTGCAGATTTGACTCATATATTAAACTGTGTGTAGATGATCTTGCTATTATGTATGTTTTTAAGTTATATTATATGGAGTAAAAGTAAAGTAATGGCCTGTTACAATTTAGCAGCTGGACATAGGCCCCCTTTCTCCATTTGTGGAGAGAAGGGAGTTAAGACCCACCAGACTGTTCCAATGTGAAATGGTAGGTTACACATATCCCCAGGATTTTATAGAGATATTTGCAGTTGTCTTCATGGTATATTCCTTCGCCCAAAAGTCTGTGATAAATTACAATTATCAATTGGAATTAATAACAATGCTACCTTTGAGAATAATGAACCACTGTAGCCTGAAAACTCATCATAATTAGAATCATTCAAATCTTCATCATCATCCTCCTCTTCAGTTTTCTTGCGTTTCGCTGCTGGTGGTGCATGACGATCATCACTGGAAACAGAGAAAACCTAATTTTACAAAAAGCCTTCAATAATAGTTATTTATATACATAAAATAGAAAGTGTGTATGTTCCCTTTAAACTTCAAAACAGCTGGACTAATTTTAATGCAATTTTCATTCTTTAGACCAACTCACAATTCTATCAAGTTTGATTGCATTTTTTTACTGTCAATACCAGTTTTGTTTTGAGCAAAAGTCAAAACCAGACTGAGCCACAACAACTAGTGGATGAAGCACTAAGACCAAATAATTTATAAACTTAGGTATTTAAATTAAAATTATTAATACTTTTACGACAGTAGGATCTCTATAATACAATCTTACTACCTAATATTTTTAGTCAAGCCAAATATACAAAACTTTTGTCCCCAAGAATCCTACAACAGCTCCAAATAATTATTATTACTTCAACTGTAATTATGTTAGAGATTCTGTTGCATTTCTAATTTATTTCCCAGAATAATAGTGCTATTTCCCTAAAAATTAGAATTTTGTATGTTTTTAATAGTGCCCATCAAGTTGATTCAGTAAATAATTATAAATTTATACTTACGATACATCATTAGCATCTCTTGCAGGTCCAATATCAGATCTGGTTGTAAATCCAGTAGCTCTGAAAATATAAAATACTAAGTTAAATATGCCCATGATTAGGCTAATTGTAAAATCCTGAGATAACACACCAACAGGAATGTATATTTCAAAATGATTTTCCTATTCACAAAGCAAAAGGGGGAATAAGCAAAAATACAATTGCATGTAATTGTATTTCATCATATTTTATCAATAATACTCCAGGAGATTAGCTATAAAAACGTGACAGATGGACAGTTTTCAAATTTTTTTGATGTTATTATGGATTAACATCTATCCTTTAGTTGTTTCATACCCTAAGAATCAAATTCTATTTTGTGGTGCTTTTAGCTCACTCAGTTTATAGGCTATCGCAGGGCCGCTGGAGCCTGGAGGCGCAGAACGCACTACCAATACGATGGTCTAAGTTAAACGTATGATAAGATTATTTAATAACACTTTTTATAACGTACCCTCTTCCAACACCAGCAACATAACCTAGAGGTGCTGGAATTCCGAGAAAATGTTTTTTGTTTTTATTAACAAACGCTTGAGGTGGCACTGACATATTGTTGTATGTTATTCTGTTCTATATTTTACATTTGATGCACATTACATATTATATGTAATGTGCATATATGCTATATTAAGTTAGTAAATAACAATATTTAGTCAAATACTATAAATTATTTTATAATTTTAGTTAGTAGTCTATGGCATAGACTGCACCGAGTCTATGTAAACAATCATGGTATGTTCTCTTAGAACTAAAGTTATAGACAGACACGGTTATAGCGACATCTAGGTCGGAGCCGTAATATAACTATGTAACAGTGTTTATATATTTTTTTAACTAAAAAATGTAGTGTTAATATATTGAAAAAATAAAATTATATACAATTTTTTTTTCTAATTGTTATTTCTTTCCATTGAATTAAATTTAATAAAATAACAAAAATGAATGATATTATAAATAATTTTAATAAAAGAAATTGTGTACCAGAAAAAATATATCTGGCACAAATCTGTTTTCTTTTTAAATTCTTCTGACATTTAAGAAACATTTCCATTAAAAATTTCTAAGATTCTCTCGTTAAACTATTTAAAACCTTTTAAAACCTCTGCTTTTGAGTTTGTTGCAGATATTTTGATGAAGTCTTTGTGAACAAAAAACTTATGCGCGTTAGCAGTTCCATCACTTTGACTGGTAAGGAAAAAACACGTACATATATCTAAATTTTATAAAATCGAAGTCCAAGATAGATCTGGGCAGGGGTTATGGTATTAAAAATTTGTCATGCACTTTGCTATAAAGGAATATCTTTTGAGGAAACCTGCATACTCTTTGAAATATATGTTACCTGACAGTGTTCATCAATATCGTGCAAAAGCTTAACTTTACAGAGGACGCCTTTTAATAGCAATGGGATAGGAATTACTTTCAAAACTTGGAATTAATTCAAAACTATAAAATTTATATAAAATTGATCAGTTAATGAAAAATTGATGTCCAATATTCATAAATATTATACTCAGTCAGAATTATTTATGATTTTATTCATGATGTATTGGAGTGGTGGTTATAAGCTGAGTATCATTCTCTTTAAACAGATAGACATAGTGTTATAATGTGATACTGGAGATATTTGTTAATTACAATTATTTCTTTCTTTTTTAGCTAAAAAGTAGGTGATCTCAAGAAAAGAAAAAAACTGTTCACTGTATTAGCGATAGTGAGATTTCTCTTATTTATTATTTATTTCTTATACGAAAATAGATGAGGTTTAAATAGTTGTGTATTTTATTTTGTTTGTATTTATAGTTCGACATTTTGTAATTCTAACATAAGGTAATTGATTTAGCATAAAATTAAAATCAATGAAATTTCGATTTTATTTTATACTTGTGTTATAGGTGACGGACAACTGGTAAACATATACATATATAATTTTAAATTCACACTTAAATACAAATAGAAAAAAATATAAATTTTATAGAAAATGTTGGCTCCCGGCGGGAATCGAACCCGTGATCCGCGAAGCTTAAGGCATGATCAAAACCCACTGCGCCAACGGGCGTCGATTTAGTACCATAGCCGTCTCCTAGAGGCGTTTTTACAAATCTCCAATAATGACTTCGAGTTACCCGTCTATTTCAATATGTACACTGTAGTCTTTGTAAACAATCTTGCCTTCATAGCTTGCCATCAAACACCATAGACAAAACACTAGTCTATGAGACTATGCTAATTTGATAAACAGTAAAACACAAAATCACAAGCACAGCTTAAATATAATTTATTCTGTGATATTTATATGCTGGATTGCTACTTGCAAAATATCTTGACACGTATCTATGATGCCTATTTATAAAGATTTTTCCATTAATGGTGTATTTTCCATTTTTCGTGACACTGGTTGAGTGATTTGTGCCTTATTTGCGCTGTACAGGCCGTAAAGAAAGATAATGTCAATGAAGATATCCTAACTAGGAATTATGGACGGTTTTAAAAATAATCTAAATTTAAACTTATATTTAGTAAATTGTTATCTGAATAAAAAAAAATATTGTATTGTAATCTATATAGTGTATACAAGCATAACTTCATAAGTATAACAAGGTGAGGTTTCATAATGATATTTAAACATAGTATAAATATATGTGTCCCACTCTTTCTCGATGATATGTTTGACTACTCACTCAGTATAATATATGCAATAATAAAATATGTAATGTTGTCTTAGGAAAAATATACTATGAAAGACTTTCAAAAATTCGATTCCAGGATAATGTTAGTACATTTTTTAAAAAAATCTATTTGACAGCGATTTCATAAATCTATTCATAGACTTAGATCTGTTGCTTAGCAACCATCTAGCAACGATTAGTTATTGGGTTATGATTTAAAACTTAATTTGTTTTGGTTATTGGTTGAATATTATCGATTGAATATTATCGATTAATTTCTTTTATTCATTCAAATATCAGAATCTATTAATGGATGCTTAAAAAATGGCCCAATCAATGGCGATTGATCAAGAATTAATTTCTAACGATAACAGCACGAAAGAGTTTTTGCTACACGAAAAATCTTGTGAAGCGTTTAAAAATAATGACGAAGAGTTAAAAATGATATTTAACGAAATTAAAAAGCTGTCTGATGTAAAAAATTTAAATCCGGAAATAGAAGAAGATAATGACGATGTGGAGTTAATTTTGAAGAGAGCTGAAAACATCGCTCAAGAGACCGAAAATTTGTTAAAAAGTAGTCCTTTAGGACTTGGTTTAAATGGCATTCGTCCGCCTGCCGATTTGAGAAGTATACCTCAAATAAAAGTGACTAAGCCTGAAAGTGTTCCCCTGGAAATAGACCCTCAAACTCCCATAAAGGTAAGACAAATGTTTGAATTTAATTCTGATTGAAATTTTAACTTTAATTCTTTGATACATTTTATATATTTGCACTATTTATAGTTAATATATTTAGTGTGTGTGTGTGCCAACACACACACACTAAATAAATTGTCACAGCTGTATTGATTATATTTGATGTCTGTATCTGCAAAGTCCTTTCATTCATAAAATTAATTTATTTAAATAATGGTCTTATGACCTTGTCATGTCATTATTAACTTACTGAGACAATAGTTAAGTCATAGAAAGCTGTTTTAAATAGAATATGTGCTTTTATATATTTTCATTGAATACGAAATATTGAACAACTAAACTAGACAGAAATATACAAGAATTAAGGTTTGACATTCTTTTTGTCACAATTTAAATATATATTTAGATTTATTTTTTATTTTTTTTGTCTGAGATGCTGATGCTCTGAGATGTGATCAGACTGTTGGCATCTCAATTGCACATGTTTCATTTCTTTCAACAATAATTTCCCAGTTGTCATTATTTAAAATTCATTCATAGAGTTTTAGTTCTATAATTATAGGTACCTAAATTTTTTTTGCTATAAATACAGATTTTTTTAAATACAGGGTGTGTAAAAATAGTGTAATTAGATTTTTTACTTATCTAAAAATATATCATTCATATGTATATGTTTTTAAAGAAAACTAATATAAGTAAATAAATATAAATTTTATTTTGAATAACTTATCATTTAATATTTTAACTATATCAATTTTCATATCACAACTCAGATACAATTAAATAGCTTTAAAATATTTTTGGCTAACATCTAGAGCTTCCTTACTTGAGCAGCAAGTACTCTAAGGCCAGCCAATGACTCCCTAGCAACAGGTTCTATCTTTGAAGTTGGCAATATAAACCCATAACGACCTGTGTCGCTCAGTTCAATTGTGAATGTATATTTGATTCCTTGTGATTTGGCCCAGTCGTCTGAGCCACCAGAAGCAGGATATAGCAGTCCTGCAGATGACCCCACTGAGTACCTTGATCCACCTGTCTTCTCAATAGCCTGAAATATATTCATATTTGGAAGGAATTATTCTAAAGACAAAACTATTTCTGCTGTAGTCATTGATCTAATTAAAATTCTTCAGTAAATTAGTACAAAGTAAAGCTGTGGTTTCAATATATGTAAATATACAGGTTACTATGGTAAAAAAACAGCCCCTATAAATAACAACAGCTATAAGATGTCAAGGTTACAGAAAGTTTTACATATATATTTAAAGTTGTCACTCTCCAATTTTACACAATATTGATTTTAAAATATAATATGTTAGCATATAATTGGGCACCTACATCACATCCAATTAAATTTAAATTTAAATTTACAGCCAAGCCACTAACAACATTGTAGCAACTGTACTTAAAAGTACTTATCCTACAATGTATTACATATTATGTAAATTAGTCAACCACAAAGTTATCACTAAATGTCGCCAACTCCGCTGAGACGCTAAAATATATTAATAACAACTTATGAACTTACATCAGCAATACTTCTAGCAACAATATCCAATTCCTTGTGGTCTGGAGGTACTGCACTGTCGTATCCCCAAGGATAAAGTAGGTATTGTCCATAGCTGTGGTATGTTAAGTAAGCTGAGAAATCAGCTGCGCTGTTCTTAATGAAATCCTGTAAAAAAATAAAAATTGGTCCTTTATGAATCAACTTCAGTAACTAAACTTCAGTACTTCTAAACTTTAATTGGATTTATGATGTTTCTAATATCTCCTAGGTTCTGACAACGTATCGTCGTTACTACCTGTGTTGTGGTGCTTTAGTTGTTCAATAACGGAAACACGGTTTGCAATTAAGCATGATTGAAGCAATAAATTGGATAGCCGTGTATCGCTAACGTTTTGAACGCTGACTCAATACCACTGATATGCGTCGTGTAGTTTAAGTCGCGGTTGGGTTAGATGTTTATCTCGCTTTGATAAGTGGGTAATAAATATAGTGTTCTCGGGTCGTTAGTGAGAAAACCGTGTTAAAGAACTTTGCTGTTTTAATTTTATCTAGGCCTTTCCTACCACAGAACACTTAAGTTCTGTGATGTAATTGTTATTCTAATTAAATGTGTACTTACTGACACAGCGCGGGATTCAGGTTCTGAGAAGGCCCTAGCACCACGATAAATTTCACTACATGGATTATTTGAAGCTCCTTTGCCACCCCAACGATAACTAAAAAACGCAACAAATCATGATAAGGACTTATGCAAAAAAATTAGGAATACAATATTTCTGAAATTTCTAATAATAAACTCAATATATGTTTAAGAATGTCTTAACATTCTATAATCTTAATATATATTTAAGAATATCTATCAAATATTCACAGTCATATTTTATCTTTAATCTGAGGTCTTACAATACTAATTCTCAATTAATATTTTAAGACATTTTTAATGCCACTAAGTTGCCTTTCTTACCCAAAGTTCCTATTTAGATCAGCACCCGAACACTGCCTTGAACTTGCTGGTTTTCTGTTTTTTCGCCACAAGCGATCCACTATATGAGTGTATTCGTAACCATCGGGATTGACCACTGGTAAAAAGTACCTGATAATAAAGATTAGAGACATAATAAAAAAGAAATCAAAATGAGCCAAATTACCTGCCCAATAATGTATTTATTATTTTAATAAGGAATTTGTTATTATTTTTAGTACTTCGCTATTACATATATAAATCTATGCCGAGAACCTATGGTTCGAACTCGGTACAAGCAGCCCGAGCCACGTTTTGCCATGTTTAGATTTATGATTTTATCTTAGCTTAAAGATGGCTTTAACATTACTATCATTTACGATACAAGAAGTATGTATACGACTTCTTCTATAATATACACAAAATATGGTTGCGCTGTTCAAAGCTGGAGGTTTTAAAAATGTAAAAGGCTATTACCAGTCAATATTTTTAATATCATCTGACTCTTCCTTGAAGTTTTCAGCAATTTGATTGATGAAATAAGTCACTGTTGCTGGACTGATCCATTCTCGCGCGTGAATACCGCCATCAATAAACACTGCTTTATTAGTTTGTTTTCCATCTGATATACGTAGTACCTGTAACAAGATAATTTACAAATTAAATGGCTATAATTCAAACTGGTAATCCCTCGCAGTATTATATATGTTCAAGAAACAATTACAATTAAAGCTATTGATGAATTGATTATTCATCAATAGCTTTATATTGTTGTTTTTACTGACCTTAAGATCTCTTCCTTCATGCGATTTTCCAATAGTATTAACACTAACTATTTTGGGATAAGTTTGAGCCAAGTAATCCAAAAACCCATAAATGTCTTCCAATCTGTGATATTGCTTCCATGTCATTCTGTGACCTGTTAAAAAAAGAAATCGTAATTAAAGTAATATCATTACACATATTGTATTTTTCCTTTTCCGTTATTGTTATTTTACTTCTTATTAAAGTGATCAAAACAGTGAATAATAATTACGTTAGATTATTTTGATAACTTGTGTTATTAGCCGTGTTAGTGACTGCTTATATCTTTTTAAAATGTCTTTTTATAGTATCGAATTGTTTTTTACTTTATTTAATTAAAAAATCTGGAGAGTTTTGGCGGACAGCTTTTTGGACTAAATCACAGTATTCATTTATATTGCCCATAATTCAGGCAGTTACGACGTAGTAATTATAAAATAAAAAAAACATGCAACAGATATGTAGCAGTTATTAATTAAATACAAATAAAGGTTAAAACAGACACGTCATTATCGACCAACGAACCCCAATTCGCATATGGCCAAAACTCCATGGGAAGTTTGAGAGAATTGTAGCCCATGAAGGCCAAACCTAAGCGCCGACGGAAGGCCCTGTAACGCCAAAAATTGTAAGCTCTTGCTGTAACAAAATGACATTGACCCTTGGAACATTGATTACGGGCTAACTTCACAAGCACAAAAATGTTTAAATTTGACCTACCTCGTCTATTTTGGAGCTCAATTTCATTTTCGTCCAATGGTGGATTTTCTTCGTCGATTCTCTTCTGTAAATCGTCGATGACAACATCGAACAGTATATTTTCTCGAGAGAAAACTTTTGTAACGTTCTCTACAGCATTCGGCTTTACGAGTACGTCCATGTAAGTTTGGTTTCCACCCCAAGCTGATATAACTATACAATAAAAAAACAAATCAAAATTCAATATCAAAATCTAACAGCTATGAAATTGAGATCAATACAATTATAATATTAATTTTTATGATATTACTTATTATTGGTACGTAGAACACAAAGATGAGATCTACTGTGCTTCAACCAACTTATACTACTGTTAATATTCATAAAATATGTCACAAAAATAATTCTGATCTTGCGCTGCGGGTTTATTCTTTAGGATACTTAAATTGGTCTAACTTAATCGATAGATATATCTCTGATTGAAATGTGTGACCCATATACAGATTGAACATGTACAGATACGCGCTTGTACAAGTGGTCGTTTGAGATGTTTAAGTAGTCCTACCTTATACACTAGCTTAAAATTGGAAAACATTTAGAATTTACATCAATAATTTTTAATATATTCCATATATTCTCGATATTTACTTACGATTTCTACGCCGTAGTCTTGCAAGAACCGTACGAACGCCACTTTTCTCAGTTGAAATTTTCCATAATTGTGCGCCCGAGTAGTCTACTTTAGTAATGGCCGGTTCAGCTGCTCTAGCGAAGATGGTAATTTCTTGATCCTCTTCATCATTGACTTCTGATTGAAATTTTTCCTCAAGATTTACAGTAGTTTTGTAATTTTCTGTTGAAACCTCTTCAGTTTCAGTCAGGCTATAGGGTTGTTGTACTGATCCACGCTGAGGCCAATCTAGCAACACAATTTATAAAACGTATAAAGATCTATATATAATTTCTTTGGCGATTGATGCTTTTATGTATTTAGATACTACGTTACTAAAGGTTGATTGATAGTTTAGACTTTAATTAAGAATATTATTTAACATAGATTTGTGGTATGTGTATGTAACCTTCAGATAAACGTGAGTTATTATGTTAGGGATAGCCATTATTTTAGTTTGCGGTCGTAATTACAAAGGTGAATCGGACCATAGTAATCTTTTTGTGTTTTATGTAAATGAGGTTGCGGAAAATGGTTTGGATTGATAACGTTTTAGTAGCTTTAACGTTTTGTGATTCCATGAAATAAATGTTCATATTATCCATGTAGTCCAATAAAGTTAGGTAGATAAAATAGTAATAGTGATACCTCCTCGATATACGAGCTTAATTCGTTTCGTAACCTTGCTCGTATATCAAATTGCTCGTATCTCAAAGCGATTTTCCCCGTTGAAATTAATTGAAATGCTATCAACGTTTCAGCTTCTAAGACACCTCCTCAAATATTTTTGTAAATTTTATTAGAATAATAAAAATGCAGTTACAAGAAGAAACAATTATTAATAAGAAATAGGTATTCTAGAAAAAACAATAACAGAAAAAGTGACATGCTTACGGAAGCGCTTAATTTTCATTGTACTGTTATTTTTCACCTGCAGATCGTTTAAAATAACTGTCAAAAGAGGTTTGTTTCTTCATGTTTAATGTTATTTTGTAAGTGTACAAAGAGCAAAAAATTCGAACACAACTTTTCAAAAATGCTTCGTAAACGATGGACATAAGATAAGGACAGACTGAGGTCTTGTTTGAGTTTGGAGAAATTGTTATACGTTGCACATAAGTCCATTGCTCGTATCTCATATTTTGCTCGTATGTCAAATCTTGCTCTCATCTCAAAGCAAGATATCGCACTTTCGACGACTCGTATCTCACAACACACGTTTATCAGAGCACTCGTATATCGAGGTACCACTGTATATCAAATTATTTTAATTAAATATAGCTACAGCCATATATTTAGATTGATTTATTGCTTTATCCATATCGAACCCTCTTTACTAGTACCTATTTAAACGTTTAAAGCATTCTGAACAGTTTTGTAACTTAAAATGCGTTACATGTTCTCGCGTGAGCTGCGTGACACGTTTAATGACTTTCTCTGTCCGAGACTTGGTTTCATTAGCCAGTGCAACTGCCCTAATCTTGATTTTCCTTACGTTTTAGAAACTTTTGGTATTGGTAAAAACAGAGATTATAGAGTTCAATATAAAGGAGACAGATGGTGATAGTTTTATATTGATTTTGAACTATTTTATTTAACCGGCATTTAAGTTTTCTTAATTGAAATATTTATTAAGGTAGCTTAATAATGAATGAGAGAGTTTAAACTAAATTTATTGAAGAATATATTGTAATCGTCTTGCGCAACTAATTAACTATTCATCGACTTAATTTTTGGAATTTCCTTATTCATTTTTGATTGTATTAAAAATGCTCTCTCAATTATTTAACTTGAGAATAACCAACTCTTAAAACTTTTATAATTTCATTATTCAGTATTCAAAGTGACAGCGCCACCAAAATCTATAGTAGGTATCTATTATAGTAGGTATATATATATTAATTTGTAGGTAAACTGATACTTTATATATTAATGTCATAGTGTTTCGTATGGTTAACTATTATCTCACCCAATGTTTATTGAAACCCTATAACAAAATGTTCAACTATATAAGAGTTATTTATATTATATAGTATTGCCACGTTGACAAAATTTCCTATTATGATAAAACTTAAGTATTATATTTAGAAAACAATTTTCCATCAAGCGTCGGATCGATGGCCTCATTGACTAATCGCAGCGCATTACACTTAAAATCATATGTAAAACGTATTATATATTATCTTTCCTTATTGTATTTTAACGATAATAACACTCTTAAGAATTCCAGTCGAATAGCTATTTTATCAAACTTAGCTCTTAACCACTGCGCATCGGAATTTGGATTTTATTGCAAAAACAGTAATACTTCCAATTTATTATAATGAAAAGTCATTATTTCAATACGTGGTGTTGTCACATACTAGACTTTGGGTTTTAGATCGGAAATTGAATAGTGACTAAGGTAAGATTCCATATGGAAAGACAAACGGTTTTTACACAACATACTTATTTGATGAGTTCTAATACCTTTTTTTGTAATAACTCCTTTAAAGATATCATCATAAAGTTCAACTCAACTGACTACTACCATCGATGTTCCTGCTTTTTTGAGCCTCAGAAATAAGTCAGGATGATGATCACCCCGTTCTGTTTGATGCTTATTCAGAAAAAGAATAGCGTCTTATGGTAAATAATAAGGATTGCGTTAAGATGCATAAAAATATAAAGAATTATAAAACGATAGGTGATGTATATAATAGACAAAGTAGGAACCGACATAAGCTTGCGACTCCTGCTTTGCGCCTAGCAAAAATACGTAAATCGTTTGTGGGTTTGGGTATAAGATTCTATAATAAAATTCCGAAATCAATTTTGGCCATGCCATTACAGCATTTTAAAAACACTGTTAAAAAGAGGCTACTACAGAAAGGCTACTATACTGTTGAAGATTACTTAGATGATAAGGATGTGTGGATATAGTTGCACTTCTACCCTGTACAAGACAGTAATAAATAAATGTAACTAGTTTTAAGATTTATATTTTAAAAAGAGCAACCGCCGAGTTTCTTGCTGGTTCTTCTCGGTAGGAACAGCTTTCCGAACCGATTCAAAAACCACTTTTTTACAAGTTTACTTGAATAAATAATATTTTGAATTTGAATTTGAATTTGATCGAAATTTGCGTGAAAAGTTGCAGTTGAGATCCAAAGGTAATTGAATTTAAGTGGACCAAAATTCTTTGATTCCGTTTTAATACCATCGTTAATTGTCCCGCCAGGTTACTGGCTGATTCTTTGGATAGTAATTAATTTAAGCGATTTAACAGGAAAACGCAGCCACAATTCTGTTATTTTCTAAACTCATTTGTACGCCAAAAGTTTATTCACAAAATTATAGTATGAGGTTTCTAATACTTTGTTGACTATAAAATTTCTCAAAACGACGGTGTAAAATTCCAAAGACCGTGGATCGTAAATACTGACATAAAGATAAATTTATAAAAAAAAAATTAGTTATGCTTATATTTAAGACCCTTTCCGTAAATTTTAGCTGTACATTCTTACATACATTCTATATATCCATTGTATATGAGATCTTGATACTTTTCCGTTAGTGACATGTTTTATTTTAATCACGTATCAAGGTGAGGTTGCACTTGGTATCCTGATTTCAACTTTTCGTTTCCCGTTTATTCAAATGTCAAATCAACATTTGAAAATTGTCACAGCATTAACCTAGAGGAGTTTTAAATTCGCGATATAATAAGTTGCTGCAATGGAAGCTATGATCGGAGAGACTGTGCGACTCTTTCGAGTGGTTACAGGTTCAAACCCCGGGCAGGCCTCAAAGTTTTCTAATTGATAATTGTAATTTATCACACGCTTTTCCATGAAGGAAAACATCTTGAGAAATCCTACATATCTCTAGAGGATTCTAGATTCTATATGTGTAACCTACCAATCCGCATTGGAGCAGCGTTGTAGGTATTAGCTCCATCCCTCCTCTCCAAAAACGAAAAGCAGCCCAGCAGTGGGATAGTAAAAGGCCATATCGCAATATCTGAAGAACAAGGGGACGACTCATACTGACTCATACGAGTATATAAGCATAGGAAATGCAACTTTGTTCTTCGGATAGGGCAACATAATATCACTATTGCATCTTTAAATATCATTATTTTTTAGGTTTTCTAAGTTGACAACCATTTTTTATTTCTCATGGGTGGACTTCTTCTCTTCTCTCTTAGGTCTTTCTATTAGATCAGCAGGCCTACCATGAACTCTTATTGCGACTCAATTGAAGACGTAAACTAAATTGTTTTGCTTTTTCATACCATGACGTCTTTTTCATACAAGACGCACACTTTTAAGTCGTTGCCGAATTATCGTTCGGAATGCATCCTAAAAATATATGAGTTAAAGAGACAGACTTATCTATAGTTCATATAACGTTTTCCTTTTCTAACATTACGATCCCACACTTCATGGTGCGAAAAGAAAGCGGTTGAGTTTAGGTACTGACTTTGAATTGAATCGTTTTCTAAAAGTTCATGGTAGGCGTACTGTGCAGAGATTCTACTTTAAAATAAAATTCGTTCCTATGAGATCGACGCAAGCTTGCCGACTATGTAACCAGAAAGCTCAAAACCAACTAATGCCAGAAAGATATTAGTTTATTGTCTATCTGGAGCTGGAGTGCTTCGAACATTATTAAGCTGTGTTTTATGCGGCATTTTGTTGTATTGGTTATCGTTTCCTGCACATGGCAAAGGCAGCGATGCGTTTTAAGTGTGGTTGGCATTTAGTCAAATTTTACAATTTGTTGTAAATGAGTTAATCATCGTACCATGATTGTTCGCAAGTAATTTATAATTTAGTCCTATATGATTATTGGTAACCTTTATAAATAATACAACAAAGCAATAACCTTTTGATTCTCTTGATTCATGGGCACAAGATCGATAATGCGGTAAAATTCATACGGAAATTGACACCTAGCAGCGGACTATTTGAGATGAGATAATTTTTTTTATAGATGATACTTTAATATGGTTGTCATTCGTAAACATGGCTCGAGAAAAATTAAAAACCTTTTCTCCTTTTTATTTAAGATGTATTATCTAATAGGTTACGTTGCATCTTATAATAAAAATATAATAAATCCGATTAGGTAAGCGTGTTTCATCTCAGACCACATCATCGCTCCTTATTTTTCTTATAAAGCTATTGTATTCTACCTTGATCATATAATAAAAAACAGCATTGTCTAATAAGGGCAACTTTTTTTTTGATATAACAAATTGATATACTTTCTTTCCCTACCTTTGTCACGTTATTTTTCCAGCAATAATATGAAATATGGGAAATATGAAATAAAGTTCGTGTCCACGTGCTTTGTTTTGTTAATAAAAACAATGGGATGGGCAATATTATTTGATGGTAATAATACATTATAATCCGCCGTGTGATATCCGGCTACGTAGAATAGACCACCCTCATTTCTTACCGAGGTGTCGTAAAAGCAACTAAGGTAAGTTAACCCACTGTGTGGTATCCGGTTTGTTGGTTGTTTGCATAGGTATGCTTCTAGCTAAAGTTTATGATAACGAAGCCGCGAATACGATCTGTAATTGTAAATAGTTTGTTGATTTGTTAATTCTATATAATTATGTAATTTATACTATACTATGTAATGATTGATCATGTAATACTACGGCTATAATTAAATGTGTCATAAGAAACGGACGTCAAGTGAACGCGCGTGGTTTTTACTTATTTTTTCTATTTACCAGGGGTTGTGAATTTAAACATCAAATCGAGATGTTAATGTAATTGTATTGTGCTTCCTACATTTAGCATTACATATATTTTCTGAACAATCGCGGATTATAGCAAAATAATTCTATCATTGCTTTTGTACTTTGAAATTTTCGCAAAGTAATGCCTATTTCTGTTAATTATTAATATTTATCAACGATATAAAAATAACTATATACTTATTGCGTTTTAGTTGCTATATCAAAATAATATTTTAAATGAAACAGAATATTTGTCGATAATAATTTATTACAGTTATTTGTGTTAGAGTTTCAGAGTTATGAAAATCTCAAGGGAAAGCGTATCTATAGAATTTCCCTAACCTAGAACCTAGCATGTGAAAATGAAGGTATAACGGCATGTCCTAAGACATTATATGATATTTAGTAGAATTAATTATATTATTAATTAATAATGGTAGTATTTATTTGGCGCATAAATGATTTTAAATTAACACTATTTTAGATTACATTATCATTTAATCAAAAAATTACGTAACCCAAACATTTAAAATGCTCGGATTTAAAAATTCTCTCAGCTTCATAAATTGAAAAGTTTAAAAGATTGACCGTCGATTTTTTTGCTGGTTCCCATAAGAGCAATATTCCGAGTCAGCGCTAAGTAGCTTTATCAATAATATTGATTCCTCACAATTCAAAAGTGCTTAAAAAATAGTAATACTGTCTATTGTTGTGTCGGTTATCGGTCTAAGAGCTTCGGTCAACATCTTAAGAGACTTTCGCTTAATTCTTGGATCAAGGGTCAGGTGTAAAAGGCAATATTGCTTAAAACGGCATATATTGTGAGGAAGTTCCTCACTCCGGAGCCCTAACCATCGGTAGCTTGCGATATTGCCTGCTTCTGGTAGACATGGATTTTTATATTTCAAAATCAATTTTTTTAATAATATTTAGAAACGTAAAAAGTTAGTTTTGAGAAAAATAAAGACGTACCTTTTCCGGGTTCAAGGTCATTGACGAGAGGCGATGCAAATGGCGCTATGGTGATCGCCACCAAGAGCACGACCGTTAGCGACAGCGACCCCATGGTTACTGATGCCAACCGACATTGGCTCTGGAGCTCTCGAGCGCATCTATGCAGTTGTAAACTTCCACACATAACTTTTTAAAGCTGGACGCACATTGCCTTGATTTAACTCGATCCCTGCCTTGATTAAAATACTATAATGTAGACGACAACGCTGTCACGGTTAGAGATACATGACCACTCCCAAAGCTATTAGTTCTTTGATTCTCCAATGCAGAAAGGCCATACCTTTACTTAAAATTGAAAGTATGCGCTTTGAAAGAACACAGTCTAATCAAGTTTATTGTCACCAAACCGCAAGCGTGTTTATCCACCGCCAAGTAGAGTTCCTCTACCGTGGTGCTTACTTTCTAAAACAGTAACAGTACCTATTTTCGATTGTATTCTTCTGACTATTTATCATCGGAGTACAACTTTGAAAAAAATCATAAAGTACAAATCAAAAATAGCAGCCAAGAAATTTCGTTAACAAATTCAAGCGGTACTTCACACTGAAGTAGCGGGCTTTATTTGTATTTTATCGAAATCTAGCTGAACCATCGAACTTCGTACCGCTATATAATAATTTTTTTTCATACCAACTCCTCCTGACAATAAAGAACACATAAAAAAAGGATTATAAAATTTGGGGCATTCTTTTGAAGGTAATTTTTATTACATAGATATCATTTTGTATATGGTATAGAGTAATTTTATCTGAATTACCATGTAATTGAGGATAAAGATTTCATTTATTTTATATAGAATTCATACTGATATGAAAATGTTCCTTATCCTTGTTTTTCGTCCGACCTGAACAACGGATTATTTTTGTTTGTACATATTTGAAGGCTGGAAATTGCAACATAAAGTAAACACGGCCAGAAACTAGTTCTATATAAATTAATCGACCTAATTTTCTGTTGACATAATTTGATAATGTCCTACACTATCATATCATAATATCAAAGAATGAAATTATCTCGGCCAGTGTTGTAAGAGCTGAATCGTCGTGCAATCCAATATCCACGTTCTTAGATAAAGACTAAAAGGTATAACGTGCTTTTAAAAGAGATGCTAAAGCTCTATTTCCAGTATAGAGTTCTTGCATATATTATGCAAACTCCACCTACCCATTCAAGCTAGACTGTGTCGAACGTTTTCTCGTCTAGAGCGGTTAACTGATTGTGATCAAATTTGATGCCTGCTGTTCATTATCGGCGATAATCGTTGATTGTGTGATCGCCTATAATCGGCACGATCAACATGAAAGTGTCCACATGAAAGAAGAGCACGCGATCGTCCGTATTATAAAACGGTATATACAGTCATACGTATAACCCAGATATCGGTTTTTCGGACACGCATCACAGGGAACCGCCCTTTGATGCGTGGCAATCACAATTCCCTGGCAGTAGGTGATCGTCGCGATTCCCAACAATTAATTATTGTAATCTGGGTCAGGTAGGTTCCGAATTATCGATCTGTTTAAAATATGCATGCATTTAGCTAAGGATAATTAAATGATTCTCACTAGTTAATTATCGAACACATAATCTACTTTAGAAATATCGCAGGGTGCTGTTGTATGCGAGCGGCAGAAGTTTGTAGAGCGTGGAATTTGCAGTAGTGTATTTTTCTCGAACTATATCTTACCAATCTATTAATAATATCTGGCCCGTTAGTGCAGGTTGCCGTGACCAGCCTTCGACTTTGCGGATCGCGGGTTTTTATTCCCGCCGATGGCTAACATTTTCTAAATACTATTTGTTGGTTCTTCGATTATGGGTATATTTAATACCAGTATATAAAAGTAATAATGAAATTATTTTGCTATAATCCGCAATTAAGTAAATAGAAAATATATATAATGCTAAATGTAGAATGGACTACCCGTTTTCACACTAAAACATGCAGGATTCGTAAAAACACATTCACAAACCTCCACCACCGCCACCACAATACACAAGCACAACACAATACACAACACGTTCACTATCACAAACTCAACTATCATTTCGCCCCGCAACCGAAGCATCATCAGGAGATATACCCTTTGATTTTGTCATAGATTCTATCTCAGTACTCCACTCTACGTTTAGTATTATGTTTATTTTCTATTTACTTAATCGCGGGTTATAGCCAAATAGTTTCATTATTATTTTTGTGTTACGGATCTCCGCAAAGTAACGCCTAATTCTATAAATTATTTATCAGTATATATTTTCCCACAGCACAAGTATTAAGTGACTTGGGATGAGCGCTTGTGTAATTGTCCCATATATATTTATTTAAATGAGTTTTCCTTTACGGTATCGAACTATACAGATCAGTTATATTTATTTAGGAACGAGAATGACAACCTTGTCGTAAGCGGAGGCGCCATGCCCGGTCATTGGCATTGAGTTGCAGTTATTTTATAATAACGACAAATCGTCTTTACTGTAAACACGCTTTTTCGCACGCCCCCCAAGATCATAGTCGATTCGATTCGCCATTTCTCAAAATTACCTTTTAGAATAACTGTAATTCAAAATTAAATTTTTGTTTTTGCTATAAGAAATCGTTAACGCTTTCTTTTAATTATACCACGAAATAAACTCTAAAAATTAGAAAAAACAAAGAAGTTACACATAGTATGTTATATTTCAATAAATTCTATCCTTTTAAAAATAGTTTTTTTTATCTACATGCGAATAAGGTTATGGTTGATTTACGCGGTAAAACAATTCAATTGTTTTTGTTTGAAAAAGCTTGTTTTGAGTCATTATTTATGATTCATGAATAACCCACAAAAATCTCGAGAAACTCTCAATATACCAACCAAATATATTTATATAAAATCCTAAACAATGTAGTTGATTCTAAATTTCTTTTAAGTAATGTTAAATTAAAATGTCCCAGACATTACTTTGTTAGAAAACATTTTTTGTACCAACATGGAGATCCAAATTTGTTGATATTACACTTCTTTATCGTACATGCAGAATGTACAATAGAAATTGTAAAAATTTAGATATTATGCACGTTAAAATGTATTTAAAAAAAAAAATTAAAATGTTAATTTTTCTAATACGAATCAATAAGTGATATTAATTTTTTAGCTAATTTTAGCGATATTTATTTATATTTATTTTGTACTTTTTTAACGTTATTTTTTAATTATTGCTATTTTTTGTTTAATGTTTAATTTTTATTATAATTGTTTGTTTCCCCTTAAATAAATAAATATCTTGAATCCTCATTAGTTTATGTTTCAATAGCTCAAATTTAGCATTATGGAAAAAAAGTTAATATTTTTGTTAGGTAAACGAGAATGCAAATATGAAACAAAATTTTAAGGAAGTTGGCGAAGTTCGAAGAAAACCGAAGCTAAGGCCTTTCTCTGCTGGCGTCATCGATTCCAAAAAGAAAGAGGTTGCGAAAGTTGGAAAATTTACGTCGCCGTCTCCGAAAAAAGCCACAACATGTAAACACGAATCGTTATTAGAGGAATTGAAGGACACTAATGAAAGAGTAAAAAGCTTGGAGTTATTGAACGTACAATTAACAGAAGACGTTAAAGTCCTTCGCAAAAAATTAGATCAAATCAACGAAGAGAAATATGTAGCGGAACTGAAAGTAGCGGAATGTGAAAAGTTTGTAAACCGACTCTCAAAGGAATACGAAAATAGAAATGCTGAATTGAAAGGATCAAAGCAGAATGAAATAAGCCTGATGGCGGAATTAAGCAAGGAAAGAAACGAAAGGAAGAACATAGCTATACAACGTGATAAGGACGCTTCAGTTATACAAGATCTGCAACGACAGGTTAAAGAGATGGAAATGATATTAAAAAGGAAACATCCAGATTCAGTTTCGGCTTTAATAGGTATTTATTCTATTCTATTCTATTCTTTACCAATGTATAATAAAATTATAATCATACATAATTAATGGTATTTTTAACATTTAAGATGGAGAAGTGGAGGGTACAAATAGTAATATATAATTTTCGAACCAATCAAAAAGGTCTATAATTTTATCTGATGATTTGATTTGATCAACTCACAAGCTATCTAATCATTAACATAATCTTTCATAGTATTATAAGCTTTTTTTGAAAGTATTTTTAAGTCCTTTGTTGAACTTATGCAAAGTTCAAAAAGTATTGCGGCCTTTTATTATGGCATCTTATACCTAAATATTTTTTGAAATTTCTGGAGCCATAAATTATTAAGCGGTATCAAACTGTAGATACCATTATTATGTTGTCTTTCTCAAGTAATATAGGTATGCAAATTATAAAAAGAAAAAATATTGTCGCACAGCAGACCTCGGCATATGCAGATATTACCTTTTGTAAGTTTGCGCTTGACATGCCATCGCATCTGACAGCAAATGATGCACAGGTCGTCTACCCACATGGGTTCAATGCTCATCATAGGTTTCTTAAAGGGATTAGATTTGTTATAAATTATAGCGCGTGGCAACATATGGGGCACTAGCTTAAAAGAAAATGTAACGGATTTTTCTATAATTAAATGTTATAATAACTTTCTGTTTTTATCATCAAAACACCTATATCTTTTGTTTAAGCGTACTTTTAAAGAAAATTAAGTGACAATTATTTTCTAGTTGCTTCGAAGTCGTCATCCGTTGAGGACAATAAAAAGAAGTTGCTAGAAGAACGTATAGCCAGGCTAGAACAAGAGTTAAAAGATAAAGAAAATCACTTCCAAAGCATACTACTAACGCTCCAAGAGAAGTTTAGCGACATGAAACAGAAATATGAAAATCACATCATCGACGTTGAACGACAGCTAATGGAGGATCGGAAGGTCAATAACAATTTGAAAAATATGATAAATAAAGTGAACTCAAAGGACGCGTCGATACAAACAACGCCAAAAAATCTACATACAGTCGCAACTCAAACGTTCCTTAAATCAAATCGAGCATCATCAGCTGTCAGTAGACTGACTCAAAACTCTGCACTGATATTTAATAAATTAAAGGAGGATAGTTATTTGGTGGCTACGATTAAAGGGTTACAAGCCGAACTTACTGTGAAACAACGTACTATATCAAAAATTAACAGGGAGACTGAAGAGCTGAGGAAAAACTTACGCAACCTGCAAAAAGAAAAAGAAGGTAACGTTCCTCTGATATCATAATCCATATAGATAGATAGATAAATTTATATTGCACAAAATTTCACGATAGATAAAAATAACCAAAAACTTTAAAACTGATAATAACTTAAAGTGTGCAAAAGGCTTCTTCTCCATAATTAGGGATGCAACACTTTTTGGCAATTTATTTTAATCTTATCATAATAATTTCACAAAAATACCACAACCAAGCAGTACACATATTCACTAGGACAATCTCAACGGTCGTCGTAACGGCGACGACTTCACAAGGAGATAGATTCCACGACAATATGGCAAAGCTTTGTACACACGACACATTTATGCACTTATGCAAGTATATACAAAAAACAAATATGAACTGGCAAATAAATTTTATATCTAATTTAATAATTGACTGACTGGCCCGTTGGCGCAGTTGACAGCGACCCTGTCTTCAACTCTGCGGTTCGCGGGTTCGATTCCCGCCGATACATTATACTCGTTCTATTTTCAATGATGGTTGCCATGACTGCGACATATATATTTACCAGTTGGCCGTCGTCCATAACACAAATATAAGTTGGGGACGACTTTGTGTGTAAATGTCCCATATATTTTTATGTTGACTGATTTAATTCTAGTTTTATATACATATATTGATTCCTTGTATTTTTTTTACGTTCAGTAAAAAAATCATTGTTATATAACTAGTCTTTGGTCATTATATGTAGATGTATTGCTTTGTACCGTATTTTTCCGAAATTATGAGCACTGGAATAAAATCATATTTAATAAAGTTTATTTATTTCTCCTTTAAAAAAACTTTACACATAATCTTTATAATATTACAAGGCTTAATGTTTAGTAATTTAAAAAGTTCAAAATCGGTACACTATGGAAGGAGACTGACGCCTGAACTAGGATTCCCTGTATTTCAGGTCGCCAGGGACTTCCCCCTTACAAAAAATTAAAGACTTAAGATATACTGAAACTCAAATATACTATACTACGAAAAATATTGTTATAATTAAAATATTATAAGAAAACGGAAGAAAAAAATGTGTATATAAATTATGGGTGTGTGTATATGAGTGTGTGTGGGTGTAGATTATATAATGTATGTATAAATTAGGTAATCGTTTGAATTAATTTCTCTGTATCCTCATAATTCAAATTGCGGAGCCAGTTAGTTACAGTTTTTTTTACAAGAATATAAATTATAATATTTGTTTCAGTTTTGCTTCATTTAAATCCACAAAAGAAAGGTAGCAAGCAAGCTAAATCGACCGAGAACATAATATCAAGAGTAAACAGTGAAATGGAGGCGGAACTCAGCGAGGCTAGAAAGCAAAAAGAAACGCTAATGGAAGATAGGATGGGTCTATTAGCATCGTTGAAACGTACCAACGAGGACTTAATATTGTTGAAGAAAAAGCGCATTCAAGATGTAAGTCCAATATATATTACTTCAATTTAAAATGTTCTGATTCCAGTAACCTTGTGAACAAGTGATATTGAGTCGTCAACTCTACTGCTGGTTCAGAAAATTCCTCCTATTGAGAAGAGCCAGCAAGAAACTCGGCAGTTGCTCTTTTCAAAATCATTCTTCTGTCGGCATTGTCATTGTCATTCGGGCAGAAGAATGAAAGCGCATTCAAGATGTAAGTCCAATATATATGAAGCTGCGTAGCTGAATAGCGGCCTGTTACAGTCCCACTGCTGGGAATAGGTCTCCTCTCTACAATTCTGGAGAGAAGGGTCGGAGCTGTGACCTGCCACGCTGCTCCAATGCGGATTGGTAGGTTACACATGTCTCCAGAATTCTCTAGAGATATGCAGGTTTCCTCACGATGTTTTCCTTCACCGAAAAGCGTGTGAATTGCAATTATCAATTAGACACATGAGTTTTAATAGAAAAACTCACTGGTGCCTGCCCGGTTTTGAACTCGTGTTCCCCTCAAGAGTTGCAAGGTCTCACCGCTGGGCTATCACAGCTCTTACCATGTATCTAAACACAATAAAGTCTTATTTTGAATTACGTCACTTTAATACTAAACGTGTGATTTGTACAAATAGATGGGCTAAAGAAGTTATACTAAAGCACTTGTTTATTTATATTAGCTTCACACACTTCAATTGGCCCATGAAAAGGAATTGATGCAAATGAACATGCAACTGTACCCGCTACAAGAGGAAATAAAGTTGCTTAATAGAACTGTAGAGATTCTGCAGGAGAGAGTTAGAACGGCCGACGATAAGTTGCTCAGATATCAGGCCGGGATAAAGGATGACATACACGCTGGTGGGGATAACCTTAGATCGAAAAATAGCGGATAAGTGTGTGATATTTCGAGTAACTTTATTGTATAATCATCATTCCCCTGTCCTTATCCCAATTTAAGTGTGGACGGCACATCATGTTTTAGGCCAAGGTTGAAATGGCGTGTACGGTCATTGATCTTTATAAATCGTGTTTATGTTTTTTTTAAACGTAAAATTGTTCCTGTGGCTAAAGTAGCTAATTTTTTATGTAGGGTGCTGAGGTGTGCAAGGTACCTAAAATTAAAATTAACGACGTATGTTCAAATTCAAATTCAAATTCAAAATATTCTTTATTCAAGTAAACTTGTAAACAAGTGCTTTTGAATCGTCAACTTTACTGCTGGTTCGGAAAGATGTTCCTACCGAGAAGAGCCAGCAAGAAACTCGGCGGTTGCTCTTTTTAAAATATAAATCTTAGAACTAGTTACATTTATTTATTACTGTCTTGTACAGGGTAGAAGTGCACCTATATCCACACATCATTATCATCTAAGTAATCTTCAACAGGTCTGTACAACCTTGTATATAGAAAATTAAAAGAAATGTCACGACAAAGTCCTTTGTATAATAAGATTATATATGAAATATTTAGGGAAATATCATGACAAATCCATAAATTGCGATAGACTTATCGACGATAAAAAGTAAAAATTAACTGAGACTGAATTGAGTAAATTGGATTTCTCTTTATTTTGTTATAACTAGATGTTAGATAAGTAAAGCCTAAGCCTTAATAAAAGAAATTCTTAATGGGAACAAATAAAGAGAGGTCATTGACCAGTCTAGGAGTAGAAAAGGTTTTGTATAAGAGATGTTTACGTATATAATAAATATACATCATTCATTCCTACAATATAATAAGGATTAATTAAAATTCAGTTTAACTCAGTCTAAGTATCCTAATAACGAATGAACAACCGATGACCTAATGTTTATATTGTCGGAATAATTGCCTGGCTTGGACTATGAACGACTGGCCCGTTGGCGCAGTGGGTAGTGATCCTGCCTTCAGCTCCGCGGGTCGCGGGTTCGATTCCCGCCGAGGACCAACATTTTCTATAAAACAATTTGTTGGTTCTTCGAGCCTGGGTGTATATTTGTATTTAAGTATTATTTAAAATTATATATGTATAATAGTATATTTACCAGTTTTCCGTCACCCATAACACAAGTAAGCTGTGATAGCCCAATGGTGAGACCGTGCGACTCTCTAGAGACGAACATAGGTTCAAACCCGGGCAGGCACCAATGAGTTTTTCTATTAAAACTCATGTGTCTAATTCATAATTGCAATTTATCACACGCTTTTCGGTGAAGGAAAACATCGTGAGGAAACCTGCATATCACTAGGAGAATTCTGTTGATATGTGTAACCTACCAATCCGCATTGGAGCAGCGTGGTAGGTCTTAGCTCCAACCCTTCTCTCCAGAAACGGAGAGAGGAGGCCTATTCCCAGCAGTGGGATATTAACAGGCCGCTACTTTACTAACACAAGTATTAAGTTACTTACTTTGGGGGCGGACGACCGTGTGTGTAAGTGTCCCATATATTTATTTATTTATTTATATTTATGAAAAGTTCATCGCATTGCTTTCCTTCTTCTATCAATATATTAGAAAGTGAAAGTTGATATTATTGTTGTATAATGTAAGTGCTCATCGAATTTTTTATATCACGTCCTTAGCCTAGCCTAATATACGTAAGACCTTAATTAACTCTTAATACCGTTGAGTGCCTTTAGAATAATTTATTTGTGATACATAAGATGGCTAAATCTTTTTAATATAATTTCCAATGGGAAATGTAGCTTTTAACCATGCGCGCACGCAGAAGGCTGCGAGGTGGTTGAATTGCATATAGGGGATGTGCAATTCAACCCCCGGAAAGTAAGTATAGAGAACAATCACATATCTTTTACCCGATTTAACTAGGAAGGGTATGGAGTACGCATATTTACATATATCGTACGATGTGTTGTTTACTTTTAGGAAGTGATTATATTCATCAGAAAAATATTAATGAAACTGTAAT
This sequence comes from Morpho deidamia, assembly GCA_947086505.1. Taxonomy (NCBI): domain Eukaryota; kingdom Metazoa; phylum Arthropoda; class Insecta; order Lepidoptera; family Nymphalidae; genus Morpho; species Morpho deidamia. Next base: position 11,310,378 of record CAMTZC010000026.1, on the reverse strand, counting down.
GATTTTTGTATATTAAGTCGGATACAAGTGTTATGTGATAAATTGATTATATGTCTAAAGATGGCAAAAATTATCTTAATATTTAGATGAGCTAATCTTGTATATATATAATCTGAGTTTCGGAAACGGCTACACCGATTTTCATATAATTCAGTATGCACGGGGGTTTCGGGGCGACATGAAAAATTGCTAAAATATAAAGAGAATACAAAGGTTAATTACGCTGTTATTTGTAAAGTCAAGGTAGTCAAGGTCAATTGAGTAATTAGCGGTCTAGAGAAGTGAAAATACCCCGGTATTTTCACTTTTTTAGATCGAGCTCCATCGATTTTTCCTTTTTTTTTAATGTTTTATCTTTTTTTATATCTTCTCAAAAAATACTGAGCAAAGCTCGGTCACTCAGGTACCTTATATTAATCTGCATTAACATAAACTTATTATATAGATGTTTCGGTTTAATTATGTAATTTATTAATATAGTAAAAAAAATACGTAAATCACTACATTTATATAAAGATAATCATTGGAATTGAAAAAATTGAGATGAGTTTTCAATATAAGTAATATTTATATATTAGAACTCTCGCATTGATTCGACGAGGTGCGTTTAACCAAATAAAGTTAAGCGAGGTAGCTTTAATTGAAATAAATGCTAATACTTAAAGACTTGATATCGATTTAAATGCCTAGTCCTCAAAACAGTAGTCAATAATATATTTTATTAATCTTGATTCACCGTAAAATAGCCATAGAGTTAGTTTACACAGAGTAGGGTAAAATAATAAGAGAGGGATGATTAGAGACCCATACTTATTTTTGTCTAATCACGCATACACAGAAAAATATTTATGGCGCGTTATTAATATTAATACTTTGAGTATTTTTAGCACACCTTTAAAATATTTATGAATATTTTTATGCTAATTCGTTTAGCATTAACTATTATGAAATTTTCGAACATCCAATTTGATTAAAGTAAATCCAATCTTCAGATAATGTGCAAAAATGAGGGAAAGATAAGCTTACTCTAGTATAATAATTCTATTAAATTTGCTAAGTTCTGCTTTTTTATTATCGCTAGTCTCAACTTCATATATGATTGCTACTCACTTAGGTTCCGAACAAATCACCAGGTTTTTCATCACCATATCACTTTCACAATATGTAATAGTATTTAATCATAATTTATTTCAAAGTATGTATTTTCCATCTTATCTCGTACTTTATGAAATGGAGTATGTACTAAGCAATAGGTATACGAAGTTCAGGGTTGCCAACGATATGTTATAATAACGTAATTAAAGTGTGGGCGTTACTTCGTACTTTAGTATAAATTCACGAAACGAATTACTCGATTGGACTATTTCAAAATCGGTAAATGCTAAAATAAGTACCTCCACAAATAAGAGTTACTTAATTTAATTGCATGTACTTGCTTAGTTTTATATTTAGGAAACAATACAAATAAAGCAAATATTACTATTATATATATATTTTTTCAATCTAAGATTTTAATACGTTATTTTTTTAAATAGTAGCCCTAACGAATCGTCTGTTACTCGCAACCTGTACCTAAATGAACTTATAACGAGTTGAATGAACTGTGATTTTAGAAAAACAATGGTTTAATGTAATATTAGCTTATAACATATTGTATACTGAAATTATAATAGGAAATTCTGCGTTTATATTAATAGATCACTAGTCGTATTTTGGTGAGATTTAAATATAAGTAAAAAACCCACCGATGTAAACGAGGTGCCTTTTATGCCTTATCAATATAGAGTTTTTGCTATAAAAGTGTTTTTTTATTTCAATCCTTAACACGTATTTAAAAAAATTATATAATTTTATTCATATAATTGAAATTAATAAGAAATGGATGTCATATACGAAATTTTTGAAATATATAAATTATTGCCCATTATCTCTTATTTTTTATTATTTGACGTATAAACATTAATAAAAAAACACCACACTTTCCAAATAATTTCTGCTCAAATAATGCATAATATTGATCGCATATCGGCTATTGACAACTTTTGATGAACGTAAAACCAGTTGCGCAGGTAACTTAGATTTCCAAAGGGTCATCACCCCGAGCTGGTTGTGGCAACCGGTCCTTATGGTTTTGAACCGTTACTCACACATAACTTGTCGTATGACCTGTGTTTATATTTCACAGGGCAATGACAGGATGAAAATTTACAAATACATAATATCTAAGGCGGCCGAATTTAACATATTTTTTTTAGTTACATATCCGTGTGAAATATGCCGTGTGGTATCCGTCAGAATAGAATAGACCTCCTTCCTTTCTTACCGAGGTGTCGTAAGAGGCGACTAAAGTAAATGGCGTGTAGTATCCGGCTGCATAGAATAGACCAACCTTATTTCTTACCGAGGTGTCGTAAAATGCGACTAAGGTAAGTTGACGTCGGGCAGGCAGCCGATCGTAAAATACGTAGCCAAATCATGTGACAACATGTTTGTAACATGCCGTGCCGACCCCACTTAGAGTGGGATAAGGGCAAGAGAATGATAATATCATCATTCTCCTACATCCGTGTGACATAATACTTTAATTAAATAATTTAAATATAAAAAAAATTGTTAAAAAAAATATCTAAATATCTTACTTGATAAAAAATTAAATTGCACATATATTAAACTTTACATTATATATTTAATCATAGAAGTTAGAATATTATAAATACATGGTTTGTGTCGACTATTATTTCACCATCAACAGATTGGTGTGATTTTTGGTATTTTTTTTTGGTTATTGGCAAATTGCAATAAAACGTAATGTAGCGCTGTAGCTGCCTGACGCAGCTACAAATACCTTACCTTATTACCAATTACCATCAGAGAAATAAAACGACACGAATACAGTTTATTATGAGATGTAGATATTGGTTACTGCAACGTACTCATATTTCATTGGAAAATAAAACGACACACGATGGATATAGTTTATTATGAGAAGACGATTTGGTTACTGCAACGTATTTCATGGGAGAATAAAACAATACACCAGGCATACAGTTTAATACGAGAAAGGGAATGGTTACTACACGTATGGTAACTAGGTACTGTGAGTTGATGGTTACTGTGACTGTCGTAAATACTTTGAAGTGGTACTCACGGTGTGTATAAAATTCGTAAGTTATAAAGAGACCCATAACTTAAAAGAGCAAGGAAACACTAGTTTTTTTTAATAGTTCGTAGCGTGATGTCATAGCATTGAAATAAATCCTTATTTGTAACAATAACAACGTATCTAACTCAATTAAGCCATATTTTGAATTAGATCAGTTTAATAGTAAATGTTGTAAGTTGAAAGCTGTGATAGCCTAGCGGTGAGACCGTGCGACTCTCTAGAGACGACATAGGTTCAAACCCCGGGCAAGCACCAATGAGTTTTTCTATTAAAACTTGTGTCTAATTGATAATTGCAATTTATCCCACGCTTTTCGGTGAAGGAAAACATCGTGAGGAAACCTGCATATCTCTAGAGAATTCTAGAGATATGTGTAACCTACCAATCCGCATTGGAGCAGCTTGTTAGGTCTTAGCTCCAATCCTTCTCTCCAAAAACGGAGAGAGGAGGCCTTAGCCCAGCAGTGGGCATAGTAACAGGCTGTTACTTTTAGTAAGTGTGCGATTTATACATAATATATGATATTAGTAGCTATGAATAGAAATCGTGACCAATGAAATAGCGAATCTTACCCAAGATTACGATTCCAATGTGATTGAATTCATGAAATTTCTTATTTTAAAAATTTTGAATTTGAATTTATTTTTATAGTGCTAACCGCGAGTTCAGTATTAAAATACCGTCAATTATGTAATGTTTTTCCTGTTTCAACAAGGACTTTTAACTTTTTGTAAGGCTGTTATATCTCATTTTTGGTAATGCATTGTGTAGATATTTCTAATATTTTCTAGCGCACAGATAAATTTGTTGCTGCAACAAAATAAAGTTTTGCTCACAATAGAAATTGGGGGCTCCGATAATGAGTGCTATTTGCTTATGGTTTCCATTAATTCACAAGCCAAGACAACGTGGCAGTTTTATTGCGTGTAGTGGCCACCCACTAACATCTCAAAGCCGTAATAACTAGTCAGTTATACCACAAGGTAACTTCACGTTCTTGGCCATAGCATACTCTTAAAGTTGTCAAGATCAGAACATATCTAAACACATAGCTTCTGCATTCTACTCATCTCTAAAGTCTACCTTTTCAAAAAGAGGCACCGATGCAGTCTCTATCTTTAAAAGGTTTTTAGGCATAAAAATAAAAGGCCTTATCATGTTTTACATAATATAACTTTATCTCCCAAAGTATGGTGATATAACTATTAGTTAATAAATTTGCATTTGGAAGCTGTGATAGCCTAGCAGTGAGACCGTGAGACTCTCTAGAGACGATCATGGGTTCAAACCCCGGGCAGGCACCAATGAGTTTTTCTATTAAAACTTGTGTCTAATTGATAATTGCAATTTATCACACGCTTTTCGGCGAAGAAAAACATCGTGAGGAAACCTACAGATCTCCAGAGAATTCTAGGGATGTGTAACCTGCCAATCCGCATTGGAGCAGCGTGGTAGATCTTAGCTCCAATCCTTCTCTCCAAAAATGAAGAGGAGGCCTTAGCCCAGCAGTGGGCATAGTAACAGGCCGTTACTAATAAATTTGCACGTATATGATAGCAGCCTTAGACGTGAACAATAACCGCTGTGACATTATTATATTTTTAAATGCACGTATTTGGACTATTTAAAAAAAAGTAATGTTAAAAGAGCTTTTAACGAAATTTCATGTCTCTATTGTCAACCGTTGAAGACTTCCCTCACCTGGAGCCAATGCCAATCCTGTCAGCATTCATCAGGTCATGCTTATCATAAACATGTATGATTATCAGGACTGGACGTATGTAAAAATACAGCTCAATCGGACACCAGGAAGAGGCTAAATTTGACAATTTAACTTCCGAGATTCCACCTTCACGTACAAGTTAAAATGAAAGGTTTAAAATAAACTTTTGTGTCAGTAATATGTTTATTAACATAGCTCTTTATATACATTAATTGTAATTTGAAAATAGAAACATTTTATGTAGAAAATCACAAATTCAATATGAACATTGCATTCAATAATATATTAGGCTTAGTGTTGACAATATTTCTACATGTAACTTGGACTTTTTCTATAAATTGTGGCATAAAACTAAACAAAAATACGCCATAGAACAAAAAAATATTCTCATTGCTTATATATGTATCGGGTCTAATATATCACAATCAAGTAAAGCACTTGACATAAATAAATTATAAATTGTCAACTTAGCGTTTGTCTTAATATTTCAATAAGTATAAAAACAATGTCAAAATTGATTCACTATCAAATCTGATCACATGGTCCACCTTGTGCATATAACGCAAACTATTTCAACTCAAATTGTTTCATCATTATCTCATCACAATCAACACGATTCATCACCAATTCATCGTCAATGGAAATGACACGTACTTGTCTATATTATTATTTCATAGTACATAGATATAGAATACACTTCGACATGTCCTAATAGAGAAGCATTCCACATTCTTAATGAGTGACACAGAGGGTGTTTTTATTTAAATATGATCACTCACAAAATAATTCATTTTAAGAGTTTCGAATCAACGAAATAACCGAGGCGGGTTGAATGGAATACAGCAGCGGTTCACAATTTTCACTAGTTCATATAACAGAAACGTGTTCGGCGAATGAACACTGGCGTCCGGGGCTAGTCCACTTCACCATTAGTCACAGTGAGAGGTTCCTCCTCTTCGTTATAATCCAAAGACAGCACTGAGCCTCGTCTCCTCTTGCCCACTGGTGTATCGCTACACTCACTGCCCGAATAAGTCCTTTTGTCAGCAGGCGAGGAGACTCTATTCCCGTTCACAGTTGCAGTTGATGCTCTCAACTCCTGTTGTAGAAACAGAACTGTACTCTGCATGCCTTCCACGTCTTCATCTAGTTCTTGTAGAAATTCATCCAGCTCTGGAATGTAGTAAATTATTGCTTTTATATAGAATAGAATATACTTTATTGTAAACCATAATCCTAATATACAATGAAGTGAGATGTTGAATATGAAAACATTTTATATACATGATTTAGACGTACGACCTTATTGCTAAGTAGCTATCCCTTCCAGGCAACCCAAGCTTAAAGAACAACGAATAGAAATCTCAAAAAGGGGTGTACATAACACATGTATTTTTTAAATACATAAATATAAATCAATTACAGCTGATTGCTGGTGGACTGTCGACCTCTGTCGAGCTGCTGGGTCCAAGCGGCTCAAGATAGTGTGTTGGGTGGGATGCCATGAAGAGACCTATATCCAGATGTGTCCGTCCATCAGTATGAGATGATGATAACTAATTCCAAACATGCATATTTATTATTATTACCTATGGTAATAGTATTGAGCCCTCTCAATGGGAGGGTTTGGCAGTACAGCGATCTGAATGGTGCGGGCTCGTGAAGAGGTAAATCTACGATTTCGAGGAACAGCGTAAAGCTGAACTCGACGCCAAGTGTGATGAGCTAAAGGCTCGTCCACAATCTGCCATTCTCTATAATCATATCAGCGGCAAGCTCACGTGTGCAATATGGGCACGTGAATTTGCTGCCACTCCGACGAGAAGTTAAAGTAGTCGCCATGCCCGAAACCGGTAGGACCATTCATCATCAAAACAGGAGATTTACTATTACCACAGGCCAGTCCATAACGTTACATTTGTATAGGACCCCAATTCACGTGCACCGTCAACAAGAAGGTAAATAAAACATGATATGCTCTTCCAGAGAGGACACGGTTTTGAATATAAAATAGGATCCAAATATTTCATCCATACAATAGATAAACCCATCTAGTCATTATCATGTATACATGATTCTAGTTCTTTATCATCAATTTCATAAGTATTTCTTCACCAAATAATGGTAATAGGTAATAAGTCACCCACCTGATTGTGATTTCTTGACCTCCTCACTAAAACTCTTTTGTAACGCCAGATCACCTTCAAGTTTTGCTATTCGTCCACTTGAAGTCATCCGACCCAATTCTTCATTCTCCTGATGCAGCAATCTGCACTTTGCCATAAGCTTCTTCCCTGTATTTGAGTCAGGTGTGAATTTCCAAGCTGACAGTTCGTTTTGTGTTTCTTCCAACCTCGCCTTTGTCGAAGTTAATTCTTGTTTTAGCCTCAATATGAGCATATTAACTGCAGGGTCTAAAAGGGACGGTCTCCCGTTGAGACTCGCGTGTGATGATTTCAATTCAGTTATTTGACTCTGAAATTTAAATATAATATGTAGTAGTAATATTTTTATCTATTATTGATAACTAAGCTCAAATGAACACTAATTCCACAATCCACAATTACTATTAATGTATTTTAACCCGAGAGATAATATAGAAGCAGAGCAAATTACATATTCCCTGCCTTACTGAATAGAAGCCTGTTGCTAACTCATAGTTGGTTAAAACGACTGCTCTCTCCTCTTGACTAGATTGGATTACCTTTTACACTGCACTTCAATACAGATTGGTATACAGTTATCTAATCTTTTTTCCAGCAAGTTTCTTCAAGAGCATAACTTGTAAATAGCTCAACGGTTTAAGAAAACTCAGCAGGCGTATGAGGGGTATAACTATGAACTCTTGTTGCGACTCAATTGAAGACGTAAACTAAATTGTTTTTCTTGGACATACTATCACGTCTTAAAGACGCACACTTGAAGTCGTTGCCGAATGAGAGTCCGGAATGCGTCCTAAAAACATGTGAGTAAAAGACTAAGAGTTATCTATAGTTCATATAACGTTATCCTTTTCAAACATTACAATCCACACTTCATGGTACGAAAAGAAAACGGTTGGGTTTAGGTACTGACTTTGAATTGAATCGTTTTCTACGTTCATGGTAGGCCTACAGGTCTGCTATTTCAAGCTGCAAACACTTTAGGGCACATGCTCCACCGTTTGTCACTATACACTAAGAGTTGACTGAACATAACTGTTACCTATCACTTATGTTTCTATACTGATTACTGGATTAATTATATTATAAAGACAAAATAACTCAAACTTACTACATAATCTTGAATCTCTTGTTCCTTAGCTGCCAGCCGTCGGACAAGAATTTTCTCCCTGTGTTGTGATTCAGCATACTGTTGTTTTATCCTATCTTCTATCTCTTTCGTTTTTTCCAAGCTTCCTAAACAAATAAACATACAAAATATAATATTTCTTAATAGATTGTAAATATATTTTTTAATTTTATCTGTAAAATAAATTTTAAGCATTCACAACTGGTTTTATAGCAACAAAAATAGCTTTGTTATTTAATTCAACATACATAGTTTTAGAGCAATATATGAAAGGAGTATTACGAGTTTCGAAAGAGTCACTGTTATAACTAAATGATAATGATATACATAAAAATGTGTATTTTCGCTGAGTCAGTATTTCTTATATATATGAAGACTGAGATGATAAATAATTGAGCTATAAATGGCGTGACAGTTCTTACAATATTATTGTCAAAATCTGTACTTAACTTACAAAAATCTTTACCCTAATTAGGTTATATTCTGTAGCGTTTTTAATTTTATTTTCAGCGAGATCATAAGCAGTAGAAAATACTTGCATTTTTTTCGAATAGAAACATAAGTCGACGTATTTTATCAATTTATGTACAAAGATGTTCTGTGCACCCAGAAGTCAACATAGAAGCAATTTTAAAATTAACACAAAAAAAACTATTGGCAAAATCTGCTATTGCTGTGTCCACAATAATGTATACGACGTGTTAACACAAAGATAATGTAACAAAGATTATATACTAAAAATAAGCTTAAATATCATTATTTCTAATCCCATCTTTTATCAGTGCTGATAGTACAGTGAGTGTACAACAATATGATGATAAATATAAACAAATTGTTTCCATATCAATATTTATACATTTGATTCCCTATGGCTATATTTATGGTTTTGAATTAGTGTTATGGCTTACCTTACGGTAGCGAAAGATCCCATTGAAGATACTTAACAAAATATATTGATAATGGCAGTAATACTGAGAAATTGAAGCAATTATGAGCATTAGATTTTCAAAATATGGTAATCTTTTTGTACCATCTATTAATTTTAAAAGACTTACTAAGGGGTAAGTACACAAAATAAGTTTGAGTAGCACTGCTTTAATGGGTCTGTAAAGTCAAAGGGAGGGGTAAGACCTACAGTCTTAAATCATTCTGCTTATTATACACTGCTACGTTCACATCATTTCCCTGTGAAAACATGGATTTCTTACAATAAATGTAATCCAATTCAATCAAACATTTTGGTAACAAAATGTTATTGATAGAAAGAACCTTTTAATTTATATTATTTGAAATTATAATACTAATTTCTACTACAAACAGTATGCCATGTTCTTTGAAATTCTATATGGAAAAATAATAATAATTGGGAAACACTGCACTGGACAATTCATGCTGTTATTAAGTTATCATACTGCTGTAACAAATAGTAATTTTTATTGAGTTTTCTGTTCAGTGTACATTGTATGCAGTGAGGGTAGATATAGAAGTCACTTTAGTGTTATAAAGTTAAATTTTGATAAAAAGATTTTCATATATTACCAATATATTGTTGGAAAACTATTATAATATAATTCTCTATCTACCCTTATATAATACTTAATTATATTCTGGTGTGATATTAAAAGTATTTCTGTGACAACTTTCGAAACATTCAGTACATCTTATTTACTAATACAATATTTGAAATCGACAATACCTTAACTAAGTCACACAAGTTTTGCATTTTTTATAAATAATTGAAATCACTTTTTCTTAAAAAAAAGTTTGTGTTTAACTTATTTGATAATTTTAATAAATTACAACTACAGCTACTATTTGTAATAGCTGATCAAAAAATTAAAAAAGAAAATGAACTGTTTAAATTTAAAATATCCAACAAGCTCATTAATTATTATATTAGTTAACCCATGCATTAACAGAATATTATAGAAGCTATATAAGATTATGGATTAATTTTCTCGTAAAACCTAGGCTTAAAGATATCATACATAGCTAGGGGTCTCTGTATGACAAATATTTTTGATGTTTTCTTAATAACTAATGATTTAAGATGTAAAGTGTATTTAATGTAATTGAATGATTATACAACAATGATTTCCCCAGATGCTTCCAACAGCATAACATACAGTTTGCTATTTCAACTGTTTGTTGTGTATTAAATTTGGATTTCCTTATACCCAGTAATTTCAAGAGTTTTTATCAATGTCTCTCATAATCAATCTCTATCTTATATATTGCAAGGAATATTTAAACATGATTTGAATGGTAAGCAAATTATGAACACAGTTCACAATATGCAATAAAAGACCACCATGTGCTATAAAGTGTGCATTAAATTACATTATATTTACCAAATGTTTCAGTTGGCAATATTCAGTTTAGACCTAGTTTCACCAGGCACATAGTTCTCAGTTTGCAGAACCAACAGAAATGACTGGTAGACCAGTCGTTGAAGATGTGTAGTGTTAGTCTTGATAGAGCCCTAATATGATTAACCTTGTTAAAATAACTATATAATGCTGCTCTTTATATACATATTAATGTTGTAAAAGTGCAGTGCAGATTCAGTAAAGGAAAACATAGTGAGGGTACCTGCATGTCTCTAGAGAATTCTAGGGATATGTCTAACATACCAATCCTCATTAGAGCAGATTGTTAGGTTTTAAGCACCAATCCTTCTGTCTAAAACCAGAGAGAGGAGGCCTATGCCTAGCACTGGAATAGTAACAATTACAGTATGAAGTTACAATTATCTGAAGTGAGTCAAGGATGTATTAAGTCAACAACAAGAAATTATTGACAAGGTTTAGAACCATTTGGCCATATTGCACAACCGATGCTGTACAATTAATGAGAAGAACATATTCTATTTGATTTATATGTTTCAACAATACTAATTCAAGCCCTTTGCAAAATAAAGTAAAGGTCTGCTTCCTGGTTGTGTAACATCTGCAACTTAATTCTACCCTGTGATAATATTTCCATAATCAGCTATCAAGATTTAAAAGGCATTTCAGGTAATAAGAACTGTATAAAATCCATGTTTTTTGGCACTAATTTAGGAAGAAAAGATATTAGGCTATTTTGAGTTAATGATCAATAGGATCATAATAAAAAAGAAAACTACCTTGTCAGACTGTATATACCAAGTATATGCGGGTAACTTAATCATAACTTGGTGGAATGAAAGGTGAAGATAGTACAATTTTTTCCTTGATCAACTAATTAGGGCCACTCCAACATACAGTTGGTAATTACCTCATCAGAGGATCTCAATTCACAGTATAGGGTGAAATTTTGTTTAAGAATTCTCATATCACAAATCAAATAGCATGCTTAGTATTAATGTGAGCCAATTCAAAAAAGTTGTTTTGTGGCAAATTGGAATAAAATAATATAGATAAAATAAGAGTAGCTCACAAAACTCTTGGAAGAGGCTTGGAAGACAAGAAAACACTAGTTTTTTATATACTTTGTAGTATGATGTCATAGATGACATTGAAATAAAGATTACAATGTATCTAACTCAATTAAGACTAATTTTGAATTGAATCGCTTTAGTAGTAAGTGTGCACAATTTAAACTAAATTTGATAAGAAGAGATGTGTTACCAACTACAGTCACCCTTAAATATCACTAATATCTAAATATCAAAAAGCTCTCATGATATATAGAGTTTCTAAAGCCAATCCTCATTTAATTGTAATAAATATTAACTAAACACATGAAGTGAAATTTACCATGCAGGTTAGAAATCAGTTATTATATACTAAAAGCAAGTATTTATGGTTGACCAAAACAATTTTTAAGTTTAAATTCTCATATAAAGTTTCTATACTTTTATTTAGATTTCTTTTCAAATATTTTTATAGTTTTATAATGTCATCATTTAAAATTTTAATCAACACTCAGATAATGCACAGTGGTTAAATATATAGCCATGCTATTTGGTAATATTTTTATGACATATTGGATACACTGTCTTAAGAAACATTAAGTAAGTTAAATTAAGATCTCATTCAGAAATGTTTTGCTTAATGTTTGGCATACTTGTATTAAATTACTGGGAGTAAAATTGTAGGCATTTAACTTTGAAGCCTATTATAAAGCATACAGTGCCTGTAGTATATGTAGCAAAAACAACAAATGCTTTATTTAAGATGGGTGAGAGAACACTGCACTATAAAAAAAATTAATATTAATATACCTTAACCTTAAGTTATAATTTGATTGCATAGCAGTGCAGAATACTTCTAATCTAATGTTATTACTAATCTTTAATACATAGATGACTTAAGACTTGATATCTTGTCTTATTTTTTATATATATTTGCAAAATTATATTTTCTATGTCTTTGTTCATAAAATAGAAGAGGAGGTTAATGTTTACTTAATCAGTAGACACATTTTTAAATGTTTTAACTTGTATTTTTGAGTGCATTGAATTATACTTTGACTGAAGGTTTTTTTTTTTTTGCTAATTGTGAGGTTCATGTGTTTAGTTATAAGGACATTAGTATTATAGAAATGCACATGCATATTTATTGATTTATATGAACAACATTGATATAAAATATTTACTAAAATATGTGCCTCAATTTACACTGATCAAAGAAAGTATCTTCGATAAAAATATTCTATAGTTCTCTTACAGCTCCCAATGGATGAAAACTTTTCACATTCACATTGTGTATAAATTTCGTACAATGTACATAAAATTGATCCTTTGCTATATCTTAAATTTGAAGAGAAAAGACTCATGATATACAAATTCATATTGAAAAGATCATAACCTATTTCATCAGCATATACCTTCAAATATTTAACTACCAGTGAAACTGGATTTATTATAGAACAGTTTATATAAAAGTTATTTTAACAATATAGGAGATGATGACATCATTCATACACCATTTGACTTATTGACATTTGATCTTATTTTATACCAATGTGCTTAAAGCATAAAATAAAAAATTCATAAAATAATTAATTAAAACAAAATAACAATCCACCATATATATAAAAACTTTAAAGATTTGTTAATGTAAGCCTTCCATATGTTTGCATTTAATTTTATACTAAATGATTTTGTAAAAACTAAAATTATTTCATACATTCTTTCACAAAAATTTCTTATATAGTATTTTATCTGTTACAAAGTATTTTGGGAAAGTATGTATAGAATTTCATAGGTACATAAAATACAGTATAAATATAATAAAGAGACATATTTACTTTTTCACGATGATTAGAGACTGAGGAACCAGCTTTGCTTTCATATGCTGTCATTGAACGCATGATTTGATATATTTGAGCACTGAACACACTTCCAAGAGTACTTGGATATTCACTCGGCTTGTTGCCACTCCACATGATGTAAGCACTCCACAGATCACTCCACTTGTATCGCTCTTACAGCATAACACCTTCTTCTTTATTCATTTACAACTAACACCTAAATACCACCCGCATCACAACATTTTTTATAACTAACATTTCAATATCACGTTTCTCAATATTCTTAAAACAGTATCACTAAATTTTAGTTAAAGCATTGTCGATATTGAGTAACTAAAAGAGTGTTTGCACGAAATCAGCACGCGGGTCGAACACCGACCGTCACTACCAAGCCGATGTAACGGTTTCGTAAATACCTTCCAACTGTTTGTTCAAAGTTTCGAGATGGTCAATGTACAAGTCCTGGTTTCGCCACGCGGTGCGAAGTGACTCCGCGGTTGCGGTGTCGAGCTGATGCGAGGTCAGTAACACGCGCGCCACGTTTGTAGCGCCGCCACCCGAGACGCTATCACTCGCCGTCTCCCCGTGCCGTTCCGATTCCTCGGACATTGCCTTCTTACTAATATGATAAGAGGCTCTTTCAACTGTAAGTAAACAGTTAAAAGTTAAGCCTAGAAATGTTTCTTTTTTATCTGCCGCCGTTATCAGAAACCTGTAACAATGACGCAGCTCTACTAGTAACAATTAGAGCTACGATATACTCACATGTTAACTGTGTAACTATTTAATGTTTCGTTAAAAAACTATTATTATTTAAATCGATTATCAACACGTAAAAATCACTTTAGAAATACTTTTAAGGAATTACAAGTTTTTTCTACTTTCAAGACGCCATCTTATCACGTAGCGTAGTCACCATAGACTACTAACTAAAATAAGTAGTCACTCACAACTAGTCTATGCTCACAACCATAGACTACCCCACAACATAGAGTAATATAAATTATAAATGGTCTTTGGTACGCCTTGCCTCCTAGTTTCTCCCAATGAATTATTCTACTAGAGTAGTTTCAGTCTGTGACTGTAATAGAGTAAGGGAGTCATTAGGCAAGTATCATAGTCGCTAAACCACCTGTATTCACCTACTACGTAAGAAAACAATATTTATCGATACTGTAGCTTGATTCCGATATGTAACGTTATAAGACTTTAATAATAATAGGTGGTACAATAGATTCGCCTGACATTTTGAACCATATATACTTGCGTGTTCCGCGTAGCGGTAGTCGATTGGAGAATCGCAAACCATTTGATATACTCAAATGTCAAACGAATCTGAGACAACTAGTTTAATTGAGAGCAAAAGGGGGCATCCCCTTTTGCTCTCAATTAAACTCATACAGAAGTGACGTTCTGTGGTTCTTTAGCCTGATTCAAAAATAAATTGTAAAACTGAGTAAAAGTAACAGCCTGTTACTATCCCACTGCTGGGCTAAGACCTTAGCCTAAGACGTAGCTAAGACCTACCACGCTGCTCCAATGCGGATTGGTAGGTTACACATGTCCCTAGAATTCTCTAGAGATATGCAGGTTTCCTCACGATGTTTTCCTTCACCGTAAAGAGTGTGATAAATTTCAATTATCAATTAGACACATAAGTTTTAATAGAAAAACTTATTGGTGCCTGTCCGGGTTTGAACTCGTGTTCCCCTCGAAAGAATCGCACGGTCTCACCGCTGGGCTATCACAGAAAAAAAAACTGAGTAACTCATAAATAATTTTAAAGAGTAATTTACTATAACTGAACGTAATCTATGTATACCCGTACTTGCATGCTATGTTCATTTCCAGTATAATCTTGTATATTTGTTATTACTTTTTCTATCATACGTCATAATTGATTGTAGCCAGTTTATTTAAGGTCATTAAGGTCATTTCATTTTTAAGGTGGTATCAATATTATGGAGCAGACCAGAATGTTTCCAGTAAAGTAGAAATATCTAGTTTGTAGCATACGTATTAAGGGGAAGCCCGCTTATTTAGATTAGTACCTAGTTGTTTATCCGTTCCCGCCTCGTGGATGCGTCTTTGAATTTGAGTCAGACTACGCCTCCGCAGTCCGCGGACGAGGTGGTACATGTCTCAATTGTTTAACGTTTCGGTTAAGTTTCGGCAAGTTGTTTAAGATAATTAGTCCCACTTAGTCACACACTTTATAAGTTTGTAGTGTAATAGTTTTGTTCTTAAAGTCAATCGTAGTATACGAAGATCTGCCCAAACTATTTCTTTTATTTCGGGAAACCCGAACCCCAGTAATTTTGTCACCCACGGTAAATTGTGAAGTGATATTACCACCCTACGTGACAGGCGCCAATCATGCTATTAGGCGTCGTTACGTGACAAGTTACAAAAATTAAGTCAACTGGGGAAACCGTGTAATTAACTTGCACCTGTTTAACTGGAACTAGTTATAGCTAAACTATTTAACTAGTTATACAAGTAATAAATTAGGTGGCAAGTTAGTACATCTTTTTCTAAGTCATCACCTAAGCAGATAGAACATTCTTTGTTTCACTTTATTGCAGTAAAAATCTCCAGACATAGTTGTCACGAAATAACATTATGAACTGACTGAAGCAATAAGGGGATCTTATCCTTAAACTTTGGGCTAGAGATTTTATTAACTCAAGGAAAGAAGGTGACGCTTTCAATTGTCACATTGAATGCCAATATGTGTCTTATTTCGGTACCGCTAGTCAACACTAGATGGCAGCTGAGTTTGAAATTGTATAAAAACGAGTTTATGAAATTACGTTTTATCAAGGGTTAACATAAGTTAAAAAAATTAAAAAAGTTTACGAGTTTCACTTTTTATAATATTAATAATATTTTGTAATATAATACTTTTAATATATGCATGGTACCCTGTAAGCATGCTAGGTTCACATCAAGTATTTATTGTAAGCGAAAACGGGTATGCCTCAAAAAAGCTTGCATCTGCTCTCATCTGATATTTATTTTAAGATTATTGGCTCGTGTTTTTAAAAGCTTTTATTTATCTTGCCGTGTATGTATGTGAATCTGTGAGATCTTGCAAGTTAAATTTGTCCAACTTCCCGGTGTCTGATTGAGCTGATATCTATCTATCTATCTGAAATTTTACATACTGATCAGTGCATATTTACAATGCATATTTATGATAAGCATTAACTGATTCTGCCAGGATTGACTCCAAACGAGAACTCCTTAACGGTTAATAGTAGGGACATGAAATTTCGTTAAAAGCTTTATTAAAAGTTTCCTTATCTTGCTATAATAGTCATAAGTCGCATTAAACAGGTCTCTCCTTCTCGTGTCGATATCCTCATTACTGAGGGACGTGATTTCCTATTTGAGGAAGTATTTTCTCTTTGACGATGGTTCGCCATTTGGATCTGTCTTTGGCGTCGTGGAGAGCATTGTGTAAGTTAGTATTCAAGGAAGAGCGGATCTGGTCTGACCATCTGATGGGACTACAGCCTCAAACAGGTAGAAGGTGACTTAATTCAAGATGGTGTAAAAAACGTGGTCTATTACGAATACTAAAAGGGAAATAAAACACGAAATAACACGTAACGTTAATTTATCTCATTTTTCCAATACATTTATTAACACTTAACATCTAATTAATGTTTAACATTAATTGACTTCTACTGTACAATCTACAATTTAAAAACATACCTAAATCACAATATGTACAATGGAATGTTGGTTATTATAATGAGGTTGTACGATTTGTCAATAGGGTCTCCAAACTTCTTGATTACTACCGCCGTATAGGCCATGTTTCACATCATCGACAGCTTCACAAGTTTGCACTAATCCACTAGCTTCACTTACACCAGGTAAATCCGTCGTGATTGATATACCACCGTCTATATCGCTTATTTTTATCTCACGAGGAAGATATTGTTCAGAGATGTTGTATTTGTCGGAACTGTGCAGGTGGACATGGATTTCGTTTTGGTTCACTGTAGAATAAAGATTTGGTACTATCATTTGGGTGTTTGGATTTATGTAGGGTGTATGAGATTGTAGGCAGGCAGGGTTGTTGTTTATGTTATTGTACTGGTAGTTATAGGAATTCGTGGGCCAGGAGTTGTAATAATTAGGGTCGTATCTTTGTGCTGGCATGGCGGCGGCGTTGAGATCTGTCAGGGTCCCGCTGGCGGCGCTAGGACTTCCTTTAAACCCTGTAGTACTTGGCTGGAAACTACTGTAGTCTGCGTGGCCGAGTTGAATCTCTGGCAGTACTGCAATTATAATTATAAGACTTTAGTATTTATATCTAATTAGAGTTGCCGTTGAGTTTATATTGCGTTATGAGTTCTAGGGGCTTACGGATCCTAGCCCATTCGTTCCTAGAACAGAAAGTCCTGCGTTGCGTATCCTACTAATAATGATATAATATATTTGCAGATATGTGCTAGAAGAACAAAAAACTGTCGAAATTTTTTTTGGATAGGATGTGATAGTAGAAGATTCCTCAGTGTGGACTGAGGAATCTTCTGCCTTTACTAATAATGTTATCATTTATTGTATCATCATTCTCCTGCCCTTGTCCCATTCTAAGTGGGGTTGGCACAACATGTTTTAACCATGTTGTTACATGATTTGATTAAGTATTTTACGGCCTGTCTGACGTCAAATTACCTTAGTCGCCTTTAACGACAACTGGGTAAGAAATTAGGGTGGTTTATTTTACTCAGCCGGATACTACACGGCGAGTCAACTTACCGTAGTCGCCTTTTACGTTACCTCGGTAAGAAATGAGGATGGTCTATTCTACTCGGCCGGATACCACACGGATATCATATAATAAATTAAATCATATTAAAATATCCCTCAATTTAGTATAGGTACGTAAGTGGTAGTACAGTGTACGAATGCAAATAATATGACCGGAATTAAAATAAAATTCAGTGCCTATATTATTTAGTTGGTAAAAACCCACCTTTGATATTGAAATCTGGTGATTGATTTGCGATCATTGAAGACGTGATGAGATTACAATGAATAAGGTGTTGGGTTTTTCTTTATATGATATACGAATACTCGTAAGCCATGCGTAAGGAAATTCACGTACCTATGATTTTTTTCTTCACAGGTACGTGTAAACAACGTTAGATAAATAGGACGTAAAATTAACAAATATCTAATGTTATTAAAGACTAATATTAGAACAAAGTAATTTTCTAACTAAATATTAACTAGATTCTTCGTATTCCATCGAGATGGAAAGAAAAAGTTGAAATTACTCTCTAAGATCAAAAAAAAGATAAACTTTTTCTGATAAATCATTGACGTATATATTTGTTTTTCATTATACAGTTAAAGAAGATCAAGCCTATCGCAATCGTAAGCTAATCAGGCCTTATTTTATATAGTCAAATTCAAATTCAAAATATTTTTTAATCAAGTAAACTTGTAAAGGAGTGTTTTTCATCGTCCACTCGTGCAATCGTTTTACCGGGAAGAGCCAGCACGAAACTTGACGCTTGCTCTTTTCAAAATATAAACCTTATAATGAATTAAATTTTTTCATTGCTAGCTATCTTGTGCAAGATCTAAATGCAGCAAAATCCTCGCGTTATTGGCTTTTTGTAAGCCCCAATATGGGGGGTAGTTCTTGTTTTGTAGATGATAAGAAATATGGGAAATTTAAAATTACCTGCAGGTATGTGTATTGTGGGGTCTGGCTTGTAATATGGGGGTTGGAGAGGTCCGTAGCTCGGGTAGACCGTGGCTGTTGAAGGATAGCCCGTGTTCCACTCGCTAGCGCCTAGGATGTTGCCGGTGTTTTCTGGAAACAGTTTCATTCACGTTGGTAAATACCATGTTCTCAAATTACAAATCCAAATCATGAGTCAAATCAACAACGCATCCTATAGATTCTGTTACCGACTAAGACATTTGAAAGTAAAAAAATTGTGTTAAACTCTTTACATAATCTAATATCCATAATATCGAATCGCGCTGGCTTCGCCCGCGTGTAAATCAGTGTGCCAGAAAGTTTTTACCGCGAAAATACTAACTCCAATGTACTATTCACGTAGATCTTCCTCAAGAGTAGCACTATCTTTTAGTAAAAACCCTACAAAAATCCGTACAGTACATTTTGAGAAAATCGATTACATACAGACAGACAGCTTTTGTGGACTTGTTTTATAATAAGTATGAAGTATAGATTTCTTTGCGAATTTGAAGTGCCATTTTGGATTAATTATGTATAATTTATAGTATCCGGCGTTATATTGCGGAGTTCGATAATACAAAAGTAACGCTTAGAATTAATGACATTTTTTACTATATTATGGGATTATAATTACAATTTCTAATGACGGATTATTGACTCAACCAAAAATTGTTCCAATTGTTGTATCAATTAATGGCTTTATCACAAAGAGCCCCGATCAACACCACAAGAGACTCTCGCTTACTTGTTGGATCAAGGGTAGGATACAGAAGGCAGTATTTCTTGAGACGGCACGGATTGTTAGGAGGTTCCTCAGTCTGGAGCCTTAACTACCGGGAGCTTGTGTACATTCAGCGCTCCCTGTGGTCCTCTATTTTTTATATTTTCAAAGTTTTTTTATATTTTTATAGAAAATATTTAAAAATATACTTTAAAATTGTTTTTAATTAAATAAGTGAAATAATATTTTTATATTTTGCAAAATAAGATTATCATTGTTTTTGTTTAAATTTCGTAGATTCTATTTAGAGTATCATCGAACACAATTAAAAAATATATTATCGATCGGAAAGATTTTAAGTTGTTATGTTGTCTTTCTTATTAATCATACTCCACGCCTTTGTATCGTCGAATTAATATTTACATCATGCCCACTTTCATTTACACACTATGTGTCATATGAATCACACTTAAGCCGGCAATCCCAAAGCGTACGTTCAAGTTCCGCGTGACCTCCATTGTTAGCACCTGTCATTGACAACGGCTGATTAATTTATATTAGATATTGACCGATATTATCGACTCAGTTAACTGTCATTAAAATTTGACAATATTATATCAACTTATTGAGGGGTGAATGGGCATTGATTCTATCTTTCAAAATGCCGATTTCCTAGGTGTATGATGCCGTTGAACCGGCAAAATGTTTTATATAGTATAAAACATTTTGATTAAATACTGCCAACAGAATATTAAGGGATAATTATAGGTAAATACGTAAGTCTTATCTGCCTGCTATATATATATAGCAGTATACGCATGTAAGATGAATACCTTTTCAACAGGTATATACTTTTTTATATAACATAACTATTATTTACATTAGCTACCTACAGTCAAGACAAATTAGTCTTGACAGTTTGAACTAAAATATATAATTTAAAATAAACAAATTGTTGTTTTTCTGTATTTTTATTTTATTTTTTTGCCTCTTCTAGACTCTGAAACGGCTGAATTTTAATGAAATTTTCAGACAATCTTTAGAATGACCCAGAATGATCTTGTAAAATTGGCGATCGGAGCAATTTTTTTAAAACTGTTGAGTTCTTTTTGACAAACGGTCACGCGAGGAGGGACAACTAGTTTACTATAAAAACGGCAATTTCAACTTTATTTATTTGTGTAGAGAGACTTAGTTACTCAGACTTGGTCTTTCAGATTTTTCTCAAACAAGCTTTTTAATTATCTTTGTTTGCCTTAAACACATTACAAAACTAACAACTTAATAGTACGTGAATCGCCTACGTTAACACCAAGACATTGACTCACTCCTGATAAAACAAATCATTATGCTAATTCCTATACTTTTGTCCTGTCAGCTTTGTATGTATATTTGGGGACCACGCGAGGAGTAACACGTACACATTTTACACACACAATAGAAACAATAACAGCAGACAGTATGGACACACTAGCTACCCATTAGCTAAAGGTTCATATAAAACACCATTCATTCATCATTTTATAGTCACTCGAATAGATTGGAATTGTTTTCTTATTCGCCAAATTACACTTGGCACCAACTATGTGATAGCTTGTCTGGAATATCTTTTTTGAATGCCGCGATTTAACGTACCGACTGTGTTTTTAACTTTTCTATCAAATATGACGAGGCAGACAGATTGTCTGAAATTAATTTTAGATTATATGTATCGAATGCCATTACATAGTTTAAGTGTGTGTACAACATTCGGGACTAAGTAAAAATTCATTAGACATATCATTACAATCTTTGTATATGTTTTTTAGGTTGTTTTATATGTTTTTAGTTTTTTTCCTTGATTTTCTACGTTACGAGCTCACTTTTTACTCTACGTTGGCCTGAGTACACTGGCTTTGATTAACTTATTTTATCTATTCGCTAGCTTAAACTATTCTTAAAGCTGTGAAGTTAAAATTTTAGTTCAGCTTGTCAAATGGTATCTATGAATGATATATTATAAATTTTTCAAAATAAATTAAGGTAAGTATGTCAAAGTAGCAGATTCTTTCGCCGAGACTCAAGTAGCTATTAGATGCATTGATATCTAGTTCGTATAGTGAGGAGTGGTGATGGTTTTTATCTTATTCAGATGATTCCGTCGCTTCAATTTTGCTACAAATTTTATAAATATTACTTACGAAGAAAGTAAAAAAAGATACTTATAATATTCCATCTGCATTAATTCAGTGATTTAAAATAGTTTCTCTTACTGGAATACTTACTCGCTAGAACCATAAGGGGTTCTACGAATCGAAAGTCGACGAATTGGTTGTATTAATGCCATATAAATTAACTTCGTGGGAACTTTCTTAAGTTAAAGTGCTATATCCAATATGGTGAGAGATAGCCGTTTTTGATAAAATGTAGTTGACACTGTATGCTATTAATTATGATAAATAAAAAGGAATAATATTCGATATAAGTTATTTTACCAAGCGTCCTCCCGTACCGTGGCGCGTGCTAGATCACTTATCTCACGTTCACTGTCTTTGCCCAACGGGCTTTTTATAGAATGTGACATTATATTAGAAAAGCATTGAGCTACTGTGAAATATTAATTTGATTTTATATACAGTGTATCATTAGTGTTAGTGAATTTTAGTACTTTTATTTATTTGACTAAATAAATAAATATATAGAGAGAGGATGTGTCTTCTAGTGGATAGTATACGTAATAAAAATTAATATTCATATTTATTAAATTAAGAGAATGTGTTTAACAACAGTATAAATGGCTTACTAATTTTTTTAATTAATCATTATTGTAATGAAGTTGCCTTTACCTGTTTACTGAATGACGTAAATGAAAGGTATTGGTATTTCCCGAGTTTCAATGAATCTTCTATTCAATTAAATTCAATGTTTGACGCCAAATCACTAGAATTGTAGTGTATTTTAAATGATTCTGATTTATGTTCATGAACGTACGTTCATAAAGGTACGGAAAATCACGTATATCTTGAAATATGAATGTAAGGATTTTTTTGTCAAAATTCCATATAGATTAAGAGGAATTATCATTTCAATGGAATAGAACATAGCCGACGCGAGTCTACAATTCATAGAAAGACACGTTGTCCCGGAAAACATTTCCTTATATTGCGATTCAACTAAAATCAGCTCCAAGAAATTGGCGTAAGCAGCTTCTTATGTATTTTGGGAAATACGGTAAACAGCTCAAAGTAACTTTAGCAATTTAACTTTAGGCGGGATACTATTTCACCGCTTATCTCTTTGATGAAAAGAGCTTTTCAGAATTTGAAATCAATCCATCATATATATAAACCACCAACTGAATAAATAAATATATATTCCGTCTCCAAAGTAAGTTACTTAATACTTATGTTATGAATGACAGGAAACCGGTACATCCAGACTAGAAGAACAAACAAATTGTTTATACAAACTTTTGGCACTTAGCGGGAATCAAACCCGCCACCCACGTATCTAGTCAGGATTACTGTTACTGTTACTGGTACAGGACTAAATGGCTAATATTAATTATTCGCATAATATCTATTTTGTGGATGACTAATACAATAATAAGGCCATGTTTATTATACATTGAATGTATTTTAAACTTAAAATCCGTCATTCTGGATAATAATTTAAATTAAATTTTTATTCATGATAGGATTTACACGAATAAAGAACTGGGCTGATTCTCATGGTCTCATTGTTAATCCATCGAAATCGCAAGCTTTAATAATTGGGAGTGGGAGGTTGCGTAGTCTAATTGACTTAAGCAATCTACCGATGATTAAATACGACGGTACAAAAATATGCCTGACAAATCACGCGAAAAATCTTGGACTCATATTTGACTGTAACCTATCATGGTCAGCTCATATTAATGAAGTTAGCAGACGTATGCATTTCTCACTTCACTCATTGAGACGATTGAAGAATTTCCTTCCTCTTAAAACCAAAATCATGTTAGCACATTCTCTTCTGCTTCCTCTCCTCGATTATGCTGACGTGTGCTACTTGGATGCCACTGAGGAGCTACTCAACAAACTCGAACGTCTTCAAAATTTGTGCATACGTTTCATATTTGGACTTCACAAATTTGATCATATATCTCAATTTCGATGCAAACTAAAGTGACTCCTTTTCGCCTTCGCCGGAATATTCATATCCTCACCACGCTTTTAAAACTCTTAATAGTTCTTCACCTCTTTATCTTCGTGAGCGCTTTCGCATGGCTCCCCCTCGTGTAAGACCTGCACGCTCTTGCGTGGCAGTTAAATCATTGGCAGTGCCTTCTTATAAAACTATGTTTTTCTCTAAGTCTTTTACAGTCCTTGCATCCCGTCTTTGGAACTCTTTACCAGATAGCATCTTTAAAGACTCTCCTTCTTTGCACATTTTCAAACTAAGGCTAAAGCAACATTACCTTTCCTCGCTGTCATAACTTATATCTATGTAGGTTTATTATATTTTGTATTAGTATTAGTGTATTATCTTGTATTATATATATGTATTCTATTTTATGATTATAAGAAAGTAAGTTTATCCAAATTTAATTTATAATTGTTATATAGTGTTTTTAATAATTTATCTTTTACTATTAATGTACCTCTACTACGTTTTCACTTACTTTCAAACCACCAAGGGTCGCTGGCAGAGATCTCTTATAGAGATAAATAATCCTTTGTACTTGTTTTCTTTACCTGTATTTTCTTATATATTTTAATTTTGGTACATAAATAAATAAATAAATAATATTTAATATTTTCATGCAGGTCGTGATAGAAAAGTAAATGAACGGGCTGTTACTATCCCACTGCTGGGTATAGAACTCCTCTGTCCGATTTTGGAGATAAGAGTTGGAGCAAAAACCATCCTGCTCTAAAGCGTATTTGTAGGCTACAAATATCCATAATTCACGATATTTTCGTTCCTCAAAAAGCGCTTGATAAATTGCAATTATCAACAAAACAAATGCCGTGTGGTATCCGGCTACATAGAATAGACCACTCTCATTTCTAACCGAGGTGTCGTAAAAGGCGACTAAGGTAAGTTGACGACAGACAGGCGGCCGGTCGTAAAATACATAGCCAAATCATATGACAACAAGTTCGTAACATGTTGCGCCAACCCCACTTAGAGTGGGATAAAGGCAAGAGAATGATGATATCAATAAGACAAATGTTTTAATATAAAAACTTATTGGTGCCTGCTTGGAGTTTCAATCCGTGACATTCTCGAAGAAAAATCGCATCGACGATCGTGATAGATGGTACACATATTCCTAAGCAAACGAAACAATCAAAATTGCTTCGTTTATAGGCAGACCTGTAAGTGGAAGTGTCGCAACAAATAATACATAAGAATAAATAACTCCTCTTTATCTAATCACACATAAAAAAGAGAGACAGATAAATAAGTCTCGTTTGCTTTCTTTATATTTTTGATAGACACATTTTAAGCTCTTTCCCTACTCTATCATAATAACTCCATATTTATAATACACTAGCTGTGCCAACAACGGCTTCGCCCGCGTGGAATTCAATGATTTGAAAAACTGAGAGTTACCCGTGACAGATAGAGGCATGCTATCGCGGACTTTTTTGTAGTATTTTTATAGATCTAAAATTTTCTACTGCAATACTTTAGCGTATCTCTGCTGGTTTACGTAACGCACGCGACAAAAGCTAGCTTTTTTTACAACTGCGCGATTTCTTAAACAAAATTTACATAATAACGATATGAACTATTTACCTAAACCATCCGGAAGTATTGCACTATCTTTTGGTGAAAACCGTACGAAAATCCGTTCAGTAGATTTTGAGAAAATCGATTACATACAGACAGCTTTTTGAACTTTGTTTTATAATAAGTATAGATGAGAAGGAAACCATTTGTGTTTAAATTGATCTGCAAATCAGTGAATGCGAAAATTGAAGTATAAATTAACGATGGAAAATGAAATGCAGTTTAGATTTAGCTTTAATTGGAAACGTATTAGTGCTTATGAAAAGTATCCGATAATGATTTCCGCGAGTCGAATACGTACACTCGTATTCGAACCGAAGCCGTAGCCACTTCATTTTGCGGTCCACCTATGCACTGTTAGGGTTGCCATCTGAATGGATTTTCCCGAAATCTTATAACTGTTTAAATGGTTTATAATATTTAATTTTTTAATAAACATTATTATAAAACGATTGGCGATGTATATAATAGACAAAGTAGGAACCGACATAAGCTTGCGGTTCCTGCTTTGCGTCTTGCTAAAGTTCATAAGTCGTTTGTGGGTTTGGGTATAAGATTCTATAATAAAATTACGCAATCTACTTTAACATTGCCATTACAGCAATTTGAAAACACTGTTAAAAAAACTTATACAGAAAGCCTACTATTGAATACTATTGAGGATTACTTAGACGATAAGAATGCGTGGATATAGTTACTCTTCTACCCTGTACAAGACAATAATAACTATATATAAATAGGAATAAGAATTATTCTTACAAAAGAGCAACCGCCGAGTTTCTTGCTGGTTCTTCTCGGTAGGAACAGCTTTCCGAACCAGCCATAGATATTGATGATTCTAAAGCAATCGTTTACAAGTTTACTTGACATGAAAGGAAAACACATTGTTGTAACTTATATATTCCTGGACGGTTTTTGGAAAGATTTTTGCAGCTGTGGATAGTAAAAGACCGATACTTTGCCGTGTTGTATTATTTTAAATTATTTTGTCAAAAATTTTTAATGTTTTCTATGGCAAAATCATATCAAAAATACCTAATTATAATTGTTCAAATAGAGAAGTATTTTTTAATAAAATATATTGATAGTTTGTTATTGCATATCAAAATAATCCATTAATGCTAAACCATCGATCTGCCTTGACGAGTATACAAACATAGGCATGCGCCATAAATAAAACATAGGGACATTTAAAGCTAAATAGAAAGCGCTTGGTGTCGATATCCTACTCAAATACATATGCTGACATAGTACAAAAGCATTTTGTGGTAAGCTTTTGTGCTGTGATAAAAAATATTAAAATGTGCGGAATTAAAAATGAAGCATTTATCGTTTTAGTATTCGATCGCCAACGTAATAAACATTCGGGCGTCTTGTAAGACTTTAATGTACAATTTTATACAGTTACTATTTGTTTCCGCGGCTTTGTCCGCGTTAATTTTAATATTGAACCTTCGATTGCTTGCTGTATATTTTTTATATGCCCGAAGGAAAAACGGGAGTTTTTACATGTTATATATAAGACTGGTATATAAGCTTTAATTCTACCAAATTTCATTAATATCGCTCCAGAGGATTAGACGTGAAAGCGTAGTAACAGAGTCGGACTCACGCATTTATAATATTAGAATGGATACTAAAATAAGGCCGAGCGATACAAGATTAATTCTATCCACTAAAACATATAAAAATGACTATGTATTTAAAAATAATTCCCCCGTTTATTTCGCAACTTTCTTTTTTATATGGTTATAAATATGGATGGAGATGGCAACCCTACGCACTGTTCCTAATTTTGTGCGTTCGGACATGAAATTAAAATCGGGTTAATGTATAAACGAGATATGCACTTAATAAATATTTAATTAGATGTCTAAATAAAAGCATTCGGTGCATTGGGGTTGCGGTTCCCGATAAAACGTCATGTAAAATAATGTAGTTCGTGATAGGAAAAACCGCGGCTCTTTGTGCCCAATATATAACTACCAATATTGCGGATTGTATTTTGTTGATAGCTTATTTGTTTGTATCGACAAAATAAATAATTACACTTTAGTAGAAAATTGAAACAAATTTTGCGATACAGTCACAGATATTAATATTTTAGGATTCCGTAAGAGAAAGTTTGGAAATTCAGTTTTAATATACGAAATATATTTCATTGCCTATTAGAAGTAAATCTGGAACGGTATCAATACGCCTTTGTCACTTTGTTGAATAAGTTTTTGAAGAGAAAATTTCTACTTTCTATACGAAAATGGTAAATGTAAATGAATACACAACGAAGAAAAGGTTATATTTCGTATTATTAATCTCGCTTTGATGACGTTTTCGCTTCTGCTATGTAGTCTTAAGTACACACAATTTTTTGTAAGTTTCCATCAACCAGTGTAACTATAGATGTAAAATAAGTCAAGTTAAAAAGCTAAAGATAATTTAATGTCCCTATTGTGAATGTGTGAGCCAATCCTGGCAGCAGCATCAAGTCATGCTTTTCATAAACATCTATTGTCATCGGGACTGGACCAGTATATAAAATTTCATGTCTCTACTGTTAGCCGTTGAGCACTGCACTGAGCACAAGAGAAAGTACTTCCTCAAATGGCGAATCAC
The DNA here is from genome assembly GCA_947086505.1 of Morpho deidamia. Lineage (NCBI taxonomy): Eukaryota > Metazoa > Arthropoda > Insecta > Lepidoptera > Nymphalidae > Morpho > Morpho deidamia. The sequence continues at coordinate 11,282,135 of CAMTZC010000026.1, read as the reverse complement.
GACCCTCAGTAATGAGGATATCGACACGAGAAGGAGAGACCTGTTTAATTCGACTTATGAATATTATAGCAAGATAAAGAAACTTTTAATAAAGCTTTTAACCAAATTTCATGTCCCTACTATGAACCGTTAAGGAGTTCTCGTTTGGAGCCAATCCTGGCAGTAGCATCGGGTCATGCTTGTCATAAATATGTATTACCATCGGGACTGACACTAGACTGAACCAGTATATAAAATTTCACCCCGGAAGGTGGGTCAAATTTAATTTGCAAGATTCTACCCTCACATGCATATATTGCAAATTCAAATTCAAAATATTCTTTATTCAAGTTAACTTAGTGCTTTTGAATCGTCAAAATCCACCGCTGGTTCGGAGCTGTTCCTACCAAGAAGAGCTAGCAAGAAACTCGGTGATTGCTCTTTTCAAATAATAAATAAATATGGAAGCAAGTTGAATACGAGCTTTTAAAAACATATAATTTTTTAAATGTATACTTGAATAACGATTTGATTTATAATTGTTTTTTTTTTAGAATTGATTGTATGCTGTTAGCCCTAACGGCTTTTACAACGTCACCGGGCGCGATGGGCGAGCGCTGTAGCATCGTCGAGGTTGCGAAATGCAGAGAGTGGAGCGCAGAAGCTCTACTAGCGTCGGGGAACGTCGTCCTAAGGGTGTCTCCTGTGAGGCCGGACCACGGCTTAGGGCGAAGCGTAGTGGAGGGCTGATGTATGACTTTAATTAGTCATTGCGACGTCGGAAGGGTGGGGAGAAGCCAAGCAATCTCGCAATCTCAAAGTTGCGTCTGGAAATATCTTATCCATAGATGAAAATGGTATCTTAGCCGATAATTATTTATTGTAGGTAGTTATGAAGGCGGCTAGCTGTTAACATACAGTCATAGACACGAACCGGGAGCCTAGGCCTGCCGTTGACGTGGGATAATTACCGCCGCCCCCTCTCCCCCTACCACTGTAGGTAATGTCACATTAACACCCTCAGCGCGTGGAACTGTCAAAACATCGCACGGAGCTGTTTAACGAAATTGCTACGAACGAAATCAACGCTTCAGCGAATTGAACGAGCAATATTAATTTTAGTTTTAAAACATTCCAATTGTGCGGCGCGTAGCGACTTTTGGTGAAAACCACGTTACCTATTTCAATTACGTCTCAAGAGAATTTAATTTAGAAAATTTTATAATAGAGTGATTGATTTCTTATTATTATCGACTGGCTCATTGGCAGACCGTGGCCCAACATTCGAGGCCCTATATTTTCTATAAGACTTGTTGGATCTTGGAGACTGGGTGTATGTATCTAGTTAGCTATGTATTTAAAATGATATATGTATACATTATTACCAATTGTCTGCCGCCCCTAACACAAGTATTAAGTTACTTTGGTCACGGACAGTCGTGTGGGTAAATAAATAAATAAATAAGTCCCAAATATTTATTTATTTATATTGCAAAAAAAAATCTAAATCAAAAGTAAAAATAAAATTATTTTGCTATAATCCGACTCCGATAAAAGTATTAATAAAATTATTTTGATGACGCTTCGGTTGCGGGGCAAAACGATTGTTAACTTTGTGGTAGTGAACGTGTGTAGTGCTTGTGAATTGTGTGCATGTGTTTTTACGAATCTTGGATGTATCGGGTATAAAAACAGATAGTTCACTCTACATTTAGCATTAAATATATTTTCTATTTACTTTATCGCGGATTATAAGCAAAATAATTTTATTATTACTTTTGTATTATGGATCTCCGCAAATAAACGCCTAATTCTATATATAATTGTTTTCTAAGAGGCAAAGGCTTCTTATTATACCACTGCTGGGCATAAGCCTCTCTCGTTTTATGAAGCGTTGGAGCTTAGACCCACCACATTGCTCCAATGCGGATTGGTAGGTCATACATATACTCAGAGTTCTCTAGAGATATAAAGTTTTTCACAGGGTTTTTTCTTCACCATGTCATAAACTAATTAGCCACATAAGACTCAATAGAAAAACTCATTGGTACCTGTCCGGGGTTTGAATCCGTGGACTGGTAAGAGGAACACGGTCGCATCGTTTAACTATCACAGCTGAACTGCTTTCAATGATCGATATAATTAATGAACTTAATTAGGTTTCAAAACAATTTGTCTTAAGTTTTAATAAACAATACAGTTTGTAAAGTATCGACCTGTTACAATTCTGCAACTTGTCACTTAAAGCAAAAAAATTATAATATAAATCATTAAAAAAAGTTTAGGTCATGCTCCCTGTATAATTTTTTTTTTTTTAGTTTTATTTGTGGCCCGGACTCGAGTCTTTTATGTATAGAGTTATTATAGATAGAGTAGGGGACCCAGAGGCAAGCTTGTAAGTGAGAGTGTCACAATAAATAAACAGAGGGAAGATGAAACTTGTATACTTCATCTTTGTCTAATTACTCATAAAAAAGTGAGACAGATAGATACACCCGCAAGCATATTACAAAATTGAAGATTATTTGGTTGATAAGAAAGCCTGGATTTGAAAATCCTTTCAGCTTCATACAAGACAGCGGTTTAATAATGTATAATTGAAAATATTTAAAAGATTGACCGCCGAGTTTCTTGCTGGTTCTTCTCGGTAAGAGCAACATTCCGAACCAGTTGTAGCTTCATTAATCATATTGATGCTTGACGATTCAAAAGTGCCTGAAATGGTTTATTTGAATAAAGATTATTTTGATTTGATTTGATTTGATAGCTTTCTATTTATTGTAATATGACACATATTAGGCTGGCTTCTTTACTCTCTAATATAATAACTCTATGCTTTAAGGCTTTAAATATTTTAATGACATAATGTATCAGTGACGAATAGAGTAAAAATGTTCATGTGACATTTATTCAAAACCTTGAGTAAACTATTCGATAACATTTTTCGAATTTCGAACGTATCGAAGTCGCTCTCTAAAAATAGCTGAATGACTGGTAATGTTAAATGTTTAACAAGATATCAATGATTAATTAAATTCGCTAATTCTCAATTAGTTTTGTCGTGCGAATTAATTATAAAAATGGGAAACCCATGCAGGCCACGCATCAAGGCTAAATTCCAATAATTCCAACAAAGCAGAACTAACAATAGGCGTCGCGACGCGCCGCCGATCCCGGACGCTTCGATCGCAAATACATGAAGCAATCAAGGACGTTGATTAGGGTGTCGTAATTAGCTTCCTTTGATCACGTCCTTCTTGTTACACACATTTAATGCAAACTTTGCGGTGTTTATTCATTATTAACATCTATTTACTTAATTATGTATTAAGATGAGGTAATTATTGCGAAGATCAGTGCCTGAAGACTTAAGTCTTTAAACAGCGCGTTACCAGTGGTGACATATGGATCCGAAACGTGGTCGCTGACTATGGGACTCACATAGAAATCTCAGAGTCACTCAATGGGCGATGGAGCGAGCTCTGCGTAGAGCATCTCTACGTGACCAAACTAAAAATGAGATCATCTGTAGAAGAGCCAAACTTATCGACATAGCTCAGCGTGTGGCGAAGATGAAGTGGTGATGGGTGGGGCACGTTGTATGGAGCAGAGTACGGAAAGGAGATGGGCGATGGAGAACCGGAAAACGAAGCGTTGGTAGACGCCCAACGAGGTGGAGTGACGACCTCAAAGAGGTCACGATTGCTGGATCCAAGCGGAACAAGATCGTGTGGTGTGCCTGTGGAGGCCCTGAAGAGACCTGGACATACCAGCAGTGGACATCCACCGGTTGAAGACGAAGAATAAGAATCATTACTATGAGGGCAAGGTGACAATGTCTATCTCAAGTATCTGTCTCGAGTATCTTCTTGACAAGATCATCATTGGATCATCACTGGCCCGTTGGCGCTGTGGGTAGTGACCCTGCCTTCAGCTCCGCGGGTCGCGGGTTCAATTCCCGCCGAGGGCCAACATTTTCTATAAACAAATTGTTGGTTCTTCGAGCCTGGGTGTGTATTTGTATTTAAGTATGTATTTAAACTTATATAAGTAGTATATCTACCAGTTGTCCGTCACCCATAAAACAAGTATTAAGTTACTTTGGGGACCGTGTGTGTAAATGTCCCATATATTTATTTATTTATTAATTTATCATGTATTACTCTCTCATCTGTAGTCAAGCGCATGCCTATTTAGATAGATATCTTTTATTGTATACCTGACTTACTAAGGGTACGAAAAAGGTGGTATTATCGCTAAATAAATGTAATAAAAAATCACATAAGAAAGAAATATTTGAATCCCATGGACGAGGAACGGTTATGACGTCGAGGTTTAAGTTAAAATCATAGTTTATTTTCAAGATTTCGGCAACGCAGTATTACCAAAGGATTCAGCTTACTGTTCAATGCTAAATAGAAATTGTTAAGCTCTTTGGTGACTCCCATATTCTTTTAGGATAACTCTATGCATTAGCGTAGTTTTATTATACTTTTTTTATACTCTACTTTAAATGTATCAATTTTGTTGCGAGAAACTAGCTTGCAATTATCGCTTGTTTGTATTACTTATCGGTTATATATATATTTTTATAAATAACTGTGATTTTCGTTTAAGTTATTTGAATGCTAGAAAACACTCGAAATTTTCTTTGTGGCGTATAAAATATATGATTTTGCCCTTTAGCTACGTCAGTACCTAAATCTATGTCACTTCGTCATTTACTCGAACAAACAATTAAATTTCACATTTATGTATGGATTATGATGTTATATATGACCGCAGTACAAATTCCTTGACGATTCAAAAGTACTTGTAAAAACTGTACTTGAATAAAGATTATTTTGATTGGATTTGATTTGAAAATACCATAGAGTTATTATACTAGAGTAGGGTAGCCATAAGCAGGCGTTTAAGTGAGAGCGTCCCAACAAAAGAGAGGGACGATGAAACTCATATCCTTATCTTTGTCTAATCACACATAAAAAGGAGAGATAGATAAGTCTCGTTTGCTATGCCTTTATTGTCGATAGACACATTTAGGCTGTATCCTCTAGTATAACTCTATGACAAATCGCCGTATCTGAAGAACAAAGTCACATCTCCCATATATATGGGTATAGGAAATGTGACTTTGTTCTTCGGATAGGGCGAAATATTCGCACTTTATATTCAGAATGTGGCCTTACAGTACATTTGCGAATCCCTTGAAACTTGAAGTAATGTAACAACACGTACGGCACTGATACTGTATTAAAACAAAAAAGGCACGATGTCATCAACCTCGCATACTTCCCTGAAGCTTTATAAATCACATGAAACTCCCATAAGAATATTCTCACCCCTCCGATCTCGATGGTTGTTTTGTAAAGTTTTTGTAACTGATCATTTACATCGTAACTCGGTGTAATTCGATACATCCTGCGCTTGACGGGCCGGTGAAGCTTCGGCTTTTGTTTTAAAGTGTTTGAATTTAAAATCAATCTTTATGGTTGTTTTTTTAATATTTATCCTATATAAATTTAAATAAATATGAATGAACGTAATGATAACATGCGACTAAGGTGAGTTGGCCCACCGTGTGGTATCCGTTTGAATAGAATAGACCACCCTCTTTTTTTACCGAAGGGTCGTTAAATACGACTAAGGTAAGTTGACATCAGCCAGGCGTCCGGTCGTAAAATACATAGCCAAATCATCTGACAACATGTTTGTAACATGTTGTGCCGACCCCACTTAGAGTGGGATAAGGGCAGGAGGATGATGAGTAAGAATTATATAAATAACAAAGGTGTACATTTTCAACAACTAAAGCGCCCGGCTCGATATATATGCTCTGGCACTTCTCGGCAATATATGAAGAGCCGATATATCGGCCTCCGGCACTAAAAGAGTTAGATAACTTAAGTCACGAAAGAGTTGTGAAATTAGACAGAGAGAAACGTGAATTAGAGATGATTTTGAATTGAATGAAATATATCAGAATCGACAGGCTGTAGCATGCATGGAGCAGCTCTTCAACTTTCCGACTGATTATAAAAACAATCAATTAACATCAAATTTTAACAACAAAGAAAATTCGCATATATATAGACAATGGGTTTTCTAAATATGATACAATTTTTTTACCGTATCTTTTTGTCGTAGATAAAGCAGAATCTTTGCTTACTTAAAAACTGAAACTTACTTAAAAATAAATACCTCATAATACAATCCTATTATAAGAGTATGTCGCCTGTACAACGAAATCTTGCAACATAAGGCGTATACGGTAGACAAGACTTTGAATTTGTTGAATTTTCGAGTTCTCAGACTTGCTATATTTGCGGGTTGCATTAAAAATGTTAATTTTAACGATCAGTAACATTAAAAAATTTCATTTTTAGTTATTTAGCTTTAATTGCTACATGTAGTAAAGAACTAACTAAGTAGACTACTCAGGCTGTGCTTACACCTTAAGTGTTGCGATTAGATTCTAAATATTAATTATTATATAAATTTTTATATTGTTAATTTGTAAGTTATTTGTAAGCTGTTTATGTTTGCTTAATAAATAACAAAAGAAAATGTTCTTAAAATCATCAGTTCAATTACACGGAACACTTTGAGTTGATTAGACGTTGATTTGGCTTGAATAAAGCTGTAACTATTGTTTTCATATCATGCTTTCATGTAGTGCAAATGCAAATGCATTGCATTCGTTGCATATATCAGACGCACCTCGACATGTGGTATAACAAGATAGGCCAGAGAATCGGTGTGTAGATCGAATCCTGACACGTTTAAAACTTTTGTGTTTATATATATTTTGAAAAGTAATTATAGTAATAAATTTGGATTAGAAAGGGCTCTGATAACCTAAAAGTTAAAAGTTGAACGAGTTTTTCTGTTTAAATCTATGTTTCTTATTGATAAATGCAATTTATCACACATTTTTCAGTGAAAGAATATATCATGAGGGAACTTACATATCCGTAGAGAATTCTGGGAATATGTGTAACCTACAAATAAGTATTAGAGCACCGCGGTGAGTCTTAGCCACAACCCTTCTTTCTAAAAACGGAGCGAGAAGTCCTATGCCCATCTGTGGGACAGTAACAGGTCGTTACTTTACTCTCCGTTTAGGAAAAGCACAAATTACAATGTGATATTAATACATAAGTTACACAAAGCACAAACGATGATATTGTCCGGTTCAGTGCACCGGACGGTTAAGACACGTCCACTGTAACGTAAGTTGTTGAGATTATGTGGAGCTATAAATAAAGCGTGTAATACAAGCAAGCTTAATAATTATTTACTCTATATATATATATATATATATATATATATTTCGCTTTTCTATATCTATACTTCTATACTAATATTATAAAGAGGAAAGATTTGTATGTTTATGTGTATGTGTGTAAGTTTGTAATGTTTTCACGCAAAAACTACTGGACCGATTTCAAACATTCTTTCACCATTAGAAAGCTGCTTCTTTACTGAGCAACATAGGCTATATTACATTTTCAAAAAAATTGGGATTCCTAATAAAATTGTAATAAGGTGTGAAAAATTTAGTTATAGAAATCTTTCATCGCGTGCGCTGCGGAAACTATTAATGATAGAACAAAAAACTATTCTACATTATAATAAAACATATCAATATCTACAAAAAAGTCCGCGATAACATATGTCTAATTATTATAGTTTTGCCAGTATAACTACTTTTCTACATTGTAAAAGTTGATAACAGTGGCGACAATAATCAAACCATATTAAACCATATTTCCCATATTTAACCATATTCAACCATATTTACATCTCCGTATTAATCCTTATCCCACTAAATGATATTTTATTAAAAAATGTTTCATTACCAGTAAAATACTTTTTAAATTATTAAAATTCGACATCCCAATCAAAAGATATTACGAATTTAAGAATGTAAATCGAAAGAAAATAATGCCATGATAAATTCATTGTATCGACCGTTATAGCAGGGCCTGCATTTGGTGAGTTAGCTCTTATTCCAAGAATACCAATGAAACCATTTTTTATAATTAAATAATCTACAAATAAATCTATAGTCCGACTTCGTAGACTTTCCACTACCACGAGATCGGTATGGCCGCGGGTGAAACCGCGGGGCATTGTTAGTACTTAATAAACTTATAACAAAGACATGTTAAGTTCTTGTAATTAATACAGAAATAGATAATAGAAATATTTTTTTCAACCAATTATTCGGTCTTAAAAATCTATGAAAAATGTTCACCTAAACACTGTCCATTATATTAACCATCTTTTGACAGATTGACGATTTACATATTTAGTGATGTCCTAAAGATTCTCGTATGCGATACCATTCCGATTATAGTACCTACTATCATTAATCGAATTACGTACCTAAGTAATTCGATTAATGATAACCTACGTAAACTAATAACAGATATAGAAATCAACATTTTGATTTAATATTGCCTTAGTTTTTTGAAAATAAATGCTAATCCGTGTGTATTTATTATAATCATAAAAAATATATTATACATCAACTGGCAACATCAACAGACCTTCCGCTCGGCCGCCATTTTGACGTGATCTGTCACTCTCAACGAAACGCCCGTGATAGTCACACGCATTTACGTTCGCTAAGTGTTCTCTCGCATCTGTTACACCTTGAGTTAAGTAGCTTTATTCCTCGGAAAAACTTTTGTGAAACTTATATTAATTGATCGTGAAAATGCCGAAAGGACGTGTGTTGAAAGCACAATCGAGACAGTTAGTGTTAAAACTTCATGAGTATTTTGAGCAAGAAAATCAAAATGGCGGACCTCTTATACCTATCACGCAAGTCCGAAACCGTGTTGCAGCCGCGTTGGGGATCAGGCAATCAACTGTGACTAAAATCACTACTGATGCCTACGGCAGGAGCGGCTTGGAGCAAAACAAACCATCTACACCAAAAAGAAAGCGCCGGGCTCATAAGGTGACAGCTGTTGATGACTTCGACGCTGACGCTATTCGTCGTCATGTATATGATTACTACTTGAGAAAAGAAATTCCAACTTTGAGAAAACTTATTGTTTCTTTGAAAAGAAGTGGTCTATTTCATGGTGAAAAATCTTCTTTGGTCAAAGTTTTGAACACAATTGGCTTTTCATATAAAAAGTTAAATAAAAGAAAATTATTAATGGAACGCACAGATATAGCTATAGCACGTTGTGATTTTTTAAGAGAGGCAAAGAAAATACAAGATTGGGCAAATATTGTTTTCACGGATGAAACATGGCTCAACGCTAACCACACACTATCTCGTTTCTGGACTGATGATACTGCTGATTCCACTTCCTCAGTACCAATGGGAAAAGGTGAGCGCCTAATCATTTGCCATGCAGGTACAGCAAAAGGATTTGTACAAGACGCACTGTTGGCATTTAAATCGAAGAAATCAAATGACTACCACGAAGAGATGAATGCAAATGTGTATGAAGAGTGGTTCAAAAAAATGCTCATTTCATTTGAAGAACCATCAATAATTTTTATTGATAATGCGCCCTACCACTCCCGTCAAATTGACAAAATGCCAACACCGGCTAATAAAAAGCATGAAATAATTAATTGGCTTCGGGACAATGGAGAAAATGTGGACGACTCAATGTTAAAAGTTGAATTAATAAAAATATTTAAAACCAAAAAGAGAGCAAAACGCTATGTAATCAATGAAATGGCAGCAGAATATGGCCATACTGTTCTTCGGATTCCTCCATACCACTGCCAGTACAACGCAATAGAACTTATATGGGCACAAGTAAAAGGGCATGCTGCGAGATGCAATACAAGCCCCCCATTCACAGCGAATAAAATGTTGCAATTGCTAAAAAATGCTTGCACCCACGTAACGGCCGAGAACTGGGCAAGTGTGGTGGAAAGAACTAAAAGAGTAATATTCTCTGATTGGGAACGTGATATTGCGTTTGATAATATATTATCTACACAAGAGCTAATAATAACTGCTACTGAAGACTCCTCATCGGAGGAGTCTAGTGTTGATTATCATTCCGACGACTCGTGCTAATAAAATAAATTAAAATATCCTGATTGTTTTATTTGTATTCATGTATTAACTAAGAAGAAAGTAAAACTTTATATAATGTTATTAAATGTCTTTTAATACTCGTAACATCGATTTCTACCGATTATTTTTAATCTGTGGCATAATCGTAGTAACCATTATGTGTGACATCACTAAGTGGGCGGTACCCATCCATAAAGTACAAATATTATTTGTATGATATTTGTACGTAAGCAATACAAAACTTAATGAGCGTGAGCTGTCAAAAGACTGATAATATGATGGACGCAGTATATGCATATGATATTTAACATTTACTGTAACCACCAAATAAGGCATTTTTTTTATTAACTACATTATAATAAATATTAATATGCACATCTGTACATATTATAAAACAAAGCCCCTGAAAGCTGTCTGTCTGTATGTGATCGATTTTCTCAAAATCTACTGGCCGGAATTTAGTAGTTTCTAATGGTACCTTCTGATTAATAGTATATTATATTAGAATTCTCGCGGGGTCGGCATTTATGAGGGAAAAATTTGTGACTCACCCATTTCTACGCGGGCGAAGCCGCGAGCTTAGCTAGTAAATAATATTTCTAAAACCTTTAGGCTGATTGTTGTGTACACAGTAAACAGTTTCCGCGTATCACACTGCCGTACTCGTGGCCGCACCGGAGGTATTGTTACAGGGAATGGATCTGGCCGATTGACGATCGTTGATACAGCCGGCCGCGCGTAACACTATACTTCGAACACGCGATCCGCGGGCTAGCATTACCTATCACATCTCCCGCACATACCTACCGTGTACTGATTACACTGTTCGCTTTCAGGACGTACGAACTTCAATTAAATTATAATTATTTATACTAAATAGATAGTTTCAACAGTCTCTCTTGGGGCTTGCGACTTCAAACCTCGAGGACAATATTAATTTGACGTTCGAAACTTTGGTGGCTTGTCGATGCCTAGAATTTATAATGCGCTTTCTAGCAAAGGAAGTCAAGGTAATTTTGAACTGAGTATATGTTTTTAGACCTAACAGCTTATCCAGCGTCACAGGGAGGTTGCGGAAAGTCTCTATTAGTATCTGGATCGTTGTCCTAAGGATGAGGCCGTACCGTAGCTAGCAGTGGACAACCATACGACTGTGATTAGTTATCGTGCCGTCAGAAGTTTTGGGAGAAGCCACGGCAGATCGACATCTGAAAATTAGGAGCTCTTGTGAATCAACTGGAACCTGGAACTGGGCCAACGTAGACGTGCGAGGAAAACATTGTTGGAAAATAACATTTCATTGGAGAATTCCTAGGATATGGATATTATATGAATTTACATAGAAGCAGTTTGATGGATTTAGGCTTTAATCTTTATTCTAATCTTCAAAAGAGATATAGAAGGCTGCTCAGCTGTGCCAGCGCTACTCATGATTGTTGCTCGTAAATTAAATGCGATATATAAAGAACCTATAATTGACCTTATTTACGGTAAATTAAACACTGTACGCCGAGATTTGAATGCTAGCTTTTTCGTCCAGGTGAAAAGGCTTAGCAGGTAAATTTCGACGTTAATGCTACTGACATGTACCTAACTGTAACGTTTAGTAATATTTACTGTTATCTGAATGTTAATTTGTTTACTCATCTGTGGAAGCTTGTAATTAGCTTATAGATAACTATAATCTAGTACTTAAATTTTTTGTAAATAGCTGTAAGCTGTCTTTAATAAATAAAATAAAATAAAATTGGATCTTAATATAAAAATTAAAATTTTTAGTTATGTGTTACTCTAACTAGAATAAAAAATGTCAGCTTAATTATTCCCAGGGATTGCTTAATTTGAGTCGACTATTAATCAACTAAGCAAAAATTAGTAATCATCCATCCATCCATCAAATTATCGCAGTCCACTGGACATAGGCCTCCCCATGTTAGTAATAATTTTAAATGATTCAACTTTATTTTTTTAAATCTTTTTTTAAGAGTGTCTTTTTATCCGTACCTTTTGAATCTCAGCTTTTTTGACCCGTTGTTTTTTTAATAATTCGAAACACCTTCAAAACAATTGAAATACCGTTTATTTTGATATCTATAATTTAAAATGTTCTTCAAAAGTTTTGCTCTAATAGATATAATCAAATATCTTCGACCTTTACCTATAACCTATATCTATATTATCGTAGTTATAATTTTTTAGTTTCCCATGTGTGTTCATACTAACAGCAGGCCTACCATGAACTCCTATTGCGACTCAATTGAAGACGTAAACGAAATTGTTTAACTTTTTCGGTCGGTGCCGAATGAGCGTTCGGAATTCGTCCTGAGAACATGTGAGTAAAAGAGACAGAGTTATCTAGTTCATATAACGTTATCCTTTTCAAACATTACGACCCCAATGCAATTCACACTTCATGGTACGAAAAGAAAGAGGCTCGCGGTCGTCGTTTACGTCTTCAATTGAGTCGCAATAAGAGTTCATGGTAGGCCGGCAGGTCCTTAAATCGCAACAGTTAATTTGAAAAGATTTGAATATAGCTTTCATTTGTAAAAATTATACAAGCCTAATAACAAGTCCCCAAATTTATAAAAAAGGTATCAATGCCAACACTCCTAGTGGCTTAGTGTTGAAAATTATACTAGAGCTTTTCGAGCGTTGGTTAGGACCAACAATTAGGAAAAACAATTTGTCCTCAGAACTTACTCTGCTCATGCGGTACCCGTACTCACCCTGCTTACAACTTTATTATAAAAGCGTAATTAATTTGTTTAAAAATGTAACATATTTATATACACATAAAAAAATCTTAAATCTAATAAGATTAGCGAAATACCGGTAGAAATAAATGGTCACTGTACACCACGAACAAGCTACTCATCAACATTTCTGCTCAAACCAGCGCCCATGCTCTTTGAGAGGGATAATCAAATTAGTGTCGCTTCAAGGAACGCCAGCGCAACTGTTTAGGACTAAACTTTGAGTGTCTTTTGCTAAATTTGCATGTTTCACAACTACCGACATCAAAATAAACCAGCTTGGAAGGACAGGAACAATATATACAAAAAGCCTATACCTTTGTTACTTCTATAATAAATCATTGAACAGTATTTAATCTGCCGCCTGTGGTTTAGATTATTTAATGTAAAATAATTGTAAAATATCCTTATTATACATGACAAGAGACGTAGAAATAAATAGTAAAGATAATATTGACGATGGTTTTTGATGCAGTGTGCAACCTCTTTGAATAGAACAAAAATCAAGCTATAGGTCAATTAAGTTCGATTATTTGAGGTTTAAAGAAAGAAAAAGAAAAATTTAGGGAAAATCACCGACGCCTCACAGCATTCGGAAAGTAACGCTAGACTTGTTTGTACAAAAGACCCAAGTTTTCAAACAATACGTGCTGTTTGTGATAATCTATGGATCGGAAAGTTATTTGCTTACTATTGTATGAATTAAGAAACTTAGTCTCTCAACTAGCAAGCAATGCCTGAGGTTGGCGGGAATGAGAATAACGGACGAAATAAACGCGTAAGAAGACAGAGAAGATCTAGTTACGCACAGCCCTAATTTTTTTCTGTGTCACTGAGCATATGTAGAAGCTCCGTCGAGGATGAAAAATGCGGAAAGTAGTACGCAGAAGCTCTAATAGTGGAGAATAATCTCTGGAGGGTGCCTCAAGTGAGGTCGCATCACGGCTTAAAAACTGGGACCTTAACTTCGTCGTATCCGTGCCGTTCGTATAATGCATTTGTTATTCGATTCGATTGTAGGATAGGATTATAGGACGCTTTTTGGTCTTCTTTTCGGTTTTTCGATTTAATTGTGTTGTAGGTGCAAGTCGCTGAGGTTCGCTTTCGGGTGTATTTCAGCTTTATTGAAATATGACTTTGAAAATTTGGTAAAATCAAACTGTTATAGAGGGTTCAAAGTCTGTCTCGACGGAATGCAGCATCGGTAGACTGTATTTCCGGAAGCTAATGAATCACACAGCATAAAATCTTCATAAAATATTGATAAGAATCCTTTGTGTTAAATAGTCCATTGGCTGAAATAGAAGTGAGAAATAATTGAGTGACTATTGTCGTATATTACCAGTATATTAACACTTTGAAAGTTGTAAGTTCCGTTGACGATTAGCTTTATATTCTGAATTTGAAACGATTATAACTTTTTTTTAAATGTGAACTACCAACAGAAGGTAGCCGGGCACACGTAGGGCAATAATTGAATGTATTGAGTACGTACCTTAAAACGTACCAAACAATGTCGGGACGATTATAACAGCGTCTCGCTCAAACACAAGGGGGTAGAAAGAGATAAGGGTTTACACGGTGCTATCGGATATGGTTTTTCCTTCGAAGTATAGTACGTGATTCGGTGTGTTTTTTTCGTCGGTTAAATTATTTGTAAGGTTTCGTTATGTGTTGCTCATTACGGTACAAGCTCGTATCCTGCCGCGACCGCAAATGCGTGGCGCGCCGAGCTTCGGGCTTGACCTTGACAGATTGAGGCTCTACTTATCGTTACACTTTGGGAAGTGTGAATGATATTGAGAGGGATGATAGTAGGGATATGACTAAGGTGCAATCGAGAAAATCGATTATTAAATAATCGGTTAGAATGTCAACTTTGGCTACCTTGCTTTCATCCAACAACGCATATCTTTTCGATAAAAAAAGAAGGAAGGGGGGGGGGGGGTAATTAATATAATTGATTTCTTAAAAATCGTGTCTGAATATTTAGAAAATCGATTATATGAATAAAATAATTGATTAATATATAAGATGATGAAGTTGATTGTGTTAAGTTGTTAATTTAAAGCAATAAACGTCACTTTGCAGAAATCTAGTTATACTAACTATAGTTATATTAAATATATGTATAATCTTTTTCTCTAATCACACATAAAAAAGAGAAACAGATTATATATCTCTATGGTACTCTATGTCTAACACTTGTCTAAATATAATAATTATAACTTGTTTAAATATCGTCATTTAGTAAGGTCGGAGAGCAATTAAATCAATGCATTTTTATGAAAGTGATAGTATAGTAGCATAGTCTCAGTCTGGTGGTAGTTAATGTTACGCAGTATAAAATACATTTACCGCAGTTTTCCATAGCTGATCAAGTAGTCATGGTATGTGGTAGTCAGCCTGCGGTTTCAAACCAAGTCGTATTGCACTTCACATATCATTTCACATTACCAGTTATTCTAGCGTATTTTCAAATGCCCGCTTCAGTAAACATCTATTAGATGTACTATTCAATCAATCCCAACATACAATATTTACATTACAATACATTGTAATACATCGTAACTAGGATTACTTAAAACTGTGAAAACCGTGGCGCTTAAAATAGCTTAGCTTTTTCGTGGCTTTTTTCGCATCGTTTTCCCATATATACTATAATTATTAGTTTTTTACTATTTTTCACTTTTAAATTATTGGATTTAAAAAAATAAGAAAAACATTTACGAAATTATTATATTGTTGTAAGTTCTTGCTAAGTGTACAAGTTTGAATTAAATTTGTCCTCTCAAAGTGAGTTAAAATTGAGGTCAAAGGAGTCGTACATACATATATACAAACACGCAGATGAAATTAATATATAGCGTGTAAAAAGGCTGCCGTTTTCATCAATGGACATATAGTACCCGGCAATAAATAATGCACATCGAGACTTAGAGAGAGAAATCGGCTAGATTCTGCTTCATAGAGCATTGTCTCCGTCGCACAGACTGACGAACCCGTGTGTGACAGTGACAGCTCTCTACGAAACCGAACTTGCCGGCTGTTTCGTGCTAAACATCGATGTGCGTTATTTGATGTCGGGTACTATACGATAATTTTTAAGAATAATAGGTTTGTGATTGATTGAGGAATATGCAAATTCCTTAAGCTACTTAAATTTCAGCGAATGATTTATATTCCGAGTAGTATAAAGCTTAAATTTTTTAATAAAACAGTGATTAGTAAGTAGCGAAAATAGCAAAATATCAGCTGAAACTAATAATGCGTGTAAGATTATTTATGAAATAGGGTTATTGGTGATGTAAAGGACTCTTGTATGAACAACTACCTAAAAAGGAATTTCACAGATAAGTAACAGCCAAACGTAGAAAGTCTGAAGTCAGTCAGTTTACCACCCGTAGTTTTGTGGTCGGCTCATTTGACCGCGCATTTACGAATTTATTGCGAACGCGAGAAGATGGCGGCGGAAAATAGTGACGGATTGTAACGAGTTAGGGGAAAGGCAAAATAAGCAAATATCATGAATAATATATTGGACATTACCACGGCTAGACGATTTTAATGTGGTTATTTAAATTAAGGCATATAAATAGTGTGCAAACCGTGAGCTTTTGGTAATTTTTGCAAGTATGTAATTTGTACCCACGATCTAGTTACGAACTTAAATGTTCTCTTCTCTTTTAACTGTTGGACGTCCATTGCTGGACATAGGCATCTTCACACCACATCATCTTGTGCTGCTGGGATACAGCGGGTCTTTGTGACCTTTTTGAGGTCGACAATACACGTCGCAGGGGACCTACTCACGCTGCGTTCTACGGTGCGGGGTCGCCATTCCAGTAAGCCCATCGTTTCTACTTACTACGTGCCCCGCCCATTGCCACTTCAGCATCACGACACGATAAGCTATGTTATGAACATGAAATTCGGTCCATCTACGTATATCCTCATTCCTCATTTGATCGCGTAGATAAACTCCAAGTATAGCTCATTCTATCGCCCGCTGAGTAATTATATAGACAGAGACCACGTTTCGGATTTAAAAAGCATCACTGATAATATGCACTGTTCGACATACACGTTTAAATGTGAAAACTGTGTACTATTTATGTATGTATATATGTATTATGTATATTTATTTATATATAGTATATGTATTTATGTATTATGTATATTTATTTTTCCTTGAAGTTCTATACGTTATCCCGGAACAATGGATCAACTCTGAATACATAACATATGATTTACAATAATGTGGTCCTCATATAAATAGTTATAGGAGGACCACAACCGAAGCTTTTGATATTATGATTGCGAATAATGGTATTCGCAAACAAAAAGGATAATAAGATTTTTAAATAATCTCCAAAACTGTTGGAATACTAATTTATATGAAAAACCTTAGACTATAAAAATATATCGAACAAAGAATGACTACCTATCTCTTTAGCACAAATAAATATAATTAAATATAAGAAAAAATTATAAACTTTATTATACAGTTAAGTTATATAGTCTAAATATAAACAACAATTGGACTTTAAATATAAGAAGAATGTTTAGCATTTCCGTACCTAACATGATTGATTGAGAGGAAAACTACAAGTAAACTTTACGAGTAATATGAATAGGATTTTGGAAATCCCTATATTATTACAATTTAGAATCAACCTCATCTTTATTTATAACGTCCGCGGCTTCATTTTGGACTCCAGTACCGAGATAAAAAGTAGCTATACACTTTCAAACCTTTTAATAATAGACAAAGTAGGAAATAATGAACTAAATAATGAACTAGTGCTTCAATCTCTTCAACTTTTAAACAAAAGCTATGTAATCTATACTTATTATAAAACAAAGTCGCAAAAAGCTGTCAGTGTTTATGTAATCGATTTTCTCAAAATTTACTAAACGGATTTTTTTTACAGTTTTCAACAAAAGATGGTTTAGGTAAATAGTACATATCGGTATTATGAAAATTGTGTTGAATATCTCACACAGTTGTTAAAAAACTTGCTTTCTGGGAGCTTTAATCACGTGTGCTGCGTAAACCAGCAGAGATACGCTAAAGTAATGTACTAGACAATTGTAGATCTATAAAAGTACTACAAAAAGTCGGCGATAGTATGTCTCTATCTCTCACGGTTAACTCAGAATAACTACCTTTATGCTTAAAATTTTCGGAATTTCGGGAAAATTTTCGTAAATCACTGAATTTCACGCGGGCGAAGCCGTTGTTATCTACTATAATATATTTTTATATTCTCGTAGCAAAACGTGACACATTTTGGTTTATCATAAATAATAAGCCTTAGGCCTTTAATACTCCAGATCAAGATAATAGTCAATTATAAAAATCGGTATACAGAAGATAAAGCGTGCCCGTCTGTCCGTTGGATCCAGGAGCTGTGGTTTGTGGCTAGAGAAGTTAATGTTGCCCGCAGCGCCACGCCCACCATACACTTAAATAGTTTTAATGCTCTCAGAATCGTATGTGCATTATACACTTTACTTTCTTGCTTACCTTGTTGATATTCTTATAAAACCAAGTTATTAATAAGCAAAAATAAAGTCAAAGTTAGGTCTTTAAAATGAACTTAAAGTATCATGCTGTTGCAATATTGCTGGATGCAAAGAAGGGAGGAGTACCTTCTTGCAGATCAGGCTTGGACCTCAGATCGACCACGCTGTTCCCATTGGATTCTCAAATTTTGCATATGCAGTAATAACGTGTTACTCTTATAACGTGTTTCCGTATTGCACGACTTCAGTCTCTCATATAAAACCTTGTTTTTTCCCATATAACGCAGTGATTTCCCATGTTCCACGTACATTAAAATTAAGTTAAATTATTTTATTAAATTTTGGTGTCTTGTTTTTGAATCGTAAGAACATTGGTTGTGCATATATATTGAAGGTGTAGAAATGTTGTGTCTATAAAATTTATTCTAAATAAAATATTTATTTCTCAGACATGTTTTAATAAAACGTTCATATTTCGTTCATAACATAGTTTTACCTTAATATTAGATTAAAACTCCCTTTAACGAGCGTCATACGAGCGCGGTATACGAGAATACTCTACTACGCGTTTTCCTATAACGCAGAACCAATCTATCGCGTTATAGGGGGATAACTGTAATTTTAAAATTTTATGTCTATATATATGTCTATCTATATATTTTCGTATATTAAGTACATCAAAAAGCGCATGATCATTTTAAAATATAATAGTTTTAATTAATTAGAGGCTAGTTTTTTATACTCACCTTGGATTGGGAAACTTTTCTAAGGCACTACGGCTTTTGTAATAATCCATACTAACATAATTGCGAAAGCCTGTCGTTCTGTTTGTTTGTTATGCTTTCACAGCTAATCTGCTTTACCAATATTGATTAAATTATGTACAATTAAAGTCTATACACCGGAGATAAAAAAAAACCTGTTTTTCTTGCGAGAAGTGGTAAATTACATTACATTGAATTTAATTATATAATTAATAAGTAACATAACGTACTAGTAACACGGTTTACGTATTTTTCTCATTGGAATAACAGATGACGCCGCTAGTAAATTTTGTAACTTTGCTAGTAACTTTGCTTCGCGCTATAGTAGTGCTAATGTAATTACATAAGAAGTCCCCATACAAATTGGTGGATCGACATCGCCTACCAATTCCTATTGTTCAAAGTGAATCCTACTGGAACGCTAAGCGAAAAAGTAAAAGGTGCATCTTCCGGTACATCCTTATTTGGAATGTGAAAAACCCTTTCGCGATACTCTCTGTATAAATGAAAATAAACTATCCTGTCACTTCTACGTATTCTTTCCCCGTTCGTAAGTCCGTCGCAGTCATCGCGTTACATAAGTAAATAATAATTTTTATTTGGGTGATAAAGTTTGCACGAACTGAGTGCCGGTTATCAATAGGTCAAAACAAATATGAACTTGTTGTCAAATCTGCTACTTTGTGGAGCATGCAAGATATATGGCGCGTGCGATGAAGCGGTTCCCTTACAACCGGCTAATTCGTGTCCGCCGCTACATCACAGTAGCACACGAATTGAAACCGCAGCTATTGCCTCGATTTCTGCAGCCCCATCGATCTATAGTTTCGTTATCAAATTTTCACACGGACCCTCGCACCAAGATTGACTTTATTTGTGTAAGTGCAACCGCAGAGATACGCATCGACGACTGTACCATCGGCCGACCAATCCAGCGTTTTACAATACAAAGCTGGATTACTCCTACTTTTTTTGAACAAAAAACTAACCATCTATGCCTATTGAGTATTGTATTGTAAAATAAAGGAAACACTCATCTTTACAACGTCCTTTGTTACGCAGCCGCTCGGTAGCCAATCATGGCACCCGAGATTATTGATCATCGAAATTGATCAATCAAATCGAAAATACTGTACCGGAAATGAGGTGCGATGTAATATTATGCTGAATTGAAAGTTTTCGAAAATAACTTTATTCTAATATATTCTATTTGGGGTGTTAAGTGAAATAGCTTCTCGAAATTAGATAAACACTTTGTTCCAAATTTTTTTTAGACTTAGGTTTTGATTATCTATACATGATTCTCTGTATTGTATATGAATTATGTTCTTTTGTATTTCCGCGAAGCAGAAAATAATATACTTACCACTTCAAATAAAGGTATAACATTAAAAAGTATAAATTAAAAATACATTCATAATGTATTAATTGGATTTGGATATTTTGCGCTATAATGCTTGAAAATTATCTTGAGAAGTGAAATAAAGTGTGAAGTACTGTTTATTATTTAATGAAATTCAAGAGATATTAATAATCAATCAATATTTCAAGATCTTGTGCACTTCTGAATTGATATTATTTTATGGATAAATTTATCATGTGGGAAGTCCATTCAAATCATAAATTTTCTTATTCCTCCAAATCGAATTGGCTATTGGAGCGAAATCGAGCAAAAAAACATCTAAAATTACCAACGTTTATAATATTGAAGTAAATAATAGTTTCCTTAATTTATTTTGACTTTCTTTTACTCGACACTGTCTTCGAAACTCTATAATTTTACATACATTCAGTCGTTCTAAGTTTTTTTGGGTTTGATAAGTGGTTAGGGTTTTTACTTTCGTCGAGAAAAAAGCACAAGATGCAAATTCAAAATATTCTTTATATAAGTTAACTTGTAAACAAGTGCTTAGGAATCGTCAACTCTACTGCTTGTTCGGAATACTGACCTACCGAGAAGAGTCATTAAGAAACTTAGCGGAGCTCTTATAAAAAAAAGATTCATGTGTTATTAATATCTCTATCAGTATCATTGTATTCTAGCTGGTGCTGCAAGCTTATGACGGTTTTTGACAATTATGTATATTCCTAAAAATATACTAATGACTGAAGCTAATGGAAGAACACCAGTTTTCTTAAGCGAAGCGTACTACTATTTTTTTTCCTATTAACAATTTTTTATGAAATATTTTGAATTTTTTAATGACTCAGCTTCCAATAGCTAATGTTGATGAGAATAGAGAAGATAATAACGATAAGAGAAAACAGAAAAATAAAGCTTAAATATAAATAAACAAAGAAATTCTTTATTGTATAACCATTTAAATGACACACATCAATGTAGTCTTGACTTCTGAACTAGCGCTAGCCGTGAGATAGAAGTCAATTTATACTTCAATAAAAGTCAAAACCTAAAAGAATAGAAATCTAATAAGAAGGTTTGTTACAGAATGTAAATGAACTGAAGTGTGAATGTATGTAGATCTGAAATACATGTGTGTGCATAGGTGCTTGTGAGTGTATGCGGAGTCGTCTCTCTATTTACATATGGTTATGTAGTGTTCACTTTATTGTATTAATATAGACTAATGTTGTATGAATATAGCGCAGACTCAATCACGCACTAACAAAAAATAATATGTCACTAGACGTCCACTCGCATCAAAGGCTCTCGTGTCACTAACGCGTGTGCGTTTGAGCCAGTGTAATGTTTCTTTGTACGTAAGTGTAAGTGTGAGTTAGTGTGAGTATATTCATGTATGTGTCTTGTATATAAATACACAAGGTAAGATACACACATCTCAAGCCGCATAAAAATACAGGTTATATTACCGTGACTAACAATTTTTCTACATCATCATAGTTTAGATTGTTTTTATTTTATAACAGGTATAAAATTCCTATTCACATCTAACCGTTTTTAGTTCTGTACGCGATGTTACGCTGCCATAATGACATTGTGTCGGCGTCGTTTTTTCTCTCTAGATCGCATTTGAAGTTATTGTTATTATTTTCTCTCGTTGGCTATCCGGAGGGCATTGACCTTGTCTATGTTCAGCATGAGATTATTCAAAAGATTAGATTTTAAAACTATTTACAGTTTTTAATCTAACTTGTTTTACAAACTATTTTAAGCTAATTACGTTAAATAATTTGTCAACGACGTATTAGAGCATCTTTGAATACACTATATGCAGAGTCGGCTATTGGCATTTCAGTGTTTAGACATAACCGAAGAACTCTTTTATTATAAATTAAGCGAATAAGTTCCTTCAATAATGCAATATGTATTTTATTCCTTGTTTCCAAAAGAAAAGCGGTTTCTTTATAAAATTAAAATTTTCAAATTCAAAATATTCTTTATTTAAGTAAACTTTGTAAACAGGTAATTTGAATCGTCAACTGTACTAATGGTTCGGAAAGCCATACCTACCGAGAAAAGCCAGCAAGACTCGGCGGTTTGCACTTTTCAGAATATAATTCTTATAACTAGTTACATTTAGTCATCACTATTTTGTACAGGGTTGAAGAGTAGCTATATCCACGAGTTCTTTATAATCCTCAACAGTAGGCTTTCTGTATCTGCTGAAACCTAAACTTCCTACCTACATGTTACCCCAGTACATAAGCTTTAATTGTGCTGTAATTTAGGTCATTTCATCAATATTGGTCCAGCGGATTAGCCGTGAAAGTATTACAGATAAACAAAAATACAGATATTGGTATGGATATGTCAATATTTACAGCAGACCTACTATGAACTCTTATTGCGACTCAATTGAAGACGCAAACTAAATTGTTTTGCTTTATCATACGATGACGTCTTAAAGACGTCATGGTAAGAATGATTGTTCGGAATGCGTCATAAAAACATTTGAGTAAAAGAGACAGAGTTTATATAGTTCATATAACATTTTCCTTTTCAAACAATGCGACCCCAATGTAATCCACACTTCATGGTACGAAAGATAGCTGTTGAGTTTAGGTACTGACTTTGAATTGAATCTTTTTCTAAAAGTTCATGGTAGGCCTACAGGTCACGTTAAAGACCTAATAACAATTTTCGATTAGTTGTAGGCACATAATTGGATCGCCAAACAATCATAACAGAATTCACCTTCCAATAGCAATGATTGAACTAATATTACCATTGTTTGTCTGGTCATATTCCCGATCGCAGTGCAAGGTGTTCCATCAGCCTGTAATTGGCCCGTTCCGATGGCTCCTCCACGCCTCGCCATCGGAATATAATATACACGTAGTGATCGAATTGCCCTGACTACTGTTTTGAATGGTAATAATAATTTTGTTGTTTTTCCGTTTTATCGTCGCTCAATGAGGTTAGAATATTATAAAAAAAACATTAGTAATACTCGATGACATAATTCTTTAACCTTAGAAATAACGTTATAACGTTTGTAGAGTTACCAAAAATGCACGCCAAAGTATGTTACTTAATGAGTTTCTTTGTAAATCTTCAACTTCTAATAAGATCTCGGAAAAATGCTTCTACAAAGACGGAAACTAAAATTTAATTTAATTTATTTTAAGCTTTGTATTATAATTTTGTAAATTAAGAATTTTTAAAGAGTTTCTGTTTTTTGTAACAGAATAAATAAAATAAAATGTAACTTTTAATACAGAATCGTAGAAAAATCAAGAAACGATTTACGTAAGTTAATTTTAAAGGCGCAAAGTAAGGACAACAAATTTACGATGGTCTCTAATTAGTATATATAACAAACTTTGATTGATCGTTTTTAGAGATGTGTATTTATCAAAAGTATCAAAAAATTTAAAGTAATCAAGTTTTATAAGGAAAAGTTAGAGATAAAAGTGTCGCGTTCTACTCATCAGTCTTCATTAGTCATCATGTGAACTATCAATTTAACCAAATATCCGTAATACAATATTATTATATCGATGAAATTTCATATTTCCAACGCAAAAGGTAATTAAGTCATAAAGACTGGCCCATTAGCGCATAGGGTAGTGACTTTGCCTTTAGCTCCACGGGTCGCGGGTTCTATTCCCACCGAGGGCCAACATTTTCTATAAACAATTTATTGGTTTTCGAGCCTGGGTGTATGTTTGTATTTAAGTATAATTTTAAAATTATACGTGTAGTATATCTATCAGTTATTAAAACGATATATTTATATAAAATAAATGTGATAAAATGTGATTCCAACGTTAATATGGGCCGTGATGTCAAAAAATATTCTTGAACAAATTGTCTAATCAAAGAACAACAGTTGACATGAGCCGAGGATGATAATAATGTGCGTAATGGGCGTCATTAGGTGCGCGCGCGCAATCGCCGCGTGCTGATGAAAGCTGCTGTTGGGATTGCCTTGTAAACGCTACATTACAGACATATAAACATTTAGACACAGACATTTGGTTTAATATTTCTAATGACAAACTACATATCGTTTTACATAGTTAAAATCAGGTATTTCGACCTACATAAGTACACACTCTCAAGACACATTAGTACCTAGAGTATACTTAGTAATGATAATTGGAAAACCACAATAACTTTCTTACGTACTTAGTGTCATTATCACGTCCTTATATAATATTAACTACGATATACGACTAGACTATTCTGACTATTTTTAAGCAAGATTTTTTATTACCCTTTCCTATACTAACCATCGCTCTTACAGTGTCCTAACTACATAGTAGTCTATATTGAAATTTAATTTACCTTGAAACAAGCGATAATAGAAAGTCGAGGTACATTTAAATAATTAATTTAGTAAATCTAAATGATAATGATGATCGAAAATTGATTTCCCGCGTGAACCAATCGTGGTCACGACGAGATTGGAATCTGGTGGTACTACAAGTTAAAATGTTAGGAACAAATTCAATTTGAGTTGAATTGAGATATGAGCTGTTGCTACTCTTTCGGTGCATCACGAAAAGAATGTACTGCTGGGCATAGGCCTCATCTCTCCCTTTTTTGAGAGAAGGGTTGGAGCTCAGACCTACCACGCAGCTCCAATGCGGATTGGTAGGCTACACATATCCCTAGAATTCTCAAGAGATATGCAGGTTTCCTCACGATGTTTTCCTTAACCGAAAAGCGTGTGATAATTACAATTATCAATTAGACACATAAGTTTTAATAGAAAAACACATTGGTGCCTGCCCGGAGTCTGAACCTATGATCGTCTCTATAGAGTCACGCGGTTTCACTGCTAAGCTATCAGCTTAGTTTATAAGAATATACATAAGACGTCAATTATTGATTTCGATACATAAAACAATTACCGTTGTAACCGTCCGAAATTGAAAAATTTATATTTATGAATCACTATGTTCCTCTATGGTCGTTTAAAAATACAATATAGAATGTATATGAGTATATTATTTTAGGGATTGTGTTTGTACTACTATTGGAGTTCTTTAGATTTTGAAAAACATATCTAATAGATTCTTAGTACTCTCAGAGCTCGTCGCTCGGCAAATAAGCCAGTCAGTTAAGGCTGTGATTTCGAGCGCAATAAACGCTGAAGTTAATACATTTAGTGGGTCGGGACACTCGCAGTTATTTAAAATGTAATTACCTCAGAAATTAGTTATTCCAGCTATGCTCAAGTCTAGGCTAACTTTGAAAAATTAGATACCGAATACTGTTGTTATAACGCGGTAGAATCAATTTAGTAAACAAGTGAAACTTGTTGTTCACTATTCTTTAGAAATATTTCCATAGTTAAATAGTTCCATAGTCAAAGGAAGTAAAATCAATTTTGAGTCATAGATTGTTAAAAGATTTATACTTTGTTATCCCTGTGAATGCTTTGTCTAAGGTCAATCAATTATAAATAGAACGTGTCATGTAACGTAATACTAAGGATATCCTTCAAGATTTGTTCACAAGGGAAATCTTTTATGATATCGGGTGGCATTTACATTTAGACTAATTAAATTAATTATTTAATTCTACCACTGTCTATGAACTTTTGTGTCAAGGTTAAATAAATGTCAATATAGTCTACTATTAAAGTCCGGCTCTTCGTAAGATCTTTGGCAATGGATGATTTAATTATTCATGAATTAAAAAACAAAGACAAGACGTTTAGGATACAATAATGGTTATATATACGTAAGAAAGTTTGTGGCAAATTTTTGATTTCAATTAGGATTACAAGTCTATGGACCTAAACAAGACCTAAAAAAAAAGCACTTCTTTCGTGCTTGCTTCAACCCACTGGTGTAGATTTATATTGGTCTTTCAAACAAAATGTTAGCTGAAAATGCAAATTTAAAACCATTTTGAAGTGAACAATCTTGTTATATAATAAGCTTTTAAGCGCAACTTCGTTCGCGTGTACTGCAGTCTTATTATTTGAGTAAACCGTAACAGATACTAATTATGCTTATAGTGGGTTAATCTTAAAAGCTAGATATACCCTGTGCCGGACTTTTATTGAGAACTTTTAGAGGGAACAATTTTGTAATAAATTATTTTATTACAAATAAATGGTTTCGCTCCTCTCCTATTCATCTTAGCGTGATCTCAAACGCAAATAATTTTTCAAATCAGTTCAGTAGTTCCTGAGATTAGCGCGTTCAAACAATCAATAAAAATAAACAAATAAACAAACAAAATCTTCTACTTTATATATTAGTATAGATTAGTATAATTTTAGTCTAGGCGAGTAAATTTTTTCGCTTTACCTTTACGATAGAATGAGACTGTTGGTAATATGTGTCATTTATAGTTTTGATGTTTTTTTTACAAATCTTAATTATCTTAAAGGGATTATTAAAGAAATTAATTCCGAAAAATGACAAGCACTGAAATCAGTTCGTCATATTATAACTCGCCAAATTTTAAGGAGAGCGTGCTAAGTCTCTTGCGATGTTAAACTTGATGTCTTTCATCACTTTTATTGCTTAGAAATGCCGTTTGTCTACCCGCTGCTTGTCTATAAGAGAGTAAGTAGCTTACGATTCTTGTGTCTAAGCCCCATAATGATAGGCATCAGTAACTTGAATTCATTTACCAGTCTTACTGGATAATGTCATTTGCAGTACTTGGACATATACAGGTCCGAGTATAATGGACAAGAGAGTGTTAATTTACAAGAGTCCTACGACTCTTATGTTGAATCCCCATGGGACCTTGCTGTATCATCGCCCCCAGCATATTGTCTGCATTGACCAGTGGTACTGAAATGCTAGATATGGTTAAATTGGTTATTTGGAAGTTCCATTCTGAATAATTTGTGCTCCATAGCCCATTCGGCAAAAATGTCAAGCACTCGATTGATTATTAAGTCAATCGCTAGTTATCGGAGAACCCTATTTATAATATTATTTGCAATACTTGGACATATGCAAGTCCAAGTATAATGGACGAGAGAGTCATAATTTACAAGAGTCCTACGACTCTTATGTTGAGTCCTCATGGGATCGTGCTGTGATCATCCCAGTATTGTCTGCATTGACCAGTGGTACTGAAATGCTAGATATCGTTAAATTGGTTATGTGGAAGTTCCATTCTCAATAATTTGTGCTCCATAGCCCATTCGGCAAAAATGTCGAGCACTCGATTGATAATTAAGTCAATCTGTAGTTATCAGAGAACCCCATTTATGTCATTTGCAATACTTGGACATATGAAAGTCCAAGTATAATGGACGAGAGAGTAATAATTTAAAAGAGTCCTGAGACTTTTATGTTGAGTCCTTATGGGATCGTCTTGTATCATCCTAGTATATCGTCTGCATTTACCAGTGGTACCGAAATGCCAGATTTAATTAAATTAGTTATGAGGAAGTTACATTCTAAATAATTTCTGCTCCATAACCCATTCGGCAAAAGTGTCGAGCATTATCATTTCTTCATTTGTATTGATAGATCCCATGAATAATGTCATTTGAAAGCTTGGATATAATAAAGGTCCAAATGAAAACCAAAGAGAGAGTTTAAGATAATGGATGAGACTAGGAGCTAGAATTTACAGAATTTACAGGAAGAATTTAAATTGTAGATGCCACGTATGGCTCTTTTTTGTAATACGAAAATTTTTTCACTATCCGCGCATTTACCCCACAGCAATATTCTATAAGACATAATGCTATGGAAGTAAGCAAAATAAACAAGTTTCGCTGTTTCGACATCTGTAAATTGTCTTATCTTTCGAACAGCGTAGGCTGCTGAACTTAGTTTCCCTGCAAGAGTTTTTATGTGTGTGCTCCATTGGAGTTTTGAATCCAAGGTCACTCCCAAGAATACAGTTGTATTTTCTGTTTTCAGTGGTACATTATTTATGGAGAGCCTATTTGCTGTTTTTGCAACATTAGGTAATGCAAATTCAATACAATTTGTTTTCTTTGAGTTTAGTACCAAATTATTTACCCTGAACCAATGGGCTACTTGCGATAAACCACTGTTTACTTCGTCAATATTATGGTCATTTCTATTTACTTTAAAAATTAAAGATATATCATCCCCAAACAGTACAATATCGCAAATATTATGAATGAAATATGGTAAGTCATTTATATAAACTAAAAACAGAAAGGGACCAAGGATTGATCCTTGAGGCACACCCATAACTAAGGCCGTTCCGGATGACTGCACCTCATTAATGCACACTCTTTGAATCCAGCTGTGAAGATAAGACGCAACGAGATGAAGTGCACTGTCTTTAATACCATAATAGCCAAGCTTCAACAATAAAGTCTCGTGCTGAACGCAATCAAATGCTTTGGACAAGTCACAAAATACCCCTATGGCATTTTGTGAGTCCTCCCACGCATCGAAGATATGCTTCAACAACTTAACTCCCGCATCCGTTGTAGACCGACCCTTAGTAAACCCATACTGCTCAGGATGAAATGTCACATTCTTTTTGATTAACATCAGTAACTTGAATACATTCAATTGTCGTAGTGGAGTTTCCATTATCATTTTTCTGTGCTCCATAGCCCATTCGGCACTAATGTCGAGCATTTAATGGATAACCAACTTCAACTCTTCAGTTGTATCGATGAACCCTATACATTTGCTAGACTTGGACTTATAAAAAACCCAAATGCAAACTGAAGGTAGTGTTTAAGATAATATATTGGATAGCTCTAATAAACAACTGCTGAAAATCTCTATGTTGAGTTCTCGCAAGATTTTTAGTGTATTTTTTAGTCTCTATATACATAAGTTAAAATTGATTTAATGTAATCCTACAAAGGATTTTTTTAAATCATCCCCAGTATGTCTGCCTTTATCAGTGATTCCTTAATACAATATATATTTAAGGATTATAATTATTAAAGAGATGGAGAAGTTCCATTCTTATAAATTTGTGCTCCATAGCCCATTCGGCAAAAATGTCAAGCATTCAATAGATTATCGACTTCATCTCTTTAGTTGTATCAATGAACCCCAACAATAATGTCATTTGCAATATTTAGACATTTACAGTTCCAATATGGAAACTACAGAGTATTAGATAAACTTCATAAATACTAAGTATTTTGGGACATATATTCTATAGACATATATATTATAGGTCTATTAGTAGACTATTTTATAGTTCTCTTGAACTTGGCCCCCCGGCCAAGTTGTAAATGTATGATATGATATGGATATTTTAAGATATTAGTCCTATCAGATATATAGGTGTGAGCAAAAATGACGCAGGCATTCATGAAACAGTCCTTGGACTGATATTTAAGTAAGGCTTTGAATAATATGTTGGCCTTTCATTGCCGGTAGTGGAAATCGGTCACGGGTTCACCAGATGTTTTACAATTCAGGTCGAGAGGGCTCGACCTATGGTCGACCAACTTCATTAGTGATTAATTAACTTGCTAACATGACACCAATGTTATTAGGTCGTGTCAATGTTAATGAGATAGAATTTAATGGCGTGATACTCTACGAAGATCTTGTAATACAGTTTTTTATGCTACGTAGTGAAAATGACGACAGGACTAAAAGTTTGACCTCGACTTTTAATGATTGATATCTTAGCTTAGTTAATATTGCTACAATAAAGACATAGTTAGTTTCAAGGCCGGAATCAACTAACGACCACAAAAGTTAATATGAACTACGAAATTTTCTAAAGTACCCAGGACGAATTTCCATACTTTATGCCATTTTAAAAATATTTTCCCCATCATTATACACTAGAAAGGTAATTTGAATTTATAAAAAAATACATCTATACCTATTCAAATTACCCCATTAAAATGGGTTAATAAAAATATCACAAGCAAACAGATAATTTAAAAATGCAAAGGTGAACTTACCCTCAGTCGGCAGGTTAGCGTTAGTTTTGTACTCTCGTTCTTCATGCGAAAGAGAGCGTAGACTTCTTGATGACGACTTGTAGTCCATCTCTCTTAACGCCATAGAAGAGCTCGGTATGAAAGATCGCTGGAAGCCAATCGCTCGGATTTGGTGGGGTGAGGCATTTGTACCTAAAAATATGTGACATAAATGAGTAAAAGAGTATTTAAAGCAAATAAGATTTAATATTTTGATGTAAAAGCAAAAGTCAATGTTTTCTCATATTTGATAAAAGAAATATGTAGCCACCGATT
Organism: Morpho deidamia; assembly: GCA_947086505.1. Classification (NCBI taxonomy): domain Eukaryota; kingdom Metazoa; phylum Arthropoda; class Insecta; order Lepidoptera; family Nymphalidae; genus Morpho; species Morpho deidamia. The sequence goes on along the minus strand of CAMTZC010000026.1, from coordinate 11,251,477 downwards.
AGACCTATTGGAGAATTGGTCGTTTAACGATTGAATCCCGTGGAAGTATTTTTTGAGACGGTTCGTTATCTCACTAGGTGGTCTATCAACAGTTAAACGTTTTTCTAATATCAAATCACCATTTGAAAGTTCTGAACTTTAAAATCTATTTGTTGTTCGACCTGGGTCCATCGGCCATCTATATAGGATAGGTAAGATTAAGTCAAGTAGATACTACGGGCATAATTGTATTTATTTCTCACGGAGCTTTCTTGTATGGCCTATATATTTTTAATCTATTCAATTAAAATATTTGTTCTTTATAAGATGAACCTTCTTCCTCAATCTATATTTCTTAAATACTTGAGAAATTTCTATGTAATTAATGATTGCGATACTAGCGGAACCACAGAATAAAACAATTTAAATTAGAAGGCTAATAATTGTTGATCGATTTTCTTTGTTATGTATTTAATAGAACTAATTTATGAATAATTCGATAATATATTTTCTTTCAAAAATAAAATAAGAAAAATATTGTATTAAACATTACATTAAATAGTTAAGCTCTTAACTTACTAACATTTGTGTAATATTTTTAGTGGAAACTTTATTGATGTATGATATATTTATATTTAAATATTTATTTAGTATTAGAACCATTGTTTGTTTCCCAAATAAAATAAAATAAAAATAAAAATAAAATAAAAAATAAAGTTGGACAAACACTGGATGATGTTATTATACATATAAGCATGAAATACCATTGTCTTTAACTATAATGCGGCACTTGTCATCACTACTTATTCGTAGAACCGAAACATTTTTAACTTCTGAGACAAAAACATCCAAATTTCATTTCCTGAGTTTATAATAAATAGCCATGTGTCAGTCACCTTATTAACGACAAAAGGTTTTTTTAGAAACAAAAATGACAGGTTGCGTGCCAAAATCGCTAGCGCCTCTATTCGAAAAGGCACCGACGCAATTATATCGTACCCATAGTTAAAAAAAGTGCACATTATTAGTTTATGAGTTTATACAATGCTATACGAAATATACCGCAATTATGTTGTGAAATCGAAGCAAACAAATGCAGGGAGTTAATTATTTAGTAAACTTAGTGATGTCGCCAATCATAATCGATATTATCGTCTATACTATTTTTTTCATCTTTATAAATAAAAAAAATACCTTTATGACCCCAATAAAAAGAGTCACATATTTGTTTTAATGTTTGAAAAACTTAACTTAATTGATTTCAATTCATGAAAATATTTTTTAATAGTCAAACCACCATTACTTATGTCGTTTCAGTAACAATTTAAGTCTAGATATCGTATTTTTTATGTAAATTCAGTTTTTGTAATGTAATAAGATGTGAACTTCTCAAAAAAATGTCTCTTCTGTAAATAAAATAAATTTTATATTAATATTACATTCAAAGCATGTCCAGTGATTTTTCAGAATTCTGAGCATTGAAGTTTTTATCCAGTTTGTTTATTTGCTCAACGGTTGGTTTAAAAAATCATAGTACTATCGGTATTCGATATGTGTAATAGACAAAAGCACATCACAACTAAAGAGGGTCACTGCGAAGCCGCTTACACTGGACCTACAAATTAAGTCTATTAACTCAAACTTTTAAGTCCCTTGTGCACGAGATCTTCCTTTCTTGTCCTGCAGAGTTTGGAGCTTATACGTTAAGTACCTCTTTTGTGCTCAACTCTTTGTTTTCGGATATCGAGATGAAAGTAGGATTTTCGTTTTGCTGTTTATTCAAGCGATGATTACTGCAAGGGTTGATCTTGTTTAGGTTTTATGATGAAACATATTCGGCATTAGGGTATTTTGCTTTTAGATTATTTCAATGACATCATTAATTTTTAGCGTGATTATTATCGAGTTTATGGATTTGTAATGAATTAATTTTGGGTGATTATCTTTTTTGAATTCATACACCGTTGACAGTGGTGTACGTAAAGATTGCGGTCGTGTGCTATTTGAATTTAAGAAATTCGGGGTTTGATTAACATTATTTTCTAATATTGCTTCTTGTTTTCTAGTATTTGTTCGGAATACCGCAGTCATAATGTTATAATTTAATCCTTTGCACGCCGAGCATTTCTTAACACGAAGTTTCAGCATCTCCGGGGCATTGAGACTTGTACGAGCATCTAGCTTCTCCCAAAGTATTTGCATTGTTAGGAATTACAGGTGATTTTAATTTTGGTTTAGATTTTAATTTTTTATTCCGGAGTGCAAAGGGTTCATTTTAAAACTAAATTTAAAAATTATGAAATGGTAAGTTTGATTTACATACGGAACTTAAAAAAACACATACCATTTGTTTACCCTTTATATTCTCTCCGATTTATAAAGTGAGGTTAAACAACATAAGTATCAGATGATTGTCGTGTTTATTATCGATCAGCAGGCCTACCATGAACTTTTATTGGGACTCAATTGAAGACGTAAACGACGACCGCGAACCGCTTTCTTTTCGTACCATGAAGTGCGAATTGCATTGGGGTCGTAATGTTTGAAAAGGATAACGTTATATGAACTATAGATAACTGTGTCTCTTTTACTCACATGCTCTTAGGACGAATTCCGAATGCTCATTCGGCACCGACCTAAAGTGTGCGTCTTTAAGATGTCATGGTATGAAAAAACAAAACAATTTCGTTTATGTCTTCAATTGAGTCGCAGTAAGAGTTCAATGGTAGGCCTGCAGGTATTTGGTTGTTAATTAGATTATTGGCGTTTTACGTTGCCAAGCTTATTGTTGAAAAAACCTTTGACTATCATTATCGGTAATCCAAATGCAAAAAAGGGATTGTGGAGGGAAATATATATGAAGATTTTAAGTAGTCTTTCGTCAGCACAAAGGTGATCCCGATGTCAGTAGCAGTTGCGTTGCGTGAGTGCAACTTATTATTGGTATAATTCTGCCATTGTTTGCCGCCGGGGCCGCCATCCCATATGGCGTAACGTGCTTTTCAACCGGCAGCCAATTTCGATAGGACTCTTAAAGCATTGGCCACATATGCGTGATTAACGCGAACGTAAACAGAGTAACTACTACTGAAAAAACTGCTTAACTTGCAGCAAGCGAATTTTAACAACATCTACGGCGTCATGTATACTTACATTCTTAAAAATTTTAGTTCATAAGAGATTATGTATTCAGCAGAAAGTAAGGTTCGGTATAGTTGAGAGAATTATAAACGTTAGCTTCCACTCTTTCTTCAGGCGATTAAGCATACTTTTACAAAGCCTTTCTTAAACCATTAAAAAGGATTGTATCTATGTATTAAATATGTAAGTTAAGTAAGTAAGTAAATATGTAGTACGCTTCAATTATTAAAGAAACCACCTCGCGAAATCCTCGGAAAATGTAGCTTAAGTTATGCTTTCGTAAATAAAACATACTAACTTTTAAATGATTTATAGAAGCAGGCGTTACTTTGCGGAATTCCATATTACAAGCAATACAACAGAACTAACTACTTTGCTATAATCCGCACGGGTTAAATGAATGCATGCAAAGCCAATGTGTATGAAGCAGGCAAAATCTACGCACCTTATACATGCAGGACCAGTCACCACATGCACCCCAAGGCGCAATTCACCAGCAACAACGCACACAAAAGCAGCACACACACCCACCACCACAATCTCGACGATCGTTTCGCCCCGAAACCGAAGCATCATCAGGAGGATAGGCTCCACGACAAAAATCGTACTGCGCCGCACTACCCATACAAGCAGTCTTAAATAGTTAACCCCCACCAATACCCTCCCCTCCGAACACATGTAGCAAAACGGAATTAGATACATTCACTTGCTCGTTAATTAAGTGACCATTGTTATTTTTTATTATCTCAAGGTGCTCTAACGTATTGAGACGGAGTCCCTTATCACAAGTGTGGAGAATATGAAATGAATGGTCATTAGGCACTTTATGACCGCTTTCTAGCAAATGTTTTGCAAAATTAGAATTTTGTGGTTTATTATTCCTAAACGCAGCCATATGTTCCCGGAATCGAACCGCAAAACTTCGGCCAGTCTGACCCACATATGTACCGTTGCACTCAGGACAATCTATTTTATAAACCCCAGATTTTTTACCCTTATCTAATGTATCTTTATTTTTACACAACAAACTACGAAGCGATTGGTTAGTTTTAAAAGAGAGTTTAGTACCCGATTTCGATTTAAATATATTTGCCACTCGATCTGTTAATTTTCCAAAGTAAGTCAGACTGGCTTTATAATTAGTTTTATTAAAAGATGGTACCGCATACAAAAGTTTAGCGACTTGAGACTTGTGTTTATTTTTAATTATGTTTTTAACCGTGTCTATAGTGTAACCATTAGAAAGTGCTATCTGGTAAATTATTTGTAACTCTTTTTCATAGCTGTTCCTTGAGAGAGGGACCGACAATAACCTATGGACATAGCTATGAAAGGCAGCAAGTTTATGTTGCCAAGGGTGGCAAGACGAAGCCGGTATGATCGCATCGGTGTAAGTTGGTTTGCGAAAGATCTCAAATGAATGTTTATTATTAACGCGAGTAATAATCAAGTCTAAAAAGTTCAGTGAGCTAATTTGTTCGCATTCTAATTTAAATGTTATTTTGGGATGTTTTTTATTCAAAGTATGGAAAAATTTATCAAGTTGTCCAGTAGTACCTGTCCAGCATATAATAATATCATCTACATATCTATAATAGTATAGAATATTTTTGTTATGAACAATATGTTGGTTTTCGAAATTATCCATGAAAATTTCAGCCATCAGTGGACTCAAAGGTGATCCCATTGCTAAACCATCCTTTTGATGAAAGAATTGGTTATTGAATCTAAAATAATTTTGTTCCATACATAGTTGAGTTAATTCTAACAATTCTAAGGTCTCGCCAGGATGTGAACATTTTTTCTCGAGTAAATTGCTTAAAATGTTCAATGATTCCTTATATGGCACATTCGTGAATAGACTATCAACGTCTAATGAGACTAATTTACATTGAGGTGGTAAATTTATATCTTTAATCTTGTTAATAAGCTGAAGGCTGTTTTTTAAAGCATATGATGGTCGAAAGGACGTTTTCATAGGTATAATTTTATTTAAATGTTTGGCTAATTTATATGCTGGGGCACCAATGTAAGAGACAACAGGACGAATTGGAATATTATTTTTATGGATCTTTGGCAAACCATATAACATTGGAGCGCGAGGATTCATCTCAGTGACCTTCAATTTCGATGTATTTGTGGGAAGTATATATTGACAATTGTTAATCAATTGTTTAAATGCACATGAAAACTTTTTCGTGGGATCTGTAGGTAACTTAACAAAATCATCACCTTGGATAACATTGTTAACTTTTTCGAGATATATATCCCGTTTTAAAATAACAACTGTGTTCCCTTTATCAGCTTTTGAAACTACAAGGCTATTTGCGGATATAGTTTTTTGTAATGTCTTAATAGTTTTAATTTCCGGATTAAGTGAGCGAAAAATTGGAGTGGTTTTAATTTCATGCGCAACTAAATTTCTGATGATGTTATCCTCTTTATTAGCGATAACGGCCAACTCAGCATCGACAGCTAATGTCTCTAATGTTTTTTTACTGGTGTTTTGGGGAATACTATATTTTAAACCTTTTTCCAAGAGTTTTATTTCACTGTTAGACAAAGGAACATCTGTAAGGTTCTTAACACGTGGGTAAAACGAGTGTGAGTTTTCCTTATCCAAATAATTGGATATTTTATTATTATTTTTTGGGGTAAGACTGATTAAGTGTTTCAACTTATTTCGTTGTGACAAGTATTTTTTATGAACTTCTATAGAAGCAAGCTCCCTAGCCTTTATATCCAAAAGATCAAACTCTACGTTGTGTAATTTAAAGGAAAGTTCTGAATGAAGTATTTTGAGATGAAGTTTTAAGTTGTCCCTAACCGTGAACCAATGACGTGATTCTTCATTCAACCAAGTGATTTGGGCTTTTTTAACGGCAATTTCCGATGACCTACTGTGTGTGTTACATTTAACTTTAATATAACTGGGTATAACGCCTAGGTGTTTGCATTGTTGGTTGAACCAAACATTCTGGACAGCGACGCGGTGCAATTTTGTGAATTTAATGTAAAGTCTAGCCTGAACGGTCAAGCTCACCGTTTTTAAATGATTTATAGAAGCAGGCGTTACTTTGCGGAATTCCATATTACAAGCAATACAACAGAACTAACTACTTTGCTATAATCCGCACGGGTTAAGTGAATGCATGCAAAGCCAATGTGTATGAAGCAGGCAAAATCTACGCACCTTATACATGCAGGACCAGTCACCACATGCACCCCAAGGCGCAATTCACCAGCAACAACGCACACAAAAGCAGCACACACACCCACCACCACAATCTCGACGATCGTTTCGCCCCGAAACCGAAGCATCATCAGGAGGATAGTCTCATTAGACGTTGATAGTCTATTCACGAATGTGCCATATAAGGAATCATTGAACATTTTAAGCAATTTACTCGAGAAAAAATGTTCACATCCTGGCGAGACCTTAGAATTGTTAGAATTAACTCAACTATGTATGGAACAAAATTATTTTAGATTCAATAACCAATTCTTTCATCAAAAGGATGGTTTAGCAATGGGATCACCTTTGAGTCCACTGATGGCTGAAATTTTCATGGATAATTTCGAAAACCAACATATTGTTCATAACAAAAATATTCTATACTATTATAGATATGTAGATGATATTATTATATGCTGGACAGGTACTACTGGACAACTTGATAAATTTTTCCATACTTTGAATAAAAAACATCCCAAAATAACATTTAAATTAGAATGCGAACAAATTAGCTCACTGAACTTTTTAGACTTGATTATTACTCGCGTTAATAATAAACATTCATTTGAGATCTTTCGCAAACCAACTTACACCGATGCGATCATACCGGCTTCGTCTTGCCACCCTTGGCAACATAAACTTGCTGCCTTTCATAGCTATGTCCATAGGTTATTGTCGGTCCCTCTCTCAAGGAACAGCTATGAAAAAGAGTTACAAATAATTTACCAGATAGCACTTTCTAATGGTTACACTATAGACACGGTTAAAAACATAATTAAAAATAAACACAAGTCTCAAGTCGCTAAACTTTTGTATGCGGTACCATCTTTTAATAAAACTAATTATAAAGCCAGTCTGACTTACTTTGGAAAATTAACAGATCGAGTGGCAAATATATTTAAATCGAAATCGGGTACTAAACTCTCTTTTAAAACTAACCAATCGCTTCGTAGTTTGTTGTGTAAAAATAAAGATACATTAGATAAGGGTAAAAAATCTGGGGTTTATAAAATAGATTGTCCTGAGTGCAACGGTACATATGTGGGTCAGACTGGCCGAAGTTTTGCGGTTCGATTCCGGGAACATATGGCTGCGTTTAGGAATAATAAACCACAAAATTCTAATTTTGCAAAACATTTGCTAGAAAGCGGTCATAAAGTGCCTAATGACCATTCATTTCATATTCTCCACACTTGTGATAAGGGACTCCGTCTCAATACGTTAGAGCACCTTGAGATAATAAAAAATAACAATGGTCACTTAATTAACGAGCAAGTGAATGTATCTAATTCCGTTTTGCTACATGTGTTCGGAGGGGAGGGTATTGGTGGGGGTTAACTATTTAAGACTGCTTGTATGGGTAGTGCGGCGCAGTACGATTTTTGTCGTGGAGCCTATCCTCCTGATGATGCTTCGGTTTCGGGGCGAAACGATCGTCGAGATTGTGGTGGTGGGTGTGTGTGCTGCTTTTGTGTGCGTTGTTGCTGGTGAATTGCGCCTTGGGGTGCATGTGGTGACTGGTCCTGCATGTATAAGGTGCGTAGATTTTGCCTGCTTCATACACATTGGCTTTGCATGCATTCACTTAACCCGTGCGGATTATAGCAAAGTAGTTAGTTCTGTTGTATTGCTTATACTAACTTTATTTATTAAAACATTATTGAATGAGGTTTCACAATAAATCTTTGTTTGATAAGATGGTGGTTTACCGCAATTACAAAAAATCACGATGTGGTGATGGAACGCGCTTTAGAAGGTGCTAATTGATACAAAGTGTAATATGCCTGTTATATAGTATATTGCCGTTTTTTTTTAAATAATATCTGATTGATTATATTGATATTGATTTCAATTGTTTTGGATTGTGATTATTTTAAGCTAGGCTTTTTATTTATTAAAGAATCTTTAAAATATCATTATTTATAAATACTGTAAATTTTGTCGTCTATTTATTTTTGTGATATAACAGCTTGATATTTTTACTTTGACAATATTATATGATTGAAGACTCTATATCCCGTGCCTTTCAAATATTTCGTTATAGTTATTTATTTTCAAAATTCTTAAACTTAAGGTAGGTATATACCCGATAATGAATTGTTAATGAGTTGGAAGTCATATTTTTTAATACTAATTAATACATTAAGCGCACGCCGCATATGATTTGCGTAACGAGGGTGTGGATCACGCCTTAAAGTATTCTTTAGTCCTTACTTTCGCGTGACTTGAAGCGGAAGATATCATAACACTTATTAATGTTCTCTTATTAAACTTACTACACTGTATAGAAATACATCTTTTCAGTTAAGAAATAAATTAAAAAAAGATGTAACCAAATCGTCTTAAAACAATGAACTACATTGAAATCAACTAGGTACCTCTTCACCCGAAAAGTTACTAATTTCTGGAGTATAAAGAAGAAATTATAAAATCGAGCTTGCACTATTTTTTATAGAATCTTATTTTGGTCGTAATTTTTATTAATTTTAATACATCATCATAATTTTGACCTTAGTTCTGAACTCATTGGTATAAAGCGAGTTTTATTTATAAAATAACTCCATTGTTATTTATGTAATATATTTAATATTACATATACATATTAACATAAAAGATAATTACGAAGATAAGATACGGAATTAATAATGATGTATCAGTAAATAGCAATATCCTATTTTAAAAGCCTATGTAAAGTGTATATATGTTTGCGATAAAAGTATTATTTCGAGGATTTCACGGATTAATAATTTGATTGATGCATTTAATTGGCACTTTGTTTGTGATATTTGTTTTTAAAAGCACGCTGTACAGAACAGGTGCAAACGCGGTCAAGTCGAAACTTGCTATCAAATAATGCGTAGGCAGTTCCGTAAGCTGTTACGATAAGCACAACCGAAATAAAAACTAACGTAGTATGTTACAGATCGTCCTTCGGAACCGACCCGATGTATCGCCACACCAGGTCCCGTGGGAAGAAAATTGTTATCTGACAGATAGCGTGGCCGCAACCGTATAATATCATATACGAAAATATTGATAATAATAGAACCGGCCATAATATATTTAATTGTTTACGTCTCTCGTGCGGTTTTTGTTACAGGCTACGGGTAATAACAAAATTCCACCCCGGGCAATGACATGGCCAATCAATTTGTTTTATTTAGTTTAACATAAAATACGCATAATGATGTATCATCTATCAACAGGAATTTATTACGTTGGTAGGTTACTTTTGATGAATTTTACAGATCATAATTCAATGATAAATTCTTAGTTATTTCCGACATTACCAAGGTTTAGGTTTAGGCAATTCCCTTCATAAAAATTTGTTTACAAAATTTATATTTCTAATATAAGTTTTTTGAAACTTCCTAGATTTTTTGACAATTCAAAGTTGTCATTGAAATAGTTTTTTTAATGGTAAATACAAAGTTATAATAATTGAATAGATTATTATAGGTGCTTTTTTCACCATTTCTTCCGTAGTATTAAAATATTTGCACAATTCAGAAAACACTTATTAAAAATAACAGTACACAACTAGAACTAAATCAATCACTTAACCAATAATAATAATCAATAGCTATGTAATTATGGCACGACTCCAGCAACCTCTTTCTCTTTCCTTCAACCAATGGACGTCCTCTGCTGGACATAGATATCGTCACATGATCTTCACAACCTAAGGTCGACCAAACTAGGTTTTGAGTAATGGAATTTGGGACCTTTCTTGCATTTGCTACAGCAATACTCTACTAGATCTATTTGAATGTGCTCTTTTTTCTGCCTGATAGACTATGGGATATAGAAGTTTGAATGTACAATACAACACCCTTGAATGTACAATAAAATGGAAGAAAATCTCTTTATAAGATATGATAAAATCGTCATAGAGAAATATTTGTGACTTTGATGAGGTCGTCAAAAATACGGTCCAATATTCTGCCGCCTTAGGTTTAATTTTACTGAGCATGTTGCTAAATTCACTAATGGGATAGGTAGGATAATATTATAAGTCTAATATCATAAAGGTCGATCTTGTAGGTTTAAAAAGGTTTAAAGTTAAAGGTTATCATTGACCACTTCAAGAACTTACTAAAATAAAACAATGAGATAAAACAGATTTCTTTTCGCTTTTAATAAAACTAAAACTATGCTTAGTACACTTAATGCAGACGCAGAAAACAGATAATATTGGAATAGTTGTGTTGTACATCGTATTTGTTCATATTCATCATCATCATTTTCCTGCCCTTATGCCACTCTAAATGGGGTCGGCACAACATGTTACAACCATGTTATCACAAGATTTGGCTTCAAGATTTTACGACCGGCCGCCTGCCTGATGTCAACTTACCTTGGTCGCCTTTTACGACATCTCGGTAAGAAAGGAGGGTGGTCAATAGTTTAATAGAATACTATTCTGCCGGATACCACAAGGCGTCGTATTTGTTCATATTATATTACAAAATAAAATGGACTAAGGATAAGCTTCTTACTAGTTTTAGAGCGTGGCTCCCGAGGACCGTCGACCGTGACCTTAATAGCTTTCTGGTACGTCGCTACTTGTGGTGGGGATGTCGATATCGTGATGGTTAATGAAAAGCTCTTCCCTGGAACAAAGATTAATATTAAAACAAATATATCTTTAAAGCCCAGTTAATCGTCTTTGTGCAGTTTGGTTAAGTACCAACTGCATACATCCACAACAACCCAGAGAAACTGTTAGTTTCACCATAGCACGTTGTGTTCTAGAACTTTTGTAGTATTACTTCATATCCAACCGATGGTAATATACTGCTGAAAGACTTTGAAGGTGAATCCTTTAAAATATTCATATTTTTTTATTTAATCAGGTGGATTTCCACCCCACACGATCTTGTTCTGCTAGAATCCAGCGAACTTTAATAATGTGATCTATCGTGATCTGATTTTCAGGGACATACATGACCATAAGTCATAGTTTTTTGGACAGCTATATTTCCCCTAGGTTAATGTATAAGCTAACTCTGACTTTTCTTGGTTTTGTATATTGTGACACACTTTGGAATTGTCCTCGGCTTATGACTTGACTGACCCGTTGGCGCAATGGGTAGTGACTCTGCCTTTAGCTCCGTGGGTCGTGGGTTCGATTCCCATGGAAGGCCAACATTTTCTATAAACAATTTGTTGGTTCTTTGAGCCTTAGTCTATATTTGTATTTAAGTATGTATTTAAAATTATATATGTAGTATATTTACCAGTTGTCCGTAACACAAGTATTGTTACTTATTTTGGGGACGGACGACCGTGTGTGTAAGTGTCCCATATATTTATTATTATTATTTATTATAGTATTATCCTTACCCTTACTAAAAACACCCTAATTAAAGTATTAAATTTTTTTAAATGATGATTTCACATAAGAGAAACTGGATTTTAACAATAATATAGAGTTTAGCCCGCTTTTACAATATTGTTTTAAATGGTGCAATTAATAATTCAGTAATTCATCGTTATATTGAATTTTAATAATTCACGGAAACTTTATAGGAAATACGGACAAAGAGCATTAGTTATTAAAATAATTTAACGGTGGGATTTTTGTCGATTAATAATTCAGGGAAAAACATTGTATACACGAGTTTTCAGAATTAAACGTTCGTTATACGATCCATACTAATATTATAAATACAAAGTCTATATGTATGTTATTTCACGGCTAATCTGGTTGACCAATTTTGATGGAATTGGTAAAAAATTATAGCTTATACACGTGTAATATAGTATATGATAAAAAAATTAAAATTTTTCTTTTGAGATTAGGGACATAACACATATTCCATTATTGAGAGTACTAGTCTTAAGTTAGAGCGAACGAAGTTGCTACTACAACTAGTTAATAACTACAATGTAAAGTAGACACTGGGGCAACATACAAAATAAATAAATTCCCGTTTTTTATTCAAGAACAGAAAAAACACATATTGAGGATATTAAAACGCTTAAGTTGGCGCGAACGAATTTTCGGGTACCACTAGAAAATAATATCTATACGAGTCTGGAACAAATTATAAATAGGTTGATGTATGTTAAATATTGTTGAATGACACCCTCACGTGTGTTGCACATTCCAAACCATTGCTGGTCGATAGGGTTGCCAGTATACTTTAAATTTGTATATTTAATATAATTTAACTTTTTTTATATCATTAGATTATATTCGCAATTTGATGTGCGTACCGAAAAAATTTGCGGCCTCTATGATTCTCTGGACTTTCCACCTATGTTTAAATTAAAAATTGATCCATTGCTTCGTTCAGAAACATAATACATAAAAACATACTTTTCACGTGCATTGTATTAAGGACTACCAATGCCCCGCGGTTTCACCCGCGTCCATACAGAGCTCGTGGTAGTGGAAAGTCTACGAAATCGGACTATAGATTTATTTTGTAGATTATTTAATTATAAAAAATGGGTATCATTAGTATTCTTGGAATAAGACTTAACTCACCAAGTGCAGGCCCTGCTATAACGGTAGGTTAGGTTTGTTATGGCATTATTTGATTTCGATTTACATTCTTAAATTCGTAAAATCTTTTGATTGGGATGTCGGATTTTAATAATTTAAAAAGTATTTTACAGGTATTGAAACAGTTATTCATAAAATATCATTTAATGGGATAAGGATTAATACAGAGATATGAATAAAATGGTTTGATTATTGTCGGCACTTTTACCAACTTTTACAATGAAAAAAGTAGTTATATTGGCATAACTATAATAGTTAGACATATGGTATTGCGGACTTTTTTGTGGATATTGATACGTTCTATAATACTGTAGAACATTTTTTTGTTCTAACATCAATAGTTTCCGCAGCGCACGCGATGATAGATGTTTACGACTAAATTTTTACCAAGTTATTACAATTTTATTAGGGATCCCTATTTTTTTTGAAAATGACATATAGCCTATGTTGCTCGGTGAAAAAGCAGCTTTCCAATGATGAAAGAATTTTTGAAATCGGTCCAGTAGTTTTTGCGTGAAAACGTAACAAACATACATACAAACAAACATACAAATCTTTCCTCTTTATAATATTCGTATAGATAAAGATTTAATTTAAAATTTCAAAGTTACGATGTTAAGTTTACAAAAACTTTGTCCCACCGGAGTAACATATAGCATAATTTCCCTTCCCTTTTTTGGGACCATAGAATAAACCACATATTGCATTATAGAAGGTACTTAAACGTTAAATTGGCGCAAACAAGGTTACGGGTGTAGTAGTAGTGTTTAATTTTTTTCATTTTTTATTTTGTGTGCAATAAAGGGCATCTTATCAATCCCGTTATAAATTAGCCCTTACACGCAGTAATTGCTGTTTGCCCTTGGGAAACTATCAGGAACCTTAATATTGAGACATCTGTTAGAAACGGAAAACATAGATTCTCATCACTTAATAATTTGAACAGTGGTCGTCTATCGCTTAAATAAGACGAATATTAAGAAAGGAGTCAGATAGGTCTCTCAAGGTATCTGTTGTTGCTTGCTGCTGGAAAAACGCCTGTTTAACAGTGGAGGTCAAGCGGTTAAATGAGAAGAATATTCAAAAAAGACTATTTTATATTTGAATGTAGGGTTGGAGGATCTATCACAATACTTTAATGTGGATTAGGAGATAACATCCTATTTTATATCTCTTGTTCTCACGGCCTCAGCGTTCGGCTATCACAGTTCCCATTTTGAAGTACATAATGTAATTATTTTATGATTGACACCCTAATTTTTATTAGTCATGATGAACTATTGCAGATGAATAGGGCTGTCACTTGATTTATCGTATTCAATTATCTTACTAAAGTTAAAAAGGCCAAGTTGTCAATGTGGTATTACCACTTTGATGCTTGAACAGCTCTGTGTAAATAATACATATAGATCTAAACCTGGAGTAACACGTAGGATACTTGTATTTCAGTAAAATATGTTTTTCTTGGGAAAAGGAGAAATGGACCCAAAAAGAAGTCAATTTTCTCTTATTATAAAAAAGATGGTTCCTATTTATATTATCTATGCAACGCAAGTGGAGCATACTTAAAACGCGGTAATAAGCGTTAATTGCAAAGTCCCTGTTTGTGCAGTTTAATTGGAATTCAAACTATATATGTCAATCGGGTGAATGGGGCTAAAATTGTGCATAAAAGCCACATAATTTGTTGATCGTGTAATTATGTAAGATAAAGAAAAATATAATATATTCCATTTGAACTGTAAACATTTCTTTATAAATATATATACTTTTCTTATAAAATCGACATCCCTAACAACGAACGGTGGAAAATAGCGAGCTTTTTGGGCGCCCGATTTGCGGTCGGCAGTAATGAATGCACCGATAAATACGGAATAAAATTACAGTTAAAATGAGTGGATTAACATGTCTAATGCAGATAATTCGCGTGTACTGCACTCGATTTAGTATAAATGATTGATTCATCTCGACCGATTTTAGTACAGATTATGGTATCAAGTATTCCTTTTTGGAATTTTTGATTAGTTGATATGAAAATAAATTATGCTCGCAAATTATTCGACACAGTGGTAGTAAATTTATCGTAATACCTATATAATTTAAGGCTATCGACAGTCAATGTGTTTAAACAACCTGTAAATTATTAATTAAGAGGCCTAATGTTTCCGATGTTCCTCTATAGAGTAGAGACCTTAATAATCCTTCGCGCAAGGGAAAGACGAAGAATATATGCATGCGAACTGTGGTCCTGGAGGCGAATGCTCCGAATACCCTTGACGGCCAAACGCAGAAATGAATATATTCTCTCAACTCGACCTTAAAACCCAATTGTCCAGCACCTGTTTTCAACGCATACTCTCCTATTTTGGCCATATAATGCCTGGAGGACATGGTTACCTTGAAAAGCTGGTTAGTGTTGGCAACACAGAAGGCACAAGACCACGAAGCCGGTATCCAACACGATGGTCTGACCAAGTGAAAGGAGCCACCTCCGCATCCTAACTCTATGAGGCGGTGAGGGCTAGTTTAATTTGGTATAGATGGAGGCAGATCGTACGAAAGAAGAGCTCAGGTGATCACGATCCTCAGTAATGAGGGACCGATTGAGGAAGAAGAAAATTATTAATAAAGAAAAAGGATAGACACAGAAGAAAAGCGGTATTTAGGTAGTTAAGCAATTGATTTCGTTTTATTTGTTTGTCTAAGTTGTACGCAAAAAGTAAAGGGCAAGAGACGGGTAGTTTTTTTTAGAACATTCGAAAGTATGATTGCAAACAATTATTGACCGGCCCGTTGGCGCAGTTGGCAGTCACCCTTCTGCTACGCGGGTTGTGAGTTCGAGTCCCGCCGAGGGCCAACATTCTCTATAAACAATTTGTTAATTCTTCGAATCTAGGTGTATATAAGTATTTAAGTACGTAAGTTGTAAGTTGCGGTATATATATATATAGATGACTGGCCCGTTGGCGCGTTGGGTAGTGGCCCTACCTTCAGCTCCGCGGGTCGTGGGTTCGATTCCCACAATCAATTAAAAATTGTTGGTTTTCCGAACCTGGGTGTGTATTTGTATTTAAGTATGTATTTAAAATTATATAATTACCAGTTGTTCGTCACCCATAACACAAGTAATAAATTACTTACTTTAAGCAAGAAGGGCCGCGTATATACTTGCATATTTATTGTATAATATATTTATTTATTTAATCATTATTTAATCCCTCTCTTTATGAGCTAGAAATAAAAAATCAGAACATCAGTGTACGATAGTTCAATATCATTAAATAATCATTATATATACCGTGTGAAAAATAGTCAAACGATCGGTACCTACGTAGATTTGTAAAATTTCATCGCGGTTCCCACCGATAACGATATACCGTTTCCTGATATCAATGATATCCCAATTACTATGAGTGCGCGTTAAGAATAGTTAATTACAAAATAATTACTGACCTATTCATATATGTATATTTGAGTTCCCTTTATGTCAACATTTTAAATAAATAACGAATAAATAAATATATGGGACACTTACACACACGGTCGTCCATCCCCAAAGTAAGTAACTTATTACTTGTGTTATGGGTGACGGACAACTAGTAAATATACTACATATATAATTTTAAATACATACTTAAATACACACCCAGGCTCGAAGAACCAACAAATTGTTGATAGAAAATGTTGGTCCTCGGTGGGAATCAAACCTAGATAGGGTCACTATCCACTGCGCCAACGGGCCAGTCAATTTTTGTTTAGTTTTGGATATACTCTTGCGAATGGATTTTCCTGTAAGGTCCTCAACATGTAGAGAAACTATGGGTAATGTGTGTTTGAATGACCTCGCACCGGAAAATGCAGCATCGGAAGGACCCCCTTCGAGTTAGACTGACGATCTTAAAAAGGTTGCGGGGAGCCGCTGGATTCAAACGGCATAAGATATTGGAGATCTCGTTAAGAGATCTCTGCTCAGCAGTGGCTATCGCTTCATGAAGACGACTAAATTTTCGGGAGTGAAATTAATACAAGTGTAAAAAAGCGTTATTGTTTATTACTGTCACACATATCTATATCTATTGTTTTAAATGGGCCAAATTAAATTGCAACATAAGGTAAGCAAATACGTCAACGTAATTTATTTAGTCTCTATTCCTTTTGCATTTTCAAAGACAATTTAAAGTCGTATATAAGAAGTGTTGGATGCACTATCTTATCTCTGAAATAACGAGTAGTAACGATATTTTCCATAACAAGAACATGTAATCTTAAGACACTCAATATGAGATGATACAAGGTTGGATTTAAGCGTCATGAAACTATTTAATGATGCCCATGACTTTTTAAGAAAACCTTTACACAGCGGCGGTTTCCATAGACTAGGATTAGGGCAAAAAACGATGGGGTTCAATTAGAGATTTGTTAATTGAATAATAGCTGTGGCAACGACTTCGCCTGCGTGAAAATCTATGTTTCAAAAATATGTATTTCAATCAGTTTACTCTAAAGCGTAATGTACGCCTCAAGAATATCACTATCTTTTAGTAAAATCGTACAAAAGTCCGTTCAGAAAATATTGAGAAAATCGATTACATACAGACAGACAGCTTTTTATGGGAATAAAAATGTTCTTTCATTTGGCTATTATAATAAAAAATATAATAGCCAAATGAAAGAACATGGCACATATCTATATACGCTTATTTCTTTATATTTCGTCTTTGTAAGGGTATTGTAAATATACAATTTAGTTCATAGCGTGAGTATTATTGTGTATTATATCTTCCACTCGCCTGAGATCTCAATATCAGTGTCGCTTTCTCGTCACAAAGCAACATTATCGATGGCGACGGCACATTTCAATACAAAAACAAATCATCATAAAACATTGCCCGCTAAACTCCGAAGGCGTGTCGCGAAGATGTGAAATATTGCATTTAAAATCGCTATTAAACTTAATGCATTCCGTATGATCACTCATCAACGGTTTAGGAGCTAACACAATACGTGCGAAGCTATAAAGTATAACATTGTATCGGAACGGTCGTCTCCCGAAGGTGTTGAGAGAGACGCGTGAAATATTCAATTATTGTGCGCGCGCGCAGTTGGGACTGAGCGGGTAGGGAGGCATAGCGGCCATCTTGATTTACGATCGAGTGTAAATCCTGAGTGACATTTGTGAAGACGATTCGCTATGCTGGTTATATACTCTGCTATGACACGTTTTCAGGTGTCTATATTTTGCCAACGGGTATTTATTTATATACCATAAAAACTGTAAGAAATATATTCAATAAAAAAATTCAATAAAACAAAAGCCAACTTTCCCCTTTGACACAGATGTCTGCCAGTTAACCTACGAAGTGATTCAATGGGTGGTATATAACCGAATTCCAAATATGAGGGTATAAAACCGAATCCCAAATTTTTCTTTCCTAAAGTAATTCTTATACCTTACTCTGCAGAGCAAGGTTTAAAAATTGTACTTTTGCCATTACAGCAGTTTAAATTTACAATTAAAATGGAAGCTGATACAGAAAGTCTAATCTACTATTGACGATTACAATCATGATAAGAATGCGTGCATAAAGCTACATTTCGACCTTGTACAGGATAAATGTAAATACGAATTGTAATTAGAAAAGAGCAACCGCCGCGTGTATTTTTTTATATCATTTTAATTAGATTGACTAATGAGATCAATCGTGCTTCAATTTTTTTGTAAGACACCATATTATAAGCAAATCGAATTGACCATAAATCTAGAAAGCCTCATTTATAAGTCTGACAACTCGATTGCCTCTGTCAAATACGGAGTAAATGAACAAAAAGTGAAGAAACGTCGGTATATGATGATGACTTCTATACAAAATGATTCGGTCACAGTTCGGTCACGGCGTTTACTAGATGACCGCTTGCTCCTAATTATGTGTTCAGTTTGATGATAACATGACGTACTTTTTATAAATTGGCGTAATGTTCTATTTCTCCAGTTTGTATTTGCTTAAAATATATCACAGGGTTTGAATCGCTTAAAGACAAAGGAATATGTTTTTATCGAATTGATTCACTAATTTATAAAAGTATTATGAAAAACTGCCAAAATATAAAATCTGTATTAACCTTTACTAAATACTAAAAATTAACCACATAAATATGCAATTAACAACATAAAATATTCAATCAGAATTATCTTAAATCAAAGTCTAAATTATGTTGCATCTATAACTTTCCACTATCCGCAGGCACTGGCAATTTTTGAATGAAAGGAAAATATTAATTGTTTATACATACTAATGTGAATGTGTCTGTCTGTAACCAGTTGTGACCAATAATAATGTGTAATCGTGTGCCCAAACGAGTGTTAAATATAAGTGTGAATGCATATGTGACTAGACGGAGACTTAAAAAAAGATTTTTGGATTCTGTGAAGTATGACATATATATAAAAGAAAGATTTGACGAATGGTAGCAGAAAATGGAAGAGAAAACATATTGTGACGACCCCACTTAGAGATGACAATGTCTGTAACACTTTCACGGCTAGTCCGCTAAAGAAGTATAGATGAAATTCGTTATAGCTAAACCTTACATATTGAGCAACCATATAGAATAAGAAACTTCCTTCGGAAAAATAGTGTTTATAGTATAACTTAAATGGATTTGAACAATAAAATCGTCATTTACGAAGTCGTGGGTACCTCTAGTATACATATAAATCAATAATTATTATGAAACATTACATCATATCGATGTCCAGAACGTGTGCACGCCGCTGGTCGCCCGTCCACGCGTCGGGTCTAATCAACTCAAGTTTGCTATGTTGTGTCACAGCCAATGGCACTTACTACTGGTGTCGATTTACAGGTTCGATGTTAGAAAAAAACACACCCATATCAAGGTGGTTTGAATCTGCTTTTGCTTTTGTTTTAGTGCTGCAGTCTTTTGATTAACGTTGGTAACTTTTAGTTCTGAGCAAAATACGCGTGGCTCGTTTTAGAAAACATTAATATTTGTGTATTGAAACTCGACTCGTGTAAAAGACTGTGTAAATACTATTATTTTTTCGACTTTACATCTCGATAAAATTTATCTGCAAGTTGCTTTAGAGTACAGTCGAATTTTATGGAAAATTTTGGTGTATATTTAACAAGTTAGCCAGATACATATTGAATTTTTACAGACTTGACTGTTAGTACTTTGCTTTACTTTTGAATATAATCATAGAATTTATTTTGGAGTCTATCTTCTGATGATGTTCCAGCTATGGGGCTAAAAGATTGTTGACAATATGATAGTGATTGTGTGCAGAGCTAGTGTAGTGTGTTGGTCGTAGTGCTGGTTTATAGTCCATGTGATTTAGGAATCCTGCATGCATAAAGAACAAGAATATGTAGGGACAAAATGCTACGATTGCATTTTGGCGGCTGCGCCCGCCAGCTAAGTAAGTTAGCCAGTCGCAAATAAACACAGTTTAAAGAAACACGTATTTTTATTCTGACAATATCCAAGGCCGGACTTAAGACAAAGTAATATTTAAATAGGGTTATCAATCACTTCTGCCCTAAAGTGGAAAGGGTAATCACCAACGTCTCATATAACCCTAAACTGGTGACCCCAAATTGGAATAACTGTGAAAAAATAAATAAATAAATATATCATTATAAATATATCAAGTCATGGCCACTCAGAGCGGAAATCAACCTCCGATGCAAGGGCCTAAGTTTGAGGGACGCATCCTCCAGTTTGGTATCCTCCAGGATACCAAATTTTTGGGCAGACCAACCGCGACTCTGGTTTGTTCAATTTGAAGCTGCAGTAGATAATCAGAAACTTAGTGATGCCGCGAAGCAGAACCTCGTTGTTACAAAATTAAACAAGAGTGCTATTCAGCAGGTTAGCGATTTATTACTAGCCGCACCAGAGTCACGAAAATATCAATCGCTGAAAGACCGTTTATTGCAAGTTTTTGAAGAGTCGGAGACACGGCAAATTCAGAAGTTATTAGGAGAGATGGAGCTCGGCACCCAAAAACCGTCTCAATTATTGCGACGCATGAGGGAGCTGGCACGGGAGAAGATACCGGACTCCACCCTACAAATCATGTGGTACACTCTACTTTTAGTTTTTTGCTATTACTATTTACTTTTAATTTTTTATTTTTTTACTTACACTTTACTTTTACTTAACATAGACTTTTTACATTACATAGATTTCAGTAATCGCGGGTTATAGCAATCACGTTATCATTTGTTTTGTATTATGATCCTCCGTAAATTAACGTCTAGTTCTAAAAATTATATAATGAACATTAATACTAGCTGTCAGGCATCGCGTTGCTGTCGCTCAATCTGGCTTTGAATTACTCTCAAAACAGAACTCAACAGATATTTTAACAAAGATCTCCGATCGCCAACTTTACAAAATCATCCGCTGGCTCATTGTAATGATTGTCTGAAAATTTCATTAAAATCTGTCCCGCCGTTTGTGAGTCTTTAAAGGACATACAAGCATTTATTTTTATTTATTTATAGATAAAAAATACTGAGTTACGCATAATAGTTTTGGAAAATTACCCCAAAAATAATTGAGCGAATAAATGTGATGTCATTAAACTGACATTGTAGCCAAACAGCATTAATTGATGGCGTAATTGATGCGAATTTCGTTAATAGCATGATAGATAATAATTGAATTATAACTAATGGTTATTATTATTCAAAAAGCAGGTTTCACTCGCTTACACAATGCTGACTTATTGCGATGTAATTTCTAAGCAATGAATTAGAATAGCAAACATGTTACAATGTTTTTTGTTCTTAAATTCCTTTAATTATTTAACCGGTTTTTATCCATAAAGTTATTACTACTGGAGTAGGGAAGCCAGTTTAAAATGTGCCCTATTACAATAAAGAAAAAACAAATGAGAGTGTATCTATCTGCCTGTATTTTTTTGTGTGATTAGACAAAGGTAAGTATACGAGTCATATCATCCCTCATTATTTATTGTGACACTCACAGTCATAGAGTTATTATACTAGAGTACTACAGCCAGCCTAAAATGTGCCCTATTTACAATAAAGAAAAAACGAATGAGAGTGTATCTATATGTCTGTCTTTTTTATGTGTAATTAGACAAAGGTAAGTATACGAGTTATATCATCCCTCATTATCTGTTGTGACACTCACAGTCATAGCGTTATTATACTAGAGTAGTACAGCCAGCCTCAAATGTGCATCATTACAATAAAGAAAAAACAAATGAGAGTGTATCTATCTGCCTGTCTTTTTTATGTGTGATAAGACAAAGGTAAATACGAGTTAAATCATCCCTCATTATATATTGTGACACTTCAGTCATAGAGTTATTATACTAGAGTAGTAAGACCAGCCTAAAATGTGCCCAATTACAATAAAGAAAAAACAAATGAGAGTGTATCTGCCTGTCTGTCTTTTTTATGTGTGATTAGACAAAGATAAGTATACGAGTTATAATCATCCCTCATAATGTATTGTGACACTTAGTCATAGAGCTATTATACTAAAGTAGTAAGACCAGCCTAAAATGTGCCCAATTACAATAAAGAAAAACAAATGAGAGTGTATCTACCTGTCTGTCTTTTTTATGTGTGATTAGACAAAGGTAAGTATACGAGTTATATCATCCCTCATTATTTATTATGACACTCAGAGACCTGTCTTTGGTTCTCCTACTCTAGTATAATAACTCTACGTGTTCATCTCTATTAACAATGTAAAATACAATCAGAATAAAGGAGTCGAATGAGCTTTGCTTTGAATCAAGATGTCTTTAAATTGATTTTGAAATTCTAAAAAATATAGCCTATTTAATAAGCTTTTATAAGAAATAGTGTATGTATAAAATTGTAGTAAAATTAATGTAAAGTAAAGATCTGTTACTATTCTGCTGCTAGGCATATTTGCTGAGCTGAGGTTACACATATCTCTAAAATTTTCTAGACACTTAGAACTATATAGATTTTCTTACGCATGGATTACAGCAAAATAATCCTATCACAACCTTTGTACGTAAGTATTACTTGAAGTTGTCTAAATATTGTTATAAAGATATTTGTCACTAATTCCCCATATTAGTTCGACCACTATAAAATTAGCAGCAAAGTATCGGCCTTTTATTATCCCGTTATAAGGTTACAGATATCCCCAGAATTCTCTAGAGATATGCAGGTTTCCTCACGATGTTATCCTTCACCGAAAAGCGTGTGATAAATTGCAATTATCAATTAGACACATCAGTTTTAACGGAAAACTCTTTGCTTTTACTCATAATCCCTTCAAGAGAGACAAACTATCTTACTGCTGGGCTATTACAGCTCGCTGGGCCCTCAAAGCAAGTATATTACGCGGCAATAAATAATGCACATCGAGGCTTAGAGAGAGAAAATCGGCTAGATTCTGCTTCATAAAGCATTGTCTCTCTCGCACAGACTGACGAACCCGTGCGAAAAGTCACATACTCACTGAGTGACCGTGACAGCGCTCTACGAACTGGCCGGCTGTTTCGGTCTAAACATCGATGTGCATTATTTAATACCTGGTACTATAAGTAAAAAAGTAGAAATTCTACAAAACTCGACCAGCAAAACGTGGCCAGGTTATTTTATGAAAAGGATCAAACTTATCAGATAAGTACAAAAGAAACTTGAATGAAATATGATTCGTCTCATACATAAACATAAGTACGAGTATGTTGCACGTCTATCCGAGCAAACCAATCATAACAAGAAACTTTCGTACATAATAGTCATTGGCTAGCACATTGAAATTATCTGAGACTTGCAATGTCAACTTATATGTAGATACTATTATATTTTATAATATAACTAACTTTGCCCGCGGCTTCGTCTGAGTGGAAATCAGTGTGTCACAAAGTTGTTCATTTAAGTAATGATGCCTATAAGGATATATATGTCTTTTGATAAGGATGCTGCCTATACCAACAAGTGTATTTCATTTTAGGTATGCCGTATGGTATCCGGCTGAGTAGAATAGACCACCATCATTTCTTACCGAGGTTTCGTAAAAGGCTACTAAGGTAAGTGCCGTGTGGTATCCGGCTGAGTAGAATAGTCCACCCTCATTTCTTACGAGGTGTCGTAAAAGGTGACTAAGGTAAATCGACCCGACGTGTGGTATCCGGTTGAATAGAATAGACCACCCTCTTTCTTACCTAGGGGTCGTAAAATACGACTAAGCTAAGTGGACGTCAGGCAGGCGGCCGGTCGTTAAATACGTAACCGAAACATGCGACAACATGTTTGTAACATGTTGTGCCGAGATTGGGAAGGCCAGGAGGATGATGACTTTATTTCAGTTTAAGTCTCACGAATGTTCAACGATTGGTCCTTATACATTTATATCTTAAATAAATAAGCAATAAAAAAATGTTTAAAGCACATCCAACTATGTAACAAATAAGTTTGTACATATAAAAGCACCGACGATTGGCCGGTCGTGCATTTGAAACATGTCCGAGATTTTACAACTCCTTACTCATGTGGGCCTTAATAGCGATGTACCAGCACAACAATGGAACAGTAAAGCGAACGTCGTTTACTACTTGCGGTTTGGAAATTAAAATCCGACGTCCTGATCTGTGATGATGGTGAAAGCCCATTTTTCTGTTCAATATAAAAATGTATTTTCCAACCTCTTATGAGAAGGCGTGTGCAATATAATTGATATAAATATTTTCAACTTCGATCGAATATATTCTTGAATAACATTGAATAACGCGTATTTTGTATATTATATCAAGCTGTAGTTATGGTAGTATTTTTATTTGTTGATTTTTTTTGTGACGCTCGGCCGTGTGATATCCGGCAAAGTAGAATAGACCACCCTCGATTCTTACTGAGGTCTCGTAAAAGGCATCAGGCAGGCGACCACTCGTAAAATACTAGCCAAAACATGTAACAACATGCTCAAAATATGTTGTGCCGACCCCAATTACAGTGGGATAAGGGCATACAAAAATTATTTGTAGAGGACACGGACTTCACGGAATTCGGAATCAGACGCTAATGAGTTTTCTGTCCAAATTTATGTGCCTATATGATATTTGCAATTTATGACATGCTTTCGGCGAAAGAATATATCATTAGAATTCTAGAGAATTCTTTGGATATGTGTAACCTACCAATCCGCATTGGAGCAGCATGGTAAGTCTTAGGTCTAACCCTTCTCTGCAAAAAAAGAGAGAAGAGGTCTATACCCAGTGAAATAGTCACAGCGAAACAAGCGATGTCCAAGTGACCTATTACTGCAGTAAGATTCAAAAAATCTATGTAATTTTTACTTACCATCTTCAATTACGGACCTGGGGCGACTATTGTACTTAAATTCAAACGCAAAATTAGAATAAAGTTTACTACCTGGTTCTAACTAGCAATAGTAAAGTTTCAGGTTCTCTGTAGCAATAGGTTTCCAATGAATATTACAGGTTAGGGTTTGTGATGCTTGTATTATTAGTCGAGATGAACGCGTAGCTACAAACGCAAGTTTTCACATTCGTGATTTACAAAATGCGTATTTCTAACCGCAAACGTTTATTATGTTTATGCCGTTTAGACACTAATGGCTTTAATCGCATTATCGTTTAGCAACCTTTCGACTGTTTCTTTTGAATGCAAAGTATGTATCTATACAGTTTTTCGTTTTAAAGTACGTCGGCGTTAGGATTAAAATTGGCAATGTACGCATTTTGTATAAAAACGTAATTGATGTATTTTACAGTTGACGACATAGGTTCAAACCCCGGGCAGGCACCAATGAGTTTTTCTATTAAAAACTTATGTGTCTAATTGATAATTGCAATTTATCACACGCTTTTCGGTGAAGGAAAACATCGTGAGGAAACCTGCATATCACTAGAGAATTCTAGGGATATGTGTAAACTACCAATCCGCATTGGAGCAGCGTGGTAGGCCTTAGCTCGTAGGTCTTGTCCCATATATTCTCTCCAAAAACGGAGAGAGGAGGCCTTAGCCCAGCAGTGGGCATAGTAACAGGCTGTTACAGTTGATCATGCACTCTATGGTGAATGATGCCATTGTTCAAAATTTACATATACCTAATGTTTTATCGGTATATTTGAAACAATCAGCTGCAAAAAGGCAACAGTAAACAGAAGGGAATATACTTCTTGTATTATACTTCACAAAATTCTTTAAAATGTTTTTTATAATCCGTTTAGGCGCTTAGTGAATTGAAAATATTAATCAGGCACATAGCTTCAAATATTTCTTGTTTCCCTTCATCGTTAGGCGCGTGTTCAATTGTAAATATTAATTAGAAAACTAATAAAACTACATCCAAGATTTGAATACTTAAATCCTTGGTAAGGATTACGAAATAATATTAACTTTGTATATATATTTAATAATAAATGAGCGTGGCTATATGGTAAATAGACAATGACGAGTTTTTAATACTTTCTAATATTTCGAATGTATGTAATGTTGTGTGTATACCTACTTAATAAATTACTAATATTACGAATCCATCTTTTAAGAGTAAAAAGAGAATTTACTTGATGTGGTTTTTGGTATAGAGTTAACTGAAGAACTGAAGATTGATATGGCTCCGTGTTTTTAGTGTCATACTGAAGTACTCGCAAATAAGATCGCGGACAGAACTTCGTTGACATATTTGTGAACACGCTCGAGCCAACTTTAATATTAAAATAACCTTCATTATGTACTGAGAGTCGTTTTAATGTTACCGAAGGGAAAAGGTGAATTTTCAATTCTTTATATTAGTATACATATAAGCTTTAATTGAACCAATATTGCTCAGAAAATTCCTTCATCGATATTCTTTCATCATATTAACTCTCAAAGCGTAACATACAGACACATAATTTCGCTTTCATAATATTAGTATGGTTTAAATCTAAAGCTAAAAGCTCGTAAAGAAACATTATTAGAGACGTTAAGCTAACTCACTAGAGCCTAATAATTGTTTAATCTGACTCCGGCGGGCATCATGATTCACGTCTACAATCTAATAGCGAGCTTATGGATTTTATTGTCCGAATTTACTTATATACAACCAATTGAATTGGCGTTGGAATACGGAAAATGATATTTGACCTGCGTGTATCAAAATATTTTAGTACTAACCTCTACCACTTCTACCGACGAATCTCAGGTCATTGAACTTGGCGACTCTGTTCTTCATAACTGCAATGTTGTTCCTCAACTCCGCAGAACAGTTCTCATCGTTGCCGGCACGTACCGTGACCTGAGTGCCGTCAAGAATGTCGCCCAGGGCTACCACCTTGAAGCCCCCGGGCAAGGTTTTGTTCGAGCGCCAGTGTTGAGGTAGCGCCGAGCACATGTAATCGGGACTGCCGGTCCGTACTGTGGACAAAAAAAATTGACATTTATACTTCTCAGAAATTTAATTTTCTAGAAGTTAAATTTACTTCATTTTATGGCTGGAATACGCTTCTCAAAATCACACTTATTTCAAACAACAACAAGTAATAAGAAATAGAAATTAAGATTTATATACGAATCAGTTGTAATAGAAAAACTTGTTAAGTTGTGCAGCAATCATAAAATTTCTACTTTTACTTTTATATAAATAGACTTATCAGTAACAGAATGCATGTGAAAAGTACAATCTATAATACATGGAGAATATGCAGATTAATAAAGATTTACATTTTATACTCAAATAAAACATTTTAAAAGGGTTTCTTTGTAAAGTCTGTTTCAAACCTGGAGAACTTGTTGAGTAAGCCACAGAAACTGTTATGGCTTCATCGGCGTGGAATTTGGGGAGCCGATACAAAGTAACCCTTTGCTAAAACTTTACACACACGTGTGTTCATGTAGACATAGTGGGTGCGTAGGTGTTATTTATTACTTTATTATACATATATGTCGTTAGAAAAGAAAAAGATAAAAAATAGCACATAGTACAAAGGCGGACTTATCCCTAAAAGGGATCTCTTCCATTCAACCTTTGAGTGACAGAAAGAAAAGGACAAGAAGTGAAAAACGGATAGAAGCTATAATAGAATGATTTTGCTATAATCCGTGCTTGTTAAGAGAATGTGTGTAATGCTAAGTGTATGAAGCAGTCAACGTTCACATACCTTACACATGCAGGACCATACACGACCATCACCACACTCACACGCACACACAATAAATCATTGAAATACGGATAATGAAAATATAAAAGGAGAAAAAGAAAAATAACGAAAATACATAGATTAATATTTGCACTTTTTACACAAAAGATAAAAAGAAGATGCAATTTAGACAAAAGTTAATATTTAAATTTCAGTAATTATTTAACTTATAAAGTAATTTGTAAAATAAGTAGATGAATGAAGATGCTACTAATTTAAAATTACTTGAGACAAATATTTTCTAATCTGTGACCATATGATATCCGAGAAACTAAACGATACCATAGTTTCTTGGTACTAATTGGAAAGAGTTGAATTAAAAGTCTGTTGGTCTTGACATCTCGCCACCCTTCCAAGGTCATAATGACTTATCAAAGTCATACCATCAGCCCTCCACTACACATCGCCCTAAGCCGTGGTCCGGCCTCACAGGAGGCACCCTTAGGACGACGTTCCCCGACGGTAGTAAAGCTCCTGCGCTCTACTTTTCGCATTTCGCGACCTAAAATGATGCTTCTGCGCTCGCGCGTCCCGCCCGGTGACGCTTTAAAAGCCGTTAGGGCTAACAGCTTACAGTCAGTTCGAAAAAAAAACCTTGTTTAATGGATGGCAGACAACTGGTAAATATATACATATATTATATTAAATACATAAATAAAATAAATACATAGTTGACGTCAGGCAGGCGTCAATTATAACAATTGCAGTTATAATACGCCTGGAATACGATTAATTGGAAATACCGTAAAAAGGAGATTAATTGAGGAAAACTACACGTTCAGTTAGCACAATACGCTGGACCTATCACTGTTGGGTCACGTTTACAATTTGAAGGGCAATTATAAATTTACTAATGAGGATAAAATTGCGTTGTTTAATAACGATAATAATAATTCAATGTTGGTGATAACGAACTATGTAAAGTAGCCCTTTGATTAAATAATATTTTAATTACTGCAGTGTAAAAGATGAATTATATTTTTTTAATTGATATTGTTTAGTAGATGTAATATTTAAAGACTGATGAAGATTTTTATACATAGAGTTACCACAACTTTTCACGTTAAAATATAATAAAAATATATTTTTCACTTATTGTACTCTTTTTGAGCAATATTTTATTAGAATAACTGGCCCATATACCTAGGACAAAATAAAAATATGTATTTTAATCGTATTTATAGTTCCATTTTTTAAAGTAAATCAATAAATGAATATCCGCAGGACAAGTGCGATAACTGTACGTAAATATATCACAGTCATGAAATCATCACAAGTTCCCTGTTCTTTTATCATTACATTATATTTTTGTTACAGCGGTTAAAAAAAAAGTTTAAAAACGCTGGGAATATAATGATCGAACGACGTTCACGGCTTCTTATCGAACTACCGTTAAATTCTTTAGGAATTCACAACTTAGAATGCTATAACACTTTGGGCGGATCAATGTTATAATATGTCAAATTAGATAAACACTTAATGTCACAGCATTTATACAATTCGGAAAAAATCAAAGTAAAATTAAAAGAAAACATGAAAGTAAAATTAAAAGAGAAAATAAAAGTAAAAGTAAAATTTTCTTTAAACAACTTGCATAAACGGCTGAAACTTGTACCTATTCCTTCAAGCTACGTCATTGTGCCATATTACGTTAAATTTTTGAACTGATAGCGCCGTTCCACATTAGTTTTTGTACACGTGTATCAAAGAAAACGTCATTAATCGTCATTAACAACAGTGTTAATAATATTGAATGCGTTTATGGCAAATGTTAATGGTCACCTATCTTATTATTTGCCGCGGTCTTTGACGTTTAACCTCAGGTCTCATTCAAGTCGGCCACAAATAAACCACAAACCCTCAAACCTTAAATCCACAGACATTTATCAATATTTCATTGTTTCCTACCAACATATCCCTGTTGCGGTTCTCATTAACACGTCATTACAGCTGACGCCATATTTCAGGATTTGTAAAATACCCAAGAACGAGTCCAGAAATATGACGTTTGTATACCATGACGTCGTGTGTAAATATAGATATATTGAGACATCTTTGGAACCATGGTCTAGAGAACACATACCAATAGGACTATACACCTTTTCCATTTGTGGGCTAGTAGTAGTAGGCTATTACTCTTTTTACTCTTTGGGTAAGACAACGTTATTACACGTCAAATTCGATAAATGAAATTTACACAACGTCTATACACGTCGCTACGTCATTGCGTTGTATTACTTTAAATTTTTTGAGTGCTGACGCCGCTCTACGTTCGTTTTTATGTACACGTGTATCGAAAGCAGAACGTCATTAATAGTAATTTATTTTGTACTAGCAATACGTGCGGCTTCGCTCGCGTGAAATTCAATGTTCAGCATGTTATAGTCGCTCGAGTCTCGGCATGACACTAGCTCTCTTATACCCTACACCGCTTTTTATACCTATTCCCCCCTCTAAACTACAATCGACACCGGTTTATTACTACCCCACTATTTTTTTTTTGGAAAACGACCTCTTCAACTCAATTTACATAAAACCATTATTTACTATTAATATAAACCTTTCGGAGTAATTGCACTATCTTTAATAAAAACAGTACTAAAATCCGTTCAGTAGATTTGGAGAAAAATCGATTATATACAGACAGACAGGTTTGGGGACTTTATTTTATAATAAGTATAGATGAGAAAATGTAGTGTCATACAACAAATATTTGAAAACCCATATGCGCCGCTCAAGATGTTAATTTATATGAGGTGCTATTTCCAGAAGGTAGGCTAAAGTCTTTTTTTTAACAGGAAAAAACCCCTTATGGGTACCTCCACCCGACGGGGACGGGCAGTGGTTATGTCGGACTCGCACCGACTAAAACGACCTGTATGCTCCACCACGCTACTGACGGCAGGGGCAGGGTACCTTATTTGACCCCATCCCCACCAGCAGCAACTCTGATCCCAGAGACAGCAACTCTGATCCCAGGCTAAAGTCTACCGTGAGTTCGTATTTCTCGGTCTAACATTTGTAAGTGTTTTCGATGCCCTTGGTGTCATACCATTGATCTGCCTATTTCACATATATAGCTTCAATAGGATTGCAATAATGTGGTACAGTGCAGCTAATCTAATGCTGATCTTATCAACGCCTCATTGAGTCGAACTCTACTGGAAGATTATTGCAGAAGAGTTTGTTGAACTCATCTTGACGATCAAAAGATATTTAAGAATATTACAATATGCTTCATTAGAATAAGCTTGATGGTTCTAAACTAAAAGGAAGTATTCAAATTATCACTAAATTCTAAGTTTATACATATACTAGCTGTGCCAGCAGCTTCGCCCGCGTGAAAATCAGCGAGTCACAATTTTTTTCTAGAATTCAAATTTTAAATATAAAAGTAGTTATTGTGAGTTAACCATAAAAAAATAGAGACATGCTATCGCGGACTTTTTTTATAGTATTTTTATAGATCTACAATTCTCTAGTTAAGCGTATCTCTGCTGGTTTACGCAGCGCACGCGGCTAAAGCTCCCAGCAAGCAAGTTTTTTAATAATCGCGCTATCTCTTCAACACAATTTACATAATACCGATATGTACTATCTATCTAAACGATCCGGAAGAATTGCACTATCCTTTGGTGAAAACAGTTCAAAAATCTGTTCAGTAGATTTTGAGAAAATCGATTACAAACAGACAGACAGCTTTTGGGACTTTGTTTTATAATAAGTATAGATATATACTACTGATTAGTAATCAAAGACGTAAATGGCCTATGCTTTAACGGTCAATTACTATAAACAGCTGGCTGATTTTTTACTTCGTTGGGTAAAATCTTGATATTTTACCCTTTCCATATTTGAAACCTTTAATAAAAAATATTGGCTACTTCTGGTAAATGATTTAGCACTTTCTAGGACTTACAGCGAAAATATTCCACGTTTAAAAACCAAATCTTATTGAAATAAAGAGAAATAATTATTCCCTCTATGTTTTAAACACCATATCTCTATAATGGTGACCTACTACGATTCCAAAGACGTCACCATCGATGGCGTCATCTTAACGGCAACAGTAAATATGTCGTAAATAAAAATAAACAATTGCTTAATAATGTATTCGCTTTAAAAATATTTCGAGTTTTCTGATTATTAAGCTAGCTAATAAAGTGCAAGAGAGGTTTGTTGTACCGTGTGGTATCCGGCTGAGTAGAATAGACCACCCTGATTAAGGAATGGCGTTAAAGTATCGAGGTGTCGTAAAAGGCGAATAAGGTAAGTTGACCCACCGTGTGGTATCCGGTTGAGTAGAATAGACCACCCTCTTTCTTACCGAGGGGTCGTAAAATACGACAAAGGTAAGTTGACGTCAGGCAGGCGGCCGGTCGTAAAATACGTAGCCAAATCATGTGACAACATGTTTGTAACATGTTATGCCGACCCCACTTAGAGTGGGATAAGGGGAGGATGATGAGGTTCGTTGTGTGTACTTGTTAAATATTATAAAACAAATTTTAGGATGCGGTTAAAGAGTTTGAACCGTGGAATTTGTTGAAAAATCACCGAGTAGCGGTGCGGGCGTGAAAAAAAAAACATTAATAGTGTAACTGTGGTTTCTCTATTTACGGAAGCGAGGGAACACGAATTATGTGCCGCAAACTGCGGGTTAGTGCGGTTGATTCTATAAAGGGTTGGATGTCTGTCCTGTCATTACACCAATCTTGCAGAAAGGGACAATTGATTTAGTAAGAATAAATTACATTTTTGTTATTCCGTATAATAAAAATTAATTAAACTAACTTGGTGGCCGTCAGCACCTACAACACATCTTTGTTCTGGTAAAACAATCTATAGAAAATAAATAAATAAATATATGGGACACTAACACGGTCGTCCGTTCCTAAAGTAAATTTAATACTTGTGTTATGGGTGTCGGACAATTGGTAGATATACTACATATATAATTTAAAATACATACTTAAATACAAATATACA
Organism: Morpho deidamia; assembly: GCA_947086505.1. Taxonomy (NCBI): domain Eukaryota; kingdom Metazoa; phylum Arthropoda; class Insecta; order Lepidoptera; family Nymphalidae; genus Morpho; species Morpho deidamia. The sequence goes on along the minus strand of CAMTZC010000026.1, from coordinate 11,218,435 downwards.
CCAAATCTCGAAGAACCAATAAATTATTTATAGTTGGCCCACGGCTACCCACTGCGCCAACGGGCTAGTTATTAGTATAAATATTTTAAAACATACATTTTTTATAGATATACCCGAAACTTCGTTCGCCCCAATTGAATCATTTAAGTACCCTCAATAAAGGATTTTTTCTCCCTTTCCCGTTTTTTTTATCCAATATGTTAGCATAGTGTATAAGCCTTAATTGTACCAAAGTTCATCAACATTGGTGAAGAGATATTTTCTCCGTGTGGTATCCGGCAGAATAGAATAGACCACCCTCCTTTCTTACCGAGGTGTCCTAGGAGGCGACTAAGGTATGTGCCGTGTGGTATCCGGCTGAATAGAATGGACCATGGTAAAAGGCGACTAAGGTAATTTGACGTTAGGCAGGCGGTCGGTCGTAAAATACGTAACCAAATCATGTTACAACGTGTTTGTGACATGTTGTGCCGACCCCACTTAGATTGGGATAAGGGCAGGAGAATGATGATTGGTGAAGAGACATCTTTCAAATTTTTTCACAATACTTCAGCAATATTTTAGAAATACGACGTTTACCAGAGGCTATAATTTGGAAAAAATAAATTATCTCATACCCGGAAATGGAGCCCGTGACCTCCAGTAATAAAGTATGCCACTACCACTGAACTGCCGGAACGATTTTTTAAAAAGTTTGCTCCTTTTTAATTTGATCAGGTAAAAAAAATAAATAATAAGGGAAATTTCTTGGGTATTTCTAATTTTCTCAGGTTTTTCATTCTTTACTTATCAAGCGAATCGCCGGTCAGTCTTTCTTTGTCTTTTGCAGATTACCGAAATTATTCTACCGTCACTAAGTTGTCTTATCAGGACGTAAAAATAAGTATTAGTCCAAAAATAAATAATATTCATTTTGAAAAATTGTGAAGCATTGTTATATGAAAGTTTATAAATACTATATTGTCTTGTACCTTTTGATTAACGTTTCATTATTGTTTATTGATATTATTCTCCTATAATAATTATGGGCTAGCGTATTCTTTAAATATTATCTCAAATGTACTAAATATCCATACAAATTTATATTTATTTTATTACAAGTTGATATTTAATTTATGACACGCTTTTTAATGAAGGGAAAAAGTGAGGAAACCTGCATACCTCTAGAGAATTCTGGGGATATGTGTAACCTTCTAATTTGCAGCAGCGTATTACGTGTAGGGTTGAAACTAAGACCTAATATAGGTCTTAGCTTCAACCCTACTCTACGGAAACGGAGACAGGAAGTTTATGCCTACGAATGGGATAGTAACAGGCCGTTACTTTTCTTCTTTTTCATACATGTAGCCTATAACTGACAAATTAATGATATAAATTGATATTTTATTAGTCAAATAATAGAATCGTGAATCGAAAGTTAGTTTAGTACACTTTGGGTTCAACAGTTAGAGAAACTATTTTAATCTTTTATACCAACTGATTGTAGGTTGAATAAGATCTAGCGAAGTTATTAGTAAAGTTATTGAAAAAAAAACGTTCTTACATAAATTAATATAAAAGAAAAAACAGTTCAAATGTAAATTAACCCTCTTTAATTTTAACAATTTTACTAGGATAAATAACTTTGCTAAATATATAGAAAAATGTATTTCCTAATTCGATATGAATATATATCGAAGGTTTTAAATGAGAGGACATTTGATGCGTTTCAGAAAATATATATTAAAATCCAGTGAACTCTTGAAAGTTTTATTTGATATTAATTTGTAGCAATATGTCAAGATCAGTTCTTTGAAAAGTGATGTTCTAAATACCGAATATGGCGTACCTCAAGGAAAGTAAATATATAATTGAAAGGACCTAATTATCTAAAAACAGAGGTTTTATCACCGGAGTAACTTAATAAGCTAAACACGCGCTCACACACCCACATATTGTAGAAGGTATCACTATATAAACTGTTATATTTTTAAGAATGGGTCCAGGAAGGCGATGGCGTTCGTGATTCAAAGTTCGTTCAAAGCACTCCTTTTAATTAATCCTGTCTTTTAAATTAAACTGAACCTATATATATTGTTAATATATAAAATTTATAGATTTTATTGACGTTTAATGCAGGGTAAAATAACAACTTTAATAAACGAACTCTGCTAGTTTCGCTATTCGGGATTTTAGGTTGATACAACTTGCGACCCCATTAGCTCTCATCGACCGATCTTATTACCACGAGTGCTTTTACGCCCTTTGCTACTAATTAAAGTATTTTTAGTAAAGATCTTTAACCATGCCATTGTAATTTAACGCATCTTGAAAATATTTTATTTCTTATACCAAGAAAATTTAAATATTACCTGTTCATATTCAGCTATGAGATTTAACTGGTAATCGTAATTTGACCATTTGCTTAATACTAAATGTGAGTAGTAATGATCCGATACTGTTAATTATACCTCACCGCTGGGCATAGGGCTCCTGTCTCCGAAAAAGGAGAGGAAGTTAGGAGCTAAGACCCACCTAGCTGCTCCAATGTGGATTGGTAGTTTACGCATATCCCCAGTAGTCTCCAGAGATGAAGGTTTCCTGACGATGTTGTTCTTTGCCGAAAAGGGTTCGATAAATTGCAAATTATCAATAAGACATAAGTTTTAACAGAACTACTCATTGATGCCTGCACGGGATTTGAACTAGTGGTCCCATCGAAAGAGCCGCACGGTCTCACCGTTGGACTATCGGTCACTGTAGTATGTATCATAGTACTGAATTAATATTGGTACTTAAATCTTATATAAATTTTAATGCGTTGATGTCTTTTGTTCTACAAAATTATTATCAGTTATTATTGAGATAAACTAGCAGATTATGAAAACTTACAATAACGTTTATAGTGTTCAGTTCCTGGGTGAAAGAGCTCGGAGTTTTTTTAGCAAACACAAAAAAAGTTGCAACTTAAAACATTAACCTCTTTATTTCTAATAATACTGCCAACGATATTTTCATAAATGAAACCTAGCTTGATCGATTTATCGCATCCGAGATTCCCTACATATAAAATTGCATGAAAATCGTTTGAGTTGTTTCCAAAATTCAAGTGTATTAGTTTCCTTCAATTGGATACAAATGTTAAACACACTTACGCTCTCGCTCGATACTTTTTATGTGTTAGATGTTGCTACTCAATCAAAATAAACGGTCCTGATTGTTTATAGTTCTAATTGAAATAGTATGTCACTTATAGTAAATGTAAATCCCCAATTCCGTTATGGGTTTTTACGTGAGACTTAATCATAATATGTATTCGGATAGCTAGAGACTTAACCAATTTTTTTTAAATTATTTATAGAAGCAGGTGTTAGTTACTTTGCGTGATTCCATAGTAATAAAATCTATACTTATTATAAAATAAAGTCCCTCAAAACTGTATGTAATCGATTTTCTCAAAATCTACTGAACGGATTTTGTAGTTTTTGAAGAGGTCATTTTACAACAATTTTTAGTGGGGGTAGTAACAAACCGGTGTCGATTATAGTTTATAGGGGAATAGGTATAAAAAGCGGTGTAGGGTATCAGAAAGTCTCCTGCCGAGACTCGAGCGACTATAACATGCTAAATACTAAATTTCACGCGGGCGAAGCCGAACGTAATGCTAGTACTTATATAAAATATAAATATAAATGGTCAAATAAAATACGTATATAAAATACCTTTATGTGGCGGGGTTTTGTGATACGTGTGTTAACTAATCCTGCATGTATAAGGTATGTGAACGGCTTCTGCTTCCTGCACTTAGCATTACACTACATAGATTTTCTAACACATGGATTATAGCAAAATAATTTTACCGCTACCTTTGTACGTATTTCTTGTACTTGATTAAATATTATTAAAAAGACATTTCTCACTAAGTCCCCATAATAGTTCTACACTATAAAATACCACTGTAAAAGTATCGGCCTTTTATAAACCCACTGCTTAGTCATAGGCCTCCCCTCTACGTTTTTGGAGAGAAAGATTGGAGCTAAGATCTACCACGCTGCCCTAATGCGGATGTCTAGGTTACACATATCCCCGGATTTCTCTAGAGACATGCAGGTTTTCTAACGATGTTTTTCTTCGCCGAAAACCATGTTATAAATTGCAATTATCAATTAGACATATATGTTGTAAAAGAAAAACTCATTGGTGCCTGCCCGGAGTTTGAGCCCGTAACCCCTCGAAAGAGCCGCACGGCCTCACCGCTGGGCTATCACAGCTTTTTAAAAAGAAATTAAAAAAAAATAGCAGTACTTAACAATTAATAAATTACTGTGACTTACAAATAGATGTAAGTTGCAGATGTTATAGAGTCAAAGATAGCCATATCTCACTGTCATAACAAATCTTAGAGACATTTATTAGTTACCTATGATTCAAGTCTCCCTGATGAATACGACCAAATATTATAGAAAGAGACAAACCGAATCACTAAATTAAAAAGTGTAAATATCTTACGATAAGCTGTCATGACTTAAAAAGTTGTCACATAATATTGGTTATTCATAGAACTACATTCTATTAACAGGGGGTTATAAAAATTAATTCGACAGCTAAAAAAGTGTTTATTTTTTAGTAATTAAGTACTTTAGATGAAAGTAATTATACAGAAATAACAAATGTATATCTTTCATAGCCTACAAAGTAATTATTGAAAATCTAATTAAAGAAAAGAAAAAATTGTTTCTTATAGAAAATGTAAAGCCCGTTCCGGGTTTTTACGTAACGAATCCTCTTTATTTAAATATCAATGGCTATGGAAAATTCTATGGAAATTTTAGTATACATAAGAAACAATTATGGAAATTCAATTAATATTAGTATGTATAGTTTAAGTGATATTTATTTGTAATCCAACAGTCGTACAAAACATTTTATACGTTTTAAATGAGGCATAAAATATGCCCAATAGGGTATTGCATTATACTAATATTATAAATACGAAAGTCTGTTTGTCTGTTGATGAAATTTAGTACGATGGAAGCTTAAATATCGAGCTATATGTTATAGGGTAAAATAAATTTTTCTTCGCAGGTCGAGACTAGTGTGAATTTTTTAAAATATATATAATTTAAATCATGCCCATGCCGAAATTGTGTCCTAAATATGTGAGGGAAATAAAATTAAAATTTATACACGGCCTGAAATTATCCCACTGGTCGGCATAGGACTCCTGTTTCCGTTTTTGAAGAAAAGGGTTGAAGATGGGACCTACCACGCTGCTCCAATGCGGATTGGTAGGTTACACATATCCCTAAAATTCTCTAAAGATATGCAGATTTCCTCACGAAGTTTTTCTTCACTGAAAAGCGTTTGCAATTACCAATTAGACACATAAGTTTTAACAAGAAAACTCATTTTGGCCTGCCTGGGGTTTGAACTGGTGACCCCTTGAAAGAGATCGCATGGTCTCACCGCTAGGCTATTACAGTTTATATATTAGCTGTAAATTATATTTGCTTATAGGGATAGAACTATATTAGAAAGAGAAGCATATCGTTGAGTGGCATATTTCGGTTCTAATTAAAGCAGGTTATAGGGCTACAAATATATAACAAAGAACAGTTTCAAAGTCCAATCAATTTATCCAAAAAAAGGAGAGAAGAGACATTTTCTCAGAAGTGGGATAGTAACGCAGCGTTAATTTATTTGTACGTCTCAGGCGCCCAATGGTCTTTTTAAATTTTAGATTAATTATTTTGATATGGTAGAGTTAGTGTAAGACGAATGAATTTTTTCCAATTTATTTTATTATTGAACAACTTTGTTATATGGGATATTAAATAAATAAATATATGGGACACTTACACACACGGTCGTCCATCCCCAAAGTAAGTAACTTAATACTTGTGTTATGGGTGACGGACAACTGGTAGATATACTACATATATAATTTTAAATACATACTTAAATACACCCAGGCTCGAAGAACCAAAAACTTGTTTATAGAAAATGTTGGCTTTCGGAGAGAATCAAACCCGCGACCCGCGGAGCCGAAGGCAGGATCACTACCCACTGCGCCAACGGGCCAGTCAAATTATTGCTTTTATCATGAAGAATAGTTTGGATTAGACTTTAGGAATTCCTTTTGAGTGATACAATAGTATTTAGTGATCAAAGACATATTGGACAATATTTCAATCGTAGCTCTTACCGAGATCGGGATGCTCGCTCTTCGTTTCTTCTATAATTGAATGAAGCCACCATGGCTCTAATTCGGCCATCTCACGCCGCCGACGGCCCCTAGACTCGTACGGCAAGTGCATCCTTCAATGAAGCATCTGACCTTCCTGCCGCCCTCTCTTGTACTACTTATGCTGAGATGATCCAAATTTATGAGTATTGTTGTCTTTGATTCTTTGGCTGCTTTTACTATTATTAATTGTCTCTGTTTCTCTTTGTTTCTTATAGGCCTGTTTACGTTTAAATCCATTCACTGTTAAATCACTGCGATTTATACTCAATTGTATTTCGAAGCGTTTATAATACTAGATTTTTCATTGGCAAGACTTATGCTACTCAAGGTGTTGATAAAAACACCGCAGCTCAGTTTACGGCCTTTATACCGATGAGTAATTTATTGTTAGGAACACTTAAGCCACCTTCTTAAAACAACTTTTGGCACAAATCCAAGATATTCGATATTTGTTTACCGAATTGTTGTACTGTTTTGTATTGTTTCAATATTTACACTTAGCTACTTATATTTGGTTGTTTTATATGAAATATATATAATAATCTTTTAGGTCTTTAATATTTAGCTTTTGAGTTTGTCAACTAAATCCACAAGTTCACTCACATACGGTATACAAACAATCACGTACATTTACATAATTTTTTCCTTAATTCAATATTTACGTACACTAGCGGGAATCTGGACGGGCCTTGGAGATTTCAACTTAACTTTCGTCATTTTATATGAGTCACCTAAGATTTGAGCGGAATAGTTGAGAATATATTTTTATCATTCGAGTTACGAAGTTCCGAGAAGGGCGCGTAATGATCTCGCGCGACGACGCACTGTCAATATCAGCTGAGCGGGCTAAATCATTCAAGATATTTCCCCGCGCGTTGCGTCAGCGCCGGTCTCCTAATCGTGTGTTATATTTTTTGCAAACAAAGTCGAGCGTAAGTCCCGCGTCGGTCACAGGTATTTACCGCGCACGTACGTAGTGCCGTCAGCCGTGAGTCACGCGGTAAAGGTCGGAGGCTGCGCGCGTGTTCACCGCTCGCGTGGCCCTCTACTACTGAACCGCCGCCATTCTGTCACTCGCTGCCTCCATTCCCTGCGGTCAATCTGCGGTCTGGCCACGCTTCATTTGCCGGAAAAATGTTCATCTTGCCTCTCGCTCGTACGTATAACACGACGTGTGCGTGCGAGAGAAACGCACACAAGTTTTCGTTATCAAACATTTTTGTTTAGTTTCATTGTCGAAAAGGAAATATTATAATAATGTTTTTCATTTTGAAGCATCCAAACTTACTTGCGTGTAATTTGATGAAGAGGAGGAGATAAAAGGAGGGCTCCACAGGATCTCCTCCCATCATAAGCATCAAAATCTCTGATTTTAATTTCTTAAAATGGATAGGCCACTGGGCGTATGCCATACACGTCAATACTAAACCACTTGACCACCAGCTAAATGCCTAGATGAGGCAGATTGCAGGGTAAATGAGAGTTAAAAAAAAAAAAAATTTTTTTGAAGCGATGATTCGATTCGCTTGTTTCCTATCAGTTCCGAAATGCGTATATGTAGCAGGTTAATGTTTTTAATTGGAGAAGACGTTTGAACGTGTTAAACTCAGAGTTGAAATTTTTGTTGATTTAAATTGTATTAATGACGCAAATGAAATTGCTAATTGTCAATAAGGCCATTACAGTAATGGATGTGTTAGTTAGTGAAAACAGGAGCATAATGATGTCGTTATGAAAAATAGCGACATTACTATTAAGTGAGTAAGTAATGGGCATACCGATACGTTTTCTATTGTTTACTAATTTTGAAAAACCAATTTTTATTTTAATAAGCGTTCTCTTCGACCAGATTTCACTTGTTTAAAAAATGTTTATTATATCATATTAAATATACCAATTTCAAAACATTCATCTATGAACAAATACGTATTTATAGATACGTATTTCTAGTTATAATATTTAAGAATTGTTCATAAAAAATATATATTGCGAATAAATATTTAAAAGGTCCGAAAGGCCTTGAAGCCAGAGATGATAATTTAATAAATTTAAAAAAATCGCTTCAGATTCTTAAGTTGTAAGATAAAACATCGTTTGAATTTCGAACGTTTTGCTAATAGGACTGTTTAGCGAAGACGAAGTCATGATTCTTGGGTTGACGGATTAATTTAGACATATAAAAGTGTAACTAAAAAGTGCTGGTGTAACTAGTATTATTTTCCGTGGGGAGTACTCAAGACGGGTGGGCGTGCGTCTGGGCGTGGTTTCCCCGCGCACCGCCCGCAAGACGGCGCGGGAAAAACGACACACTTGTTGCGTCTGGATCGGGACATCTTCGCTAGGGTTGTGATAAGGTTTGCTACATTTGCACATACGTTAGAATAGAATAGAATGGAAATACTCTTTATTGCACAGAAAATTATAAAAGAAAACAAACTAGATAATAAGATAAGCACATTGAACCGAAAGTCAATAAAATTGTACAAATGGCGGTCTTATCGCTAAACCAGCAATCTCTTCCAGGCAACCTTAATGATAAAACCAAGAATAAAAATAAAATATTATAGGCAAAGTAAATTAAATTAAATACATTACATTACATTTTGCAAAAGTAATAGTAATATTATTTTCCTATAATCCACGTTAACAGCAAATCTTAAATATATATGATTATAGAAGCAGGCGTTACTTTGCGTAATACATCTTTCTTTACTTATTATAAAATAAAGTCCCCAAAGCTGTCCGTCTGTATGTAATCGATTTTCTCAAAATCTACTGAACGGATTTTAGTACGGTTTTTACTAAAAGATAGTGCGATTCCTCCGAAAGGTTTAGGTTAATAGCACATAACCGTTTCATGTAAATTGAGTTGAAGAGGTCGTTTTACAACAATTTTTGTAACAATTGTTTGTTTTTAACAATTTTTGTGCGGGTAGTAACAAACCGGTGTCGATTGCTGTTTAGAGGCTGTTGATTGTTGTTAAAAGCGGTGTAGGGTATCAGAGAGCCAGTCTCCTGCCGAGACTCGAGCGACTATAACATGCTAAACGTTTAATTTCACGCGGGCGAAGCCGCACGTATTTCTTATTATTTATTACAGAAACTATAACAAAACTACTTTGCTATAATCGTGGGCGTTTCGTCGTGGTGGTATACACATGTGTGTATACCACCACTAAAATATCTACGATCGAGTATGAATTGTTGTGTAACAATACATGTGTATTGCTTTTGTGCATTGTTGCTGGTGGAGGCGTCTTGGGATACCTGTGGTGACTTGGCCTGCATGTGTAAGGTACGTGAATTTTGCCTGCTTCATACACTTAGCATTAGCATTGCAAGCATTCGCTTAATCCACGCGGATTATAGTTTCTTAAATATATGTAATACCAAATATTGAGTACGTACTATTCGTTTTCATACGATATACAAGCAGGTATGAAAATGGATGCGATAGAATTTTTACAAGTGTTGGAGACAAAACAAATGATGGGGGTTGAACCAATCACTATATAAATATCCTTGTTTGATGGATTCTATCTCCTGATGATATTTCAGCTACAGAGCAAAACGATTGTTGAGATTCTCATAATGGATGTGTGCAGTGCTTAGATGTTGTAGTTGTAGAGATTTATAGAGCATACGTTTTAACAAATCCTGTATGAGAAAGGTATGAAAACACTATACGTGTAACGTTATATATATTCCTGTTTTATCGCGGATTTAAGCAAAATAATATTATTATTACTTTCGTATTATGTATCTCCACTTAGAGTGGGATAAAGGCAGGAGAATGAATGATGTCAGTATTCATAAAAAAATACATGACTGCATGTAAGTAACCTTAACGTAAGATTGAAGTTAAATTTTTGTGACTTTTGGCGGGTCTAAAAAAATTAAGAAAAATAATGTATTATTAAATATCATTTATTGTTAATAAATGGTTATGTAATTATAATGTCATTAAATTTAAAATATATATATATACTGTTATGATACATACATAATTACATATAAAGAGGTAAAACTAGCGTCAGAAAAAAAAGACAATTCATTGCAAAATGTTCATGAATTGAGTTTACTATGAGCACTAACGAAATAATTGATAAAATATTATTAATGAATTTAAAAACTCAAAATTATATAAAACTTCAAAATATGCAATATGCTTGTTTTTTAAGCATGGTTTTGGGGTGTTGATTAATAGTTTTTGATGATTCATTCAATTTCTCTTAGTATATTTTATTTACTTAAACATTTTTAAAACAATGTTCAAATGTATACTGGTCGTATTATATCATATTATAGTAAACTTTTATTAGGATCTATTTATAGAAAGAAACTATGCAGTGTGGTATCCGGCTGAATATACCACCCTCATTTTTTACCGAGGTATCGTAAAAGGCGATTAAGGTAAGTTGACCCACCGTGTGGTATCCGGTTAAGTAGAATAGATCACCGTCTTTTTACTGAGGGGTCATAAAATACAACTAAGGTAAGTTGCCGACAGGCAGGCGGCCGGTCGTAAAATACGTAGCCAAGTCATGTGACAACATGTTTGTAACATGTTGTGTCGACCCCACTTAGAGTGGGATAAGGGCAGGAGGATGATAATGATGATAGAAAGAAATTTTATTAGTGATTAGTCATTATTACTAGAATTACTTTACAGAGCATTGAATAGGTAATAAGTAGTATAAAAAAAATTATGGGTGGTCAACCCTTATCATTTAAGGGTATGAAAAATAGATAGTAGCCGCGGCCTCAGACCTACTGAATTTGCATACAAAATTTTATAAAAATCGGTCAAGCCGTAACGGAAAAGTATGGTAACTAACGTTGTGAAACGAGCATTTTATATACATACTAGCTATGCCTAATAGAATATATAGAATTCAAATTTTAAAAATGAAAGTAATAATTGTGAGTTAACCATAAGAGATAGAGACATGCTATTGCGCACTTTTTGTAGAAGTTTTATAGATCTACAATTCTCTAGTACGTTACTTTAACGTATCTCTGCTGGTTTACGCAGCGCACGCGACTAAAGCTCCCAGCAAGCAGGTTTTTTAACAACTTCGATCTCTCGAAACACGATCTCTTCAGCACTATTTACATAATACCGATATGTACTATTTACCCAAACCATCAGGAAGTATTGCACAATCTTCTGGTGAAAACCGTACAAAGATCCGTTCAGTAGATTATGAGAAAATCGATTACATACTGACTCTGACTCTGACTGAGCTTTTTGGGACTTTGTTTTATAATAAGTATAGATAGATAAATAAGTATAGATAGCATGATTCAGTATTCGCGCGCGATGGCTTATTTATGGCGAATTTCATGTATAACTTTGGTGTTTCCATACCGATTTCTATGATTCTTTTTTAAGGAATAGTTAATACTGTTTACTTTTTTAATTAGGGATGACTGAGAGTGTTATAAACGTAGGACAAATATCGTAAGTGGACAAATATCATCAGAAAGCTTCGAACTGCTAAGCTATCGGGAGTTATACGTGTTATTGTGAGTATAAAAGAGAAAAGACCATAAAAGATGGAATATGCTGTCGTGGGGTATTTTTTAAATAATTTTAAGGAGAATATTTCCGTCGTACATAATTTCTGTGTAGTTTTAACCCTTAAGGTTGCACACGCGACGGAAGCTTAAAAAAAGTAACTTCTTCCGTTTTCCCATCATTTTCCTTCACTGCTCTGCTCCTATTGATTCTAGCGTGATGAAAAGTATACTATAACTAGCTCAGGAGTATGAAAAATAATTGTACCAAGTTTCGTTAAAATCCGTCGAGTAACGTTGTTTTTATAACGGTTATACAGACAGACAGACAGACAAAAAAATTACTGATTGCATTTTTGGCATCAGTATCGATCCTTAATCAGCCCCTGATGATTATTTTGGAAATATATTTCATGTACAGAATTGACCTCTCTACAGATGAATTATAAGATTTTTTTTTTGATCTTACACTCCATAATTCTGTATCATATGAATATTACAGACAATAGGTAAAATATGTCCATATGCTGATTATTAAAATCATCACAAATGAAAATCGATTTAGTAAATGTACAACGCATCAAACTAATGTAGGGTCATTCATAGGCTACACTATTGTCACGTTTATAGCTACAACACGCAATAAACTATGGAAATTGTATAGGAAATTGCGAAGGCAGCCCTGCCGTCTATGAATTGTGCGGCACCTAACTAGCTTGATTGTTTACAAACAGATAGACGTGTACTATGTATATATCGGAATCAGAAATAGTCACATGTTAATATAGTTTGTTAAGTTGTTTAATAGTAATTTATAGAATTAGGCGTTACTTTGCGGAAATCCATAATACAAAAGTAATTATACGATTATTTGCCATAATCTGCGATAATATAAATCTATATCTATACAAAATTTTTTTTCGAACTGACTGTATGCTTACACTTACGGCTTTTATAGCGTCACCGGGCGAGACGGGCGAGCGCAGAAGCATCGTCGAGGTTGCGAAATGCAGAGAGTAGAGCGCAGAAGCTCTACTAGCGTCGGGGAACGTCGTCCTAAGGGTGCCTCCTGTGAGGCCGGACCACGGCTTAGGGCGACGCGTAATGAAGGGCTGTTGGTATGACATTGATTAGTCATTGCGACGTCGGAAGGGTGTATGCTAATATATAAAGCTGAAGAGTTTGTTTGTTTGAACGCGCTAATCTCAGGAACTACTGGACCGATTTGAAAAATTAATTTAATTGTAAGAAAAATAGATTAAATTATTAAAAATTAATAAAAATTAAAAATTATATTAAAAATTAATATAAGTGTAAGATACTCCATATATCGAGGAAAGCTATAAACTATAAATATCTCGCTTTGATGAATAGGAGAGGAGCAGCAATAAAAAAATATTGCGAAAACGGAAAAAATTAAAGCTTTCCAGGCGTGCGCTATGTAAACGGTAAAGTTATTCAAAACTCATGTACCTACTGCAAAATTGTTTCCCTTTAAAAGTTCTAAATAAAAGTCCGCGACAGCATATGTCTAGCTTTTAAGGTTAACCCACTTTAACCATAATTAATATAAGTATTATGGTTTACTCAAATAATAAGACTGCAGCCCACGAGAACGAAGTTGCGTTTAAAAGCTAGTAGAAAATATATATACACAAGCATTACACACGTTCACTATCACAAACTCAACAATCGTTTCGCCCCGCAACCAAACCATAACCGGTAGGTAGAATCCACGACAAAATCACAAGGCGTTGTGTCTTTGTGTGCATGTTTTTTCAAATCCGGCATGTATCGGGTATGAAATCGCATAGTCCACTCTACATTTAGCATTATATATATTTTCTATTTACTTTAACGCGAATTATAGCAAAATAATTTTATGATTACTTTTGTAAAAAAAGTATACTATAACTAGCTCAGGAGTATGAAAAATAATTGTACCAAGTTTCGTTAAAATCCGTCGAGTAACGTTGTTTTTGTATCGCGGATTATAGCAAAATAATTTTATTATTACTTTTGTATTATGGATCTCCGCAAAGTAACGCCTAATTCTATAAATAATTACTTTTGTATTAAGGATCTCTGCGAAGTAACGCCTAATTCTATAAATTATATAATTGGCAGACTGATTTTATTTATTTTATGATTTTATTTCTAAGTTATTTTTTACTATATGACTAAGTATTTTGTATTTTAAAATTTTTTGCCATCTATCGAGTAATTTAAAAATTACTACACTATTTTGATAAACGCCATCTATGTGAACTATTAAAAACTAAGTTGCCTCTTCGCATGTTGGTATAAGCAACCAGTGCAACTATTACGTAATGTTTGTATGTTTCGCTAGATAGCAGTACAACTTTTAATTATATTTTCATATTACCTTTATAATTACTTATTTCAGGAAGGGAATATCTATAATTATTTATAATAAATAAAAAGATAAAATGGTTAAAATTAAAAATATAGTGTCATATTTATAAAAACAAATCCAACATAAAGGACAAAAATCCACACAAAGAAATATAAAATGTAGGTAAAATGTGCATTAGAAAGTATTTTTGTATGATTTTTGGTAAATTAAAGACACCAACAACATTAAAACCAACACTTGGATACGAAAAACTTGGGATAAATAAAGTTTTTATTAAAACAAAAGTAATAATAAAATTATTTTGCTATAATCCGCGATACATGTATCGCGGATTATAGCAAAATAATTTCACTTTTGTATTATGGATCTCCGCAAAGTAACGCCTAATTCTATAAATTATTTAAAGTTTTTATTATTTTGTCACACTCTGCGAGGCCAGGACGTAGAGTGGAAGACCACAGTAAGGTTCTTGGGGTGTGAACTGGACCGCAGCCTGCGCATGGTCCCTATGGCGAATCGTGCCGTGGGCCAAGCTGCTGCTGCCAGGTCCAAGCTCCACGCCTTGTTCACATCCCACCTACCCGTCAACACCAAGCTGAGGGTCTACGGTGCCTACGTCCGCTCGCGTTTGACGTATGCGGCACCCTCCTGGTACACGCTTTGCTCGGCGTACCAGAGGCGAAGACTGCAAGTCCAGCAGAATCGATGCCTGCGATTGATCGTAGGAGCCCCGAGGTATGTGCGGAACGACGTCGTGCACCGAGATACCAAGATGCCGACCGTGGAGGAGTTCGTTCGTCGCTTAGCGCGCCGACTGTTCGCGCGAGCGGACTACAGCGCGCACGAGCACCTTCACGACATCGCGCCACTCCATGCACGACCTCCGGAGGGATTTCCCCTGCCTCGCGAGCTCCTACGACCACCGTCACCGCGGCCCGACGCGGAAGACGACGACGACGACGAGGACGACGCAACGGGCACAAGGGCAACACCACCGGACTTGACTATACCACCACCTGATGTGACACACCCACCGGATTTGACACCACCCGTATTTGACGCAGCGGTCTGGGAGTTACTATTCCCAGACCGCCACACCTGAACCAGACTTCCCTCAGGTCACCTAGGTGACCTGGGCCAACAGGCCCGAATATTGACCAGGCCCACAAGGCCTGCGAGGACAAGCCCGGGCAAGGAGGTTCGCCTCGAGGCCCGTCCCCCGGCACCCCTCAAAAGGTTCCGAGAAGACCCACCACACCTTATTTTGTCACATTAAAGTTTTCTGATGAAAGATTCGTTGATGAGTCTAAAAGATACAGTAGTCAAATTGTTGATTATGATTTGGACCTAATTCCAGACATACTTATTTATAAGAAAAAAATTCTTTCATAAGTCAGTACAAGTCAAAGGTTTATAGAATTAGGTGTTACTTTGCGGAGATCCATATTACAAAAGTAATAATAAAATTATTTTGCTATAGTCCGCGATAAAGTAAATATAAACATATATAATGCTAAATGTAGAGTGGACGTTTTCATACCCGATAGGTACATGCAGGATTAGTAAAAACATATGTACAAACCCCTTAAATCCTCTCAAGTCCGTACAAGTCAATAAAATGATTTTACGGTAAGAAAGATTATTGTTTCACTTAAAAAATAATTGTCTACATACCCACCTAGACTAGTTTAGTTATGAATTACTTAACTATACAGTTATATTTATAAGTTTTGTTTAGCTATACTTATTAGTAGAATTGACGATTCAAAAGCATTTGTTTATAAGTTTACTTGAATAAAGAATATTTCAAATTTGTATTTGAAAGTTTCTTGTGCAGTAATAATAACATCACTGTGTCCTAAAAGGATATCTAAAACTGCTACATAATACAAAAATACTATCCAACAGGGAGAAATAAATGATTCGATAATAATACGAGAAGATCAACTATATCGATTTACACAATTTAAGTAAAGACAGATTTGAGCAAAATAAATATTTGGATGGTGTACCCCATAATATTTTTATGGTCTTTTTTTGAACACGGTCACGCCCTCTGTGGACACAATACGTAGGTCGGAACGTTACCGAACAGCAAATTGTTATTTCCACGCCATAAACTTTTTTAAAAGTTCGCTCGAAATGCTTAAACATTAATCTGACCGGTGAATGACGCAGATGCAAAGAATTGGTAGCAAAAACTGATGTCTCTTTTATGATTTTTATACATTTTTATAGTGTGATAATGCTTTGATATAATTTTATATATATTTTTTACAAATCCTAACGTAGGTTGCACTTCATAGAGCGGCATCACAGACTATTGCAATATAGGTGGTAAGGTCTTTACCAAACCCTCAATCTACCAGAATTTATGGCTTAAAGATATTATATACTCTACATCAGGGGTCTTCAACCTAGGTTCCGCAACTAAGTTAAGTCAAAACCCATACAAGTAAAAAAAATTATAAAAAGAACTTTCTTTTAAACAACTTCATGAGTTTAATAAATAATTTACAATAATTACCTTACGACTATACTTATTGCCTTATTGAAACGTTTGTATTAAAATTGAATGAATATTTCAGTAGAAAAAAACTTAGATAATGTATTTTCTTTATGAGGTTCAGTAGGAGAAACATAACGTTCCTTCACAAAAACCATATGCTCGAAGGGTTCCTAGAAATATAGATGGTTGAAGATCTCTGCTCTACATACTTATTACTAGAATGCCGATGCAACTACTCCTTAAAAAAAGGTCATACCATCTTCCATTTCATATCCGTTAATCGCTACTCTTAATTCAAAGTTTGTGAATTGCCAGACTGACTGATACAGAGTACCTTTATTTAAAGTTATTACGAAAAGGGAAACGGGTTTCATAGCTTCAACGGTTAGGTTTCAAAACCTACAAAAATTATACTATAATCTAATTTTTCATATAATTTGCAACAAAAATATTGAGTGTATTTTTTGTTTATCGCAATATTTAATTCATAAGTGGTCATTATTTCAACAAATCATGGTATTAGCTTTTCGCTTAGTCTTAGTGTGTTTTTTTTACAAAATATATGAATGTAGAAAGACAAATAGCTTGTTTTCAGCTATATAGTATAAATTTCCATTAAAAATAATTTACTATCTGTTTCTAGTATTAAATTTTTTCCCATCAAATAAAAGGTAAACAAAGTTTATAATAGTTTGAAAGAAATGTCGTAAAGGCGGCAACATGTCTCAGCCTACATTTTATGGCCATAATTCATTGTTTGGTAAGCGTTTCCTATCAACATTCGCCATTTATTATTTCATATCAATAGCTTGTCGCATCGCGCCCAAACAATGAACACTGAGGTATACCCGACCAGTAGAAACCGACCCTCGGCATCGCACTGTCATTTTCTTTTAAATACGACACAAGTTCTAAGATGGTAGATCAGAGTATCATGGTGGATGCATTATAATACATTTAATGGCTTGTAATGAATGGAATAACATCCATAAAGCGACAATAAGGCACTCGAACATGCCTCTATATAATAATGCTTGATTTATGGACGATCAAAGCATTATTTTGCACGTGTTTTCAGAGCTTCGTATTCTGTATGAATCTGAAGACATAAGAAATACTTAGGCGTACCAGTTGCTATCTATAGCTGCAGTCGTATTAAAAATCTAGGAACTAACTACTTTTTTTTACCCTTTTTTATTGTATTTTAGCCTAGAAAATTTCTGTTTGATTAGTCGTTTTTGATTAACTTTTATATTAGAAATTATACTAGATCGCCGTGTGGTATCCGGCAGAATAGAATAGACCACCCACCTTCCTTACCGAGGTGTCGTAAGAGGCGACTAAGGTTAGTTGACGTCAGGCAGGCGGCCTGTCGTAAAATACGTAGCCAAATCATGTGACAACATATTTGTAACATGTTGTGCCGACCCCACTTAGATTGGGATAATGGCAGGAGTATGATAATGATTAGAAATTATACTAGAATTTGTGTTACTAGAACAAACATATTTACTTTTTAACTTTAGTGTTGATTACGTTACTTATAATTTCTCTGGTATCAAATTGGGAGACAATTTTGAGTTCTAGCCTTGTCAATGTACGAATGAACCAAAAATAAAATCATAAAGAAGATGGCCCGTTAGCGCAGTTGGCAGTGACCCTGCCTTCAGCTCCGCGAATCGCGAGTTCGATTCCCGCCGAGGGCCAAGATTTTCTGTAAAGAATTTTGTTCGAGCCTGGGTGTATATATGTATTTAAGTATTATTTACAATTATATATCTATATATTTACCCAGTAGTCTGTCACCCATAACACAAGTATTAATTTACTTACTTTGGGCACGGACGACCGTGTGTGTAAGTGTCCCATATATAT
This sequence comes from Morpho deidamia, assembly GCA_947086505.1. Lineage (NCBI taxonomy): Eukaryota > Metazoa > Arthropoda > Insecta > Lepidoptera > Nymphalidae > Morpho > Morpho deidamia. The sequence continues at coordinate 11,199,928 of CAMTZC010000026.1, read as the reverse complement.
ATTATTATTATTTATATATTATCTTCTATTATGATTTTACCAAAAAAAATCAATACATTTTTGTACATAGGCTGTATGAAACATAAAATTGTTTGCTCCTTTTAAAATTTATCTATCGGCATCCACAAAGAGTAGAGACAGATGTCCAAATCATATCACTTCTAAGTCGCACAGATAAAAAGTTTAAAGAATATATTCATTGCGAACAACACCTACGCAACAAGCCGTATTGTATTATAATAGACAAAAGCGGGATAAATGTGACGTGAAATCTCTTCAGTAAGCAAAGAAATAATCCACTTAGAGGCATGTCGTCGCTTTTTGTCAAAATACAGGGGCACGGTTCATTGAGTTTAAAAAAATAACGCTGCGGGATACCTTATGTGTGCAAACAAATTCATGAGGGGCGCCTTTACTCTGCATATAAATATTCTGTTTTACGGCGAAACCAACAGATGGCGATATAAGTCGTATTGTTTTACGCCCTTGGATTTTTTACGAATATCTGTTTACTATTGATATGTTGTGATTAGAAATCCATCGTATTTAATTAGTAAATGACTTAGTGGTCATAGATCTTTTTCTTTGTCATAGGTCTTTGAATTATTTCTTTGATTTCCTATTAGGTAATCATCATTCTTCTGCCCTTATCCCGCTCTAAGAGGGGTCGGCGCAACATGTTACAAACATGTATCACATGATTTGGCTACGTATTTTACGACCGGCCGCCTGTCTGACGTCAACTTGCCTTAGTCGCCTTTTACGACACCTCGGTAAGAAATGAGGATGGTCTATTCTACTCAGCCGGATAGCACACGGCGGATTTCCTATTAGGTAATAACCTACGATTTTTTCATTTTCGTCGTTTGTTAGTAATTTTTTAATTCCATATAGCTTTTACATATTTGGAAGTTTTTGAGATTGAAATTGGTCGCTTGGAATGAATATTAATTTTACAAAGAAATGCTTTTTTTTCTGTAAGTACTGCAGTTAAATATCTTAAACGAGAAATTCATGTTCATGAAATTGATGATCGAACACATGCTAATTAAACGACGTCACGTATTTTATTTTCATGAACCAGTTTCTCCTCGCGACGTGTCTAGCGATTTAAGTGACGTCTTAGGAATTAATAATTTTTAAGGATCTTTTTATTTATTTTTGCTTAATTTAATTAAACAAACATACAAACATTAGAACTTTTAATCTAATGATATATGACAACAACATATTTTAGCTGCAGTCAGCGTATTATTTAAACAGCGTATTATTGAAACATTTTTTCCTTTTTATCAAAACAGTTTCCTCCGAGTTTCTTGCTGGTGCTTTCCAAACAGTTGTAACTTTTTAACTAAAAGCACTTAAAACAGTCTACTTGAATAAATAATATTTTGAATTCAAATTTACAATACTCGCAGGGCAGATATCATATTATACCAATACCAATACTGTTACCAATAAAATTTGTGTGCACTCACACAGTTAAATTCGTTATAAGACTGTTATACAAATAAAGGCTTATGATTGGAATCACTCGCTAATTCCCAGGGCTCAATATGAGGTTGAATAGAATGCCATAGAATGGTAAAGGCCATTTGACCACATCTCGGAATTCATTCACACCCCCAACAATGGGGGTTTTGTCATCGCTTACTAGCTGGACGTTAATATCTTGTTCAATACTGATTTATGTGTCGAAATCCTATAAATTGTTGATCGATTCAAAGCAAAAATTTTGTTTAAAAAAACTTTATTTTTAGAAGAATAAGAGCTACTTGTTTAGTAATTTTTTTGGGTTCCTTCGAAGTAAAATAACTGCCTACTAATTTCATAAATTTTCTCAGTATTTCTTCAAGATTAGGTACGTACGTACGTTATTTTATTGGTTCTTGGAATAATTAAATTAATCAAGAATTAAGCATTTTACATTATCTTGATTAATATAATAATGTTAACAATATTTGTAACAATTAAAAATATTTTGTTTAGATCCATCTTATAATTAAAGTTTTTAAACATTAATAAAGATTGTTGCACTTATTAAAGTTAAAAGATATGTCATTAAATGAACAATATATTTAATTCAAAGCTACATCGTAAATTGCTTAAGAAATAAAAAATAAATGTAACATTTATTCCTTATTTCTTAAATATATATAAAGCAGATATCAGATATAAATAATTTTGAAATAAATGAAAAATAAAAAATCAAATAAATGTTAATTTGGATTCTATTTGCGGAACTATTACTATTGCACAATTTCATATTTTAAAAAAAATCATCAAAAAATATTTAAAAAGTAATTACGGAACCTTTTTATATTAATTCGATAGCAACATAGATTTTATATCTTTATTTCAAATACACAATAACGTGATACTAACTTAAAATATCAACACAATCAAAGAACACAACCAAAAATTATCTTTATGTGAAGGTTATAAGGACTATAAGGACTATATATAACTATAATAAAAATATTAATTCTTTGTATAGTGGTGGATTCAATGGAAAGCTTTGGCCAGTGTGCGAACTAAAATATTTTTAAAAGTTTGTGTGGAGATTTTACGGACTATTACAATGAGTTTGTGGCCATTTATCGTCAGTATCGACAGGGGTGATGATTAATAATACAAATATACTAAGTAATATAGTATATTACTAAATTCTACCCTCGAGTTTGTTTAATCGCTCAGAGCTGTCTTATTAGGCTCTCTATTTATGATGCTAGCTTGCTTTTGTTTTACCACTATATATGGATGCTTACGGTATGTAGTCAACAATATATATAAATATTATAAATACGAAAGTCTGTCTGTCTGTCTATGTTACGCTCTCACTGTGTTATCCGCTGAACCTTAATGAAATGGCTCAGAAAAGGCTGGGCCGATTTTAATAACATTTTCGGACATTTTTTACATTGACCCAGCAGTTAACTCTGAAAGGTTTGGCGGCGAACGTGTTTTTTAACTGTCACATTGACAGTTAAAAACACGTTCAATTTTGTTTTGACGGAGTTACGAAAGCAGATTGAGCCATAGCATAGTTAGCGTGTATAGGATAATCAAATAAAAGAAAAATTTAATCATATTTTTTTAATAAAAAGAAATAAAATTGTTTCGGGTACAGGGGAACATTGTTATTGCTGGTAGGTATTTAATCGTATAAATTGGCGCGACCAAAATCACAGATAAAACTAATACAGACCAATAATATAGATAATATCTTAGAAACTAAACAGATAATGGAAAAATCCGTTTATTCGGGGATATCGAAGGTGAAGTAAAAGGGGTTACGGAGCTTAGTCGGGCGCCGGCGGCGTATTGGGGCTTACCGTGATTTACTCGTTACGTCGCCTCGCGGGCCGCGCCGTACCGCCTTTTTTGTTTACTTAACGGATCACGGGTTACCCTTTATTGGGTAAGTCGGAAAACTGATATCCCGCGGCGCAAAGTTCCGCGATTTTGGGTGAATTTCATTTCATAAGACGTTTATGTTCTTACAAGAGAGTTTATTGGGGTTAACACAGATGTTACGTATTGTATAACTATATATTTATTATTTTAACAATCTCTACTCTGTCATTGTTGTTTCCTTGAAAGCACGTCCACAGCTAGGTCTAGGATTAACGAATTTAAACAAATGTAAAATATGAAAGGAAATCCTTAATAGTGACAAAGTCCTTTACGTGAGGAGGAAATGCTATTTAATATTTAAGTACACTCCTATACGATTAATATATTATGAGATGAGATATAGCTCTTTGTTTCTATAAAAAAAAACTATTTCCATATATAGACATGAACTGAACTACTATTTGGACATAAGAAAGAAAATAAGCCAAACACGCATCTTTCTGTCGGAGGTGCGAGCTTGAAGATTCAATATATATAAATAATAATATAAATAGTAATATAAATAATAATATATATAATAATATATAGCTATATAGCTAGGCTATCAATTATCTATATTATTATATATATTATTAACTTGTATTCCTAATTATTATTTACAACTCATTATATACGCAAAGAGCTGTGATTAGCCCAGCGGTGAGACCGTGCGACTCGTTCGACGGTAACACGAGTTCAAACCCGGGCAGGCACCAGTAAGTTTTTCTATTAAAACTCATGTGTCCACTTGATAATTGCAATTAATCACACGCTTTTCGGTGAAGGAAAACATCGTGAGGAAACCTGTATATCTCTAGTGATTCCTGGAGATATATGTAACCTACCAATCCGCATTGGAGCTATTCCCAGCAGTGGGATCGTAAAAGCCCGCTACTTTACTTTATATACGCATAAAACTAAAGAAAATAAGAAAAAAACTTAAAAGCAGCCTCCTGTCATAGAGTTTCTTAGGGATTTTTGATATATGTGTCGATAATCTGTAAGAATCGATTTATTAGTATAAACTCCAAATTCTTAGAAGAAACAGCTAGAGGACATATAGAATCAGTTGACAGTATCTTAAACTTTTTAAATTGCGTCTCATCGCCTGAAATCATTCCATCCGATTTCTTTTCGAAATAAAAACGGAAAATGTAAAAAATAAAAGAATTTAACAAACATTATTAGTATGAGCATACAAAAATACATAATAATATAAGTAATATTATAACTTATGTAATATGATTACATATGTAAGTTTGTAAGTTCTGTTATTATTGCACCTTCCGCTGTGATATCATTGCGATTTCCTCGAGACCATCTCGACCTCGAAGAAAATGTAAAGGATAGATGTTGTTGGTCAAACAAAAGACGGTATCGTAAAACCTTATTCGCTTTCTACGTATCTTTGACCGAAATTGAGCAGAACTTTAGATTGGCTGCCCTTAATACCAATCAATGAGAACACTGAACGTGTTCCTATTTCGTAGGTTAGTGTTATAGCGGGAAATAAGCGGATCGGGGACGGTCATCGGGCATCGGCTGGGCCAAGTAGGCTAAGAGCTGTCAAACACTAATACAAAGGTATATGGACGGGGTTTTAATAACGATTTTCCTACTAAGTATTTGCGGTATTTGACTTTACTTATCGTTGACCTTGTGGAAACGCAGCGTAGCAGCGTAGGGCGTCCTCCGTCCCGCTGGACTGACGACATCAAAAAGGTTGTGGGGGCCAGCTGGATGCGCATTGCGGATAAGGGGGATGTCTGGCGCAGACATGGGGAGGCCTATGTCCAGCAATGGACTGCAATAGGCTGATGGATGGACGGATGGATATCGTTGACCTTGAGCAATTTTAAAAATATAACTACACTCGTACACACTATGTGTGTGTATGAATGTGTTCATAATGATTCATATACCGATTTATAGAAGCAGGCGTTACTTTTCGGAATTCTATATTACAGACACTATAACAGAACTACCTTGCTATAATCCGCACGGGTTAAGCGAATGCATGCAAAGCTAATGTGTATGAAGCCTGCTTCAAATTTCAATTTTTACATTTGATTTAACCTTATTAAACTAAGTCGCAGGGAAAGTATTATATACTTACGAATGCCGCTGTATAGGACTTATACATTGCGTTTTGGTGAACGATCTTTTCGATATGGCACATATGAAATTATCGTTATTCACGATTTCACGAGTATGAATGCAATATCTGTAACAAATATTTATTTATTAATGTAAATTAACACTAGTTACATTCAATAAATAATTATTGAACCTAATGTCATATAAACTAACTTTTTTTTGTACTCAAAAGTGTTGAAAGAAATACATAATTTATTAATTTTGAAGGTGATTTATAGAAGCAGGCGTTACTTTGCGGAATTCCATATTACAAGCAATATAACAAAACTAACTACTTTGCTATAATCCGCACGGGTTAAGCGAATGCATGCAAAGCCAATGTGTATGAAGCAGGCAAAATCTACGCACCTTACACATGCAGGACAAGTCACCACACGCACCCCAAGGCGCCTCCAGTAGCAACAATGCACACAAGCAGCACACACAACCACCACCACAATCTCTACGATCGCTTCACTCCGAAACCGAAGCATCAACATTAGCTTTGCATGCATTCGCTTAACCGGTGTAAATTATAGCAAGGTAGTTCTGTTATAGATTCATATACCCTTTTAGTATTTATTTTCTTGATTAATGTTGAAAATATCGATTTCACCTGATGATAAGTGATCATCAATTGTAATGTTATGTTAGAACGTAAAAGAAATATAGGTAGCACTTTGCGAAATATCATGATGTAAAAGCAACGAGAGTGTCTTTTGAATTTATTGGCTGATGCCGTATGATGTTTAATTTTGCTATGTACTATCACGCATATAACAATATATCAGAGATTATGTCTACTGCGTTTTATATTCATAAATATTGAATGAAGTTTGAAATGTCACAGTACTGTAAATATATCCTACTACGCAAATTTTCTGTCGCCTACAGCTATTCTGAGTGATAATTGTATCTATGAAGCCTTGTAAATGCAGTGTGAACTTATTGGTCTCTTACACGAGCACAAATAATATCGCTATTACGATACAAATATTAAAGTTGTTAGCTCTTAGTGCGTTCGTTTGACCCGCCGTCGCCGAACTTCTTTCAAACACCCTTTACACAAATTGATTTTAAACGCCGATTTATTTCCGCCTCATATCGCAGATCCGATCTTCCTATGAGTTTTATAGGCGGCTTTATGTGGGGTTAAGGAAGCCGAAGTTATAAAACAGTTTATTTCTTTTCAGTACGGCAGTTAAGCACTTCTAATTATGCGGGATCAAGTTACTGTATGAAACTTAATTGCTGATAATCACTTTACTTTGAGCTACTTTTTTATCAGATAATTACTATCAAATTGTTTTATTAAATAAATATATCATCATAATCTTAAAAGTATTTGGCAATTTAAATGAAATAGCATCTACAGATAAATGCATTGGTTTCAAAAATTCTGTCGCTTCTGCAAATAACTTGAAGAGTTATAAAAGTTACAACGTAACGGTAAAATTGCATTTTTTTATTTTAATTGTACACGTAACGGGTTTCCTAAATAAAAGTTGTGTCCAACGGAATTTTACCCTTTTGCGAATTTGTGCAAATTACTTTATGAGCGCGCTTTCAATGGAAAGTTGGTGATTTTTTGCAATGTCGTTTACAACTGCAAGATGGGATAACTGTTGAAACGTTAACCTAGCAGCGTTTAGATGAGACTCTTATTTTATGAAACCAATAACAAAATACGTCGAACTCAAAATTGTCGGCTTATACAAATAAGTATCTAACCCTTCGGCGGTTCTGCGTTTGCCGCTGAAAGGTTTACTTTTATTACCAACTATTTTCTACCCCTTCTTAATTGCCAAGGTTGTGCAAAATGGCAATTTTTGCGTAACAATTCATTGTTAAATTCTTTATGCGTTATTTCAAATAACCCGTAACAAAGCAATTTACGCTTTTTTTATATACAATGAAAAATTTCGCAATTTTATTATTTTATTTTACACATTTTACAAACCCGCGATGGTCTTATGGTAAGAACACGGGACCTTTACAATAGGATCGAGGGTTTAGATCCCGTGCTCGGAGTTTCTTAAAAAAAATGCATAATGCAGCGCGTCCCTGCTTTCAAAAGAAAGATATGGCATTTGCGTGGGTGATAGTAGCTTTTTTTCTACTTTTACTACTAATTATTTATTTAGCGAGCTTCACAGATAATTCAGAAAAAATTAATTCAGAAACACACGGTTGTATGCATTTATATATATGTTCCATATATTTATTATTTATTTATTCAACCTATACTAGCCTAGCTTTCTTTTGTGTAAGGCTTCCAATTAAAATAGCAAACAAGACACTATGAAGTGTAAATAAAGGCACACGCACAACAGGGTAGTTACCTGCTCAGTATAGTTCCATTAGAGGGTGATTTTTTTTAGGTTTTCGCTCCAAGATTGATTGAACTGAATTGACATTTGTAACCGCAAAGGCTTTTCAGCGGGGGACCGTAACCGACTGAGAGTTTTTTTAAGCGTTTCTCAGTAACCTGATTGAAATGTTAGGAAGCTAAGTGTCATAGACGGCAATAAAGATAATGTAAGTGTCAATGCGATGAGAAATTTTAGGTACAATGGTCTTCAAATGAAGGTTGTTGCGGTAGAAGTTTCACAACGGACGAGGTGACGGTAATGATGAGTTTACTGATATATGGAAAGTTATTTGCCTTTATTTAGATAAAATTTTGTGAGCGATATTCCTTGTACAACTGCAGAGGTTATGTGAAGAGTTAATTAATTACTTTACTTCAGGGGTGTCAAACTGAAAAGCTAACTTGGGTCAAATAAGTAATGCTTAACTTTAGATCGACTGCAATAAAAATAATTTATACAAGTAGGCGTTACTTTATAATAATAGAATTGTTTCGCTATAATCCGTGTTTGTTAAGAAATTCTATGTAATGCTAAGTGTAAGAAGCAAAACCGTTCTAATACCTTACACATGCAGGATCAGTTACTAATTACTGCTAATTCTACAAAAAAGTCCGCGAGAGCATGTCTCTATCTCTTATGGTAAACGCACAATAACTAATTTTATGTTAAAAATTTGAATTAAATACATTGATTTCCACGCGGGCGTAGCTGCAGGCTGCAGTTTATATATCAAGTTATAATATCTGCCTAGTTTCGTTTATAATTTAAATTCCTATATTATTTTTACTTTGTGTCAGATATATTGGCTGGGCCGCAAAACTGCATATCGAGGGCCGCATACTTAGTTATATAGTTCATACTCAAGAAAGTCTCTGCAATATTGAAAAAACATATTTTTAGAAGAACAAATATATTACCCCAATTACCCCTATTTATACTATATGTTGTTTCCGTTTCCAAAGGAATAGTGGCATGAAACTTAATAGCATAAGCAGAAAGCATAACAGACAGACAAATAGACACACTTATAATATTAGTATGAACTAGCATTGGAAGTTTCTATTCGAGAGATGAACAACTACTATATATGCCATATTACTGGAATTGTCAACTTAAAATGTCTTCAATATCCAAATCTTTTTAATTAATTTTTTTTAATTTAATTTCACATAACAAAAAAAAAGAATTATAATTAATTTGCATTGTATTTTTGCTAATAATTTTTTGAATAATTTATGTTGCAGTTGCAAGCTGTGATAGCCCAGCGGCGACAACGAGCGACTTTATAGAGATGCGTATGGGCTCAAACCCCAAAATCTCAAAACAGGCACCAACGAGTTTTCTATTAAAAATGGTATCTAATTGTTAAATGCAATTTTTCAAACGCTTTTCGATAGAGGAAAACAGCGTGAGGAAACTTGCATATCTCAAGAGAATTTTAGGTATATGTTTAAGCTATAAATCCGCACTCGAGCAGCGTAGGCCTTAGCTGAAACCCCTTTCACCAAAAACGGAGAGTGGACGCCTATGCCCAGCAGTGGGATAGTAACAGGCCGTTACTTTACTTTTTGTATTGTATTATAAACTGCTTCTTATTGTATTAAATAGGTTATTAAATTCGACAAAAATCGTTAGATTTTACGATGAACGGAAGACATACATCTAGCTCCGCCCCCGGGCCGCCTCGGAGTTATTTTTATACATTTTCACTACATTATACTGCTTTTAAATGGCTTGACTATTTAGATGAATGGCGTAAACAAGGGTAATTAACTCTTCGACGATTTCTGAAATAATCGCGGCCTAATGCAGTCTAAAATTAGTGTGACGAAATGCATTGGTAATGGTTGGGTTACATGGATGTTTATGGATTGATTGTAAAATCGAAATATTTTATAATATATAGAATGAGACGTTACTTTGCGGAGGTCATCAATACAAAAGTAATGAAAGTATTATTTTGGTATAATCGATAGAATTACTTACCTTTGAAATATTTCATATTCTACATAATCCATTATAATTTTATGAATGCGGAAATTTGTCTGTTTATCTATTAAGCTACTACGCCTAATTCGCTGAAGCAATGATGAAATTTGGTAGAATAAACTTTATATTATATTGGACTAACATAAAAAAATATTTAAATTCCCTTGACACTGTACATATACTGAGTATTTTCAAAAACAAAAGTTGCCGCGAACGATATCGCCGGTGCCACGAATATAACTACCAAAAAATAATTTGGATTCTACAGCAAGCTTTTCAACCTTTCTAGTACTAGCTTGTACCTGTGAACTCGAATACTGGATTTTATTATCGGCATTTCAACAATCTACTTACTAAAAACCACAATTTTTTACTTCATTTAGACGTACAAATTAGTAAAATTGGGTAGTATTAACAGTTAAATCGAAATCACAGTTTATAACGTCGATTCTAATGACTTAATAGTAGAAAAATTCGAGTTGACCATGAAATCTCATCACTTTTCTAGGTATATCTATTTTTCATTGGCGTAACTATAGGAGGGCTAGACGGGGCAGCAAGCTCAAGCGGACCCTTCTGAGCTGACCTGAACCCCCGGAATCCGGAACACGAAAAATGCGAAGCAAATAGTTTTAAATTGTTTAGATGGGTCCCTAGTTTCTTTTTTGCCCCAGGGCCTTTCATTACCTAGCTACGTCACTGATTTTTCTATTAAACGAAGTAAATAAACTGACTAAATAAATAAACTAACAATGTTCCAGTTATAAGCTAAAAAGAGGTTATAAAATTTGTTTTTAAAATATTTCGCTGGCATGTATTCCCTTCATAATTCAAGACCAACAAAAATGGATAACCATAGGGCACACGAATCGGCACCGTTTAGAAGGTAGCGTGCAGTCGTAAACTTTTATCACCTTTAATAGGTGCCCACATTGATTTGTGTGACATCGGTATACGTGCGAGCACCTGATGTCATCATCAGTATTATTTAACTTGATCTTTCTATCTCAATATCTTCTTATTTGACGTAAAAATATAACTAGTAAATTGTGTCAATTTTTTCTATAATTAAAAGACAATAAATATTAAAGAAAATACCACTATAGCCGTTTGGTGTCAATAACCCCTTTGAAATGAACAATTGGAATGCAAATATGATAATTTTATAACATTGCAAAATTAGGTAACTAAACGCTTTGACTATAAGTGAGAAGTCACTGACAGATACAGTTAGGTCGAAGAAACAAAAGTTTAAAATTAATTTTGTCAATATTTAACTTAACTGGAAGTCATTTTAACTTACTTACACTTTTATGTCTTGTGTTTCTCTAAGATGACTCGGTTATAGTTTTAAATAATTCATAACTTTTTATTAATAATCTTACTTATAACATCATCCTCCTGACCTCATCCCACTCTAAGTGGGGTCGGCACAACATGTTATAAAAATATTGTCACAGGATTTGACTGCATGTTTTACGACCGGCCTGTCTGACGTCAACTTACCTTAGTCGTATTTCACGACACCTCGGTAAGAAAGAGGGTAGTCTATTCTACTCAACCGGATATTACACGGTAGTTCGACTTACCTTAGTCGCCTTTTACGACATCTCGTTAACAAATGAGGGTGGTCTATTCTATCAACCGGGTACTACACGGCAGTTTGACTTCTAATGGAATCATCTAAAACATAGTAATATGTATAAGTTTCCTTATGTAAAATAATAGTGCTCGAAGATTTATAAAATTTCACATTTATCAAATACGAAACAAAAGATACATTGGCTATTTTGTAAAAGTCACATGAACGCTTCGCAATTCCCATGAGTAAGGTGGGAGTCCTCGTATTTCAGCGCATTTGTCACCCGAATACATTACATAATATTTATAGTTAAAATATCATTTGTTGAAATTGAGCCAAATTTCCGGCGCGCTTTCAACGGAATTCACAAAAAGCGCCATAAATTGGCAAATAATCCCCCGCATAACGCAACCTTTGTTTGCCCACACGTGCTTTTAATATCTGGCTCGCATCGCGATTGCTACAATGGCCGGATTTAGTCTTTGTACCTAAAGTAAACAGAAATAATCGTACAGACTTCCTTCGGATGCGTTCGCGATACGATTCATAGCGCTTTGGTCAGAAAACTAACCTAACCTATAATTTTCGGAAACAATCAGAAAAATCTGTTCTAATATATATCATTGATATTATTGGATGTCTTATCAAAGAGGAAAATAAGTAATTGCCAAAATATTTATATTTTACTTTTAAGATAATAGACTTAGAAGGTAGTAAATTTTAATTTTATTTGACCATCATGGCCAAAAGTATATTGAAAAATTTGTTTTTTCCCTTACTCTAAAGGACACGATGAAAACTAAAATAATTTATTTAATAGATACAGTTTAATGAATTATATTAGTAATATATGAAAATATTATTTAGCATTTAACATTTAGCATGCAACATTTAGCATTACATATATTTTCTCTTATCGCGGATTATAGGAATATAATGTTTTCATTACTTTTGCATTAAGGACATCCGCAAAGTAACGCCTAATTTTTAATTAAATTATTTAAATTAAAAATATTAATTTTAAATTATTTAGAAACTGAATATCTTAGAAGTTTTGTATTTTTGTATTAGGTCACTTTGTTCTGTAGGTACGGTGTGAAAAATATACGTGTTAATAAATTTTATTAAACGCCGTGAGCACAAAGCATGCTCTCATACGGTTGTCATCGACACAATCGCGCATCGAATTTGTCATGAAACTGTACGCTATTGTTCACATGAATGCAGTGTGAGAAGGAAGAGCTTCCGGTCCGGGTTCGATGCTGGATCGATGCCCCAGGCGATATCTTACCGTCGATATTCAATTCACTTTTTTACAACGTTTAGAAATTCATACGCCATTCATACATAAATGTGTCTTGATTTCTTGAAGTATTTGGTAATGTATATTATTTAAGGGATTTTTGTGCTGCACGGCAATTCAAAATCGAATTCAAATTCTATTCTTTTTTATTCTTTATTCGAGTAAACTTGTAAACAAGTGCTTTTGAACCGCCAAATCTTCTGCTGGTAGGAAAAGCTGTCCCTACCGAGAAGAGCCAGCAAGAAACTCGGCGGTTGCTCTTTTTAAAGTATAATTGTTATTACTAGTTGCATTTAAATTCGAATTCAAAATATTCGTTATTCAAGTAAACTTGTAAACAAGTTCAAAAACTCTAAATAAGAAAAATAAACGCATTTACTATGCAGTAGTTTTACCCACAATTATATTCATAATTCAAATTCAAATTCAAAACATCCTTTATTCAAGTAAACTTCTAAAGAAGTGCTTTTGAATCATCAACATCTACGGCTGGTTCGGAAAGCTGTTCCTACCGAGAAGAACCAGCAAGAAACCGGCGGTTGCTCTTTTCAAAAAATAATTCTTATCACTAGTTACATATAGTTATTATGTCTTGTACTGGGCCGGAGAGTAGCTATATCCACGCATTCTTATTCTCTAAGTAATCTTCAATAGTATAATAGGCTTTCTGAATTAGCCTTTTTTAATAGTAGTAAAGTTAAAGTAGATTGTGGAATTTTATTGTAGAATCTTATACCCAAATCCACAAACGAAATACGAACTTTTGCAAGGCGCAAAGCGGGAACCGCGAGCTTATGTCGGTTCCTACTTTGTCTATTATATACATCACCAATCCTTTTATAATTATTTATATTCATATGTACAAAAATTAAATTACTAAAAATATACTGTCAAGCCAATGTAAGAATCCCTGTTTCCTTGAACTTCTCTCGCAGGGAATCGCGCGAATTTCAATAGTAAATAAGCGTATGGCTCTTTTTTGTAATACAATTTTTTTTTCAATTTCAGCGCATTTAGTCATTATTGCCTTGTGCAGGGTCAAAGAGTAGCTAGATACCACACATTCTTATCACCTAAGTAAACTTCACTAGTATGGTGCTTTCTGTATTAGCCTTTTGTTATAGTGTTTTTAAACTGCTGTAATGGCAAAGCTAAAATCGATTGCGGAATTTATTATAGAATCTTATACCCAAACCCACAAACGACTTACGTACTTTTGCAAAGCGTAAAGCAGGAACCGCAAACTTATATCGGTTCCCACTTTGCTTATTATATACATCGACTTTTTTTTTATAATTATGTATATTCAATGAACACAAGCTTCTCTGAGGCTCGAGTGATGTATGCTCAAAAGGGCGTTCAGTGGCTAAAAAAATTGTCTAAAATATTCCGTCTCATTCCATTTATTTACAGGTTTCTAACAATAATTGTGAAATATTTAAATTAAATGAAAAATTTAAAATATTTTCTCTTCTTTATTTATCGTCTTAACATATAAAAAATTGAAACTGGAAATGCTATAATAATTTATTGTTAAGATATTCATTGTTCTTTATAATTAGCACAAAAACAATAATTATATAAAAATTGAATATTAAAAATAAATAAATTGTTTGTCAAACCCTCTTGGTTCGACAAACAACTATTTATTGATAAATCTTGCGTGGTGTGATTACCTATTTCTGTGATATTTATTTATTTAAATGTCAGGATAAGGTTCTTATGAAATTGACTGGCCCGTTGGCTCAGTGGGTAGTGAACCTGCCTTCAGCTCCGCGAGTCGCGGATTCGATTCCCGCCGAGGGTCAACATTTTCTATATAAAGATTTGTTGGTTCTTCGAGCCTGGGTGTATATTTGTATTTAAGTATTTATTCAAAATTATAAATGTAGTATATTTACAAGTTGTCCGTTATCCATAACACAAGTATTAAGTTACATACATTGGGGACGAGCGACCGTGTCTGTGTGTAATATATTTAAAAATATATATATTTTTTAAGTTTAGCGAAACCTTAGAAAATTATAGAATGTTCTAGAACAAAAGACAGGACTTCTGTCGGGTCAGCTAGTATAAAGTTATTATACATAAAATAATTTGCAATGTATAACTTTCTCAGCCCTCGTAAACGAGCTATTGATCCGTGTATGACCCGTCTCTGTATCAGAGTATCACTTTACAAGCACTTACTAACAAACAATCCTGCCGGGGATTTTGAAAACAAGAAAAAAAATCCCAACCTTGTGTCGATGGACATCGACGAGGGCCGCGGGTTGATACGCGAAAAAACTAAAAAACCATGCCGGAACAATCGAAGCTAACTTATAAAATATGTATCCCGCTGTTGGCTTTTCAAACTTGCACTCGTATGTACTATTTTGACCGCGATCGGGATTTTTCATGGCGGAAGAACAAAAAAAATATATACGAACATCGAGAGATACGTATTTGACGCTGGTTTTATCGACATCCTGCAATGTTTTGTTAACAAAAAATTTTACGGAATTTTGTGGAATTGTATTAAAAAATTGTAAATATATTTTTTTAATTGATATGTATTTGTATACCCTTATTTCTTAGCGAGGTGTCCTAAAAGGCGAGGTACCTGCCGTGTGGTATCCGGTTGTGTAGAATAGAACACCCTCATTTCTTACCGAGGTGTCGTAAAAGATGACTAAGGTAAGTTGAACCACCGTGTGGTATCCGGCTGAGTATAATAGACCACCCTAATTTCTTACCGAGGTGTAAAAGGCGAATAAGGTAAGTTGAACTACCGTGTAGTATCCGCTTGAGTAGAATAGACTACCCTCTTTCTTACCGAGGTGTCGTGAAATACGACTAAGGTAAGTTGACGTCAGACAGGGCGGTCGTAAAACATGCAGTCAAATCATGTGACAATATTTTTTATAACATGTGCTGAATTCCAGGAATTAATGAAGAAACAACAAACATACTTTTATATTTATAATATTACTATAGATAAAACAATAAACTAAATAATATTTTTTGTAAAAATTTGCCTAGTTTCTTTATACACACGATTTGACAGCACATTCATAAGGTGCCACAATCTTGATGTCTGCATTTCGTAATCTGTAGGAGTGGAAACGCCATTATGTCACGGTCATTAATTAGGTGGCAACATTGACGTTTTACATCAGGGTGTATATCAATATTGTCACCAAATACTGCAGGTAGCTGGTAATGATTTGTTTGCGAAAAAAATGTTCCGTTTTATAATTTCTTATTTATTTTAAACTTGGTATATACATACTAATATCATGAACGTGGAAGTGTGTTTGTTTGTTTTACATTATTTTACGGACGAATGGACTAGGAGTGTGTGACTTTTAATAAAGAGGTAGTTGAAGGGGAAGTTATTTTTATCTACGTAAAGAACTCTATACGTAGACGAAATTCCGGACAGAAGCTTTTTACATGTTTAGAAGAAAGTGATCATAGTACTATACTTTATGGGACGGTATATATTAGTGGTTTTTACAGTAAATCATTAAAACATCAATCTGCGATAAGATAAATAGAAAGTATTTCACAAACTCAACAATCTTTTCGGCCCGTAAACGAAGTTATGTGATATTAAACGTGTGTAGAGCTTCTATTGTGGTGGCGGTGGTGGAGATTTGTGCATGTGTTTTTACGGTTTAAAAATACTATTAAAAAAAGGCTAATTCAGAAAGCCAATTATAATATTGAAGATTACCTAGACGATAAGAATGCGTGGATATAGCTTCTCTTCAACCATGTACAAGACATTAATAACTATATTAACTAGTGATAAGAATTATTGTTTGAAAAGAGTAACCGCCGAGTTTCTTGCTGGTTCTTAACAGCTTTCCGAACCAGCGGTAGATGTTGACGATTCAAAAGCACTTGTTTACAAGTTTACTTGAATAAAGATTATTTTGAATTTGAATTTGAATACGAATCCTTCATGTTTACGGTATGAAAACGAATAGTCCACTCTACATTTAGCATTATATACATATACTTCCTATTTACTTTATTGCAGATTGTAAGAAGATAATGTTATTATTACTTTTCTACGTTTCACTTTGAAAAAGTAATGTGCGTAGATGTTTCCTCTAGGTCGTGTGGATTGCAGTCTATAAATATATAAAAATATTTATTCCGCCGGCCTAATAAAATTCATCCAAGTGTCAGTGCATATTTTAAAGGCTGTATTAATACGCCGCCGGCGCGTCGCCGATCCCGGCCTGCCGCATTTATTACCGGACCGACCAATCCGAACGTCATTTTTAACCGTCATCGCTAATTTGCCATTGTTTTGTCCGCTGACGCCAACTTTTTACCGAAAACCATAAATAGATAAGGGTTTTTTTTATACCCTCAAACGATCATATACGCAAGATTAAGGCGACATGTTTCATTTGTTTTCTGAATTGGTGCCACGTTGCACTTAGATATAACCATTTACGTAACTAAATAATAATAAATAATTATAATTATTATAATTATTGAATTTAAACTGTCGTGAGTGGTATTCATTATTAATGTTGAGATTCATTATTAATGATGAGGAAACTAGTCGGGCTCATCCGATAAAATAAGACGTGAGTATAGCCGGTCTCTAAATATTATAATTATAATAATAATTATAATTATTATTTAATTATTAATTTATTATTTTATATTATATTTAATTATAATTATTATTATAATTAAATAAATAATAATAATTTTTATAATAATAACTGAATAATAATTATTATCATTACTCTCACACTCACAATACAAGCAAGGGCTTACGAATATATTTCCTATTATTTTATAAATGTTATGGTAGAGCGGGGCCTCATGTCACAAGTACTAGTAGAAATACTAGAAACTTCTAGGATGGTCCCATATTTTGTATATAATTTTAGAAAGTATTTGTCATCATCATTCTCGTATCCTTATTCCAATCTTAATGGGGTCAGCACAACATGTTTTAACCAAGTTGTGATATGATTTGGCCAGGTGTTTTGCGACCGGCCGTCTGCCTGACTTCAACTTACTTTAGTCGCCTTTTACGACACCTCGGTAAGAAATGAGGGTGGCTATTCTACTCAGCCGGATACCACACGGCACTTACCTTAGTCGCCATTTATAACAGCTCGGTAAGAAATGAGGGTGGTCTATTCTACTCAGCCGGATACAACACGGTACCTTTATAAGGTATTTGTGAAGGAAATAAATATCTCGATTATTCGTTTTTTTTAATATATGTGACAGTTACACACACGGTAATACCCAAAGTAAGTAATTTCATAGTTGTGTTAAGAGGGACTGACAACAGTTAAAAAAATATTTACTTACATATATAATTTGAAAATATTTTACTTAAATTTACTTAAATATTTTACTCAACTCGATGAACTAAAAAGTTGTTTTTAGAAAATATCGGCCCTCGGTGGAAATCGAACCCGAGACTTCTTGGAGCTGTGGCAGGGTCACTGCAGCCTGCACCAACGGACCTGTTTATGCGTATGTACGTGAATTCAAAAGTTAATACAACTTCTAACCCGAATTAATGAGAGATAAATGAATACTTTGTCGTAGTATAGTTAATATATTTTTCGCATTTAACTTATCTTAATATGCATGCTTCTCTTAAGATGAATGCGGTGTTTACTTTTAAAAAACCATTACATTTACAAAATAATTTAATAAATAAGAAAATTGTAATTGCCTCAATATATGTAGTTGTAAGTTAGCCTTTTATATAAATAAATTACACACCAAATAAATAAAAACAAAATTTAGGATTAGGAGAAATTAGGTTTAATAGATGATGATAAACAACAATGGAGAAATCTAAAAAAAAACATGAAACTTTGAAACAGTGTTAAACAAAACATATTAGAGCTTCTGTCAAGAGCTTCATTTCCTTTCAAGGAGAGAGAAAACTTTTTGCATAGCAGTAGGTGAGAAATGGTAAAATTTAGATGCATTACGTTTGATACTTGAAACTCTGGCACAGTGAAAACAATTAAGTTAGATAAGACAATGCAAAAGACGTGTCAACGGCAGTCTCAATTCTGATCACACATACAAGCGAATATAACAGTACAGTAACGATTGCAAGCTTAAATATAAATATTAAATATAGAAATATGATTAATACAAGCAGGAATCACTTTGTGGAACTCCATAGTACAGAAGCTATAACAGAATTGAACAATACATGCACATAAGAGTTTTATCCGTAAACAATTATTAGTTAATCTATGCAATTGTTAATGTCAAAACGCATCCATGTCAGCCCTCTCTTCTGTTCCTACTGGGCGAGCAAACACGTCATTGACGAATAAAGGTTTCAATAAAACCAATTATAACAAAATTTACACGAGATGTAGCATTTTATTTTTATAAAATAAATCCGTCTGCTACAAGAATTACTTTGCTATAATCCGTAATGGCATTACGATTTTGTCGTGGAGCCTATCTTTCTGGTGATAATTCGGTTTCAGGGCGTAACGATCGTAGTGATTGTGTGTATTGCTTGTGTGAATTGTTGCTGGTGACGGCATTTTGGGATACGTGTGGTGACTTGTCCTACATGTTTTCATACACTTAGCTTTACACTTATTACATAGATTCTCTTAACAAACGTGGATTATAACAAAATATTTCTGTTATACCTTCTATAAATACCTTCTATAAATGTTATATCTTCTTTTTGCCATCAGTTAAACTCATGCAAAAGCGACGTAGATGTTTTCTCTGGTTCTTTAGCCTCATTTAAAAACAATTTGCGTAAATGCCTACGTAGCTCAGAATAACTTAGAGAGTAACTTAGCTTAATGAACTTAACTTAGGTGAACCAAACCAATGTATTATACTAATTGCATGTTGTGTTCATTTCTAGTAGGTTATAATCTTGTGTATTTCTTGGTATTTTATCATTTGTATGCTGTTACTGATTATAGCCAGTTTAATGAACCAAATAAAAAAAAAAAATGTCGTGCGAAGAAATGCGTGCTAGATTTAATTTTGATTAGTGATCCGTTAAGAGGCACACTGAGACACGAACGAACATAAGTGCTATCAAAATTACCTAGTCATTTTAATATTAATATTAAATGTAGGAATTGAAAAGTGAGAATACGCCTTAAGCGTGTGCCATCTGAGAATTCGGTCACAAACGTGAAAATAACGCGTCAATTAATCATTTACGCGTTAGTGACATTCGATTTATCGTTGCAAAAACGGCATAGGTCAGTTTGATACGTGAGTGTGTCGGGAGAATGGCAATGTGCGCTGCGATTCTCCCGGAGGTCGTATTGAGTAACGCAGCCAATATGTTAGGCGCTCTGGCGTCGTAGGCATCAAGGCAAGGCTGGGCTGCTATAAAGCACGGTGCAATAAAGAGAATGGATGCCGCCCATCGGCAGGCACCGGCCGCCGGCAGGATTACCCGAATCGCCACTATTTATCGCTCCAGCCTTGCGCCCAGGTGCCATCAATCTATTTAATGATCGGGTCAGCACATACTCTAGGTCTTTTTGCCACTAGCGCCCGCCGGCTCGCAAAACGAAGACGCAAATTCGGAGACCGGGAGATGGACGTTTGATGAGGCGCTTTTGTGTCGATCGGCGCCGTTAAAAGGGTTTTAGGATGCACTATCACCAGTTATGCACTTGTTTATTTTATCTAACACGAGAACAATGAAACTGTCGGCACGTGGAGAAATTATAAAAAGGGAATTTAAAATACGCTCCTGGTTTACCAAAGTCAATAATTGTAGAACGATTTAGCAAATTCGTATCGAATATAAATAAATATTTCGCAAGATTTAAAATTTAAAATTGGTGAAGCTGGTATTTTGGTATTATATTTGACTAAACAATTAGTGTTCGTAATTATGTAATTTATTTTCATATTTAGATAATTATTTATGTGAGTTTCGGACTCGCAATATTTTGTCATGTCTAAGTCTTTAAATTTTATATCTTCAATAAAAATTAAAGAATTTTTATTAAATTTGTCTGAAAACTCCAGGCATTTCGAAGTTTATAAAGGACATACAAGAAGCACTTTTTATATATCAGACTAGCGGTGACGCGTTGCTATGCCTCAATCTGGTATCAAATTCCCCTCGAAACAAAACTTAAAAAAATGCTCCGATCGCCACCAGACTTTACAGGATTATCCGATGGGTCATTTTAAAGAAGAAAGATTTTTGTCTAAAAATATAATTAAAATTGGTCCAGCTGTTTCGGAATCTATCAAGGACATACAGACAAACAATCATTTTTTTTATTAAGAATATAACTTTGTTATATACGAACTATTAATACAAATTTTTATAACCATTTCGGGTGACAATTACGTCAAACCGAATGTAGAGCGGAAATAAGACACTCGTAGCTTAGACAAAGCCGAGGCGCAGTACATTGAGTTAAGAGCCAAATCCTATTGCCTATTGCCCGGGGCACGATCCGGGCAGATGTATGGCCATCGCCCAACAGAATGCTATTGTGGACGACTGACCATATCTCTAGTGCCGTTGACCGATCAATGACCAAATAAATCTTGAGATTGAGAGATTGCACAAAGCAACTTATTTATAATAATTTAAATATGAAAATCGATTTTAACATTTATCTATATAAAATTTTATTTATTTATTTATTTATATGAATAAATAAATGTAAATCAATCATCATTCATCATCATTCTCCTGCCCTTACCCCACTCTAAGTGGGGTCGGCGCAACATGTTACAAAGATGTTGTCACATGATTTGGCTACGTACTTTACGACCAGCCGCCTGCCTGGCGTCAACTTACCTTAGTCGCCTTTTACGTAACCTCGGTAAGAACTGAGGGTGGGCTATTCTATGCATGTGACTTACAACTGGTAGATATACTACATATATTATTTTAAATACATACTTAAATACAAATATACACATCCAGGCTCGAAGAACCAACAAATTGTTTATAGAAAATGTTGGCCCTCGGCGGGAATCAAACCCACGACCCGTGGAGCTCAGGGTCTCTACCCACTGCGCCAACGGGCCAGTCAATATACGGGACAGTCATATTTTTTGCAACTTAAATATATTACACGTTTGAACGATTAGGACGTTGCAAATATTCTAAACACGTCTTACATTATATATTACAAAAAAACATTCAACTAATTTATAATTTCGATTATTTAAATGTGATAAAATTAATTAAGGTAATTTTTGTCTATGATAGACAATAAAAAATAGTTGAATGATGAATGTTGAATATTAATAAAAATAATAAATAATACTATCTATGGCTTGTAAAATTTTTTTGTGTTAAAATGGAATCTCGCGAACTATTCTTAGCTATGGAAAAAAATGGACTTATCTTGCCTGTTTAGTCGAAAACTGAAAAAAATTAACATTAATGAATACTTTAAATTAAATATTACCATATAGGAACAATGTCAATTTTTTTATTGTAAAGTGTATTTTTTTTTACAAAAATAACAATAATTATTAAATGTACGTACACGGTACTTACGTTATTTCCTTTATTTTTATTTTTATTCATTAGGATAACCAATAAGACTTACTCTACAAGCCATTTAATCGAATGTAGTCTTAATTATAGGTTACCACGGCATGTAATGAGGACGCGTAAATCATTTAAATATATTACAAAATAAAAGATATATAATTATACTAACTTTAATAATATTGTAAACTTAATTATTTCTTTTGATAAACAGTTGTAGCGACGTATTCGGTTCAAGGTGGCACAGTGGCCCAAGTTACTTTTTGCCGAGCTTGTAGCAAATGGTATTGGAATGAGTTCATTTCTATAATGTTGCTATTAAATAAGTTTAAAATATCATCATCATTCTCCTGCCCTTATCCCACTTTAAGTGGGATCGGCACAACATGTTTATAGAATTAGGCGTTACGTTGCGGAGATCCATAATACAAAAGTAATAATAAAGTTATTTTGATATAATCCGCGATACAGTAAATAGAAAATAAATATAGTGTTAAATGTATAGTGGACTATCCGTTATTTCATACCCGATACGTGCAGGATTCGTAAAAACACATGCACGAACCTCCACCACTTTCACCACAATACACAAGCACTACACACGTTCACTATCACAAACTCAACAATCGTTTCGCCCCGCAACCGAAGCATCATGAGGAGATAGACTCCACGACAAAATTGCAAAGCTGTTTTAAACATGTCGTCACATGATTTGACTAGGTGTTTTACGATCCGCCGCCTGCCTGACGTCAACTCACCTTAGTAACCTTTTACGACACCTCGGTAAGAAATGAGGGTGTTCTATTCTACGCAGCCGGATACCACACACAAATGAGTTTAAAATATATTAAATAAAAAAGTCACATAACTTATATATTCAGTATTGCTACTATACCTTCACGTAATTTTAAACTTTTATTCTATAAGCTAACTTTGTAATAAGATTTCTAGTATATGAAACGGTCAAATATTTGCAAAATCGCCAGAAATGT
This sequence comes from Morpho deidamia, assembly GCA_947086505.1. NCBI lineage: Eukaryota > Metazoa > Arthropoda > Insecta > Lepidoptera > Nymphalidae > Morpho > Morpho deidamia. Next base: position 11,176,641 of record CAMTZC010000026.1, on the reverse strand, counting down.
ACCCAAATCAGGGCGCAATGTAATAACGGGCTACCTCAATGAAGGCGACCGGGGCGAGTATATACTTGCTGTATCTGGCTACTTGTTAGGATAGGGGTACAAATCCACTGTTACACGAGAATATTTATTTATTATAAGACAGAAATCTTAGTTCAGTATTAGCATCTTAACTGACTGATATAAAGATAAATGATGTTGGCTTGTTAAAGTCTGCTAGTCTGAAGAAAAAAGCTTCCTTGAATGGGTGAATGGGAGAAACACACAGGTCAGTGTGAATCAGCAGGAGATAGATATCCCAGAAATAATAATATATAGGTTTGACTACAACGTATTTACAGTAAAGCGTAACGAGAACGTAAAGTCAAAGCATAACGAGATTAAATAAGTAAAGAAATCTAAAAAGTACCTATAAAGTAATAAACCTAAAAATATGTATCTAGAAAGTACCTATAAAGTTATACAGTAAAGCTGCCGTATCGTTAGCAAGTGAATCCTTCCGGACAATCTTTAGTCTAGAGAATCCGTTGATTCAGAGAAGGAAGGTACAAAAGTAATAATAAAATTATTTTGCTATAATCCGCGATACAGTAAATAGAAAATATATATAGTATTTAATGTATAGTGGACTATCAGTATTTTCATACCCGATACGTGCAGGATTCGTAAAAACACATGCACAAACCTCGCAAAGCAAAGCTTTGCGATTTTGTCGTGGAGTCTATCTCCTGATGATGCTTCGGTTGCGGGGCGAAACGATTGTTGAGTTTGTGATAGTGAACCTGTGTAGTGCTTGTGTATTGTGGTGGAAGTGGTGGAGGTTTGTGCATGTGTTTTTACGAATCCTACACGTATCGGGTATGAAAATACTGATAGTCCACTATACATTAAACACTATATATATTTTCTATTTACTGTATCGCGGATTATAGCAAAATAATTTTATTATTACTTTTGTATTATGGATCTCCGCAAAGTAACGCCTAATTCTATAAATTATAGAAAGAAGGTAAGATGGTGCTTGATGCATGATGCTGCACGAATAATACATAAATAATTGTTCAGGGTTTCAACTCACGTGCTTTACCCATTTGAACATCACGACTGATGTGTCTATTAAAAAAAACGAATGTTCATGATAGAATTTTTTTGCCGTTATCCGCATTCTTAAAAAATATGTTCATATGCCTTATACATGCGGGAAGCAAGTATCACAAAACACTGCCACCAACAACACCTTTTACACAAGCACCACACATTCTCTATAACAATCTCTACAATCTGTCGCAATGCATTGCGATTTTGTCGTGGATCCTATCTCCTGATGATGATTCGGTTAAGAAGCAAAACGATCGTAGAGAATGTGGTAGTGAACGTGTTTTGTTTTGTGTTTTGTGATACGTGCGGTAAATAATCCTGCATGTACAAGATATGTGAACGGTTTCTGCTTCCTACACTTAGCATTACATAGATTTTTTAATTTAAACCATCGTGAATAGTATTCATAGTTAATATATAGATACCGGCTATACTCAGTTCTATTTTTATCGCGTTAGCCCGACTAGTTTCGAGCCCATCCGGGGCATTTATTCATGAGTTCTTACACGACGTTATCGCGGCGAGAACTGCGTGCAGCAACTCGCTGGGCGCGACTTTGTAGGTGGCTAGGACAAGGGGGGAGACGGTTGCGGCGGTGGTTGCGCGTTTTCTAAGTGTACCATGTCGCTCTGGTCTCCATCGTCGGATGCACCAATGAAATTTGTGCCTGGGAAATTTGTGCCGGTGTCGGGTTCAAAACGGTCTTTATATGAACTTTATATACAATGGAACTGCGTCGCAAGGCGGGCCAGGGCAGTTCCGGTCAAGTCGCGGGCGGCACTGGCTTCCGTTCCTCCAATTTGGCCACATTCACCGTGCAAGACGTTACACCCAACCCCTCTTTACCCACTCCTATTTCATAGAATTAGGCGTTACTTTGCTGAGATCCATATTACAAAAGTAATAATAAAAATATTTTGCTATAATCCGCGATATCATGTACGATGCAATGTATCGCGGATTATAGCAAAATAATTTTTATTATTACTTTTGCAGTCTTATTTCATTTATCGAAGCTCAGCTTTTTGTCTAAGAAAGTATGGGCTAAGATGCAAATTATAAACTTTAAAATAATATGAGAGCTGTTTAAACCTACACGATAATGAATTTGATAAATAGGAGCAAAAAATTATTTTGCTCCTATCTCCTGATGATTTTTCGGTTTCGGGGCCAAATGTTTGTCAAGATTGTTCTAGTGAATGCTTGCGGTACTATTGTAATGTGGTTGTAGTTTCTGTGGAGCAACCTCGACGATGCTTCTGCGCTCGCCCGTCCCGCCCGTTGAACTATAAAAGCCTTAGGGCTGACAGCATACAGTCAGTTCGAAAAAAAAGAGATGCTGTGGTTTGCGTTGCGTATGAAAAGATATAGAACTCTCTACTTCTAATATTACATGCATTCTCTCTAATCGCCTTATTCATGTTATATATAAAGCTAGCTGTGCCAGTGGCTTTGCCCGCGTGGAAATCAGTGGGTCACAATTTTAGCTAGAATTCAAATTTGAAACATAAAAGTAGTTATTGTGAGCTAACCATAACAGATAGAGTCATGCTATCACGGACTTTTCTGTAGTATTTTTATAGATCTATAATTCTCTAGTACATAACTTTAGCATATCTCTGCTGGTTTCGCAGCGCATGCGACCAAAGCTCCCAGCAAGCAAGTTTTATAACACCTGCGCGTTCTCTTCAACACAATTTACATAATACCGATATGTACTATATACCTAAACCATTCGGAAGTATTGCACTATTTTTTGGTGAAAACCGTATAAAAATCCGTTTAGTAGATTTTTGGGACTTTGTTTTATAATAAGTATAGATTATCGTGTTACAATTTTACCATACTCCTCCGAAACGGCTTGACCGATTGATTTTTATATGCATATTGAGTAGGTCTGAGAATCAGCTACTATCTATTTTTCATATCCTTAAGTGATGACAGTTGTCCACCCCTAACATTTTTTTTTATAATATAAGTACACTAGAAATTCCCTACAAATAATTTATATGGCAAAACAACGTTTGCCCGGTCATCTAGTTATAGTATAATTCATTATTTGTATGTTCTATTTATTCTCAAAATGTCTGCCTATTTTTAAAAGGTTATCTGAAATCTCGTTTAGGACAATATTTTTGAGGATCACAAAAATAACCCGAATTAAACAGCATTAATGACGGCTTACGACTAATTATAAGCATTTGCCGAGTTAATCCTTTCGTCGTGGAAGTTTTCCTAAATCTTTTACTACGACAAATAAAACAAATCGATGAATTTAAGAAAATTATTTTAATGGTATACATTGCGTGAATCATTTTCTTTAATATTATAACACTTTTCACCGAGGCTTCAATGTATATTAATTAATGTATTTATTCCTATTAAAGTTCAGCTATTCATAACAGATAATAAGGAAAGTCTTAGGGCCGAGTGAGGAATTAAAAGGGGTCTTGAGGCATATTCTAGGGGTCAAGCTCGTTAGGGCCAATAACCAACACAGATTTAACTCTTAAGCGCGCTCATGTTTATTTTAATAAAATCTGTAGCTTTATTATTTACAGAATTTACGGAATCTTTAGTAATTTAGCAAAATAAAGTCCCTAATGATTAAATGATAAAGTATAGAACGAATACAGTGGAGAGTAACTTATTTTTTGGAATCAAAAATCTCTTTAGCTGGGTCTACGGCTTGGCTTGGCTTTAACTTACACTATCTTCGTAGCCGTAATGGCTGTTATAACCATTTTTATATGTAGAATTATCGTAAAGAGTATAGTGTATAGCGCAGGCTGAATAATGTCCAAATCATCGGCTGTTAGTAAGATAGTAATGTATAATCACGCTATAAGGAGTGTTGTGAGAAACCAGCAGGCCTACCATGAACTCTTATTGGGATTCAATTGAAGACGTAAACGAAATTATTTTGCTTTTTCATACTATGACGTCTGAAAGACGCACACTTTAAGTTGTTGCCGAAAGAGCATGTGAGTAAAAGAGACAGAGTTATCTCTAGTTCATATAACGTTATCCTTTTCAAACATTACGACGCCAATGCAATTCACACTTCATGGTACAAAAAGAAAGCGGTTCGCGGCCGTCGTTTACGTCTTCAATTGAGTCGCAATAAGAGCAAGCCATGGTAAGCCTGCAGGACCGAACGACGTCAAAAAAAGAACATCGTCCTTGCTTGCAAAGGCGCTGTGTGTCTAAGGAAGTCATATGCGATATGCGTTAAATAGAGTGTTAAATGCTATGAATGCAATGTATAAGTTCTAGCTCTAGGTACAAGCATTAAGGAACCTTAACTACGTGTTCTTATTCTATCATGTTACGCAGTGTAACATATTGAAAATCTATAGTTCATTATGCAACCCTCATTTTAACATGTATGATATGTTGAGACCATGGTATTAATTTTGTGAGATATGTTATTAACAAAAACATCATTGCATTTAGGTCTACGAAATGATATGATAATTGAAACAAGTATTTTGAAAATACCCCCCTAAGAGTTAGGTAAACTTTTTCCACCAAAAATCACGTAATAATAAAACAAAGATGCCCCTTGTAATCCACACTATAGGTGGGTAACAACAGCTCATTAAGGAGTCGGAAGGGTAAAGTCCCTCGCTCGGGCCTTTTTGTAAAAAAGGCTTAATTAGGGCTCATGCGGCTTCCCTACAACCCCTATAACTTTTAATAAATGTTCGAAGAGCGTTACCTATGTAACATACCTACTAGGTATTGAGGTACATCAACGTATGTATAATACATGCGTTTATTCAAATATTGAGAACGTTATGTGGAAAAAAAAACATAGTTATCGGATTTTTGTTTTATGTGTCGAGATAAGCATTTTTTTACAGCTTAAATGGCGCGGTAATGAATATACAAATGGAGGACCTATTTTGATTTTTTTTAATTTTTGTAATATTTTTTACTTGTGGCACCCGCGACTTAAGCGTCTAATTATTCCCATTAGCACATGTTTTTTCCCTATTCCTGAAATACGAGCAAATTTTTTTATCCTACACTTTACCCGGTGTAAGCTTCAATTGTGCCAAATTTCATTACTATTGCTCCAGCGAATTAGCCGTGAAATACGCTTTCACAGATAGACGGATTAAGACGTATAAAAATCCTATGAAAAACTAGTAACGTCTTTTCGAAAGGAGACGTAGATATCCATGATGTATTTGTTGTTCATGGTAAATGTTGTTTTTAATATTTTGAAATTTTAATTATGACTATGATTTTAAACTTTACAAGTATATATTTTTTTATATTTTTAGTATTATTTTCAAGCTTACTTTAAAAGTATATATGATGTAATGTAAATAACCTAGTATACAGCGGAAACAATTTCCCACGTAAGTCGCGTGTGCCTCCTCTTTACTTATCATGGGAAGGTATTAAATATCTCGATCGAGTACACACCGCTGTATCGTTGAATGAACCAGATCGCTGCCTTTGATAGTTTTATAAGTGATCACACCAATTTATTATGGCCTCACCTGCCCTTGTCAATATGTCGCAAACTCTACGTATTGTGCCAAATATTTTAATGGTAGAAGTTCAACAGTCCCTGGTCGTATTACTTTAATAAAGCGATGAGCGTATCATCGCCATCTGTGTGCTAGCGGCACAATGACGGATCATCCCGTAATGCGGACAGGGAAAAAACACATTGTATTGTAGATTTTTTCGGCGCTCTATTCCGGGTTATTGTTGTTTGTAATTCATAGGGCTTTTTAAGCTAATGATACGATTTTATCTTTTGCATCTCTATAATGATACGACCGGTACCTGGACGATAAGGATCAATTTGCGTCGAATTGGGGAGGAAATTTTTCCTTGAGGACGTTTTTAGCCAAATGATTTTTGTCTGTTTAAAAATAACCTGAAAAATGTATGTATTGCTTAATAATAAATAATAAATTAATTAATAATAAATAAAAAAATATAATTTACGATGTAAATACATACAATTTACGATGTATATACATAAAAGTTTTAATGAAACATTATTTGTTAAACGTGGTATTTGCAAGAATTCTAAAGTATTTACGTAGGTTTGGAGCACTTTTTTGATTCGGTTGTAGGTGTTTCATCACCTTTATATTATACTAAACTAATTATAAAGTTAATTTGCTATAATCCGCGATAAAGTAAATAGAAAAATTGTTTTGCGATTATGTCGTGGAGTATATCTCCTGATGATGCTTTGATTGTGGTGCGAAACGATTGTTGAGTTTGTGACAGTGAAGTGTGTAGTGCTTGTGTATTGTGGTGTCAGTGGTGGAGGTTAGTGCATGTGTTTCTATGAATCCTACATGTATTTGATTTGAAAAAACGGTCCACTATACATTTAGCATTGTATATATTTTCTATTTACTTTATCGTGCATTATAGCAAAATAATTTTATTATTACTTTTGTATTATGGATCTCCGCAACACCTAATTCTATAAATTATTTACATTAAAAATCATTAAAATGTTTTAAAGCGTCAATTTAATACTTGAAATACTCCACTAATGCCACCACAATACACAAGCGCTACACATGTTAACTATCACAAACATTACAATCGTTTCGCCCCGCAACTGAATCATCATCTGGAGATAGACTCCGCGACGACTATTATGGATCTCCGCAATGTAACGCCTAATTGTATAAATTATCCATTATAGAAACCTGCACTGGGTTGCATAAGTTATTTGAAATATTTATATAAAAAGGCAATAAGATCATGTAAACAGTTATAAGTTACTGTTAATCCGGTCGAATACTCAACATTTACTTATCAAAAGTATAAATAACTTTGTTCGTTAGTCAATATACCGCTTATTACTTATAATTATATTTAACAACTAACAGGTCAGTATCACGTTTTTATCTGTGAAAGTTCTAAGATATAAGATGGTTTAAGTTACTTTAAGTATAAAATATCCCTAAAAAGATTAGAATAGTGTTAGGGACTCACACGGAAACTCGTAGAGCATACGTATAAGATAACAATGATAAGTTTCAGATTGGTTTTTGGGTACTATTTGTGTAAATTGACATTGTTTACTTTTGTATACGCAAGGACAATAAGAGGGCCATAAAGGCGCTGCCACACGACGGATATCAGCCGATCTGCGTGGCTCAATGGAGGTTATTTACATAGCAATAAGGCGAGGATAGCGTCGCGTCGCGTTGGTAGCTTATAGTCAGAGAGCAAAGAAGTCAACCATATCTGAATTTGAAATTCTTTTTATTACAAACTAGCTGTGCCCGCGGCTTTAAAGTTTTGCCCGAGTATATTCCGACCCCCGCTGGAATGCTCAAATACAAATCCAAAATATTCTTTAATCAAGTAAAATTGTACACAAGCGCTTTTGAATGATTTGTAGAGAACTAGGCGTTACTTTGTGGAATTCCATATTACAGAAACTATAACAGAACTACTTTGCTATAATCCGCGCGGGTAAGCGAATGCTTGTAATGCTAATGTGTATGAAGCAGGCAAACTTCACGCACCTTACACATGCAAGACAAGTTACCACAGCCGTTCCAAGACGCCTCCACCAGCATCAATGCACACAAGCCATACAGGCAACCACCACTAAAATCTCTACGATTGTTTCGCCCCGAAACCGAAGCATCATCAGTAGGATAGGCCCCACGATAAAATCGTAATGCAACGATTCTTACGATTCACGATTTTGTAATGCAAAGATTTTTACGATTTACGATTTTGTCGTGGAATTAAAAAAATATCTAATCTGTGCGGAGTATTATATATAGCTTGAAGAATCTGATGTATTTTTGTACCTTTGGTTTTGATGTGGTAAACTGAACTGTGGGAAACGATGAATGTGTTAGATAAATTATATATAACAAACGGGTTGTAAGAAATCGCTAGTCGTCGTTCGATAGACGTCCTAGGTTTCTCTAGAGACTACTACGTGTGAATATATATTATTGATATATATATTTGTTTAAAATTCGTTGAAAGTAATTAAAACTGAAAAATGTTATTTTTAACCTTACACTTTTTAATATTTTTTAATTTATACATCAAACGTGGTCGCCAGCTCTTACACCATTATCTCTGTTATTGCCTGTGTGCACGCGGCTTATGGCCGAAGAGAAAATGAACTGGGGTGTCAGGAAAATAAACAGTCTTTAAAAAACCTTGCCTGATTTATCTGTGGAAGGTGAAACTACATCAGAAAGATCACATGGAAGTCAATAACTAGTATTCGCTTAGTTACATTTTAATTATAATAAACTAAGGTGATATTAAAACTCTTGACTTTGTTGCATTTTGTATGCAACTTTGTATCTAATCCAATCCAATCTAAAATGCAATTTAATTCTGAATTGAAAAGAGAAATTGCTTGAATTAGTCTTTTTACATAATGGTTGCCTGAAATGTAACTGAAAAAGGCTTTTTTCGGTCATTTTTAGATAAGCATTGGATTTAGTATGATCTTTATTTTTTTACTTTTAATCTACGATAAGTTTTCTGTAACAGCCTTAAAAGTTGGCAAGTTCAGTTTTATTTCTTAACATAATGACTGACTCAATTTTATCACTATTTTTCTATTATTTGATTGGAATAATAACACATAATCTCACATGACACAAGTGAATGCATTTCTGCGTTGTAAACTCAATCTTCACTTTCCCTCGCTTATTAATACCATCATCACAATGCAATATCCGCTTTCCTTTTACACGCAGGATTAGTAAATACTTAATAACCATGAAACACACTATAGCACACATTTAGCACGACAATCTCAACATTCGTTTTCGAGAAAGAAACATCAGAAAATAGATGCCGTACAGTTTTAATAAATACCGGGAAGTTGTTGAATATTAAAACCGGAATTTATGAAGTACGACTCCCGAGTTCATGGGTCGCATTGCCACCGTAGCGAAACGATTTGTATGGAAATTTGGTTAAAGCGTCTCATTCGGGTGTCAGTGATACCGGTGCCATTTGATGGCATAATTTGGGACGCACGTAAAACCAGATTTACGTCCGTTTGCACCACACTTTATTGAATGTGTGCTCATTTGTTTGTATATTGATCTTGACGAGAGAGAACAGTTGATGTCAATAATTCAATAAGTAAATACAGTCAGTAAATACAGTAGCCTTTGCTATTATTGCACTTTTCAACAAAAGCCTTCCACTCATTTTTGGAGGAAGGAATTGGAGTTTAGACTCACCACATTGCATTAATAGCTGTGATAGCCCAACGGTATGCGACTTTCTAGAGAGGGGTCGGGATCGAACCTCAGACAGACACCCATGAGTATTTCTGTTAAAACTTGTGTCTAATTGATAATAGCAATTTATCAATGAAGGAAAACATCTTTAGGAAACCTACATATCTCTAGAAAATTCTAGGGATATGTGTAACCTACCAATGTGCATTAGAGCAGCGTGGTTGGTCTTAGCTCCAACCTTTCTCTCTAAACACAGGAGTCCTATGCCCAGCAGTAGGTAACAGGCCGTAAACGACTTCACGACGTTGCATTAATACGGATATTAAAGTTACACATATACCAGTAATTACGAAATATGTAGATTCTGCGATGATTTTTCGAGAGTGTGCGCTTAGTTAATAAATAAATGTAGTATAAGTAAATACTAATAAATAATAATAAATAAGAGTTTTAACAGAGAACTTAAACTTGACGCACCTATGATGTTCCGCCGCGAACTCATATAATACATGGTGCAATTATATGATATAAGTGAATAGTGATATTTTGAAGAAAGAAGGTTGTTTAAACGATATACTATATAATTTAGACGCGTTATTATAGGAAAAAACACTTTTTTTAATTAATACCGCACCATGAATTAGAAAGAATAGACAAAAGAAACTACAAACAATTAAATTTTTGTTTCTATTTTACTATAAAATATTGCCTAAAATGCCGTGTTAGTTAATAATCACTAACAAGCGATCACGTCAACAGTAGTAACTGTCGCGCAATTTTCGCACGTCAATTAAAACTGCTACTGCTTTTTAATTTATTTGCCTTTTTAAATTGCGTTTTGTTACAGTAACAACTTTTGTAATCAATGCATGTTGGCAAAATACGACTGTTCGAGAAAACCATAGCGCTACATAGTAGCGTTGATCATTACTGCATTGATAAATCTATACTTATTATAAAACAAAGTCCCAAAAAGCTGTCTGTCTGTATGTAATCGATGTTCTCAAAATCTACTGTACGGATTTTTGTACGGTTTTCACCAAACATAGTGAAATACTTCAGAATGGCTTAGGTAAATAGTACATATCGGTATTATGTAAATTGTGTCGAAGTGACCGCGTAGTTGTTAAAAAACTTGCTTGCTGGGAGCTTTAGTCGCGTGCGCTGCGTAAACCAGCAGAGATACGTTAAAGTAATGTACTAGAGAATTGTAGATCTATAAACCTACTACAATAAAGTCCGCAATAGTATGTCTCTTTCTCTTTTGGTGAACCCACAATAACTACTTTTATGTTCAAAATTTGAATTCTAGAAAAAAATTATGACACGCAGATTGCCACGCAGGCGAAGCCGCTGGCGCAGCCAGTGTATTTATAAAAATAAAATTATTACAGATTTACTACTTCGTTCCATAGTTTTTAAACTTCAGCAGAAATATAAATGCAAAACATACGAGAATAATTCATAGAATTAGGCATTAATAGGATACTGTATACTACTCTCTGTCACTTAGGCATAACGCTGTAACTTCCGCATTTTTTTTTCTTTTTAGACTGATTGTTCTCTTCTGCTAAAGATATACCTATTCTAGAGATTACAACGTCAAACAAACTACACGACGAGAGAAAAAAATATGAAAAATAATATGACGTCAATACACGACGTCATATTATTCTTATATTTGTGACATGCTGCAACCTGTCCTTTTTTGCGTAAATGACTATCTTTAAATAAGACTATCTTTAAAGTTTAAGGTAGGTAATTGATATGAAGTACGCTCACGGTCATACATCAACGCGCAAAACACAAAGAGCCCATAAAATGTCCCTCTCCACACATTCAATAAAGCGTGGAGCAAACAAACATAAATCTGGGTTTACGTGCGTCCCGAATTATGCCATCAAATGATACCGGTTTCGTTGACGAGCGAATGAGACATCAATATTATATTCATTTAATTGTTAAAATAAATTTAATTATGTTACAATTTTATATAATATTTATTTTTAATATTATTAATATCTTAATAGAGCTGTGATAGCCCAGCGGTGAGACCGTGAGACTCTTACGAGGGGAACACGAGTTCAAACCCGGGCAGGCACCAATGAGTTTGTCTATTAAAACTCATGTGTCTAATTGATAATTACAATTTATCACACGCTTTTCGGTGAAGGAAAACATCGTGAGGAAACCTGCATATCTCTAGAGAATTCTGGAGATATGTGTAACCTACCAATCCGCATTGGAGCAGCGTGGTAGGTTTTAGCTCCAACCCTTCCCTCCAGAAACGGAGAGAGGAGGCCTATTCCCAGCAGTGGGATTGTAACAGGCTGTTACTTTACTTTTTTACTTTTTTAATATCTTAATTATTTTTATATATTTAAATTAATTGTTATGTATTTTTTATATATTATTTATTAGTTTATAAATCTCATATGAATTCTTTTTAAAAAAAATTATGACGTGTATTTTGCTTTTGCATCGTGTGTATTATTTGTATGTATTTAAGTATAGATTAGTGCACCACCCACATAGTCGCTACAGTTCTCCATAACCCTAAGGCCTTCTGGAAGAAATCGCTACAAAGCGAACCGCCTTTTGTACGGTACAATTTATGTTTTTTTGCTGTTTTATTCTGTGCATTTTTTTCTCTCGTTGTGGTGTAAAATAAAATATATAAATAAATAATTTCTTCCTAAAGGAAAAAAAGTTAATTTCTGATTTAATATTTATGATTTGTTATACGTTTTACGGTGAAAAAAACCGGCGATAAAACTTATCCTATCTATAGAACTTATTTTCTATACATAAATTCTTATTATTATTCTTATTCGAAATATATTTAACCTATCCGCCGCGTTTAAAGCAGTGAGATGAGTCAAAGCTTTAATATATTTCTTCGAAAACAAAAACAAGTATATCTTATATAATATCTTTATTTTATAAAATTATGCGTTCTTTTTTTAACTTGAAATTAAATTAAATTGTTATTTTTTTAACTGGCACTTTTTATATTTTTGGCTTAAAGTAACAGCCTGTTATTATGCCCACTGCTGGGCTAAGGCCTCCTCTCTCCGTTTTTGGGGAGAAGGATTGGAGCTAAGACCTACCACGCTGCTCCAATGCGGATTGGTAGGTTACACATATTCCTAGATAATTCTCTAGAGATATGCAGGTTTCCTCACAATGTTTTCCTTCACCGAAAAGCGTGTGATAAATTGCAATTATCAATTAGACACATAAGTTTTTAATAGGTAAAAACTCATTGGTGCCTGCCCGGGGTTTGAACCTATGTCGTCTCTAGAGAGTCGCACGGTCTCACCACTAGGCTATCACAGCTACATTTTTGGCTTATTTGCTGTTAATTGGTAAATGTTATGTACACTTGTTAAAGACAAGCATATCAGTATGTTTTTAAAGTATATATATGTATAATATAATGGTTAATGTAATAGTATGTATATTGTAAGTGTACTTATTGAATAAATAAAAAGCAGACTGGGAGCTATGGGCTTGTAGACAACGCCTGATGCACGAAGCGATAGCGTAGTTTCACTGCGTTTACTGCCACACCAGTACTCTTGTAAGGAGAAGTTTTGCAGGAATAATTTACTTTGATTTATGATCAGGGAATTTGAAATCAGAAACGATACGTTCCCAGCTGCAGTACAGTTTGGACCGCGCATGCAAATGCAGGGGGCTGTGAACGCGCAGTTGGCTGCATTGTGCCCGCAGCCTCCCCGCGCATCCCGCGAGAGTTTGTTTTTCGGGGCAAATAGCTATAGGCTTGATAATGGCCACACGGACCGAGTCACTTATCCGAAATATGCTCTACTGATTATTGGTAGCATCACTATGAGGAACTCATTTTTTTCCAGCTTTGAGTAGTTCACAGTTGTTTTGATATGACAACTGAAAAGAAGGATCTCATTTATTGTCTTAAAAAAAAAGTTAAGTAACAGCCTGTTACTATGCCCTCTGCTGGGTTAAGGCTTCCTCTCTCCGTTATTGGAGAGAAGGACTGGAGCTAAGACCTAACACGCTGCGGATTGCGGATCCAATGCGGATTGGCAGGCTACACATATCTCCAGAATTCTCTAGAGATATGCAGGTATCCTCACGATATTTTCGATAAATTGCAATTATCAATTGGACACATAAGTTTTAATACAAAAACTCATTGGTGCCTGCCCGGGGTTCGAAGCTATGTCGTCTCTAGAGAATCGCACGGTCTCACCGCTAGGCTATCACAGCTTCTTATTGTCTTACTATCAATTAATAGTAATTTAATTGTCCTACTAACAATCGAACTGTCTCAGTTTCCATGTGTATTTAAATGTCATTACAGGTTATTTACAAAGAATTTCACTTTTTAATTTCTCCCATCACGTCGTACGCGTCTTTCCTAAGGAAATGTCTTCATTGATTCTTCATTCCCTACAATGTACAAATTGTGTAAAGTAACAATCTGTGACTATGCCACTGCTAGTCATGGAGCTCCTTTATCAGATTTTGGAGTGAATACCTACCAGTCTTGGATTGGTACTTTACACATATCGCCAGAATTCTCTGGAGATATGTGTAAACTACCTTCATGAAAGCTTCCTTAATAAAAAGCGTGCAATAAATTGCAATTATGAATTAGACACAAGTTTTAACGTATAAATACAATGTGGGTACTACATGTCTAATATACAATGTACATATTCTAGGCGTTTACCATCTTTGTCTTTTGAGCTTTGTTCGGTTATGATTTGGCCAAGCGCATGTTAATCTATGAAAAAAATATTGTTATAGATTTTATATAATTTCATTGACCTTGAAAACAAATAATATCCGTATTCCTTAAGTTTTGAGATGTCTTTGTGTTATAATTTTTAATTTTATGGCGGGTCTGTAGAAAATTTCACTAGAGCACACATCCTGCCGCCGCGATTGTTCCACAGTGGCGGATGGGTTTTGATTTTTGTAGTTTCGTATTATTTGCGTATTTATTCGCCCGCCGCCCGGCGATACATTTATTTGCCCTCCTTCCCTTCCATTGCCCCCCTCGATTGATCGCGATATCATTGCGATAATAGGGACAGCGCGATCGACGCGCGGTTCCGTCACGCGGGAAAGCGAAATATGGCGGACATTCCAACCAACCGTACACAATATTACCAAAAAAAAAGGTTTATTAGACTTATATAAAGTTTCCGATTAAGCCATAGTGAAATATTTAATTTATTTAACATTATAAACAGACAATTTATATTCCTATGTTCGAAACGAAAGATATCGCCTTTAGAATCCTAGTCTAAATCCTAGTATAAATTAAGACTAACAAATAGTTGCATGGTATGAGCTTTTCTTGAGTTTCGGAATACTATATCAATAACGTAATTGTAAAAATAATCGGCGATCAAGCTGTTGTTTTTAAGTATACCCAAGTATGTCCTAGGACGTCGGAATTCTCCGACGTTCTTAAGTTAACGAAAACTAATAATTATTTTAACCTCAAATATTATATAAATTTAATTGTTGTGTAATTGTTAAATTTAAACGTTTTTTAATTATGTAAGACAAAAAAACACAATCGAAACTGATCTTGAAAGCTATCAGGAGCTTTGGGGGACAAGGCGTTTCAAAATTTTATTATCTGTGAAATGTCACGTCAATCCATCATAGTAAACACGGTTTGGGTAAGTCGGTGGCACAAACAGTTGTCAGAAAACATGCAAATACTCCTTAACAAAGCACGAGGTACAGACGTATGCAAATAAGTTGATAAATAATATTGCGTATGTAAATTAGCCGAGTGTATATAAAGGGGCAAACTTAAAACGTTACGGTTAGAATCTAACCAAATATTATAAGTAAAAAAAAAGATTTGTCATGAAGCGCGCGTTGTCGGTTATCAATTTAAAAGTCGCCATTATGCTTTTAATGCTGGGGGGCGAAATAAAACATTTCAATTTGGTGATCCGGTTACAGCCCCTGTTTCGATTCTATATTGTGGGCCTGCGAGACCCAGTGTTTCTAGTTTAGGGTATAGTTGAGCACGCATTATATTTCCTATTTATTTTATTTTCACTAATCGATACTAAGAAAATATCTTAATGCATAGAACGTGAAATTTGTAAAGAAAAAAACATGGCTTATCCTTGAATTGACTTATTTTTGGTTCACTTTACGGTTCACTTTAGAGCAATTTTTAACGAAAAATCTTTAGTGTAGAACGTTCCAAAGCAGAGCAGTTTAGTAACATAAAAATATTCGTTGTACAAATCGACTTGCATTTAATAAAAATAATAAAATAGATATACTTAAATACGAAGGAAAATAAAGGTAAATAGCTATAATAAATATACCAAATGAGTTAAATAATTAAATTTCAACGGCAAATAATCATTCTTAAAATGTTATTTAAATGTCTGGAGCGTTCGAGTCCAGCAGGCCTACCATGAACTCTTATTGCGACTCAATTGAAGACATAAACGGCGATCGCGAACCGCTTTCTTTTCGTATCATGTAGTGTGAATTGCATTGGGGTCTTAATGTTTGAAAAGGATAACGTTATATGAACAATAGATAACTCTGTCTCTTTTACTCAAATATTCTTAGGACGAATTTCGAACGCTCAAACGAATTAATTTCGTTTACGTCTTCGATTGAGTCGCAATAAAAGTTCATGGTAGGCCTTCAGTTCGTCCTTATGTGATCCAATCAGATTATATAATACTTCATATCGCCGAACTGAAGGGATATAATGGACCAGGCAGATCAATGAAGGAAGATGGAAAGAACAGAAAGAAACAGTGTTGGCAGAAAAAAAATCACGATAGTAAGGCAGCAAAAGAACTGACAGGGTCGAAATTCTTTAAAGAGGATATCTCTAGTACGTCCAATAATAAATGTCTATAGGTTAAAAAAGGTGAGATCACAATGTGAAAGTGGAACAGATAAGGAGATTTTAATTGAAAGCTTGCTGCATAGCTTGACTTGTTAACGAGTAAAGAAGTTGCTATAAAAGTTGGTTTCCTTAACAATTACCATGTCGCTAATGAAAACTTAACTTAATTAATATTAAAATTAATTATTGATGTAAGTTACTTGCGTTTCTATGTATTTATATTAGTTCGTGAATTTTTTTTAAAGCCAGACGTCAAAATGAATGACTGCTGAAAATCAGCGCCTAGGCAGGACATACGCTGAACTGTGACCTATTCGGTATCGTGTTACAGACAGGTATGTCATTAGTTTAAGTATCTGTTTGTAACACCATATCTGAATAAATGATTATTATTATTATTATTATTAAAATTAGTTGAGTATTACTTTTGCGAGGGACTGTACCCGCAATAGTACCCAAAACGCAGTGTATGCTTGGTTAAGCCCGCGCCTCCCTGCCCGGTTACAAGAAAGGGGTAGTTAGCCGCTTTTGTCTCGCCGCCCCTGTACAGTGGCAGCCTCGGGCACTTGATCTGTAACACAGTGTAAGTAGCAAAAATTATCAATTATTTTCCTAATGTATTTTAGTTAAAATAATCATCATCATTCTCCTGCCCTTATCCCACTCTAAATGGGGTCGGCACATCAAGTTACAAACATGTTGTCACTTAATTTGGCTGCGTATTTTACGACCGGCCGCCTGCCTGACGTCAACGCACCTTACTCGCCTTTTACGACACCTCGGTAAGAACTGAGGGTGGTCTATTCTATGCAGCCGGATACCACACGGCGTTATTTCAGTAAAAATAAATAAGATTAAATTTATGTAAGTATATATCATGGACTCTTTAAATTTGAAGACTTATTTGACGTTTAGAAAACTTCAGTCTTAGGTGGTTTAATCCGCAAATGGTGAATTCCAATTTTACTGGTTGTAAAAAAACCTACATAATGTTACGTATTTGTGCAGTTGATAGGAAACTGTCCATTATTGTGTAACTGTTAATTAAAGATCCGTTTATTTACTTAAGACTAACCTCCCAAAATTTAAAACATGCTACTACTAGATAAGAATTAAAATATATCTATGTGCAATGTATATATATGTATGCACGTCGATGTTTAGAACGAAACAGTGGGCCTGTTCGGTTTCGTAGAGCGCTGTCTCTGTCACTCAGTTATATGTGACGTTTCACACGGGTTCGTCAGTCTGTGCGACAGAGACAATGCTCTATGAAGCAGAATCTAGCCGATTTTCTCTTTCTAAGCCTCGATGTGCATTATTTATTGCCGGGTACTATAATTAACCTTAACACGATGGTTCTTGCCAATTAAGGAAACAATATGTTATGTACAACTACGTTATAAATTAAAACAATATGGCCCTAATTAGTTTTCGAATATTGAAAATACTCTAAAGATTTAATATCTTCATACTGAATTTGCCATTATTGAATCTAGTTGAATTTATTTTGTTACTCAGTTGTACGTCACGACAGTAGCCTCGCGTACTCCCCACAAAGACGGAACACGGAAAACACTTAGCTCTGTTGACACTACACTTTACCACTGATTCTACTTCAGAATTGGCGAACGGGGCGATTTCGCTTTAATTGTTGTTTTAAAATTGCACTGAAAGTCTTCATTAGCAAGTCTTTAGCATACGAATTAACGAATGTTTTGAACTCCTTGTTCACTTTCTGTTCTTAAACAAACATTTTTGTGGAATATTTAGAAAACTTTTTTTTGATACGGATGCGTATTTAGTTTGTACTTTTTATGCAATCAAGCGATGTCTTGTATATTCGGTAAGAAAAAATATGTTTCTGAATACAATTTTTTTATTTTAGTTTACAACAGTAATATTGTAGTATAAAATAATATTTAATTTACAAAAGTTAGTTAAAAATAGTTAATTTTGTTACTAATCAAAAAAAACAAATTTCATACTGAAGATATTGTTGCAAGTACTACAATTAACATAAGCAAACTATTTATGTGAAATGAACAAATCATTTTTTTTGCAGTCGGATAACATTATAATGGGAAGTATATACTACACTACACTTTTTTTTAATACACTAATTTGCCGTAAATCTGTAATTAACCAATTATAATGTAAACTTCTGAATAGATTCAACACGACAACATAAGTATGTTCAATAATATTTATAAGATTATTATGACTTGATAAGAGGATGATGAATGGCTTAAATCGAGGTGAAGCTGTAACCAGATGTAGATGTAGATTTATTTTTAAGAAAAATAATATAACTTTACCCTTTTTTAAATCTAGAAATATTTACAGGTTAACTTAGTTGCTAGAATTCCTCATCAACTTCTCTTAGCATCATTTTCAATACATAAACGTTATAATTTTTATATTACATATAAAATCTATTAATATTTGAACGAGAACCAAATAGCAATTATATCTAAAACTATATATAGAACAGGAGCGCGAATGTAATGAATGGCACCGTATTATAACCGGACTGCAAATCTAGTTTGGTAGGGGAGCGCGGCAAGTTCGGTGAGCCTCCATGGCCAGACACTCACCACACTCCGGCGTGTACAGCACCTATCACTCCACCAGCAAAACACCCTAACAAACAAATAACATCCATCCTAATATACGCACTAATACCTTTTAAATACGTATCAGAATCGCACGTTATATAACAAACGTGTAAGCTTGGTACGTAATAATAAATCTGACAGATCGGTATAACGTGTTCTTTGTCGCCTCGGCCGCGTCCCTCTCTCACAATGGCATACTTATTAGGGATTTAGTCCACATATTAGTTGGGGTAAGGCATTGTTTAATAGAATACACCCCGGGTGGTTGGGTATACGTAGTTTGTAGCTTAACTCTACGCCGTAGCTAGCACGTGTGAGGGACGCATATTCTAAAACAAAAGTAATAATAAAATTATTTTGCTATAATCCGCGATACAGTAAATAGAAAATATATATAGTGCTAAATGTATAGTGGACTATACGTTTTTTCATACCCGTTACATGCAGGATTCGTAAAAAACATATGCACAAACCTTCACCACTTCCACCACAATACACAAGCACTACACAGGTTCACTATCACAAACTCAACAATCGTTTCGCCCCGCAATCGAAGCATCATCAGGAGATAGACTCCACGACAAAATTGCAAAGCGATTTTGATATTTGATTCGATCGATTTTGCGTTGAGTTTGTGATAGTGAACCTGTGTAGTGCTTGTGTATTGTGGTGGAAGTGGTGGAGGTTTGTGCATATGTTTTTTACGAATCCTGCATGTAACGGGTATGAAAAAACGTATAGTCCACTATACATTTAGCACTATATATATTTTCTATTTACTGTATCGCGGATTATAGCAAAATAATTTTATTATTACTTTTGTATTATGGATCTCCGCAAAGTAACGCCTAATTCTATAAATAGACGCATATTCTGTTACGCATATCAAATACGTAAGCTGTTTTATTTAATTTATGATACTGTGTAGGTCAAACAGTTTGAATCCTTAAATTATTGTCAAAGCTATGTATATGTTTCTTAGAGATTTCTGCTAGCTATTGTTGAGTGAGAATTGTTTTAATTATAATGATTCTTTATTAAAGTTGGCTTTTACCAGCTCATTTGAATTGTCAAATTATAATAGCTCGAAAAGGTGTTCTTACCGAGATGAAGTAGCAAGAAACTTGTCAGTTACATCGTAGATTATGTTTGATTCATCGAACAACTATGTATCTTTGGTTATAATTTTGAAATATGTGTATAAATATTAAACTAATTTGAATTTTTGAAATTATATAATATACATATCCGGTTCTACAACGCAGGATATAAATATACTAATAAAAAAAATACTTAAACCTGATCTCTTGTAAAACTTGGACTATTATAGTTTTATTTGTTTACACACTTTTGCCCGAAACTTCGTGCATATAGATTTTGATACCGAGATATAAAGTAGCCTGAGTCACTCTCCAGGCCTTACCTATTTTTATGGCAAAAGAAACATAATAGAAGTAATGATGTTATGTTGAAAGTAAAGATTACTCGTACTATCCGTATTCATACGTATGGATATAGGAATCGTATACTGCATCCACAAAAAAATCACCACTACTACACTGCACTACTCGCACTGCACACGTTCACTAACACAATCTAAACAATCTTATTGTCCACATTATAAAATCGTTTGATGATGCTTCAGTTACGAAGTGTAATACTCTTGATATTGCACTACTAAGCATTATATAGATTTTCTATAACCACGGCTTGTACAAAAATAATATTGTGATTGCTTTTGTATTAAGGACCTCAGCAAAGTAACGCCTCATTCTATAAGTTATTTTTATAGCAAAAATCTCATGGAAGTGGTGCTTCGTTTGGACTAAAGGATAAAAAAGACAAACAAAAAAACACTCCTTCGAATGTTTTTTTTATTTTTAGTAAGTTTCAAGCAATTTGATGGACCTCTTATTAAGTTGTTTCTCTGTAGCTTACTTGTATTTAGCGTTTTAAGCCGGTGCTAATTAGTTGGGATGTGAAAATCGTCAAAAGCAACATAACGCTTTTTTACTATCCCACGCATCTGAATATATTTTGAATTATAGTTTGTCGGGTATTTATAGTTGGCTGCACACGCTGCGACCCCGGGAGATGCACGGGATGCGTTCGATCGATGCCCCTCGATCGCGCCCCTTATTGAAAATTATAACAATGGCACACCGCTCTCTGCGCCCTCTTAACACTCACTGATTTCGGCACACCATTGTGGATATGGTTTGCGCGGAATAAAATATTTTTAACCGACTTCAGAAAAGAAGGATGCTAACTCTACAACAAAAAAAACGTGAAATACGCTCTCTTTAAGTCACTACGTATACTCAAAATGTCCACCTTCAAAGATAAAAGTACTGTGCGAATTCATTAGTAAAGTAAAAATAACCATATTAGCTTCGTTTTAAATCAGAATTTAAGCATTTTAATTTAGTTTAAATCAGAACCTTTGTTTAAGCCAATACGGGAATGGCGTATAATAAAAATTAGGACGCTTAAAAATGAATGCCAAAATTATTTGAAATAGACTTAGAATATAAATTTGAATTTCAGACCATTTGTATGTTAGTATAGTAAAGTCTTTAATGAGCTATGTAATACCATAATTGCGTAAAGGCTCTTATCTCCTTTTAGATGCTGCTCCAACAAATTTGCAGGTTATGCAATCAGGAGATTTAAAAATCTCTTTGCCTCATGTTTTATTTCATGATGAAATATAAATATTAATTTGGTACATAAATGCCGAAATAAAGCCTATAACCACATGTTCATATGAAGGACATAAATCTACATAGAAGACTTAAAGAGGATGTCCGGGGTGTCGTTATGAATTATTATAAACTAGAAACATATTTTAATGTTTAGCATGTTATAGTCGGTCGAGTATCGGCATGAAACTGGCTCTCTGATACCCGACACCGCGTTTTATACCTATTTCCCCCTCTAGACTACCCCCACTAAAAATTGTTGTAAAACGACCTCGTCAACTCAATTTACATGAAACGGTTATGTGCTATTAACTTAAATCTATCGCAGGAATTGCACTACCTTTTAGTAAAAATCGTACTAAAATCCGTTCAGTAGATTTTGAGAAAATCAATTTTGGGGATTAACTGAAGTCTGTTGATTGTCATCAAAATTCTCATAGAAGAATGATTCCACTCTAAGTAGGTAAGTACACCTTTTATATGCATATGATACTTCATACAAGCCGTCCATTAGGTCTTCGGCCGTCTTTCTTAATCGGACCACAATATTTAGAACTCTTTCGGA
Organism: Morpho deidamia; assembly: GCA_947086505.1. Classification (NCBI taxonomy): domain Eukaryota; kingdom Metazoa; phylum Arthropoda; class Insecta; order Lepidoptera; family Nymphalidae; genus Morpho; species Morpho deidamia. Next base: position 11,154,538 of record CAMTZC010000026.1, on the reverse strand, counting down.
CATATGATAGACTTCTCATTAGACGTCCATACCAACTTAATCTCGCATCGTACGTTGGTCATAATATAAAAAAAAAATTGATAATCCAAACTTAAATCCTTCGGAAATCAATCGGCTTGTTCATAATATGGTCGAGACAGGCCGCGGAGGGCGCTTGCAGGATTATAATGAACGCGGCCCCACTAAGCATTTTCGACATGCGTCGCCGTCACCCGACAAACATTTGGGGGCTAACGAGAAGTTCGCAAATTGCAGTTGCTACTAAATTTACGGTACTCATTTATTTGCACTAGTGGTCGTCCAGTGATCGAAATTCCACCATGATTCATATCATCATCGTCATCATTCTCTTGCCCTTATCCCACTCCAAGTGGGGTCGGCACAACATGTTACAAACATGTCAGATGATTTGGCTACGATTTTACGACCGGCCGCCTGCCTGACGTCAACTTACCTTAGTCGCCTTTTACGACACCTCGGTAAGAAATGAGGGTGGTCTATTCTATGCAGCCGATACCACACGGCACATACCTTAGGCGCCTCATACGACACCTCGATAAGAAATGAGGGTGGTCTATTCTATGCAGCCGATACCACACGGCACATACCTTAGGCGCCTCATACGACACCTCGATAAGAAATGAGGGTGGTCTATTCTATGCAGCCGATACCACACGGCACATACCTTAGGCGCCTCTTACGACACCTCTATAAGAAATGAGGGTGGTCTATTCTATGCAGCCGATACCACACGGCACATACCTTAGTCGCCTCATACGACACCTCGATAAGAAATGAGGGTGGTCTATTCTATGCAGCCGATACCACACGGCACATACCTTAGGCGCCTCTTACGACACCTCGGTAAGGAAGGAGGGTGGTCTATTCTATACCGGATACCACACGGCGTTTCACCATGATTCATAAAGAAATAAAAAATACCTTGAATCTTACTTGACATTTAGTAAGATTATAGACAAATAATATTAATCTTTTCTCAATTGGACCAATAGAGTCATAGACAGGTCTGTAAGTGAGAGTACCGCAAGGAATATTGAAAGGGAAGATGAAACTCATGTACTTATCTTTATCAAATCAGACGTAAAAGAGGGAGACAGATATTAATAGTCTTATTTGCTTTCTTTTTATTGCCGATGGACACATTTTAGGCTGATTGGCTACAGTAGGAGACTCTAGTATAATAACTCTATGACGGGACCATAAACTAAAGGCTGTGTGAAACGCATGGAAGTGGGTGCAATGATTTTTTTTACTAATTTAATGTATTTTATGCATTATATTAATATGATTATGAACTCCTCTGTATAAACTATAACTGTGCTAAATTTCATACTCCTCCATGTTCGTAATAATCCTAAAAAGGGTTTTTGGCTTCACGTATTAACATAGAGATATGTAATGTTGGTAATAAAAACAAAGCGGGTTATGTAATCATTATTGGTTACCCTTTACAAGAGGTAACACGGTTTGAAATTTTTTTCAGGACTACAAGTATATTTAGACTGAATTTTTGAATGAATGAATTTTTCTTATCTCATCGAGTATGTGTGGGAAGCGACGAGTGATGACGTGAGAAGTCTGGGATCTCATCGAGAATATTGAAATCAAAGGAAAACACATACAATACCTTGACTGGCCCGTTAACGCAGTGCGTTGTGACCCTGCCCTCAGCTCCGCGGGTCGCGGGTTCGATTCCTGCCGAGGGTCAATATTTTCTTTAAACAATTTGTTGGTTCTTTGAGCCTGGGAGTTTATTTGTATTTAAAATTATATATGCAGTATATTTACCAGACGGAAGACCGTGTGTGTAAATGTCCCATATTTATAATACTGAAGTATTTCATTTTCATATCGAGTTCGAATGCTAGAGTTCTTTGCGATAAAAAAAAAACTATTTGTCACAGCAACTTGTAGAAATCGTAACTCCAGGCACGCGTCCTACTTTTTACGCGAAATATTTCATCAATTTTTCAAAACTTCGTGGAACATACTGTTGACAACAGTGTAACTAATTTTCGTTTTGGTGTCGCGTGGGTATCATAAAGGTCCCACAATGCGGCCAGCGCTCTACGTCATTAGCAACAGGAATATCTCTTTGTATAAGTGATACTCGGAATGGTTAAAGAATTCTATCCTTTTGTCACGTTCGAATAACGCATTGTCACATTGTTTTTACAATTTTCTGCTCTTTGTTTAATTGTTAGGAAGTTAAATGTAGTTAATTCTATTGTACGTGTGTTTGTTGGTATTGTTTACAATTTCACGGTGCTATAGACAGTATGGGTTGTTTACTTGCGTAGAATTGGTTCGTTTATTACAGACGGCAGGGACCTGTCAGATGTGATTGAGGTATCACAGTGTCTACTGTTAATATTAGTATCAGTCTTATGAATAAAACCTTCAATAACTTATAACGTATATAACGTATCTGATACTTGTTAACACTTCTTTGAAGAACTACTTATGATCTACTTTCCACCTTCTAAAACTTTGGGTACTTGGTAATTTGGTTATATAAATATATATATAATCTCTATTATATTTTTCTTTCCACAATTCTTCTTCTTTCCCAATACTATTAGAGCTGCTGGAAGAGATCGCTTATAGCGATAAGCTTTCCTTTGTATACATCGTTTTTCAAATTAATTTTTATGTATTAACTGTTAGTACATGAATAAATAAATAAAATAATCCGAACATTTCTGTACCGCACATTGAAACTCCAACCTCATGGAACATGGGCTATGTCGATCACTTTAAATCTTACATGGATCTCTTTATTTCTGATTCGATAATGTAGAAACCTAGATAAGGCTCGTTTCTTCGCTAGTTGTGAAATGCTGCGGGTTTTATCTGGGTTCATACGCAGCGACCAAGTTTCGATTCTAACCATACATACATTCTAACATAGTTAACTATAATCTATTACCTAATGACAAAGAATAGGTATAAAAATTTTATTTTGTTATTACTTTCACTGTGTTTGTATTTATTTGTTTATCACGCTGCGACAGCCCAGCGGTGAGACCATGCGACTCTTTTGAGGAGTTGCAGGTTCAAACCCGGGCGGAAACCAATGAGTTTTTTCTTTTAAAAACTTGTGTCTTATTGAAAAATGCAATTTATCACACGTTTTTCGGCAAAGGAACACATCGTGAGAAAACCTGAATATCTCTAGAGAATTCTGAGGAAAGTAACAGGCCGATACTTTGCTTTATTCCTATTTTATCTCGATCCCCTTAAATGGTCAAAGGATATTATTCAAGAAGAAGGATAGATTCTTAAATAATTTATAGAATTAGGCGTTACTTTGCGGAGATATTATTACTTTTGATAGATTTTTACTTTTTTTGTGTTCGTATACATACAATTTTCTAAGTTCTAAAACTAACATTGATAGCAATCAAGTTTGTGTAAAAGTCTATACCAGTATTGTTACCCTGGTGCAAATAAGACAAAAGCAAACAATTAAGTAACACCAGTGGCCAAGCAAAGGCAATATTATTTATGACAACAGAAGCTTACAATACAGTCGCAAAAAAAATTCGTGGAATATTTATCGGACGAAAGTTGACTTTGGAATGTTCCGATCTTTATAGATAACCGTTGACAGTATCATAATACTAATTTAATTATTATATAAGACAATTCCTACACCATCTTAGTTTTTATAATCAACATCACTTATAGGAAGCCTGTATGAAAATGCGGATTCTAGTTGACGTTTTAAGAAGAATTATATGAAAAAAAAAACCTAGATAAATACAATAATAACATTAAGAGTGGCTCAATTAGTTATAAGAAAAAAAAATTATTCGGCGGTGATTAATACGAATGTCATATTATATGATGACAATTTTAAATCTATATTTTACAGCCAATTTGATGACGTTTAAAGACAATCATGAAAAATATTTATTATACAAAAATGATGTAAAACATGTAGCAACCAACATATGGGTATAAAAACATGTAATCGCATTTAGATTTAAAAACTTTACTAAGAGAAAGCATGAATAACCGCTTTCCTAAGTTTCCAAAAGCATAATCTTGTTCATCAATCGTATATAAGTACATTCAACTCTTATTTTGTAAAAACTACAATAAAATCGCTTTAAATAAGTCTGGATTTGTCAATAATCATAATCATATTAGATAAATTCGCCTTGCATAACAACATGGTTCTAAAGATTTTGAACGAATTTAAATGCGATTAATGTTTTTGACTTTACAAGCAAATTCTTTGCCACAATCTACTTTCTAGTTTATATAATTTGCTTTGTCTTAAAACTAACGGCACAATCACTGAGACAATTCAATAGCGGCTTTCTTCTTTCTCTTATTGCTCAAAACTGTTGACAAATATCACTGTAGATAACTGTACCGATGCTACGTCACATCGCGCCGTCCCGTTACCCGTTCAGTACCATAAAACTAACGGTTCAAATAGACTATATCGGAGCAACCCTTTGAACAGTTATGAATAATTACACAAGGCACCGTAATTTTGGTAACAGTTATACAAAGATCGCTGTTATTTGAAAGGGAAGAAAGTAACAATGAACTTTCTCCGAAGGGGTGCCGTGTTATACTTGTCCACTTCCTAGTTGGCGATCGTGACGAATCTATTGTCATGTCGATATCAATTATTAAGCGGTATCATATATAATGAAAGTTTCGCATAAATGTATCTTATCTTTTCTTATAAATTTTTGATTATTCAATTAGTCATATGTAATGACGTATCATAAATGGCGTCATATGGCGTGGTTTAAAAACCGTGGCAAATTTTCTCGGTTGGAACCAGTTTCTAGCTAATACTTTGAGTAATCGTTTTAGAAACCTTTTCTTATAAGTAATATATGTTCATCTCTGAGTAATACATCTATACTAAAATATTAGTTTATAATAATAAAGAGGAAACATTTATATGTTTGTGTGTATGTATGTTTGTAATGTTTTCACGCTAAAACTACTGGACCGATTTCAATAATCCTTTCACCATCAGAAAGCTGCTTCTTCACTGTGCAACATAGGCTATATAATATTTTCAAAAACATGGCGATCCCTAATAAAATTTCAATAAGGTGAAAAAATTTAGTCGTAAAAATCTTTCGGGGCGTGCGCTGCGACAACTATTAATGATAGTACAAAAAAATGTTCTACAGTATTATAGAACGTATCAAAATCCATAAAAAAATCGCTGATACCATACGATATTAGGCATAACTATAGTAGTTAGACTATTATAGTTATGCCTAACTACTTTTTTTACATTGTAAAAGTTGATAAAAGTACTGACAATAATCAAACCATTTTATTATTCATATCTCCGTATAAATCCTTATCCCATTAAGTGATATTTTATTAAAAACTGTTTCAATACCTATAAAATAGTTTTAAATTATTAAAATCGGACATTCCAATCAAAAGCTGTAACGAATTTTAAAATAAAAAACTGAAAAAATAATGCCATAACAAGTTCATTGTAGCGACCATTATAACAGGGCCTGGTGTGTTAGCTCTTATTCCAAGGATACCAATAATACGGATATAGCTATACTTTTTAAAAGACTTCAATTTCCAGTTAAAACCTCCTTTGCCTTTACCATTAATTAGTCCCAGGGCCAAACTTTTAATTTCCAAAAAAAAATAATAATCAGACTTAGTAGCCTTTCCACGAGATCGGTATGTACGCAAGTCATTCTCACTCATTTAGTTAGTGAAACTAATGTTAAGAATTAAAAAAACAACCTCATAATTGGATAGATCCATATGTATAGGACACGTTCAAATTAAGGAAGAAGAGTATTTGTGTCATATTTGTTCACATTTGTATCTGCTATGATGGATTTTTTTTAAAAGTAATGACTATGAAAACAAAGATTTATTATTGATGTATCTCTGTTTGGAAGTCACAAAAACCGATGTATTTCAAATTAAAAATAGTATAAATATTAGAAATCCCATAATAACTTACCGAGGTGTCGTAAGAGGCGACTAAGGTAAGTTGACGTCAAAAAATTTTTATATCTTCGTTAGTAAAGTTATGCCGTGTGGTATCCGGCTGCATAGAATAGACCACCCTCTTTCTTACCGAGGTGTCGTAAAAGGCGACTAAGGTAAGTTGACGTCAGGCAGGCGGCCGGTCGTAAAATAAGTAGCCAAATCATGTGACAACATGTTTGTAAAATGTAGTGCCGACTCCACTTAGAGTGGGATAAGGGTAGGAGAATGATGATGATGATTAGAACTCGCATAGTACTAAATAAGTGGTGTGTAAAAACTAAGAAAACTTTATGAAGTTCTTTTTTACTTGATTTTTCTTTTCTCGCAAATTTTACACTCATTGCGTTTGTATTATTGTTTCTTCCTTTTCTAATCCTTTACATTGTATAATTCTATAATATTGTTTCATCTGTACTGTAAACAGGATTAACTTCACTTTAATGACGATTAGCAGAGATTACGGCTGTTTGTATGCGCTCGGCCCGCGACATCGCAGAGTCAATATTGACGAAGCAAACAAATTGACAATTATATCTCGGACACATATAAGCTTAATATACATAATTAATAGGTGTCATGGTTATTATAATGGTTATTATATTATAATGGTATTACCAATTTATTATAGAGTATTTACTACTTATATATGTAATTAATTCTGTTGATACAAATCGCACGCTTAGTATAAAATTCGAATTTACTGAGTTCAAATTAGTCTTAATTCAGTTATTATAGATACTGAATAATTTAATGCCATCTATGACATCACAATACGATCTATTAAAGAAGCTAGTCTTTCCCTGCTCTTCCACGTTTTTTTAACACTCACGACATTTAAAGGTGCTACGCTTTATTGCAATTTGTCATAAACAACTTTTTTGAATTCGGTCACTTTATAATACTGCCATATATATTAGTTTTTTTAATTTACAGCCATTTACGGATTTTAATTTTGCTAACAATATTATCAATGTAATAAGGACTCCAGAGAAGTGTGTATATGTAGATGTGTTGCATGTGTGGAAATGTGTGTGTGTGGTTGAGTGCATGATTATGCTATGCGTGGAAACGTTTCAATTTTGTATATATTTTATTAAAGATTTACATATTCTAAACAGTATCCAGAACGTTTTTCTTAAAACATTCCTTTGAATTATTAAATATATCAACCTGGGTGCAATTGAGATTATAGAAATGTATAAAAGTTATGAATGTTCCTAGAGAATTTAGAATTTAAATTTAGTATATTAGACGCAGTCTTTCTCGCAATCAGAGAAGCCATTGCACTCACAAATAGATAATAGTAAGCTGTTACTTTAATGCTTTTTATTATTGAAGTAGAAAGTATGAATAATTAAATATACATACTAAGAGCGAGGACAAAATGTTCTACATTTTATTTGAACATGTCTTTTCCGAAATAAAAAGTAGCCTATATGCTATTCTGGATACTAAATTTCGCTAAATATTGTAGCGCTAATCAAAGCAGTTAAATATCTTACTAATATTGAGTATGTATTAAAAATATGACTAAATTAAATCTCAAAATAACATCTGTAAGTAAAAATATAAGAAAAATTTTGTTGTATTGTACCGTACAAGTACATTTCCGCGTAATTTTGGTTGTCACGTTATAAAGTAAGGTTTATTGCGACCCTAGAGCGGGTTACCGCAGTTAACTGCAATAATTGGTCTAAAGCCGAGATACATACCAGGCGAAAAACATATTTTAGGACCAACCACGTTTTAGTACGTAGGTTTGGAGCAATTTTTTCTTTAGGTTGACTGTTATAATCTTCTCTTAAACAATGTACCCACAATCTACATAAATTATTTCCGAGTAATCAAGAATTAAGTCCCGAGGACGTAGGTGACGTAGGTCAAAATTCACTGGCGGATTGCATTTTAAAGGGATTTCAAATATTATCCAATAATTACATCATTATTGTCGATAGTTTGTACTATAGTAGTACTAATGACTATAGCCGTTTATTATCTCATTTGAAAACATAAAATTAAAAAGACAGATTAATTCAATAATACAATTAATAAAGTTAATCGGTTAAAATTACTAAAAATAATGGTCGAAAATGGGTTTTTCTTTAATAAAAATAGCCTCCATTTAGCGCGCTCTTTTTCACATACTCTAAGCGATGAAGATTTCAAAGTTAAGACGATAATAAGATTAAAGAAACTCCGGATAAATCTAACGATTCAATAAATTACATTGTTCTATCTTATACTTATTAAGTAAATTTTAAAGTAATTTACTATAGTCTGATGTCCAAGTGGTCAAAGTACATATTATTGATTTTTTGTTTTCTATAATAATATTATAAAGAGGAAACATTTGTGTGTATGTTTATAATGTTTACACAAAAACTACTAGATCTAACCTAGTTACTAGACGTACAGATAAACGTTCATTTATATATATCATCATCCTCCTGGCCTTATTCCACTCTAAGCGGGGTCGGCACTACGTGTTACAAACATGTTGTCACATGATTTGGCTACATATTTTACGACCGGCTGTCTGCCTGACGTCAACTTACCTTAGTCGTCTTTCACGACCCATTCGGTAAGAAAGAGTGTGGTCTATTCTATTCAACCGGATACCACACGGTGGATCAACTTAGCTTAGTTGCCTTTAACGACACTTCGGTAAGAAATGAGGGTGGTCTATTCTAATCAGCCGGATGCCACACGGCAGAAACATTAATTTATATATATAAGATTAAAAATACACCGCAAGTATTTCTAATATGCGTATTTCTTGGTCTAATATTTTCTAGACATTGAAACAATGCTTCAAATAATACAAAATTCACAAAGCTAACAATAGTCTATTATTATAGAAATGTGTCTCACCATCTTGTTATTTCGCTACTAGGTATTTTTTAGAAACAAAGTGTAACGGTACAAAATTGTTGCAAATATTTTCGAAAGCAATATAAAAATTTCTTTATTTGCTTAGGTAAAAGTAGGGCGGCCTCTCAAAGCTTTGCTCTCAATTGGTAAAAAGTAGAGCCCCCAAAGTAAAACGTTTTTTACAATCAATAAACAGCTTTCGCTGCAGACCGTTATATGTAAATATTATGCAACTGAAAGCGGAGAAATATAGAAAAAATGGGGCAACGGGACTGACCAATAAAAATAGTAATAACCAAAACGGTAATAACAAATGGTTGTTTCGACATTAGCATAAAATAGTTTAAACTTTTAAATATCCTAATGCTAACAAATATCGTAATGGTATGGCATTTACGAGTTAAAAGCCAAAAATATTCCGATTTATGTTATTGGTGCACTTATTTACGGGGTTCCGTTTTGTTGATAAGAAAAACAATCTATACATATTATATACAAAGTAACCAAATATCTGTATGTAATCGATTTTTTCTAGTGAATGGATTTTTGTATGGTTATGACTAAAAGAGTTTAACAATTCTTGAGGAAGGTTTAGATACTCTATTGTAATAACTAAAAAAAATTAACCTAAACGATCCGAAAGAACTGCATTATCTTTCAGTAAAAACCGTAAAAAAGCCGTTCAGTAAATTTACAGAAAATCCATTACATACACGTACAGACAGACAGCTTTGGGGATTCGGTTTTTTAATAAGTATATATAGATGTTCGTCCAGTGATTATAAAATGATCATATACGAAGTGAATACATTCTATGTTCTAAAAGTGCCCTCAGTTTAAAAAAAGTACAGATAGATCTACAGTACAATAGATTATAGCTGTAACAATTTTAAAGGAAGGATAAGAAATATATAAGAAGACGTCTGAAAGTTGCGCCCATTGTAGAAGTGACGAGAAGTGCAAGATTAAGATGCTATGGACATATAATGAGGAGGGATGAAAATCATGTGACCAAACGAGTGTTGAATATGAATGTGGATGGATATCTGACTCGAGGGAGGCCTAAAGAGAGATGGTTGGATTGTGTGAAGTATGACATGCATATAAAAGGAGTAGCACCAAAGTTGACGAATGATAGGAAAGAAGGGACGAGAAAGTCTTGTCGTGCCGACCCCACTTAGAGCATAAGAGCAAGAGAACGGTAAGAATGATAAACAAAAAACAATTCTTTGTATGTACTATTTTGATAATATCCTGTATTACGATGCGGGAAAACTTTATTCGTTTCGGTACGCGATGTACTTTACTCGCATTATCATAACTTTGAGCGCCTCCGACATTATTCAATTTGCTAACAGGTGAGCCCGCGAATATGAATGAAGGGACCTTACTGTGGGTATTTTGGAATTGAGTGGTTTTTGCGTAGGACTTTATTTTATAGATTAAAATAAGTCGCTATTTCTTGGTAGCGTCAACTAATCATTGCTTAGAATCAAACTGAAACTGAACAGTATACGTCATAACTATTATTTTTGGCATTCTCTGTTTTCAACGTCCTACTTAGGTGTTTATATAAAATGTTGTCGACATTGCAAAATATTGCGAACTTCTGTCTGTCTATCTGTAACGCTTTAACCGCTAATCCAGTCGAGTATGAATTATGATATTGATGAAATTTGGTGCAATTAATCAACATATAGGATCAACATATAGGATAAGAAAAGAATGTTCGGAATCAGGAGAAATATATACAAAACATAATATAATGCAAAAGGTATAAATATAAAACATTGAGGGTATTTTAACAATTAAGGTGAGACACATTAAGTCGTATACGTTTTACAGAAACTACAACAGAACTACTTTGCTATATTCCGCATGTTTTAAGCGAATCTATGCTAAGTGTATGAAGCAGGCAAAATTCACGTACCTTACAACATGCAGCACAAGTCAACACACTTATCCCAAGTCGTCTCCACCAGCAACAATGCACACAAGCAATACACACAACCACCACCAAAATCTCTACGATCGTTTCGCCCCGAAACCGAAGCATCTTCAGGAGGATAGGCTCCACGACAAAATCGTATACATATGTAGGTATTTAACTGGCCCGTTGACGCAGATAGCAATGATCTTGTCTTTACTCCAGGGATCACGGGATTGATTCCTGCTAAGGGCCAACTTTTACTAAAACAATTTGTTGGTTCATCGAGTCTGGGACTATTTATGCATTGAAGTATTTATTTTAAATTATATATATTTAGTAGTTAGTTACTCTGAGGACGGATGACGGTGTGTTGACGGTTGAGCCATTTAAAAAAATACATTTTTATTTTCGTTACCGATAAATTAAATGTGAAAATAGTATATTATTATGTAAACATATATAACAGCTACTATATTTGTCTCTTTAGCCTCTCAATTCATTTACAAGGGCACAAACAACAGATTGACATTCCCCTAATGCGAGGATCTTAAGACAAATCACTATAATCCCAGATGTCCTATGCGCTCAGATCCGGATTACGAGCATTTGGGGGAGATATAAGTACTAATGTTGACTTGAACTATGAATATATTCTACAATTTTAATATGTAATTTTAGTTTTAGAGTTGTGTATTGGAATTATTTGTCTTGGTATATGTCTTAATGGTGCTTCACTTATGAGGCGAAACGATTGTTGAGATTGTGGCAGTAAATGGTGGTATTTTGTAGGGCATGCGCTTTAGGAATTCAATTCAATTCAATTTTCCATTTATGGTCTTTTGGAGTGCTTAGTTGGCACTGATTACTTTGCCAATGTCACGTAAGATGGAGAACACACAAAGGAGATTGTACGGCAAAACAGAAAAGTACCGGCCTGTTACAATCCCACTGCTGGGAATAGGCCTCCTCTCTCCGTTTCCGGAGAGAAGGTTTGGAGCTTAGACCTACCATACTGCTCCAATGCGGATTGGTAGGTTACACATATCTCCAGAATTCTCTAGAGATATGCAGGTTTACTCACGATGTTTTCCTTCACCGAAAAGCGTGTGATAAATTGCAATTATCAATTAGACACATGAGTTTTAATAGAAAAACTCATTGGTGCCTGCCCGGGTTCGAACTCGTGTTCCCCTCGAAAGAGTCGCACGGTCTCACCGCTGGGCTATCACAGCTCTTAACGGCAAAAAAGAGAGTAAAACTAAAATTTTGATTATTTATAGATACCTTAACGTTTAACCCTTCACCTTTAGGAATCCCGCATGCATAAAGTATAAAGACTCTATGTTTAGCATAATACAGATTTTCTCTAATCCCGGATTATAGCAAAGCACTACTGATAGGCAAAGTGCTAATCTATACAAATTCTAACGTCAATTGACTGGTTATGCATAGCCTAATTTTTTTCGAAGCATTATCAAAAGCTATAAATACGAATAATACCCTACAGAATTTCTAATAATTCTACTACTTTGTAATATGGAATTCCTCTAACGCCCATTTCTATAAATCTATCTATACTTATGATAAAACAAAGTCCCTAAAAGCTGTGTCTGTATGTGATCGATTTTCTCAAATACTACTAAGCGGATCATTGTATGGTTTTTACTAAAAGATAGTGTTATTCTTCTAGAAGGTTTAAGTTAATAGTACTTTACGGTTTTATGTAAATTATGTTGAATCTCTCACACAGATGTTAAAAACTTGCTTCCTGGGAGCTTTCGCCTGCGCTTTGTAAAGCAGCAGATACACACCAAAGTAATGTACTAGAGAATTGTAGATCTACAAAAACACAACAAAAGTCCGCTATAGCATCTCTCTATCTCTTATGGTTAATTTACAAATGTCAATTTTGTAACACACTGATTTCTACGCGGGTAATGCCGCTGACAAAACTAGTTATAGAATAAGAATTCAAGGATGTATGTTGATCATTAGTAATTCGTAATTCAACGATGCAAAGCGTATTTCAGTTAGGCATCGCTTTTAATACAAATAAACTCGAGACTTGTAAACGATACGAACAGAAATTATATCTGTATAGCGGAATATTGATATAAAAACGGTACATAATTAATTACGCCGGCCGCTTCCCATTACGCGGAGTAGTTTGACAGCCATCACATTAGGTATGACCGTATCTCATTATGGTATCCGCAAATAGCTGGACGGTACGCCACTCAGCATTATATTTCAAAAACTGTCGAATTGCTATCGATCGCGTCTCGTCCGGCCCGTCGGCGTTAATTCATATATGCCTCGTTAATTCTCCTTAACGCCGCGCGATAGCGCCGCGTACTAATGAATTTCAATTTGTTGCGGGCGCGGACTGGAATGGAAAATGGAAAAAAAATATCCGGCGCTATGACTGTTAGGGTCAGTAAATGACACGCTGTATTGTTAGTGTAATTTTGTGTAAGCTGTGATAGACCTGCGGTGAGACCGTGCGAATCTTTCGAGGTGGTCACGAATTCAAACCCCGGGCAGCCACCAATGAGATTTTCTATATAAACTTATGTGTATAATTGTAATTGCAATTTATCACACGCCTTTTTAATAAAAACATTGTGAGGAAACCTGTATATCTCTAGAGAATTCTGAGGATATGTGTAACTTACCAATCCGCATTGGAAGAGCGTGGTAGGTCTTAGCCAGCTCCAGCCCTTCTCTCTAGAAACGGAGAGAGGTCCTATGCCCAGTAGTGGGGTTTAAAAGGCCGTTAAATGATAAATGATAAATGAATACTTTATTTACTACTACAATACAAGAATACAATAAAAAATACAGTTAAATAAAAAGCAGTTAGGTACATCAAATAATAAAAGGTAAAAAAAGAGTTAAGACTATCCGCACTCTGCATCCACGTATCGCAGTAGTAAAAGGGTTCAAACTCAGCATAAATGCTGCAGGTTTCCCTGAGCGCTGGTATTCTGCCTGAAACCGAGGAGTAACGGGGGAGCACGAGCTCGCGACCTTTTACAGTTCCATTGTAATAAAATAAAAATAATTACATCATAGTTTAATGAGAGTAAAATTAAATTTGGTGTTAAAATGAAAGAATAAAGTTAACTTAGTTTGCAGAAATATGTAACTAAATGATAAAAACTAAAATTTATAGTAATATATAACCTTTAGTAATTATTAGAAATTTAGTTAGTAAGAACCATTAAAATTTAAGTAAAAATAAGAGTATTACGAGATTCAGATCCTGAAACTACGTAGCTTTTTGGTTAGAAATTAGAATTTTTTTAAAGTTATATTTAAAGCTGGCAACTGATTTTAGACTTCTAAGAGGGGGTGGGATATTATTCCAGCATTTAGTAGCCAGGTATCTGAAACTTCCCCTAAAAGCTGCTGACCTATGACGTGGACATGCCAAGCGATAAAGTGAGTTACTTTAGTATAATTTTACTTTCATTGGCTATATTATAAACACGCGACATTATCCGCTTTAGCTTGCAAGTTAAAACGCCCTCAATGATGTATGTACTAAGTGATTTTGAGTTTGGGAACGATAATATTCTTTCAGCTGTTTAAGTATAAAAAAACTGTTTAGGTGTAACAGACAGACAGACAGAATTTCGCATTTACAATAGTATGGATATCATATTTATATTATAAATATGAAGGCGTGTTACTCTGTATGGCCATTAACCTCTAGATTGATGTTTCTTTTATGTAAGTCTAAGAAGTACGTATAAGATAGAAGGTCAGGAGACTTAAGTTAGTTTTCCTTATTATCTTACTACGGAATTTAACTAAGATGAAGGTAGAAGGTAGCATACACTATGTTCTTGTAAGTATATCGTCTATTTTCTTGTTATAACACGTTCTACCACTAAGCATCTACTATATAATATCCTTAGCCTTAAATCGGCCACACAAAATAAATCCAATGATGACTATGTTTCCTGACATTAATAGAGATTCTACGCTCTACTGTCCTTTTTTACCCTCGACAATGCCTTTGCGCTCGACAATACCAACCGATGATTCTATAAAAGATAAATAAAAAACAACTCGTTTCAATATACGACTATATTGTATTTTAAATCTGTATATTCCAAATCCATAAAGCTCTAACCGTTCACCAAATCTTCTAATCCCCAACTACAAATTGCGAGTAATAGGTTTTGCCGTCCATCCACTGGGCGTAGTCATTAACTCGCGGAAGCAAGTACAGCAGACCAATTTCCCGCCGGTCGCCAATTAACTGCACTTGGGCGGCCGGTAACCGAAGGGTTAGCAAGATATTTGTTATGATTTATGGGGGCTGCAAACTTCTTGGACGGTGTAGGGTGTTATATCGATTTTGGACCTTACTATTTACATGTATTCTCACTTTGAAGGCTGTATCAATGAGTTTGCCTTATGAATTTATTTAAACAAAAGCTGAATAGCCACGCGTTTCTGTGGCTCAGTCTGGTTTCGAATTCCCCTTTCAACACAATTCAACAGATAAAAAAATATTCGATCGACACCAGACTTTGCAGGATCATCCGCTGGGTTAAATCCAACGAATAAAAAGATTGGCCTACGGTGCACCAAGTCGTTACGGTTTGACTTTTCTACAGAAGGAAGGTGTCTTATATAGGCATTCCTTCATAACCGTTACATTATATACGGCGATCATGACGTTATTGACATCCTACGATTGTATTTTAATTAATTATTCGTTTTATGTTACCGTAAACATGAAAAAAGCTAGTATCAAATACAGTACAGAAACAAGAATAATAAATAATAAATAAATAAATATGGGACATTTACACACACGGTCGTGAGTCTCCAAAGTAAATAACTTAATACTTGTGTTATGAGTGACGGACAACTGGTAGATATACTACATATATAAGTTTAAATACATACTTAAATACGAATATACACCCAGGCTCGGAGAACCAACAATTTGTTTATAGAAAATGTTGGCCCTCGGCGGGAATCGAACCCGCGACCCGCGGAACTGATGGCAGCGTCACTACCCACAGCGCCAACGGGCCCGTCAAAGAATGAAGGAAGTATTAACGTTGTTTGTTTTAAAATATATCCGAGTTGAGAAGATTAAAATACAGCGATCCACGCGTAGTCAATTACGCCAATAAAAACCTAACAAACCCAAAAATTTATGTATGAAATGTTTGTAGAGGCCCTTGAAAATAATAAATTTCTTATAGACCCGCGGAGGAACGCAAAATGAGTGGAAGAAGCCACTTAAAAAGATTGGCACTCAGCGAGCCGGCATAATCTATGTAAATTACGTCAAATTAGGAGTCGTCAACACGCTGTGCCTACGCTGCGTAATTTGGAAGGCAAACCCTCTTTTATTATTAATATTTATTCCTTCCTTGCGTCCAAACCAAATCAGGGAAAAAATCAGTAGGAAATACTTCAAACTCTTAATGAAGCGTATAAATAATGCTGGAAAAAGTGCAATTGGCTGAACATGAAATTAAGAGATTTCCTTGAAATGTGTAATCCGATTTATTTGATGCGAAAAGCGTATTCGAGAAAAGTGAAATTACATTTATATATATTTTCTACCTTGTTAATCATCACAATATCGATGCCACTCATATACATGATCGAAAATAAATTCGTAGGAACATCTCAACAATAATCAACTAATCCACTTCGCTTTGCTCTGCCGTGGTATCTATCTTCTGATGTTGCTTCTGTCCGAGAAAGGATCGTTGCGATTGTCCTAGTGGAGGGTGCTTTTATTGCTTCCACCTACATCCCAGTTAGGTCTGTCCACCGAAAATATAGGCGTCTAAAAACATCCTATATGAACCTGACGTTCAAATAACACAGCATCTTCACAGGTGAAGACCACGTCCCAGTTTTCTAACGTTGGTTGATCGTGGCTTCTCACGATCATTACGACCTTTGCGACGTCGTAATGGCTAATCAAAGCCATATCATCCACCCTCCACTACGCGTCGCCCTAATCCGTGGTCTCGCCTCACAGGAGGCACTCTGAGGACGATGTTCCCCGACGCTAGTAGAGCTTCTGCGCTTCTGTCTGCATTTCGCAACCTCGACGATACCTCCGCAAGCTTCTCAGGGAGCCCCTCTGAGCTCAGGGGCCTCTCAGCTCTGCCTCGTCTAGCCCTCTGGTAGTTATGCGACTGGTTCGTGGTAAGTGCGGTTATTAATCCTGCATGTATAAGGTACGAGAACGGATTGTACTTCCTGCCTTAGCATTACATAAATGTTCCTAACAGTCGTGGATATAGCAAAATAATTCTATCATCTACTTTGGTTAAATGATATTATTTTTTAATTAGTTCCAGTTATCCAATTTAAATTCTAATTCAAAATATTATTTATTCTAGTAAACTTGTAAATAAGTGCTATTTAATCGTCAACTTCTACCTGTACTAAAGTAGAATCCCCTAACACCTAACGTCTGAATCTTCTTCATTAAGCATATTTAAGGTTCGTGTGAAGAATTTTTATTTGTCACAACAAGAATGATTCTTACTGGTGTTGTTATCTTTCATTTATATTACTCTTTTTAGTTTATTTTGTTCTCTATTTATTTTTCTCCAATTCTTTTTAAATGTGAATGTATTTGCTAACCCGTGGCTATTTTCAAAAGATCCTCTCTTTCAAAGGGTTGTCTGGAAGAGACCACAATAATGTGATAAGACCGCCCTTTGCACATTTAAATGTTACTATTGTATGTACTTTCTCTATGTATTTTTTATATGCAATAAAGTTATTCTTCTTCTTCTTCTTCTAACTTAATGAATTGTTCTAATTATTACATATTTTACGATAGTCGAATCTATCTCATGATGTCTTGTATATAAGACATTGTTGGTAAAAAGTTGTATTTTTACAACCATTACAATAAGAAATTGTTATTATTATTTTTTTAACCGGAGCAATTATAAATAAAGAAATTAAGGTTACTAGCAACAGGTCTAGATAAACTTGTGTCGGAAATAAATTCACAAAGAATCATTGTAAAGCGGCATCAAAGGACGCAATAAAAAAATATAAAATGACCTCCAAATACTATTGTCTTATATAATACAGCTCTCCTTTGACCATACAGAAAAATGCTACCGTGAATGAAGTTAAAAGAAGCTGATACCTGAAAATAACGTTTTGTTAGAAATATTATAAAATATATTGCCTTACTCTCATAAAAAGTCTGGTTTCCTTATCATAAAATTGTTACCATTTCTACAAGTTAACAGAAATTTAGAAGGCTCATAAAAATAACAAGAAGTATTATGTAAGTAAAATACTGAACCAAGGTCAGTACACTTCGTATTGAACTACCTTAAAATGAAAATAGGTAGATGGAATAGGTATTAAGTTAGTTTTATATACAAGTAGTGATAGCCGCTGCTACGTATACGTCAACTTATGCTTTTAAGTATCCTTAATAATGGAATGTTTTTCCCTGTTTGCGAATTAAAAAAGGGACTTTTGTATCCTATATGTTACCGCAGTGTAACAAAAATTATGATAGAATTATTTTGCTATAATCCGCGTTTTTTATCAAACAGGGATTATAGCAAATTAATCATATCATTAACTATAAATTTCTCATTGTATAAGCTTAATTGTGCCAAATTTAAGCAATATCGATTCAGCAGATTTTACGCAAAAGCGTAACACACAGATATACAAACCTTCGCATTTATTTAACTAATATGGATATGTAGAGTTATCAGCATTTATATATTATTTGAAGAATTAGGCGTTACTTTGCGGAGATCCACAATGCAAAAGTAAAAATAAAATATTTTTGCTATAATCCACGATTTAAGTAAATAGAAAATACAGAATGCTGAATGTAGAATAGGCTATCCGTTTTCGTACCTGATACATGCAGCATTCCTATAACGTCCACAACCGCCACTAGAATACACAAGCACTACACACGTTCACTATCACAATCTCAACAATGTTTCGCTCTGCAACCAAAGCATCATCAGGAGATAGGCGGTGGTGGAGGTTTGTGCTTGTGTTTTTAAGAATCCTGCCTGACCTGATACATAATATGTATGCAAACGGATAGTCCACTATCAGTAGTCATCTAGCGTTATATATATCTTCTATTAAATAAATTCCATTATTAATTATAGGATTATAGCAAAATAATTTCATGATTACTTTTCATTCATAAATTGTTCTTTTCTTAAGACTAGTAATAGTTTTGTTGTCATTTGGTATTGCTACTTGCAACGCTTTACCCACATATCAGTTATTTTAAATATGAAAATAAAAAATTGCACAGCATCGACTACTTCGATCCCACATCCCAAACGCAAATATCACCTAAACCCCGGCCACCCCACTTTGTAAGCCAACATTATCTCATGTTATTTTTCGATATTACCCCGTTTTACGGGGTCCGGGGGCGCGTAAATCAAATTTATAGCCTTTTTATACACGCATTAAAATTTTATCGGCATGATTTCTTTCTGTGCCATTGTCCAGTCGAGTTTCTGTCATCCCCTATCCATTTTTCGAGTGGCGATGTAAATAACGTTAGAAGCTTTCATTTTTCGCGTGGCCGTTTCGCAATAAATGTATAAAAGATATAAATTATGCGTTATTTAGGGTTGCGGGAATCTGTAAATATTACAAGGCATAGGTAATTGTTTTAGTTTCTCAGTCTCTTAATAAAGCTTCGGCTACGACGTGTAATGTACGTAATTTTTAATAGGAGTTTGATTATGCAGATATAATTCAAGAATTGCTCTTTCTATAGCTCACTAAACGAATTCGCAATCACTTATATAAAGCCCAATGCTAGTTTTAAACCCATAGATATAAATATAAATCCAATATATGGATGGAGAAAAGAATATCTGTAGAAAAACAGTACGGACTGACATAATATTTGGTATATATAGGCTAATAAAGCTGACAGATGATCTCAAAAACGTCGTCGATTTGTTAAAGAGAGAGAAATATTTTTTTAATATTTATTTATAATTTCTATTATTTATTTATTTTAATTTTTTATTACGCAATATTAACGCTTATTTACTACTCGTAAATTATCTTCTATCATTCAAGCTATGCCAGTATTTTATAGCAGAAATAATTATCAGTAAATAGTAGAGTTCGTGAATAGGCTGAATTTGCGGTTAGCTTTTTAGTCCGAATAACCTACAAGCGGAACTTATTTAGTTAAAGTAGAGAGTAGAGTAGCCATTTTTCTGTCTTCACGAAGCCTGAATCATAACGAACAAAAATGTCCTTAATTTTCTAGCGATAATCTGGTCAATGATGTTTTCTTACACTAGATTAAGAAACCTCAAAACATGGGATTTGACGCCTTGGAAGATCATGCGCTCCATTGATAAACCATCATAGTTATAAATAAATGCATTCTAATATTGCTCACCTTTCTTGTTATTTATTTTAACATAGCTTTGTGTGATTATATAAGTATTTTATTATACTGTTGCAATAGATACGAATTACACTGATGAATTTCAAAAGACCTGGGCTGTAATATTCTTCTTCTCTTTTTCGTTTTTAACCGATGGATTCAGAGTCTTGGATCGCTTGTTTCTTCACAAACTTTTTTCCGCCGTCCAACTAGTGAGGAATGTACCAAAGTTACATTTCTAGTGTAGTATAAGAAAGACCCTTAGGACTAAATATTCATCATTCGCCTGCCCTTATCTCACTCTAAGTGGATGCGGCGCAACAAGTTTTGAACATGTTATTACTTGATTTGACTAGGTATTTTACGACTGGCCGCCTGCCTGACGTCAACCTTAGTCGCATTTAACAACACCTCGTTAAGAAATGAGGGTGGTCTATTCTACTCACCCGGTACCCGCGGCCTAGCTAAGTATTATTAAAAACTGTAAAAATTGATTTCAAAATTAGCTTACTCGATAGTATCGTGCAAAATAAACGCCGATATCGAGTATCAAAGTGATATTTGTAAAAGTCCGCAACGTCCCCAATTGCCTACACCTCGCATTCTACCGTACCATTTCAAACGTAAAGGCGCCGGGGGCGATCGAGCCCGGTCTCCTCTCCGTCGAAACAATAAAACTATGTGCACCGGCCTTATCGATACCTGATATTAGCATTTACACCGGCCGTATATGTACTGAGCCAATGGGAGATATTTTAGTTCTTATTTTAACTCTATGAAATTAACTTGATGGGGTTGGGATACTTTGTTTATAATGTACCTAACTTTTATTAGGAAATTAACATTTCTCCATTGTAGTACACTGTTGTTTTATATCATTACACGTGTAGGAAACCTTTTTTGAGTATAAAATAAAATAGATCAAATAAAAATACTTAAAAGTAAATCAATTTAATAAATATTCTATGGTGTACTTAGTAATATAAATATAGTCTTCATAATATGCATTTTTTTTTAATATATACGCACATTCGTGCGTTCCTAACGTGTGTAACTTAATACTTGTGTTATGGGTGACAGACAACTCCTAAATACATATATATATATATATATATATATATATATATATTGTCATCTACGCCATCGGGCCAGTTTAAATCTACCTTCAGGATTAATTCAAAAAAATATAGTGTAATTTTGTTTTTTTTTGACGCCTTACGCCTTCGCCTGCGTGAAATTCAGTGTTACAAATATTTTCCCGAATTGAAATTATGAAACAAAGGTAGTTATTGTGAGTTAACCGTGAGAGATAGAGACATACTGTTGCGGATTTTTTTGTAGTATTTTTATAGGTCTACCATTCTCTAGTACATTACTTTAGCGTATCTATGCTGGATTACTTACACAGCGCAAGCTACTAAAGCTCCCAGAAAGCAAGTTTTTTAACAACCGCTCGATCTCTTCAACACAATTTACATAATACCGATATGTACTATATACTTAAACCATCCGGAAGTATGGCACTATCTTTTAGTGAAAACCATACAAAACTTCGTTCAGTAGATTTTGAGAAAATCGATTACATACAGACAGACAGCTTTATGGGACTTTGTTTTATAATAAGTATAGATTACTTTGGAAAACCACCTCTTTTAGGTTTTGTTGTTGTACAAAAGTATATTTTCTAAATAAAATTGCTTATTTTGGATTCTACAATTTTTTCCCTTTTGCGAAACAAAGCTCTAAAATCGAAAACCTCGTACTTTTAAAAGGTTTTGCTCAGTCAGAATTACTTTATCCGTTATGGTGCGCGGATTAGTTAGCCCGCGGCCCGGATGAGCGCCGACATATATGGACACCGTAAATGGATAAGGTCGCCACATTTGCTGCCCAATGATTATAATAAAAAAGCATTTGCATGATATAATCTGCACAAAGTAAATCATAGACAAATTAAAAAATATCATTATAGAGTAAGGAATTTTATTCTCGCTGAAAAAAATGGTTTGGTGTTGCGATATCAGAAAAAAATATGTAGTTTTGAGATGTATTTTTTAATGTCAGGGTTTTTTTATAGCCCGTTTTTTTTTTTACTATTCAAGGTTCAACATCTTACATTACAGAATTTCATTTAAGTACTCAAAAAGATACTATCCCAAAAAAAATTACTTAAATATTTTTATCAAACTTCAAACTCAACATTAAGAAACACTTACATCAACTTTGAAACAATTTGAAATGTTTATTTTCTGTAGACATCAGAAATTATAGATCGATCAAAAATATTTTGAAAATAAGATAATAATACTTATTATAAAATTCATGGCACAATATATTTATATATACCAATTATTTATTTTACATGTTTGTCAAAAATTATGACATTCAAATTCGAATAATCGAAATATTCTTTATTCAAGTAAACTTGTAAACAAGTGCTTCTGAGTCATCAACTCTACTGCTGCTCCGGAAGAGTGCTCCTACCGAGATGAGTCAGCAAGAAACTCGGCAGTTGCTCCTTTCAATTTATAATTGATATAACTATATACTTTTTGTCATTCCTATCTTGTTTTCATTATCAATTTTCGGTATCGTTCCGATTAACAAGGCGACGTTTTATATGGTGCTTTTTTTAAGACTACTATATCGACTGCTGAACATAAATTTCAATGGAATTTCTCTGAATGAATTCCATGAAATCTCACAGGAGGCACCCATAAGACGACGTTCCCTGACGCTAGTAGAGCTTTTACTCTCCGCATTTCGCATCCTCGACGATGATTCTAAGTTCACCCGTCCCGCCCGGTGACGCTGTAAAAGTCGTTAGGGCTAGAAGCATACAATCAGTTCGGAAAAATCATGGACTCTGCGTTCATTCACACTAAACAATCAATTTTATTTATTTTACTCTTAATTTACAAATATCAGCACATTTGTAGACCGCCTACTGCCCCTATAAATAAAAAGATATAGATTTCAAAATGTTGGATATAACTTTCAATCAACTTGACAAAAGTTGTATAATTTAAGATATCTATGATTTATTTGAATTATTATTTATTAATTAATACTATTGTACTTTTATCATTCAAAATTTGAGCAATTAGTTTATCACAAACGATTACTCAATTTCGAATGAATACGCATTATACAATATAGACTCTTCAAAAAAAGTTATGATAGGAAGGGAACCAAAATCGCCAAAATGTTAATACTAAAAGGATATGTATATAATCATGCATTGAGGGTGCTCAAACAAAATTTCAAATTCAAAATACAGCTACTGACGCAGGCCGTCTGTCTGGCCACAGCTTTTTAATACAACCAAATAGGGAAATGTAATACATAGTCGTTTTCACCAAAAAGTGAATCATAAAGTCGGCCTGAGATCGGAATCAAAGGCCGACATAATGAGGAGGCGCTCGCTATTCAGGCCGCGTCGTACGTGACGGTGTTCTGGATACGACATGTTCGATATGTGAAAAGGTAATTACTTAATACACATAGATACAACGAAAAGTAACCACTATCAAATACTAAGAGTAAATTTTACTATTATATTTGTATAGATTTGTATTTTGGTAACGACATTGTACAAATTAGATCGAATCAAATGAAAATAATCTTAATTCAAATAGCTTTTGCAAGCGCTTTTAAGTCGTCAAGAATCAATTAGATGTAATGAAACTACCACTGGTTTAAAATGTTGCTCTTACCGAGAAGAAGCAGCAAGAAACTTGGTGGTCAATCTTTTAAATATTTTCAATTTAGATAACTCAACTACATTCATGTATTGATCCGAAAGGGTTATCAGATCCAAGCAGTTCTATTATTTACGTAATTGTCAATTGTGTTATATGCTTTAAGCATAATCATATTTTAAGTATAAGCTGTGATAACCCAGCGGTGAGACTGTGTGACTCTCTAGAGACGATCATGGGTTCAAACCCGGGCAAGGCACCAATGAGATTTTCTATAAAAAACTTATGTATCTAATTGATAATTGCAATTTATCTCATGCTTTTTGGTGAAGGAAACATCGTGAGGAAACCTGCATATTTCTAGAGAACTATGGAGATATGTCTAACCTACCGACCGATATTGCAGCAACGTGGTAAGTCTTAGCTCCAACCCTTCTCTCCAAAAAACGGAGAGAGGAGGCCTATGCTCAGCAGTGATATACTAACAGGCCGTTGCTTTACTTACTTACTTTATAATCATATTTCTTACATTAAATAAAATATTTTCTGTAGGGAAAACTAGTATGAAGAATATTATACCGCCTTGTTAAATATTTCTATTTGTTAAGGAGGACTTAAGAGTTTTTTCGATGTTAACAATATGTAGGTACATGTTGTTTTTCTTTTCCCGAAGAAAACTCGGGAATTTTTTATCTGTTATGCTAGCCCGATAAAAAGCTTTAATTCATAGTTAATGTATATACATAATTTAAAAATAATAAATAGGTGATGTATTTAATAGACAAAGTAGGAACCGACGTTAGCTTCCGGCTCGTGCTTTGCGCCTTGCAAAAGTAAGTACAAGTATAGTTACCCGGCATTAAATAATGCACATCGATGTTTAGAACGATACAGCCGGCCAATTCGGTTTCGTAGAGCGCTGTCTCTGTCACTCAGTATGTGACGTTTCAAACGGGTTCGTCAGTCTGTGCGACAGGGACAATGCTCAATGAAGTCGATCCGATTTCTCTCTAAACCTCGATGTGCATTATATATTGCTGCGCACTATAAGGCGCTTGTTGGTTTGCGTATAACACTATAATAATATTCCGAAATCAATTTTAGCTTTGCCATTAAATGATAAAGTCGAAGCTAACGAAGCCGCTGGTTTAAAATTAAATGTGTAATTTAATTTACCATAGGCACATCCAGTGTGACCGGTGCGAACGGTCTACGTGCGGCAGGCGTTGTTTGAGGAGCGGGCGGCTGACCGCGGGGCGTAGGGTGCAATCAGCTAACCGGATCAGCTCGGGCGCAAACACAATTGATATCGCCGCGCCATCACCTTCTGTACGTAGTGTCGCAGAACGCACCTACATTTTATCTATAGTCTATGCTAATGATATTAAGGCAGCTATTTAATATTATTGTCATGCTAGTAATTACTGCGAAGTCACGTCCACTTTCACTTTCAAACAACCAAAAATAATGCCTTATACAAAAGTAATAATAAAATAATTTTGATATAATCCGCGTTAAGGAAATATAAAATCAATACTTATTAAAACAAAGTCCCAAAAAGCTGTCTGTCTGTATGTAATCGATTTTCTCAAAATCTACAGAATGAATTTTTGTACGGTTATCACAAAAAGATAGCGGTATCCTTTCGGATGGTTTAGACTTTAGGCAAATAGAACATATCGGTATTATGTAAATAGTTTTGAAGAAGAAGTTGTTAAAAAACTTAATTGCTGGGAAGTTTACTCGCGTGCGCTGCTTAAACCAGCAGAGATACGCTAAAGTAATGTAGTAGACAAATGTAGATCTATAAAAATACTACAAAAAAGTCCCGATTGCATGTTCCGCCTTTCATGGTTAACTCATAATAACTACTTTTATGTTTAAAATTTAGCTAGTATATGTATAGAATATATTCGTAATGCTAAATGTAGAGTAAATGTAGACAAAGTTGCAAAGCTTTGCGATTAGTCTTCTTGTGAACGTGTGTAGTGCTTTTGTATTGTGATGGCGGTGGTGGAGGTTTGTGCTTGTTTTTTTTAATGAATCCTGCATGTATTGGCTATGAAAAACTACTATATTTTCTATTTACTTTATCGTGGACTACAGCAAAATAATTTTGATATAAGTTTTGTTTTATGGATCTCCGCAAAGTAACGCCTTATTGTATAAATTATATATTGCCTTATGTTTTTCCTTGCTCCCAAAATGCGGTACTTTTTTTATCCCATATGTTAAACCGATGTATAAGCTGCCATTGTGTGATATTTCATCAATATCAGTTCAGCGTATTAGCTATGAAAGCTACTTTAGCATTTATAATAATAGCATGAATATATTGTATATAATATATTGTATAGTTGAGAGAACTTCTACGACAAAAAAGAATAGCGAATTTTGCAGTACTATATGCCGAATATTTTTAAAATATTTTTTACAAATATATCGTAATTCGTATTATACCACTCTACAAATACGCAGTATGAAATGTAGTTTGTTCATAAAATATTACTTATACTTATTAGGCATTGACGTCAAACTGTCCGACGAAATTTCCGATTCACGAGCACTTGTTTACAAGTTTACTAGAATAAAGAATAATTTGAATTTGAAATAAGACAGGATTTTTTACGCATGTCCTCCCAAGAAAATATCTTTGATATTGATAGAAGTTGAGATATTATATTTATGTGTTGGTTTCACGAAATATCGGTGATCGGTTAATTCTTCAAATATATATCATCATTTTGAAATATCTTTACAGTCTAAATTAAAAATCCCATGGTTCTTTTTTTGAGTCATTTTTGTATTAGTCCACTCTTTACATCAGCGTATAACAATGTCTAATATAAAAAAACCGTTGTCATGTTGTGTCATTGTACCGTTATACATGCCTATGGGACTAATAATAGTTCTGAATTAGTCGGGCTAATCCGATAAAATTAGACGTGAGTATAGCCGGTATCTTTATTAACTATGAATACTACTCACGATAGTTTAAAATTAAAAAAAGTTCTGAACTTATATAATTTTCGTCAAATTACACATAAAACTTTTAATAATAAATATATTGTAACTTTTGTATTTATTTACGGAATCGCAAAGTAATTAAACCGTATTTACACTCATTTTTCTTACACAATTACCCTGATTCGAGCGGTCCCATTAAAGTCGTTAAATAAATGAACAGCAATGATATATGTTCACTACAATTGGATAGTTAATGGAGCAGCATTTATAAAGAGTTACGAACACACGTGCGTTGCACGTTCAAGCCAAGAAACATAAACAATTGGGAATGGATGTTTACTGTTCGACGGCTTATTGTGACAGTGGTGATTTCTTACTTCAGTAAGTAGGTATGAAATATTGGATAAGATTCCCATTTCAAACTAGTGATCTTTACTTTGGCTTCAGTTTAAGATTGTATGTGAAAACCATGTGACGAAACAAGTGTTAAACTGTTCGATATTGTGTTAAATATGCTTATAAATTCTCATAGATTAAATTCTCTTATTATAAGCGTGATATACGCTTTTAATAATAATAAATAACTCGTTATTGCACACCAAGTAAACAGTAAATAAACGCAAGAGAAATAAGAACAAACAGAAGTGCAATCGCGGTCCTATCACCAAAAGTGATTATGTGATTCAAATGTCATTCATTAGTTGTTTCTTAAAAGGGAAACGGAAATGCAAACAACAGAGGTTATAAATAAGCCAGTTTAGTCTATTCTAGTCAGTCTGCTGTTAGCGTTTAGTGTGCCTACAATAGTGGTGTAATAAAATATGAATATCTAACTAGATAAAGGCCGAAAAAGAAATATTGGATTTTGTCAAGTACATGTCAGTATATAAGAATAGAGTTGACGAATGATAGGAGAGAATGGAAGTGAAAAACATGTACATGTACCCTAAGTGGGTACGGTACAAATGAGATAATGGCAGGAGAATATACGAGTTCAGGCATAGCTGGATTACGCATGCCTAAATTATATCCACAGATAACGTCAATGGACGTAAATTTTATTAGATTCAGCTTGTCTAGATTACGTACAATATTTTAAATTCAGGTTACTAAAAAATTTGGCACAATATATGTTAAAATCCTAACGATTGTGACCAAAATTGGTAATAAAAAGCAATTTACTTTTGTAGATTTATATTTTATCTCGTTACACTACATATTTACAAGACATCGTGAATAACGTTTCATGTACAGTAATAAATACATTTACTTTTTATACAATAAGACAAGAGTTCTATCACGTCTGCTATATTCCGTAGTCAGTCAATGCATAATTACATAAGAACAAGAATCTAATTAATATAATCTATCTTCGTGATTTACAAGGATTTTTTCATTACGATATAAACATTTAAATAATTTTATACATATTAAAAAAAACTTTAACAACGCCCATAACGATTACATCATAATTACAATTTACATTACTACAACTCCGAATAATGAAGTCGTAATCTACTAAATATCTATCTCTATTAAATAAATATCTCAGTATTTAATTTACTAGTACCTACAATATGTACAAGCTCGTTTTATCACATTTCAATAACCGCGATTCGCACGGAAAAAAGTCACTAACACTAAAAATGTCAATACGGTCTCCATACTGATTTATGTGTCGATATGCTACCGTTGGTAATTTTGGTAGACGTGGGACTAGTTGAGAGAACACGAGAGGTTCGTTGTGAATGTGCTTTTAGTTCATTTCGCGTCCGTGGCCGGTCAGAAACTGTCGAATCTGCTGCTTGCACTTGTTTCATCTCCTGTAATTCTACATTCGCAGGCCGCGTCGGATGGAACGCCGATTTCACTACTTCGATTTGCTCTTCCTCCGATTCGTCAGATATTGTCGCTTCATGGGTTGAATTGACTTCAGATTTAGAATCAGCCTTCGATCTCGGACTTGCATTCACGATACTTCTGGGGCTTCCACTCTGTCTGCTGCTCGTAGGAGATAAGCGAGCACTTGAAGTGTCCATAGAAGACATGTTACTTTGGAAGTGTCTCAAAGCATCATAGGGATTCATACCATTTTTCAAAGTCAATTCTGGCGGTAATGATTTCAATGCGAGATCGGCAGGATGTGGTGGGAAAGCCAAAAGTCCGTTCGGCGGTAAAAATGCTCCAGGAGGAGGAATCAAGCTTCCGGGTGGTAAGCTTCCCATCGCTGGTGGGAATGGGAACAGCTCCGCACCAGGCAAAGTTACTGGGCTTGTTGTAATTGGTGTAGCTCCACCTGCAGGCAAAGAAAATTTGTTTTAGTAATCGAATTACCATAAACAACACTTTACATCGCAGCTTCTGCTGTCTGATTTGACAACATGACGTAATATGAAAGACGAGTCCCCAGGGATTGCCCGAGGCACGCGGGCACTCTGCAGAGTCCCTGAACAACGAGGGTGCATAATCGTACTAAGGATAATGTACAATCTGTAGGCGTTTAAAGGCGGCTTCATAGAAAGGGATGATTTTTTACTACGATATTGGGAGGGTGAGGGTGCAATATTTATTTATCTGAACACAACGTTGTTCTTTACGATCCATGCACGACATTCCACCTTAATTCGGTTCGATATGTTTCCTCTGAAGAACGGTTTGTGTGGAAAGAGCATAAGCGATGCAAGGCACGTGCAAGGTGTTGCAACGCAGACATGTGCGGTACAAAGTCGGACCTATCGCGATAAGGAAGTCCACTATCTCCGTGAACGGACAAAGAGGACTCGAAACGTGAAATTTTCATTAGCATTCGCGTTCAAAAGTTCTTGTAGCTGCAAGCTTTGGTTCTCGATAAGTGTAAGAGAAGCGGGCACATAAAAAGGACACGATGGAGGAGCAGATTGGGCCACAAAGAGCTCGGAGGTGGTGCGGCGCTCATATCTCTTTTGCACTTTTTATATTTGCAGCAGTAGCAGTGGTGCGCAGACCACTTTAAAAGGCAACGAGGGTGGGTGGGGCCGTAACTAGGGGGTAATTTGGTGAGGTGGGGGCCAATATCGGCGTCGCGCCTGATTGAGGTGATCCCGATGCTCAGATTTGAAGCAATTTTTGCAATAACTATTATTGTGTTACTAATTTTCACTTACTGATATCTATAACATTACTGTAAATTATTGCACTTTATTTTAATGAGTTGTGATGGCCCAGCGGAGAGACCGTGCGACTCTTTCTAAGGGGGTCACGTGTTCAAACCCCGGGCAGGCACCAATGAGGTTTTCTATTAAAACATGTGTCTACTTTATAATTGCAATTTATCACAAGCTTTTCGGTGGAGGAAAACATCGTGAGGAAACCTGCATATTTCTAGAGAACTATGGAGATATGTAAAACCTACCAATCGGCAGTGGAGCAGCGTGGTCTTAGCTTCAACCCTTCTCTCCAAAAAAAACGGAGTGATGAGGCCTATTCCCAGCAGTGGGATTGTAACAGGCCGCTACTCTACTATTGCACTTTAGTTTATTTACGATTTTTTTGTTAATCTTTAAAGTAATATTTCGGATGTTTTATTTTATTTTTTATATTTAAGTCGTACTCGGATCATTATCGTTAATTCTGATCTAAAGTTATAGTTACGATTTTTGACAAAGATGCTCAGATGGGTTTAATAAAAGCGGGTAGGTGTTTGACAACAACGGTCCTCGCGTTTCAGCGTCGGAAACAAAAAGTATCTGGTGGCGCGGTCGCCTACATTGGAATAAAATTGACTCCACACTCTGTCGAACGTGAAGGCGATGCTTTTTATACTTTTTCCGTCGTACACCCCACTTCCCCCGACGGACGGACTTCAGCGGGTGGTTTTGCTTCGGTCGGACCGGTGTTGTTTTGCAGCGCTCAAGAGCCGCTTCTTTTATTTGAGCCTTGGCGTGTACGGCCTTGAGGGGTGGTTCCGTTGCTAGAACATGTTTTCGAGTGTTGTTTGCAAAATCGGGAATTTTTAAATTAGCGAATGCCAAATAATCTGTCGAACGGAAGTTTTATAGCAACCGAGAGGCAATCGAGTATCTGATATGCAGCTTTATTTTGGTTTTTTATTATTTATTTACATAACTTATAAAACCATTGATCTTTAATGAATATT
This sequence comes from Morpho deidamia, assembly GCA_947086505.1. NCBI lineage: Eukaryota > Metazoa > Arthropoda > Insecta > Lepidoptera > Nymphalidae > Morpho > Morpho deidamia. The sequence goes on along the minus strand of CAMTZC010000026.1, from coordinate 11,123,483 downwards.
AGACCATTTGTGATTTAAATCGAATTAAACTAATCGAAATAAACATTTAATTTTTACGGGCTTTGGATAAAAGGTTTGTTTGACTAACTTTCATGAGATTTATTTTATAATAATTCTTATTAAGGGTTGAGAGACATCGTTCAACATTTTCAATATTAATAACTACCGTAATGGTGGTATCTTTAAGGACGATAAATTCGTCAAGATTTTGGCCATTTTAAGTATTTTTTTACGAATAAAACTAGAAAAAAAAATATAAAGGCAGACCCCAAAAGCCATTACTTTCCCAAATTCTTACTAATATGAAATAAATAGAATATCCATTAAATTATGTAACTATAATGCAAAATTATAAAAACAAAGTAAGGATAATATTATTTTGTCACATACAATAAATAATTTTTTCCGCGAAAAAAGAAAGCATGTACCTAATGCTAAACGTACAGTGTACGAGGACTATGCGTTTATCGTTAAATATATTTTCCTTCATCGCGGATTATAATAAAATAATATTATCATTACTTTGTATCATCTCCACAAAGTAATGCTTAATTGTATAAATTATAGAAAGTAATTACTTTTAATAAGGGACGGATCTCTTATTTGCGGCGGCCTAAAGTAGTCTGCCCAAGCGTAGTTCAAATACGCCGCATCTAACCAGCCCGGGTTAAGCAGGAACGGGTTAAACGCTCCCGGATGTCCGTAGCCGTAATCTGTAACAAGAGAAAATAACATTTAGAAATCATAAAAGTATATAAATTTAGACATGTTTTTATCCCCTCAAACGTCTAGTGCGCACGATGTGTTCGAATTAAATTTTCCAAAATCAAAAGAAATGTATAGTACCGGGCAAAAAATAATCCACATCATGGCTTAGAGAGAGAAAATCGACTAGTTCTGATTTATAGAGCATTGTCTCTATCGCACAGACTGATGAACCCGTGCAATACGTCACTTAGTAACTGAGTGACAGTGACAGCGCTCTACGAAACCGAATTGGCCGGCTGTTTCGTTCTACACATCAATGTGCATTATTTATAAAATGATTTATTGTATTCAGTGGGGAATTTTATGACAAAGAAAATGGTATACAAATATGGTATAATTATTATATAGTCAATAACATGATATAAAAATGAAGGTCTTAAATTCCCCCGCTTCTTGTCGGCCTAAGAGTTAATGGTTATAAATGGCCTCAATGATGTAATAAACGCGAATATCTATACTTATTATAAAACAGAGTTCTCAAAAGCTGTCTGCTTGTATGTGATCGCTTTTTTAAAAATCTACTGAACGGATTTTGGTGCGGTTTTTTACTAAATAGTAGCGCTATTCTTCCGGAACGCTTCAGATTAACATTACGGTTTTTTGTAAATTTTGAAGATGATGCTAAAATGTGAAAAAATCTCGGCTGCTGGAAGCTTAATTCGCGTGCGCCGCGTACACCAACTGAGATACACTGAAATAATGTAATAGAGAATTGTAGATCTATACAAATACTACACAAAAGTCCGCGACAGTATGTCTCTATCTATTATGGTTATATCAAAAACACTAATGTTCCTTTCTATTAAATACATTTAGATCAGCGCAAGCGAAGACGTAGGCACAGCTAGTAAATATTATAAATGCTAGCTAGTAAATATTTTAACTCATACACCGAGCTAACAAATACGAGCAAAAATTTCGTTCTTCTTTCGAGAGTGGGAAAAAAAATATGAAATTGATGGTACTTTAACACTTAAATCGACGCTACGAAGCCATGGGTACCACGAGTATACTATAAATTTAATCCAGATATTTTTACGTATAAAATTTGTATCTTTTTAATACAAGTAGGTATTTAATAAAATACAATTGAAAAAGGTTTAATGTTAGCGATAGTTAACAAGATGGCGTTGAAACAACGTAGAAACGTGTTACAGATGAAATACATTTAAATATTTCAGCACCACAAGAATGAACATTTTGGTAGGTGATGTTTATTTGTTAAATTTAATAGTAGCTATTTAAGAAAAGTCGAAAATTGTCTACATTTGAAAGGAAAAGATTTCATTAAAGTTTAATTATTCCGTCTCGAATGATATACGCAAGAAGCAACGTCGAGGTCAAACCTCGGGCACGGCCGCAAGAAATCGCAATTACAAAGACTGGCCGTAAAGGCGGCGACATACGGCCCGCGCAATGTTTACCGCGCCCGCCGACTATAACAAGGGGCTTGTATACAAAACGACCCGGTTTACTACTGTAGTTAGCCGGCGTCTCTGTGCCATACGTTTTTACGACCCTCCACCATTGCCTTTCAGCTAGCGAAACGTTTTTTTATTTGTTTAATCGATAGGCTACTGAAGACGCTATCGCCGACGCGTCGTCTATTTTAGATTTACGGCCGTTTTTAATCCGGTCGCGAGTCATCTCAATCGCGATCAGGTGTATCGACATTTTTATTACGGGATTAACTGTTTACGAGCTCTTAAGTCTACTTTGTTTTGAATTACTGATTTACTCGTCTGATGTTTAGCGTTGCGCAAGTTTTTTGTTCGATTAGCGCAGCCTAATTTGATCGGAACAGATTGCTCGCGTCCGCGCGCCACTCTTTTGTTTTCCCGTAAATAATCAGGTGTGTATTACAGTGTAGACACTTTTATTGCTTCGCTTCTTAAGAATGTTTACATCACTTTATTTCTGTATACACAATCCGTTTGGAGCCGAGATTAGCGAGTGTTTTGGGCGAGCGTTGCCCAAATCGCGGGTGTTTTAAATTAAGATCGTGATGGATGGCCCGTCGCGCTGTCACGTGGCAATTCGGGAAGCTCCACCATCATGGTACATAATAAGTTAAATGTAGGACTCGGAAATGGTCCGTACCATTTGTTAATGCCAGTATTCAATTAAATTCGGTTCCCCAACCCTTTGCACATGCGGGGCTCTGAATATTAACATCGTAACGAGAGCCGCTTTAACTGCTGGGAGACTTTCTGGATTAATAAATGATGTGTATACTTAAGCTTTTGTAACACGTTATTTAGCAGTTATTTTAACTTATGAGTACGATGATGGATGTTGATATAAAAGTAATAATAAAATTATTTTGCTATAATCCGCGATACAGTAAATAGAAAATATATATAGTGTTAAATGTATAGTGGACTATCCATTTTTTCATACCCGACACATGCAGGATTCGTAAAAATACATGCACAAACCTCCACCACAGGCACCACAATACACAAGCACTACACACGTTCACTATCACAAACTCAACAATCGTTTAGGAGATAGACTCCACGACAAAATTGCAAAGCTTTGCGATTTTGTGGATACTCCACTATGCATTCAACACTATATATATATTCTTTTTACTGTATCCCGGATTATAGCAAACTAATTTTATTATTACTTTTGTATTATGGATCTTCGCAAAGTAACGCCTAATTCTATAAATTATTTGATGTTGATATATTTTTATTAATCGGATTCCTATTAAAATCATAAATAAACCAATAAGCTAATAGTAGAAAACGATTTGGGGAGTTCTGAAGGGAACTTTAAGTCAGTGAAGGAAAACAAGGTAATGAAGTTCTGCATTCTCATAAATAACTTCTGGAACATGTCACATATGCTTGGTTATACGCCTGGGAGGAATATGGTGTGTCGAAGCTTCGACAACAGGGAGTTAGTATACACTACATTTTAAAAGATATATTTCTTCTATATTTTTAGTTATATACTAACGCCGTGTGGTATCCAGCAGAATAGAATAGACCACCCCCTCTACCGAGGTGTCGTATAAGGCGACTAAGGTAAGTCGACCCACCGTGTGGTATCCGGATGAGTTGAATAGACCACCCTTATTTCTTACCGAGGTGTCGCATAAGGCGACTAAGGATACTTGACGGAAAGCAGGCGGCCGGTCGTAAAAACCTAGCAAAAACATGTAACAACATGATTAATACATGTTGTGCCGACCCCACTTAGAGTGGGATAATGTCAGGAGTATGAATGAACGATTGTTTCCACGCTGGCGAAGTCGCTGACACAAGGCTAGTTGAAATAATAAAAATATTACCACATCAGAATCAATAAAGGCGTCTGAATACGAGACAATCAAAACTAAAAGACAATATAAATGTGGTGTTCGTCATAAGACACCGACGCCCCAAGTTATGGGCCATAACTCTGATCCATTTATTCATCGCGCCCAACACGTCTTCCACATTAATTTATGAGCAACAAACGCCCGCGTCTTATTCGAGTTATTTAACGCCTATTTTGACACTTGCGTCGTTATCTAACTCCTTAACTGTCACTGTGGCACCATATTATTCAACTTGTCGACGAATTTCAATCATAGTATGTGATAGATTTTCTCAAAATCTAGAGAACGGATTTCTGTACAGTTTTTTCTAAAAGATTCGATTCGTCCGAAACGTTTCGTTTAGGGTACATTGCCGGTGGTCTATTCTACTTTGGAAATCAGTGTCACGAAATTTTTCTCGAATTAAAATTTTGAACATAAAAACAGTTATTGTGAGTTAACCGGAAGAGCTAGAGACATACTATTCCGTACTGTTTTGTAGTATTTTTATAGGTCTACATTTCTTTAGTACATTACTTTAGTGTATCTCTGCTGGTTTACGCGGCACACGCGAGTAAAGCTCCCAGGAGGCGAATTTTCATACAACCGTGCGACCTATTAAACATAATTTACATAAAACGGTAATGTGCTATTAACCTAAGCTTTCCGGAAGAATCACACTACCTTGTTTGGAGACTGTGTTTTATGACAAGTATAAAAGGAGCGGCCTGGTACAATCCCACTGCTGGGAATAGGCCTCCTCTCTCCGTTTCTGGAGAGAAGGGCTGGAGCTAAGACCTACCACGCTGCTCCAGTGCGGATTGGTAGGTTACACATATCTCCAGAATTCTCTAGAGATATGCAGGTTTCCTCACGATGTTTTCCTTCACCGAAAAGCGTGTGATAAATTGCAATTATCAATTAGACACATTTTTTTAAATAGAAAAACTCATTGGTGCCTGCCCGGGTTTGAATCGTGTTTCCCTCGAAAGAGTCGCACGGTCTCACCGCTGGGCTATCACAGCTCATGACAAGTATAGAAGACTTGAAATCTTAATTTACTTACACATTGGCTATTCATTCTCTTACCCTTATCCCACTCTAAGTGGTTTCGGCACAATATGTCTTCACCCTCAATTCTCTTCTATCTTTCGTCAACTCTACTACATATCATTCATCACCATCTCAATTTCGGCCTCCTTCTTATCATACATCCAACCGCATTCATATTCAAACCTTCTTCTTGGTAAACGTTTTAGATAATATATATATAATATGCCAAATAGATTTTGTTTTTAACTTAAGCGCCATAATCGTTGATACGTAGAAGAGCGATATTATAATTATTGTAAGAAACAAAAAAAACGTAAAACAATTGAGTTTTATTAATCTAGTTTCGAACGGTTAGCCCGTGTACCTCTCTCGAGAGGTCATGGGTTCAAACTCCAGGCAAGCATCAATGAGTTTTTCTTAATTTATCACGCTTTTCAGTAAAGGAAAACATCGTTAGGATTCCTGCATATGTCTGGAGAACTTATGGGATATGTGTAACCTATCCATCTTCATTGGAGCAGCATGGTGGTTATTTGTTCCAACCCTTCTCTTCAAATAAGGAAAGAGGAGGCCTATGCCCAACCATGGAATAGTAAAAACTGTATAAGCAATAAGATCTTAGTTTTTAGTTTTTGTTGTATCGTCAAAATATTACCCTGTTAACGTAATCGTCCCAATGTATATACTGTGATATATATAAACGTTAAACTTAGATGTTAAAAAATAAGCAATGTTGTTAGGATAAATAAAGATAAATAGTGTTCAATGTTATTACCCTATATATAAAATAAGTAAGATAGATAGTTAGTTAGATGTAGTTGGGCATCCCACCCAAGATAGCGTGAAAGGTTAGAATAAAAGAAAGATATAGTATGCAGAATGAAAGATGAGAACAAGCGAAAACTGGTATAAAAGAGAAAATATCGACAAACATAGGCTCCGTCCCCCCATGATGGAGGTAGCAGAATTATTAAAAAAAAAAAAAAACATGGAATAGTAACAGGCCGCTACTTTATTCTATTCTGAGTTTATAACCAGACTCATTTAACGAAAAGAAATAAGCTGCTATGTTACGAATAGCTATAAATAATTTGCCAATATGCGTTTGGTGTTAGTTTGAAACAAATAAATAATTTCATTATGAACTTTGGCGACATGTTGATTTTGACATTATTTTCCCGATACCCTAATAAATCCGATAGTCGCAATTCAATTTTGTGCGTATCATTCAATATTTATTGGCCGAGTTCCACTGTACGACTTAATTAGCGAAATTAATACAAGCTGATTATTCTTGTTGTATTGTATGTTCCAAAATAAAGTCCTTAGTTCACTGAACCTCGTTTTTGTTATATGATAAGTTGTAGCGAGAGCATGGACACATTAAGTTTTTTTTAAATTTGTTTTTATGATAAACTTATTGTTTGATTGAATTTTTTTTTCTCAGTTAAGAACTATTAGCGCTTCGCTATAATGTATTATAGAAAATGTTACATGCCAAATTTTCTTTAAAATATATATCGTCCGTTTCTTTTACAACGATAAATGTCCACGACTGGATCTTGTATTGAATTCAGGTATATTTAAGAGGTTTCCTCGCAATATGATCCTGAGCCGTCATACCTTTGAGACCTGTATGATTTCCAATGCGGGGTTTATACATGTAACAATCTCGAAACTCATCAGTTCTTCGTGACTTCCCCCTTTTCAGTTTTGTTATACGATGAGCTGATTTATCATAAAATTACCGGCATCCTCACATGTAATGTGTAGGATAAAGGTAATGAAGACATTGAATTCTGCGGTAAACTTTACCCATGAATCTGGTTAACTTTTGAAAAGAAAAACATCGGTGCCGTACGTCGGTTATGAGGGTCGCTGGATGTGGTATTTTAGCAGCGAGACATAAAATCCATATTTTAGAGGCGAGGGCGGGCAGATCAAACGGACTTTACGACGGGACCCGAGATTGTTTACATCTGTTGCCCGTGGCCCGCTGCGTGGAACTTGGTAACCGCTTGTACTGCAAGTGTCGCTTGACGTTTACATTACTGGAATATTCTCTCATATTCTTATACTACATGCCATTAATTTCATGTGCGAATTCTTGGATTTATATTTGTTATTTCGATGGGATCTTTTTAGAGATCCCTGCCTTAGAGCCATCCAACCTTTGATTTTAGGGAATCCGTGCGACTAGATTCAATTTATCTCTTAACTTAATTTCCACCTTCTCAATTTGACAGTTGTAAAGATAATTTACGCCATCATCGCTACACAAATGTCATTTGACTATTATCAATTTCACATAAATGATTTATAGAAGCAGGCGTTACTATACGGAATTCCATATTACAAGCAATATAACAGAACTAACTAATTAATAATTAGTAATTGCATTACGATTTTTGTCGTGGAGCCTATCCTCCTGATGATGCTTCGGTTTCGGGGCGAAACGATCGTCGAGATTGTGGTGGTGGGTGTGTGTGCTGCTTTTGTGTGCGTTGTTGCTGGTGAATTGCGCCTTGGGGTGCATGTGGTGGCTTGTCCTGCATGTATAAGGTACGTAGATTTTGCCTGCTTCATACACATTGGCTTTGCATGCATTCACTTAACCCGTGCGGATTATAGCAAAGTAGTTAGTTCTGTTATATTGCTTGTAATTTCACATAGTCGTAGAAGGGTCACACATTTTTTTTAAATTAACCAATATAAAACCAAAGATCACAATCAAAAGTTCGGCCCATCCTCAAATGAAGCCGGAATCATAACGTTTTGACACCGCAGACTATTTTCGTCGCAACGTTACTGGTTTGTATAAACAAACCGATGCGCCCAAAACTTTGGTCAATAATAAAAACGACAGTATGAGGAAAAACTAACATCCTCGGCGATAAAGATCAAAGGCGGGTCAACGATCAGTGGCGTCGCGGCTTGATGGTGTTGTGGCGTTAATTAATGGAATCATCGACTTCTCGACGCTTAATGGAATGGAATGGAACTGAAAACAGTAAATTTAAAATTTAATGGAATAGTTGTTTTTAGCTGGATTCGTAAATACACAGAAAATACACGACTTAATAGCTTATACGACGATCCGGAACTTCTAAATTCGAAAATTTAACTAGAGTTTAATGAATTATAAAATTGGCAAAAATTTATTATCTTAAATTAAATACTTTAGATTGGTTAATTTTCGACCAGAAGAGTAATCCTTAAAAGAAAAAATAAATAACAGGGGCTAATATATTTAATGATACATTAAAGTTGTAAAGTAGATCAGTTTGGCAATGAATTAATCTGCGTGATCTTGATTAAAAAATATATATGATTTCTGAGTACAATAACATTCTTACAGTACTCCTCGATATTTCACAAGAAGTATGAGTGACATACTTTTAAATACGTAATGTTTATTTTTCTGTTTCAAAATATTACGATTATGTAGCGCGAAAACCTTTGAATAAAAATAAAATAAAATACATTAAAAAAATTCTGAGGTATTTAAGTTAATCTTAATTTTAATTTTTCTTTTGGTGTGGGACAGACTTTAATGCTTAGTCAATTTGTTCATAATTATAATTTGCTTGACTGACAAAATTAGTAGTATTTAATTTTTTAAATATCCAAACTCATGGGATTCGTTTATGATCTGTTAAAAATGTACATATGTAAAACGTTTATTTAAATTAAGAAGTACTAAATACCCACTAACGAGAGACTCGTAAGCTTTATATTTAGAAGGCAAACCAATAACCATTTATAAGTCGACGTCAAAACACATTGAAGTTCACTCAGACAATCAGAGACTATTTCTGGACGCGTCGTTTCAACTCGAAGAGGATTATTCGAAATATCTAATTAATGTCTGTGTGATTGAATGATTCTCACGTCCCTGCGATCCTACAAATGTTCTGTGGATTATTTTTATCCGGTCTACATTCTTGGGAATGGGTCTAGGATGAAAAACCACTTCTTCACATACCAGGCAGCTTTAATGGAGTGAAGTAGAGAAGCCTGTTATTGGTCTATGATTGGTCATATGCACTTTGGAAAGTTGTATTGGATCTTTGCCCCAAATTGTGACACTCGACACAGACTCATGTCAAATACCATGTGCTCCAGTTAGTAAGGGCAAATATTTAAATTAAGTTCGGTTAAGTTTTAGAATTACGTTTAGTAACGTAGTATATAAGAATATTTTGTTACTCATAATTATGGATCTAAATTATAAATGGTCTGAATTACATTTAATTATAGATATATATAAATATATCCCAGGAATTAGAGGAGTTGATTTCGCATATTTTTTTCAGGGCGTTTTTCTTATAAAAAGGGCATAATGAGTTGTAAATATCGACTAACCACAAGTTACACAATCTCAAATTGCCTGCTTGGAAGTTTAATTCGAAACTTCTAGTAAGGGGTAACTACTATTTAGAGAACCCGTCCATCAATGTAGCCTTTTGTCGTTTTAAAAATAGGTCTGATTTTTATCAGTCAGAAGTTTGTATCATTGCACCTGATTGTAAGTAAAGAACAGGAAGTCTTAAAAAGAAGCCTAAAACTGAAAAGATACCCCTTGACTTGACACACAGCATAATTTCGGTATACTATATTATTTGTTGAACGGCTTATCCAGCAGGTGAATACACATGGCCGAAGAGACCTCCTGCCAGAGCATATATACATCAATTTAGGGAAAAAAATTGCAGGCCACCATTTTGTCATAAGTGAGTCTTTCCAGAACCCCAGAAATTTTTGATATGAATATTGCAATTTAGAGAATCTACTTAATCACTTCTTGAAGTTGCTAACTTTAACAAACTGCGCACACGCAAGTATTTGAGATTGGGCATAATTAAAGTTCGCATAGAGGATAAAATAAAAAGAGAATTAGTACTATAATAACTACAAATAATAATTATAATTCATAAAATGAATACAAACATATAAATAACATTAGTTTTTAAAGATTTTTACTTATGCAACAAATAGCATGCTGTCGTTACCTGTGAATGTAAGAACAGTTAGATTTAAGTCATGTGAAATGTAAGTTATAAATATGGTTATTTCTGTTCTTAATGTTGGAGATCCAAATAATAAAATAAATAAATATTGTATAAAACGTTTCAATATAAATTTCTTTGAGATGTTTTATCAACCAAGTTCGTCAATATGTGAAACAATGTGTAAATCACAGACAGACATCACGCTCTTACAATATTGCAGATGTTTAGATGATTATTTTTATCCGGTCTACATTCTTGAGCATAAGTTATGGATTTCAGATCAAACGGACTCGCAAAGAGATTGTGGTTAACGAAGTTTTGATATTAAGGAAAGTATTACGAAATCTGCATTTTACAAGAAAACTTTCTAGAATATATAATGTGACTTATATTTATAGAATAAGGCGTTACTTTGCGGAGATCTGTAGTATAAAAGCAATCATAATTTTATTTTGCTATATTCCGCAATATAAAACATGTTATGCTAAATGTAAAATGTGCTATCCATTCGTAGACCTGATACATAGATTAAAACACATGCACTAAAATATCAGCACCACCGAACTACACTAGAACGGCACACATTCACTACCACATTCTGAATAATCGTTTCGCCACGTACCGGAAGCATCATCAATAAACAAACTCCACGATAAAATGGCATAGCTTTGCTATTCGTCAAAATATCTTTGCGATTCAAAAAACAATGCAAACAATAAACAACAAACAATTAAACTGAATAGGGATGTAATAAAAAAAAAATGTTTAAAACTATTAGTTCAGTTTGATTTGATTTTTAAATAGAATATACAATGAATGGTAATTCTATGCCGTGTGGTATCCGACTGAATAGAATAGACCACCCTCAGTTCTTACCGAGGTGTCGTAAAAGGCGACGAAAGTAAGTCAACCCACCGTGTGGTATCCGGTTGAGTAGAATAGCCTACCCTCTTTCTTACAGAGGTAAGGTAAGTTGAAGTCAGGAAGACCGGTTATAAAATACCAAGCCAAATCATGTGACAACATGTTTAGAACATGTTGTGCCGACCTCACTTATAGTGGGATAACGTCAGGAGGATGATGACGATACAATCAATATGTTCTTGGTTTTAACCAGTGGCGTAGCTAGGTAACCAAAGGCCCTGGGGCAAAAAATAAACTAGGCCCCGGAGCCCTCAGCGTGGGGCCCCCCTATGGTACAGCGCAGTCTAGCTCTTCGGTAGCTACACTACTTGGTCCTATTTGTTTTTAAAGCATCATCGAGCAGTAGATCTTTAGGTTCACGATAAAAAGCGGGCTGAGAGTAGGTGGGATGGTATTTTTTTTCCAATGAAAGTTTTATTAAATGAAAATTTCATAGTACCTCCCGCTTTATAGGAATGTATAAACATAATGAATATTAAATTTTCGGTAGTAAAGTTTAGCACCCATTCTATTATTACCAGTGGTATAAATGTAGCGTAAGCAAGTTCATTCATAGATACCGGACTCATTCGAAAAATTTACGATTTTTAAAAATTATACCATGGGTTTTGTATTATTTTCATTTCTTTATGTATACCCAAGTATATGCAACTAAATAAATAATATGAGTAAGTAAGTAAGCAGCATGTTACAATCCCACTGCTGGGCATAGCCCTCCTGTCTCCGTTTCTGGAAAGAAGGGTTGGAGCTAAGACCTACCACGCTGCTCCAATGCAGATTGGTAGGTTACACATATCTCCAGAATTCTCTAAGAGATATGCAGGTTTCCTCACGATGGTTTCCTTTACCGAAAAGCGTATGATAAATTGCAAGTAACAATTAGACATATGAGTTTTAATAGAAAAACTCATTGGTGCCTGCCCGGGTTTGAACTCGTGTTTCCCTCGAAAGAGTCGCACGGTCTCGCCGCTGGGCTATCACAGCTCTATTATATGAATAAGTAATTTATTAATGACATTTATATCGATGTTAAATTCTTTACTAAATGGCGTTTTGAAATGTTTAATATGCGATTCAGCACGAGAACGATCGTGTATACTCGGATGTAGTCGCCCATCATCGTCTGTGATCGTCTATCATCGCCTACGATCGCCCACATGTACAACCCTAAAATGTATTTAATAAAATTAAAATGTAAAACTAAAATGACAGAGTCCGGACATGCGAAAACTATCATACTTGCAACAGTGTATCGCTGGTTGATAAGTATGGTCATAAGTATCCTATGATAATATGGACGATCGTGTGGATACTTGCACTTCCACTTTCCACTTGCATGATCGTGTCGATTATAGACGATCATACGATCCACGATCATCGCTGACAGTGAAGAGCATATAGACGATCATACGACCCACGATCATCGCTGACAGTGAAGAGCATATAGACGATCATACGACCCACGATCATCGCTGACAGTGAAGAGCATATAGACAATCATACGATCCACGATCATCGCTGACAGTGAAGAGCAGGCAAAATATACGAACACCATTTCATTAGTCATTTATGATTACGTCGTTTAGAGCTGAATAGCGCGAATTTAACGTTTGCCAATGGGATTATAAACAGTATTTTGAATGTGGTCAAAAGTTTGGGCCACAAAATTGGACTGTGGACTGGCAGGGAGCCAGCGCGCGCGCATTAAAAATGTAGATACAGATCTTTAGCTCTGATTATGAATATCTTTATACTTTTTTTATAGCTCTGAGATTTTTCCTCTGTAATAGTTTCCTGGCGTTAGTATTTTTTGTGCGAGTTTTTCACAAAACGTTGATTTTAATTTATGCTTGCGATATAATGTCGGAGAATTCCGAAATGAAATGTTTTATGAAATGGTATTATGATTATGATTTATGGACTGTGAATCGGCAATTGTCCTATCGCAATTTCAAGGCTTTCACTTTCTAACGGCATTGAGTGCTACTCCCATCATGAATCGTATCAATGCATTATCTATTTAAAAATTTGTAAATAAATAAACATATTTAAAGTCAACTGTTGTTTTTATTACATAATAATCACGTCTTTTCTTCTTCCTGAAAGGTTGTCAAAAATAAGATAGGACAATTTGGCCGTTCACAGTCGATATGGTCATTTTTATATTTCAAACAATTATAATTCATTCTAATAATTATAATTTTATTCTATTAATTACAATTAATTAATAAAGTTTTAATAATAATAAACTTTTTTCTTAATGAAAAACAATTTGAAAAGGAGTTCTATTAAATAAAATAAATAAATATATGGGACATTTACACACACGGTCGTCCGTCCCCAAAGTAAGTAACTTAATACTTGTGTTATGGGTGACGGACAACTGGTAGATATACTACATATATAAGTTTAAATACATACTTAAATACAAATACACACCCAGGCACGAAGAACCAACAATTTGTTTATAGAAAATGTTGGCCCTCGGCGGAAATCGAACCCGCGACCCGCGGAGCTGAAGGCAGGGTCACTACCCACAGCGTCAACGGGCCAGTCATTATTAAATAATATATTAAAATTACCTTGACAGATTACAAAAAACAACTTTATAATTTCTGTTAAGTTATGGAAATCTGTAATGCAACATATCCATACCAGTATTAAATAATGCGAGAGTATTTCTGTCTGTTTGTCTGTCTGTTTCGCTTTCACAACCGCTAAAGTAATGTTGATGAAATTTAGTACAATTGAGGCCAATAAACTGGGTCAACATATAGGATAAAATTTTGTTTAAATATGACAAACGGGGAAAGCAAATTTATTGAAAATAAAAGAGCACATATTACGTAATTGAGGGTATTCAAGAGTTGACGCGAGCAAAGTCAGGGGTATAATGATATCATCTATAAATAATTCAAAGGCTTAAAATTTCAGAAGTACAGCCACGCCGACCGAATATTGCGAACATACGAGTACTTCTCCTAAAAGGTCATAAGCTCTATAATTACTAATTTTCTGAATTAATATGTACAATACTTAAAGCATTTAATGTTATGGAAAATATTGCGTGGTATCTTGTAGATATTTAATGCAAATAACGTGAACAATCCATTTTTGTAATTTATTTCTTACTTTAATATAAATTACTTATTTATTACTTACTTTAATATAAATGGTTCGGTACAAAATATATTTTTATATTATGCTCCAAAACAATGTAATTTTTGCATGCAAATTTATATATTAATTAATGTACGATGCACTACGCGTTCTCATACCCTTTGCATGTAGGTTTAGCGAGGTGTTAGAAATTGAACAAAACTGCGCACAATAAACCACTATCACTAAATTTATTGCAAAGATCCCTACATCTTAAGAGACCACGATTGCAAAATTTCATTTGACTTCAAAAGTAACCAAGTAAATACTTCTAAAAGATACATAAAAATATCTATCCTTTTGTAGAAAGTAGCCTGACGATTGTCGATAGTTTAGGAGATATTTTTTTTTACTGCTAAAACTTAATGTCTGTGTTTTTATGCAAATCAGTGACGTTGCTACCGGATGGTTAGACTAGGCAGTGTTCCGGGGCCCCCCGAACTCATGGGGCCCCAGAGACCTGGGCATTCCCATGAAAAATAATTTAAAGAGTTTAGTTGACGGTCTTAGTTTATTTTTTGCCCCAGGGCCTTTAGTTACCTAGCTACGCCACTGTCAAAAATTCTTTCGTTTTCTCAAAAGAACTAACAATAAGCCATATAGCAAATACAAATTTATTCATGGTTCTACAATGGGATAAATAAATCGGGTATATTTCATATCAACCAAATAAAGTTAATACTTTCAAAGTACCAAGTATAAATAACTTCATTGAGCATAATTTTATATAATAGATGTTTTTATGTACTGTTTTTTATATATTGTCTCTACACATATACGTAGTGGCATATACCTATTTCTACAACAAAAGTGAGCATGGGGAAAAATATACCTACCATTTTTTTTGCACATTAATTTGTTTAAAGTATGTTAGAAAGTTCTATTTACTTAAGCTCATAGAAATTTTGTTTCGAGTGTTATATTTCAAACGTAATTTATCGTGTTATTTAAAGTATACATTGTATTTCAATCCTTTTATTTTATTTTCTTAAAACTTTCCTATACCTCATAAAAAATTCTACCCGTCCAATTTGCTCGTTATTAAAAATAATACGTAATATAATAGTCTTAAAAAAAAATTAATAAAAAAGAACTTCTGAAGTCTAGGTATACATAATACGTGTTGTCGTAGTGTAATGACAGAAAGGAAAAAGTAGTAAAGTAGAAAGAAGAAAGTTTTCAGAAGTTTGCAAAAAAATGTTTGAAACTTACTTTGTTTCGTTCTAGGTTCTCTCGGTCCATCAACGGTGACTTTGATAGCTTTGGTGT
Organism: Morpho deidamia; assembly: GCA_947086505.1. NCBI lineage: Eukaryota > Metazoa > Arthropoda > Insecta > Lepidoptera > Nymphalidae > Morpho > Morpho deidamia. The sequence continues at coordinate 11,107,988 of CAMTZC010000026.1, read as the reverse complement.
AAGTGGCCACCTGACTTGGGAACGTGCTGATTGTGATCGTCAAACTGAACGACTTCCCACGCCCACTGCGACCCACAAATCTGAGGTCGTTAAACTTAGCAACCTGGTTTTTCATAACCGCTGTACAGTTTCTCATTTCAGCCATCACGTTTTCATCATTACCGGCTTTGATCGTAACCAGAGTTCCATCTTGAACGTCGTCAAGGGCGACCACCTTGAACGCCACCGGCAGGGACTTGTTCGACCGCCAATGTCCCGGCAAGGCCGAGCACAGCACGGCCGGCGATCCCGTCTGCACCAGGTCGCCGTGACTCTGCCGGTAGTACTCGTGGATGTGGGAGTAGACGTCCGCCATAGTAGGGGTCGGGGGACTCGCGTGCGGAAGGTGCATCGACTCCAGTTCACCCTCGAACGACCCTCGACACGCCACTAAAGTCGTCCGTCACGCCACTAGCCGCCAAACACTCCGACAAAAGTTTTCGAACACGCGATACTGAACTCGGTGCGCGCACTCCGGAAAGTTGTGCGAAGTATGGGCGCGAGACGCCGTGTGAGCGACTCGCGAGCCGTCCGCACCACTTGTTGGGCGCGGGCAAGACGCCGGGCGGGGGACTCGGGACTTGGGAAAAATGAACGGGCGACTCGCCGAGACCGCAAGCCGAAGACGCACGACGCGCTACGAAGTCGCGGAGGGACGCGTGCTCGCAGGGACTCAGTTTCGACTGATGACTGCGATACGACGCGACTTTTTCCGATGGTCAATATTTTGCGTTCGCGCGGTCGCCGCCCCCACTCGGGTGGCGGCCCCTACGTCTCGTAAAAAGCGGGAAGGAGACGAAGGGTGCGGGCGGCGCGGAGCCGCAGCGGGAACGAACGGGACGGCCGCGGTCGAGCTCTGCGTTTTTATAAAAATACCCGCGCGAACGGGACACAGGCGCGACACATCACCAGGGGGGAGAAGGATGGGTGGATTTTTTTGAATTACCGCGGTGACGTATCGCGAGGCGGTGGTAATTAGGCCACGGGGCGGCGGGAAACCGCGGCCGGTGCGAAAACCTATCAACGAGCTCATGAAAAATTATGATTTTCGTGTCCGAGCCGAAGGGTGGCACTTCATTTGGCCGAAGCACGCGCGGAATTCCGATAGCGAGGTTTATTAACTGGCACTTCTGTAAAGTAATTTTGAGGCGCGAAATTGCATTTTTTGGCAACTTACAAGTATCTACTATTAATGTAACACTTATAGAGTAGTCAGAATCGTGATTTACGGTATGTACGGAGCATATTGAAACTTTTTTAAAGTACCGTCGTGGTGCAACCGCAAAGAAATCAGAAGTTGTAAAGTTTAGCGTCGCGGCGTGGCGAGGTGACCGTGCGAGAGGGACGGCGCGAGGGGCGGCACGGGGCGGGGCGAGCAAACTTGGCCATAACTTCGCTGGAGTTTCCCGCGCTTTGCGGACAGTACCGTGCGATACGTGCACTGTTTGTACGAACTTATGACATAAATTAAATTCGATTTAAATTTTGGCACACGTATTTGAGTTTGCGAATACACTTTTATATATATTGAGTTTAATATTTATTACAGTCAACACTATTATTTTTTATAAAGAGGTCATGAAAAGAAAACTGGACCGAGGAATTTACTTTTATAATATACAATACTTCATTTTGTTCGTTTATACATTTGTAGAATTAATTAGCTTTCTTGTAAATATTATTATTTATTACGACAAAAATATAACCTACTCATTAAACATAATATTAATTCGCTTAGATAATTTAAGTTTTACAGAACCTCTCGGAATTTCACTTTTGATCTGCGTTACATTATAGGCAGATAAATATTTATATGTTATTTACCTCTATATATATATATAAATGAATGTTGGTCTGTATGACCGATTTTAATGTAATTTTCAGATAATCTTTAAATTGATCCAGCGGATGTTCATGTAAAGTTTGGCAGCGATCGGAGTATTTTTTGTAACTTTATTTCATATATCTTTGAATTAAGCTGTCGGAAGTAGGCTGGACAATAATAAATCATCAGAAATTTATGGTAGTTTATTATTTCTTATTAACCTAAGAATTCAAGAAAGTGCCTTTTACTGTTTAAAATTCAAATTCAAAATGTTATTTTTCAAGTAAGCTTGTAAACAAGTGCTTTTGAGTCGTCAACTCTACTGCTGTTTCCGAAAGCAGTTGAATAAAATATGAGAAAGCATTTTGCTTACTACATGAAGTAAAGAGTAAAGTAGCAGCCTGTTCCAATCCCACTGCTGGGAATAGACTTCCTCTCTCCGTTTCTGGAGAGAAGGGTTGGAGTTAAGACCTACCACGCTGCTCCAATGCGGATTGGCAGGTAACACATATCTCTAGAATTCTCTAGAGATATGCAGATTTCCTCACGATGTTTTCCTTCACCGAAAAGCGTGTGATAAATTACTATTATCAATTAGACACATGAGCAAGTGTAATAATAAAATTATTTTGCTATAATCCGCGATACAGTAAATAGAAAATATATATAGTGCTAAATGTATAGACGACTATCTGTTTTTTCATACCCGTTACATGCAGGATTCGTAAAAACACATGCACCACAACACAAACACAACACAACAACAACACCTCCACCACTTACACCACAATACACAAGTACTACACACGTTCACTATCACAAACTCAACATCAGGAGATAGACTCCACGACAAAATCGCAAAGCACATGAGTTTTAATAGAAAAACTCATTAGTGCCTGCCCGGGTTTGAACTCGTGTTCCCCTTGAAAGAGTCGCATGGTCTCACCGCTGGGCTATCACAGCTTAGGTTTTATATAAACGTTTGATATAATATCAAGGTTGCATTTCATTACAACAAATATCTTTAGTAAAAGACATTTTACAAACGATTTCCATTCAAAGTCAACTCACGCAATGAAGGTATTCAAATCTCTGAGCGAAGTTTATAAAAGCATACGATTGCGAAGAGATGAGAACTTTTTCAAGGTGCTTAAAAACTTTTCAAGCTTGCATCACAGCTACATAGATTATCTTAACAAACGTGGAATATAGCAAAATAATTCTACCATTAGTTTTGTCCGTCGATATAACCTAAGTCAGGTCAACGTTCCCGATAAGGCGGCAACTACTAAAGATACCATATAGTAGCCATTGCCCCAAACAAGACCATAACTTTTACGAGTCATTGTTTTAAATCGGCGTCTTTGAACACGCCTCGCTGGCAGCCATCTTGTTCATTACCTAGGTACTTTTTACGGCCGCAGATAAGATAAAGTGACCGTGGTTTTACAATTTAGAAATTTTGCAAATTGTAAATGTTTATGATGGCATAATTCGCTATGGCCTGTTCTTTTCTAAAAGGCTTTTGGGGTTATTAAAAGTAATAAAACGAAATAGTTTTCTGTAAATATATCTTTCGAATAAATACGAATGTAATTTATTTTTTGCTTGAACAGAAAATTTTATATACTGTTACTTAATGAGTTTATGATTTAGAATGATTTTTGTAACATTTACCTAAATAATAAAATCATCAATACTTTAAATTGCATGTATAGTGCGCCCGAGTTAACGAATGATAGAAGAGAATGGAAGAGAAAATATGTTGTGCTGTCTTCACTTAGATTGGGATGATATCATCATCCCAATCTAAGTGATGAGTAGATGAGGTGATTCTTCACTGTGAAGCCTGAACTGGCCGCTTTTGGTTGGGACTTCAATCTTCGTTTCTTAACACTTTTGTATATTTTTAATCCACAAAATGTCTCTAATTACGCGCAATGATATATCCCCGATATAGGGCATATATGTAAAATAAATATATATGTTACAAGAATTACTTCTGCACTTAGAGTGGGACGACAAGACTCCTTTTTTATATAAATACTAGCTTTTACCCGCGACTTCGTTCACGTGGACCGTCGAGTCTTTTAATAAACAGTACCTTCTGTCACTCACCAACCCTGCAAATATCTCCATCACAAAAATCAGATCGATTCGGGAGGTTAAATTGCAATTATTATTAAATTTATTAACAATTTACTAAAATTAAATTCGGTATATATAATTTGCTTTGGAAAAAAATTGTAAAAAAACCATTAAAAAAATCGTAAAACCTTTCTTATATTATTATCTATCTTTTAATAAGAGGTAATCAGGATAAATAGAGTAATCAGGTCTCATATATAAAACCTATTTCTGTAACTTATGTGTATAAGGAATAATTGCGACAAATTTCATCGATAATGGTTTAGTGGATTCGCCGTGAAAACATAAAAGACAGACAGAAATACTTTGGCATTTATAATATTAGTAAGGATTATCTCTGATGTTCTAACAACTTAAAACAATGCCCTAATGGGCTAGTGGCCTACAGGGCGAATCACCGGGTTCAAATATCTGACACTTTTGTCATTCATTATAAGAAAATAATTATAAATTATAGAAATAAATAATATGACTTGCCCTGCATAAAAGTAAGGTAGGATAATTTCGATTTAAAGATAATTTATTTTCAGTTAAATAAAAATAATTAAGACCACGTTTTAATAAAGCATTTATAGAATCCAACTTCGCGGTACAATACTGAAGTAAAAGATTCAATATTTTTGCTTTAATTACTTACAGTTAACGTTATTGCGGAGTAAAGCAAAATACTTACTCTATACTTTTATTTATACTTTGCTATAATCCGCGTATGTTAAGTGAATGCATGCAATGTTAAGTGTATGAAGCAGGCTAAATTACATTACCTTACCTTACCTTACCTTACATTGGATGAAGTGAGTAATAATAAAGATTGAAGTGTTTGTAAATCTACTGTATTCCTTATTTATGATATAGGTGTTGGCTTCGTATGTACCTATTGAATTACTTGTCTAGGGTATAGTGGAAAGATCGAAAGTTGTCTCTGATATACAAGGGAGTGGGATGGAAAGGTTTGTAATAGCTACAGTCGAAAACGTTGGATACTTGGTCACTGGACGTGGTAGAGTAAGCACTTATAACCAAAAAGTAAGTACAGAGAAGTACTACAAAGATGATTGCAAATAGTTACAGTAATTCGTATAAAGCCACAATAAGACAACGATCGTAAAATTAGAAAGTCTAGATGTGCCGGAGTTGATGAGCCGGTCGTTCACAGGCAATTGTCAAAGAATCTCTCTCAATTACTGCAATAAAAATAATATTGTAGCCAAACATGAGCCCTTTGAGAGCGCAGCCGACAGCTACCGATCGGTTTTGTGCAACCCTTAGTAACTGCTGAGGGAACAATGCGCGCGCGCACAATGACTCTGCCTTCAGAGATATTCCTTTATTTTGGCCCAAACATTGGCATTGGAGCATTGTGGACCCTTTGTTAGCTATTTACCGACTTTTGGGTCGTTACATTGAAGGGCTGCCGTCGCTTTTTTGAAAAAAAATGTGGCTTGAATCTGAGTATTCTGTGAAAGGGATCAGCGGCTCGGATCGGTTGACGACTTAATTTTGTTCGTTATTTAAATCGCTATAGAGTTATTGCTTGTGAATGCAAATGCAATTACATTATATCTGTGTGGTCTTATAAAGCCTATCTTGTTAGTATTCCACATCTTTGCAAATATTTCCGCTTTCACGATGTAGTTAAAAGCATTAAATTATTCTTATCTAGATTATTTGAAATTGTATATGTTGTACTTAATAAACAAATAATAAATAATATGGGACACTTTCACACACGGTCGTCCGTCCCCAAAGTAAATAATTTAATACTTGTGTTATGGGTGACAGACAACTGTTAAATATACTACATATATAAATACATACTTAAATACAAATACACACCCAGCCTCTAATAACTAACAAATTGTTTATAGGAAATGTAGGCCCTCGGCGGGAATCTAACCCGCGACCCGCGGAGCTGAAGGCAGGGTCACTACTCACTGTGCCAACGGGTGAGTCAGTAATGTCATCATATTCCTCAATCCAATTATAGCTTCTATCTTCTATGATATTTGGCAAGAATTCTTCTCAGTCTTGTAACTTTTATATAGTTCTTCTTTTTGTTAATTGTTGTTGTTTAGTATTTATATTGTTACGGAGAGCAGAGCCTTGTGATGTTACACTTAAAAGAAGGTCCCAACCATAATGTTGTAATATTTATGTATGTAACAATAAATAAACAAATTGTTATTATTATAGCTTCTAAACATTATTAAACAAGTTTCTAAAAAAGTAGTATACTATATTATATAGTCTTTTGTATATAATATTATAAATATCATAATCATTTAAATTACCCTGCCTATAATATTTTATTTTTATTCTTGGTAATATTATTAAGATTGTCTGGAAGAGATGCGCTGGCTTAGCGATAAGGCCGCCATTTGTACAATTTAATTGACTCTCAGTAATACCTATAGGGTAAATTTTAATGTTATGTTTCTTTTGTTTGTTTTCTTTTATTTGTGTGCAATAAAGAGTATTTCTATATCATTCTATTCTATTCTATAATACATAATTATCGTCGAGAAAAACTACCCTTACAATACAATGTTCCTATTATTCTTTCTCGAATTCATTGCTGGACAAAGTAATTTCCGTGATACATGAAAAGTACTTACGGATTGAGCTTATACTTAATACTAACTTTTTATACTAAAATGTGTGACCTATTACTATACCTGACTGAATAACAACAGATTAGAATATAAGGCTCATTGGCTACAATAGTGGCACAACTCCAAAAATCATTAAAGTTTAAAGTTTAATCTCTAACGTACATGTATAAAAAATGATTTATTTTGCTAAAACGAAAGACCTTATATTGAGAGTATGGCGGCTTAAAAAATGTGTATTTTAACATTTACACGTACCTAATCTTAGTCCAATGCAGGTGTTTTTTGAGTTATGCCACTATTGCAGTCCATGAGCTATATTAAATGATATAATATAATAAATAATATGTTCAATATTAGGACCAATATTTTACTGTTTAAAAATAAAGTTAATTTTAGTGTTCCAGGTGCACGTAGATAATATGCAAGATAAGATTCAAGTTTTGTAGAGTCGAGGCCATAGTAAAAATAACTACCTAGCTAGTATAACTTGTTAGTTAAGATTTAATTAATTTAATGAGATTCAGAACGTATGTTTTCCAAAGCAGACATGAAGCATTTAATAGTGAAATTGACGAGCGGAAGCGAAGGGCGTCGCAAGTGGTGTCCGGACTTGAAACAGACGTCAACTTAATTGCGTCCGAATGGCATTTAAACGGTTGTTGAGACAGGTTACGTTTAAATAATTTTAAACTATTATATTAAATGAAGAGGGTCATGGTTTCCTACCCCTGGCAGGCAGCAATGAATTTTTAAACTCTTTATATTAGTTACACCTGACAGATATACATACAGTACATACAGATATATGTACGAGTATATATAATTATATTTTTTATTTTAAAAAAAAAAAAAAAACTCGGTAACCACACCTTCAATACACGTTTTATATTAGTTTCACCTGTTTCACATTCTTTTTCTATATACAACCGACAAAATTTTGGCCCACTTTGCGAGGACTGATTTAATTCAAACTTTGCACACTTATCAAGAACTGGTGCAATATAGTGAAAAATATACCTTGAAAAAATTTTTTTTTTAAAGATTACTTTAAGAACAATTTTTAACCATCAAATAAACTATAAATTGAAAAATAAATAAAGTAAAAAAAAACAAAATGCTTTCACAACTAAAAAAGCGTGGGGCGCTTTGTGCCATATTTTTGGTATATAAAACGTGGGGTTTTAAAAGCGTCGAGTAAAATTTTAACATCATTAGACGTGGATAGAAATTTTATATAATTTCATTAAATATTACTTATTAAATTGTTGCGACTGATCTTTCTAATAACCATGTCAGATATAAAATTCTCACAAGTATCTATAAACTTATTATAAAACGTCTATATGTAATCGATTTTCTCAAAATCTACTGAACGGATTTTTGTACGGTTTTCACCAAAAGATAGTGCAATACTTTTGAATGGTTTAGGTTAATAGTACATTTCGGTATTATGTAGATCGAGTAGTTGTTAAAAAACTTGCTTGCTGAGAGCTTTAGTCGCGTGCGCTGTGTAAACCAGCAGAGATACTCTAAAGTATTGTACTTACTAGAGAATTGTAAACCTATAAAAATACTACAAAAAAGTCCGCGATAGCATGTCTCTATCTTATATGTTTAACTCACAATAACTACTTTGATGTTTAAACTTTGAATTCTAAAAAAAAATTGTGACACGCTGATTTCCACGCAGGCAAAGCCGCTGGCACAGCTAGTATACGATAAAAACGAATTAGCTTTTGTCGCGGATTAGGTACATCGCAAACTAATATTATCATTACCTTTGTTTTTTTAATATCTTCTTTTTAATCAATCCAATTGTAATTATCGTGATTATTCCCCAAGTTTCTTGCTGGTTCTTCTTGGTAGGAGCACGCGTCCGAGTCAGTGGTAGCTTTTTTAAAAACATTTGACGATTCAAAAGTACTGAAAACGGTCTACTGGAATAAAGAATATTTGAAAATTAAATATTAAATTTTTCATATATAATTTAAAGTCCATTAAAATCTTTGAATCGAGTTGGCAGCGCTTTAAGTTTACACATTACCGACAATGCATGATATCAATTCAACGGAAGATCCCCACTGTTCTGAAGCACACTTATTTCGCAATGTTTTAAAACTTTTCGCCCGTACAAAAGGTGAAGTGTTCTTAAAATGTTGGCAAAAGGTAAAGACCAAAACGTAACTCCATAATTGGCCACTTGAATTTTAAGGGAAACCTTTCCGGTTTGAATGTTGTCCAAGGAACGATATAGAACGGACAATATTAATTAAAAACAAAAGAAATAATAAACTTATTTTGCTATAATCCGCGATACAGTAAATAGAAAATACTGCACTAAACATTTAACACTATATGTGTTAAATGTATAGTGGACTATTGGTATTTTTATACCCGATACGTGCAGGATTCGTAAAAACACATGCACAAACCTCCACCACTTCCACCACAATACACAAGCACTATACACGTTCACTATCACAAACTCAACAATCGTTTCGCCCAGCAACCGAAGGATCATCAGGAGATAGTCATACATTTAACACTACATATATTTTCTATTTAATGTATTGCGGATTATAGCAAAATAATTTTATTATTACTTGTATTATCGATCTCCGCAAAGTAACGCCTAATTCTATAAATTATTCAATATTAATTTATTCACCTGATTTGCTACTGATATTTTAGGATAGCTTTAACTTTTTATTAGTACCCTATAGGAGTAATTCCGTGTAATTATTTATTAATTTATTAATTATATCAAATTAATGTAGCTCTCAAAAAATTTAAAATTTGAATACAGAATAAATGCTAAGTTTTAAAAGATCTAAGGTAAGATTTTACTTTTATCTATTACACTGAACAGTGACCATGTAACTTCTACATACATTTTTTACCCAAATGTGACATACATATTTTTATATGAAATACTAGCGATCCGGTCACGCATTGCTGTGACTTAGGCTAGTTTCGACGAAACCCTTAAATAAAAATCATCATTCACAGTTAAAAAAATTGTTCCGGCCACTAAAAGTTTTTCAAGATTATCCGCTGGGTCATTCTAAAGATTTTCTGAAAATTTCATTATATTGGGTCCATCTGTTTCGGAATCTATAAGGAACATATTTACATACATATTTTCTTATAATTAGATTTGTATACATTCAATTTCAATATCTCCGAGATGCCCATTTTTAAGTTTTACTAACTCTACGCAGTGTCTCCCTCGGGTATTGTATAAATAGAGTAAATCCGGTAATCGCCCGCGGCCCCGTGCATTGAAGGTCTTATGTTGGAGTAATTTTGAGTGTTGGACCATTACGGAACACAGGAAACGTACTCAATCCTGGCAACAATTATTTATTATCTACCACTATATATGGTATATGCAAGAAAGAATCGCACAGCTGCTATGTAATCTATTAGACGTATTTTATTGCATACAAATGTTATATCAATACTAATATTATAAACGCGTAGGTTTGTCTGTGGGATTGCTACGCTTTAATATCTAATCTGCTGTTGCAACATAAATTATACTTGATACAATCGAAGTTTATATTTCTAATCTGTAGAAATAAGTGTGTCAGAAAATTTCTTCCGAATTAAAATTTTAATCATAAAAGTACTTATAGTGAGTTGAACATAAGAGAGAGAGACTTGCTCTCGTGGCCTGTTTTGTAGTCACTTAAGTGTGACTCTACAGTTTTATGCAGCGCACGCGATTAAACCTTCCAGTAGCGAGCTTTCTAAATTTTTTTTGACTTCAATAAATTTACATAAAACAGTAATGTAGAAGAATTGCACTTTCAGTAGAAACTATACAAAAATCCTATATGAGATTTTGAGAAAATCGATCGCATACAGAAGAAGAGATTTTGAAGACTTTGTTTTATAATAAGTATAGATAGATATAGATATATGTAGAATGTAGGATAAAAAAATATCAACAAGATGTATATTTGGTTAATAGGTAGGTATTGACCAGTGTCGTAGCTTAACTATATAAATATACTATATATATATATACTATATATATATATATATATATATATATATATATAAATTATGCACATCGAGGTTGAGAGAGAGAAAACGGCTAGATTCTGCTTCATAGAGTACTATAATAGGTTGCGTTAATCTATATAGACCCATAACATCGCTTTGCGTCGGGTTACGACGCAATGTGAAAATATATTTTCTATAGCAAACCATTTAATTATCGAAGTTAGGTTCCAGGCTTACGAAAATATTACCTTTTAAAAATAAAACTGAACAAAGTAAAATTTTTTCAAACAAAAATAATATACAAAAAACGTATTCAATTAAACAAAATAAACTATATATTCATTTAATTTATGAAAATTTAATTAAAATTAATCATTGTCTGTCTATTATTTGGTTTAAAAAAAATTACAAATTTCTGTAAAAAGAATATAACTCTGCCAATAAATAAATTGGGGAATTATTTATCTTTTTTGTTCAAAAACACTTCTCAAAAACAATTCTCTTTTTAAAAAAGCACAACACACTACATTACCTCACACTCGAAATTAAACTGAACTCTAAAATAAGCAAAACAAAGTGAAAATAAAATTGTATTAAATTTGCGTTGATTTTTAGTTTGAAAGGGAATCCAAAAATTTTGATGGCATGTCGCAATTAAAAACAAAGGTGTTGCCATATTTTAGGAAAAACATCCATAAAAAAATTAAAGACTCGAATCCAAAACAACGCAACTTCGAAAAAAACCCAAAACGAAACGACGCAAAGCGAGGTATTGGTATATAAGTATAAAAAAATGAATCTCTATTTCCCTTGATCATGGCATCACTCGTCAACAGATAGAAAAATTCTCTTCTTGTTATGTTAATTATTGTAAGGAAAATATTCTTATAAAAAAATTTGATAAAAAGTATTTTCGTCTGTACTCTACCTACGTACCTAAATATCCGTCTTACTCATCATTGTCCTACCCTTATCCCACTTTAAGTGGGGTCGACACAACATGTTTAAGCATGTTGTAAAATGTTTTGGCTAGATATTTTACGACCGGCCGCCTGCTTGACGTCAACTTACCTTAGTCGCCTTTTACAGCACCTTGGTAAGAAAGAGGGTGGTCTATTCTACTTTGCCGGATACCACACGGCGGAAATATCCGTCTTACTCTTAATGCTTATTAGGTACCCATTGAAAGCGGGTATAACCGCGGAGCGAAGCTAGTTTTACAATAAAGATAGAGAAAAAAAGTATTCAAACGATACAATTTAACGCAACTCACAATTTTCATTCTTTAATAAAGTCTCGAAAATATCGATTACTCAGTTTAATAAAAAAGCGAAGGGGAAGTAGGGGCGGGTCACGCTGCAGTTAAAAGCGCGGATGTGAACATTTGTAGCAATAATTTGGGCCGCAATGGGGTGAGCCGCGGCTGCTGGTGAAAGAATGATACATCATCAGACCAATAATAAATCACACATGATTCAATTAGAAAAATACGGTCTGGCGAAAAACCGTTGGATTTTGTCGCCTTTCCACTGAAGCGGGTCACATTTTGGGGGTAATTTGACGACTCGTATTGCGTCATCAATCAACTGCAATTAACAATGGCCGCGTCGAAATTTGTTATTTCTTTTTTGTGAAATCGCTTTAGTTGCTTTTACAAATTGAAATAATACAACGGAGATAATTTTAAGAGCCGCGTGGTATCCGGCTGAGTAGAATAGTCCACTATTTCTTACCGAGTTGTCGTAAGAGGCGACTAAGGTGAGTTGACCCGCCGTGTGGTATCCGGTTGAGTAGAATAGACCACCTTCATTTCTTACCGAAGTGTCGTGAATTACGACTAAGGTAAGTTGACGGGCGGCCGGTCGTAAAATACGTAGCCAAAACATGTGACAACGTTTGTAACATGTTGTGCTGCCCCCAATTAGAGTGGAATAATTGCAGGCCATGATAACGAAGATAATTATATATTTTTTTATTTTTAACAGTAACAGAATAGACATAATTGATATCATGTTTGTATACGGCATCATATTTGAACCTTAAACTGCTTGAACTGGTGAAACACTGCATGTTTCACCTGTTTCGATTGGTTATTAAGAAGAAAAAATCTCCCTGACGAGTTCTGGGACAATAGATTACAAATTATCACTACGTTTCACTTTATACATCAATACCACAAATTGACCCGGGTTTTAGTGAAGTGAGTTATCGATACGCTACAAAAGCATTTGAAATTGATCACTATTCCGATAGCGTAACCGTCACAGTTAGGAAATTAAGTACATTTTTAATACAAAAATTTCAATATCTATTAGTATATTTTTGATCGAATCTTAACATTTGTGATAATATTTTTATTTTTCTCGACAATATTGAAAATAAAAATACAAAAGTAATAATAAAAATTATTTTGCTATAATTCGCGATACAATGTATTTATGTATGTATCGCGGACTATAGAAAAATATTTTTTATGATTACTTTTGTAATCTCCGCAAAGTAGCGCCTTATTCTATAAATTATTGAAAACAAAAATATTTTTTTAATTGGTTAATATTATTAAAAACAAAGATACCTTTCGCGAAATTAATATTTCGGATTTTAAACACACTTCTTATAAGTTTAAGACGTAATTTTTAAAGTACAGCCTTAACTAAGAAGACTTGGATTACTTAAAATCCACTCCAATAGAGACCTTAGTTCTAGTAAAACTTAAATTATATAAATATATAAATAAATATATATGGAACACTTACACACACGGTCGTCCATCTCCAAAGTAAGTAATTTAATACTTGTGTTATGGGTGACGGACAACTGGTAAATATACACATATATAGTTTTAAATATAGAGCTGTGATAGTCCAGCGGTGTGACCGTGCGACTCTTTCGAGGGGAACACGAGTTCAAACCCGGGCAGACACCAATAAGTTTTTCTATTAAATCTCATGTGTCTAATTGATAATTGCAATTTATCACACGCTTTTCGGTGAAGGAAAACATCGTGAGGAAACCTGCATATCTCTAGAGAATTCTGGAGATATGTGTAACCTACCAATCCTTTTGAGCAGCGTGGTAGGTCTTAGCTTCAACCTTTCTCTCCAGAAACGGAGAGAAGAGGCCTATACCCAGCAGTGGGATTGTAACAGGCCGCTACTATAGTTTTAAATACATACTTAAATACAAATACACACCCAGGCTCGAAGAACCAACATATTGTTTATAGAAAATGTTGGCTCTCGGCGGGAATCGGACCCGCGACCCGCGGAGCTGAAGGTAGCGCCAACGGGCCAGTCATTATTTTGATGAAGACAAGTAAAATTAAATTTGAGCTACTAAAGTTCCATTTTCAAGCGATTCAAGGAGTACGTAAAACATTTCTGCCAACTAGCAATAACGCGCCACATTCTTCCCGTCGCAACGCAACATGAGTAGTGACGGTTTAACACACGAGCTTTCGGAACACTCAATAACTCATTGCCGAATGTAACAGTCGAGGGGGTCGAGTGGGCGCGGTGAGACTCGTGTCACGTGCCAGTAATGAGTATTCGCTCCGCTCACCCCCGATGTTAGTATGGAATTTCACACATACACCGCGCGCTCTGATTATTTTGATTTACAGCGTCACATTTTTTCGATAGCTTCATAATTCCAAAGCGAAATATTCGTTTAATGTCCACGTTTTTATGGAAAAAAATTTTTGCTATCGAATTTTTTTGGTATTATACAAATCTGTAGTGATTTATAGAATTAGGCGTTACTTTGCGGAGATCCATAATACGAAAGCCGAGATTGTGGTGGTGGGTGTGTGTGCTGCTTTTGTGTGCGTTGTTGCTGGTGAATTGCGCCTTGGGGGTGCATGTGGTGACTGATCCTGCATGTATAAGGTGCGTAGATTTTGCCTGCTTCATACACATTGGCTTTGCATGCATTCACTTAACCCGTGCGGATTATAGCAAAGTAGTTAGTTCTGTTGTATTGCTTGTAATACAAAAGTAATAATAAAATTATCTTGCTATAATCCGCGATACAGTAAATAGAAAATATATATAGTGTTTAATGTATAGTGGACTATCAGTATTTTCATACCCGATACGTGCAGGATTCGCAAAAACACATGCACAAACCGCCACCACTTCCACCACAATACACAAGCACTACACAGGTTCACTATCACAAACTCAACAATCGTTTCGCCCCGCAACCGAAGCTCCACGACAAAATCGCAAAGCTTTGCTTTGCGAGGTTTGTGCATGTGTTTTTACGAATCCTGCACGTATCGGGTATGAAAATACTGATAGTCCACTATACATTAAACACTATATATATTTTCTATTTACTGTATCGCGGATTATAGCAAGATAATTTTATTATTACTTTTGAAATCTGTAGTGACTGTTTTTATAAATACTGATCATACACAATTAGTAGTAGATATATGTAGTGCAATCGGTAGATAATTTTTATTTGTAGGCCATAGATATTTTATGTAGGTGGGTATTTTCAAATAATCTTTTATTACATAATTTAGAAATATTTTGGCTCCCGTAGCTCGCCATTTTAATCAATCTGCTTAATTAATATTTATTAATGAATTAAAGAGTAAAAAGTATAGAAAAATTCAAATTCAAAATATTTTTTATTCAAGTGAACTTGTAAACAAGTGCTTTTGAATCGTCAACTCTAGTACTGGTTTGGAAATCTGTTTTTTTCCGGGAAGACCCAGCAAGGAACTAGGCTCTTAATAAGAGCAACCTCTTTTCAAAATAATTCATATACCTACCAAATTACATTAAGTTATTACTATCCTCTATTCTTGTACAGGATCGAAGAGCTATATCCGGGCATTCCTATCATCTATGTAACCCTCAACAGTATAGTAAGTAGGCTTTCTTTACATACCTCGCTTTGACAGTTTTTTGAAATGGATGTAAATTGCAAAGCTATTTGCGGATTATAGAACTTCAAATCTTATTATTTGTTTACAGCCTGCCCTATTTATAGATGACGTAGGTTTAATTTAGGTAAGGCACAGATATTTCGTATTCACATTTATTGCCAAACTAAAAGCGTACCATTTCGATAGTTACAGCACTTTCATCATCGCCGTGAAGAGAGCTTTCCACCCGCTGATCACATTGTCGGTGATCGCATTGTTCGCGCCCCGGTGCCGGGTCGTAGGTTTGAGATGCATCTCTTCTGACGAATCTAGGGTTAATGGAGATTAGAACACTTTTAACACGCGCCTACTAGTTGATATATGCGACTTTGTTTGCCTCAGAATACCGTTGTTACTATAGTAGTTATGACTAACTAGCACTAGATTCGAAATATTCGAACTAGCCCATATACTTCCGGACAACTGAACAACTAAGTATTAATAATTTATTTAGGGAAATAGTTGTCAAGTAAAAATGACGCAGTGAATTACATAAATTTACCTCTTACTTGTGGTTTGTCTGCGCGAGCTGTGATAGCCCAGCGGTTAGACCGTGCGACTCTTTCGAGGGGAAACCGAGTTCAAACCCGGGCAGGTACCAATGAGTTTTCTATTTAAATTCATGTATCTAATTGATAATTGCAATTAATCACACGCCTTTCGGCGAACGTAAATATCGTGAGGAAACCTGCATATTTCTAGAGAATTCTGGAGATATGTGTAACCTACCAATCCGCATTGGAGTAGCGTGGTAGGTCTTAGCTCCAACCCTTCTCTCCAGAAACGGAGATAGGAGGCCTATTCCTAGCAGTGGGATTGTAAAAGGCCGCTACTACTACTACTACTTACTTGTGGTTTAATTGGTTAATCTTAATAATTGTGAAATGTAACGCCTTCAAACTATTCTAATAATTTGCTTTTGCTTCTATCATTTTTTGTGGTGCAATGATTAGCTTAAAAATTCAGCATTTAAGGAATTAAACAAATTAAAAAATGGGTAAGTAGTAGCACAGTGATTATGATTTATTGCCTTACTCACTCACATTATTATAATATATTACTATTATAGGCCTACCAACCTACCAATCCGCATTGGAGCAGCGTGGTAGGTCTTAGCTCCAACCCTTCTCTCCAGAAACGGAGAGAGGAGGCCTATTCCCAGCAGTGGGATTGTAACAGGACGCTACTTTATTATTATAGGCACTAAAATATTTTCTAGTGTACTCTAAACTTTTTGAACTCTAAAGTATACTTGTATTAATCGGTAGATAGAAGCAGTTATAAAGATAAGAACAGAACACCCTATGTGTTATTATATGAGTATAATACTATAATAGTTATTATATGAGGTTGTGCGTATCTTTGTTTTAGTTTTTCTGAGTTCGATCTAATTTTTTGGTATTGATGTTGAAGGGTTTGAGAGTGACGTAAGCTACATTTTAAATCGTTTTATTTCATGAAGACAAAAGTTCGGGAAAAGTTAATAAATTAAACAAATAGAAATGTAGTTAATACAGAGCCTTTAAGGAGAAATTATATTTTTTGGTATTAATAATATTTATTATACATAACAAACAAAAAAATGTCTCTATGATACATTTACCGACCGAATTATTATTATCGAAAACTAGAATAAAAATTTCAGGACAATACGAAATTAATACCATTAATATTGTCAATGCGATGCTGTGGTATCCGCCGTGTGGTGGTGGTCCGCCGGCTGAGTAGAATAGACCACCTCATTCCTTATCGAGGTGTCGTAAAAGGCGACTAAGGTAAGTTGACGTCGGACAGGCGGCCGTAAAATACGTAGCCTAATCATGTGACATGTTTGAAGCATGTTGTGCCGAACTCACCTAGAGTAGGATAAGGGCAGGAGGATGATGATGATTGTCAATACGATAGTGTGACTGTTACGCTTTCACGTCTAATCTGCAATATTTTAGGAAACAGGTATTCTAACATTTGCTTCACAGTATATTTTAAATAACGTAATTTTTGTACATAAAAATATAAAGAATTATAAAACTATAGGTGATGTATATAATAGACAAAGTAGGAACCGACATTGCTTGCGACTCCTGCTTTGCGCCTAGCAAAAGTACGTAAATCGTTTGTAGGTTTGGGTATAAGATTCTATAATAAAATTCAAAAATCCGAAATCAATTTGTCATGCCATTACAGCAGTTTAAAAACACTGTTAAAAAGAGGCTGATACAGAAAGCCTACTATACTGTTGAAGATTACTTAGATGATAAGGATGTGTGGATATAGGTGCACTTCTACCCTGTACAAGACAGTAATAAATAAATGTAACTAGTTCTAAGATTTATATTTTAAAAAGAGCTACCGCCGAGTTTCTTGCTGGCTCTTCTCGGCAGGAACAGCTTTCCGAACCAGCAGTAAAGTTGACGATTCAAAAGCACTTGTTTACAAGTTTACTTGAATAAAGAATATTTTGATTTGATTTGATTTGATTTGATTTGTCAAAATTTGGTGGAAGCTTATATGCCAGGCTAACATATAGGATAAAAACGAAAACAATTTTTCTTCGAAAATATTGAAAAAATAATACATAATTGAAGATATTTGAAGACTAGTTAGTTAGATAGACTATTAGACTAATAGACTAGTTAGATAGTTGAGCGACCAAAGCCATAGGTATCGCGAGTTTAGTATAAAAATCAGCCCACAAACAAAATCGAATCAGTAGACTCGCGAATAATTCTCACGACGGGTGTGGCGAGGGTTGTCACAATAGGCGAGCAGTTTCCGCGCCGCTGCCTTTGTATAAAGCAAGCGCGGAACCTGCACGAGTGATGCATCTGTTATGTCTCTCTAGATTATGAGAAAAGATATCTACATATATACGAATACGACAGTTCTATATTTTAAAATTTAATACGATACATAAATATAAGTAAGTAACTTTGTACTGTTCGTACTTCCACCCAACAGCGTTATATCGGCTCTCTGCTTCACACACCGCACGCGCGTCCGTCCTCACCCGTGGAAGTAGTGAAAGTGAGTAATTCTCTTCCCTCGCCCCACTACTATAACGCGCGGTGTGCAGGCATGAGACGACAGAACCTCCTTTATTATAAATCTACCTTCCATCAAAACTTCTATTCTTATTCACATACACTACATCTCTCCTTTATTTTAATTAAAATAAGTTTATTTCAGTAGATCAGTGGCTATCATTTAAAACATTTTATTACATCATTGATCAATCACCATAACACATCTTCGTTTCTGAAGTCTAAAATCACTAATCCTACAACTATGTACTTCACTCATTTTCCTAACTCCATTCTTCCTTCGCTTCTCACTAACTAAATATATTCCTTTCACTTATACTTCTTTTAGCTAAGTGTTATATTTATCTGGACCTCATTTTCTAATTGCTTCTTTCACATCTATTTTAATATTAGATATCACTAAATGCCTCACTCATCTGTATTCTCCTTTTTCCCACACTTCGGTTGCCTCATACATCTTCCGGCACTCCTGCATTCCATTCGTCCTTCATTCCTCCTTATTGTTCCTTGTTGTCGTTGCCTGCATCTCTTGGCCATTTATTACCTTCCATTCTTCCTCTTCCTTTTTTCGTGTAAAATATTTCGTCTCAACTATTGTCCAGTTTCGTCACTTTCAATCTCTATGTCACCTCCCAATCGTTGTTTAGCTGTGTATTCGATGTATTCAAAGATTGCACCTAGTTTATTTTCCTTATTTGTATCCCATAAACACTTATCTCTTGATCCTAAATTTATATTATTCGCTTTTTTTTCCCGTTTGCGTACTGTTTCCTTTTTCTTTTAGTTCCCTGTTATCACGAATACCCATCAGTTTTATGGGTAACATCCTCGAGCCGCCAAACTTTTCATTCATGGCCACAATACCGGGATGGCCCTCATGTGCTGTCAATAATTCTCTGTCTCACAATCCCTTAGATATAACTATTTTAGTCTCTCTTAAAAAGTTTCCTTCATAATAGCAAGTTCATTTGTAATTTATAAAATTAAGTCTAATCTTTATTCAAGTAGGCTTTTTTACAAGCACTTTTGAATCGTCAAGGATCAATTAGATTTAATAAGCTACACTGGTTCGAAATGTTGCTCTTACCGAGAAAAACCAGCACGAAACACGGCAGTCAATCTTTTAAACATTTAAATTTACATTAATTATTTTCAGTCTTGTTTGAAGCTGAAAGGATTTTTATCATTCAAATAATCTTCAATTGTGTAATATGCCTTACGTGTAAGCATACACGTAATTACAATTAATTTAAACTTTTCTGTAGATAAGTCTAATATAGATTGCGGAATTGTATTGTAAAATCTACTATCGCTCTACCGCTAAAAACTTTGATTTCTAAGTCCAATTTTCTATTCCAATTTTCTGACAGATCACTTCTTTTAAGGGATCTGTTTTCATGGCTAAGTTAGGAATTCATTTACCCACTTAATTTATTAATCCCAGGAAGGTTAATAAATCTGTGATGCTTATCGAGGCTTTCAGCTTTTGAATAGATATTCAGTATTCAGATATTTTCTAATGATTTTATTTTCTGTTTTGCAAGTTTGTGGTCGAGGAACCTTCAGATACATTTTCCTTTTCTCAACACAACCTTAATTACCTGTAAAACTTCAATGACCTTTTTCAGTTTAGCGTCATGTTCTATTTGGTCTTTTCTGAACATAAGAATGTCTTCAATAAATTGATCACATCTTCACTTTCTCAAATTCAGAGGATTCTACCAGACAACATTCGTTTTTATTGATAAAGTCCTGTGGTCGATTTAAAGGTCGTTACGGATCTCGAATTTTAGCAACCTTTCTAATCTTAGTCTAATTCTTCTATCGTAGGCGGAGTGATTTTCGTTTCGAATTGTTGAATTTGCCCATCTCATATTAACACAAAATCGGATACCACAATTCTCTTTTAAGATAGGCACTGTAAGTGAGATCCAGTCTAAAAGGCCATCTACTTTTACACTGTTATCTTTCTGAAGGACTTAATTGATTATAGCATTCATCTTTTCCTATAAGGGAATTGGAATGAGTCTTCTGTGCTTGCACCGTGTCATCTATCTTTTTCTATAGGCGATTAAAGTGTCTGATTTTCTTAATTTCGCATAGATTTTATCATGGTAATTTCTCATCAAATGCTAAGTCTTTTGCAACTACCACAATTGAAATGTCTTTTTATTATTTTCTGATTTACATTTCCGGTTGTCTCTTCTTCTTCTGAGCAGAGGCTAATATCCTGGTTATTTTATCTTTAAAACCAAAGTCATTTGTTTATAACCTCCAATGAATAAGCTTCAGACATTAATGAGGTCTTCAATCGTCGGTATCTCATTTGATTTTAATTTATTATTTTTTCTACTGTCTGAGCTACATTTTCAGCAATTTGGTCTAGAAGTTAAATATTTAACAACTTATTGTCATGACCGAACAATGAATTTCTGAAATTTCTGCTTTTCTTCCTGTTTCTCTTGCCGAGATGCGTGTCTTTCAAATATTTTACTATTTCATTCAAATATACTGGTTCATTAAGTATTCATCTTATTTCTTAGTCATCAACACATCATTCTAATCATGAAGATGAGAGTTTTAGCGGAATTGTTAGTTTAGTGCGTATCGGGAATATTGTAAAATACTTGTTATTCCGACCTACCCCAATGCAAAATATGCACTCTCTTTTGAGCAGGTGTGGTGGCAGCTTTTAAGTAAATATCCCCACTCCTTTTCCATATTCAATGTCGTACATAACAAATTAAAATTTCCTTCGCATCCGACTTTTTCCAGTGTAAGATTTGCCAAATTTACCACGGACAGCAAACTATGTTATTTCAAGAAACGATCGTTATTTTTCTTGACATGCTTCCTCAATCACCATTCAACTTCCATCAAGAGACGGTCGTCATTCGTCCTTGACATGCTTCCTACATCATCAAACTTCCATCCAACTTCCCATCAAGAAACGTTCGTGAACCGTCCTTGAACAACTTCTTCACATAAATCTACCTAAATCTAAATCTACCGTCACATAAATTAACATTATTAATAATTATCCGTTTATTATCCGTTATTAAACAGCTTATTTAATCATCAAACTTCACATAAATTAAGAGCATTACGACCTTACGTCAAGTAACGGCATCATCCGTTCTTGAACAACTTCTTCAGTCATCAAACTTAATATCAAGTAACGGCATCACCCGTTCTTGACTTACTTCCTCAATCATCAAACTTTACATCAAGTAACGGCATCATCCGTTCTTGAACAACTTGTTCAATCATCAAACTTAATATCAAGTAACGGCATCACCCGTTCTTGACTTACTTCCTCAATCATCAAACTTTACATCAAGTAACGGCATCATCCGTTCTTGAACAACTTCTTCAGTCATCAAACTTAATATCAAGTAACGGCATCACCCGTTCTTGACTTACTTCCTCAATCATCAAACTTTACATCAAGTAACGGCATCATCCGTTCTTGAACAACTTGTTCAATCATCAAACTTAATATCAAGTAACGGCATCACCCGTTCTTGACTTACTTCCTCAATCATCAAACTTTACATCAAGTAACGGCATCATCCGTTCTTGAACAACTTTTCAATCATTTAGCTTTACATCAAGTAACGGCATCATCCGTTCCTGACCAACTTCCCCGAATTTATCAAACTATTCATCTAGAGATAAGCATCATTCATCTCTAGATTTACTATTAATCTATCATCCACTATTTCTACAATTATTTATTAATTATATATAATTATCGTATCGACAGATTAATTATGTATTTATATATGTATATACGTGCATATTTATTTATACACGACTGATATATCACTGAATATAATTAAAGTGACATTTTCGTATATATAAAAACCGATTTTCATGAAACTTAATTTGCACTCTCAGTATATATATAATGTACACTAGAAATCTCCCAGAAACAACTCACACGGCAAAACAACGCTTGCCTAGTCAGCTAGTGATATTATAAAAAGTATATGCACTTATTTATAGTTTATGAAACTAATTTAACAATTTTATTATTTTATGAGCATATCTTATAGAACACTCCGCACACAAACACTACAATAAAAAATGTCCCAGCAATTGTCGTTACCGCGTTCAAATAACAATAACAAAATTGACCCCTACGACATTAACATAACAAATTCAACACGTTCAACCTGCTCTGAATATATATAAAATATTTCAAATTTTTTTACACCGTTATGTTAGTTACTTATTATTTAATTTCCAAGTATAATATTTCCATTTTACTGTTACCGTCATCTTCTTTTTTTTTTCGCGTTTAGCTACTACTAAACGTGACAGCTTTTCCATATTATCACAATTGAAATAAATTTACAACAGTACTCGCAGACTTGTCGCCAATGTACTGTTCGTACTTCCACCCGACAGCGTTATATCGGCTCTCTGCTTCACACACCGCACGCGCGTCCGTCCTCACCCGTGGTCGTAGTGAAAGTGAGTAATTCTCTTCCCTCGCCCCACTACTATAACGCGCGGTGTGCAGGCATGAGACGACAAAACCTCCTTTATTATAAATCTACCTTCCATCAAAACTTCTATTCTTATTCACATACACTACAAACTTAATACTCGTTTCGGCAATGCAACTCTGCCTAAACATCGAATGTTATACAAAGGTATTACAAGGTATACATTTTTATCACGATGTGACCCGTATTATCTTTTAATCAGTATGAATCGCGAAACTTTAAAAATTACTAAATTTCAAACTAATCATAGAAAGTTTGTTTTCCATACTATAATACATAGAGACCGCCGTGTGGTATCCGGCTGAGTAGAATAGACCACCCTCATTTCTTACCGAGGTGTCCTAAAAGGTGACTAAGGTAAGTTGACGTCAGGCAGGCGGCCGGTCGTAAAATACCTAGCCACATCAGGTTACAACATGTCTAATACAAGTTGTGCCTACCCCACTTAGAGTGGGTTAAGGGCATGAGAATGATGGCTATAATACATAGAGAGTGTTCTATACTACAAAATACGATATAATACATATATTTCA
Source organism: Morpho deidamia (assembly GCA_947086505.1). NCBI lineage: Eukaryota > Metazoa > Arthropoda > Insecta > Lepidoptera > Nymphalidae > Morpho > Morpho deidamia. The sequence continues at coordinate 11,084,326 of CAMTZC010000026.1, read as the reverse complement.
GTTTTATCGGAACCGGAGTAAATCATTGAATAGTCAAACTAAATGAACTCTTCATCTTAGACATCTGAATATTATTTTATCGAATACTGGCAACTTATGTACATATAGAATACGTAGAGCAATATATTTGAAACATTAACTTGTTATGTATGTAGGTTTAGGAACGGCCGCACCAAGTGATATAACTAACTTTATAATTTTCAACTATATTTATTCTCACAATATTAACACTTCACGATGCACTTTCGTTTTCATGGTTGAAATTTACTATATGTCATTGAATGTACTGCCCTCATTCCACCTAGTACCGTCCCTTGTATAATCTCGCCTTCCATTAACAACATAATGCTTTCTATTTTGTTTATTGAACACAAAAATTACCAATATGAATTAAAAAGTTTGTCTCAAAAATATTTTAAAATTATTGAACCTTACATACGCGACAACACTACGGTGCAACTAAAATCGCGAGGCCCTGCCGCGTTTTTGTTATTATTAATTTACACTGTAGGTCGTGCATATAACATGACGGCTTGATATAATTTATTTAGCACGGCCTTCTTAGTAAATTTCTATTTGTAAATATTTGTATAGAAGTATCTACAAAATAAAATAACACAGAACACCCAATGTGGGCAACTTTACCAACTGCCATGTTACAACATGGATGTCTTTTACGTTTTGTTAATACCGACCCAACAACAAATGGGACTAAACACAAACTAGATGACAGGATATCTAACAGAAGCTACCGGAGGCCTAAACGCCTTGTCAGTCCCTTGGGGCCCACAAGCTAGAGTACGTTAAACATCGATAGACTATATCGATAGCCATAAACTATCGATAGTATCAATAACTTTTAAGGACTTTGGATTGTTGTTGTATTTTTATCCCTACAAACATGCATCACGAAATGTAGAGATAAAAGATTTACGTCCTGTACCAAAGGTGTAAGCACCCCGTGCTATATTAGCTGTAAGTTATGTAAGTTTGCTTTATACATATATGTGCGAACCAATCCAGGTGGCTTTTATGTGCCTGTTAACACAACACGCATACCAAATTCAGCATCAGTATCATCTTCTGAATATCCATTAAATGTACAGTTATAATAATAATTTGCATTTCAGCAACATCTGTTCCATTAGAACGTATTTTTTCTTAAGCCAGTCAAATACTCATAATAGCAGAACGCAGAAAGCAATTATAAATATTGTTATTCTTAAACATTCATTAACTGATAAAACGCAACAATATTACAACATTATTGGTGCGTTTTATCAGTTACTATATTTTCGTAAATATCGATAAGTATCGGAAATTAAAACTATCGATGTTTAACGTAAACTACCCCAAGCTTAGGGGACCCCCACACACTATATGAAATAGTGAAAATTTATCTCACATTCAGAATATATATAAAACAGATTCCAGGAATCCGATTTTAATACGGACAAACGATTTTAAATAGTTTAATTGGGGCCAAGTTTTTTTAACCCTAGGACCGTTGGAATACCTATTAGCTAAGCCACTAAATAGCCATACTTAGTCCGCGTTTAAAACAGGCTTGAAATTAATATTTTAACATCTATCGTTAAAAAATTCCACTTTTGCTACACAAATGTCAATTAACTATTTCTAAAAGTAATAATAAAAATTATTTTGCTACAATCCGCTATAATATATATAATATAAATATAAATAAAAAATATTATATAAATAATAATAATCCGGATCATAGCAAAATAATTTTTATTATTACTTTTGTATTATGGATGTCCGCAAAGTAACGCCAAATTATATAAATCACCTATTTCCGATTTCAACATGCCATTAAAAATAAGTAGAAATATCTCCAAGCACAACCCCTATAGAATTTTAAAATCCTTTAAAGCCATGAACTCTTTTTAATGGGCATTTTATTAGTACGAGGGAAATTATCGGCAATTGCAGCAATTATATTTAACCGGAATGCCCGTGTGGGGTAATGTTTCGTGACCATATTGTAACGCTTCGTTTGTTTCGGCCAATTAATGCCTATATAAGTATAAAATGTCTATACATAAGACGATAACGGTTCCCGCCTACAAGATATTTAAATACTAATATTTTTTTAAGTTCAAAATATAATTGAATCGTAAGGATAAGAAAGTTTGAACATAAAAACGCGTTACATTTCGTTTTACTGGTTTTTACGTCTCTGTGTCACAGTAGCCTTATTCTTAGTACACAAAGTAGGTGTTTAGGTTCTTAGTTTTGAATTATTCTATTAAATTCAAATTCATATTCAAATAAGTCTTTATTCAAATTGACCTTTACAAGCACTTTTGAACCGTCAAATTAAAATTAAAATGAAGCTACGAATGGTTCGGAAAGTTGCTCTAAGCGAGTAGAACCAGCAAGAAACTCGGCGGTCACGTTTTAAAAAAATATATATTACAGTATTTTATTTGTGATTGTTAATAAACATAGATTACAATATCATCTAGTGCGTAGCTAGTCGCGATATAATTTCAAGCTTTCTTATCATTAATATAGTCCTCAACAGTATAATAAGCTTTATTAATGAGAGTCTATCAATATTATGAACCTAAGTATTTTAGTAGTACTTTATAGAATTAGGCGTTACTTTGCGGAGATCCATAATACAAAAGTAATTATAAAATTATTTTGCTATAATCCACGAGTGCTAAATGTATAGTGGGACTATCCGTTTTTTCATACCCGTTACATGCAGGATTCGTAAAAACACATGCACAAACCTCCACCACTGCCACCACAATACACAAGCACTAGACACGTTCACTATCACAAAGGCAAACAAAATCGCAAAGCCTTTGCGATTTTGTCGTGGAGTCTATCTCCTGATGATGCTTCGGTTGCGGGGCGAAACGATTGTTGAGTTTGTGATAGTGAACGTGTGTAGTGCTTGTGTATTGTGGTGGCAGTGGTGGAGGTTTTTGCATGTGTTTTTACGAATCCTGCATGTAACGGGTATTACACAGTAACATTTGCCACTATATATATTTTTTATTTACTGTATCGCGGATTATAGCAAAATAATTTTATTATTTTACTTTTGTATTTTAGTAGTGGCTTGTTTCTATTCCAAATACTTCCTCAGACCTACCATGCTGGTTCAAAAACGATTGGCAGAAGGTCTGTCTTAATATAAAATATATTTTTTTAGGATGTCTTCTCTTTACTCTGAGGATATCGAGGTACGGGCCTTGAGGCGAACCTCTCTGTTACTTTGCGGTGGCCTATAATACAAATGTAATAAAAATTACTTTGCTCTAATTCGCGATAAAAGATAATCGTTTGCTACACATGTTTCATGGCAACATAGACGGTGGGGGTTAAACTCTTTACCTATATAACTCTGTTTGCTTGGATGATGCGTTGCTTTACAATTTTGCCGTGGAGTCTATCCCCAACGATGCTTCGGTTGATCGTACGTAGCGAATTAATTGTTAAGATTGTAGTAGTGAATGTGTGCAGTGCTTGTGTATTTTGTATTATTAGTGATGAGTAGTGCATGAGTTTTTACGAATTCTTCACGTATCAGATATGAGAACGTATCCGTTCTCATACCTGATACGTGAAGAATTCGTAAAAATGTAGAGTGAGTAAATTCATAATGTAGAGTGTACTATCGTACACTCTACATTAGCATTTAATATATTTTCTTTTATCGCGGACTAGTATTAGTAATATAATAATGTCATTACATTTGTTTGCTTTTAAATTGCGGTTAAAACTGATTATTATTTTTAAAAAAGATGAAATTATAAGAGCTCTCTTTTTATTTCAAAGTTAGATACTTTGAAACAGTGCAAGAAGACTCAAAGACGCCGGTAATTTTAATTCCGGAATAAAAATTAGCGAACCCCTAGTAGGGTTTACGCACAATCACCGTTCACCTTCACAACTTTGAAATAAATAGCATACCTTTGGAATAAAAGACTAATAGTGCGAAGCATCAAATATGCACCATTAAAGCAATGGTAATAAAAACTCAATAAAAACATAAACGCCTCCTGCGGCTGACCTAATGATATCATTTGGTGCCTTCATACTAAACAAATAAAACCGTGAAATATAACTGTAACAGGTGGATTATCGGTTTTTTCGACATTCGCATCTGTTATTGTTAAGCATTTTAAGCAATTAACAAAGTTTACCATTCAACCTGCTGTTGCGACTCATTAATAACGGGTTACATGTATTATGAAATATTTTAATCTGTCAGACTTATGTTCCATTTTTAAATGCTTCTTTTCCTGATCGTGAAGTTAAAAAAGACCTTTATACTCGTAATATTAAATAGGATGTATTCAAATTCAAATTCAAAATATTTTTTATTCAAGTAGACTTGTACACAACTGCTTTTGAGTCGTCATGTAGATGTTGACGACTCAAAACGAGCTTTCCGAACCAGCAGTATCGCTGATTCGGAAAAGAACCAGCAAGAAACTCGGCGGTTGCTCTTTTCAAAGAATAATTCTAATTACTAGTTACATATAGTTATTGATGTCTTGTACATCGTAGAAGTGCAGCTATATCCACGCATACTTATCGTCTAAGTAATCCTCAATAGTATAGTAGACTTTCTGTATTAGCTTTTTTTCTAATAGTGTTTTAAACTGCTGTAATGGTAAAGATAAAGTATATTACGGAATTTTATTATAGAATCTTTTACCCAAACCCACAAACGACTCATATACTTATGCAAGGCGCAAAGCAGAAACCGCAAGCTTATGTCGGTCCCTACTTTGTCTATTAAATACATCTCCAATATTTTTTATAATTATGAATATTTTTATGTACAAAAATATAATATTATAAATATATAGATATAATATACCCTACTTTACTTAACATTGTAAAAGTAAAAGTAAAGTAACGGCCTGTTACTATCCCACTTTAGCATGGAGCATAGGCCTCCTCTCTCCATTTTTGGAGCCTCTCTCCATCTATTGGAAACTAAGAACTATCACGCTGATCAAATGCGGATTGGTAGGTTACATAGACATATTTTCCTCACGATATTTTCCTCTACAGAAAAGAGTGTGATAAATTGCATCTATAAATAAGAATAATAACATTAGTTTAAATAGAAAAACTCATTGGTGCCTGCCCGAGGTTTAAACCCATTATCATTTCTACAGAGCCGCACCGTGCGACTCTCTTTACATTGTATAAAGATAATAAATTGTTAAATTGTCTTATATCTGATGAACACCCATCTTGTATATCGGTCTCGGTTTTCTATGATACATATGTGTAATTGATAATTATAATTCATCATACACTTTTCTTGCATGTCTCTGAAAAATTCTTAGGTTATCTGTAAGTGTAACCCTACTAAATAAATATTAATGGCATTAATAAATTTCCATAGATAATTTACAGGTGTCCTAGAACTTAAGGCATACACTTTCATTATTCGACTATTAAAGTTATGTCTAATATATAGAGACTTGTTTCATCATTGAACCAACCCAATTACGAATATATCGTGTTACGATTTCTGCCTTTCGGGTCAAAAATTGAATCGAGTGAAAATTCTCATACAATTCCTACGTCGTAAGGCACAGATGCCTTACGACGTAGGAATTGTATGAAACAAGGTTGTAAAACCTCAGAATTGTGCCAAAGTAATTATTATTATTTTGATATAATCCGACTTTGTTAAAAAATCTATGTAATGTAGTGTAGGAGCTTTTTTCGATTTTGTCGCGGTCTCCTGATGATGCTTCGGTACGGGGCGAAACGATCGTTGAGATCGTCGTAGTGAATGTATGTAGTGCTTGTGTTGTTGGTGGTGGCATTTTGTGATACGTGCCGTAACTATGTATGAGGTATGAGAATGGTTGTTATTTATTACACTTAGCATTACATAGATTTTCTTAACAAACGCGGATTATAGCAAAATCATTCTATCATAACTTTTGTACTATGGTATTCCGCAAAGTAACGCCTACTTCTGTAAATTATTCAGAATTGTCCATTAATGATAATACAAATTAAATTTAATAACTTATATTTTTGGCACTCGATAGGATTTGTACATACAAAAGTCAAAGCATTTTCCGAAAAATGTGTAATCGAATCGCGCACGTTAACATAATGTTGGAACAAATGGCGCGCGACAAAGCCCGCGTATATTGGAGGCGGCGTCTGTGACAAAGTTGTTTTATCAGCGCCGATAAGGCTCATCCCATCTATACTAACCGTTAAGGTTTCTTCCCCTTTCATTGGCATCAATAAATTTATTGAAATAACATAAAAGAAGGGTAAATAACAAAATATCCCAATGGCACTAGATCAATAAGACTTGGCAAAGATTCTTGCTGGCTCTCTTCGGTAGAAACAACTTTCGGGAACATCAGCAGAGTTGACGATTCAAAAACACTTGTTTCCAAGTTTGCTTGAATAAATAATATTCTGAATTCGAACTTAAACAGTGTTTCTTTAAGAAAACTCTAAATGGCTTGTTTAACAGTTAAATGTCCTGTAGACAGACCTATTTAGGAGTAGCTTGGCAAGGTTCACTCGTTTGTAATTATTTCGACACTAACCCAACCTAAGCCGTGGACCAATCTCTAGTAAGCTGTAGTGTAAAGACAAAGCTTCCCGACACTAGTTGAGCACTGCGCTGTGTTGTTTACATAATATAATTTTATAGTCTACATAATTAATGGGGAGTGGCATGGGGCGAAAACAATTCTGGAAAACGTTTTAATTAAATTTATGGTCACTTTAGGGTCTTATTTTTTTAAGTCGCGCCTGCCAAGAGATAATCATCTTAGATTCATCGTCTTATCTCGCTTTCATAAAGCTTCTCTCACTCGCACACGCTTTTCTTCAAAAACATTAATCATCTTACATACTGCATTAAATTATCTTTAAACTTGCAAACGTTTAACAATATTAAATTGTTCATAATTATAGTCGTAATATTCTTACTATTTATGAGATTTTCAGCCATACTAATATTATAAATGTAAGCCTTCGTGTATGTATGTTAAGCAATCGCGGCATGAAGTAAATCGACGAAATTTGTAAAAATTGAAGCTTATGTACCGGATTAACATGTAGGAGAAAAAAATCAAGGTTTGCCTTCGGGAACAGCAAAAAAATTGTTCATAAAGGTTCATATCTATACTTATTACAAAACAAAGTTCCAAAAAGCTGTCTGTCTGTATGTAATCGATTTTCTCAAAATCTCCTGAACGGATTTTTGTACGGTTTTCATCAAAAAATAGTGCGATACTTCCAGATGGCTTAGATAAATAGTACATATCGGTATTATGTAAATTGTGTTAAAGAGATCGCGCAGTTATTAAAAAAACTTGCTTGCTGAGAGCTTAAGTTGCGTGCGCTGCGTAAACTAGCAGAGATAAGCTAAAGTAATGTATAGAGCATTGTAGATCTACAAAAATACTGCAAAAAAGTCTCAGCATGTCTCTATCTCTTATGGTTAGCTCACAATAACTAGCTTTATGTTTAAAATTTGAATTCTAGAAAAAAAATTGTTGATTTGATTTCCACGCGGGCGAAGCCGCTGGAACAGCTAGTTATTTATAAACCGCAAAATAATGTAATGAAATAATAAATTTATTAAGTGAATGTGTAATGACCCGCGGTTTTCAGTGAGATGGAGACGCCCGCGACGCGACCGCGCTCCGCCCGCAGCGCTTTATGGCCCTCCCTGGAGGAACATTGAGGTGTGCGGAATGAAAAAATGTAAGGCCTTAAACTGATGGCGATTTCTATATGGCGATAAATTGAAATAACAGATTTTTTTATAATGAAACATACATATAAGTGAGCACTTTTAATTAAATTTTCAACAACAATAAAACATCAGTCACGAGACTGATGTTTTTGATACTAATTTAACATTAGATAGTCTAATTTATAATATTTGGTAGGTTGTTGAGAAACTGACAAGATTTGACATTATTATGAAAATGTAGTGCACATTTTCATACAAATAATGTTGTATTTCATAATTATGAAATAATTTATGTTCATTCTAATATTTTAAAAATATTGCGGAAAATATTGAAGTTACGCTTTTTTTGTGAAATGAAAGTTCGAGTTAGAAAGTGTAAGAAACTATTTTCATAATAAAACCTGTATAAATACACTTAACGATGTAACCTAGCTTCGCAAAATTCAGCCGTTTCATACAAGTCATTTGCCGTTAATTTTCTATCATGTACTTAGAATGTGTGAATTGACAAATATTGATAAATAGGTATTATTTACTTTTGAATTATCTTAACGTTATAAATCTTAAAGCTGTGATAGCCTAGCGGTGAGACCGTGCGACTCTCTAGAGACGAGATAGGTTCAAACCCCGGGCAGGCACCAATGAGTTTTTCTATTAAAACTTATGTGTCTAATTGATAATTGAAATTTATCACACGCTTTTCGGTGAAGGAAAACATCGTGAAGAAAACTGCATATCTCTAGAGAATTCTAGGGATATGTGTAACCTACCAATCCGCATTGGAGCAGCGTGGTAGGTCTTAGCTCCAATCCTTCTCTCCAAAAACGGAGAGAGGAGGCCTTAGCCCAGCTGTGGACATAGTAACAGGCCGTTACTTTACTTTTATCTTAACGTTAACACAGCACGTTGTCTCATATATAATTTCTTCCTATCCTATTTCCAATAAAGAGGCTGTTTCGACTTTAAGTTACATAGCGTGCTATTGTCCAAATATCATCTTTTTCGCGACCCAGCTGACTCCACCGAAGATTATCAGTTCTGGATCGACGGAAGCATTCAATCACGCGGGTTTGTTGAAGATAAGACGGGGGGATGTTTTGGTGGGGGAGGGAGGGTGGAAGTGGCATTTGGCACGGGCAATTGACGCCACTGATAGGATCGCACGCTGAGTTTGCAGGGAAATAGTCTAAGAGACCAAGATTTGATATTGGCTTACGGTAACTCTTTTACAATATTTTACTTACTACTACTTGAGTGTTTGATCTCCTTAAGTTTCATCTCTGATGCTATCTTTGTATTTGATATTTGTGAAATAATGTAGTTTATGGGTCTGATTAAAAAATAATCGGTTTATTTATTACTAAAAAATAAAAACTAAAAGTAATATAATTGCTATTGAAATAACCAATGGCTGTAGGTACACGTTTACATTGTGTGTAACGTAATGACGCCTGTGAGAAATGTGTGAGTAAATGAACTAAAGTATTGATTAATGTACCTACTTTCAATATATAATCATCAAGAAAAAATTACTCCAAAAAAAGTTTTTTGGAATTGTACTTTCCACAATTAAATAACAAATAACAAGCACTATTAACTAACTACTAAGTAACAAGTACTCATTCGTGGAATTAACTGCATCGCACAATAAGTTGGCATACAACATACATGGGTTATACTAATATTGTGCGCTATATATGATATTGATGACTCCGATTTTTATATTATTATCATAGTCTAATCACTGAAAATATTTTAACCATACTTTTTCCATAACAAGCAACGTGATTATAAATTTTCTTATGGTACATGGACTGACGAACATATTTCAGTTCGAAACAATTCTAGATAATAACTTGTAAGAAACACTACATTATTCTCGAATCCATTTGATAGGAGGGTGCCAGAATTGGGTCTAATTGTTACAGAAACCCTACATCCATCAAAAAATTCTTATTTTTTTTCTATTTATATTGTAAACTTTCAATGGGAATATGTTAGAAAACTTATTTAATAATTATATTTATAATGGTATTAAAATAGTTAATGCCTTAAACGGAACATATCATTGTCAACTTGTTACTTTTTTAATTGCCTAAAAAGAAAGAATATATAAAGATTCCTTAATTAAGTTTTTGTAAACATAATAATTTAAAATATTTAAGTAAAAAATATATTAGTTGCATTTTCAAAAATGACTTTCCAGATATTAAAAATGGTGTTTAGAATAAAATATTTTTTTCATTGGCTGTATGGTTTACGACCTTAATCTCTGTGGGATCAAATAAAAAGATATTGCAATATGTGTCAATTATTAGTCATCTTTTAGTACATGTTGCCATAGACTAATAACTAAAATATACGTTGCACTTATGAACGTGTTTTCTCAAAATGTTTGTGTTTCTGACGGCAAAAAAATGAATGATCACTTTTACTTCAATGATGATAGCTTATTGTTAGATTTTTATCACAAATCCTATCGTTTTTATTATGTTCTTGTGGTAGTTAGCATGTACCTACTTGTAATGTAAAGATGTATGAAATTCTGGAACTCTCCTTTAATAAAGTGTAAAGCCCGGGTACTACGCCCCTTTTTTGTGTTGTTATAAAATAATACATTCATTGTAATAAATGTCTGTACTATCTCTTATACTATACGATGGGAGTCAAAGCGGTGAATGTCGGCGTGCCGCGACACCGCTTCCGATGAACTGAACGATATTCCGTAGATTGTTTTCTCTATATACGAGAAAAAAGAAAGGAAAAGATAAAACATTTTTCCCACGATACCATGAAGTACCTACCTAATGTTTTTTTATTAAAGCTTTTAAAATTATCTCAGGGTATACAAACGTTGTTCCCTATCTAAAATATATATCTATGACACAGTATCAGTTACCAATGCCGACAAATACTATCGGAAGCTGTTCATGGCCCGTATCTTTAAGCCTCTAAAATAATGTCCCAGCCTCCGCTTGTCTGCTCTTATAGTTTTAGAAGGCTCGCTACCGTTAAATCATTATTTGCAATAGGTGTATAGATTATTGATTAAAGCAAACATAGTCACGGCTAATATTTATCTATATGAAAGACATTTACAACAAGATAGGTAAAACAATCTTTTGCAATATATTGCAGATATATATATGTTTTACAAAAAAATCTATAAAAATGGTGAAGTAGATAATAGACAACACAGAAACCGGCATTCACTCATGGTTCTTGTACAGTGAAATACCGTAGTAGATTTAAATTTTGCCATTACATTATTAAAAAAAAATTAAACAAATATATATACAAAAAAAAAACGAGATACTATCGAGGATTGTGTTATAATTTGAGACGTTCTAAAACTGGTATAGTTTACTTATATAATAATAATATTTCAGTAAAATAAATTTAATTAAATTTGAATATCGTTCTCCTATCCTTATCCCAATCTAAATGGGGTCGGCACAAATTGTTTTAACCATGTTGTGATACGATTTGGCTAGGTGTTTTACGACCGACCGCTTGCCTGACGTCAACTAACCTTAGTCGCCTTTTACGACACCTTGGTAAGAAATGAGGGTGAACTATTCTACTCAGCCGGATACCACACGACACTTACCTTAGTCACCTTTTACGACACGTCGGTAAAAAAAAGGGTGGCCTATTCTAATTATATTTGAATATATTTATTTTAATTCACCTTTACATACTCAAATGCAAAACATGTTCAAGCTGTGTAGAAAACTTAACGAAGACAGGTTGGTAATCAATTGGCATATGGACTGTCTTGATGTAAATCGTATAGCGAATACATATAGGTAATACACGTATAGGTAAAACAACGGATGGTTGAGCTAACGGAGCGTAAAATTCCAAGTTTATGGCGTCATTAGCCGGCAGAAGGACGCCAGACTTTTTCGAAAGCACAATTAACCCGTGAAATGATAATCGATTGTTTCTTGGGCCCAATTTGGCCCGACGTGCATTAATTTGAATTAAATGAACACAATTTATAGCTATTAAACGTTTGAACAAATAAACTTATTATTTTGGTCGTATTTATCAATCAGTGATATTTCAGACATTTTTCGAAAGCTTCATTGACTACATTACTGTGCAGTAAAGTATTCAATAAAGGCTTTAAAAACACATTCGAGTTATTTTCCATTTTGATTTGGCAAACTAAAGTAACGTCAATGAGTTTTGATATGTTAGAAGCTTTAAAACCTAGTCAGCAAACAGTATCTGTTAATTTTTTAATACGATTTTAACATGTCACCTTCGCTAATATGATCTAATAAGTAGATTATTTTCTGTGCAATAAGTATGATTCTGCTATAAAGAATTGTAGCTAGGTTATCAAAAGTATTTACGAAAATAGTGGTCGTTTTCTACTCCACATTTGTGGAAAGTCTTCCCTTATCTTTATAGAGGTATAATGAACTTTAGATATACCACACTGTTTTAATGCAGATTTGTAGATTATACACGTTTCATTAGGAAATTTTAATCGCAAAGCACAGGATTGATTTTAAATTTTAATTACGAAAACCAATTCTCATGGAACTCATAGGGTTTTATCCTGACCGAGATGAGTCGTATGAACCGGGATAACCCACCCAGGTTTAAACAACAACATCAACTCATATTAAAAGAACGTTTTTAAACCATATTAGCGCCATAATCCCCGTTAGGAAGTTGTGGTCATGCGCAAATCTGTCAATAAAAAAAAATAACAGATTCTAAATAAAAATGGGCCAGATATTCCGGTGGTTTTTGAAAAAACGAAACCGGAAAACTGTCAATCGAACAGTCGCGATACAGCCCCGGCTTTTCACAGGATTCAGAGTGCCAACTTTTTGTTTTAGAATTTTTACTATTAAGCCCCAAAAGTTTAGTGGATAGAGCTCATATACTTTAACAATGGTTTTTCGATTCGATTTGACAAGATTAAGGTCAATTCTTCTTCTTATTCAACTGATAGACTTCGAATGCTCGACATGGGTCTATTTAAGAAAACCATACTACGATTTTATGCCGCTGGGATCCAGAAGCACCCTGTGACTTATTTTGTCTTCAGTCTGCCTTGTAGGGGGTAAACCAACGTTGCGTTTTTCAGACAGGGTAGCAATTTTAGCACCTTAGGCCCATAGGTTCTTCGTACTTCTAGCAAGTCTTGTAGTAGTAAATTATCGCACCGAAAATATAGGAGCTTGAATGCGCGTGATGTGCAAGACCTGTTCATAACAGGTAGGTAGAGATCTTGCATTCTAAAAGTGCACGCCCCTCCACCAAATTACATTATTTTAATGTGTGAGAGAAAATATTGACTGCACTATTATATTTTATATGTGTGCGCGCATTAATAAAATTAATATTATATAATATTTATAATCAAATTTATGTTGAAAATTCTTTAGAATAAAAAGTAAGTTTTTAACGTTTCCCTGGAGTAATAGTAAGCGCTGTGGATTGTAAACGGGAAGTTCCGCATTCGAATCCTAGAAAAACATATTAGTATATTTCTAAAATTTATGCCTGGTCTTGACTAGATAGATACTTCCGACGTACCCTTCTAACAAAGACGTACCACCAAGCGGTTTAGCATTCAGGTACGATGTCGTGTAAAAACCCTGAATGGTTATACGTTTAATCTCCAAACCCTTTCAAGAAACTTAAACTACATCGATATCCATCAGGTGAATTCGCAATCAAGAGGTAGCTTGCATTAAGTAATTTAATAAAGATCATATCATATATTCATTATGCAACTATTAGAATGATAAATAAAACGTAATTTACAGAAGTCTGTTCATTTATTTTATAAGTAAAAAAAAAAAATTAAACCGCAATAAATATTTACTATTTTAACGCTATTCACTCACGTCACGTCTTCAGATTCAGACTCAAGATTAATTGTAAATTCAAAATTTTTCATATATTCTATCTCAATATCATTCACATTTCGACACGTATTTTCCCACATATATCTATCAATCATGTCAATTCGTTCCTTAATTAAAGCAATGGCTTTAATGATGAAATAATTATAGATGTTAAGTTTTGCCCGTTTTTTTTCGCCACATAGTTTTATAAAATTCTCCATATTTTTCTATTAAGAAATTTTTTTTAAAAATATTATTTAAAATAAAAAATAAAAAATATTTAGCCTCTTTTTTTTGACATGCTAACTGTACTTTTGGCAATTCGTGTCTGTCCAGCAACTGAGTAACCAATCAGAATAACAAGTTTGCGTGTATTTCGTCTGTACATAAGTTTTCTGTGTGTGAGTAAAGACATTGGAGGGGCGTGCACTTTTAGAATGCAAGATCTATATATTAGGTCCTTATTAGGTCTTATCTTTATTAGGTACTAGGTTGTAGCTTCATTAATCATATTGATGCTTGACGATTCAAAAGTGCCTGAAATGGTTTATTTGAATAGGCTACTGCTGCTTCAGGACACTAGACCACACACTGCACAACAGACGGCTACCAAATCAGAGGAGCTTCAATTAGAATATCTTAGGCATCCACCGTACTCTCCGGACCTTGCTCCAACAGATTACCATTTTTTTCGCAATTTGGATAACTACTTGCAAGGAAAAAAATTCAACTCCGATGGGGCAGTCCAAACCGCCTTCAAAGATTTTATTGATTCCCGCCCGAATGGTTTTTTTAGTAAGGGAATCAATGAACTACCTATGAGATGGCAAAAGTGCATACATAGCAATGGTACATACTTTGATTAATTAAATATATTTCATTAAAAAAAAACGACTTTATGTTCCTCCCATAGAAAACGCCAATTTCATATGCAAGAACCTAATATATATGTATAATAGGTGTAAAAAACGGTTAGTTTTAAATTACTTTTGAAATAAAATTTTGAAGTAATGAACAAGACAACACAAGCTGTGATAGCCCAGCGGTGAGACCGTGCGACTCTTTAGAGACGATCATGGGTTCAAACCCCGGACAGGCATCAATGACTTTTTCTATTAAAAAATTATAAGTCTAATTGATAATTACAATTTATCACACGCTTTTCGGTCAAGGAACACATCGTGAGGAAACCTGCATATCTCTAGAGAATTTTAGGGATATGTGTAACCTACCAATCCGCATTGAAGGAGCGTGATAGGTCTTAGCACCATCCTTCTCTCCAAAACGAAGAGAGGAGGCCAATCCCCAGCAGTGGGATAGTAACAGGATGAACAAACACAATACTCTTATGTCCAATGTAGTAGATTATATAAAATTAATAATATCGAACTAGAACCAATTACAACAGTTTTGGTGATAAATCTCTGTTCCGACAATTGTTATATATCACAACAAAATAGAAATATAAATCAAATGTCCCTCCTGCATAATATTTTTATGAATAGTAAATACGAACGCGATTAGTGTATGATATATTATTACTAGTAACAGATTTACAACTAACTCTCTATGAAATGTTGAGCTCTGATAACATTCTTACATTGATTGGTTACCCTGGACATGGTTTGGTTTTAATTTTTTATTAAAAAATCCATAATTGTGTTCAGTCCATTTGGCTATCTCAATTTTCATACCGTACGAGGTTGATTGTGAGATATAACATTTGATATGAACTTCATTTCGATTAATGCATGTCAAAGGATTCAGGTTTTGAACACGTGAAATAAAATTCATCATTATGTGAATTGAAGAAGCATAGATACATCTTCTACAAAACGGTGAAACAAAATGTATCCATACTTTACCACCTCCCAAGCCGAACGAGTATAAAAATAACCAGCCAACGAAGTTACCGATCGCAGACCATCTGCTTAATTCGGGGAGCAATCACTGGATTGAGCTTCATGCTCCCAAAGTCCTGTCAGCTAAGGCCCACTATTATATCGAGGGTGGCGTGTGAAGCCATTGAAATTTGAAAGCATAATACTTTCAACAGAGAAGAGGCCCTCAGATTGTCAACGACTTTGGATCCAGTGCTTAATACATACAACTCGCGAAAGAAATTGTTGCAAGCTATATCGCGTGCGGATAATATCAGTGTGTAAGAGATGTGGATTGTGCTGTTCAAAAGTGAGGTTAGTTGGCGAAAATAATGACTTTAGTACTCAGGAACGAAGTCGCCGCGGCGCTCCGATGGATGCAACTCTACTAAAACGTCGAACCTTATAGACGTAACTCGACTTTGTCACGATGTGAACCGTTTATTTATATAATAATAAGTATGAATCGCGAAAGTTAAAAATATACTCGAAAAACTCGAAATAATCAAATCAAATCAAATCAAAATAATCTTTATTCAAATAAACCATTTCAGGCACTTTTGAATCGTCAAGCATCAATATGATTAATGAAGCTACAACTGGTTCGGAATGTTGCTCTTACCGAGAAGAACCAGCAAGAAACTCGGCGGTCAATCTTTTAAATATTTTCAATTATACATTATTAAACCGCTGTCTTGTATGAAGCTGAAAGGATTTTCAAATCCAGGCTTTCTTATCAACCAAATAATCTTCAATTTTGTAATATGCTTTACGTATAAGCATATATTTTATTTTTTTTTATAAAAGTCCCAAATCCAAGCTCGAAAAAAAGTTCCAATACGTACCACCGGAAATGTTTGCCATTCTAATTACAATGTCGAAAACATTTACACATCAAAAGGGAATCTTTGAATTAACCAATATCCGATATCTATACGACGTCAGTACTTTTAATAAATGTCCGGTCCGCTGGCTCCATATTGCATAACAGTGATATGCGTAATCTGTCAGTTTGACGAAGGTCTACGATGGTAGGACGCGTGCCGGAACAAAGTCATTTAATTTTTTTGGTCTTCACTGATATGTTTCACCACGTTTTTTGTTTTAACGGCTTCAAAGCGCCTGTTGTTTTTGTTATTTACTAGTGGTACCCGCGACGTCATTCGCATGCACTCAAGTTTTTAATTACACTTAATAATGCAATATGTGGTATTTTCTCTATTTGCCAAGGGTAAATGGAATTTTTGTAGCCTATTTAATAATAATAATCATCATTTATTTATATATGGTGTTACAAACAGAAACATAACTAATATGACATACCTGTCTGTAACACCATACTGAATGGTTGTGTGTGTTATTCAAATAAAAATTCAAAATATAATTTAATTAATCAAACTTGTAAACAAGTGCTTTTGAATCGTCAACTCTAGTGCTTTGATCTGGAACGTTGTTCCTACCGAGAAGAGTCAGCAAGAAACTCGGCGGTTGCTCTTTACAAAATATAATTGTTGTCACTAGTTACATTTAGTCATGACCGTGTTGTACACGTACTATGTCTACGTATTCTTATCATCTAATTACGAGTAATCCTCAACAGTATAGTATGCTTTCTCTATTACCCTGTATTATCTGTTGTAGAGGCAAAGCTAAAATTGGTCGCGGAATTTTACTATAGAATCTCATACCGAATACATGCTTTAATTAACCAGATTTCATCAATATTACTTAACAGATTAGCCATCTAAGCGAATCAGACAGACATACAGACAAGCTTCCGCATTTATAATAATAGTAAAGTATAAAGAAGGCCTCTCTTTTTTTTGGAAAAAGGGTTGGAGCTAAAAACCCACCACGCTGCTCCAATCCGGATTGATAGGTTACATATATCCCTAGAACTCTCTAGAGATATTGAGGTTTCCTTAAGACGTGTTCTTTTACTGAAAAGCGTGTGATAAATTGCAATCATCAATTAGACGTAAGTTTGGAAAGTTGGTGAAACAACTCATTGGTGTATCACGGGGTTAAAACCCGTGACCCTCCCAGAAGATTCACACGGCCTCACCGCTAGGCTATCACAGATAATATTTGAATGAAATATACATGTACCCGACCATTTCCTAATGCAATTTCTCTCAGGTACATTTAGCGTACATATTTGTTAATGCGATGGGCTAATAATATATTTTTATTAAATAAACCTCCATTTGATTTCATGTTTAAAATGGATTATAGCTATACCATTCATAATTAGCAGTTCCCATATCCAAGCCTAAAAAACATTTCATCGAGATATCGCAACGTTTCGCTGAGTGACCATTTTTTGGGTTCCTTTGTAACGCACGTATCAGTTTACATGACATTTCAATACGACTGTTCGTCTGTCAAATCGCAAATCTCGAACAGATGTTTGTTCGGCATTCAGTAAAATTATCGCAACAACAAAATCTAAATCCATACACCATAACTAATTATATCCACCATGTAATGGTATGTCAGAAGTATTGTTCAATGGGTTCCTTTGTAACCGTATTACTAACCTAGTTTTGGGGATATATTCCCCAAAAAAGGCTCGAGTTATCACGCTTTTTTGGTTCACAATGCGAGTTATATTTCTTTTTGTGAATCATGGTGTATTATTAGGGCATATTTAGTTTCGCTCACCGAGATAAATATTTGAATTGCATTGATGTTATTTAAAAGGAAAAGTAAACGCGTCAGTCGTTTTACTAAATATGCTTTACTAATCTCTGCTTACGACTTCGTCTGTGTTGTCTAAAGAACACTAAATAATAAGTGTTCTAAAGAACACTAAATAGCACTATCTCCTCCAATCTTGATACTAAAATCACATAATCCGTAACCCCTTTCAGAAATGAAAAAAATAAACAAAGAGGGACACATATGAATTTTTTAATGAATTAGTTACCAAGAATATTATCTACACATACATTTTCATTTTACCATTGTTTTGCACAAAATATTCCCCATTTTCCGACGTCGATTGATCTTAATTTCTTCAACAGTATTTTCATTCTTAATACCGACAGTTCTCCACTACAAGTCGCCCCAAAAATAATTATCTATAAAACATGCCAACCGATTAAAAGACTTATTGAGGAAGGGTCATAACCAGGTGTAAGTATAACATAAGTTTTATATAAATTTATAGAACATAAGTTACTGATGATAAAACTATGTAAATCATTAAACTAAGGATAAGTAGATATAAAGAAAAATTTGTGTTAACTGGGTTAAATTCCTATAGTCCTGTTATGTAATCTTTGCTCAAACTCAACTTTTGTATAGTTCGGTGGCAATGTATATTCCAGAATATCTGTGAAGGCTAGAAATGTCGTAAATATAGGTAGTAAAGTTATTTTGTCATTGTTAAGTACCTATTTTGGTTTTGGTACATACAGACGATACAGATGTGACTGAAATTAGAAATTTTGCTGCTTTGTTAAACCATCGTGAGGAAACCCGTACATCGCTGAAGAATTCCTAGGATTTTTCTGAACCTATCAATCCACATTTGACTGGCCCGTTGGCGCTGTGGGTAGTGACCCTGCCTTCAGCTCCGCGGGTCGCGGGTTCGATTCCCGCCGAGGGCCAACATTTTCTATAAACAAATTGTTGGTTCTTCGAGCCTGGGTTTGTATTTGTATTTACGTATGTATTTGAACTTATATGTAGTATATCTACCAGTTGTCCTTCACCCATCATACAAGTATTAAGTTACTTACTTTGGGGACGGACGACCGTGTGTGTAAATATCCCATATATTCATTATTATTTATTATATTTTGAGCATGGTGGTGGTGGATTTAAGCTCCAACCTCTTTCTCCTACACTTATCCCATTTTAAAGGAGGATCGGCAAGGGGTTTATGCTCCAAACATTCTTTCCAATGGATACGAGAAAATAGGAGGCCCATGTCCAGCCGTGAGCTTGTGACAGATGGCCATATATATCCCGTTGTGCATCGAATTGACGATTTCGTTGCAAAACATACTAGGTCCAGAATTTTTATATTCGCGTAAAACTAGTGAAAATGTAGATTGTAGCCACTTTTGAAACTAGAACCAGAATTTTCGTTTGGAATACGATGCGAGTGATATTACAAAAGTTTGACGAGTCCGGATATCGATTTAGTTCGACTGCGCTCCGATCGTATGTTTGTTTTTGATATAGAACCGGGTGTAGGTCTTTGTGGTTTGTGGTGTGTATTTAGTTAGTTGAGGTGGCATGTAAAAAATAAACTGCCTAACATCGGATGTTTCATATTTTTAAATTCATATTCATAGAAGCAGGCGTTACTTTGCGGAATTCCATATTACAGAAACTATAACAGAACTGATTTATAGAAGCAGGCGTTACTTTGTGGAATTCCATATTACAAACAATATAACAGAACTAATTGCTTTTGTGTGCGTTGTTGCTGGTGAATTGCGCCTTGGGGTGCATGTGGTGGCTTGTCCTGCATGTATAAGGTACGTAGATTTTGCCTGCTTCATACACATTGGCTTTGCATGCATTCACTTAACCCGTGCGGATTATAGCAAAGTAGTTAGTACTGTTATATTGCTTATAACAGAACTACTTTGCTACAAAATTGTCGTGGATACTCCTGATGATGCTTCAGTTTCGGGGCGAAACGATCGTAGAGATCTTGGTTATGTGTATCGCTTGTGTGCATTGTTGCTGGTGGAGGCGTCTTGAGATGCTTGTGGTGACTTGTCTTTTATGTGTAAGGTACGTGAATTTTGCCTGCTTCATACAAATTGGCTTTGCATTCGCTTAACCCGCGCGGATTATAGCACAGTTATGTTATAGTTTCTGTTTCATATTTTCAACATTTCGCATATCAACAAAGACACAACCCAATTTCAATACTAATAAGTATAGTAAATTAACGGCCTGTTACTAACCCACTGCTGGGCATAGGCATCCTCTGTCCGTTTTTTGGAGAGAAGGATTGGAGCTAAGACCTACCACGCTGCTCCAATGCGGTTTGGTAGGTTACACATATTCCTAGAATTCTCTCAGGTTTCCTCACGAGGTTTTCCTTCACCGAAAAGCGTGTGATAAATTGCAATTATCATTTAGGCACATATGTTTTAACAGAAAAACTTATTGGTGCCTACCCGAAAAACTCATTGGTGCCTATCTTGTACAGGCTAGAACAGTAGCTATATCCACGCATTCTTATCATCTATGTAATCCTCAACAGTATAGTAGTATGAGTATGATATATCAGCCTCCCTTTAACAGTGCTTTTAAATTGCTGTAAATTTATAATCTGCTTGGTAATGTTGTAATTATCCAATTATTCAAACTATATATAAATTATATGAAAGTTTGTTTATTTTTATTAACAGGCCGATAAAAGATTATATAAACATTTTTGATTTTACCCCCTTTGTGAATAACAGTGGATTTTCGTTTGTTTATAAGTATAAATGAAGTAGGTAAAGTGGTTGATATATAGATAACGGCTATAATTACGTCTAATTTTATCGGGTTAGCCCGATTAGTTTCGAGCCCATCCGAGGCACTTTTTCATAAGCTCTTTACACGACGTTATCGCGTGCAGCAGCTTGCTGGGCGCGACTCCTAGGCGGCTGGGGCGAAGGGGGAGACGTTTGCGGCGGTCGTCTCGCGTCTTCTAAGTGTTCCATGTCGGGCTAACCCGATAAAATAAAAAAATAATCCATTCATTCATTCAAAATTAGACGTGAGTATAGCAGGTATCTATATAACAACTATGAATACTACTCACGTAAGTAAAGTGATAGTTACAATCAACATATTACATGGTATGATTAAATGCAGACAGGCGTGTACACTGATTTAACAGCCATCGTGTTAATCTATTAATTGGCTGCAAAAGCTTTGTGCAAACAAGCTTAATGAACGCCCGCCCTGGCTACCTACCCGGTAATTTGGTTATATCCGCGGTGTTCCCCTTTATTACCTTTTTGTCTATGTATTAGCTCTGCTTAGGTCTCATTCCGAAAAAGTTAAAAACAAACGAAAAGGAATCGTTGACAAACAATTTATTTACGTTATAACTGAAGATATTTCAGAATATAAATGATATCGTAAATTATCATTCTCCCGCCCTTATCCTACTCTAAGTGGGGTCGGCACAACATGTTACAAACATGTTGTCACATGATACTCTTTTCTCCAGAAACGGAGAGAGGAGGCCTATTCCCAGCAGTGGGATTGTAACAGACCGCTACTTTACTTTACTACTTTAAATGATTTATAAAAGCAGGCGTTACTTTGCGGAATTCCATATTACAAGCAATACAACAGAACTAACTACTTTGCTATAATCCGCACGGGTTAAGTGAATGCATGCAAAGCCAATGTGTATGAAGCAGGCAAAATCTACGCACCTTATACATGCAGGACCAGTCACCACATGCACCCCAAGGCGCAATTCACCAGCAACAACGCACACAAAAGCAGCACACACACCCACCACCACAATCTCGACGATCGTTTCGCCCCGAAACCGAAGCATCATCAGGAGGATAGGCTCCACGACAAAAATCGTACTGATTACGATTTTTGTCGTGGTGGGTGTGTGTGCTGCTTTTGTGTGCGTTGTTGCTGGTGAATTGCGCCTTGGGGTGCATGTGGTGACTGGTCCTGCATGTATAAGGTGCGTAGATTTTGCCTGCTTCATACACATTGGCTTTGCATGCATTCACTTAACCCGTGCGGATTATAGCAAAGTAGTTAGTTCTGTTGTATTGCTTTTACTACTTTACTTACTAATTACTTTACTTTACTTAGATAAGTTGACCCGCCGCGTGGTGTCCCTAAGTAGAGTAGACCACCCTCATTTCTTACCGATGCGTCTTAAAAGGCGACTAAGGTAAATTGACATCAGGAAGGCAGCCAGTTGTAAAATACCTAGCCAAATCATTTAACAACATGTTTAAAACATGTTGTTCCGACCCTACTTAGACTGGGATAAGGGCAGGAGAATGAGAATGATGATGTTGTTTTCGAGTGTGAACTAAAAGTAGTAAAGTAAATTAGCGGCCTGTTACAATCCCACTGCTGGGAATAGGCCTCCTCTCTCCGTTTCTGAAGAGAAGAGTTAGAGCTAAGACCTACCACGCTGCTCCAATGCGGACTGGTAGGTTACACATATCTCCAGTATTCTCTCTCAGATATATGCAGGTTTCCTCACGATGTTTTCCTTTACCGAAAAGCGTGTGATTAATTGCAATTATCAATTAGACACATGAGTTTTAACAGAAAAACTCATTGGTGCTTGCCCGGGTTTGAACTCGTGTTCCTCTCGTAAGAGTCACACGGTCTCACCGCTGGGCTATCACAGCTTAAGTGTAAACCAAGTCTAATAAAATTAATAAGAAATGACTGCCGCTTGATTCAAACTGTATACTTGGCGTATGCTCTCGTGTACTCCTTTGGAGACTTCCTGTTGAGAAGAAGTAGAATAAGCAGATTGTAGCTAAATAACGAGATTATACTAGAAACTAGAAATCTGAATACATATTGGATTATACATAACATTATTTACCGAAGCATATAATCGCCATATACGACGGCTATTTTCACTGCACTGTTCGACGTTGTAATTCACCGATAAATGCATACAAAAGAGTTCTGTAACGGACAATGGTCTCCGTGGAGTAGTCCATTTTTTATTAATGTATTTTTTTAGCTACATACTAGGTAACTGGGGTGATCGTCTCTACTAGGGAAGTTACGGAGCTCCGAATGCGGTTCCGAAAGTTCGGAACCTCCCATTGAATTCACACCTCCGACTCCGACTCCGGCTCCGATAAATTTTAGTCGAAGTTATAAAGAAGGTGAAATTGTCATGCGAAAGCGTACATAATGCGCAGCTAGAAGTTGTAACTCGTCGCCCGGGGGTTTATCCCCTCGCGCGCAACTCCCGTTTGCGTTTGCATTTGTTTATTTTCAGTGTCAATGGTATCTGAGTACAGTTAACATCAACATTTTTAAATTAATAATGAAGAAGGCGGAAGTCTCCACCTACGCCTCCGATTCCGACTTCGACTCCGATAATTCAAATATGAAATCTCCGGTTCCGGTAAACCCGCTTCCGTAACATCTCTAGTCTCTTCATAGGAGGCCGTTGTGCGGCTGAGCCGGTCTAAATCAGCCGTACTCTTAGATCCAGTCATCTGTTAATCATAGACTACAGTATTCAATGTAACGCAAATGTAAATCAAACTCAAGACAGACAAATAACTTCATGACTCTCTGCGTTACTTTCGATTTTATTTATGGATATAATCAATGCAAAAAAAACTAAATCGTTGGATATTTTTTAAATCAAACTAATTTTATTTTAGAAATATCAGCTTTTCGCATTTATAACATCAGCAAGTATCTATGTAACTATGGATTTGAACAACATAAATAGTGTTACTATTTTTTTTGTTACATTAAAAACATTGGCGGCTCGACCAGACTTGCGGGAGACTGGAGACTGCTGTTGTTCAAGATATTATATTGTAAGTTACCTTATATTTTAATTGTATATCTTAATGGTGGACAGCGGTAGACACAGGGACAATGTAAAATTAAAAAATAAAGTTCACAATAAAGTGAAGAGAAATTGTCCTATGTACTCTTTGTTTATTAAAAACATAAGTAAACATGTAAACTATAGCTTAACTGTATCCTTGATCTTCATTAAAGAGGTATCAGAAATAAAAAATAAGTTTTAAGGATTATTTTTCTTAGTTTTTTTAGGCAGGATTTTAAATCTATCTTAAAGTTTTCGCTTCCGACCAAAGTATGATAAATTTTCAGACGTGAAATTTATCATATTTTAATGAATTTTAAAAATTGACCATTCCAAAGTTTTCATCAATGAATTTTTAAAATTGACCGAAGCACCTTATTGAATGATATTCGCTTTAACAGATAAATATGTCAGACAAGTATCATTATGCGACTCTAGAATATATAACTACTTCAGAGCATTGAAGATATTTACAGAAATTCAAATGAATGTGAGGAAATTAAAAGAAAAAGGAAATTTTTGAGAACTTTGTCGACTCAATAAACTCCCATGGCCACGCTCCGGCCACCGATCCTCACGGGAGGTAATTATGCATGGCCGCTTTTTAGCGCGTCCGCGAACGAATAAAATGTAAAATCGGCTGTAGTTGATAATTGCCTTATTTATATGTATTAAACATCTACATCATGAGTACGATCATGTGATTACTGCGCAAGCATAATAGGTGACAACGAAAAAATCATATGATATTCAGGCAATCGTTAACTTGCGCGATATCGCCCAATATAACGACGCATTATACGTTTATTAGATATCATGAGTCAAAATCCTAGAAACAAATACCTGATGCAACATTCATAACATTCGAAAAAGGAACTCAAAATGCAAATTCAAATTCAAAATATTATTTATTCAAGTAGAATGTTTCTGGTACTTTGACTCATCTAACATATCGTTATATAGGATAATTCGTTTTACGTTATCGTGAAAATAGCTAACTATTAAGGAATATTGTGTATTTTTATCAGAAAAATCCTTGTGGTATCACCACAGTTGCTACTTGAGTTTAATAGGCCTCGTGTCAAACTTCTTTCCTACTTAAACTTAGCTTACTTAAGCTTAACTTTTCAAAAATAGATATTTTTATATAAACAAATGACAGCATCAGATGTTTTTAGATTACTTTGATTAAGAGCAAAACTTAGTTGGTCAATTTTAAATATCAAACTTATAACAGCGTCATCTAGTATAAATGCTTTGAACTTCACTTTATTCCTATGTCAAGTACGAGTTCCATTTTGAATAAATACACGTAGAGGGCGCACCGTAACAATTTTAATTTCAGTAATTTGTTAGTTGTATATGTATTCAGTTGTATCGCAAACAGCATCTATAAGTCTTTATTACACGTTTGTACGCCTCTAACTACAAAAATTACAGATGTAGAACCTAGTTTACTTCTTTCTTATTGGTATTAAGATATAGCACAAAACTAATAATGTTTTCTTTTAGAATAATAACAATATATGGGATATTTATACGACACTTTTACTCACAGCTGTCCATCCCCAAAGTCAGACAACTGGTAAATATACTACATATATAATTTTAAATACATACTTAAATACATATACACCCAGGCTCGATGAACCAACAACTTGTTCATAGAAAATGTGAGCCCTTGGCGGGGATCGAACTCGTGACCCGCGGGGCTGAAGGCAGGGTCACTACCCACTGCGCCAACGGGCCAGCCAAACAATGCATTGTACATTATTCTGAAGCCCCATAGAAGCGTGATAACCACAAAATAGCAAATTTTTAAAATTTGTTTTTCTTCACTTATGATGTTTCATTTAATTCTTACTTTATTTTAGATACACTGAACAGATTATGAGAAGAAAAATAAATCCGCAAATCACTCGAATTTGAACAATCGCCTGTTTACAATGGAACTTTGTTCTGAGACAAGAATTTAATATAAAAATGATTACAAAATGGACTAGTATTATAAAAGAATATCCTCTAACCTGGCCACAAACCTTTGGTTTGTGAAATTAAGAAAAATATCACAACATCGTTAACGTTATCAAATTCCTTTGTTACTTTTTGTTTTAACATTGTGTTTATAATAGATGTCACAAAGTTCATCTATGTTTAGTCACGTGTGGGGTGGCTGGAACAATAAATCGCGGTAACAAAAACTAGGAAGCTCCTTGGTGGGCCCGGTGTCAGGTTCACTTCCCGGCCAGACCGCGGCGTGTGCGAGCTTGTTTTTATACTGGGATTAGGAATTTTATAGTGTTTATTTAGGCTTAATTTGATAGATAGATATAAACCTTTATATTCATACTAATAATATAAAATTTGTCTAAAGTCTGTCTATCTCTTTTGTTTTCACGGCTAAGTATTGATACAACTAAAATTTGTTATTGGTTTATTATATTCGATTAAGAAATTGCCGTTTTATGTTGGGAAACAGGATGAAATACATAGTACCTTTTTAATGACATTTTTATGTATCGAGTTGAAGTAATTTAAGTACAACTCAATTTAACAAAAATTTATACGCCGTGCCAACTTTGGGATATAAGTCATTCCGTTAAACTTTTTTTCTATCAGGAAAAAACCCCTTAAGGGTCCCGACGGGGAGGAACGGCGAGTATGTCGTACTCTCAACAACCTAAGTGATCTACCATGCTGCTGGTTGCGAGTACAGAGTACCATTCGACACATTGCTCCTATCCCCGCCAGCAACAACTCTGAACCCCACTATGTGCCACCTCTGGGTCGGGGCCTCTCTAAAAGTGGCCCCTCCGTCCACTAATCGATGCATCGACCGACATTTTCAGATAGGCGTCCGATAGACCCACTTCGGAACGCCTAACGAGGACATTGGGGCGGCAAAACGATAGACCAGCAAGCCTACCATGAACTCTTATTGCGACTCAATTGAAGACGTAAACGAAATGGTTTTGCTTTTTCATACCATGACATCTTGAAGACGCGCACTTTAAGTCGTTGCCGACTGAGCGTTCGGAATTCGTCCTAAGAAAATGTCAGTAAAAGAGACAGAGCTATCTATAGTTCATATAACGTTATCCTTTTCAAACATTACGACCCCAATATAATTCACACTTCATCGTACGAAAAGAAAGCGGTTCGCGGTCGTCGTTTACTTCTTCAATTGAGTCGCAATAAGAATTCATGGTAGGCCTGCTGAACGAGTCGCTTGGGCCTGGCGTATTCTGTTATAATTATGGAAGCTAGAAATTACAAGACCAACAAACAATTTTTCGCATTTATTATTAAAGTAATTTTAATACCATTTAAAAATTATAGAATTATCGTCATAATTCTCCTACCCTTTTCCCACTCTAAGTGGGGTCGGCACAATATGTCTTCGTATTCCATTCTCCTCTATCATTCGTCAAATCTAGTGTCACTCCTTTTATATGCATATCATACTTTACACAATCTTGAATATTAAAGAATCTTGTAGGAATAATTAGGATTAAACTCTGCGATATGAGATTAGCACCACGAAACGAACCAGAAGTAGAGCTAACAATTACCTACAAAAGCAATTATTTACAACTTTAATTAATTTAGATACTTTGATTAATTAATTTTGAGTTAAAGTTTGAGATTCAATCAAATTCGTAAAAGTGTATTCTAATGTTACTTAAGAATTTTTTTACTTAACTTAAACTTTATATTTTGTATGTATTGAATGTATGTTTCAAAAGTTCCAATTTTACCCAAAAATTCGTCACAATTCATACCGGCCAAAAATCACACGCCACGGACACCGTAAAGTACATAAATCCGACAATTTAGAAGGCCATTTGTCGGACGCGGACGCGTACGGGTCAAACTCCGGACACAATCATTTCATATTTTCCAAGCTCCATCTCACGTAGCTCAATTATTCACCGGGGTCTACCCTGCAAAGTAATGACCGGTGAACGCGAAATTACACGTGTTACAATGATGATTTTGTTTACCCGCTGAGGGTAATTCGGGCCCACACAGTTCGAAGCGAGCTGATACATTTGTTTTGTTTAACGGATTCCTTTTGTTTTTATTTTGTTTATAAGATATCTGATTACCATTGAAATGCTATCTGATTTTGGTGACCAGAAAAACGTCTATTTTGTACAATATTTCCGTAAACTACATCTCACCTAGCTTAATTATTCACCAGGATCGACCCTGCGAAGTAATAACCGGTGAACGCGAAATAACACGTGTTACAATGACGATTTTTAATAATTTATAGAATGAGGCACTTGCGGAGATCCATAATACAAAAGTAATAATAAAAATTATTTTGTTATAATCCGCGATCGGCTGTATCGTATTTCTTACATTGGCTTCACATTATATTTTTAGTAATTTAATTTTTGTACATATGAATATAAATAATTATAAAACGATAGGTGATGTATATAATAGACAAAGTAGGAACCGACATAAGCTTGCGGTTCCTGCTTTGCGCCTTGCAAAAGTTCGTAATTCGTAATTAAATTTGGGTTTGGGTATAAGATTTTATAATAAAATTCCACAATCTACTTTAACTTTACATTACAGCAGTTTAAAAATACTATTTAAAAAAGGCCAATCCAGAAAGCCTATATTAATAAAATATTATACTATTGAAGATTACCTAGACGATAAGAATGCGTGGATATAGCTTTTCTTCAAGTATGTACAAGACATTAATAACTATATGTAACTAGTGATAAGAATTTTTGTTTGGAAAGAGCATCCGCCGAGTTTCTTGCTGGTTCTTCTCGGTAGGAACAGCTTTCCGAACCAGCAGTAGATGTTGACGATTCAAAAGCACTTGTTTACAAGTTTACTTGAATTAACAATATTTCGAATTGAATTGAATTGAATATCATATTTTTCCAAGTTCTATATCACCAATCATATCAAATAATGACTGTTGAACGCGAAATTACACAATAATGATTTTTTTGTCTCGCTAAGGGCAATTTGAAACTTCTCAGTTTGAAATGTAACGATACATTTTATTTAACTTATTGCTTATCTTTTTATTATACGGTTTATGTTAGTTTAGTATATAAGCTTTAATCGTTCTTTATTTCGTTAGTTTTTGGCCAGCGCCCTTTAAGTTAAACAGACCCACAGACTTTCCTATTCAAAAATACTATGGATGTGAGACTTTTTTTTTATCATTTCCGAACAAAACAACGGATAGGTTAATTTTATGCGAAGGATAGCTGAATGGCTTAATGGTAATATATTCAAATTCAATTTCAAAACGATTATCTAACGACGTTGGATTTAGGGATGCTTTTTTAATTATATGTAGAATGTTTACAAAAATAACATTAGTGTTACGTTTCTTACACTATGTCCCTTTACTTTATACTTTAGAAGATGCATAAACAAAATCAGTTGTGATTTATAGAAGCAGGCGTTACTTTGCGGAATTCCATATTACAAGCAATATAACAGAACTAACTACTTTGCTATAATCCGCACGGGTTAAGTCAATGCATGCAAAGCCAATGTGTATGAAGCAGGCAAAATCTACGCACCTTATACATGCAGGACCAGCCACCACATGCACCCCAAGAATTCTAAAGATTCAAAAATTCTAAAGATTGTGGTGGTGGGTGTGTGTGCTGGTGAATTGCGCCTTGGGGTGCATGTGGTGGCTGGTCCTGCATGTATAAGGTGCGTAGATTTTGCCTGCTTCATACACATTGGCTTTGCATGCATTCACTTAACCCGTGCGGATTATAGCAAAGTAGTTAGTTCTGTTATATTGCTTGTAAAATCAGTTGTTGTTTTTACCTCGGTGCGTACCCCACAGGCGTCTCCCCCACAAAAACTAGCATCATTCGCCAGTTCGCGTGACCATTTCCGACACATTGATCTATCGATCACATGTCAGCGGTGTGCGCCATATTTGTTTTAGGACCTACGCAAAAAGTTGGTGCCACGCCGTCTGCCGTCGATTGTTTTGTTAGTTGCGAAATTCTAAACCGTTGTATGGTGACGGACTACGGTGAATTTTTTTTTAATAAAAAATACTAGCTAGACTATAAAAATTAGTTGCCCTGGATTCGGTAGTTAATAGGCATTAACAGTAAGATGGATTAGTCGAAAGTCAAGTTAAAAAAAAAATCTAATGTTCCGCTAAACTTACATTTTTTTTTCATAAGAACCTTCTCGTGACAATAATTAACACAAAAAAAATGAGCAAAATTGTTCTATCCGTTAACGCGTGATGCAGATCAAGGGAAGCTCCACGACAATTTTTTTTAGATTTTGGTGGGTTTGTGTGTATTGCATACAAGCAATACACACAAACACCACCAAAATCAGAGATACACTAAAGTAATGTAGTAAAGAATAGTAGACCTTTAAAAAATACTATAAAAATACGATTTTGTCGTGGAGCCTATCCTCCTGATGATGCTTCGCTTTCGTGGCGAAAAAATCCTCGAGATTGTTGTGGTGGTAGTTGTGTGTGCTGCTTGTGTGCTTTGTTGCTGGTAGAGTTGTCTTGGGATACGAGTGGTGACTTGTCCTGCATGTGTAAGGTACGTGAATTTTGCCTGCTTGATACATATTAGCTTTGCATGCGTTCGCTTAACCCGTGCGGTTATTGCAAGGTAGTTCTGTTATAGTTTCTGATTCATTTTTATATCTCGTAAGATAAGATATGAATATATTTGGGACTGTTAGTTATATATATTCTTTATACTACATATTATAATTAAAAATCCGACTTTACAAATGGCAGTAAATACAAGTTTTTTTCCATACTCTATCTTTTTCTATACTTCACGAAACTTTTGACGATGATTACATACTGGACGTCTTCAAGTAAAATTTAAATATACTGGATTTATTCTAAACTGATGTATATTGATGGCTGTAATTTTCAGTAATTGGTATTTTGTATAACAGGTGGTAGGAACAGCTTTCCGAACCAGCAGTAAAGTTGACGATTCAAAAGCACTTGTTTACAAGTTTACTTGAATAAAGAATATTTTGAATTTGAATTTGAATATAAAAAAATATATGATAGGTAAAAATACTATTAGTTTCTTCTACGTATTTTCTTGCCATTTATTCACTCTAATAATTATATTAAAATCCGATAAATTATATTTCATTAATAATAATCCTTTCATTATTAAAATGTTTTCTTATATTTGAATATTTATTTTAGGTTTTCCTCGGTTATTGTTTTATTTTTAAATTCACATTAGAGCAGGAAAGGCTAAAATATACCACATCTCTTAATAATAATAATACTTTAAAGCAAACGTATGTATAAATTTAATCGCCTTTCAAATAAACGTACTAATAAACAAATTCCGAGCAATAAACGGGGAACATTTCATGAAGATATGAGAGTCTGTTTGTTTGTTACATAAACAGCATCGTAGACGTTGATATTTGACGTATGCGCGTAATGAAATGGAGTGTGTATTTATTAAGTTAATTAAGCCGTTCTTGAGGCGAGGGATGGGATCAGATTGTATCGTAGGGAACACGGGTCCATTCATAATAATGGAATTATGCCTTTGTGTAGTGTGACCATCCCTTTGAAAAAGAAATAAATAATAAATTTAACTATAAATAAATATATGGAACAATTACGCACACCAAAGTAAGTAACTTAATACTTGTGTTATGGTTGAGACAACTGTACTACACACGTATATAATTTTAAATACATACTTAAATACATCTATGCGTCTGGACTCAAATACCAATAAATTGTTTATAGAAAATGATGCCTTTTTGTGGGAATTCGCCGTGTGGTATCCGGCAGAATAGAATAGACCACCCTCCTTTCTTACAGAGGTGTCGGAAGAGGCGACTAAGGTAAATGCCGTGTGGTATCCGGCTGCATAGAATAGACCACCCTCATTTCTTACCGAGGTGTCGTAAAAGGCGACTAAGGTAAGTTGACGTCACGCAGGCGGCCGGTCGTAAAATACGTAGCCAAATCATATGACAACATGTTTGTAACGTGTTGTGCCGACCCCACTTAGAGTGGGATAAGGGCAGGAGAATGATGATGATGCCTTTCTGTGGAAATCGAACCCAAGACCCGCGGAGCTGAAGGCTGGGTCATCTCCAACTACGCCAATTATTGTCATTGTGATTAATTTTAAAAGAATTTTACTTCTCTCAATTTCATTCATTATTCTTGTGCCCTTTTTCTATTCCAATATATATTAGGGGGTCGGCACAATATGTTTAACTCTTGCATTATCTCCTATCATTCAACTCTGGCGCTATTCCTTTTATATGCATGTTTCACTTCACACAATCCAACCATGTCTTTTTAGGTCTCTTTCAGGTCACATATCTATCCACATTCATATTTACCACACGTTTGGTCTCATGATATTAAACCCCCTCATTATATGTATATACCATCTTAATCTTGCATTTCACATCTTTTACGTACGTTTACATACGAAAATCGTTTATGGATTTGGGTATAAGATTCTATAATAAAATTCCGAAATCAATTTTGGCAATTCCATTACAGCAGTTTAAAAACAACTGTTAAAAAGAGGCTGATACAGAAAGCCTACTATACTGTTGAAGATTACTTAAATGATAAGAAAGTATGGATATAGCTCCACTTCTACCCTGTACAAGACAGTAATAACTAAATGTACCTAACTAGTCTTAAGATTTATATTTTAAAAAGAGCAACCGCCGAGTTTTTTGCTGGTTCTTCGCGGTAGGAACAACTTTCCGAACCAGCAGTAAAGTTGACGATTCAAAAGCTTTTGTTTACAAGTTTACTTGAATGAAGAATAATTTTATTTTTTCTATAATTTTCTCTTTAATTCATTAATAAAGATTAATTATGCAGCTTGATTAAAATAGAGAGCTACGGAAGCCAAAACATTTCTAAATTATAATTATTGACATTTATATGTTAACATGTATCATTTACATGTGCTATTTTTTCTTTGTTTTTCTCTTTTCTAACAATATGTATTGAACAATAAAGAAATAAATAATCAAGCACAGTAGTAAGTAAGTCGTCTCTACAAATAGTTTTACTTTTTTGGCATTCCGTATTTAATGTATGCAATGTGTACATTTTCTATTTTGATAGTAAAACTAACATTTATGTTATGTAAAAAGTTTAAACAAAGATATATGTAATAATTCAGGTCATTTAACAGTAACGTCCTTGCGAACTTAGTTTCAGTTTGTTGATATGTTTCGGCCTTAAAATTTATAGCCTTCTTATCTCATAAGTATTACCTAAATTTAATAACTTTCAACAATAATGAGACATTATTAGCAATGCTTCTCATATTTAATGTTTGAAGGATCGACTCGCTCGCTCTAATCTAGCGAGGGGAAATTATTTATTATGAGAATGTGAACATACGAAATGTTGCTTATTAAATTTTAAGCGAATTTCGTATTACGTTCCTCGGTTATGATATTTAAGTTTTATTAATTATATCGAGGAATAAAGGTACAATTATGTGAGAGAGTAGTAATGGTTATACGTAGTAAACCATTACTGCAAGAATTTGTATAGCATTTTTTTTACTAACGCTATCGCGGCAGGAACTCGCCGTATGAAGAGCTTATGAATAAAGACCAAGGATGGGTTCGAAACGAGTTCGAAAAAATCGATAGAATAAGACTCTAGTATAGCCGGTTTCTATACACAAACTATAAATATTACTCATACATACATACATTCTCCTGCCCTTATCCTACTCTAAGTGGGGTCGGCACAACATGTTAAACATG
The DNA here is from genome assembly GCA_947086505.1 of Morpho deidamia. Lineage (NCBI taxonomy): Eukaryota > Metazoa > Arthropoda > Insecta > Lepidoptera > Nymphalidae > Morpho > Morpho deidamia. The sequence continues at coordinate 11,050,492 of CAMTZC010000026.1, read as the reverse complement.
TTGTCACATGATTTGGCTAGGTATTTTACTACCGGCCGCCTGCCTGACGTCAACTTACCTTAGTCGCCTTTTACGACACTCGGTAAGAAATGAGGGTGGTGGTGGAGAAAATTCTATCCAGCTGGATACCACACGGCACATACCTTAGTCGCCTCTTACAACACCTCGATAAGAAGGAGGGTGGTCTATTCTATTCTGCCGGATACCACACGGTGTAAACTATAAATATTACTCAATAGAGTTTAAATTCAAGAAAGTATTTATTTGTCTTATAAATATAGGTCATCAACCCCTTCTCAATAATCCCCAAGCGACGGGTCGTACATCACTTCGACAGCAAGGTCTTAATGAAGACAACACTACAAACTATAATTCGCCATCTAAATGCACCGTCGACAGGCATAAACAATTGAAATAATTATCAGGATAAGCCTCCCGGATCAAGGAAAGCCCTCGAGATTTTAACCCTTCTGAGAACCTGACAGCGTCTTATGTAAATTCTCAAGTTCACATCCGGAAAACGCTTTTCCAAGTACATTTTATAATTCTTAAATATGTATTCTATTACTAAACACATTGAACACATTTTCGATTGCATACCGTGTTTATATGTGATCTTTCTTCATCTGTAAATGTTAATGGTTGCTCAATTGGCTCTAAGACTGTATGGAAACTTGTTTTGTTCAGTGCTTGGATATTCATACACTATTAGAATTAGATTATAGAATTCAACGATTATTACGTATTCCATTCATAATACATATAATTTTAATACATATTCCTTTTATTTACAAAGGAACAAAATAAGAAAATCAAATTCTATTCTTATAGTATTCAACAATTATCTTTGAATTTAACAACAGCTAGTTCGCCGAAATTGTTATTAAAAATAGTAAAAGACGGTTGTCAAAATATAATTCTTATGACTTCGTATATATTTCGTCATATCTTCTATTTTCCAAACTAGGCCTATTTCTATCCAACTGCTAGGTTTAGGTCTTCTCTCTCCCTTTTCAAGAGAATAGTTGGAGTTTAGACTTATCACGTTGCACTAATGCGGATTGGTAAGTTACAAATATTCCCAGAATTGTTTAGAGATATGCAGGCTTTCCCACGATGTTTTCTTCTAACGAAAACCGTGTGATAAATTAAATAAATAAATATACACACACGGTCGCCCGTCCCCAAAGTAATTTACTTAATACTTGGTGACGGACAACTGGTAAATATACTACATATATAATTTTAAATACACACTTAAATACAAATATACACCCAGACATACACCAGACCTGCGGAGCTTAAGGCAGGGTAACTACCCACTGCGCCAACGGGCCAGTCAAAAATTACAAATTAGTTACATTAATTTTAACACAAAAATTCTTTGGTCCCTACCTGAGGTTTTAAACTGTGACCCTCAGTCATACTCCCTGTTAAGCTATAACTGACCTCGGAAAATATTTAAATCCCATAAGATAATTTCCATACCACAGGGGTGTATTTAATGTAATAAGGTCCACAATCTTCTAATATGAAATTAAGTATTAAAAGAAATGAAACGTAATAGGCTAGTAAATGTTAACCATCACAAGAAGCTTTTATTATTTGTTTATACGACTGATTATTGATATTAACATCGTATACGCTTCAGTAACGGTCTTACATAAAACGTTTCCTTCAATCGTAAAGTTAATATCGTTACGTGAAAATAAATAGACGGAATGCTCTATGATTTACTGTTTGTGAATCAAGTGTTTATCAAATCTAACTTTTGAACGTCTGTCTAATAAATTTGAACTCACAACGTTAATATAAATAATCAAATATAAAATAATAATTCGAATTAGGACAGTTTTGTCAGTAAAGTAGTGCAATTATTTTTACAGCAATGTACCCGGAAAATTGACCGAAAAGATTGAGGGAAAATATTGTTTTGACCTTAGAGATTTACCAGAGACATTTTATGTGTATCAATTATCGATTTGCACGTGGTTAAAATTTAATTTATTAATTTATTTTAATCTAATAACATTCAAATGTTTATGATTATATAAACTCTGAAAGTATAACTGTAGAATTTCTATTAAATACGATTATGTATATAGAACCAAATTTAACGATAACATTTTAAATATTTTAGTAGTTAACTCGTAAAGAGACGTAATGTGGATGGATATATGTATGAGTAGAGGGAGGCTGCAAAAAAGATGGATGGATTGTTTGGAGAATGAAATGCTTATAAAGGGAGTAACGCCATTTTTTTATATCTGTATAATTTTTTTATAATTTTTATAATTTTACTTACATTTATTTTTAATTATTTTGTATTATTATATATTTTTTTTAATTTATGTTTATTATTAAGCCATACTCAATGTTAGTTACCATAGTCCTCCGAAACGGCTTGACAATTTTGATCAAAATTTCTATGCATAATCGGTACCTAGGTCTGACAATCGGCTATTATCTAGTTTCAAGCCCCTAAGAGATAAGGGCTGTCCACCCCTAACATTCTTTTTTATTTACTGGACGTAATTTTTAATTTTTTCATAATATATACTAGAAATTTCTAAGAAATAATTTATAAGGCTAATCAAAGTTCGCTCGGTCTGCTAGTTTTAGTATATTATATATCAGTCCAGTTACATGTATATATCGATTTACTTACGTCTTTCGAGTTTGTACAAGCTCACAGCATCAGCATGTTTAACGAGCTAGGAAGTGGTCACATCAAAAAAGATATCTACTTCTCCCGGGCGGCCCCGGTTACGAAATAATTCCAAATCAAAGCTTCAGCTTGGGTGGCCGCTAGGGTTGCCAAACAGGAGTTGGGCTAAGAGGAAAATTCTTTATTAATCCTACTAATAACTCATAACTTATATCATATTAATGTGAAAGTTTGTTACTCTTTCACGAAAATACTATTAGACGGACGTTGATGAAACTTTACAGTAATATAGGTTATATATCGGCTACAATTTGTAATAATTTTATGTAATATAACTACACATGTTAACAAAGTCGAAAAAAAAACTGGCCTCTAAAAGCTATCTTGAAGCGATTGTAGTTACACTAAGAAGATGTACCGTACTATTGTTTGCCTTGAATAGTTCTAAATAAAAGTCCACGACAGCATATATCTACCTTTTATGTGAAAGCCACTATGACCAATATTTTGAAACATAAATTTAATTAAATACTATTTTACATTGTAGCAAGCTCTTATCAAAATCAATACAGTTTAAGTATTTCAGTCGCTTTAAGTATTTCATGTAGTTAAACTTTTCATATTAAGTAATTTGGCCTTGACGAAAACGCTCTCTAATCCATAATAATAAGCAATGTATGTTGAAAATGTCCCAATTAAATCGGTCTTTATCTATCTTTGAAGGATAACATACTTATTCTAACATAAAACAAAAAAGAGAATACAGTATTCCTTATTCATTTAAATACATTACGGGAAACTTAATCAATGACCAATCATTGATTAGGTATCCCTCGCTCAATCTATCACTCGGGCATAATACTCACTCATACTCGTATATTATACAGACCGGGCGAAGCCGGGACGCTCGGCTAGTACAAATTTTGTTTTGAAGCAAATACGTACAGAGTATTTGCTTCAAAACAAAATTTGTTGATTAACTTGATTATATTTTATAAGTTATTGAATATTTGTAAATAAATTTGCTGTTAAATTTAAATTACATTATACTTACACTAATTAAAGTATTGTATTTTAAAACCTTATTAACATGTAACATGTTCAAACGATTTTTGTTTCAACTCAAAATATTAAAATAGTAAAACGACTTTCCTACATGACCTTACATTAATTCGCTTGCTTGCTTTTTTGATGACTTTTTAATCCATTAAAAAAAATCAAAACAGTTTTATACTTCTATTTGGAAAAGACAAGGTTGATAAAATTAACTATTCCAATACGAATTTTTAAAAACTAATTAGACTAATTGGTATTTCTAGTTAGCGTATGGAAGTCTATCGGCAGTGTTAGTTAAATCAAACAAAATCAAAATAATAAATATTTTTACCCTTTACACACATGTCACTTAAAATATAGTGTTCGTTCGTTCGTTGATAAAATTGTATTTATACATATATATAATTAACTATGTTGCATAAGTATATAATTGTGTCTACTAAGTAGAATAGACTGCCCACATTTCTTATCGCTGTTTAGTAAAAGGCGACTGAGGTAAGTTGACGTCTCCGGCGAAGACGAGGTCCCTGTTTTCTGACGAGGTCCCAGTTTTCTGACGAGGTCCCAGTTTTCTGACGTCGGTTGGTCGTGGCTTCTCCCCACCCTTCCGACGCCGCGATGACTAATCAAAGTCATACATCAGCCCTCCACTACGCGTCGCCCTAAGCCGTGGTCCGGCCTCACAGGAGGCACCCTTAGGACGACGTTCCCCGACTTAAGTAGAGCTTCTGCGCTTTACTCTCTGCATTTCGCAACCTCGACGATGCTTCTGCGCTCGCCCGTCCCGCCCTGTGACGCTATAAAAGCCGTTAGGGCTAACAGCATACAGTCCATTAGAAAAAAAAAGTTGACGTCAGCAACTTACCTTAACTATATACTCATTCATAAATTTTTATTAAATTAAAGGTATTTAACATATATAATAAATTATGAGCACCTTTTCATTATAATATTTAAAAAATATAATAATATAAGAAGTACCTTCCCTAACAGCCGATAATAATGATTGTTTTCACCCCGATTCTGAAAGGAAACACCGCCAAATATCTAATTGGAATTTGTAATTAGAATTGTAAAGCTGAACGTAGAACTAATTAGTTTTCGATGGAGTGGTTTTGTTTTAGATGACTTATCGTGGTTTCTACATACATATTTCTTAATATAACCTTTTTTTTTTATATAAAAAATACATAATTTTTAGAAGTAGGCGGTACTTTGCTGAGATCTATAATACAAAAGTAATTATAAAACTATTTATTTGCTTTTTTTCAGAAAAGGAATATTAAACATCAATAAAGGTTTTTATAGGAAATTGTTCAAGATAATATATCATTTTTTTTTTTAATACATAGAACGGTATTCTATTGACAAAGCCGTAACGACAAAAGAGAGGCAACTCTCATGACGTTGTGTATAAATCGTTTAAAGTAACAATTTTTTTTATAAAATAGAGTTTCAAGGTTTGCGCACTTCTATCTTATACATCAAGTGAAAATTCTAACCAATAAAAAAATAAATTGTCGGATTTAAATCAAAATTAATCTTTGATAATTTGTAGAATTAGGCGTTACGTTGCGGAGATCCATAATACAAAAGTAATAATAAAATTATTTTGATATAATCCGCGATACAGTAGATAGAAAATATATATAGTGTTAAATGTTTAGTGGACTATCCGTATTTTTATATCCGATACGTGCAGGTATTCGTAAAAACACATGCACAAACCTCCACCATTTCCACCACAATAAAACACACACTTTCACTATCACAAACTCAACAATCGTTTCGCCCCACAACCGAAGCATCATCAGGAGATAGACTCCACGATACGCGTGGAGTCTATCTCCGGAACGTGTGTAGTGCTTGTGTATTGTGGTGGAAGTGGTGGAGGTTTGTGCATGTGTTTTTACGAATCCTGCACGTATCGGGTATGAAAATACGGAGAGTCCACTATACATTTAACACTATATATATTTTCTATTTACTGTATCGCGGATTATAGCAAAATAATTTTATTATTACTTTTGCAAAATTAGAATCAAGTTCACTACCTGGTGCTAACTAACAATAGGAAAATTTCAGGTTCTCTGTAACAATAGTTAGGTTTCCAATGAATATTACAGGTTAGGGTTTGTGATGCTTATATTATTAGTCGAGATGAACGCGTAGCTACAAACGCAAGTTTTCACATTCGTGATACGTATTTTGTATACGTATATATATTTTCTATTTACTGTATCGCGGATTATAGCAAAATAATTTTATTATTACTTTTGTAATCTTTGATAATTCCAAATGAGAAAAAGAGTTTTAGTTATTAAATGACGAACAATACCCACCTTCGGCTTTCCTAGCCGAATAATATTACGAAACACGCATAAGTACCGGAGCGATTTTCTAAACCCTTTCACATAAATTGCAAGTGCGATTCACATTTTGAACACACGAACATCACGGACCCGCAGAGATGTCCGAGGGCCCCCTTGACCGTTCCCGCCGGAAGAAAGGGCTCATTTTCATTAGGCAACTAAGCGTTAGAATACGTAGATTTATACAGCATGCAAATCGGAACTGTTCTCAAAGTTTGCTTTTTTATTTATTTATTTATAATTTATTTTTAAATTAAATAATCTTTATTTCAAGCTACGTTGGCCCAAATACGATTTACAAAGAAAAATTATAATAACATAAAAATCGTAAAATTAAAATTAAAATAAAGATAAAAATGGAAATGAAAATATTAGGTCCTTACATATGAAATTGGCGTTTTGTCGTACTGGCCACTTTGATCTCAAATATTACCTTTATGGTTAGGAATTCCAAATTCAAATTCATACAGCTATTTACTCATGCATTTGTGTTTCAAACCCCATAATTCATTTGTTTTTTCTTCTTTTGTTTTTTTCTTAGTGTCACTCTGTTTACAAAACGGAAAACATGAAATATCGCGTTATTTACGAGTATGAGTTCCACCGTGGCACCAGTGCTGCAGAAACGGCTCGAAGGATTAATGATGTGTATGGTGACGGTGTCGCAAAAGAAAACACAGTGCGTTTTTGGTTCCAACGTTTTCGTTCTGGAAATTTCGACCTGCAAAACAAGCCTCGTGGACGGCCGGAGACCAAAGTTGATAATGAAGAATTGAAGGCTATTGTGGAAAATTGACTAAAAAAAAGTTGCTTGTAAGTGTTTGGTGGACTAGTGCCGGTGTCGTTCACTACAGCTTTCTTAAATCTGGCCAGACGATTACGGCAGATATCTATTGTCAGCAACTGCAAACCATGATGGAAAAGCTAGCTGCTAAACAACCGAGGCTGGTCAATCGCTCTAGGCCACTGCTGCTTCAGGACAACGCTAGACCACACACTGTACAACAGACGGCTACCAAATCAGAGGAGCTGCAATTAGAATGTCTTAGACATTCACCGTACTCTCCGGACCTTGCTCCAACAGATTACCATTTTTTTCGCAATTTGGATAACTACTTGCAAGGAAAAAAATTCAACTCCGATGGGGCAGTCCAAACCGCCTTCAAAGATTTTATTGATTCCCGCCCGAATGGTTTTTTTAGTAAGGGGATCAATGAACTACCTATGAGATGGCAAAAGTGCATACATAGCAATGGTACATACTTTGATTAATTAAATATATTTCATTAAAAAAAAAACGACTTTATGTTCCTCCCATAGAAAACGCCAATTTCATATGTAAGGACCTAATATTAAGAATTAAAAATAAAATTTAAAATTTTAGCTTAGGGTGAGTGGTTTTCAATATATTTATTTATTTATTTATTTATTATAGGATTATCGACTGGCTACATCAATAAGGATTAGACCCACTTAAAGATAATCACAACTAGCGCTTTGGGTGGGTCTATAACCTTCACATAGTTTATATGAGTTATATTATAGTATATATAAATTAAGTTAATTAATACAAACAAAATATGTGTGCGTGTAAAGAATATATAAAGATAAAGATTTAAAAAAAGTTAAGAGCTAGAGGGCATATATTCCAGAATGGAATATAGAATATAGAAGTTTATAAAAGCAGCCTTTTAGATCTCACCACAGAACTGATCCTTGAATTGAAAGTAGGATTCTTGAAGACACTACGGCTCTACGATTCATCACAATCTTCTTCTTTCGGCGGTTTGTTATCCATATTCTAGTCACATACTAAATATACTTATTAAATAAATAAATAAATAAATAGGTTACTTTCATTCACCATAAAGCGCGTTGTAAATTGTAAATGTACAACACAAAGGTTTTCACTTAGGAAGATTTTTTCAGTCATAATATCGTAAACTAACAAAAAATTATTACAGAAAAAATCCCTAAGTTGGCGGAACTAAACAATTATTTGTCTTATATTAATATATAATAATTGTTTTATTTTAGGATCAACAAAATGTTTATCAAAAGTTTTTATCATTGTAGTAAATATCAAAATGAGACAATTAATATAAAATTTTATAGCCAAGTATATAAATAATTTGCGAGCTGTGATAGCCTAGCGGTGAGACCGTGCGACACTTTCGAGGGGAACACGAGTTCAAACCCGGGGAGGCACCAATGAGTTTTTCTATTAAAACTTATGTGTCTAATTGGTAATTGCAATTTATCACACGCTTTTCGGTGAAGGAAAACATCGTGAGGAAACCTGCATATCTCTAGAGAATTCTGGAGATATGTGTAACCAACCAATCCGCATTGGAGCAGCGTGGTAGGTCTTAGCTCCAACCCTTCTCTTCAGAAACGGAGAGAGGAGGCCTATTCCCAGCAGTGGGATTGTAACAGGCCGCTACTTTTTTTTATATAAATAATTTGAGATGGATTAATTAATTATACGTGTTATTTGAGAAGCAGTGTCCGTGTTAACGAGAGGCGAGGGTGAGTCCAGTGACCCTTTCGTTTGAAGCCAGCGAGAGGCACTTTTTGCTGCACGGCTACATTCCACCCAAGAAACCACGCGAAGCATGCAACACTACACTTCGGTTCGAACCTACGAGTACGTACCTTTATAACGAGGTAATATGATTACGCGAAATGCGAGCGAGATTGCGTGAAAGATCTCTTTAAAGTCACTTACAAGTGCTCAACAAATCACTTTAAGTTAGTTATATAAGTTTATAGCGTTTTGACGCTACAAACGACTTTATGGTTTAAAGCGAAATGTTGCTTACTAAAAACCTGATATGACACATAGGCTATTTAGGAAAAGTGAAAATGCATGATTACTGTCTATTATTGAAATTAAAAAGAACTCTTTTGTGACCCGAAAAAGTGTATACTAAAGGTACTCTGTAATCTGTTATCCCGGTTTGAAAATCTGATGAGAGAGAATTAATTCTACCGCTTACTTGATTATGATTAAATCGTTACACTGCAGTATATATATTTAAATGATTACATATAAGTTTACGTTAAGCTGATAACTTATCTGCTGAGAATCGTCTCAGTCTTCGTCTAGTATCGACTAGAGATTACAATTTTGAAAAGGAGGGTGCCAGAATCGGGCCTAATTGTTACAGAAACCCCACATACATCAAAAAATTCTTAGATTTTTTTCTGTTTAAATATCACTATAAATATTTTAAACTTTCAATGGGAATATGTTAGAAAACTTATTTAAATTTTACTTATTTTTAAATTGCGTCTCATCCGGATCTTTCATAATAAGGAGACAAACTAAACACTGCGTCACGGAGGTAGGTTATCGGTTTTGTCTGTCAAATATGGGACCTTGCATAATATGAGACAAACATAACTTACGTAAAAAAATACGACTTTTAATCGTTTTGTAGAGTACCCAGCTTAGCCAGACATGGTTAATATATATATTTGTTAGTAAAAAATCCCATAAAGTAGAACTTTCCTTTATATTACAAAGGGTGAACACGTTACAGCCATTATCCCTGGAGTGAAACCGACTTTTGTTTTAAAACGTAGAAAATTAAAGTTCCCTTTTTTCGTTGGAACAATTCTAAACTCGGCAACTTCTATTTTAGCGGCGTCCTCGCATGTTTGCGGAACTTCAAAAAGTTCGACCGGGACTTTAAAACAGCGATTCGTTTCACTTTATCCCCGCAATTCTGTTAAATGCTTTAATTGGACGGTTTGAGAATGGATAAAAGACCCGTTTGAGTAATTTTAAACGTAAAACTACTATAATATAAATGTATATTGTGTGATTTAACATAAAATAAATATATCGACAAATACTTTTTAATTTATTTACGTTCGTTGCAAAAATCCATACATTGAAACCAACAATCATTTAGGTTACAATATTACGTCTAATTTAATGAAAATACCTTTTGTAATTTGATTTTTGAAATAAATACTTGGTTTACATAACTTTGTAGTATGAGAAATATTTATTTTGCTATCGCGCTAAAAGATTTTGTTAATATTTTTAAATTTTTTAGTGTTCTGTTCTTAAAACAGCTAGGCCAGAATTACAAGAACACAAATAAAAAATACTTTCTCAGATATATTATATTGGTAAAAATTATATAGTTTGTTACAATTAAAATTATTCTCTACTAACTACGCCTGCGGCTTCGCTCGAGTGGAAATCAGTGTATTTAATTAAAATATTGAACATAAAAGAAGTTATTGTGAGTTAACCATGAGAGATAGAGACATGCTGCCGCGGAATTTTTTATGGTATGCATGCAAAGCTAATGTGTATGAAGCAGGCAAAATTTACGAACCTTACACATGCAGGACAAGCCACCACACGCACCCCAAGGCTCCTCCACCAGTAACAAAGCACACAAGCAGCACACACAACTACCACCACAACAATTTCGACGATCGTTTCGCCACGAAACCGAAGCATCATCAGGAGGATAGGCTCCACGACAAAATCGTATTTTTATAGTATTTTTTAAAGGTCAACTATTCTACATTACTTTACTGTATCTCTGTTTGTTTAAGAGGCGCATGCTACTAAAGCTCCCAACATGCGAGTTTTTTACAACTGGTCGACCTGTTTAACATAATTTTCATAATACCTTAATGTACAATTAACGTGAACGTAAACGTTCCAGAAAAGTTACACCGCTTTTTAGTGAAAGCCATACAAAAATTGATTCAGTAAATTTTGAGAAAATCCATCACATACAAACAGACCGCTATTGGAGACTTTGTTTTATAATAAGTGTAGATTCAAGTAAACTTGTAAGCTAGTGCTTTTGAATCGTAAGTTTTAGTGCTGGTTCTGAAAACTGATCCTACTGAGAAAAGCCAGCAAGAAACTCAGCGTTTGCTGTTTTCAAAAGAAAATTGAAAATATCTAAGTGTATTAATAATATATAATTATATATTTTGGCTTATGTGCCGTGTGGTATCCGGTAGAATAGAATAGACCACTCTCCCTTCTTACCGAGGTGTCGTAAGAGGCGACTAAGGTATGTGCCGTGTAGTATCCGACTGCATAGAATAGACCACCCTCATTTCTTACCGAGGTGTCGTAAAAGCAGACTAAGGTAAGTTGACAACAAGTTGACAACAAGGTCGGCACAACATGTGACAACAAGTTGTAACATGTTGTGCCGACTCCACTTAGAGTGGGATAAGGGCAGGAGAATGATGATGATATATATTTTGGCTTATAAATATTTTAAATTTATTATTCTTGTGTAGCTGAGATAACTAGATCAGAATTAGGTTACAAGAAAGCAAACAAATTTAATAAATTGTTCAGATTACAACACACACCTCAGAGCAATTCAAACTGCCTCGGCCTCCGTATATAACAGTCAAAGTAACATTACAGTAGGAAGTCCGATTAATCAGTTGGTGCGTAGTGGTGGCGAGCAATTAGATTTAAGAACAACTGGGCGTCAGCCGGAGAATGACGCGCATTAATTTGAGCTTCTCTAACGAGCGACGGACCGAGTGGGACCTTGCACTTCTAACAAAGCAATAGAGTCGCCTGTATTAACTTATCCTTTATTTCAACAGTTTCACAATCAATATTATAAACTTTAAGACAAAGAAACACTCAGCACTTGGTTATGAACTTTACAAATCTTTCCGGAACAAGAGAGCGAGTCCCGCGCTTCGCCTTGGTTATATATCCTCCCCCCGTTTTCCCTTCCATTCGCGCTATTTAGTGTGGTCATTATAAAATATATGAATTTTACAATTAATTATAACAGCAACGCTAACACCTGTGTATGCACAAATCTTAGCCTTCTGAATACTAATATCGTAAATGCGAAAGTCCGTCTGTTTCTATTTGTTATTCTTAGACAGCCAGTATACCGATAGTGATGAAATTTGGCATAATTGTAAGCTATAAATCGATTCTTAGCTTCCATTCATGCTCATATTACTAATACAAATGTCTGTCTTTCCGTATGTCTGTGTACACTAGCACGGCTAAGCCCTTGTACCAATAGTAATAAAATTGGTACAATTTCAGCTTATGTACCGAACTAACATATAAGATTAAAATAAAAAAGAGAAAAAACCAATAAAATACATTGAGGACATTTTAATAATAAAGACGACGAATAAAGATGCGGGTTGTTTGTTAAATATGTAGATTGCTTTTTCTTTTTCGCGGGTTCAAATACGAAATTAGCTTAGTGAGATATTCTCTTTAATGAAAAATAGCAGTGATCTTGCCTTCACCTCCGTCGGTCACGGGTTCGATTTCCGTCGCGGTCAACATTTTCGAAAACAATTCGTTGGTTCTTCAAGTTTGGTTATAAATATGTTTTTAAATATTTATTTAAAATATATATGTATATAGTTACCAGTTTTCTGTAACACATAACACAAGTGTGTACAATTGTCGCACCATTATCCTCCTACCCTTATCCCACCTACGTAAGTTCGGCACAACATGTTAAAACATGTTGTCGCGTGATTTAGCTATGTATTTTACGACCAGCCGCCTGCCTGACGTGAAGATGCCTGACGTGACGTGGACATCTCTAGAGAATCCTAGGGATATGTGTAACCTACCAATCGACATTGGAGCAACGTGGTAGCTTAGTCTTAGCTCCAACCTTTCGCTCCAAAAACGCAGAGAGACGGCCTAAGCCCAGCAGTGGGATAGTAACAGCCCGTTACTTTAAATTCTACTGAAATATATTATATATAATAAATATATGACCAGAATAGCTCAATACATAATAATATTCTCAATTATGTTTTATATATTTTTCGTGGTGAAGAAAAACAGTTTTTTAAGTTATGTATTAGTCGTGTTATATACAGATTAAATTCAAAGTTATAAACGTTTTTAAGTATATTTAGTGTCTCATTCTAAATGTTGACTTGTACGATTCATCAATTTTTCGAATCAATTTTTCGACCCCTCGGTAAGAAAGAGGGTGGACTATTCTACTCAGCCGGATACCCCACGGCGTGCAATTGTCGCATATATATTTATTTATTAGATTTCTTTTAAATGATTCGACTCCATGCTACGTTGTGTTCTGATATGTCCGGCGTAGCATTGTGCTAGGCGTCCACTGCGCTATGTTTATTGCAATCTGGCGGCTAAATGCTGCTTATACTCGTACTGTAACTCGGCATATTCCGGATTTCGGTTCTCGAATAGTTGCTGCAACCTTAGAATTAATAGACAAGTTATTTAATTAATTATAAATGTAAACAATAGCCGATTGTGGATTGTATCTTTAATTTTTTTCCTATTTTTATCATACAAATAATTTATAGAATTAGGCGTTACTTTGCGGATGTTTACAATACAGAAGTAATTATGATAATATTTTGTTTTAATTTGCGATAAAGGCAAATATATCGCACGCTTAAAATAAAGTGCCCTGATACAAAAAGTTGTTTTGTGGAAATTTTATTTTATAATAAAGCGTAGCAAAGCCATTACAAAACTCGGTAGAGTTAAAGAGATCTACAAACTTGGAAACTTGGAATTGCAGTAGATGTTGACGATTCAAAAGCAAAAGTAATAATAAAATTATTTTTCTATAATCCGCTATACAGTAAATAGAAAATATGTATAGTACTCAATGTATTGTGTTTTATCCGTTTTTTCATACCCGTTACCAGCAGGATTCGTAAAATCACATGCACAAACCTCCACCACAGCCACCCCAATACACAAGCACTACACACGTTCACTACCACAAACTCAACAATCGCTTTGCGATTTTGTCGTGGAGTCTATCTCCTGATGATGCTTCGATTGCGGGGGTTGAGATTGTGGTAGTGAACGTGAGCAGTGCTTGTGTGTTGTTGCGTTTTTAGTGGTTGGTAGTGCATGCGATTATAATTCTGGCTTCAAAAGCACTTCTTTAAAAGGTAACTTGAATAAAGAATATTTTGACTTTGAATTTGAATTTATCAGGTATGTAAATGGACAGTAGACTCTACAGTTACCATAATGATATTTTTTGTGTGAAAAATAACATCATTACTTTTAAATTAAAATTAAAATTAAATCACTTAAATCAAATTAATTTCTTTAAAACGCTTTAGTAATAAGTATAATATTTAAAACCGTTTTCACTTTTCACGTTCATCGCAACAATTACAAGTATTCCGACCGTCTGATGAAAGGATAATACAATTTCTAATGGTTCACAGAATCTGCTTATCTGGTCAACGAAAGGGTTGTTGAACTATCTCCCTCGGCGATCCCTCGCAAACAATGTGCCCTCTGTATGCGCGGACTTAAATAAAAGGTTTGATTTTGTGTTGTAAGGGTCCAATATTTGCAGAGCGGACCAAGTGATCTGCATACCTTTATTACTCTACGGTAGCTTTGAGGTTGTCTGGCTTTGTATCGCCATTTTTATGCAGAGTAATTTTCTGAACCTTACTAGCAAATTTCATCTTGCCCTTAATGAATAAAAAAATAAACGATATATTTTAAATCGAAGAATGGGCTACTGAACTTCTCTTTCCTTCTCGCAACACAGACATACATTCATTTATTTATGTATTTTTATCAACTCACACAAACACACACACATCATTACGCAATTATATGTTTAATAGAGATAAATGTTACAAACTGATTAAGGCGCTGAACAGAGCCAAATAGGCTGACTTTAAACACGTTTTTAACAAAAGCTATAGGGATGACGATTAAAAGAAAATATATGTTAATATACATCATATCTCAGAGAGAATGTAAGATTTCAAAACATGATTACGATACTTTTTTTCGATAAAAAAAATTGGTAAATAGACCTCTGATTTTTACTTTGATCGTAAATATCTCTAATATTTATCAACAAAAATTGATAAAATTAATAAGACTAATAAATCATTATAATATAAAGAGAATGTAAGATTTAAATTTTGAATTAATTAAGATATTTCATTCAAATTAAATATTTTTTAGAAAATAGCAAAACTGAAACGAGTCATCGTCTCGCTTCTCTTTTACATCTACGAATATAGACTGATCGCTGAGGCGCGCTGCTATACGGACGTGTGTCGCTAGCTGCCGCCTTTTGTGACTATTCCTTGTTGATAATATGTCTTTTTTTAGGTGTTTAGTTATAGTTTCAGCATACTTAGTTTTATAAGATTAATTAGACATAAGTTTTTTAAATAAATTGTACAAAAAAAGTTTGGATAAAATAGTGTACACCTACAATGGGTGTTAAAAAATTAAGTGTGTCGCTACGCCGTCGCAGACATTGTGGGCGTGGCTTATATGCCGAAATCTGAATTTACGCCAGCTCTGTTCAGCGCCTTAATCTTTATCCATAAAAAATGTTGTTAACTTTGGTACGTCTTACAAAATGCTACGCCGTTGAACGCTATGCTGTATGGTAGTGGAACAATGATTTTTATTTTGTTTTTTGTGCAATTTATTACTTACAAAGCGCTACATTGACCAGAGGATATGCGTTATTTACTGATAAGATTTCAAGCTGTAAGTTGAATTGATTAGTTTTTATATAATTTATTCCAGTAAAGCGATTTCGAAATGAAATCTATATGGAAATAAATTTAACAACTTTTACAGTTTTATATTTTTAACTCAAATTTATTTTATTAATTTATTTATGTGCCATAAAAAACGAAAAAAAACATTATTACTTAATTAAAATAGTGTACAAAGGTCAAATTATCTCTTTGCCAGACATCTCTTCCAGCTAACCTACGAAGTGTAACAATTTATACTAAAGTAATTTTGGTACGTGGATATCGAAAATTTACATTTTTTTAAAATTATATTTACTAATAATATCCTAACTTATCAATAAGTATATAAAATTAATGTCAGAATAAAAAAAATTATGGTGTTAATAGATTGTATTTGTATCATTTTATCTCTCGTACGCAACACGCGGAGACTTAAAAAGTTTTTTTGTAAAAAAAAAATAATTTAATTTGTAAGTAATTGTTTATTAACACTTAAAACACGGTCTTAAGATTACATTACTGTTCTTATTACGTTAATTATTCAATTACGACTGAATGATGCATGACGTATATTATTTGTGTAGCGTTATTGCTATTGCTATTGCTCATTAATAGACTATTTTCTATTTAGGTATTAAAGTTTATGCAGAGAAAATTGTGGGCAGCAACGAGCATTATTAAAAAAAAGTATTTACATGTTTCAAAGTAATACGTTTGAAATTCATTCATTACCTGCAAACTATTTCCGAACTTGTATCTAATAGTGAAGTCTGAGTCAGGCGCTTGTGAAGTGACAGCTGCACTGAACGGCACTAATGGCTATCAGCAACTACATGACGCGAAATGAAATGGGTGAGAGTTGATTATAATGACATATTATCAATCCTATTGTATGAGGCATAAGGTTCTTTTTATTTTAACGAGTATAGCCGAAGTTCGAAAGCGTAAGGCAATAGAGAAGGGGTCCAGAATGGACTGTCGTGGAGCGTGTATCTACGGAAACTTGATATTTACGTATGTGGCTACATTTTGCAATTTTTTATATTAATTTAGAATATTATGCCAGCTATAGACCAGCCTCATTTCTTACTGACGTGTCTTAAAAGGCGACTAAGGTAAGTTGACCCACCGTGTGGTATCCGGTTGAGTAGAATAGATCACCCTCTTTCTTAACGAGGTGTCGTAAAAGGCGACTAATGTAAGTTGACCCACCGTGTGGTATCCGGTTGAGTAGAACAGATCACCCTCTTCTTACCGAGGTGTCGTAAAATACGATTAAGGTAAGTTGACGTCAGGGATTGCGGCCGGTCGTAAAATACGTAGCCAAATCATGTGATAACATGTTGTGCCGACCCCACTTAGAGTGAAATAAGGGCAGGAGGATGATGATTGATGTAGAATATTAAAAAATATGTGTATGCACTATGTTTTAATATATATATTACGGCGATTGTGCCACAGAATTTGATCTCGTTTCTTCTTTGCGCTTAATCAACCGGATACCAGAGGATTATTGATTTTTACAATTGCCATTCGAATAATACGTACAAAATGTTTGGCTCATCATTATACATGCAATAGGAAAAGACAGTGGAATATTAATGCTTTTTCTGGATATTCAAGTTAAAGTAAGGTTTAAATTTAGAATCGTTATAATTAAACGTAAGCTTTTAACTCGTCACTTTAACAGTGTTCGGCGAGCACTATAGATTACACTATAAAGATATAAAAAATATAATTATAATACAGCATAATAACGATTTTAATTGGAAATAAAAGTGAATTACAGAATTAAATTGTAATTGGGCTGTATCTTAAAATTCCACCATTATAAGATATGAAAGTATAGATCAGTTCGCTTCGAGAAGCCACTTCTTTGACATACGTAGCTATCGAAATTTCTCTTCGCGCATAGATACTCCATAGAATATAATCATACGTTTCTGTCATCAATGGTGAAACGCACTGTTCGCCTTTGTAAGCCTTTGGTGTCCAAACACAAGGATTTTGGACGAAAATATATATCTCTGGCAAGCAATGTGACCAATTTGGTCACATTGCTCGGCGTCAACCAGATAACCTTGACTTTTGTGACTCGCGCGCGCGGTTGTTAGCCGTATAGTCGTTTCGTTGACATCTCTGTCGTTCAAATAAATGTAAAGGTGATTAAAAGTGCACTAAAGTTTAATTACAGTGTGTAAAAATAAACTCTACTTCATATCCTAGCCAGTACACCTAAGGCATCAAGTGAAGAGTGTTTCCAATTATCAATAAATTCAAATTCAATTCAAAATATCTATCCGAGAACGGTTAACTGTGTTTTATTAGTGATACGTAATGAGTCATTACGCGTTGAACAACTACAATCGAGTAATCCTGTAGTGCGAAGTTCACTGACCTCTATACTGACAGCTTGATACGAACTGCATTTTTGCCGTGAAGTGATATAAGCCGCATAGCGCAGTGCGAAGACTCGAACATTTAAAGTGGTCTCGATTCATTGTTCGATCCCAAGTTTCGAAAGTAACTTTTTTTTTTTTTTCTTGATATTTAAAACTATGTTAAACTGTGAAGCATGCGGATGTGCTACGCAACCGAACTGTCAAATCAAATGTTGTAAATGCAAAAATGTTTTTTGTCTGCTGTGCGCTAATTTAGAGCAAAAGGAGATTAAAAAATTCGAGAAGATATGGACGTGTCATCTCTATCGCTCTAAGGATAAAAGAGGCGGAGACAACTCTAATACGCCAATAAGATCAAATACTCCATCAGCCTCTGATTCAAATCAACATACGAACGTTACTCTACGTAAAACAACGAAACCATCAGATTGCTCTTGCACATCAGCCGACAATATCCGAGAAATAATACGCTCTGAACTCAAGTTATTTACGGGTGCATTTTCTAAGCAGCTCCAAGAGATGAAAGACATAATTAGCGGTTTTGAGGTATCAATCAGCTTTTTTAATCAAGAGTTTGAAAACATAAGAGCGGAAGTAGTCACCCAAAAAGAACACATCCAGGAATTACGCAAGGAAAATGACACCCTCCGCAGTCGTATTTTGGACAACTCTACTCGCTTGCAATATTTGGAACAACTTCATAGGTCCGCTAATGTGGAATTGCAATGTGTGCCAGAACACAAAAACGAGAATTTGATTAATGTCGTGCAGCAGTTGGGAAAAGTAATTAAATGCCCCATAAAAGAAAGTGATATTCACTACTGCTCGAGAATCGCCAAACTCAACTCTAACAGTGTTCGCCCTAGGTCCGTACTTGTTAAACTCAGCAGTCCCCGCCTCAGAGACAATTTTCTTGGTGCTGTAGTTACCCACAACAAAAACCACCCCACAGATAGGCTCTGTGCTGAGCACCTTGGAATAGCTACGCAAACCAAGCACGCTGTATACATATCAGAACATCTGACGCCCCAAAATAAAGCCTTACATGCTGCTGCACGCCATAAGTCCAAGGAGCTTTCATACCGATATGTGTGGGTGCGGGACGGCAAGATATTTATGCGTAAATCTGATGGATCTAACTACATTCATGTACGCAATATGGACACTCTCAACAACCTTACATAACGTACTTATTATAGAAATCTGTCGGCTTAAGTATTAGACTAATATTGTATTAAAATACACAGCTTTAAGTATTTATTATCAAAATGTAAGAGGCCTACGCACAAAAACTATAGATTTTCTTAATAACATCTTATGTAATAATTACGATATTATAATGCTAACCGAGACTTGGTTGAACAGTAGTGTCTTCAACTCGGAACTTTTCGATGACAGGTACAATGTCTACAGAAGAGATCGTGAAAGTAGCGGGTTTCACTCTTCTAAAGATGGAGGAGGCACTCTTATTGCTGTCTCCAAAAAAATAATATCTAGACGGTTATACGAGTGTGAGTCTAAGTGCGAGGATCTGTGGATAGGGCTCACGTCACCCGGACTTGGCAAAGAGTCTGGTGAGCTATTAATAAGCTGCGTATATTTGCCCCCACCTATTCAAAAACATATTCTGGACCATTATATTACGAACACTAATCTGGTTTTTGAAACACGGCGAACGACAAATTACCTGATAGTAGGTGACTTCAATCTCAGTTGCATTAACTGGTCCTCTCATTCTGAATCCAATTCTCTTAAAGCGGACACTAGTAACAGCCTTTATGTTAATATGCTGACTGACTTTCTGTCCCTTAACTCACTAAATCAATACAATGCCATTATAAACTCTAAGGATAAAATTTTGGATCTCATCTTAAGTAATACTTCCGTGACAGATCTCATAGAATGTAGTGACGCGCTCTCGAGTGTCGACCCTTTACACCCCCCTCTGTTTTTCTCTCTTGCTCTTGGAAAGCAATTTTTCTTACAGACGTTCGATAATCAACCGCGACTATGCTTTTACAAGGCTGACTACGAAACTATCACTGCGAAATTGCAATGCATAGACTGGGATAGTTTGTTTTCGACGTGCAGCAACGTTGAGGAAATGGTTGCAAAATTTTATGCTTCTATTCGAAATATTATTCAACAGCACGTCCCCAAACATAATAAGCGTAGCAGTAAATATCCACCTTGGTTCTCGTCTAGTCTCATTAAATTGCTTAAAGAGAAGTACAAATACCGAATGAAGATGCGCAAATACAATTTTAATCCTCGCGACGTGCAATCCTTTGAACTTTTGAGGAACAGATGCTGTAAGCTTCAACAAATTTGTTACAAAGTGTACATTCAGCGATTGGAAATATCATTAATGTCTAATCCAAAGTACTTCTGGTCCTTTGTGAAAAAAAAAAGAAATGAAAATAGCACTTATCCTGGAGAAATGTCCTTTAACGGTATCAGATCGACTCAAACGTCTGACATATGCAGATTCTTTGCTTCGCATTTTTCTTCCAGCTGCGCCAGGGATCCTATTCCCAACGACAAGTCATCCCAACACTCACAAAGAAATGATAGCGCGTCAGATGGTCTTTGTTCAATTCACTTAACAGAGAGGAGTGTACTCAAAGCCCTAAGAGGATTGGACCCTAATAAAGGATCCGGCTCTGATCAAATTCCGCCTATTTTTATCAAAAAATGCGCCACAGCCTTAGCAAGACCTCTTACGAAAATATTTAATGAATCTCTGACTAGCGGGATTTTTCCTCAAATTTGGAAGGAAGCTCTAATTGTTCCGTTGTTCAAGGGTGAAGATAAAAGCCTTGTAAAAAATTACAGACCTATATCTATTCTTTGTACTCTAGCTAAGGTCTTTGAAAAACTGCTATGTCCAATCCTTTCAGCTCATTTTCAAAAATTTGTCTCACCCTCCCAGCACGGCTTCATAAAAGCTAGATCCACTGCCACTAACTTGGCAACTTTTGTTGAAGATTTGTCTAGGATTGTTGACGCTCACGGCATAGTCGATGTAATTTACACAGACTTCTCAAAGGCCTTTGATAGAGTGCATCACGGGCGGTTGCTAACTAAACTGGAGTCAATTGGTATATCTGGATCATTGCTAGAGTGGTGCAAATCTTACTTATGTACCAGAACATCTAAAGTGGTTGTTAGCGGTCACCAGTCTGACACATTTGTATGCGCATCTGGAGTACCACAGGGGTCACACTTGGGGCCAATTTTGTTTAACATTTTTATAAATGATGTTGATCTATGCTTCCAGTACTCTAAAGGACTCCTATTTGCCGACGATCTTAAAATTTATAAGAGTATCAAAAGCTCAAGGGATGCGGAACTTTTACAGACTGACCTGCAACGTTTAGTCGATTGGTGTACAGCGAATGGAATATTCTTAAATATTGATAAATGTCATTACATACAATTTACGAGAGCGCACAATCCCATATCGAATTCTTATTTCCTTGAAGGTAAGCAATTACTTAAGGTCGATCAAGTCCGCGATCTCGGTATAATTTTGGATAGCCATCTTAAATTCATTGTTCACATTGATCGTGTAGTAACCAAAGCTTTCAAAGCCCTTGGATTTCTGTTGCGCAATTGCAAAGAATTTAAAAATCCAAAAACAAAAATTGTATTGTACAATGCATTAGTGCGACCATCTTTGGAATACTGCAGTGTAGTATGGAACCCTCACTACAACATCTACATAAATCGCCTAGAGACAGTTCAAAAAAGATTTCTGTGGCACTTGGTTTATAGTTGTAACCTTGCAAAAAAATTTAAGAGCTATCGAGAAAGATTGGAATATTTTGAAGTAGATACTTTGGAGAACCGCCGACATGTAACTGATTGCATTTTTCTCTTTAAACTATTGAGGGGAGCCATCGACTGTTCCTACCTGCTTAGCCTAATAAATATTTCCGTTCCTGGACGATTTCCTCGTGGTGTCATTAGAATAGTTTTTTTGGAAAATAGGGCCAGAACTAATCTGGGTCAGCACTCTCCGATTAACAGACTGGTGCGCTCATATAACCGTACTATCAAAAATGCTCCCGCCGACATTTTTTCAGACCCCTTACACACATTTAAAAAATCCATTTATAATACTTACAAAAGTTACTCACCCCGATATTAGTTCTGACAACTTCGACGATCGTATTTTTTTTTATAATTATGTGCATATGTGTATATGTATGTGTATATATACTATTATTTATATATTATTTACTTATATGGAGTTTCGTAGCCTCCTATTATTATAATTTTTTGTTTTTATTTTGTTCTATGCTTTTAATACCATCTTTACTTCTATACTGGTTAACTGTATTGCTCATGTCGTCACCATCTATAATTGACGATACATTTAGCTGTAATCCTTTTAATTCTAAGTATGTTTTATACAACGTAAAGATGTATTTGTCGTCGATGGTCTTACAAAATAAATAAATAAATAAATAAATAAATAAAAGTTGATAGTAGTGGGCAAGGTCGAAGGAAAGCGACCCCGCGGCCGATCACCTAGCCGCTGGTGTGACCAAGTGACCGCACTTACTGGTCTCTCTGTAACATCCGCCCTAAGAAAGGCGGAAAACCGGGAGAAATGGAGGAAGATAGTGAGAACTATGAAGAACTTTCATTTAGGACACGACTTTCACTAATGAAGAATCCGACAGAAGAGAGAGATATATCTCTGGTAACATTCTCATTACTTTTTGAAGAGTAAATGGATTTGAAATAAATATAAATAAAATGTTGTTAAAATTTATATTTGAATTAAATGTAAACATTTGTAAAGTCAAACTCAAACTCAAACTCAAAATTATTTATTCAAGTAGACTTTTGAATACTTTTGAATCGTCAAATGTTTTCAAGAAGCTACCACTCATTCGGAAGTTTGCTCCTACCGAGAAGAACCAGCAAGAATCTCGGCGGCCGTTTTTTTAAATATTTTTTTTTACAATTTGATTGATGGTTACAAATTAAATATTGCAGCTTGGTGCGTAGCTGACTGCAGTCATACGCTGCAGTTATATGCTACTATCACTCAAATAATAAAATAAAATGTCAATAAAATATATCTAGTATCGATTGGTTTAACATATATAAAAACTCTTCAAAAGTACCAAACTCCACTAAGTGACAGAACCCAGTAATAAATCCCGAATCTCGGAAATTCTAGAATGAAAAGTAGCCTGTATGTTGCTCCACAACATCCTTTATCTTCCAATAAAAGCCCCATCATCATAAAAGCAAAATCTGTTTAGCCTTTCCTGAAAATGTACTATTAACTTAAACTTTCCTGAAGAATTGAATTATCTTTTAGTATAATAAAAACTGTGATAGCTCAGCGGTGAGACCGTGCGACTCTTACGAGGGGAATACGAGTTCAAACCCGGGCAGGCACCAATTAGTTTTTCTATTAAAACTCATGTGGCTAATTGATAATTGCAATTAATCACACGCTTTTCGGTGAAGGAAAACATCGTGAGGAAACCTGGATATCTCTAGAGAATTCTGGAGATATGTGTAACCTACCAATCCACATTGGAGCAGCTTGGTAGGTCTTAGCTTCAACCCTTCTCTCCAGAAACGGAGAGAGGAGGCCTATTCCCAGCAGTGGGATTGAAAGAGGCCGCTACTTTAATTTTTTTACTTATAATAAAAACCGTGCAAAAATCCGTTTAGTTCATTTTGAGAAAAACGATCAAATACAGACAGCTTTAAGAGACTTTGTTTTATAATATGTATAAATAATCAAAGTATTTAGCGATTTAAACAAAATATTAAACTAATATTCTCCTGAAAAGCTAACCCTAGATTAAGTCTATGCAATTTAAAGATGCCCGGGTGTCTGTATTTAACAGGCTTCATTAAGTAGATGCTCGTCCCTTCCGATCCTCGTCAAGCCACATTAACGACCGCTTGCAGCAGGTTTTAGCACGTTAGTAATAATATTACGTACACAAAAATAGGTATGTAACTTCTTATTAAAGTATTCTAATTTTTATTATAAACTAGCCGTCCAGCTACGCGTTACTGTGACTCAGTCTGGTTTCGAACTTCCCTCGAAACAGAACTCAACAGTTAAAAGAATGCTTCGATAATCACTAATACCTTACAGAATCATCCGCTAGGTTATTTTAAACATGAACTGTTAAATTCATTTAAATCGGTCCGTAGTTTCGGATTCTATAAAGGACATACAGACAAACATCCATTTTTATATATTAAGATAAATAATGCAAATAAATTAATATATGGATAATTACACACACGCTCGTCCGTCCGTATTATGGTTGACAAACAATTGGTATATACGACTATATACATACATAATTTTTAATAAATACTTAAAACCACGCCCTAAGAACCAACAAATTGTTTTCAGAAAATGTTGGCCTTCGGTGGGAATCGATCCCACCACCCGAAGCAGGGTGACTTCATCTGCGGACCAGTCATTATTGTATGGCAAAATCGTAAATTCTTCATTAAAATATTGTTGTTTCATTATTTTCCTAATATCATAAAAGGAGAGTTGGTTATATAGTTCGCACTACTGTAATTTTGCAACTGCTTTGTTAATTCCTTAATATTGAGCGCTCTACATCCCAAATGTATCTTTTATTACAGGTAAATCCAAAAAAGTAAAAATTAAA
This sequence comes from Morpho deidamia, assembly GCA_947086505.1. Lineage (NCBI taxonomy): Eukaryota > Metazoa > Arthropoda > Insecta > Lepidoptera > Nymphalidae > Morpho > Morpho deidamia. Next base: position 11,025,795 of record CAMTZC010000026.1, on the reverse strand, counting down.
ATAACGGTCTGTTACTATTCCACTGCTGGGCATAGGCCTCCTCCATTTTCGGAGCAAAGTAAGACTAAGCACGCTCCGATGCAAATAATAACACTAAAAACCTAAAAAATCACGTTTGATTTTTGACTAGGTTGGTACTTTTTACATTACTTCTGCATTGTACAATTAAAACTTATCAATTTATTTACGTGGCATGATTTATTGACGACTTCATCTTTGTCTTAGTTTATAATATATTCCTTAATTTTGTTTTCCTAAATAATTTTTAGAATTAGGCTTTACTTTGCGGAGATCCATAATAAAAAAGTAATAATAAAATTATTTTGCTATAATCCGCGATAGAGTAAATAGAAAATATATATAGTGCTAAATGTATAGTGAACTATCCATTTTTTCATACCCGTTACATGCAGGATTCGTAAAAACACATGCACAAACCTCCGCCACTGCGAAAGCAAGTTTTGCGATTTTCTTCATGGAGTCTATCTCCTGCTTCGGTTGCGGGGCGAAACGATTGTTGAGCTTGTGATAGTGAACGTGTGTAGTGCTTGTGTATTGTGGTGGCAGTGGTGAAGGTTTGTGCATGTGTTTTTACGAATCTTGCATGTAACGGGTATGAAAAAACGGATAGTCCACTATACATTTAGCACTATATATATATTTTCTATTTACTGTATCGCGGATTATAGCAAAATATTTTAACAATTATTATGTTTTCCTAATTTAAATAAAGTTTTAATGTAATTTTTAATTTAAGTTTTAATGTAGGTAAATAGCTTATAGCTTATAGATAAGTTATACCATTGTAGTAAATACTCTTACTTGTTTGATTTGTTAAGAAAACATTGTTACAACAAAGTCACATGCTTTATGTGAGGCCGAACCACAGCGTATTTTAAAGTCTTAATATCATTTGCACCTTATTAATAAATCGACAAATTTAAATAAACAGATAGTTCCTTCGGTTTTTGTTAATTTATAGAAATAGGCGTTACTTTGCGGAGATCCATAATACAAAAGCAATAATAAATTTATTTTCCTTTTTCCGCGATAAATCGCGATTTATAAAGCTTTCGGTTTTTGTTGTTAAAGATTTTATTTTTTCTTTAGGAGTATTTAAACTTTTTAATATCTATAGTTTGGCGATTGATAAGTTTTGTTTGCCATAAATACTATAGTATACTATAGTATACTTATATAATATAGGTATTATACCTAGAAGGAAGTTACAATTGTATTTTTTTTAATTTTACATGATTGAGTTATGGAAAAAGTAATCTAAGTTGTATGAGTTGTTGTTGTAAATTGTATATATTTTGTATTAAAAATGCATTATTATTTGTTTATGCTTAAGTCGATTAAAAATTAAATCTTTATCACTTTTCGTGAACGTTGTTTTTTTATATGAATGATTATCATTGACGAAATTTTATTAATCTTTTTGAGTGCACTTCAATTGTATTAATTTATTTCATTAACAATCGATTCTTCATACAAATTCAAAATGTGTTTTTGTTATTAGATATTTATACTTATTTGTATACATATGAATCTCATTTATATGGAGGATAAGATTGTTGGTTTAATAGTTAAAAAAAATATTTTATGTTTTTTTGTATGCAATTCCAACTCGTATTCTGTATAGAATTACAAAAGATAAGTTTTTCAATGACACATCAGTGTAACTTCACGGTTTTAGTTATTGTGTACTTGCAATTTAGGTACTAATTTAAATTACTGAAAAAATGTTCTTCAGTGAATAATCAATTCGAACTTTGAACAACTTTAGGATCATGCATCACAACACTATTCACACTTTTATTCGATATTATAAACATTAATAGCGTTGTTTTAACTGCTACTACAGAAACGCCGATGACGGCAGCAACGGCAACTGCGGAGGGCGGCAGGCGGGTGCCGGCAAGCAGTACGGCCGCTAAATGCCGCAACAGAGACCCACCATCCCGCTCGCTCCCGCGGCGACCGCGCGCCTCTCGCTCGCGTCGGCGCGAACACGTGTTTATTTGTATGTTTTATCCTTCGGCGGCTTTAAACCCAACCCACCCCGACCGCAAAGTGCGCTCCGCCGCCCGCCGCGCCCGCGCCGTCGTCTCCCGCTCGCCGCCACCGCCGCCGCGGTACCGACTGCCGACTCACCCGCGAAACTTGCTCCGAAGTCGACGGGCGCGGACGTACTCCGCGTATTAATAGCCACGAGCGGCCACCGCAAGCGAGCGGTCCCACGCGACAAACGCTCAGCGCGAGTCGCATCACGACCGCGTAACTCGACGCACGCACCGACACGAATCGAAAAACTCGAAACCGAACGAAACTAGTAGCATTTCCCAAATAACAAAAAAAAAGTTTCCCGAAAGCGAGAGCCACGTGCGTATCGTAAATACGGAGCGCAAAAAGTGCCGTCATTGAAACTAGTGAAAAGTTTTTTCGCCGCGCGGGGGAGACTCCCCTCGGGACCGGAAAAAATCGGCCCCTCGCGACCCCGCCCGCCGAACCTTTCATTCACCGGGAAAAAAGTGTGGCAAGGCCGTGTGACGTCACATCTAGTGGCCACGCGTTCGTTCCCTAGCAACGTGTCGCATCTCGCGATAGGCTCATCGAAGGAAGTGTTCCGCGGGTGTAAGATGGTGCCGAGTGACTTCGGTTCGGTGTGGATGTGACCAGTGTGGAGTGGGAAGTGCGATGTAGCGGGTGCGGACACAGTGGACTCGATGTGCAGCACGCAGCGAGCGCGGGTGCCGAGGATGCACCTTACGGGCGCGTCCAACGGTGCCGTGTCGCCCGACACCAGCTCTACCCTTCTCCACGAAACGTATACGAAGATGACTTCGGATATTCTCGCCGAAAGGACGCTCGGAGACTTCCTGTCCGAGCATCCCGGAGAGCTCGTCAGGACGGGTAGTCCGCACTTCGTTTGTACCGTCCTGCCACCACATTGGCGGTCGAACAAGACGCTACCGGTTGCCTTTAAAGTTGTCGCGCTAGGCGACGTCGGTGACGGGACGCTAGTCACGGTGAGGGCGGGAAATGATGAGAACTGCTGCGCCGAACTGAGGAACAGCTCAGCGGTGATGAAGAACCAGGTGGCTAAATTCAACGATCTGAGATTCGTCGGCCGTAGTGGTCGCGGTGAGTGCTGAAGGTGCAGTTATTGTTACACAATGAATACCTAAAATTTGGAATTATTAGGAAACTCGGTTCTCTAGTTAATAATTATAATTATACTAGGCATAGTGCCTACCTACCTCCATATGTATAAGGCTTACAACATTAAAAGTATTTTTTAATCTAACAAACAATATCATACGTTATTACAAAAACAAATAAACAGAAAACATTTTGAAAAGGTCATGATCAAATGTGGAGCGAATAACATCATCCCCTTCCAAACAAATTAGCATTCCAACCGTTAGACGAGTTAAAAGTAAATATGGCATTCAAATATTAACTTGCTGAGTAGGACAAACAATGTCGATAAGATTGAAACTTTTTGAAAGACATAATATAAATAACAAGTCAAATTAGTAACTTTTTATGAAGTATTTTGCTTATAATTAAAGCTAACTCCGAAGTATTTAGGCTATACATACAGGCAATCCTTACTTCGCTACACACTGGAGTGTTTCGCGCGTATTTTCCTTATGATACAAAATATTTAAATAATTTTTATTTTCATAAATTTATTTATGCGCTAATCAACACATTTCTACCGGTTTTTATCTTTTAAGGAACGAATTAGCAATATATTTGACTACAATTTTATGATCTCGAAATAATCTCCAAATTTCGCGAACATATGTCTTCAGAAACTACAAGAATAAACTGATTTTAATGTGCTAGGAGAATCTTAATGGAGCGATTCTTATTTAAATTAAATTGTATTTCTTTTATTAAGTTAACATTTAGGATAACTCAGTCGATACCTTTCGAGTTGAAAATTCAGCTACAGGAATTGCTTGCCAGAGCTTTCATAGATTGAATATTCAAGGATGTAACTAATGGTCTTCTCTGAAGATTTCCATGTTATTCAGTCTTATGCTGCTTAAATCCAACGGGTTCCAATAGCTCATTTAAAGTGTTCTATATGGGAGGCCAGTCTTTTAAATAGTACATGGGTGACTGAGATTTGCTCGGTTTTATTTTGGAAGATATAAAAAAGATGCAATATGAAAAAAAGGGCTAATGATATTTGGGACTTGATCCGGGGTATTTTCAATTCTTTCGTCCGCCCATTCCCAAGTGAGCTATTATGAGTTTGGACGGGACAGCGTAATTAACCTTTGTTTCCTAAAAATATTGTAACGTTTTTTTAATGCCTGAAAACAGAGATAAAACGTTTGTTTTAAATAGTACCTAGCTAGGTCGATACTCAACATAGTGAATTTTATGAAAATCCTTAGAGTCATTTCTAAAATTCAGAATATGTGTATATTTACAAGATTAGCTCATTTAAAGTTTAAAGATACCGTGTATTGTTACCTCGCTTACACTATATCATCGATTATTTAAGCTTCATAACAACTGTCACTTCACAACTGTTTGCTGTTGAGCGAAAAGCAATAATCGGAAAATCATTTCGGATTTGTTTATGTTAAGACGGTTTGCCTTAGCTTAAATTATATAAAATAATCGTATATACCTTGCAACTGTGTGTATATGCAACTAGCTGTGCCCGTGGCTTCGTACGTGTGTCTCAATGCGCGTAATTCCCTTTAAAATGAAATTTTCACCATAAAATTAGTTATTGTGAGTTAAACATAAAAGACAGAGATAGGTTGTCGATAACTTTTTTGTAATACCTATTATATTTATGTAGACTTAAAATTTTCTTTGTCGTGTGGTATCCGGTTGAGTAGAATAGACCACCGTCATTTCTTACCGAGGTGTCGTAAGGCGACTAAGGTTAGTCGACCCATCGTGTGGTATCCGGCTGCGTAGAATAGACAACCCTCATTTTCTTACCTAGGTGTCTTAAAAGGCAACTAAGGTAAGTCGACCCATAGTGTTATCTGGCTGCGTAGAATAGACCACCCTCATTTCTTACCGAGATGTCGTAAAAGGCGACTAAGGTAAGTTGACGTTAGGCAGGCGGCCGATCGTAAAATACGTTGCTAAATTATGTGACAATATGTTTATAAGATGTTGTGCCGACCCAACTTAGAGTGGGATAAGGGCAGAAAGATGGTGTAGACCTACAATTGTCTAGTACATTAATCTACTGTTTAAGCCGTGCACTCGATTATATCTATTAGCGGGCGGGTTTTTAAAATCACGGAAGAATTGTACCATCCTTTAGTAAAAACCATACATAAATCCGTTAAGTAGATTTTCGGAAAAACTATCACATACAGATATCTAGTTTTTGGGGAATTTGTTTCTGAATAACTATAAATAGTCTGTCTATCTGTTATTCTTTCCGATGGACTGATTTTGATGAAATTTTTCATATTCATTGCCTATATGTCGGGAATAGCGGAAAATCAATTATTAAATTATTGAGAGTACTATAGTATAGAGAATTGACGCAAACACTACTACCACTAGTGGTAAAAGTAAAGTAGCAGCCTGTTATAATCCCACTGCTGCGAATAGGCCCCCTCTCTCCGTTTCTGGAGAGAAGGGTCGGAGCTAAGACCTACCACGCTGCTCCAATGCGGATTGGTAGGTTACACGTATCTCCAGAATTCTCTAGAGATATGCAGGTTTCCTCATGATGTTTTCCTTCACCAAAAAGCGTGTGATGAATTGCAATTACCAATTAGACACATGAGCTTTAACTTTAACTCATTGGTGCCTGCCCGGGTTTGAACTTGTGTTCCCCTCGTAAGAGTCGCATGATCTCACCGCTGGGCTATCACAGCTTAGGTTTTATATAAACGTTTGATATAATATCAAGGTTGCATTTCATTACAACAAATATCTTTAGTAAAAGACATTTTACAAACGATTTCCATTCAAAGTCAACTCACGCAATGAAGGTATTCAAATCTCTGAGCGAAGTTTATAAAAGCATACGATTGCGAAGAGATGAGAACTTTTTCAAGGTGCTTAAAAACTTTTCAATGTCAAATAGGGCGGAATGGCCGGAAACGCCCTACACTGCCCGCCCTTCCTTAAGAAACTTGAATGAAATAGAATCTTTTAGCATTAATGACATTTACGTTGAGGTTTTACATCCAAAATTTTTATTCCAACATAAAATACAATATATTTTTTTATATATGTGTAACGAAACTGCACTGTAGGCCCTAATTTTTTTTTATCGATTGTAATAATTATTATGTATGTATATTTATGAGTGAGTTATGTAAAAACCGTTTTTTGTATAATTGAAATAGCTTTCTGAGTAGCACGAAACTTTTTCAAAATTATATTCATATAGTAAAAAGATGTAAGGAAAATAATACTTATTCTGCCAGCTTACAGAATGATAGAGCTATTGATGAAACAAAAATCTTTTGTAAAGTGTCTTCTTTCTTTTTCTAAAGCATGTCTTTACTAGTTTATAAACTTTCATAGGATTGTAATATACATATGTTACATTTCAGAACTACAATTCAATATATTTTACTTTGTGGCTAATAACTTAATTTGCTTACGATTTATAGTCAGTCATGTTACGTAAATCATATCTATACTTCTTATAAAACAAAGTCCCAAAAAGCTGTCTGTCTGTATGTAATCGATTTTCCCAAAATCTACTTAACGGATTTTTGTACGGTTTTCACCAAAAGATAGTGCAATACTTCCGGATGGTTTAGGAAAATAGTACATATCGGTATTATGTAAATTGTGTTGAGGAGATCGCGCAGTTGTTAATAAACTTGTTTGCTGGGAGCTTTAGTCGCGTGCGCTGCATAAGCCAGCAGAGATACGCTAAAGTAATGTACTAAAGAATTGTAGATCTATAAAAATACTACAAAAAAGTCCGTGACAGCATGTCTCTATCTCTTATGGTTAGATTACAATAACTACTTTTAGGTTCAAAATTGCGATTTACACACGGGCGAAGCCGCAAGCACAGCCAGTTGAGATATAAAATAAACCGTATATAAGCATAAACTTTACAAAGTATTAAAGTTGTCTCCTCTGGTAATTTGCATAATTATAATGATTGGAACTTTTATCTACCACGCTGCTCTTATACGGATTGGCAGGTTTAACATATTCCATTTATCCAAAGATATGTGTAGATCTCCGATCTGAATTGTAAACATCACTAAAGCACATAAATTTATGTAAAAATCGCATAAATCTAAGATGAAACTTGCGATTTTCCTGTAGAAGAGTCACGCACTCTAATAGTTCGGCTATTATGGGTTCCTTTAAAAGGATACTTGACGAAAAAGTAAAGTAAAGTAAGGCTTATTACAATCCCACTGCTGGCAATAGGCCTCCTCTCTCCGTTACTGGAGAGATAGGTTGGAGCTAAGACCTACCACGCTGCTCCAATGCGGATTAGTAGGTTACACATAGCTCCAGAATTCTCTAGAGATATGCAGGTTTCCTCACGATGTTTTTATTCACCGAAAAGCGAGTGATAAATTGCAATCATCAATTAGACACATGAGTTTTAATAGAAAAACTCATTGTTGCCTGCCCGGGTTTGAACTCGTGTTCCCCTCGAAAGAGTCGCACGGTCTCACCGCGGGCTATCACAGCTCTAAATGACGAAAAAGTACAGGAGATAAATAAATTGAAATATTGTATACTCATATACTCATCATTCTCTTGTCCTTATCCCACTCGGCAAATGTGGTCGGTTTCTCTTACTTTCTCTCCTATCACACGTCAACTCACGCGCTACTACTTTATATGCATGTCATAACTACACACAACCTAACCGTCTGTTTTTAGGCTTCCGTCTAGTCACATATCCGTCCACATTGATACTTAACACTCGTTTGGTCACATGATTTTCATCCCTTTCATCCCTTAACAATGAGTAAAAAATTATTAAGGAAACCTTTGCAATATTACACATCGCATGGACAGTATTAAAGTGACCGAATGCATAAAAACTGTTTTGTGGTAAATTACAATAAAGCGTAACGTAGTCTCTTCAAAACTCATGAGTTTTAAAGAGACCCATAACTTGGAAGAGCAAGAAAACATTAGTTTTTTTAATAGTCGTGCTGTTATGTCATGTTAAGATGGCATTGAAATATGGATTACAATTTAATCGGATTATCTAACTCAATAAGACTACAAAAGTAATAATAAAAATATTTTGCTATAATCCGCTATACAGTAAATAGAAAATATATATAGTGCTAAATGTATAGTGGACTATCCGTTTTTTCATACCCGTTACATGCAGGATTCGTAAAAACACATGAACAAACCTCCACCACTGCCAAAGCAAGCTTTGCGATTTTGTCGTGGAGTCTATCTCCTGATGATGCTTCGGTTACGGGGCGAAACGAGTGTTGAGTTTGTGATAGTGAACGTGTGTAGTGCTTTTGTATTGTGGTGGCAGTCGTGGAGGTTTGTGCATGTGTTTTTACGAATCCTGCATGTAACGGGTATGAAAAAACGAATAGTCCACTATACAATTAGCACTATATATATTTTCTATTTACTGTATAGCGGATTATAGCAAAATAATTTTATTATGACTTTCGTATTATGGATCTCCGCAAAGTAACGCCTAATTCTATAAATTATTCAATAAGACTAGTTTTGAAATCGGTCAGTTTAATACTTAGCATGCAATATATATCTGTTTATTACGTCCACTCTTAATGATGATTTTGTGTTAGCCCATCTCGCCAAGAACACAAAAGCATATTGTAAGTAGGTATAAAAAATTACTTGTATACTGAATAAGCGATTTTCAATGCATTGAATTGGTGCCATAGTGTAAGTAATCCAATGAATTCAAGGTTTGTTCAGTAAAAGTACAACGAAAGTCTTTCGCGTGCATGCTTTCAGGTGGGACTTTGCGTGTAAAAACTGTTTAAGTCAGCCGTAACATTACCACGCTTTCTGTCAAAAGTTTCAACTTTGTGAAATTACAAAATGTTGGCAATGTGTAACGAGCCTATCAGCACTATACAAAGAAATCTTTATTTAATAACAAACTTTTACGATGAAATCGACGATTTATCTATTTATTATTTAAGGACCACCAGTGGCTACTACATTTAAATAAATTATTATACTATGAACTTATTAATAGCATTCGTTAAATGTGCAGCTTATTAAGGTAGACACAATATCCACAAAGAAAGAACAAGTTTTACTACAACTACTACAATAATTTTAACTATAGTAATTTTAACATTTTTATTCAAATGAAGAATAAATATTTGATTTGCAATGTTTGAACGAATGAAAACAAAAAGAAATGAATTTTTTTTTATAGAATCAAGCGTTACTTTGCGGAGATCCATAATACAAAAGTAATGATTAAATTATTTTGCTATACTCCACGATAAAGCAAAATAATTATCGATGTATGATCGGTTTATAATCCACTACGGTCTAGCTCGTTTAATAACTTCGATACCGGGTCAAAAGTATTCTATGCTATCCTGGAAATGCAGTGCAGGTAATTTCATGATTTATTAGACATACACATCGTTAGAAGGAATTTTAATGAAAATTTATAAAAAAATGATGTACGAAGGCGGAATTATCGCTAAAAGGCATCTCTTCGAGTCAACCTTTGAGTAAAAGAAGAAAAAAGACAAGAAATGAAATACGGGTAATGTAGAAAGAAAGAAAAATACTAAGAGGCATATTTCTAGAGAAAGTAATAATAAAATTACTTTTCTATAATCCGCGATACAATAAATAGAAAATATATATAATGTTAAATGTATAGTGGACTATCCGTATTTACATACCCGATACGTGCAGGGTTCGTTAAAACACATGCACAAACCACAACTGCCACCAAAATACACAAGCACTACACACGTTCACTATCACAAACTCAACAATCGTTTCGCCCCGTAACCGGAGCATCATCAGGAGATAGACTCCACGACAAAATCGCAAAGCATCTGCAAAGTAACGCTTAATTCTATAAATGCTATACTACGCTTTATTGCAATTCGCCACAAAACAACTTTTTTAAATTGGGTCACTTTACTAAGCGTACGGATATATGCACTAATGGGCCTTGTCTTAGCGCATCATTAAAAATTTCGCACTGATAGACAGCACGCTAAACAGTTTTAGCTTAAGCTTTGGTTGGCGATGATTAATTACGCGTCAGTGCATTATCACATAGCAGTCGGTTAGTTCATCATTTATATCTCCATTGTGGATTAATAACTAAGATTAAGGGTTTAAGCGAACTCGCTCATCAAAATAACAGTGTGTTAACTGTGCATTGGTAGATATCTACAATCATAATGTCATACTATAGCCGTAAAGAAGGCAGTGTATTTAATGCCTCTTGTAATGTCATCATCCTCCTCCTCCACTCTAAGTGGGGTCGACACAACATGTTACCAACATGTTGTCACATGATTTGGCTACGTATTTTACGACCGGCCGCCTGCCTGACGTCAACTTACCTTAGTCGCCTTTTACGACACCTCGGTAAGAAAGGAGGGTGGTCTATTCTATTCTGCCGTATACCACATGCCTCTTGTGGTGTGCCTACTTAAATTTAATGTTTTAATGCCACTGGTTGTTCCTGAATAAATAAATTTATAAGAACTTTTTTATTGTTGCTTATAAAATACCTCCGGGTTTCATACAATATTCTTCCTATGCTTTTTTACCATAAGATAAACTTCATTTTTTCGAAATCCAAATCTCTTATTAATGCCAAATTTATTAAATTATGAATAACATGGAGGTCTTTAATTAAAAAAAATCATATGTCTTTTGTTCAGTTTAGTTGATAGTAACTTATTTCTACGGATACATGACGTTGTATCACCCGCTTCACGCAATAAGTGTTATTGTAGAATGTCTTTATAAAACTGAAGCAGTTTTAAATACAGGGAATGCGAAAATAGATTACTAATGCGGTACAAAAGTATTTATAATATCTAGAAGTAATTAAAAAAGCAAAATTATTTGAAAGCGAATAATCTCCAAGAAAATTTGGAAGATTGTCTTAACAATTCTACGTTCCTACGACAAAGTTTAAATTTTAGCATGTTTTATGCTACTCTCACTATGCTGTTATTCTTCTATCATGCAGTATAAAGGTAAAATAACCTCAAATACAGATTACACATACAGATAAACAAATTTCATCAGGAATTTTAATCATGAAGAAATCGGCTCTTAGAATGAATTGTAATCTATGAAGTTCAAAAGTTTTCATAAAAAAATATAATAATAGTTTCACATTCGGAGTTCTACCTGCAAATCTCGGGAGGTCTAATCGTTACAGTCTTACGACTAATTGAGCCAGCTAGATTAGAAATAGAAAATGTTACACTATTTCTATCTTTTTTTAATTTTTTTTAGTTTTGGCAGGAAAACTTTTATCATCATTCTCCCGCCCTTATCCCACTCCAAGTGGAGTCGGCACAACATGTTACAAACATGTTGTCACATGATTTGGCTACGTATTTTACGACCGGCCGCCTATCTGACGTCAACTTACCTTAGTCGCCTTTTACGATACCTCGGTAAGAAAGGAGGGTGGTCTATTCTATGCAGCCGGATACCACACGGCACATACCTTAGTCGCTTCTTACGACACCTCGGTAAGAACTGAGGGTGGTCTATTTTATGCCGGATACCACACAGCGTGGCAGGAAACTTATAATGACATTAAATATATACAAAACTGAAAAAAATAAAATAAGCAAATTAACAAGTTTTCACAAATAAATTTTGTCTTAAACTAAAAAAAAAACTCCCTTAGAAATAAAAACTTATGAATTACTTTTGGTGAGATGAAAAAAAGTCAGTACTTAGAATTTTACGTAAAGATACAGTGGTAAAAAAATCTTATATCTTCGTTAGTAAAGTTATGCCGTATGGTATCAGGCTGCATAGAATAGACCACCCTCTTTCTTATCGAGGTGTTGTAAAAGGCGACTAAGGTACGTTGACCTACCGTATAGTATCCGGTTGAGTAGAATAGATCACCCTTTTTTTACCGAGGTGTCGTAAAATATGATTAAGTTGATGTCAGGGATGCGGCCGGTCGTAAAATACGTAGCCAAATCGTGATAAACGAAACTTTCCCGAATTTTCGAAATTTTAAACATAAAAGTAGCTATTGTGAGTTAACCGTGAGGGATAGAGACATGCTATCCCGGACTGTTTTGTAGTATTTTTGGTAATGCGACTAAGGTAAGTTGACGTCAGGCAGGCGGCCGGTCGTAAAATACGTAGCCAAATCATATGACAACAAGTTTGTAACATGTTGATCTTCATTAGCAAAGTGCCTGTGAAAAAACCACACACACTTCAGCCATATTAGATACGAGTACGGAATATTTATTTCATAGAATTCAAATATCGTCGCGCTTTCAGTGCCAACAAAGCAATTAAACGGCCTATCTAAATCATAACAGCGAGCGTGAGCCGTCGTGACACCACAATGCATAGTTACGCAACTTGCGGGCCGCTTAGTTAGCACAACTACCCCGAAACCGAGGGGCAACCATAAATGAAATGGTAGTTTTCCGCGGCTAACCGGGCGTGGCCGGGCCGGCTCGCCGGTTAACCGGGCCCGCTGCGGCCGCGTTATGGTTGACAAGGGCCTGTTACGGCCGCCGACCGCGTGCGTGCCACAACCTACACGATGTTTGCGTGTACCGCCGGAACAGAACTTTACTTTACACTTTTAAAAGGTGACTATTCACGCTACAATTTTATGCGACTAATATATTGCGTTATTTAAATTCAATTTCTTGTTTATTTAACAAAACTAGTGAGCGCCCAACTTAATAAAGAATGTCTTTATTCATTATTAAAGTAATGTTTGATTTACAGTACGATTGTAGACAAATTATATTAATCACTTCGAATTTTGAGCACTTTCTTCTTCTTCTTTAGCCGTTCTTCTTCTTCTTCTTCTTGTCGTCGGCAAATCTAAGGTGAGTGATGTACTCGCCGTTGATGTTGATGCCGTATCCGTTCCAATCCAAAAGCTTAAAGACATCCTCCAATGCAGCGGTAAACACCTTCGGGGAGATGACATCTCCCTGTCGCACACCTCGCCGCATTTGGATTGGTCTCGTAGTTTTGTCTTGGATACGGACAGACATTGTGGCGTTTTCATACAAACACTTCAACACTTGGACGTACCGATTGAGTCCGTTTCTACGCAGTAAAGCAGTATCGACGGGGAACTGTTCTAAATCCCCGTACTCGTGTCCGCGCAGTTTGGTTGGTTCACTGCACGCGATGATTCAGTTGATGCACTAGAGACGCTGCCCTCTAGACTCAATGTATTCTCGGCTCTGAGAACGATTCTCAAGCAATATATGTAATGCCCATTAGCGGCACTTGGTCATTGCAGGAAAAATGAGCACTTTAGTCATAAACAAAATAGTATATAATACATATGTGTGTGTTATATGCATGGTAGTAAGTTTTATGGTTTTTTTAAATACATTATTTTGCAAAAATATTAATGCCGTGTGGTATCTTCTGAGTAGAATAGATCACCCTCATTTCTTACCGAGGTGTCGTAAAAGGCGACTAAGGTAAGTAGATCCAACGTGTGGTATCCGGTTGAGTAGAATAAACCACCCTCTTTCTTACTGAGGTAGAAAACGATCAAAGTACGTTGAGGTCTTTTTTATGGTTCTAAGTACGTTGAGCTCAGGCAGGCGGCCGGTCGTAAAATACATAGCCAAATCATGTGACATGTGTAACATATTATGCCGAGCCCACTTAGAGTGGGATAAGGGCAGGGCGATAACGATGATGATTTTACAAAAATATTAGCACTGCACTCTATATAAAATATAGTATTAGCAAATTGCGTACTGTTCGCATAATTGTGTTAAAAAGAGGGGCAAAGTTTTTCATCGACGTATTAATATATATATATATATATTGCCCAACAAATAAATTTTGAAGAATGATCGAAATATTGTTCGTGTGAAATATAAGCTAAAGACGAAGAGGTATAAAACTAAAATTAGCTAAGTTCAACTAATAACATGGTATCTACAAAATATAACCCATTATTTAATAATATCGAATTCAATATTAACCTATGCTAATATGTATCATTGATATGAGAGTAAGTTTGCCTGTTTGTTACGTTTACATGCTGACCTATTAACTAATTTTGATCTGGTTCAACGCTAGATTGAACTTTGCAAGATTAACTTTAATCTTATATAATATAAAATTCTTCTGTCACATTGTTACTTACTTCTTCGAAAAAGCTTGATAGGTTTTTATGAAATTTTATATGCATATTCAGCAGGTCTGAGGATCGACCATTATCTATATTTCTCACCCCTAAGTGATAAGGGTTGTCTGCCGTAACATTTTATAATGTAGTTTTTTATAATGTCCACTAGAAATTCCTTAGAAATATTTAATATGGCAAAGCAACGTTTGCTCGGTCAGGTAGTAAGAATATAAAGTTTTCAATATATTTAATACTTACAAGGGTTCCTCCCTTGTAAGCATTAAATGTATTCTCCATTGAACATCACATTGGCGAAGTAATCTGCGCATAATTGGGACGTCTGGAAGTCTGATACAAAGAACTGAATTAAAATGCTTTTGTTCCAGACAATACGAAGACAATAAAAATGTGATGTTTGGACTTATATGCATCAGCATTCATAAAACTGGATGCAATAGTAATGAAAGCGAGCTCGGAGCACCACAATATATACGTATAAAGAATTCTTCAAAGGAAAAATTTTATTCAAATGGCTCCGTGACCGCAGGCGTGGCTCCGCCTCCGCGGAAGACGTTGCTTTTCCGACATTTTCTATTGGTTCGCGCTCGAGAGGCGGGCCGTGTCTTCTTCTTCGAGACCAACTTTTCATTTGCACAACTCTGAAATATTGCCAGATTAAAACACTGCGAGGAAGTTTCCGTGCGGTTACTCGATTCGCCTTTTTTTGTTCGGATATCCCATTACTTGGAGCTACATAAATATACAGTATTTAGATAAAAACTTATTTGTAATTAAGATTAGCTAAATAGATGCTGTAATAGTCGAATCGTGAGACCGTGTGCCTGTCTCTAGAGGGTTATTGGTTCAAGCCAAGGCAAGCACCAATGAGTTTTCCTGTTAAAAGTTGCGTGCCTAAGCGAATGTATGTAATGCTTAGTGTATGAAGCAGGCAAAATTCACGTACCTAACACATGCAGGACAAGTCACCACACGTATTCCAAGACGCCTCCACCAGCAACAATGTACACAACCACTACCAAAATCTCGACGATCGTTTCGCTCCGAAACCGAAGCATCTTCAGGAGGATACGCTCCACGACAAAATCGTAGTAATAATAAAACTATTTTGCTATAATACGCGATAAATTATAATGATTTTTACTATATAAAATGATTTTATTATTACTGTTGTATTATGGATATCCGCAAAGTAACGCCAAATTCTATATCATTTGCAACTTATCTCACGCCTTTAAGTGAAGGAGAACATCGTGAAATGACACGTTTTTTATTCTGCGATAGTAGTAACGGGCCTGTCCCCACTTAAATCAAAATAAAATAGTTTTTATTCAAGTAAGCTCGTTACAAGCACTTTTCAATCGTTAAGGATTAATAAGATTTAATGAAGCTACAAATGGTTCGGAATATTGCTCTTACCGAGAAGAACCAGCAATCTCGGCGGTAAATCTTTTGAACATTTTAAATTTACATATTTAACCGCAGTTTTGTCTAAAGCTGAAACTGCTGCTTGCTGCTGTTGAATGCTTGGATTTATAAATCCAAGCATTTTTATCACTCAAAAAATCTTCAATTGTGTAATTTGCTTTACGTATAAGTATATTTCTTACACTTAATTAAAATTTTTCTTTAGGTAAATAATATGAATTGCGGAATTTTAATGTAGAAGCTAGTTCCGGGACCAACGAATGAATTGTTGAGTCGCGTTGAAGAATTCACAAGCTATTGGTGACATCTGGTATATCTATGATATACATCGAATTTTGTTCGATACATGTGAATATTGTTCTCTACGAAAATAATTTCACTATATACCGATTTTAATGAAATTGACAATCATTAGAATGACCCAGTTCATTAGATGAGTACATTAGATGACCCTGAAAAGCTTTTTGCCGATCGGAGCAATTTTTTAATAACTGTAACAAATCATCATTCTCAAATTCAAATTAAAAATATTGTTTATTTAAGTAATATTATCATCATCATCATTCTCCTGCCCTTATCCCATTCTAAGCGGGGTCGGCACAACATGTTACAAATATGTTGTTAAATGATTTGGCTACGTATTTTACGACCGGCCGCCTGCCTGACGTCAACTTACCTTAGTCGCCATTTACGACACCTCGGTAAGAAATGAGGGTGGTCTATTCTATGCAGCCGGATACCACACGGCACATACCTTAGTCGCTTCTTACGACACCTCGGTAAGAAATGAGGGTGGTCTATTCTATGCAGCCGGATACCACACGGCAAATACCTTAGTCGCCTCTTACGACACCTCGGTAAGAAAGGAGGGTGGGTGGTCTATTCTATTCTGCCGGATACCACACGGCGTATAAAACTGTAATTAATATATCTTTCATTAATATAAAAATTACTGGGGTTGACATACTAGTATACTATAATCCTAAGCGTTAGCTGTATCGTAGTTATCACATCTTTGCTAATATTACCGTATTAATTCAGTCAATTAGCGTGCACGTAAGCATTAGCACATCGTTACGTGGGACGTCGTAATCGTCGCGACTGACACGGCAAGGCGTGTATTTGACAGCTGTCAAATTGGATCGCATCCAGCTATTAGGAAATGTCGTCAGCGTCGCTTAACAACGATAGCATTGTGTGGATATCCACACTTTTGACTTTGTTTAAGACTATTTCATTGACAAATACTATACTGCAGTTGGAATGATTTCCTAGATAATGATAAGATATATCCTTATTTGACTGGCCCGTTGGCGCAGTGGGTAGTGACACTACCTTCAGCTCCGCGGGTCGTGGGTTCGATTCCCGCCGAGGGCCAACATTTTCTATCAACAATTTGTTGGTTCTTCGAGCCTGGGTGTGTATTTGCATTTAAGTATGTATTTAAAATTATATATATAGTATATCTACCAGTTGTCCGTCACCCATAACACAAGTAATAAGTTACTTACTTTGAGGATGGACGACCGTGTGTGCAAGTGTCCCATATATTTATTTATTTATTTTATTTTATTTTAATGATATACAAAACCTTATACCCGTGAATTGCTGATAAAAAGTAGCCAATGTCAATCTTTAGTACTCTCTTCACATTTATTAGGTAGGAATAGCTTTCCCAACCAGCAGTAGATGTTGACGATTCAAAAGCACTTGTTTACAAGTTTACTTGAATAAAGAATATTTTGAATTTGAATTTGAATTATACTAGTATGGATATAAATAAAAACAAAAGCTTCTCATTGATAAAATAATAATGAACAGGTGTTTATGTGATTGAGTTCAAATATATTTTACAAATTAGGTCATGGGCCAATATAATATATACATTTACAAATGTATAATAAATCATTTTGCGGTCTATTATTCGGTCTCGACACAGAAAAACAAATGGTTGTATTTTTGTATTATAAAACCGCAGAGTAACAGCTAGTTAAATAAATGATACAAAAGTAATGAAATGAAAATATTATTTTATAGCAAATCCTGCATACCTGCTAAGCCTAGAATTCATAAAAACTCATACTCTACCCACCACCACCAGACAACAATACTCAGGAATTGCACACATTCACTATTACAATAATTTATAGAATTAGATGTTACTTTTCGGAGATCGTAAAACAGCGTACATTATCTGATAATGGTATAACCATAACAATATGAGGTACCAAAGGTTGATCTACCCTTTATAAAGTTATTTCGTAGTAGATTGAGTATTTCTTTTAATATTTATACATTTGTTTTGATACTGTAATCACGTTAGGAATGTAAGTGCATGAAAAATTCTAATACTCATAGTAGCAACTATAACTGAAATTATATAAATTTGCTTACAATTAAGAACACTTGCGATTGATTTGATTAAATAGTACCTAAAGTAATGATAAAGTTTACACCAACTGGGCTAGAAATAATGTATTGCGCACTGTTTGGTATTATTGCGTATATAATAAATAAATACATTCTTTATTATATAAACATTTCAATGATACACATCAATGTAGCCCGGCTTCTAAACTAGCGCTAGCCGTGAGTCAGAAGTCAGTCCCTGCCCCTACTTTTTATAAGTAATAGAACTAAAAGAATTTAAAAATTTTATAACAATTTTTTTACAGAATCATCATCATCCGAAACCAAAAAGTTTATGCGTTATGTATGTATCTATGTGTATGTGTGTGAAGTTAGTGATAATCTGAAAATACGTGTGTGTGCATGGGTATTATGATCTCAATTGATTAAACCGTAAATACACCCAAACAGAATTTTAATACATCTTTGGTCTGTATAAAAATAATGCCGTGTGGTATCCGCTTAAGTAGAATAGACCACCCTCATTTCTTACGGAGGTGTCGTAAAAGGTGACTAAGGTGAGGTGACGTCACGTAGGCGGCCGGTCGAAAAACGCCTAGCCAAATCATGTTACAATATGTTTAAAACATGTTGTGCCGACCCCACTTAAAGTAGGTTAAGCGCAGGAGAACGATGATTTGGTCAGTATAAAAATACTGAGGTTTCATTACTTAAGATCTTTCTTTCGAATACAATTATTTGATACCCTTATATGACAAATATAATATTCAGAACCAAAATGACTCAAATTTTAGGTCATTTCAAAAATCTCGCAGATGCGACATTGCCATAACGTTAAAAATATATAATAGATAAATTTTATAACTTAAGATGGCGTGGAAGGTGAATTAAAAGAGTGGAATAATTATTAATTGTAACGGTAAAAAATTTCCTAATACTCTCAGTGGGTCTTACTCTAAAAACTTTGAAAAAGCAGTATAGATACTAATAGGTAGGTACTAATATATTCCTTCACTTTAAGTGTGTAATAAAATCATGTTACACTTACGAATATATCAATACCGAAGCTTAAGATCCTTCAATTAACCCGCCAGTGTCAAATGGATGGGGTGAGTGAGAAAATTGAGCTGGTGTCGTGAGGAGCGTTTAATGATGGCCTATGATAATACAGTACGTTTACCTATTCTCTAATAGTTTCATTACCCTTACTAATATTTAAAATGGTGAAAGTCTGTCTGTTGCCCTTTCACGATTAATCCGTATTATTGACAAAATTCAATAGCTCAGTATATAAGCTAATGTATGCATACATTTGGCAAATTCCCGATTTTCCTTTGGGAATACTAAAAAAACAATATAGCACAGAATTGATAATTTAAGACTGAAATTGATGCGTATGTAGTTGCGGGTCTAACTTTATATAACTTTACTTATAAATTCATACTTTGTTAATACTTAGGTTAATTAGTAAATAATATACATTAATTAACATTATTAGTAAGGAACGATCGCAGAAATAAAAATTTGAATCACTTATTATTATACGATAATAAGTGATTCAAATACGATATAGTTTTTATTCAGAATTATACAGAAGCTATCATAGAATCATTTTGCTATAATCTGGAATATAGCAAAATAATATTATCATAACTTCTGTAATATGGAATTTCGCAAAGTAACGCCTGCTTCTACAAATTACAGAATATGATATATTATCAGAAAGTGGAAAATTTGTTTAAGTAGGGAAGTAGGCTGTAAGAATATCTCGTATAGAGCAGGGGTATTTAAGATTCGTTTTATGATTATATGATGGCGAGGTCTTGATAATTATGATTTTGTTATCATACTTAGTCAAATGAGGGGAAGTCTGAAAGTTGCGCCCATTATAGAAAAGATCAGAGGTGCAAGATTGGGATGGTATGGACATGTAATGAGGAGGGATGAAAATCATGTGATCAAACGAGTGTTGAGTATGAATGTGGATGGATATGTGACTAGAGGAATGCCTAAAAAGAGATGGTTGGATTGCGTGAAGTATGACATGCATATAAAAGGAGTAGCGCCAGAGTTGACGAATGATAGAAGAGAATGGAAGAGAAAAACATGTTGTACCGACCCCACTTAGAGTGGGATAAGGGTAGGAGAAAGAAGAACTTAGTCAAACAGACAAATTAGTATAAATTGATCGAGCGATCAAACAGGAACAAAGACTTTTAAAGACAAAGTTGGATGTGTGCTAGCACAAAATATGGAAGCTTCTGCAATGGACTGTGATAGAAAAAGTTTATAGAAATAAGGACACCAACGCAGAAACTAAACCTAACTCAATCATCAATGGAAGAGCATCGCAAGCTCTACTAAATCCTTTTATATCGTCAAGAGCAAAAATTACTTAAAATTATAAAGTTAACTGCCAACTTTCATTCATCAAAGAGAAAACTAAAAAAGATAAGCTGTTATATTAATTCTTTCTCTTGTCTAACTGATGGCTTATTTACTCATCATTCTCCTGCCATTATCTCACCCTAAATGGGGTCGGCGCAACATGTTTTTCTCTTTTTTCTCTTCTAACATCCGTCAACTCTGGAGCTAATTCTTTTATATTCATGTCATACTTCACACAATCCATCCATCTTTTATTAAGCCACCCTCTTATCATACATTCATCCACATTCATATTTATAAAACTCGTTTGGTCACATGATTTTCATCCCTCCTCATTATATGTCCATAGTATCTTACTCTGGCACTTCTTGCACTTTTCTGAAATGGGCACGACTTTCAGACTTCCGCTTATTGACTTATTTCCTATTTTATTCAGTTTTAGCACACCACACAGCTACTATAACATTCTCTCTTTATTCTTTGATCCGTATTGATTTCCCAACATTCTCATCCATACGATCATATTATCATCATTTCATATTAATGTCTTGTTTACGATACAACCGGTAATATCTGCTTAATAAAATCATGTCACACGTAAATCAATCTATGATACGTCCTTCATTTGGCGTGCGAGTGACACAGGACGGGGTGAGTGAGGAAATTGTGAGCTCGTAAAGCGTGCCGTGAGCTGGAGCATTAGGTAGGGGTTATTTATTTAGGCGCGATGTTCAGCGGCGCGCCGCGGCTGGTACGGAATACTCACTTACGTCTGTTTTGTTTTGAAATTTTATTAAACGATCGGTTACTACGGCTGTGGGGATGGTTTATTTGTCAGGTCAACGCTTTTTTATGTGGCAGTTGTTGTAGGTGCGAACGCTTGGTCACTATATTGCCTGATGGGTATGCTCGGGTTGCCCATTTGAGAAATATATTGACTTCAGTAGTCGAATTCAGACTGGACTCAAGATTCAAGGAAGGCTTTTATCGATAAATTACTTAGTGTTTATCTAGTAACCTTAAATAAAAATGTATTATTAACATATCTGTTCCATTTCCAGACAGTTTTTATCTACTGCATTATAACTTACAATCAGTTTTGAGCGTTTAACTTATCGATAATAAGAAATTTGAGATGATTAAATTAAAATTGTCTAAAAAATTGAAATTGAATCAAATATTATTTCCTCGCATATAACCTTCCGTTCAGAATTCAGTACTACTTAAATTTATTCCTAATTCTGGGGAGTGAAACAATTTTACTAACCATTGTAAAAGAGAGATATATGCGCAGAGTTGATTGAAATCATTCTTTCAGACTTTAAAAATCGTTTCTTATTTCTTGAATAAAATTAAAGGAAAAATATCGTTGTAATAATATACTATTACATCCAAACTTTGAAATTAATGAGAGCTCTTATTAAAGAGCGCTATTATCACTTTTCAGCGATGTATATCTTAATAATTAGTAAAGAGGATTAAGCATTAAATGTGCATGGTATTGCAAGGCTTTCTACTACATATGTTTAAGATACTTTTCAAGATTGACTGAAAAATCAATGAAGCAAATATTATTACTTGCCTTATAACCTTCCGTTCAGAATTCAGTACTACTTAAGGGTACTACTTAAGGGTGCCAGAATTTGATACATCTTTGGGCCCAGACGTTACAGTATTAATTTTTCTGTTGTAAGATAGAAAAATATTTGTTATCTTAGGATCAATTATTATTTTATTTAATTTATATGAGGGAACTATAAACTAAGAGTTATAGTCTGAGGTTATGGACAACTACAAATACATACTAAATACCATAAGAACATAATAAAAACGAAATAATTTGAGAAAAAATATAACAATATCCTATCATCATTGAAGTAAAAGTTGATAAATCATTTTTTTGTCGTCAGAAAAACAAATATTTTAAGAAAATACGTTCATAAGCGCAACGTATATTTTATTTATTAGTCTATGGCGACATGTACTAAGAGATGACTAATAATTGACATATATTGAAATATTTTTTTATTGGTCCCATAGAGAGAAAGATCGTAAGCCATACAGCCAATGAAAAAAATATTTTATTCTAAACACCATTTTTAATATCTGGAAAGTAATTATTTTTATTAAAATGAAGCTAATATATTTTTTTACATAAATATTTTAAATTATTATGTTTACAAAAACGTAATTAAGGAATCTTTTTTTTGGTATTTTTATACTAAAAACGTTGGAATCCAGCGCTGTTTAGGCAATTAAAAAAGTTGACATTTAGCCATTATAAATATCATTATTAAATAAGTTTTCTAATATATTCCCATTGAAAGTTTATAATATTTATAGGTTTATTTAAACAGAAAAAAATGTATGTGGGGTTTCTGTAACAATTAGTCCCAATTCTGGCACCTTCCTTTCTTTCTAATTCTGGGAAGTGAAACAATTTCACTAACCATTGTAAAATACATTATCGCCAATCCCTTATGGAAAAGAAGAAATTAACATTATATTTAAACTCCATACCGTATCTTTACCAACAATCTCATTATTCGAGCACACCTCAAATATCACGACACAAAACACGAGTATTCCCATAAGTGTTAACGCCGAGGGTATCTCGCGTTAATAAACTCCGATAGGCCGCAACAAGCCGGATCGCGTACAACCTCCATTTTTAACGAGCACACCGTCCGCAGAAAGTAGCCTACACATGAAATCACGTATGAATGAGGCTTTTTTCAGTTTTTTCGCGTGTAGCCAGCGGCGTGCCGCTTCAGGCCCCATTAAAGCTTACATGTCACTCTCATCCCCTCCCCCATTCCCCTGTTCGGGGTGGAAAAATCAGAAAATCGGTATTGGCTGCATCCCGCAGCGAGCGGCCAAAGCGCTCTACAATACAGCTTTGACGGACGGTCATTTAATATTAACTGTGGTTTTTCCGCAGATGGAAATGTTTTTTTTATTGCCGGCGTTATGCTGTGATGAAGTGGTCGGCCTGTTGTTCGTGACGCGCTCTGATATGTTGTGGATGAGTTGCTCTTTTATGCTCTCCACTTTGATGCGTCATTTCGCGTCAAGTGCTTATTTGTACGGTATTTTGATAGTTGGCTGTTATTGCAGTTTTGATGACCATTACGTTAATTTAATTTATTACTTGTAGCGCTCGATGTTCGAAAAGTGACTTTTTATATTATTTTAGATGGAGTATTAAAATTTTATTTGTATAAAATTTTATTCGACGTATAAAAATTGAAATAGGACTCGCAATAAATTTTCAACTTTTCGAACAAGTGATCAAAATCGAACTACAAAAAGTGGGCGTCGGCGAAAAGAGTAGCGACCACAGATTGTATTTATTGCGTCCACTCATTCCGAGTAAAAAGTTTCGACAGATATTTTACGGATTCCAAACATAGTTTCAATACAGTGTAACTATTCAGAAATTAATTTCAGCGGTTATATGCATCGATTAAATGAACAAAATGAAGTTTCATTTTAGACTTGGTTAATAGAATTTGAGTGGTTCTATTCCTTACTTATCTGTTGGCTTTTTTTTTAATGAAATTCAATTTGAAATTGAAATTGAAAGTTAATATGCAAAGAAGGAGAGCGCATGTTGTTATATTAAGATGTTAGGATAGTTGCGGAGAAGTGTGAAGAGGTATGGAGAGGGATGGTGCGGAGAGGAGAGAAGAGGTGAAGCGCGAAGAGGAAAGGAGAGTAATGCAGTCTTTTGACGCAGCGGTTGTCTGGTTGAGCGCGGAGTTAAATGATTTGATTTAGAAATTGTTTCTTAATTCTTGAATAAAATTAAAGGAAAAATATCGTTCTAATAATATATATGTATGTATGTATGTATATCTTAATAATTAGTAAAGGGGATTAAGCATTATATGCCCAGCAGGCCTACCATGAACTCTTATTGCGACTCAATTGAAGACGTAAATGAAGACCGCGAACCGCTTTCTTTTCGTACCATGAAGTGTGAATTGCGTTGGAGTCGTAATGTTAAAAAAGGAGAACGTTATATGAACTATAGATAACTCTATCTCTTTTACTCATATGTTCTTAGCACGAATTCTGAACGCTCATTCGGCAACGACTTAAAGTGTGCGTCTTTAAGACGTCATGGTATGAAAAAGCAACACAATTTCCTTCACGTCTTCAATTGAGTCGCAATAAGAGTTCATGGCAGGCCTGCAGGTTATTGCAAGGCTGTCTAGTACAGAGCTGTGATAGCCCAGCGGTGAGACCGTGCGACTCTTTCGAGGGAAACACGAGTTCAAACCCGGGCACCGATGAGTTTTTCTATTAAAACTCATGTGTCTAATTGTTAATTGCAATTTATCACACGCTTTTCGGTGAAGAAAAATATCGTGACGAAACCTGCGTATCTCTAGAGTGTTCTGTTGATATGTGTAACATACCAATCCGCATTGAAGCAGCGTGATAGATCTTAGCTCCAACCCTTCTCTCCAGAAACGGAGAGAGGAGGCCTATTCCCAGCAGTGGGATTGTAACAGGCCGCTACTTTACTACTTTACTAGTACATGTGTTTAAGGTACTTTTTATCTTGCTACAGGTAAATCCTTCACCTTGACGATAACGATATCAACGACACCGCCCCAAGTCACCACCTACAATAAGGCCATCAAAGTCACCGTCGACGGACCAAGGGAGCCTCGATCCAAAACCAGTTAGTATTCACCATTGTTATAAGAGTAGATCTGTGTAATGTTTAGAGAGATAAACATTTATTGTACACAAAATCTAAAAAAAAATACTGACTCTTCTTTCTCCTACCCTACTAAGTTGGGTCGGCACAACATATTTTTCTCTTCCATTATCATCTATCATTCGTCAACTCTGTCGCTACTCCTTTTATATGCATGTCATACTTCACACAATCCCACCATCTCTTTTTAGGCCGCCCTCTAATCACATATCCATCCACATTCATACTCAACACTCGTTTAGTCACATGATTTTCATATCTCCTCATTACATGTCCATACCATACCAATCTCATACCTGTCGTCTTTTCTATAATGGGAACTTTCAGACTTGCCCTTATATACTCATTTCTTATTTTATCCAATCTTATTATACCACATAACAAAAGAATACAGACATTCC
This sequence comes from Morpho deidamia, assembly GCA_947086505.1. Taxonomy (NCBI): domain Eukaryota; kingdom Metazoa; phylum Arthropoda; class Insecta; order Lepidoptera; family Nymphalidae; genus Morpho; species Morpho deidamia. The sequence goes on along the minus strand of CAMTZC010000026.1, from coordinate 11,000,141 downwards.
TTACTTAATGGGTAGTACAATTGTTGGAAATTATGCATAAAACAAGCGCCCTTATTACTAGTCAGTAGTCTCTTCCAAGCACGGAGCGATGCTGTGAATAAGACTCGAGCAGAAATAACTTATTCGAATAAGACTCCAAAAACAAAACTAATCTTATCAGAGAAGAAAACTTATTAGAAACCAATACTTATTAGAAAGCTTATAAATTTTAAAAAGCCGCGTGAAATTATTGCTGACCCTTCTTTCCTTCAAGAAATGGAAAGTGAGCTTAAATATGAGTTATTTATTCTAACGCGGATAACATTAAATTTGTACACTTAACAAAGAAATTCTTTATATTTTTAAGCATATCTATCTATACTTATTATAAAACAAAGTCCCAAAAAGCTGTCTGTCTGTATGTAATCGATTTTCGCAAAATCTACTTGATGGATTTTTAAACGGTTTTCACCAAAAGATAGAACAATACCTCCAAATGGTTTAAGTAAATAGTACATATCGGTATTATGTAAATTGTGGTGAAGAGATCGAGCAGTTGTTGAAAAACCTGATTGCTGGGAGCTTTACTCGCGTGCGCCGCGTAAACCAGGAGAGATACGCTAAAGTAATGTACTAGAGAATTGTAGATCTATAAAATTACTACAAAAAACTCCGCAATAGGATGTCTCTATCTCTTATTATTTACTCACAATAACTACTTTTATGTTTCAAATTTGAATTATAGAAAAAAATTGTGACACGCTGATTTCCACGCGGGCGTAGCCGCTGCCACAGCTATTATTATATAGGCTAACAATTTTCTTTTACGACAAACGTCATGATAAGTTATAAATATCAAATATCCAGATGATCGAGCTTAGCTCGGTATTTTTTTTAGAAGACTAACAGTCTATTTATATATAAATAGACTGATAAAGGGCTCCCAATAATCGCCCACTCAATTATCCAACTGAGTTTTGAGTTATAATTCTACAGATGAGAGCGAAATTCACCTTCGTATTCTAATTATATTGTATCAGTTGCTTATTACCTGAAAACGGGGAGAAAATGTCATTTTATAAAAATAAAACCTAACCAGATCGATTATCGCCTACACACAATTCACATTATAAATTATTTTTTTTCTTTATAATGTTACTACTTTGTTTATGTTTGTATTCAGATAACTAATGGTTAAAAGGAATGTGCAATATCCAGATAAGTCCTCAAGACTATATAAGACTATGAAAATGAACAAGTAAATTCTAAAAGATATTAAATTTATAAATAAATAAATTAAATAAAAAACCGATACAAGAATAGCCCGTTTAAAGGTATTAGATAGATTACAAAGAAAATGTAATGTTATAGTTCCTTAAGTATGTTGATATATCGTAAACTAACTATTTTATTAACTCAATGAATTTCGTCCACTATTCAAACTATCTCGCCGTTGAAAAATGTAAAGGATCTGTACCCCTTTACAAGACGAATGTGAGGGCACAAAGGAAGGCTGTAATGAATCGGTTGTTTAATTAATTAGTCAAGAAAGGGCCCGGGTTAACCCCCCACGCTCCGTGTGTGCATGCCCTGCATATTGATTTATTATGCCAGCCTCTCCACGATAAATTATTTAATTCTAAGTTCCGAAGGCTCACATCTACGCGAACATGTGGGGATATTAATGACTTGAAAGATTCCTGTAAATGGTCCGTGAAGGAGTTTCAATGTTCAGTCTGATTTGAATGAGAACAATAGATTACATTATATCTACTTATAAAGTTTTTTATATATTCTTTACAGCCTTATATGCTTAATAACCACAATCTATATAATTGGGGGATATCAGATATCATATAGGATCCGTCGTGTGGTATCCGGATGAGTAGAATAGACCATCCTCATTCCTTACCGAGGTGTCGTAAAAGGCGACTAAGGTAAGTTGACCCACCGTGTGGTACCCGGTAGAGTAGAATAGACCACCCTCTCTCTTACCGAGGGGTCGTAAAGTACGAATAAGGTAAATTGACGTCAGGCAGGCGGCTGGTAGTAAAATACGTAGCCAAATTATGAGACAACATATTAACATGTTGTACGGACCCCACTTAGAGTGGGATAAGGGCAGGACGATGATGATCAGATATCATATAGGATGCGCAGTGTAACTAGGTTTTGGTCATAAAAATAATTATAACATTTTAAAAACACATTATACGCGAAATAAAAGAGTAATTAATACGCAATTATTAATCTAAGGAACATTCATCGTATTACTTAACACTGATGACAATGAAGTAGCTGAAATACTAATGCAATTAAATTCGAATAGTGCTCAAGGTATTGACCATATCCCTATTAGTTTTCTAAGAAGTGGCGATAAAATTTGGGTTCCATTTATCAGTCATTTAGTTAATCTTAGTTTTGAATCTGGTGTATTTCCAAATGCCTTGAAACAATCAATTGTTACACCGGTATACAAGAATGGAAGCAGGGACGATATTAATAATTATAGACCAATATCGGTTCTTACTTCAGTCTCTAAGGTACTTGAAAAGCTTTTAAATTCTCGGTTAACGAAGTACTTAAATCATTTTAAGATCATAGCTCAAAATCAATACGGCTTTCGTAAACATACATCAACTGAAGATGCAGTTATGGCACTTTCATCACTTATTGTTTCCAATCTAGACGTTGGTAAAAAATGCCTAACTGTTTTCTTAGACCTTAAAAAAGCGTTTGACACAGTCTCTGTTCCTATTCTTGTACATAAGTTAGAAAAAATAGGAATTAGAGGCACTCCTTTGAGTTTATTTGAAAGTTACCTTAGCTGCCGTAAACAACGCGGTAAAATAGGAAAATACATCAGTGACGAAATAAAGGTTACCTACGGCGTTCCCCAGGGAAGTGTCCTAGGGCCTACTCTTTTTAATGTGTACATGAATGATCTTTGTAACCTCAATATTCAAGCGGGGAAATTGGTTTGTTATGCAGATGATACTGCTATAACATTTACAGGTAATTCGTGGGAGGATGTTTACAGATATGCATCTTCCGGTATGATGCGAGTTGCGGAATGGCTGAATACTAATCTGTTAACATTAAATATATATAAGACTAATTATATATGTTTTTCCATCCGTAACTCAACTCAACCGGATGATAGCTTTAGGTTAAGGATTCACAACTGTGATAATCCAATCTCAACCTCTTGTAAGTGTCCCTATCTTACTAAAATAGACAAAACTAAATACCTCGGTGTTATAGTTGATCAGAATTTGTCTTGGTATGGTCATGTGAGTTTGGTCTCGTCTAGAATGAGAAAACTAATATGGATTTTCAAGAACCTTCGTCATGTTGCCACAAAGAAGTTAATCAATAATGTATACACTGCGTTAGCTGAATCCGTTTTAGCGTACTGTATTCCGGTTTGGGGTGGGACCTCTAAAAGTAGATTCTTGGAATTAGAAAGAGCTCAGATATCCCTTTTAAAAGTAATGTATTTTAAACCCTATCGATATCCCACCTTAAAATTATACAAGTTTGCTAATCTTCTAACTGTCAGAAAATTATATATTCTGCTTTGTATAATAAGGGTACACAAGACTATAAGTTTTGATAAAATTTGGTGCAATAATAGAAGAATTGTCCTAAGGATGCCATTTACTAACACAGCGTGCCCTAAATCTAGTTTCGCAATAAAGCAATTTGGTAGACAGTCCATTTATCTTTACAAGAAAATTAACAAAAAATTAAATTTATACAAAAGGAATATTTATGATTGTAAAAAAATATTAAGTGAGTGGTTAAAGTTATTAGATTACGACGAAACAGAAAGTCTTTTGGAATTCATAAAGTAAACACTCGAATAAAGTTCCCTACATCTCCAAAGATATCCCTGCACGTACACACACAACACACTCATGCACACACGCACACACGCACACACACACACACACACTACTGTTTATTTATATATTTCTAACATTCAATATTAGTTATGCTGTAGTCTTAGAACTTCTTGTCTTGTATGTGGAAGAGCGGATATCCCTAGCACAAGTAATATCTATTGCTTAAAAGGAGGTCCCCGGCAGTAATTATGTAACATTTAGTTTAAGTGAAAGAAATAAACAAATTTTTTTTTTTTAAATTTTTAATTCATAATTCAAAAGCATAAATAGTAGTAGTTGAGTGATCTCAAACGAGGATCTCTGTTCAATGCCTTGTTTGATTTTGCCTATCACCATGCTTGACATATGTGTTTCTAATGTATTGCTATCGAAAGTCCATATATATAAATACAAAAAAATATAAGTACTACTTAAAATCTTCATAAATATAGGGAAGTTGAACAACATAATGGAATTGAGGATCAAACGTTACCGACTTAAAGACATGGTTGCATAAAAGTTTATACTATTACATTTGGATTTCTAGACTTGTGTATTGTAGATTAAAAAAAAATTGTGGAAAAGGCAATTGAAGACAGACTTAAATAAAATTCCTTTCATCGCGAATCAATCGCGATTTAAAGTTAATATCGAATACAAATTTTACGAACGGGAAGGGACAGTAAAGTCAAGTCTAGTCGTAAGCATTGTTAACCCTACGATGTAAACATAGTACGTCGGCAGTTTAGGAGCACGGGATAAACTGCTTTACAGACCATTTCAATTCTTTTAATTATGGTTATCCTTTTTTACTGTTTTTAATACTTTGTGTATGTTTTCCTGTATAATTTGTGTACTTATTTTTTTCTATGTGTTGTCTACTCTAATGTCCGTAATGTCACCTAAGCCGCAGCTGAAAATCAGTGCCGAGTGTTGTCATTGCTAATGAAATTCGGTTCATGCCGAGCTGTGTAGCCTCTTCTAAGACTGTATAAATCTACACTAAGTATTTGTGTTTATGTTTTTGTATTATATTATAGGTGTACGTGTATGTATGTTTCTAAGTTTTATACAGTGTCTGAATAAATATATTTTTTTTCTTATTTCTAGTAGTTTTAACACATGGAAAATTTTGGGTCATGGCGGCATCAATTTGTCCCGGAAATATACGCTATGAGCACAGCGCACATTAGCTTGGCAGACAACTAATCTTATTTCGTTTTCTTTGTCAACCGATGGCTGTCCACTGTTGGAGATAAGTCTTCATGGGATCTCCGCAACACACGATCTCGTGCCGCTTGAATCCAGCGCCTCCTAGCGACCTCTTTGAGGTCCTCAGTCCATCTCGTAGGGGTTCTACCAACAGTGCGTTTGTCTAGTGCGTGGTCGCCATTTCAACACCTTAAGATCCCAATGCCCATTGGTTCTCCGCACTATGTGCCCCGCCCATCGCCACTTTAGCTTCGCGACACGCTGGGCTATATCGGTGACTCTGGTTATTCTACGGATCTCCTTATTTCTGATTTGATCACGTAGAGATGCTCCGCGCATCGCTCCCTAATCTGAGCCTTCTTTTGAGGCCCACAGTCAATTAGCTCAGCTAAACCCAACACATTAAATCAACACACGACCTAGATATCAGGACATCTAATAGTTACTCGAGTCTCGGCGGGAGAATGGTTCTCTGACAACCTCTTACATCTTACATCTATTCCCATTTTAACAACAAGCCACACAAGTTTATTCCTATATTTTGTACCGTCATTAAATATTATTCAAAAAAACCTAAAATTCACTTTCACACCTATGTTATCACCTTCTGTCAAAAAGTAATAAGAAACTCTAGCAGCATTAACAATGCAATACAAGCACATCCTTTCCCTATTTTTACCCAGCTGTGGGTGGCTCGCTTTACGGCCGTGCAGTAGCCGCCTACAATTTAATAATCGGGCGGACTATTAACGATGTTTTTCTTAAGGAAGCTATTTCGGATGCGCTGGTACCAGACCACCCGCGTATCTGTCCGTATCTGTTTACTTAATGCAACTAAATCGATTGTTGACTTGATGGTGAAATAGTATAGATTAATTATCCTATAACATATTAAAATCGCATGTCCTCTTCGATCTAGTATCCCAGCACCTTTGTTATCGTCTAACTTATAGGCTATTGCCTATAGTTATATATTAGTTTTGAAAGTAACGGCATGCTACATTTCACTCTATACAAATGCTTTCTTTTTCTCTTGTACAAGAGGATTAGAACTTAGGCATAGCTTTACTTGAAAGCAATCAGCACAAAGGAAGCACTGGCAAGCAGGTTACATATATCTTAAGAATTGTCCAATATAATATAAATGTACACAAGTTACCGATCATTCTGTTATCAACATTATTTTTCTTTCTTCGTTTTCTCATTGATGAGAATCGAGGCCATCATGAAATATATATATATGAATATCGATTCAACGAACAATCTTCAACTACTGAATCTCATAAATTTGACAGGAACTAGGTTTGCATTTAAACGTTTTTTTGTTTGTTTGTAAAGATATTAATTTATGTTTTTGAAATTATTTATTGACCAAGCACATGCGTGCAGATAGTCACCGAAGTTTAATCAAGTGACGTTTACTCAATACGCACAGGAGAAGTAAAAATATTATTTTTTTATACATAAAGAGAACTAATTAGGATGTCTGGTTTTAACGAATAACGAACAACGAGACTTTTACTGCACTATTATTAAATTACTACCGCGACTTTACTCTCGTAACTGTGTTACAAAGTTTTTCCCGCATAAATACCGAAAATCCCGACCTCACGAGAATTTGAGGATGAAACTAGGATATATTCAACCTCCTCTTTCTTCCGTGGAAGTCCTATTAAAATAAGTTCATTGTATTGGTACTATTTATCTAAACGTTTTTCAAGAATTGCACTATCTTTTATTTTGAGAAAATCGATCACACTCAGACGAATAGCTTTTAGGGACTTTCTTTTATAATATGTATAAAGACCCAGCTCTACGACTGACCGGACTTATTCTAAAGCAAGACTAACTAGTTGAAATACTTAGAATAATAAATCTAACTAGACCGGACGCCACCCCTGTGTAATCCTTTAATCAGGTCCACAGTAGCCCTTGCCGGCACCCTATTTTTCCCTCCCATCTATAACATACCCCCTTGCCCCTCCACCCACACGACCCCTCGAACGGTGCAAATGACAGTTTCTAATTCCAACTTGCCATGAAAGTGTGTAATTGTTGTGCCGTTGATTTATACATTGAATCTTTTACGCGGAATGAACGTGTGTGAGTATCGGGACCTGAGTGAATGAGAGCCAATATTCAATTTGACGCGGTCTTTAAAGGAAGCACTTTCATACAATTTTGGGCCTAAAATGTAAATAAGATGAAATGGGGTCAGTTAATAGCTTATTTAGTAGCCGGTGGAAACAAGTCAACTACTCGAGGATAAAATCTTGCCAGGACCACGACTATAGAGAGAGAGAGAATAGCTTTTTTATTGGTTATCTCTTACACTGATTTTGCCAATCCAGTAGCAGAGCTATAAAATATTTAGTGAAAGTTAGGTTATAAACTTCTTTTATGTTAAACAGCAAATTTTTGAAGTGTGAAATATGTTTTAGCATAGATAAGCATAAAAACAACAATCAACATCAATAACAAACAACTTATGGATTTCTGAACAAGAATAAAGTTTAACTTAAATTTCTTTATTATTTAAAACATTTAAACTGTTTAATATTATGATTTAATAATTATTTTATGTACAATTAGACATGTAATCGACGCCATTTTAGTTGTACTTTTAAGTATTCGATCAAGTCTTCAATCGATTATTGTAATCGATAACTTATTTTTTGGTGCCAAACAGATTTAAAAAATATATATTTTCCAGATTGCAAATTGCACTCATTTTTTTATATTTTGAAACACAAAAATATTCCGCTTTTTTCAAACCATACCTCAACCTATTACATCTGGGCCTAAAAGTCCCCGATTCCTTTCTGTGATGGTAAGCCATTCAGATATTTATATATCAGATTTTGCGTTCCAATTAAAAGTAGGACTTTCATATGTATTTTGAATTTATATTCTGCTTGGTTTTTAGATTTCAATTCTAGAAATGATTAGTATAATAATACAACTCGTTAACGTCAAGTTTACAGCCTTAGGTCTAAGATTAAAAAAAAATACAACTTTCCAGTGCCATTTGTTATTGCTATACATCATTAATACCGCTGGTGCATGGGTTCAAACTCCGGCCAGGCACCAATGAGTTTTTCTTATAACACTTACGTGTCTAAATGATAATTGCAATTTATCACACGCTTTTCGGTGAAGGAAAACACCGTGGAGAAATCGTTATGGCATATATCTAGAAAAGTCAAGGGTAACCTACTAATCTTCATTAGAGCTGCGTGGTGAGACTAAGCTCCGACCCTTCTCTCCAAAAAAGTGAGAGTGGGATAATAACAGGCCGTTACATCACTAATGTTATAATCTACAAATGTCTATTTCTCCCTTGTCAATTTTGGGTACAAAGCATTTAAAAGTCCTTGAAATCGCACCGGGCATGTATAGATCAATTCGTTTATATGAGAAAGGGGGACTTGTACGCCTTTATTAAGAGACAAGTTCCACACGATCATGTCGATACGTCGTAGGTGTCACCCTTTCGCATTCCGAACATTGGGAATACGGCAGACAGGTTACAGGTACAAATACGCTATAGGTGATGATTTAATTATGACTTACACGAGATCTATATTTTGTCTGTTAAAAAGTAAATTTTCTTTCTGGTTAAAATCCGGATGTATAATCGGAGATGTGTGTATGGGGTGTTGGTATTGGCAATTATGATTTGATCGTGAACGTCACGTAAAACGTTTTTGCTCATTCTAACGCCTGTGCGCATGGGCGTAAAAAATACGTCGCGTTCAAATTCCGCAATAGGCGTTATAAGAAGTTTATTAGAATTAGAAGTTTATAAGAAGGTATATTCGGCTTAACGCCTTACGCCCTGACGCTTATAATGGGACACTGCGCGATAAAAATACGTCGCGTTTTAAATGCGCTGTCGGGTGAAGAGATACCTGTATACCCATTTGTTTCATTTCGACGTATTTTTAATGCTCAGTAAAAATCCTCTCATGCGTATGAGGGGTAATAGTATTAAGAGATGAGTTCATTGTTAAGAAAAATCAACAAGAAAGTAAACTTAAGGATTCTCTATGACACATTCAACTTTAATCCCAATCGCCTTATAATTTTACAGTTACGCGTAGTTACAGTTTTATTTATTTTGAGATCAAAATAAATAAAACTATAAATGTTTACAAATTTAATAAATGTTTACAAATTAATATAAGTTATAGATATAACTTATATTATATTATAATATTAGTAAGTATTGATTTAACTTATACGTGACGTTAACCATTCAGTTGTATAGCATACTAAATATTATTTTAGTACTCACCAAACTGGTGTATATATTTATTTTGTTTATATTATAAAAGCGATCCGGTGACGCGTTGCTGTGGCTCGGTCTTGTTTCGATTTATCATAGAAACAAAACTGTCTTTGACATTTTAAAAAAATGCTCCGATCGCCACCAAACCCTACAGGATTATCCGATTGCTCAATCTAAAGATTGCCTGAAAATTTAAATAAAATCAATGCAGCCGGTTGGAGTCTATAAGGAACAGGCTTACTTTTTCTTTTATATATATACTAGTAGAGTATACGTATGTGTAACATAAGTACTTTTTCTTTTATATATGTAGATTGTACGTATGTGTAGCGTTATTGATCTTCGTTTTTAACATACAATGAAAATAAGTATTTTTACACGCATTAGTCAAATACACTTTTTAGTAAGCTTACTTTTCCTAATCATATATTGACAGTACATATACTAGTTATTTTGTACTGGCACTCGATTAGAATTGTCGATTAGGTTGTAACGCAATTCGGAAATGCTGAATCAAAGCAAGTGTGAAATACCTGGTGCACACATATCGATTGTGATTAATTCGTTATTTGTTTTCACGTATTACTTTAGAATTGCATGATTAGCACGATAGTTTGGAACCTTGAGGTATTGTTACTTTTATATAAATTTTCTTTTATTTATAAATAGAATTAACGAAATGATGGTGGGTCAAGTCACAGTCATAATAAATTTCGTACTACACTTTACCCTAAGCTTTGGTTAGTGTAATTTATGGTTGCTTTTCAAATTCAAATTCAAATTCAAAATATTCTTTATTCAAGTAAACTTGTAAACAAGTGCTTTTGAATCGTCAACTTTTCTGCTGGTTCGGAAAGCCGTCCTACCGAGAAGAGCCAGCAAGAAACTCGGTGGAGCTCTTTTAAAAAAGAAGATTCTTAATACTAATTACATTTTGTCATAGCTATCCTGCACAAAGTCAAAGAGCAGCTATATCCACGCATTCTTATCATCAATGTAAGCCTCCACGGTATAATAGGCTTTCTGTATTAGCTTCTTTTTAACAGTATTTTTAAATTGCTGTAATGGCAAAGTTAAAATTGATTGTGGAATTTTGTTATAGAATCTTATAACCAAACCCACAAACGACTTACGTACTCTGCCAAGGCGCAAAGCAGGAGTCGCAAGCTTATGTCGGTTCCTACTTTGTCTATTATATACATCGCCAATCTTTTTATAATTATGTATATTTTTATGCACAAAAATCAAATTGCTAAAAATATACTGTGAAGCTAACGTAAGAATACCTGTTACCTTAAACTTCTCTCGCAGGGACTCACGCGAATTCAAATTATAAATGCCACGTATGGCTCTTTTTTGCAATACAAAAATTTTCTCAATATCAGCACATTTACCCCATAACATTATTCCATAAGACAGGAAATTTTATCAGGAATATTAATTATATGTATTAAAATTATATGAACACAAATGACTAAAGTCGCTACACTATATCATTACAAATTTATCAACCAAGGGTTGCTGGCAGAGATCTATTTTAAAGACAAGTTATCATTTATATCTTTTCCTTTTTATCTGTATTTTTTCTTTTAAATTTAAAGTACATAGATAAATAAAACCCTTGGTAACTCATGTGTGATTTATGGTTTTGACGACAGAGCATCGTATAGTCGTACAGTGTACATGTCCAGAACAGAACTGCCTCTATACGGACAACTGATATTAAAAACACTCGCCCCTATTTTGAACAAATTCTACTATACTATATAATAATTGCATTTATTATGTTATGCATATTATAATGTTTGACATTTAGTAAGACTATAGACTAATAATATTAATCTCTTCTCATTTTTACGTATATTAAATAAAAAATAATAATAAATTATGAAAAAATATTAACATTACATTGTCCCATATATATATATATAGATATATATATATATATATATATATACATATATATATATATATGTTTTATATGTATATATATGTTTTAAATACATAATTAAATACAAATATACACCCAGGCTTGAAGAACCAAAAAATTGTTTATAGAAAATGTTGGCCTTCGGCGGGAATCGAACCCGCGACCCGTGGAGCTGAGGCCAGGCTACCCACTGCGCCAACGGGCCAGTCAAATTATTAAATCAATAACAATCATTTGACACGACCGTGTAATCTTTTTTTTATGGTTGTCATTTTTGTTGCATTATTTTTATAACATATTACTTACTATTCTGCTCTCTTACCGTGTTGTATCCGGCTGCGTAGAATAGACCACCCTCATTTCTTACCGAGGTGTCGTAAAAGGCAACTAAGATATATTGACGTCAGGCAGCGAGTGGTAAAATATGTAGCCAAATTATGTGACAACATGTTTGTAACATGTTGTGCCGACCCCACTTAAAGTGGGATAAGGACAGAAGGAATGATGATTACTACTCTGCACTCCTTATCTATGTAAACTTTATATGTGCCAAATTTCATACTACTCCGTCGACGTAATTTGCGTAAAAAAGTGTTTTACAAAATTGCGTCACGTATCAATTATTTAGATTCCATATTCAACTATATTTGTATGGAAATTTAAAAAAAGAATGCTTATTATAGAGAACAGCCTTTATCGCACTAATATAGTGTTATCTCTCCTAGGACAACAGCAGCAGTTCCACTTCGCGTTCGGCCAGCGACCATTTCCCTTTCCACCAGACCCTCTCGGCGGCTTCCGGATGCCACCCATTACTTCGTGTCAAAGTGAGTATTTTATTATGAGTATTTTATTACTACTAGCTGATACGGCAAATGTTTTTTTGCCATATAAAATATTTCTAGGGAAATTCTAGGAACATTATAAAAGAATTGTCCAGAAAATACAAAAAAAAATTTAAAAGTGGACACCCCTTATCACTTACGAGTATAAAAAATAGATAGTAACCGATTCTCAGACCTACTGAATATGCATATATAATTTCATAAAAATCGGTCTAGCCGTTTTGGAGGAGTATGGTAACTAACATTGTGACTGAGAATTTTCTATATTCAAATTCAAATTCAAAATATTCTTTATTCAAGTAAACTTGTAAACAAGTGCTTTTGAATCGTCAACTTTACTGCTGGTTCGGAAAGCTGTTCCTCCCAAGAAGAACCAGCAAGAAACTCGGCGGTTGCTCTTTTAAAATATAAATCTTAGAACTAGTTACATTTATTTATAACTGTCTTGTACAGGATAGAATGTGCACCTATATCCACACATCCTTATTATCTAAGTAATCTTCAACAGTATAGTAGCCTTTCTGTATCAGCCTCTCTTTAACAGTGGTTTTGCTGTAATGGCATGGCTAAAATTGATATATAAGATTATGTTACAATATTATGTTACTAATGCCTGTGTTGTTTACGTCTATGAATCCGAAACGTAACGTGTGAACTTGCGAACCCTTACTATAAACCGTTTCGCACGCTTAATATTAAAAAGAACTAATTCAAAAAATTGCTGTGGCAAATTGCACTACGTACAAAACTCCTTAGTTAATACTAAGGAATTAATACTAATAGTTAATAATAAGAGACCTATAACTTGGAAGAGCAAGAAAACACTAGTTGTTTTTATTGCTCGTGACGTGATGGCATTGAAATAAGGATAACAATGTATATATTAACTCATCGTATTTTCGAATTAGGTCACTTTAATACTAAGTGTGCGATTTGTCCATCACAGCCTCTAATTATTTATCGTTTATACCCGTGTGATAGTGTTTAAGCAAATGAAATAAAATAATACCTAAATAAGTGCTATAAAGTAGCGGCCTGTTACAATCCCACTGCTGGGAATAGGCCTCCTCTCTCCGTTTCTGGAGAGAAGGGTTGGAGCTAAGACCTACCACGCTGCTCCAATGCGGATTGGTAGGTTACACATATCTCCAGAATTCTCTCTAGAGATATGCAGGTTTCCTCACGATGTTTTCCTTCACCGAAAAGCGTGTGATAAATTGCAATTATCAATAAGACACATGAGTTTTATTATAAAAACTTATTGGTGCCTGCCCGGGTTTGAACTCGTGTTCCCCTCAAAAGAGTCGCACAGTCTCACCGCTGGGCTATCACAGCTATAAACACAATAAGTGCTATAAACACAATATAAATAATGTTAACAACGTATTTATCATTGTTTTCAACTAAATAAAACGAGAATCTAAATTGCAAACCGCACTCAAACCTCATAACGCGTTTGATAGATCAAAAGTGAATGACTCACTAAAACCGCGCAGCGATACGCTAAACTACGTTCACTAAAGCGCGGATTCAATCAGTCGCCGAAAAAAAATCCAGATGAAAGCTGACTGCGAACCCAATCGAACAAGCATGCATCAGGCCCGCTAAAATCCACTGCCCAAAACAACTCGAGCGGGTCGAAAGAGGGAAAAAAACATTCACAAATCGACGCGGCCAGCGCGTATCGTATAAAAACCGAGTCCGCCGATCGTCGGCCAAAACGGAACCGTGATACCAAAAAATAAAAGCCTGTAATACTCCGGAAAAAATAAAGTGCAACGTGCGAGGATCTCGCTAGCCCGCGTTTTGTCCACTCCCGATATCTTTATAAGTGCCCGCTCTTGTATTATTTTCGGCTACTCTGTGCTCGGAATAAATTTGGCGTTTGGTTTTTTTGGACGTTTTATATTTTAAACTCTTGCAACTTTATTTAGTATACTTTTTTTGTATTTTTCTCAACTTTAAACGTAACTTTTTTAAACTTTAATACTCGTGGTTCAACCACGTAGTTATTAAGGCGCTGAACAGAGCCAAATAGGCTGACTTTAAACACGTTTTTAACAAAAGCTATAGGGATAACGATTAAAAGAAAAATATATGTTAATATACATCATATCTCAGAGAGAATGTAAGATTTCAAAACATGATTACGATACTTTTTTTCGATAAAAAAAATTGGTAAATAGACCTCTGATTTTTACTTTTATCGTAAATATCTCTAATATTTATCAACAAAAATTGATAAAATTAATAAGACTAATAAATCATTATAATATAAAGAGAATGTAAGATTTTAATTTTGAATTATTTAAGATATTTTATTCAAATTAAATATTTTTTAGAAAATAGCAAAACTGAAACGAGTCATCGTCTCGCTTCTCTTTTACATCTACGAATATAGACAGTGATCGCTGAGGCGCGCTGCTATACGGACGTGTGTCGCTAGCTGCCGCCTTTTGTGACTATTCCTTGTTGATAATATGTCTTTTTTTAGGTGTTTAGTTATAGTTTCAGCATACTTAGTTTTATAAGATTAATTAGACATAAGTTTTTTAAATAAATTGTACAAAAAAAGTTTGTACACCTACAATGGGTGTTAAAAAATTAAGTGTGTCGCTACGCCGTCGCAGACATTGTGGGCGTGGCTTATATGCCGAAATCTGAATTTACGCCAGCTCTGTTCAGCGCCTTAATTTACTTGTTTTTTGTATATATTTCGGCAAGGATCCAAAAAAGCATTTATTATTATTAAGAGTTAATATTGTGGTAATTTCGAGGTTCTATGTTTAGGTATGTTATAACATACATATGATTTATAAATCATATGAAGTGATTAACGATTACATTTCGTAAAAAACAACTTTTAAAACGTTGTTTCCCATTTCATATAAATTAAACTTATTCACTAACAACATCTGTGAAAATTAAGGCAAGAAAAAAAAATCATTTGCAGAGTTCGATTAACCATTAATTTTTTGGCAATACAATATGAATATACTATTAATATTTCTTTCATTTCAAAGAAATATAAATTATGCTGTTACCTTACCGTATTTGCATGAAATAAACAAAAAAAGCATTAGCTAGCTTAGACGTTACAGCCAATACGATCACTGTTATTTTATTTAATCTGTGTGATAAAACATGAAATTCTCTATTTACATTTTGTTACATACAAATTAATATTTCCAATTTATCACACAAAATATGTTGTAGAGATATTGATATTTGCAATTCATCACACGCGTTTCGTTTAAGGAAAGCATCGTAAGGATACCTACAAATTTCTAGAGATTTCTGGGGATGTGTGTAACTTACTTATCCGTAATGGAACAGCGTGTTGGGTTTAAGCTCCAAAAAGAGGAAAAAGTCTATGCCCAGGCGTCGAAAAGTAACTAACTGTTACTTTGCAATTTGTTTTAATTTAAAAGAGCGGATGTAGTATTTTATTAAACACTGTATCACTATTTTTTTTCCGACAATTGACAACCCAAATGGCTTTTATTTATTTATTTATAAACTTTATTCAACAACTACAATATATTCAAATAATTGCACAAAAGGCGGGCTTAACGCTTTAAGCATCACCGGGAGATTCCGCGTGAGCGCAGAAGCATCATCGAGGGCAGAGATAGTAACGAGTATCGGAAGAGACTTGTAGCATCATGGGAAGTATCTCTATCATAACTTATACTGTATTTATAGATATGAGCCAATTCGGACTGAGCTCAAGTAACTCGCACTGGGGTTACGGAGGTGCTGGCGCTTACCCTGCATACCTGCCATCCTGTGCCGCGCCCGCCGCTTCACAATTCAACCCTCCAGCGCTCGGCTTTGCTGGAACTGTTCCTGACCAGAGTTCTACGCAGGATTTCACAAATAATACTGGTAAAAAAGTAACGACGAACCGCAAGCTTATTACAGAAACTATAACAGAACTACACATGCCCTAGATATGACACTTCTCTGACCTTGACGGTGTTAAAAAGTTCGCATTTTTGGTGAATACGTCGCACTACTATACGCCCACATTTCGAAAACTTCTATACGTTTTCGAAAGTCTTCCTTTACAGTCCATGCCTCACATCCGTTCAGAAATTCAGGCCAGCCGTAACAACGCAGTAGTTAATGCTTATATGCAAACCAAGATTCAGCAGTGGACATAAAAATTCTCGTGCCTTAATTTTCTAACAACTTTACCTGTTGGAAATGATAAATAATAAGACAGTAACAGGGAATTAATTGACATAGCTGAAATAGCTAAATTTGTAGACTCGTTTAATTTATGTTCGTAGTTCATTTCTTCGTTAGATACGTATGTTAAAGCAAAAATGTTGCGGTGATACAATCATATTAAGGATGATGGAGTTTTAGTTTACCTTTACTATATAGATGATAGAATATTGTTTCGTGGATATAAACTATGATACCAGCATGGTGAAATTAAATGCACCAACATGGTTTACGACTGACATCCTCCTTAAAACGGCACGGGTGGACTGTGGACGCGCCTGCCCGACGCGGCGCACATTAAAACAACTCTCATTATAATTTACAGCGGCTCCGACACGTCCGATACAGCCGATGAATTTATTGCCGATGCGTGCCCGCGTAACACAAAAAATATAGCCATATTTAAAACAATGTAAACATTCGGGTTGCATTTTATTTTTCAAAATATTTCAATTGTAGAATATTTGCGATTTTGACGTATAGTCTATCTCCTGTACGCCTACCATGAACTTTTAGATTCAATTCAAAGTCAGTACCTAAACCCGACCGCTTTCTTTTCGTACCATGAAGTGTGTTTGAAAAGGACATTGTTATATATTTTATAGTAAAATAATATAATATATAAAAATATATATATAATTTCTGTAATTTAATATGTAAAGGAGCATTTAAATATATAATATAAATAAAATATATCATTATGACATATTACAACTATATTGACATAAAATAATTCATAATATTAAAATAGTTAATAAAATTTGCATGTCAGATATATGACTAAATATGTTGATACTTAATGTTGCTAATATCTTGTTCCACCTGTTGTTACCATGTTTTTGGCAAATAAATTAATTTGAATTTGAATAACTCTGTCTCTTTTACTCAAATGTTTTTAGGACGCATTCCAAACGCTCATTCGGCAACGGCGTAAAAGTGTGCGTCTTTAAGACGTCATTGTATGAAAAAGCAAACAATTTAGTTTACGTCTTCAATTGAGTCGCAATAAAAGTTCATGGTAGGCCTGCTAATGATGCTACGGGGGCGGGGGGAAACGATTGTTGAGTTTGTGATAGTGAACGTTTGTAGCGCTTGTGTATTGTGGTGACGGTGGTGGATGTTTGTGCAGATGTTTTTACGGATCCTGCATATATCGGGTATGAAAACGGATAGTCCACTCTACATTTAGCATTATATGTTTGTTCTATTTACTCTATCACGGATTATAGCAAAATAATTTAATAATTTTTTTTTTAATTTATAGAAGTAGACGTTGCAGAATTCCATAGTACAGAAATTATGATAGAATTACAATATTTTGCTATAATCTAAGTATAGGAAACATAAACCGTTCACATACCTTATACATGCAGGATTAGCTACCACGCTTATCACGAAAGGCCGCCTCACAGCACAACTAGCACGCTACGCGAATTCACCACGACAGTCTCAAAAATGTTAAAGAGCCCATAACTTGGAAGAGCAAGAAATCACTAGGTTTTAATAGCTCACAGCGTGATGTCACAGACGGCATTGAAATTATTATTACAACGTATCTAACTCAATGAATTCTTGTTTTTAATTAGGTCGCTTTAATCTAAGCATGCGATATAATATATCGTGTATGCTTAGATATAATTGTCGTGTCTATTTATTACTGAAACTTAGCGTAATGTAAGCCAATCTGTTCTTCGCAAGACCAAACTATTTTTCGATGGATGGTATGTTTCGCAACCACGATTTTTTTCTAATGTCCAGCGACTCCTCCCTTGAACCAGCATCGCGTTAGTTGCCTCAATTAGTTAGCATTCTAGGTTGCATTACGCATGCCTTACTTATAGCGTGAAAATCATTCAAATCAATGAAAATCTGTATTCCAATGAAAATAATCTGTTATTCAAGTAAGCTTTTACAAGCACTATTTACTCGTCAAAGGATTATTAAATTTAATGAAGCTACCACTAATTTTAAATGTTGCTAGTTGAAAATGTTGCGAGAACTAGTAAGAAACGTGGCATTATGCTATATGCTGGCTTAATTTAATTTCGACTACTGAGATGATAAGGAACTTTAATCTCGCGTTTATAGCTTACTATTATAGACGTTTTATGTAATACTTTGATGGTCTACAAACAGAGAATAGAAACGTGAGAAACTTTTCTAGAAACATTTGCCCATCACACAACTTAGACGAAATTTTGAAAATGTTAGAATTTTTACAAGTGTACTAGAGTTGTATTGTAATGTAATTATATTTGTCCAAATTATTGAGAAAAGTTTCTCTCGTTGGGTATTATCTATAGTTCAGACAATTTTACCAAACGAATATAGAAACATTTGGCGATTGGAAATATTTCTGCCCTACTACAGCCATATGTTGGCTTGCAGTCTATAACAATATTCAACAAACTCCGTAAATATTTAGTAATTATAAATAAAGTAATTTAAATTCTAAACGTGTTCCATTTTGTGCAGTGCTACCGGATACGACAGGTGTCGATTTGGATCAACAACTTTCTGGACTCGTCGGCTCGTCACCATCCCATCACAGCAGCCTCCTACCTAGATACAATAACAACGCCGACTACAGTTTATCAACAGGACCGCGGTCACTAAGCGACAATAGTTCACAGCCCGAATCGCCGGTACAGGACGACTTGCTCACTTCAAATACATCAACAAACCTTGGCCACAACCATTCAAACAGCTCAAACTTTCCGTCGTTAATGGGATCACAAAACGCATCGTACGGTAGCACTAATTGCAACAATTCGCTGTATCCCGTACTTCCAGCCAGTTTATTGTATAGTCAGTTATACACGGCAGCTAACCAAACGCATAACTTTCATCCTTTACATTCGAATTCAATTCATTCGACGCAGAATCACCATAACGAGTTGCAGACCATGATGGATCAGATATCGTCTACAACCAATAATCATAGACAGCACGGTAGCCATGGGCAAGGGGATTTATTACTGGGAGGCGGTAACTCTTGTGCCGCAGCGGCAGCAAGAGGGGAAGATGGAAGGGTTAATAGCCTTGGTCAACGGGGTAACCCTCAGCCCGATAGTAACACAGTATGGCGACCGTACTAAATTTTCAATAAACAGTTAAAAATATTAGGTCAAATTTTGACTCAAAAGCTATTAACATGAAGTCATTAACATGAAAAGAACAAAATCTAGTATAAAACTAGATAGAGTAATGATAAAATTATTTTAAAATGCAAGATGTGAGTTAATTATTATAATTTCGTGTTTTGCAACGAAATCGTTACTTTTAAAAGTAAGATCGAAATTTTTTAGATAGCATTGAATCATTGATATAAAATCGCGCCCGTCCTTATTATACGAGTTTTGCATTAATTGATTATCATATAAGTTTCTTTATACCCACTTTATAAACTTTTCAGAACCTGTATACGCCTCTTGTGATTAAATCATTGATAATTTGTCAGATTATTAACGGATATCCCAACAATGAATTAAGCTTATTAAATTGAAAAACTGCAGATATGACTTCCTTAATGTTATTATTTTCAAAAGATGATTAAATAATCGCCACCATTATACCAAATTCTTATATAATTTTTCCAGCTTCTTTCCAAAAAGCCTAATTTATATTGAAGTAGTAAAATTATTTCCAAAAAAATTATGATTCATATCATTATAGGAAACAGTGAATAAAGAATTTGTAGAAGTTTTATATAAAAAAGTTGTAAATAATATTGTGAATAATTTGTTGTAAATGCATCTTGTAAAGTGCAATAGTTGTGCAATTAAAAAGTTGAGTAGATGTATACAAAGTTAGGTATAAGATACATCATTTGTTGATTATGTGAATCTGTCCATTGTAGATAATAGATTCTAGGGTTCTATTAAAAATAGCAGGTTTGTTTATGTTATATTTTGTGGATTTTCTTATTTCTTAACATCCTATTCTGCCATATTTATTTCGTCATAATTCTGTTTAACTTAACTACGTTTCTAATATATCAAAAACAATTGGCTTAGCGAATATATTTTGACAATAAATGGAATAATGCCTATTGTTCCTGTGTTTGCTTGTTGCTTCTAAATGAAATTGTTCGTATAACATGCTCAATTCTTGAATAATCCATCGATTCATTTGATCTATAGAAAGAGATACATTAGATCTAATCTTAATTATAATTTGTTAATTTGAACTTCGAAAAATATCTCCAGGACCCACTAACTAAATATCTCTATCATTCTGTAACCTCCCTTTTCACATTTCCGCTACTAAACAAGAATGGTATGCTCTCCTTAGGAATACCTATTGCTGTACCGAATTCCACCAGGTCACCGCTGTTTTTACAAATTTGGTTCTACAACCGATCTCTTCGTTGCTGATTCGATTGTAGTCTGGAAGAAACTGAGCTGTATTGAATCCCGTAATTAAAAAAGTCATATAGAAACCAAATAAAAAGTACCTGTATCTGTATATTAAACGTAAAAGACGTTTGATTTTAATTTAGATGGATTATATAATTGAAATGGAAAATTTATATATGCCAAAATTAAAATAATTTTTTCATAACATTTGAGTATTAAAAGAAATTTTATAACTTTTAAAACAGACTTAATAAAGAATCATATTTAAAACTTAAGTTTTTTTATTAGCTAAGCAAAATTGTGTTTGTAAAAAAAAAGGGAATGGTTGTGAAGACCTTAAGATAAAAATCTATGCCAAAGTGATTTTTATAATATTTAGATGAATAATTTATATACATCAAAATTGTTTCAATATTGATATTTAGGTCCATTATTATAATTTTATTGAAATTATTATTACGTTTCATATTATGGTTTTGATATTGTATAACTTGCGTAGCAATTAATTTGTGAGAAAGCTTATTGTTATACTTTTTGTTGACTGTAAGTAGCAGAATTCACTTTGTATAAAATAAATTGTAAATGAATATATTCGTTTCATTAACATCCTTTCGTTTTATTATCATACACCTGTGATACCCAACCGACGAGACCGTGTGCCTTTCTCGGGAGAAAATCACGGGTTGAAACCCCAGGCACCAATAAAATTTTCTATTTAAAACTTATGCGCCGAATCGCAAAATCACTTGTCGGTGAAGAAAAACCTTGTAAAGAAACCTCAAAATCTCTGGAGAATTCCTGGGACATGTGACCTACACATCTGTTTCAGAGAAGCGCGATGGGCCTTAGGTCTAACCCTTCCCTCCAAAATTTCGTGTGTGTGTGTTCCACAAACATTTTGACATGGTTATATTAGTAGGATATACAATTTTTGAATACAGCAAACCCATTCATAAAAGTGACATCGTGAAGTTTATTGTCTGCTTTTAATTTAATTAAAAAAAAATAATTGTATGAACACTTATCAACAATAAAAATGTGCAAATTATGTCGAACACTATAGAAATCATACCCACGTGGAATGTACCAAAGAATTATTCCCGCAGCGTCTCCGCGTTGACTCGCTAAGCTGAATCCTTGTGTGATAGAGGAGCAAACCCTTTTGTCGTCTGAAGAGGCAATTAACCGAGGTGTCAAAACAAATAGAAAAAAATACGCTTTTTTCTCTTTTCTTTTGGCACTTTTTCTTATGACTTTTTTATTATATTATATTCCACAGTAGCCTTGAGGCAATCAATAGGCCCGGACAAAACCAGAGCCCCCAACTAAGCTATTCAAAATCATTAGTACCATTCAGTACCGCATTTACCTAGTGATAAGCTGTGTATAACAAACTGTATTACAAAATTGGTCTAAATCCATGAACCAAAAAACCCTTACATTTTCCCATATAAACGTCTTCTTTGTATGTTCTAGTGTGTAATAAAATATAATTAATTTAAAAAATAATAAAACCGTTATCTCCGTAGCGTAATAAAAATATTTCTCCTACATTAATCACTGCCAAGCGCACACTAATCCTCATTAATTACCTACTTGGTAATTTTAAATCTCATTATTGTCCAAATCGGGCAGCCATCGATTTTTCGCGCAGTACAGATGCTGGTTGGGTTCGCATATATTATCGTAGGTAATCAGGTGACACGCTCATGCGGCTATAATTTTCGTCATAACTGGTACTAATAATCTATACATCTTCATATAATAAAACTATAAACATGATCAATTATTTTATTCAATTATAGATAAAGATCAAATATTTACAGATAACATACATAGAAGTGTTATTATTATAAATAAGAAATGATAATTTCCTACCGTGTGGTTCGGATACCACCCTCATTTCTTACCGAGGTGTCGCAAAAGGCGACTAAGGTAAGTTGACGTCAGGCAGGCGGCCGGTCGTAAAATACGTAGCCAAATCATTTGACAAGATGTTTATAACATGTTGTGCCGACCCTACTTAGAGCTGGATAAGGGCAGCAGGATTATGATAAATAAGAAATAATAATTTCATAATTCGCTGTGGCGTAGCAAGGTAACCAAAGGTGCTGGGGCAAATAATAAACAAGCTAAATTATTTAAAATCATACTTCATGTTCCAAATTTGATGTACTCTGGGGGAGGGGGCAGAGGTCCATGATGACCCCCCCGAAGCTTCGGAGCCCCCAAGCTTGGGGGCTCCGAGGCACTGCCCCTACTAGCCCTCCTGTAGCTACGCCACTGATCATATATTTCTAGAGCAAATTTTAATAAAAATTTAATAAAATTTTAAAATTAAATTTACAAATAGAAAGTCATCCGAACGTATAATATTGATATCGATTTTAAATATAGGTAATATAATAATACACCCTAGAATATTCACAAGAGATATGTAGGTTCCTTTACAAAGTACGGTGAAGTAGTACTTTGTAGAGCGCATAATAATCTGTAATTACCAATTAAGCTTATTTGTTTTCCAAAGAATACTGATAGATCCATGCGTGGGGCTTAAATCCGTCAACCCTAATTAAGGATATTAAGGACTAGCTACGTCTGCAGCTTCGCCCACGTGTGTCATAAAATTTTCATCACGTAAATCTCTACCCCGTGGGAATACTAGGAAAAAAAGTATATCTAGATGTTACTACACAACTCCATCAAAATCTGTTTGGTCGTTACAGATAATGTTATATTAACTTAAACTTTCCTCAAAAATTTCAAACTCATAGTGATAACCGTACAAAAATCCGTTAGGTAGATTTTGAGAAAATCGATCACATATAGATGGACAGCTTTTGGGGACTTTGTTTTATATTATGTATAGATGATATACTCTAAACTTTTATAATTAGATGTCTCATAATTTTTGAACGTAGAATGGTAAACCTAGTGTAGGCGTCCGTCTGTCCATCGTTTCGCATTGGCGCAAATTAATGAGGGTGGGATATTTATTCCAGGGTTTCGTTTGCCCGACAAAATATCAATTCACCTCGATTTGTGTGTCTGTGTGTGTGTGTGTGTGACGTCAGGTGATATGCAAATGTTACGCCCGACGGCGGGCTCAGTAATGAGCTCATTAAGCCTGATATAGCTATTGAAGTTGGGGCTCATAACGGCTCAACTATTTAACTGCAGGCATGTGGATCAAGCTATCAAATTGTGAACGTCGGACGTGTGCGCTTAATTTATTTCTACGACTTTGACAAACATTTTTAATTTTTTTATATTAAAAATCTTTTAAATATATATTTAAAGATGGTATTTGAACAAAAAATGAAAATAAATTTATATAAAAAAAAATAAAAAATGTTTTTGACATATAAATATATATGAAGTGTAACGTGGTCACGTAGAGGGTAACAGAAGTATTGTACTTGAGCGGCCTGTAACAATCCCACTGCTGGGAATAGGCCTCTTCTCTCCGTTTCTAGAGAGAACGGTTGGAGCTAAGACCTACCACGCTGCTCCAATGCGGATTGGTAGGTTACACATATCCCTGGAATTCTCTAGAGATATGCAGGTTTCCTCACGATGTTTTCCTTCACCGAAAAGCGTGTGATAAATGGCAATTACCAATTAGACACATGAGTATCATACTGAGTTGTACTTGAGTGAATAGGCAGCTTTAAATGTGACAATCGACAATAAAGAGAAATCAAACGATACTTATTGTTTGTCTCTCTTTTTTACGTGTTATTAAACAAAGATAATTAGATGAAAGATAAGATAAGTCTGTGAGTTTCATCTTCCCTGTCATTACTTGTTTCAACACTCCACTAACAGGCCTGACTATAACTCTTCTACTATAGTAGGATGCCTCTATGAAAGGATACGATAAAAAGGTCTTTTTTCTCTATGAGGGTTTTAGCACAGATAAATAATCTATAAGTTATTGTATGTTTATCACAAACTGAACGTGTACGAACCTGTTAAATCGTTAAAGTGGGATAGACATATCGAACGCTTATTATTAAAAAGACCTAATTCAAAAAAGTTTTGTGGCAAAATGCACTAAAGCGTAGCGTAGCGCCTACAAAACTCAGGAATGATAAAGAGTCGAGCGTAGCGATGTCATAGATGACATTGAAATAACTACTAATACTACTAATACCAAATTAAAATTAAAAAATAATACTAATTTTATATTAGGTCAAAAGTAATAATAAAATTATTTTGTTATAATCCGCGATAAAGTAAATAGAAACTATATACAATGCTAAATACAAAAGTAATAATATAATTATTTTGGTATAATCCGCGATACAGTAAATAGAAAATATATATAGTGTTTAATGTATAGTGGACTATCAGTATTTTCATACCCGATACGTGCAGGATTATTTAATATTTATTACGATAGATGCACCACAACTAAACCATCATCAGGAGATATTGTGTATTGTGGTGGCAGTGGTGGAGGCTTGTGCATGTGTTTTTACGAATCCTGCATGCAACGGGTGTGAAAAAACGGATAGTCCACTATACATTTAGCACTATATATATTTTCTATTTACTGTATCGCGGATTATAGCGCAATAATTTTATTATTACTTTTGTATTATGGATCTTCGCAAAGTAACGCCTAATTCTATAAATTATTTAAATTAGGTCACTTTAATACTGAGCGTGCGATATGGAGACCACACACTCAATGCACAAAAACTTTCTCATTTATAGCATACAATAAGACAAGCATATTTGTTTTTAATATGAAGAGCCAATACAAGCATATATTCGTATAGTTAGCAAGATGGGAATTAATTTAAAACTGTATTTGAACTTTATCAATGAGATTTAAAATTGCGAAGTAATTAATGAGGATTAGTGTAATCCTGGCATTGATGGATGCAGGTACGGCAGTTTCAATATATTAATGCACTCCATTTAATAAACTGGTGTATATTTTAATTCGCTTAATTATGTACCTACTAAAGATTTTTTTGGACAATTACACACACGATCCGTCCCTGAAGAAACTTAATAATAGTGTTAAGGGTGATAAACAACAGGTAAATATAAACATATATAATTTTAAATCAATACATACTATAAAACACAGTCTCAAAAGCTGTCTTTAGGTAGGTGATCGATTTACTCAAAATCGACTGAACGGATTTTCGTACGGCTTTTACAAATAGATAATGCAATTCTCGAGGACGGTGGATTTGGGATTTATGCGGGAAAACTTTGTGACTTACTGATTTTCACGCTGTTGAAGCCGTATAAAGTATTATTATAAGATTACATACATTACATTACATGAGCTGTGATAGCCCAGCGGTGAGACCGTGCGACTCTTTCGAAGGGAGCACGAGTTCAAACCCGGGCAGGCACCAATGAGTTTTTCCATAAAAATTCATGTGTCTAATTGATAATTGCAATTTATCACACGCTTTTCGATGAAGGAAAACATTGTGAGGAAACCTGCATATCTCTAGAGAATTCTGTTGATATGTGTAACCTACCAATCCGCTTTTGAGCAGCGTGGTAGGTCTTAGCTCCCAGCAGTGGGATTGTAGCAGGCCGCTACTTTACTTTTTTTTACTTTACATACATTAAATTTAATAATACTAATTACCTTACTAGTACCTTACCTCGACGGTCTATTGATAGGCTAAATATATTGCGTATTTCTTGCAAATTGCCAATACTTCACTGCTTGGGGCTTGACTGGTTTGTTGGTAATTTTTTTCCCCTTTTTTGCGTTATATGGGAGAGAGATCAAGTTATATTGGGTTTTATTGACTAAAATCTCTTCGGTTGGTATCCTCAGTAAATGACTCGGTATATCGGTAAGGTATAGAAACATTTTTGCGCATTTTTATTATTTTATACAGCGGTTTACATTTTAATTTATAATGCATAATGAGCGTATATTTCAACAAGATAGCTTTGTTGGCCGTTATCTGCCCGGTACAGTGTTGTAGTTTTCGCTCGGCCAAGCGCGAAATTATTGATTGTTGTAATTAATTGCAAACACTGCGATAAAATTTATATTAATTTAAAATTAACATCAACTTATAAAATATATTTTAAAGTTGTACACAATCGAAACCACGTATAATTAGTTCGGGAGGGAATGTCAAACATTAATTATTTCAGGCTCAAATTTTTATTAACGTATTGAGCAGGTGGAAAGCAGGCTTTGCTATTTACTGTTATTTACACATTGCACATGTGGATTTGGGAGTTAAACCACTACGTCCTAACATTATGGTTCAAGTCTCAAAACAACTCTTCAAGAAGAGAATGCCTTTGTCCAATTGTTGGATAATAGCAGGCTGTTACTTTTGTAATCTATCTATCTATGCTTATTACAAAAGAAAGTACCCAAAAGCTGTCTGTTGTATGTGATCAATTTTCTCAAAATCTACTAAACGAATTTTTGAATAACTTTTATCTTTTACGTAGTAAAATTCTTCGGGAAGGTTTAGGTATTATATAAACTGTGTTAAAGAGATCGCGGAGTTGTAAAAAAAACTCACCTGCTGGGAGCTTTAGTCGTCGTGTGCCGCGCGTAAACAACAGAGATACACTGAATTAATGTTCTAGAGAATTGTAGATCTACAAAAATACTATAAAAACTCCAGGACAGCATGTCTGTATCTCTTATGATTACTCACAGTTACTACTTTCATTTTTTAAATTTCAATCTATACTTATTAAAAAACAAAATCTCTTTGTATATGATCGATTTTCTAAATATCTACTTAACGGATTCTTATACGGTTTTTAATAGAAGAAGATTAAGGAAGAAAAAAAGATTACAATTCCAACCTTGAAGTTGAATCTTCCATAATGGAAGATTCAAGTTTAGTTAACGGTTTATGTAAGTTGATTGAAACACATATACGTTGCACACTTATTTTCAAGCGGGTAAAGCCTAAGGCACAGTTAGTTTATTAAAATATTAATTTTATTCATTACCAATGTGCTAAACATACTCAGCTAACCTATGGTAGTTAAACAAAGTACCTAACTAAAGAAAAGTAAGAAATACATTATCTTCGTATTAAATTATACGAAATATGTATGTGAAATACGTAACGTGTAAAGACATTTTACGCTTTGTAAATATATTCGAAAGCTGACTAATTATATTCATTAAACTCATTTGTTCCCCTTAGACAAAGCAACGTCAAGACAAACGAAGCGTACTGGGTTATTGCAATAATTGGCGTTTTCACATAAACAAAAGCACAAAGGCTGTAATTAAGGGGGGAGAGGAATATGAAAGGTACATAAGTACAAATACACTTGCAAATGGCTAATGGAAAACAATAGAATTTATATAGTTTTAGTATCACGCTCAACACATAGTTTATAGAAATTCTTCAGTCATATATCAACATTTTGTTACTATTATCTCACGCTAACGCTGTGATAGCCCAGCGGTGAGACCGTGCGACCCTTTCGAGGGAAACACGAGTTCAAACCTGGGCAGGCACCAATGAGTTTTTCTATTAAAACTCATGTGTCTAATTGTTAATTGCAATTTATCACACGCTTTTCGGTGAAGGAAAACATCGTAAGGAAACCTGCATATCTCTAGAGAATTCTGTTGATATGTGTAACCTACCAATCCGCATTGGAGCAGCGTGGTAGGTCTTAGCTCCAACCCTTCTCTCCAGAAACAGAGAGAGGAGGTCTATTCCCAGCAGTGGGATTGTAACAGGCCGCTACTTTATCTCACTCTAAACGGAGTCGGCACAATATGTCTTCCATGCTCTTCTATCATTCGTCAACTCTATTGCTACTCCTTTTATATGCACATAAATTTTCACAGAGTCCATCTATCTTTTTTCGGTCTTCCTCTAGTTATATATACATCCATATTGATATTTAAAACTCTTTTGGTGATGATTTCTATGCCTTCTCATGACATGACGATACCAACTTAATCTTATACTTCTAATCTTTTCTTTAACTGACGCAACTTTCTGACTTTTAGAATGCTCTTTTTGCACCTTTCTTCAG
The DNA here is from genome assembly GCA_947086505.1 of Morpho deidamia. Lineage (NCBI taxonomy): Eukaryota > Metazoa > Arthropoda > Insecta > Lepidoptera > Nymphalidae > Morpho > Morpho deidamia. The sequence continues at coordinate 10,971,384 of CAMTZC010000026.1, read as the reverse complement.
TAATACACAAGACACATACAAAATTATATTTTGAAAAGAGCAACCGCCGACTTTCTTGCTCTCTCCTGTATGAGCCGTTTTACTTCTAAACGTTTAACGTTAAAATTTTTTGCTATACGCTAATTATTCGCTAAACCTTCAAATTTACCATTGACTGCTCAAAAAAACTATGTCATTTTGAGTACATGGAAAGAACTCTGCTTGACATGTCCCATGTCAAGCAGAGTTCTTTCCATGGCCTCATGGTCGGCTCTACGCTTTCTTAAAAAGCCTTTGATAGAGATTTTCTAAGCCAAAAATGTTTACTATTCGAAGACTGATTTATGATACTGCGAAATTTTTAAACGCAATACTATAATAAAAACGTAAACTGATATTCTCAAACACTTCTCAAAACCCGGATTCAATGACGTTGGGTGCTTTATAGATAGTAACTAACCACTAACAGTAAACACTGAGTATAGTACGCGACATTAAATAATGCACATCGATGTTTAGAACGAAACACCCGGCCAGTTGGGTTCTGTCGAGCGCTGTCACTGTCACTCAGTTAGTTTGTGTCGCTACACACGGGTTCGTCACTCTGTGCGACAGAAACAATGCTCTATGAAGCAGAATCTAGCCGATTTAAAAATCGATGTGCATTATTTGATGCCGCGTACTATACACAAGTAAGCGCGGTTATTTATTCTCCATAAATAGCCATCCTACAGACAAGAACTTCATCATCACTCCAGAACACGTCTACCCCAACGGTTGTCGGTTCTCCGAGAAATGTGGCCGGCCCACTGCCACTTCAGCTTGCTAATCCTTTGGGCTACGTCGGTTACTTTGGTTCTCTGTCGGATCACTTCGTTTCGGATACGATCCTTCAGAGAAACTCCGAGCATAGCCCTCTCCATAGCTCGCTGGGCTACCTTAAATTGGTGGACCAGTCGCATTGTCAGTGTCCACGTCTCGGCTCCGTATGTCATTACAGGTAGGACGCACTCATTAAAGACAAGAACTTAAGAAGCCTTATTAGGAATAAAAAGCCAAATTACCGATTCGGTCCTCGGTTAATTTATTGACGAACATTACTTTGAACACGGTCCAACCGCGGCTTACAATATTGACGGGGTACATAGCGTGCATCCAAAGGCCCGGGCGACACGGCACAAATGAAGCTTCACAATTAAGGCGGGCACACACGGTAGGCACGGCGCATTTGCCGGTGTCACGTACCGACCGCCTCGCACTTAATTTCGCAAGGGGACGCGCGGGAGGCTAGCGGTTTTAAATTACGGAATCCCCACGATTGCATTTCGACAGCATAGTTACAGATAGTTCAATGATTTAGTTTTGGAACTTTAGTTTCGTTATCGATGTTTCTACCGAACATAATTTCCCGATAGTTTTTACTGAGACGTAAAAGCTGAGATAGCCGAATGGCGAAACTCGCCCGTAAACAGTTGATCACGGTTTCATGACATGATTGTTAAACTTATGTGCCTGATTAAAATTTATATTTTATCAAGCTCTTATCGGTAAAGTAAAACAAAATTGAGAAAGATAATTTAACACAGTTGTGTTACTAACCATTGGCATTGAGTCTACGAAAGTTCCAACCCTTTTCGAAAAAAAAAGTAGTATTTCTGTGACATATGTAATCTACAAATCCATTCAAACATTAGAGCAGCGTGATGAGTCTAGATACGATACAATCCTGCTGCCCTAAGAAAGGGGAATTTCTAGGATATACGTAACTTACAAAACCATTCAAGCATTGAATCAGCGTAATGGTACAACCATAAGCTATGTATACCAGTTGTCCGTCACCCATAGCAAAGGTGCGTCGCGACTCAGCAGAGCAAGCAACTCATTTGTAGGTCTCGCTATTCGCTTTCACAAAATTCCTCAATCCATACTAGACCAGCGTACGGTAAGAGTTAAACTAAGGGTAAAAAATATGCTTATACGTGAAGCATATTACAAAATTCAAGATTATTTGGATGATAAGAATGCCTGGATTTGAAAATCCTTCCAGCTTCATACAAGACAGCGGTTTAATAATGTATAATTGGAAATATTAAAAAGAGACCGCCGAGTTTCTTGCTGGTAAGAGCAACATTCCAAAATATTTGTAGCTTAATTAATCATATTGATGTTTGACGATTCAAAAGTATTTGAAAAGCCTTATTAGAATAAAGAATATTTTGATTTGATTTGATTTGGTATACACTTACCTACTTTGGGGATTGACGACCTTGTGTTTAATAGTCAAAAACATCAATACACAATACAATAATACAATCTTTTTATATCCGCTACAATGCTTCTACGTTCCCTCACGCCAACTCTATTATTGACATATCGAAACTGATAAGCTTCAAACTTAGCTGGGTATATATAATTAATCAAATCCTAAACACTAAATTCGAAGAAACTCTACAGTTATACATAGTTATTATTTATTTACAAAAGTCGGAGAGCTATCGGCAGGCTTGTAAATGAAAGTGTCACTATAAATAATGAGAAAGAAGATGATCTTTGTCTCATCACACATTATAACGAGACACAGACAATATTCGTTCGCCTTCTCTTTATTATCGACGGACTTATTTTAATGGCTGGTTTCCCTGTTCTAGTATTGTTACGTACAGAGGTTCGTGTATTTAGATGAAAATACCTGACTCGTTAAAAACACTTTATTCAACTTTTCACTACAAACTCAGTCTCTATGCAGTGCGTTGTCCAATAAGAAAGCTGAGTTCACTATTATTTCACGTTTATTTTCGCTTGTTTATTCGCTCTTGAACGCTATTCGCAAACTGAATGTGAAACACATGCGCACAATACGTCTGCTTATATATCGAACGAACTGATGACGACATTGTTCGAGAATTTTCGTGAGTTCTTGGGGAGATCGTTACCAACCTTTTTAAACAACCTTTGGTTAAGAACCTGAATGTTCCAGACAATTAAGGCGCTGAACAGAGCTGGCGTAAATTTAGATTCCGGCATATAAGCCACGCCCACAATTTCTGCGACGGCGTAGCGACACACTTAATTTTTTAACACCCATTGCAGGTGTACACTATTTTATCCAAACTTTTTTTGTACAATTTATTTAAAAAACTTATGTCTAATTAATCTTATAAAACTAAGTATGCTGAAACTATAACTAAACACCTAAAAAAAGACATATTATCAACAAGGAATAGTCGCAAAAGGCGGCAGCTAGCGACACACGTCCGTATAGCAGCGCGCCTCAGCGATCACTGTCTATATTCGTAGATGTAAAAGAGAAGCGAGACGATGACTCGTTTAAGTATTGCTATTTTCTAAAAAATATTTAATTTGAATGAAATATCTTAATTAATTCAAAATTTAAATCTTACATTCTCTTAATATTATAATGATTTATTATTCTTATTAATTTTACCAATTTTTGTTGATAAATATTAGAGATATTTACGATCAAAGTAAAAATCAGAGGTCTATTTACCAATTTTTTTTATCGAAAAAAAGTATCGTAATCATGTTTTGAAATCTTACATTCTCTCTGAGATATGATGTATATTAACATATATTTTTCTTTTAATCGTTATCCCTATAGCTTTTGTTAAAAACGTGTTTAAAGTCAGCCTATTTGGCTCTGTTCAGCGCCTTAACGTTAAGCGAATTTGAGCTCTATGCCATATTGTTATGTATTATTAATCTAAACCTTTTGGAGGAATTGAACAACCTTTTAGTAAAGACCGTACAAAAATCCGTTGAGTAGATTTAGAGAAAAACGATTACATACAGACAACTTTGGGGACTTTGTATGTATACTAGGTATAGAGATTCTCGGCTAACCTTAATCGATCTTATTAAAAAAAGATAGAGATACAAACACCTCTATTTGCTATCTCTTTTTTTCTCTCTAGTGTAATATGGTACATTGTAGATTTGCTTCCCTACTCTAATATAATAACTCTATGGTTATAATACAGTGCATATAAACTTATTACAGTCACAACTTAGCTTACCATCATGTCCGTAATACACGAGCTCATCTATAATGCATGCACGCGCCGTGGACGCGGCGTATTAATTACATATATCACTTAATTATTGATTTTTAGCATTAAATACACGGACATTTTGGCTTGCCCGGCCAGATTTATGTCCTGCTCGTAATATACGCCGTCTAAATAGACAATATACACGGATGAGGTAAAATTTTAATTTTGGAATTCTGTTTAATTTTGATATGTAATTGGAATAACGTTTTTAATATCTTTGGTTAAAATAATTTTTAATGACAGTAGAAAATCTAAAGTAATATTAATCATCATCATTCTCCTGCCCTTATCCTACTCCGGCACAACATATTACAAACATGTTGTCACATGATTTGGCTACGTATTTTACGACCGGCCGCCTGCCTGACGTCAACTTAACTTAGTCGCCTTTTACGACACCTCGGTAAATATTAATATTGTTTTTTATTATTACTATTGTTTTGTGTTTTATATTAGTAAATGTATGAGTGTCTATTAGGATAGTTCTTGGTAACCATCAAGGGTGCCACCTGAAAATCAACGTTGCAGTATTTTACATTACATACTGCAACTCATCTCTGAGGTTGCTGCCCTTTGACAACGTTTGTGTGTTTATTATTTTGTATATTTTTGTAATTTTTAAAAGTAGTCCATAAAATTTGATTTATTTATTTAAAAATATAGAAACAAACTTGTAGTTAGCTAAGGGGAGGGTACAAAATCGTTGCTGCTGTCATATTGATAGTCCCTGCCGAGGCTCGAGCAACTATTAATTGCCTTGACGCTTAAGTTCCTTTTCCAAGCTGATGTAAAAAGTAAAGTATAGCCTGTTACTATCCCACTGCTCGTCATAGGCCTTCTCTCTCCGTTTTTGAAGAGAAGAGTTGGAGCTAAGACCTACCACGCTGAGCCAATGCGGATTGGTAGGTTACACATATACCTAGAATACCTCTAGAGATATGCAGATTTCCTCACTAATAATCATAGCTTAAAATCTTGGGTAAAGATTTAAAAGAAGGTAACCTGTTTTATACTCTAAGGAACAACCACCTATAAATTTTTAAAGTAGAACGCTGATTAGGGTTGCCACTTAATTAAGGTGCGGCGAGCGCAGTTGCATCATGAATGGAAATATTTAATTATCACCCCGCGCGTAAATTTCCCACGGCTGCGATAAAGAATAAACATCGGCATTGTCTTTAACCCTCCTTAGAATTACTGCCGTTAGGGTTGCCACTGTACTAAAATATGGACTTTTATATTATTTTACAAAGCTTTTTTTTATCACTACAGTAAGCATTACAGAATGTATCCTTAGCTACTTCTAAAGTACGTCCTTAATAAAAAAAGTAAAATTATATGCTTTCAATCGTTTCCTTAACATGTAATGTAACTCTGAATGTAATGAACTATAAATTTTGACTGACCCAGTTGGCAGTGATCTTGTCTTCAACTCCACGGGTCGCGGGTTCAATTTCCGCCGAGTGCCAACATTTTCTATAAACAATTTGTTTGTTCTTCGAGCCTAGGTGTATATTTGAATTTAAGTATGTATTTAAAAACATAATAATATTTACCAGTTTTATGTAAAAATAAAGCTTGGAACTAAATTGCGACCAGCTATGTACTAGACGATATTATAATCTAAGTTTGTTAACAATAGTTAATACAAAACTGTAATATTTATTTTTTTAAAGAGTGACCGCCGAGTTTCTTGCTGGTTCTTCTCGGTTAGAGCACCTTTCCGAACCAGTTGTAGCTTCAATTTAATTTTAATTTGACGATTCAAAAGTGCTTGTAATAGGCCAATTTGAATAAAGACTTATTTGAATTTGAATTTGAATTTATGTCACCCATAATAGGTACAAGTATTAGGTTACTTACTTTGGGGTCGCACGATTGTGTGTGTAAGAGTCCAAAAAAGAAAAAAAAAACTTAAAAATCACCCCCAATGTGTAAGGTGATATCCCTTTAAACACAAAGTTACCAAAATTTCTTTTCTAGGACTTACCTAGGTAAAAATAATGAATTTCTTGTGAAAAATAACATGTCCTTAGAACCATCGATTTAAACAGTGTATATAAAAGTCAATTAGTAATAATATTTTCTATAGTTTTCATCTGAACTTTCATCTGAAGGTAATCTAATAGGTATACAAAATTCATAAAACTATTTCATTCATTGAACGTTTCATATCCCCATGTATATACATTCGCGATGTAGATAAATAATTCAGATATGCAAAAATGCTGCATCAAGATAACATTCAGTGTACCGATGTTACGATCAATGTGGTCGTATCCTGTATGATACATTGCAAATTTTTGTACTGTATCGATATGGATACGTAACCACAGCCAGACAAAACTGTCCAAAAATATTTATACTGTGGAAGGAATTTTATGAAACATAAAGTACATAAAATAATTATTATAAGTTTTTACCGCATCCATCTATACCTTCTTATTATAAAACAAAGCTGCCTATCTGTATGTGATCATTTTTCTCAAAATCTCGTCAACGGATTTTTGTTGCCACTGCCGTTTTATGTAAATCGTGTAGAAGATATCGCGCTGTATTAAAAAACTCACCTGCTAGGAGCTTTAGTCGCGTGCGCCGCCTAAATTAACAAAGATACACTAAAGCAATGTACTAGAGAATTGTAGATCTACAAAAAGTCCGGGACAGCATGTCTCTATCTCTTATGGTAAATTCACAATACTTTTTTACGTTAAAAATAATAATTAAATAAACTACTTTCTACGCGGGCGAAGCCGCAAGTACAGATAGTAAAATAAAAAAATAAATGAAATACTTTAACAGAAAAACTAAATTGTTACTGAGTTTTTTGATTTATACATTATTTGACGTTATGAATGTAAAATGATATAAATCATTAATACAGATTGTATTTGCATTATGCATTTTTATATAATATAAAGTTATTCGACAAAAAATTATCAGAAGTGTAATGAATATTACGTTTAACAAAGAATTTAGCTGTGTATTTTGAATTACTACTTATTACATTAGTTTACATTAGTTTTACCTGTACGTATGAATTTATATGTGTATGAATGTAACGCACTCCTTTAAACTTAATATTGACACTTTTTGAGCGGACAGATTTTGAACTGAACAGTGAAAAATAACATCAAATTATTAAGAAGTATATATATACTTCTTAATAATTGTTTGTTATATATTTATATATATAGAACAAAAAAATAATAACATAATGCGTGTGTAGGTGTGTATATTTTTTAATCAATTTTTTTATTCATCGTGCTTTATTGATAGGCATATGCACTTGTGATTATAAATAGATACATATTAGCTCGTAACTTAATACCAGCCTTCACCTATATCGGAATTTTTAAAACTGATTCAAATAAAAAATTTAGTACCAGCCCTAAACGTGCAATGTCTCAAGCCGTCGCGCGTCCCAGAGGGGCCATTACGCGGTCGCCGGCTGATTACCGCCCGCCTTGATTTCAACCCTTCACACTTCTCCTTTACAGGCGCGCCTCTTATCGCCTAACACTTACAGAAAGATAAAAATACACAGAATAATTCACTAACATCATTGTAAGTATTAGCAATAAAACACTCCTTAGATTATTGGATTTTGGGTTTAATAAATCTTATCAATATAATGTAATGGAACGTAAAACCTATAGGTACTTATACTAGATTCGGAATTTGAAAATAATCATATCCATATCACAAGTTTTGTAAATCATTTTATGGATGTGGATTATAAACTATATTTCATTCAAACCATTAATTTACATTAGAACACAAACGCCGTATTATTTCTTTATATTCTACTTTGGGAATACATCAAATTTAAACTCTATTCTTACAACCTTACTCGATAATTTCCAAATTCTCAGTTGAGTAATGATGTCACTTCAAACATGTTTCTTGAAGTAATCATAAAACATTAAAATTTATAAAACAAAATAATAGAAACATGAAATTACAAAATTTAAATTTATTTATAGTATAATCTATCAATTTCATTTTCAAACTAAATACATAACATGCATAAAAAGCGTATATCCAAAGAGCGTTACATTCTATTTTTGAATTCTGAAGCCTAGCAGAGCCATCTTTCGGTGTTTTCTAATAACTTGTGCACATGAGCGCCACGCATATATTTATTTACACCACTACAAAGACACAGAAAAGAAGCCAAAAATTCTTAACTGTACATGTTAAAACGAAAGAATATGTCAGTCAAAATTCTATTTTAACTGTATACTGTGAAAGTCTATTTTAAATAAACTTATATTAGTGGTTACGTTATTTTAGAATTCACCGGAAGAATTCCTAACTTTTGATATTAGAATCTTAACGACGTAACTTCCTTTCAAAGAAAGCGTATGCCATTCAAATATAAGATCGAAGACGAAGGTTTTAAAGTCCTTCAATATTCGTCCTCGCAGTTTATGCTTTGTGTGGAGCATCCTTTGAATGTGTGCATAAGAAGGGTGAGTGTACGTTGACTTTCTTAAGGCGTTTCTTAAGAAGGCGAAGAAAGCGAAAAGGTTCGCACTTGAAGGAGTTTCGTTAAAAATGCTTGCTACAAAGTTCCGACGAGATTCGCAAGAGGGCGCGTACAGGATTTAGTTTTTTATGGTACTTATGAGTTATATATAGTTCTTAACCTCACTAGCTTTTTTGATAGCCAAGAAATAAGTTAAGTTCACAGTATTTTTGAATACTGAAAAATGTGAACTAATTCAATCATATGCATATAGTTAGCTTGTTGGATAGTTTTTTATAATCAGTTTTTAAACGTCCTACAATATAGGTATCACAGAGACAAATTAGATTCGCCACCTCCAACCGCAACCGAGCCGCCCAACTTCGACGCGTGCCAAATAAACCGATGACAAATTAGCAAATCCTTCCAATTGCGCTCACCACCCATTATCTTCTTAGCGAATAGCATTTCGCGGTTAACCGCAAAATCATCACAACCGACCAATCATGGACCGCGTCTATATTTTCCTATATTTATTTTTCCGCGGGGTGAAAATCTTAGAAACCACACGACTAACCGCAAAGGTCAGGTGTTCGGCCAATGGGGCTCGTAAATATAACCGCAAGCCACGCCTATTTAACCGCAAACCAACCACAACGCGAGACGTTAACATCTCGCTATCGATTATGCACGCGACCTTCTTTTTCCAAATTACGATCCTCGGTTGGCTATATACCGAAATTGTCTGATACCATTTTTATGATACTCCAATCTCCAAAACAATATTTACAAAAGGACTTAAATTTTCATAATATAACCTTAATAATAATGACAGTAACTTTAAACATTTTTTGCACAATAACTAAGGCTTTAAAATTAAAAGAAAATATATTATAATTATTAGTAATGAATGAATATATCTTTGAGCATTCGATTTTTAAAATGACATGACATTATATAAAACATGTCATGCAATTTAGATATCTGTGACACCTCAGATATTTTTTTTTTATCACAATCACGAAAATATTTTACCTATATTATTTTCTAATCTATACTCAAAAATGGAACAACTAAAGAACGAAATTTTGAAATTAAAAGAAAAAACAATATAATACAAGCTATTGGTAAGGAATCTGTATCTTTGAGCATTCGATTTTTAAAATATTATAGGAGCGTAGAACATTTTATGCAATTTAAATATTTGTCGTGAAATTAATGTTAATTATGTGTTATAGTGGAAGTGGGTAACCTTTGATAATACCAAAGATTAAGGTATTAAAGATAATAAACCGACCCTAAACTGGTCATCGTCCTTCATCACAAAGATGAAATATTGATTCACCGTCGTGAAGGCGACGCACACATAAGTGGTCGGCGTACGTACGCACGGACACAGCCGCGACCGCATTATATTCATAATGAATACAGCTATCCCACTCGTCGGTCGTCTTTGACTTTGTATAAATATATTTTGTCCCTCTCGCTCGGCACTTGAGCGGGCCTTTCTGCCCTGGGGGAGAGGGACGGGTGGGGGTTAGGAGTTTGTCTTCGGCAGCCAATTTCCATTTCATTAAGTGGCGCGGCTGTAACCGCAGCGGATCGATGGAAGTTAGCCACCTGAAAAAATTGTTCGCAGATTGTACTTAGACAAAAACATAGGAACGAAATAACCAAACTCTATCTCAGGAAAACTTCCATAACTCTAAAGTCTGCAGACTAGAATGACTTCACTTAAGGATACTTATATTTATGTTTTAATTCACATGTTATATACTAATATTATAAATTCGCAGTTCTGTCTGTCCGTCTATCTATTACGCTTTCATTGCAAAATTTACTAGAACGATATCAATGCACAAACTTTAATTGAAAAAAAAATGGCATAAATAAAGCTCATACACCGAGGTAAACATCGTAGATAGATCGAACGTAGATGCGCGTATCCATAGTTTAAAATATTAAAAAAAAGTGATGATGTCGAGAGGAAGGAAATTATTTATTTATTTATTTATAAAAACTTCGCCCACAAAGACATTATTACAGTTACCCAATTCATCTTGTACGAAAAATATCTTGAAAGAATTACGGAAACCCACACCATAATGTAGAAATTCCTCTATACATTAGTCAAACAATCGTGGACTTAATTTCCTTGTGAACTATAATTTTAAGAGATTAATCAATATATAAATATTTGAGTACCACCTTATATCTGTTTTTACTTTATCCCACCTAACACGCAGCTCTTAAATTATTAACACTGTCATACAAACATACTTCACATGCAGACGGGGCCTTTAATGTATTCTTATTGTGATTTGAGTACGTATTAAAGATTCAATGGAGGGTATTTTGAAATAGTTTTTATGTTCAATGTCCCTGATAGGTTTTTTTTATCTAAGATAAGGTATTATTGAGAGACAAACTCTGCAGAATACTATGAACAAACTTACTTAAAAATGTTCCTAATAGGATATCTGTTTTTGACAGCAAAATTCCTGCTTAGGTATTATTAAATGAAAGGCTGATTACAATGAAAAGATCTTACAAATGTCCCTTATAGGGTATCTGATTTTCGAGTTCCTTTGTAGGTATTATTGAGTGAGAAATTGAGAAAAAATGTCTCAGCCAGATATCACACGGCAGATTGGTTCTTCGTACATCATGACTTAAATTCAATATTTATTGCGTACCCTCACTGCACTTTAAGAATACGGGTCCTACAAAATCGGAATATTTTCGACCAATTATTAAGCATCCCGATGTAAGCACTATCGTTAGTCCCTCTTGAATAATGTATAATACACCGGTCACCTTCGGGACCTGTTCGGGACTCTTCAAACATATGTAAATCCTTCTTATACCATATGTATGAGATGCTCTTACCATACATAATGTCAGGAAGAAGTAACATGTGTACTTGATTTTATCACACAAAGGGACCAACGTAAAATGTCATCCATAATTGTGATTGTTATGAAATATGCTTTTCGTGTCGTCAGTACTTAATATTATATATCAGGGCAACATTTTGAGTTTCTTGACGACCCTATACAAATATAAAAGAAAATAAATTAATATTTTTTGATGATTTATTTATTAGGTAATAATATAATACAAATGGAAATATATAGTTTTAGAATTCGTTTTCATACGTACAAAAATCTATCTGTCGGTGGAGATAGCTAGATTGCAAAACCTTGCAAGTCCACTGTATTCCGCTAACTCTAGTGATGTTATAAAATGGTATATATAAATACTTGACATTAAAATCTCTCGACCCCAGAATTTTGCTACGCGACCCCAAATGAAGTCGCGACCCATAGTTTAAGAAGCCCTTATATAGATATATAATATTTTTTGTATTATTTTATTTATGATTAAACTGTGATATTCCAGCGGTGAGACTGTGTGATCATGGGTTCAAACCCTGGGCAGACTCCAATGAGTTTTTCTGTTAAAATTTATATGTCTAATTGATAATTACAATTTATAACACGCTTTCCAGTAAAGGAAAACATCATAACGAAACCTGCATATCTCTAGAGAATTCTGGGGATATGACATTGGTCGATTACATTGTGTAGCCTACAAATCCACATTGGAGCAGCGTGGTGGGTGTTAGCTCCAGCCTTTCTGTCCAAAAAACGGAGAGTGGTTATGATTATTTAGTTGGTTCTAATTTTGTTTAAAGTTTTAGCTTCACGTTATCACATATATCATTGATGCTACGCGTTTCATAAGATGCTTAGGTAATGATAAGTGATAATAATTCTACATGAAATAGCTATTAAACCTATTATAAAATAACAATAACAAAATTTAACTAGCTGTAAAAAATATATTTTAAAAAGAGCAACCGCCGAGTTTCTTGCTGGCTCTTCTCGGTAGGAGTATTCTGGTTTCAAATTCTATCTAAACAGAACTCAAGAGTTAAAAAATGATCCGATCATACTTTACAGGATCATCCGCTCGTTAATTTTAAAGATTGTCTGAAAATTTCATTACAATCGGTCCAGCTCTTCGGCGTCTATAAAAAACATACAGACAAACATTTATATCTATACTTATTGTTCATTACAAATCGTTGTATAGTCTATATTTAGTTTCTTTTAATTGCTCTGTAAATTTAATTGCTCTGTGCACTACTTGTCATTGGCCCTTATTATTCTTATGGCGCTCGTGTGTTTTCCCCGTAACGTTTTTTGACCGACTAACTGTGACTTGCGAAGCCTGTTACAAGTGAAATACGTGATTACTATAGTGGATACCCGAAAAACCGAAACATTTGGATAAATCCTAGGCCTAGGTATTGTACAAGGACGAAAATTGGCAAGTACACCTTTTGTAACCTGTCACAAACTGACGTGTCTTATAATAAATTTTAACGGGCCCAGCACTTCCCGAAACATTTGGTAGCAGAGCGTGGTTATAAACGCCCTCTTCTTATAAAATATCTGCATAATTTAATGCCCTTATTGTTATGTTTAATCTCAAATTACGTTTTGTACTTAACCTACTCACGTAATTATTGTTGACGGCAACGCTTGAGGCGTCCTTATTCTTGTCCGCGTCCTTATTCTTGACATTCTAAAATAGATTTGTAATCGAACACTTTTGTTTTATTTTGTTTAAAGACATTTATCACGAACAACTTCATTTACTTGTTGCTAATTTAATAACATATTACTTGGAACAAGTACCTCTCACCTTACTAGGAGTTATTTTGTTAATTTATTTTGATTTTACATTAATATTATTCTAAAATGTCGGAGAGCGATAATGTTACGGTTAGAACCCGCCTTTACACTGATACAGCTGAATACAAGGAATGTATTGGAATAGTACGTTTTATAAGTGAATGGGTGAGTGACACACATTCCGCCATGGAAACTCTTTCCCCTGATAAGTTGCGGATACGATTACTTGATATAAACAATTATCAAAATAAATTTAATGATGCATGTTTCCGATTACTAGGCAGCCTTGATCCTTCTATATATGAGAGTGAATATACTTATTTGAGATCCCAGATGCAAGTAGTAAGGGGCCTGAGCGACAACTTGAAACTTAAATTAGAGGAATTCCGTCCCAATCAATTTGATCCTTTACTGTCTAGTAGCCCTTTGAGACATTCTCATAATATTTCTATGGAATATTTGACTAGTAAACTCCCGGATTTGCCTATACCCTGCTTCGATGGTCGTCCCGATTCCTGGATAAGTTTTATAGAACAGTTTGATAGTGTAGTAAATTCGCAACCACATGTTACTCCTATAATGAAGCTTCACTATTTAGTTGGTGCGTTGTCACAAGAACCTCGTAAATTAATCCAACATCTGAAAATTGAAGCAGGTAACTACACCATTGCGAGGGATTTATTAAAACGAAGATATCATAATCTGCGCTTGTTAGCCGATACACATATTGCACAAATAATGAACCTACCTATTATTTCATCTAAATTAGCTGGCTTACGGGTTTCTTTCCTAAATCCTTTGTTGTCGTCTTATAGGTGTTTAGAGCGTTTAGAATTACCTGTAGAACATTGGTCGTACATGTTGGTCCATATCTGTTTAGGTAAGCTTCCTCATGAATTCAAGTCCAGATTCGAGCGTAGATACGGTGAAGATTCTAATAAACTCCCTACCTTTGATCAACTTATTATCTTTCTGGAGGACGAATGTCGCCATTATGACAATGTCGGCAGTACTGAGGTTGTTGATACAGCGGCTATTAATTCTCCATTCCGAGCCGCATCTCCTAAATCTAAGCCTATTCCTAGAACTCTTAATCCACTTCCTAGAGCTTATATGACGATGACGAACCGTGTAGTGCATTGTTTTATGTGTGAAAGTAGCTCACACTACCTGCGCGAGTGCCCTGAGTTTCATCGTTTACCTATTCGAGACAGATCTACCTTTGTTAAAGATAACCGCTTATGTTATCGTTGCCTGGACAAACACGCCATTGCATATTGTAAGCGTGATTACCAGTGTGCTGCATGTCATCATCCTTCTCATCATACCCTACTATGTTATAACAATCCTGTTTCTCCTGTTACCGATAATACCTGTACGCAAAGTAAGCCCTTGACTGATTTGAGTCGGCTGGCGCCCTCACGCACGGGCCGGCGATCCCTCTCCCCACGTAACCGGCGAACTGAAACTACGACAATAACCTATCCCAGCCATCGTGTTCCAGCGACGGCCGTACGTAGTGAGCGCCTCCATACCTTTCCACCTGCAACTTCTTCCAACCCACAGGTATCCTACGATTCACCTTCTGTTAACGACGAATCTGATAAGTATAACTCACAACTATGACTAAGCCCTAATCGTCCTTCTGCTCATATCTCTATTCCTGATTTCCTAGTTCTTTTACCTACTGCTATAATTCACATTAAAACCTCAAGTGGACACTATGTAGAAGCTCGTGCCCTATGCGATACTGGTGCTCAGGGGTGTCTCCTCACTGCTGACTTCGTTACGAATCAAATGAATATTCCTATTATTCCGTCTTCCTCCCCACTCCGTGGTTTAGGTAACGTTCAGGTAACCCAGTCCCGAGGTACCGTATCCTTTTCCTTCAAGCCAATTAATTCTACAACGCCAGTGATTACCTCTACCGCAATGGTTGTCGACACAATTTCTGGCTTTCACCCTGAAGTTCCCTTGTCTGAAGCTGTTATCCCTTCCAATAATAAGTTGAATTTAGCAGACCCTTCCTATAATAAACCTAACACAATTAGTGCCCTCTTAGGATCTGATGTTCTTGGTTTAGTTTTTCTACCTGAACTATGTGTCCTCCCTAATGGGTTGTACTCCTTATCTACAATATTTGGTAATATATTGTTCGGTCCAGTCCCAGGTAATTATTATCACACCAATCCCCCTTTGACTGCTGTATCCCTTTCCCAAATTGTTGAGAAATTTTGGAGAATCGAAGAACCTCCGTTACCACCTCTTCCTAATCCGCTTGATGTGGATTGTGAAAATATATTCAAAACTACTACAACGCGGGGTGATGATGGTAAATTCACTGTGAGGCTTCCTCTTTTGGCCGATCACCCTCCTCTTGGTGAATCTAAGAGCACGGCCTTAAGAAGATTTTATAACCTTGAGAAACGTATGCAAGGTAATAAAGAATTTAAAGATAAATACATAACTTTCATGCGCGAATATTTTGATCTTAATCATATGTCTTTGTACCTAAATGATATTAATTCAAGTGAGCATTATTTTATTCCACATCATGGTGTTTTCAAATCATCCAGTGACAAAATACGGGTAGTTTTTGATGGGAGCAACCCAACCTCTTCTGGCGTATCCCTTAATCAGTGCTTACATACAGGTCCAAAGTTACAAAGAGATATAACCCATATCTTGTTGAATTTTCGTCGGCACGAGGTAGTTTTCGTAACAGATGTCCGCATGATGTTTCGTATGACCTGGATTCATCCCGAAGATCGGCGTTATCAATTACTTTTGTGGCGCGAATCACCATCCCATCCTATCCGTACCTATCAACTGAATACAAACACATATGGACTCCGCTCTAGCCCTTTTCTCGCCATCCGTTCTCTTCTGGAACTTGCCCACCAAGAACGTGCTAAATTTCCTAGAGCCGCGGAAATCCTTGAAAATGATATTTATGTTGACGATTGCCTAACTGGAGCTGATTCACTTGAATCTGCCCGTATAATTAAGGGTGAATTGGAAGCATTAATGGCTTCAGGGGGCTATGCACTACGGAAATGGATAAGTAATCATCCTGACTTACTCAAGGATCTACCTGAAGACCACCTTCAAGCACCACATTCCTTTCAAGATAATACCAACCCACAAACTATAGCCATTCTTGGTATTCAGTATAATCCCGTCACCGATGCCTTTACGTATACTTATTGTTTTGAACCCCAACCTACGCCCACAAAACGCCAAGTTCTTTCCCTAATAGCCCGCATATATGATCCTTGCGGTTGGATTGCACCCATTATATTTAAAGCGAAGGCCTTTATCCAAAAGCTTTGGTTATCTGGTCTCACCTGGGATGAGCCTATCAGTTCTGCTCTGGCACATGAATGGATTTTGTTTACTCATGAGTTGACAAAGGTAGGCCGGATCTCCATTCCCCGTCATATTGTTCCCAATGGTTCGTCTTCCCTTTCCCTACATGGTTTCAGTGATGCTTCTGAAACTGGATATGCAGCAGCAATCTACCTCCGCGCCGAGCATTCTTCAACTTCCTGCTCCGTGAATCTTATTATTGCCAAAACTAAACTTGCCCCTATTCGTACGCGCCTAACTATACCTAAATTAGAATTGTGCGGAGCAGTATTGCTGTCAAAACTGATGTTACATGTCGTTACATGCTTAAACAAAACCATAAACTTAACTGAGATAACTTGTTGGTCGGATAGTACAATCGTTCTTGCTTGGCTTAAAACCCCTCCTCATCATTTACAAACATACGAGGCCAACCGTGTTTCTCAAATTATAAATATTGATACTTTAATCAAGTGGAGACATATTCCCGGTAACTTAAATCCTAGTGATTGTGCTTCACGTGGACTTTCAGTTACCCAATTGCTGGAAAATAGCCTTTGGTTTTCACCAGAATGGCTAAAACAATC
This sequence comes from Morpho deidamia, assembly GCA_947086505.1. Classification (NCBI taxonomy): domain Eukaryota; kingdom Metazoa; phylum Arthropoda; class Insecta; order Lepidoptera; family Nymphalidae; genus Morpho; species Morpho deidamia. The sequence continues at coordinate 10,954,226 of CAMTZC010000026.1, read as the reverse complement.
ACCCAATCAGTGGCCTAATTCCGATGACATCAGTCCTATGGAACTTCCTGGCCTCCGTTGTTTGTTGACGACGTCTACCGCTACGCCTCCAGACCCTTCCTTTATATTAGAGCGATACAGTTCCTTCAACAAACTAATAAATGTCGTCTCTTATCTCCGACGCTTTATCCATAATTCTCAAAACCCTACCTGTCGTATTTTATCTCCTATTCTCACATGTAGTGAACGCAATGAGACGTTACTGTTTCTGGTTAAAAGAGTACAACATGAATCTTTCCTCAACGAAATAACTAGACTCCGTCGAGGGGATTTGATTACAAACTCACTGCGGCGACTGAACCTTTTTATAGATGACAAAGGGCTACTTAGAGTTGGCGGCAGGTTGCGTCATTCTAACCTTCCATATAAAGCTCGACATCCCCTCCTACTCCCTAAACGAGGTCATTTTATAAACCTACTCATTTCTCACTATCATCTTGAAAATTCTCATGCTAGTACAAACACCCTGCTTGCTAAATTAAATCAAGAGTATTGGATTGTTTCCGCCCGACGCGCTATCCAACATGTCATATTTAATTGTTTGCCTTGCTATCGCCTGAAGGCGGCAATTGTTCAACCTCCTATGGGTGATCTTCCACGGGACCGTGTGACTGCCGGACGTCCCTTTGATGGAGTTGGCACAGATTTTGCTGGACCTTTTTACACAAAGGTTCAATCCTATCGAAATCGTAAATTGATAAAGAGCTATCTATGCGTGTTTGTGTGTCTTTCCACCAAGGCTGTTCATTTGGAAGTCGTATCAGATCTATCCACTGAGGCCTTTATTGCCGCCTTTAGCCGTTTTGTTTCTCGTCGAGGTCTACCTAGCATTATCCGCTCCGACTGTGGTAGAAACTTTATTGGAGCCCGCAATTACCTTAAAGACCTGGAATCTTTCCTCTTATGTAATCATATTGCCATCGGCACTGAATTAACTAATCGAAATATAAATTGGGTTTTCGATCCTCCGGTTTGCCCACATTGGGGTGGTTTATTCGAAGCAGCAGTCAAATCGGCTAAGTCCCACTTAAAACGCGTCATCGGGGAGACTCCTCTTAGCTTTGAAGAACTAACTACGATTTTTACTAAAATAGAAGCGGTCCTTAATTCCCGTCCTTTGTGCCCAATTTCTCCTGATCCAAATGACCTAGAAGTTCTAACTCCTGGTCACTTTTTAATAGGCCAGCCATTGAATGCCCTTCCTGAATATCCCTTGAAGGAAATCAAGGCAAACCGTTTGACACGTTTCCAGTTGCTACAACAACTTACCCAACACTTCTGGTCCCGTTGGCATTTGGAATATCTTAATACCCTTCAATCAAGACAAAAGTGGACTAATCCTATTAATGCTCCCCAAATTGGCGACCTTGTACTTCTGAAGGAAGACAATGTTCCATCGTTACGTTGGCGTCGAGGACGCATAATCCATCTATATCCTGGTGACGATAAAGTTGTTCGTGTTGTAGATGTACAAACATCTAACGGCGTGCTCAAGCGTTCCCTGTCAAAACTCGTTCGTTTACCTGTAGATTAAACCCTAATTTCCTTAAATTCTTATCATAAACATTAATTATGTTTAGGGCCGGCGATATGTTCATTACAAATCGTTGTATAGTCTATATTTAGTTTCTTTTAATTGCTCTGTAAATTTAATTGCTCTGTGCACTACTTGTCATTGGCCCTTATTATTCTTATGGCGCTCGTGTGTTTTCCCCGTAACGTTTTTTGACCGACTAACTGTGACTTGCGAAGCCTGTTACAAGTGAAATACGTGATTACTATAGTGGATACCCGAAAAACCGAAACATTTGGATAAATCCTAGGCCTAGGTATTGTACAAGGACGAAAATTGGCAAGTACACCTTTTGTAACCTGTCACAAACTGACGTGTCTTATAATAAATTTTAACGGGCCCAGCACTTCCCGAAACACTTATTATAACACAAAGTCCCAAAAAGCCTGTATGTAATCGATTTTATTAAAATCTACTGAACGGATCTTTGTACGGTTTCCATCAAACGAATTTACAATATTTTCAGATGGTTTAGGTAAATAGTACATATCGGTATTATGTAAATTGTGTTGAAGAGATCGCGCAGTTGTTAAAAAACTTGCTTGCTGGGAGCTTTAATCGCGTACGTTGCGTAAACCAGCAGAGATACGCTAAAGTAATGTACTAGAGAATTGTAGAGCTATATAACTACTACAAAAAAGTCCGTAATATCATGTCTCTATCTCTTATGGTTAACTCACAATAACTACTTTTATGTTTACAATTTGAATTCTAGAAAAAAATTATGACACGCTGATTTCCACGCGGGCGACGCCGCTGGCACTGGCTAGTTTATATATAAGATAGTGATCGGTATATTGTCAGTATAAAGTTATATCTACAAGGAAGGCTATAACGCAAACAGGCGCTAACAAGCTATAAATTCGCGACTCCGTCGAGCCCTTATATTAATTAGGGGGAATATTTTGGGTATTATTGTTATAAAGCCTTATTTAGCGTACCCCAAATGAAATATAACCCATTGAGGTGAATAAATACTCAGTATGCTCGTGCCCTGTGCTGTGATAGCCCAGCGGCGAGACCGTGCGACTCTTTCGAGGGGAACACGAGTTCAAAACCGGGCAGGCACCAATGAGTTTTTCTATTAAAACTCATGTGTCTAATTGACAATTGCAATTTATCACACGCTTTTCGGTGAAGGAAAATATCGTGAGGAAACCTGCGTATCTCTAGAGAATTCTGGAGATATGTGTAACCTACTAATCCGCATTGGAGCAGCGTGGTAGGTCTTAGCTCCAACCCTTCTCTCCAGAAACGGAGAGAGGAGGCCTATTCTCAGCAGTTGGATTGTAACAGGCTGCTACTTTACAATGCTCGTGCAATATTTACAAGTACATATAATTTCATTTGAGATTAATAAGACCTCATCTATCTATACTTATTATTTTAAAAAGTCCCTAAAAACTGTCTGTTTGTATGTGACCGATTTTCTCAAAATCTATTCAACGGATCTTTCTACGGTTTTCACTTAAAGATATTGTAACTCTTTCGGAAGGTGTAAATGGATAGTTCATTACCGTTTCATGTAAATTGTGTTGAAAAGGTTGCACTGCTATAAAAAAGTCGCCTGCTAGGTAGCAGTCGACTTAGTCGTATGCGCCGCCTCAACCAACAGAAATACACTAAAGTAACGTACTACAAAAAAGTCCGCGACAGCATGTCTCTATCTCTTATGGTAAACTCACCATAAGTAAGTTTGACAATACAATTAATTTGTTTTATTGAACGGCTTTTCGTACGGTTTTTACTAAAAGGTAGTGCAATTCTTCCGGAAGGTTGTGGTTAATAGTACATCACGGTTTTAGGTAAATTGTGTTGAAGAGTCGGCGGGGTTGTAAATAAACTCGCCTGCTGAAAGCTGTAATCGCGTGCGTCGCGTAACCCAGCAGAGATTCACTAAAGTAATATACTATAGAATCTATAAGATACTACAAATAAGTTCGCGATAGCATATCTCTATCTTTTAAAGTTAAGTTACAATAACATAATGGTCAAAATTTCAATTTAAAATATTACGTGTGTGAATTAAAATTTCTAATAACGTAGCAAGCAAATGCTAAATTCTTTTTCCTCATGATATTTATTCTCTGTTATGTATAAGCTATAAGTGTGAGACAAATCCAAACATTTCTCATAAAATAAATACGATAGAATAAAATCTTTCTAAATCGTATCATCCAATTGTTACAGACACAAAAAGTCGACACACGCATTATTTAAATACAATGGTCGTTCGTTAGGCAGGCCTCAGGAGTTCGATGCAAGATTTAATTAAATCGCCCCCCTGTCGCCCCACCACCCCGTCCTCGGCAATTTCCTCGAGGCTTGATTTATTACAAGTCTGGCCGCGAGGTGCCGCCTGCGATCTCTGACGTCGTAAAGGATTGCGGGCAGTTTTTCTTACATGCCATCCACACATCTTGTAAGACAAATACGTAATACAGTACATAAACAACATATATTCAAATTCAAATTAAAAATATTCTTTATTCAAGTAAACTTGTAAGCAATTGATTTTGAATCGTCAACATCTACTGCTGGTTCCGAAAGTTGTTCCTACCGAGAAGAACCAGCAAGAAACTCGGCGGTTGCTCTTTTCAAAGAATAATTCTTATTGCTAGTTACATATAGTTATTAATGTCTTGTATAGGGTCTAAGAGTAGCTATATTCACGCATTCTTATCGTCTAAGTAATAATTTATAGAATTAGGCGTTACTTTGCGGAGATCCATAATACAAAAGTAATAATAAAATTATTTTGCTATAATCCGCGATACAGTAAATAGAAAAAATATATAGTGCTAAATGTATAGTGGACTATACGTTTTTTCATACCCGTTACATGCAGGATTCGTAAAAACATATGCACAAACCTCCACCACTTCCACCACAATACACAAGCACTACACAGGTTCACTATCACAAACTCAACAATCGTTTCGCCCCGCAACCGAAGCATCATCAGCAGGAGATAGACTCCACGACAAAATCGCAAAGCTTTGCGATTGCTTTGCGATTTTGTCGTGGAGTCTATCTCCTGATGATGCTTCGGTTGCGGGGCGAAACGATTGTTGAGTTTGTGATAGTGAACCTGTGTAGTGCTTGTGTATTGTGGTGGAAGTGGTGGAGGTTTGTGCATATGTTTTTACGAATCCTGCATGTAACGGGTATGAAAAAACGTATAGTCCACTATACATTTAGCACTATATATTTTTTCTATTTACTGTATCGCGGATTATAGCAAAATAATTTTATTATTACTTTTGTCTAAGTAATATTCAATAGTTAGGTAGGCTTTCTGTATTAGCCGTTCTTTAATAGTATTTTAAACTGCTGTAATTATACGTTGATTTATACATTGACTAATCTAATGAGTATGAATGAATAATTTGCGAATTTGCTTTTAGTCGTCGTCATTTTTATTCTTAAGTTCATTGCTATATAACCGAATAAATAAAATTCTTAACATATATCCACTAAGTAAAAATAAATGTAAACACTCTATTACTAGTTCGTTATAGTAGTTTATGATACTGTTGCATAATAAGGGTTCTTATAACACGAGTGTTATAAGACCAAGTTATGTACAGTATCATACACTACTTTATCTACTTATACGTAATTAATACGTAAAACGTACGTTTCCATTCCATGAACTCGTGGTAACATTTAATATATTTGCTCCTAAATTTCGTCGGCAACAGGTTCACGGTCATGTTTGAGGCAGCTTTCAGAATATCTGGTGGTGTACAATTACCACTATCCCCGCTCTCAGACATGACATCTCAGACATTTTTACACAAAAACTAATTTTTTTACAAACAAAACTAAACTTCGTTTAAATATTGAAAAGATTTTTTAAACGTCATATATTGGCGCCAAGGCGCAAACATCGATTGCGCATGCGTGTTGCGTCGCCGCGGACCCATTCATTGAAACCTTTTTTTTAATGTAGAGGTTCAACCTCCTTGGTCCAGCTGGAAGGTGTATCGTTATGATTAAAAAGTTACATTATGATACAGGTGTCCATACAAGACCTGTATCGTAATGAAAAATTTAAATTTTTAATTTTTGTTCTGTACGTAATGTTTGTCATAAGAATCTTGTTTTCAGTTTTATAATCTTTGTATTATAGTATCAGAGTAGATAAAAATCTTTATCCTACGATGGTACTGAAAATCTATTAAGTGTCATACAAGGATAATACACATACCTGTCAATTACAGCGCTGTCTAATACAAATAAAAATAAGTAGTTAAAATTGTAGTAATAGTAACGTAGAATAGATTAAAAGTAGTAATATAGCTATAGTTATGTTGTTTAATTTGTTTTTGCTTGTTAAACATATTTCTAAGGAACGTTGCATCTTTGTGTTATTGCGGAGGTCCTAATAACTGCAACAGTTTTCAATTAATGCGGTTATTATGGTCTCAAATTGTTATATGCATGTATTTTTCTTTTCCAAATAAAATATATTATTATTATTAATATATGAGTGTGAAAGGGTGGTAATACAACTTTGGCGCTCCAACGACTTGTGTGATTCGTGCTCAATATGTGTAATTCCAGTCTCAGTACCTCAAGTACTGAGACTGGAATTACACTTTTTATACCGGAAAATATATGCTCTCAACCAAAACCAAAATAAAACTTGTATCTTTACTTACCGCGTCTAACTAATCAACGTACGGCCAAAGTATGGAATTCGCTTCCTCCATCGATTCTTCCGGACCCCTTAAATTTACAAAAATTAAAAAAAAGAGTACAGGAGTATTGTGTTAAAACGCAATCTTATGACGTAGCTTTTGTATTGCGGTTCTAATCTAATCTAATCTAAGGTAGGGGACGCCTGTCGGTACAGGGCGGGTGGTCAGCTCCAATTCTGGACTATTCCACCCATTTCCCCTCATGTTGGGACAAGGGTCTCACTGTTGTCCCGACAGTGTCACCTGCTCAAACCTACCAGTTGCTCTTACAAACCTTATGATATCCCTGAAGGGGATATTTGTTAGGTCTTCTTCTTCAATTTCATCCTTACCTAGTATCTCCCATCTTACCAGCGAGTACATAGGGCACTCAGCCATAAGGTGGAGACTCGTTTCTTCTTCTCCACACTCTGGGCACGCTGCATCTTCTTTTATTCTCATTATTGACAGGTGTCTGTTTAACAGGCAGTGCCCCGTAGTAATGCCTGTTATGATTGCCACATTTTCCCTGTTGTGAGACATTAGCTGTTTTGTTTTCTTAATGTCGAAAGATTTGAGAAACAGCTTTGATTGTCGGAACGTTGTGTTTCTCCATCTTTTACTCGATTCTATTTCTATTCTTTTATCTATAACGCGCTTTATTATCGTGTTTCCAATTGGGAGGAAAGGTTCTGGGCCAACAAATGTTTGACTCGCTCCTTTTCTTGCCAATTCGTCGGCTTTTTCATTCCCTGCATGCCCATGGTGTCCTGGGACCCATGCAATCGTTACTTCTCCAATTTCAGCTAGTCCGTTTAGTTCTTGTTTGCATTCCTTTACGATAGCTGAAGTTGTTTCTATACGGTCAAGTGCTTTTAATGCGGCTTGACTGTCGCTATAGATGACTATATTGTGTACTGGTGCCGTTAGTGTTTCTTTCAATTTCCTGGCGCACTCCATGATAGCCATCATTTCGGCCTGGAAAACGCTTGTATATTTACCCAGATTTATAACCTGGTGTAAATTTGGCAAGGTGCTGTAAACAATGCCAGCTCCTGCCAGCTTCGTGGATTCACGTCTAGATCCGTCCGTATAGCAGATGGTTTGACGGTTGTTACTATCATTTACTTCCCAGTCTTCCTTGACTCCTATGTGTATTCTATATTTCTTATCGAAGATTTTCTGTTTCTTGATCAGGTCACTTCTCTTGACGACCATCGACAGATTATCTCCGTAGATCTTCTCTATTTCAGTATGACCTTTATCCATAAAGTTTCCCTTCCACTGATGGAATACTTTCATCTTATACCATTGTTCTATTGCTTTCCTTTTGGCTGCTAGATCCAGAGGATATAATCCTAACAAAACCTCTAGGGCAGCGGAAGGGGTAGTTCGCACTGCACCTGTGATCATTAGTGTTGCTATCCTCTGTACCTTTGTTAAGTCTTTACTATTGACTCCGATCTTGGCTCTATGCCACCAAATCGAAGCGCCATAGAGTATTCTGGGTAATATAATAGCCGTATAAATCCATTTAATTATTTTAGGCTTCATACCCCAGGTCCTTCCTACTGCTCTTCTACATTGCATAAGCGCTATTTTTGCTTTATTGCATTGTTCTTTAATGTGAGTTCTAAACCTAAGGGTTTTATCCAGTGTGATCCCTAGGTACTTTATTTCTTTCAACAACTGAATCTCGACTCCGTTTATATTGAGTGGATTGAAGTTCGCTATTTTCTTTTTGTTAGTAAAGAGAACTAGTTTGGTTTTCATAGGATTTAGGTTTAGTCCCCTTTCCTGACACCATCTTAATGTTATTTTAATGCTATTACTCATAATGTTCCTTATAGTGCTCAGGTCTCTCCCGGTTACTAAGAGGATACCGTCATCTGAGTATGCTTGCATGTAAGTCTTCATTTCATTAATTTCCCTAACTAATGAATCTAGAAGGAGACACCATAAAAGAGGTGAAAGACATCCTCCTTGGGGAAAGCCTCTGGTTGATTTTATTATGTGTGTTACTCCGCTTAACTCTACCGAGATAGAACGATGCTCTAGCATGTTCATTATCCAGCGGCCTACTTCATCAGATATACCTTCTCTACAAATAGAGTTTCTAATAGCATTACGGTTTGCTTTGTCAAAAGCACCTTCTATGTCAAAGAAGCAACCCAATGCAAGCTCTTTATTGCTTAAAGTTCTTTCTATTCTTACCACTAGATTATGGAGAGCTGTCTCTGTTGACTTGCCCCCCATATATGCATGTTGATTTTCATGTAGTGGTAGATTACTTAGTTCTATATTAGTTCTTATATGGGTGTCCATCACTTTTTCCATTGTTTTTAAAATGAAGGAGGACAAGCTAATACACCGAAATGACTTCGGTTCTTGGTAGGTTTTCTTCCCTGGTTTTGGAATAAACACTGCTTTTACTTTCCTCCAGCTCGTTGGTACATAACCCCATGCCAAGCTAGCCTTGAAGAGTGCTATCATTGTATTGCGGTTGCAACAGTGGTGTAATTCTGTTATATTTTTAACTTAAATTACTATTTACCTACTTATTGCTGTGTTGTTAGAGCGCGTGATCATAACCAAGGGGTCGCGGGCTCGAATACTTTCGGGAATTGGTTAATTGATATTGAAAAGTATGTTTCTCATAATGTAAAAAGTAAAGTAGCGGCCTGTTACAATCCCACTGTTGGGAATAGGCCACCTCTCTTTCTTTTTCTGGAGAGAAGGGTTGGAGCTATGACCTATCACGCTGCTCCAATGCGGATTGGCAGTTTACACATATCTCCAGAATTCCCTAGAGATATGCAGGTTTCCTCACGATGTTTTCCTTCACCGAAGAGCGTGTGATAAATTACAATTATCAATTAGACACTTGCGTTTTAATAGAAAAACTCATTGGTGCCTGCCTGGGTTTGAACTCGTGTTCCTCTCGAAAGAGTCGCACAGTCTCACCGCTGAGCTATCACAGCTATATCTCATCATGCGGCTTACGGTAAAGTGGAGTATGGTGAATGTGCAGAAAAGCGTCTTCTAATAAAATGTTATGTTATACATGATGTTACATAAACTTATATTATACTTGTATAATATAAGTTTATATCTTGATTATACATCGATTATAGTTATACATCTTGATGTACATGTAACTTTGCGTTCATTTAAATGTTGAAATAACTTCAATTATGTACTGATTTTCCTGCACACGAAGGAAAATAGGACTTTTTATCCTATATATTATTAAAATAATTTTTAATATTTAATGTATATAATAGACAAAGTAGGAACCGACATAAGCTTGCGGTTCCTGCTTTACGCCTTGAAAAAGTAAATAAGTCTTTGTGGGTTTGGGTATAAGATTCTATAATAAAATCCCGCAATCGATTTAATCATTGCCACTACAACAGTTTAAAAACGATATTTAAAGGAGGCTGATACAAAAAGCCTACAATACTATTGCGGATTCCACAGACTTAAAAATTGCGTGGATATAGCTACTCCTCTACCCTGTACAAGATAGTAATGACGAAATATAATAGTTATAAGAATTATATTTGAAAAGAGCAAGCAACCACCGAGCTTCTTGCTGGCTCTTCTCGTTAAGAACAGCTTTCCGAACCAGCAGTAGAGTTGACGATCAAAAAGCACTTGTTTACAAGGTTCTATCGAATTGGACGTGAAACTTAATGGAAATATAGACGGGCAGAGTGTCGAATCATATTACTGTAGATTATAAGAAATGTTGTTTTATTGTATTATAACAAAGATTTAATATTAAAATAAGGATTTCAAAAATTGTGTTTCTTATAGTGAAGACATTTTTTTACAATTCAAAACTGTTACGCTGGGATTTATACCGTCTGGCGAGTAAGTGAATTTCCCTGTCCGGCGGGATCAGGTTACTTTTTCTCGCAGTATATTAAGACGGGATAAGTTCATCCCTTGCGACCAGCGAGGGATAGGGGTGTCTATGATTTATTGGTGCTCGTGTGTGGGTCTTACTCATTCTACACGCGTCAATATATAAAACGAACAAAAAATATTACTTTGATTTTAATATATACTTGATGATTGACGTCTTGAGAGCATTCTGAGTTGTACTTATACGATATTTATACAAATCGACTTTTATACAAACACAAATTTAAAATTTAAAAAAGGCTTTACTAGTTTTTTTGAATCGTCAACTGTACTACTAGGTCGAAAAATTGCTAGTTTTTTTAAGAAAATCTATTTAATGCTGAGAGTAGGAAGCAAGAACCGTTCTCATACCTTATACATACAGGATTAGTTACAGCACGTATCACAAAACATCACCACTAAACAAGCTGTGATAGCCCAGCGGTGAGACCGTTCGAATCTTTCGAGGTGGTCACGGGTTCAAACCCCGGGCAGGAACCAATCAGTTTTCCTAATAAGGCTTATGTGTCTAATTGATAATTGCAATTTATCACACACTTTTCGGTGAAGGAAAACATCGTGAGGAAACCTGCATATCTCTAGAGAATTCTAGGGATATGTGTAACCTACCAATCCGCATTGGAGCAGCGTGGTAGGTCTTAGCTCCTAACCGTGTCTTCAGAAACGCAGAGAGGAGGCCCTATGCCCAGCAGTGGGATTATAACGGGCCGCTACTTTACTTCACAAAACAAGCATTACACACATTCACTAAGACAATCTCGACGATCCTTTCGCCCCATAACCGAAGCAGCATTAGGAGACAGTAAAAATCGCAAAAAGCTATTTTTATTTTGTTAACAACGCGGATTATAGCAAAACAATTCTATCATTACTTTTGTACTCTAATTCCGCAAAGTAACGCCTATTTTTATAAATTTCCAAGTTACTAACTAGTTAGTCTGTAATAATCATAAAGAATATTCGTTATACGTTAACTTAATAATAAATACATTATCAAATATATTAAATCCAAACTTAAGTCTCCAATCATACAACGTTCTCAATCATATTTTAAGACTGTATCCCAAAAGCAAGTTATCTCATAAACAGAATAATATTTCATAACAAAATTTACAATGGTTACTTCAAATAAGAATTAAATCAAAAGATATTCGCTTGACTTATTAAATAGGTCATATCTTGCCCAATAAAAGTGATAAACAAGATGTTAGCAGACAAATTAATGAGTGAACATCGCGAAAGCATATTTAAAGACGAATTTTCAAACCCCGAGCGTTCATCAAAGACGTACAACTTTCAAAAAGACGAACTTTCTTTATCAGACAACAAACTTTGTAAAGCTCTCTCACATTATTTCTACTAATTAATAGGATCTAAACAAAGTATCAAATTAAAACCGAACTCTGTAATACCATTAATTAATAAAGACTTTATTTCTTGGCATAGCCAGTTTACCAGGATTCTAATAAATTAAATTCTTACAATATGTTTCTAAAAGCTGTGTTGTTATAAGTAATTTTTTGAATACCGTTCTTAATTATAAATTTATATGAGCCATAAGATATATATGAATTTAGTCGTAATGTAAGTTATGAACAGTAAAACATATTTAGACAGCCTCCGTGACGCAGTAGATGCGTGAGATGGAATTTTTGAAACGTACGAGACGTTTCAAAAATTTTATATTACATAAAATTTTATAATTAATACAAAATTATAGAACTGTATCGCGGTCAATTGATTTTATGTTACAATAAAAGTAACGGCCTGTTAATATCCCACTGCTGGGCATAGGCCTCCTCTCTCCGTTTTTGGAGAGAAGGATTGGAGCTTGGGGTTTGAACCCATGATCGTCTCTAGAGAGTCGTACGGTCTCACCTCTGGGCTAATTGTCTCCAGTCTTCCTAGCAATATGTCCGAGGAACTCTTGAACTCTACGGAGACACGTAGTTGAGAGCCTAGTGGTTGTAGGTTACTATACAAGTTGTTAAATAAATCTTTAAACAAATCATCAAAGTAGCTAATGATTAAAACTGTTTTTTACTTGTGATTATAGATTATTAGAGAATGCGATTCTTGGCAAGGGTTCGCGGATTCGAGCTCATATCAAACCTACACAAAGGACTTCGTTTTCTCTATTATTATTTACAGGCCGTTTATATATTTTTTTAAGTATATAGTACTTTCCTGAAGCTACTGTTATATTGCTATATTTCGTAATGTAAGATCGAAAATATCACCAGGCAATATTCATCTTGTTAAATTATATATATATTTTTAATTTTTACACTATTGATTTTGTTTTATTACGCCGTGTGGTATCCGGCAGAAAAGAATAGATCACCCTCCGTTCTTACTGAGGTTTCGTAAGAGACGACCAAGGTATGTGCCGTGTGGTATCCGGCTGCATAGAATGGACCACCCTCATTTCTTAACGAGGTGTCTTAAAAGGCGACTAAGGTAAGTTGACGTCAGGCAGGCGGTCGGTCGTAAAATACATAGCCAAATCATGTGACAACATGTTTCAAACATGTTCTGCCGACCCCACTCAGAGTGGGATAAGGGCAGGAATGAATGAAAAAATGATCTTGTTTTATTGTTCTGTAACTTTTTTTATATTCCGACATTAAGAAAATTATTTTTTCGCTGAACAATATTTCTAAATTCAAAATAATATTGAATATAGTCTTATATATAGAATAATATTGAATATACTATTGTCTCACATTTATTGTAATGTGACACATACGAGTGTGGTAACAATTTGATACCAATTTTCACGTAAGCAGATTACAAAATCACATAGACAATAAATAAAACGCTCGTTGAGTTATAGCATCTCAAAGGGCCGTCCTGACACGATAAATCTTTGGGGTGGACAAAGAAATGATAAATACGGAAGTGCGTGTGAGATATGACTTCGAAATGATATACGGCGTGGTGGACCCTCGTGTACGGAAAATGGTTTAAATGTAGACTAGTCTGTGTCCTTAGTTTATTATTATTATTCTTTACTATTAATAAATTCTGAATTGTACGTAAAAAAGTAGCGGCTTGTTACAATCCCACTGCGGAGAATAGGCCTCCTCTCTCCGTTTCTGGAGAGAAGGGTTGGAGCTAAGACCTACCACGCTGCTCCAATGCGGATTGGTAGGTTACACATATCGACAGAATTCTTTAGAGATATGCAGGTTTTTCTTCACCGAAAAGCGTGTGATAAATTGCAATTATCAATTAGACACATGAGTTTTAATAGAAAAACTCATTGGTGCCTGCCCGGGTTTGAACTCGTGTTTCCCTCGTAAGAGTCGCACGGTCTCACCGCTGGGCTATAACAGCTCACCTATCACAGCCAATGCCTAAACACTTATTGTATATTGACCTAGAACTATATATTTATCATGTCTTTGCATATTAAGTCTTATTCAGTCTTGATTTAACTTAATGATGGCCTTAAATGTTTCGGCGTTAAATCGCTAAACTGATTCTTCGTCCAATGAACGATTAAGTTCACCTGTCTCCTGAATAGATATTGTCTACCAACAGTGTTGTGTAACAGAAGTATTAAATGGTTAACATTGTTTGTTTTTTATCCTTGTTTATGTTGGGGTGTTATTAAGAGATACATATGTAGATAGATTTTGACCTTAAAACCTCAGCTTAATATACCATCAGAATAATGGAGAATTTCACCGTCGTGATCGAAAAATCTTAAATAATTTAACGCCGAAACGCTGCCAGCATTCTTGGGACCATTCCACGTGGGCATGATTTGTATAGTACTTGCGTGTAAATATTTTAAAATAGACATAACTTGTACATTTTTGTTGTAAAAAAATCTTAAATTGATGTATATTCAAAATATTCTTTATTCAAGTAAACTTGTAAACAAGTGCTTTCGTATCGTCAACTTTACTGCTGGTTCGGAAATCTGTTTTTCTGAGAAGGGTAGAAGTGCAGCTATACGCATACACATCCTCACACAATATCGATTCTGACATTATATCTGCGAAACCCTAGATGTATTTCGATCAGCTATAGACCAATTTGATTCAGTGAAGCATATAAGATAAAAATCCAAATTTCATTCAGGAAAAGTTTTTTTTTTAATTTTTATGGAACATTTACAATTTTTCTTGTACAATGGTAGGTAGCGATGTAACTGCAAAAGTTAAAACTGCGTTGCGGATATCAACGGCCACCCCCGATATTGAATTACAAAGTTCCAGACATGAGAAACTATTACATACTACATAAAAATAAACTATAGTTAAATATCAAATCGACTAACATCGAAAGTATAAAGTAATAATTGAGAGTATAATTAGATAGTTAACGCGAACGATTTCGCGATATAACCTATGCCCAACATAGACACTATATATCATTATCATCCTCCTGCTCTTATCCCACTTTAAGTGGGGTCGGCACAACATGTTACAAACATGTCACATGATTTGGCTGTGTATTTTACGACCGGCCGTCTGCCTGACGTCAACTTACCTTAGTCGTATTTTACGACCCCTCGGTAAGAAAGAGGTCGGTCTATTCTGCTTGACCGAATACCACACGGTGGGTCAACTTACCTTAGTCGCCTTTTACGATACCTCGGTAAGAAATCAGGGTGGTCTATTCTACTCAGCCGGATACCACACGGCGGGTCGACTTACCTTAGTCGCCTTTCACGACACCTCGGTAAGAAATGAGGTTGCTCTTGTCTAGTCAGCCGGATACCACACGGCGGATAGACACTATATATACGTATCGTATAAAAGAGTATTTCTTTGATAAAGCATAGATGTATTTTAAACATCCTTCCCACTCAGAAGCAGACAACATTTCTTGAATAGTTTAACGATCTGATTATAAAAGACAAAGGTCTGAGCGGTTTCCACAAGGCTACTATTAGCGTGCACCGCCCGATTGCTATTAAAGGATTAACGTCGGGCACAAAGCGATGGCATTTTGTTCTTGCCCCTTGTCCGGTGTCCTCCCCCCTCTCCCCTGATCCCCTAGCCCCCTTTCAGCTGTGAGCGTCTCGACCCTCAAGACCTTTGTGTATTTGCATAGCTTTAGAAAGAGCTTCCTTTTTGTGCATGCTGAAAGGAGAAATCCATTTACAATCGCGTTCTAAATTTTTAAATGAATTCTTCGAAAGTAATAATAAAATCATTTTGCTATAATCCGCGATACAGTAAATAGAAAATATATATAGCGTTAAATATATAGTGGACTATCCGTATTTTCATACCTGATACGTGCAGGTTTCGTAAAAACACATGCACAAACCTCCACCACTTCCACTACAATACACAAGCACTACACACGTTCACTATCACAAACTCAACAATCGTTTCGCCCCGCAACCGAAGCATCATCAGGAGATAGACTCCACGACAAAGCGAAGCATTATCCAAAACAGCATTGTTATATAGTACTTCGTTCATCCCCACCCTTTATTTTACCTCTGAATACGTGCAACAAGCTTGAACTAGAAACATTTATCTGCTCGTTAATGAGGGTGCCATTGTTATGCTTAATGATTTCTAATTGTTCTAAAATATTTAATTTCAAATATTGAATTCTTCGAACATCTTAGTATAAATAAAAGGATTCTTCTTAGTATAGGAGTGGACTTTAAAAACACTAAGGTCAGACATGAGGTTCAAAAATATTGCTTCGTATTAGTTTGAAGCCATCAAAACTACTGACCAGTCCCTAGATGCAAAGCGACACGTTTTATAACTCGCAACTTTATTAAGTCTCTACTCTTTCTCTTATTACCACGCATTAAGGTTTAGTATTGTATGTTTAATTACATGTGAAGTTTGCGGACTTTATTGGTTTGATCATGGGGTTGACACGTGGGACGGCATATAAACTTTGGCGATGTCTGCTGCAGATTAAAGATATTTCAATAAGTTCGGCATGCCTTGTGCTTTTGTATTTATTTAATGAAATACTATTATATATATATATATATATATTTATACATATATATAACTATTATATATATACATATTTTTTAAACTTAATTGCAATCATATTATAAGTAACGGCCTGTTCATAGGACGGGTTTAGGAGAGGTTTTTGGAGAAAAGTATTGGAACCACGCTGCTCCAATGGTAGGTAGCACATATCCTCAATTCTCAAGAGATATACAGGTTTCCTCACGATGTTTTCCTTCACAGAAAAGAGTGCGATAGATTGCAATTACCAATTACACACATAAATTTTAATAGAAAAACTCATTGGTGCCTGCCTGGAGGTTTGAACCCGTGACCTCTACGAAAGAGTCGCACGGCGTCACCGCTGGGCTATCACAGTTTAAGCATATTATACATTTATTTTATTCATGGGATATGTCGAATATAACTTTAAAGTAATTAAACTTTAAGATTATAGGTTTGGACTTCAGTTGCTCATTACAAGAATTTTTAGATACAGTTTGTTTATCAAAGAAGATATGTTAGACAGTTAAAGAGTCATCGATCGATCGAAATTAATTTCGCTATAAACCGTGATTAGAATTCTATGTTTTATGACTTTTATGTAAGTAAATGCAAAAGTCTGTCTGTGTACCTATCTATTTCATTACATTAACGCTTACACAGTAAATGCAATGGAGAAATAAAATGTGCTACAATACTGGGCTAAAAAATAAAATAAAAAATTACCATTTTTCGTTCAGGACTTAGAAAAAATAATGTAGTACATAAGTGAGGGTACTTTAACACTAAAGTAGATGCGAAGGAAGTCTCGGGTACCACTTGTAGGATATAAACTAAAAATATCCCTGTTCTTTGATCAAGCATTGAAACGTGTAACAAATATTCTAAAAAATATTTCTTTAATCAGTTTATAACATTTATGAAGTAAGGTATGAATTTAACAATAAGCAAGCTTGTATCGTGGATTGAACAATAAACTTTGTTATTATTGCAAGTATATCAGGTATCCCTTCATGGTTGGCGACGGCGGCACGCGGCAGAATTAACACGGAAACGCGTGCTTGGCGTTCCCGCGACCCATCGAGAGATATTCCAGCTATGCAACTCGCGGAATGCGTTGCAATGCCGTGATATATTGATTTTTAAGTGTTTCGGATGTTCAATTATTGCACATTTGAATATAGGCATCACCACACATCGATTATATGTAAAATCAAACATTAAATGATATACACTATGCCAACAAAATTATATAAATTTCAGATATTTAAATACCAATTTGAAATAGTTATAACATACAAATATAAAGATAACAGACTGGCCCGTTGGCGCAGTGGGTAATGACCCTGCCTTCAGCTCCGCGGGTCCGATTCCCGCCGAGGGTCAACATTTTCTATGAACAATTTGTTGGTTCTTTGAACCTGGATGTATTTAAGTAAGTATTTAAAATTATATATGTAGTATATTTTCCAGTTGTCTGTCACCCATAACACAAGTATTAAGTTACTTACTTTGGAGATGGATGACTGTGTGTGTAAATGTCCCATATATTTATTTATTTATTTTTAATCACAGTACGATACTTGATGTAAGCCGTGTGGTATCCGGCAGAATAGAATAGACCACCCTCCTTTTTTACCGAGGTGGCGTAAGAGGCGGCTAAGGTAAATGCCGTGTGGCATCCGGCTGCATAGAATAAACCACCCTCATTTCTTACCGAGGTGTCGTAAAAGGAGACTAAGGTAAGTTGACGTCAGGCAGGCGGCCGGTCGTAAAATACGTAGCCAAATCATATGACAGTATGTTTGTAACATGTTGTGCCGATCCCACTTGGAGTGGGATAAGGTCAGGAGAATGTATTTATTTAAAAGAAAGATATATAAATAAATGAAATTATGGCTAAAGTGGGTTAACTTAAAAGATAGACATATGCTGTTGCGGACTTTTAGAACTTTTAGCGGGGAACGGTTACTAAAAAATCATGTACTACAAAATTGTAGTACATGATTTTTTAATAACTTTCACCATTTACTTAGCGCACGCAAGAAAAGCTTTAAATTTTGCCGTTTTCGCAATATTTTTTATTGCTGCTCCTCTCCTATCCATCTTAGCGATGATACATAGTCTATAGCCTTCCTCGATAAACGGACATGCAAAGAATTGTTTTTAATCAGTCCAGTAGTTCCTGAGATTATCGCGTTCAAACAATCAAACAAACAAACTCTTCAGCTTTATATATTAGTATAGAGTATAGAGTATAGATTGTTAAAGTTAATTTTTAAATAAACTTTTGTTAGTACTTTCAAAATATTTAAGGCATTTATAGAGTATAATATTCGTACATATTTCGCGCTCAGTCGTCAATGCACGCTAATTTAACACTAGAGCGAACATCGCCCGCCCCTCGGTTATGGAAAAACTTACACACTTAACCTAAGTAACGTCTGTTGGCTGAACGAGTACGAAAGAAATATGGAATAAATGCGGCATCTTTTTTTAGTGATCCAAGTTTCATTATAAAAATGAGCTTTTGTATATGGTTTAAGACAATATATTCAAAAGTAATAATAAAATTATACTGCTATATTACACGGCGGACCTGATACGTGAATACATTCTGCTCATAATAGATGGGCATTGTGATCATCATGCGTCCATGCTAAATTAACATATAGGATACTTTTTATTCTTGTAATGCAAAAGTACACGCAAAATAACCGTCAAGCAAGACTTAGTCTGTCAAAAGTTTAGACTTTAAACAATAAAATAAACCTACATTGACACGTGTTAATTCAACGCTGTATGTCAAATATTTAGTAACTCTCGGTCGTTATTGAATTAAACGCTTGTTTGCACATACAGAGGAGATAAAAGGCTACAAGCATTAATATCCATCACTAGAATCTGCAATGACGCAAAATGAGGGCACACGGGGGTTTGACCTTTGAATACCCTGACATTTATCGATCTACTTATTGTTTAATAAGGTATTACGCTCAATTGTTATGCCGGTGAGATGCGTGTAATTATTTTACCCTTCTTGTGTTCAAATTTTATATGACACAATACTTATAGATATTTTCATGTCTGAGTTTAAAATGAGTCTTGGAAAAACAGGAAATCTTTTTGTTTTGTTTTTCATTAATTCTTTATAGATTATAAAAGCCTTTATTGATTACATTTAAATTTTATCTATAGTAGAGTTGCTTTTATATATTAAAACCTATGTTGAGCAGAGTTTTTCAGTTTTTTCTCTTGACGTTCAAAATAAATTAGTAAAATTATATATCTTTAGGTACAAACTCTACAGCAAGGTTTAAATTAAGTGTAAGAAATATCCGGGCAACTCTCTCTTTTCGACTGGGAACTGAAATTCCCGGCACGAAAACGGTCGTGTGTCATGAATAAGTGCCCCGGATGGGCTTCGAACTAGTCGGTCTTAACTCTACTAGTAATAGTAACCCAGTAGAAGACGTGAGTATAGCCGGTTTCTATAAACTATATGTATGGACTACGGGTATGGACTATTTCACTTTCGTTTATAGAATGAAACTTCTGTTACCTGCGACTTCGTTTGCGTGAATTTCAGCGTTTACGTATCTTCAGTAAAGCAATAAGTGTTTTCCGTTTCCGAAGAAAAACGTAATTTTTATCGGTATACTTATAGTGGGTATAAATCCTTTTATTTGCCAAATTTTATTAATATTGAGTTCAGAAGATTAGCGGTTAAAAAGTCAATCAGAGCTTATTTCGAATAGTTTTCAATTGCAGAGTCCTTCCGTCGGAATAAATTAAGTTTTCGAATGCGCATATTCCCATGGGCCCATCTAGCATTGTAACTCAAAATAGATGTTTCCTTAAGTACATGTAAAGGGCATAAGGGTCTACGTCGAACGTCTTAAGTGGCTGAGAAAGGGCTGACTACAGGATATTTATATTCCCAATATATCCGAGAGGCTGAACTTGTCGACAAGTTGGAAGTTGTTGCCCGGAGGGGCCCTGTGATACGTGATATTTTGAGCCGCTATCGATTTTCTTTAAAGTTAGCCTCAGGAGTGATGAAGGAATTCATTTTCTCGGCCTTGTTTATTATACTACTTTTATATGTACATAAGTACTAAAGAATGTATTTTCAGCTTTGATTTTCTTAGTTCGTAGATAGTTTGTATGAATGATATTTATATTAATCTATCTTCAATTGAATTTTATGAACCGAAATTATAGTAAACGCATATATTCGTCTGCGGTATGGCATTGCGAACTCGGTTTCCGATAACACCTTAAAATAACCTCATGACTAAAGACCAGTAAGAACCACTAACCGGGTTATTTATTATCCGATTATGTTAGCGTAAGAGAGATAAAGGAACCTTGGCCATGGAGTCCAGTCAGCCTGTCAGTCCAGTCAGAGCCAGTCGTCTATTATTTACATATCCTAGCGCATCATTGCAACTGTAACATGACACCACAGTCGAATAGTCTTTTGCAAACGTTACAATTCGCAAAAGTAATAATTTATATAGGGATATATAATTAGATAAGCAAAATTGTGTATAGTACCCGGCATCAAATAATGCACATCAATGTTTAGAACGAAACAGCTGCTAAGTTCGGTTTCGTAGAGCGCTGTCACTCAGTTAGCATGTGACATTGCACACGCGTTCGTCAGTCTGTGCGACAGAGACAATGCTCTATGAAGCCAGAATCTAGCCGATTTTCTCTTTCTAAGCCTCGATGTGCATTATTTATTGCCGCGCACTATACATGGTTCTAAGACAGGGCAGGGGGGGGGGGAGAATCCATTAACGGAATCCGTCACCCCAACCTGAACAGATTTTGATCATAATGTTGGCGTTTCTATCCAGTTGTCATCCCAAAACATAGGTAGTGATTCACTTAAAACTGGATAAAACACGCTTAAGTATGACTCCAGATTAACATAAGTATCTTAATTTTGGTTTCTAATTGATTATGATAAGTTTTATCTCTCTTATGAAATATTGTTGTTTCAATTTGCGTAGATAAAAATTGTAAAGGTTCCTGCAGCATTGCAGTAGTAATAATAATGGTTTCCACATAAATTTTAAGCAGTTACAATCGAAAATGAGCAATATATCAGCTTTTATATCAAATATTTCCATTAATCAAGAATTGAAACGTTGGGAGCGAGTTGTTTCGCCGAATTTTAAATGTTTGCACTCGTTAGACGTTAATAAGGCGGGGCTGTGTTAGTCAAATATTGGTATTGACGCTTCGACTGATTAGCCTAGTTCAGACTTTATCCTTCAGGTGCTGGAAATAGTTTATTGTGTTTTATACAATTGTGGTAATGAAAATCACGTGGATTCCAACTAACTGTGCGTTGTATACTTAGTAGTACAGGCTCAGCATTTATTTATTTACGCTTATTCCACCGTGTGGTATTTGGCTGATTAGAATAGACCACCCTCATTTCTTACCGGGGTGTTGTAAAAGGTGACTACGTTTAGTTGCTATCAGGCAAGCCGTCAGTCGTAAAATACCTTGCCGAATCTTGTACCAACTTGCTTAAAACATTTTGTGCCGAGTGGGATAAGAGCAGGAGAATAAGTAAGTATACTAAATACCTAGGAAGTTATGATATAATTATTGTGCTATAATAAGTAAATGAATAAATTATAAATAATACAAGTAAGTGGGTTTGGGTATTAGATTCTATGATAAAATCCCGCAATCGATTTTATCTTTGCTATTACAGCAGTTTAAAAACACTGTTAAAGGGAGGCTGATACAAAATGACCATCACCACACTTATCACAAAACCCCCATGGGCAACACTTGTATCCCGATGATGATTCGGTCGCGGGGCGAAACGATCGTAGAAATTGAAATAATCTTAACTTTTGTACTATGAAATTCCAAAAAGTCACGCATGCTTCTATAATTTTTTAAATATACCCGTCATTTAAATGGTATCAAATGAATATCACCTAGAGACGAACATCAAACCTAAAACGACACTTTTGATAGTTGTAGTTGACGTTGTTATCCAGAACTTTGACTATATCCGTACTAACGAAATGTGTTTTATACACCAGAACGGGAGATACTTCGCTCATCCTCGTTTGATATCATTTGGAAGGATCTAGATGAAAATGACAGGTCTTGCGTGTGTGGTCGAGATATAACCATGGGGTGTGTTTTTGCTTTATGTTGCGTGAAATTTTATTGTCGCGGACGATGCCGGCGTCGCGTCGCGCCGACTAGAGTATATTCGTAGGTAGTATACAGTTAGAGTTAAGATTGATTAGGTTTTCGAAATGTGGTCATATCTTAAAGAAGTGGTATTGGAGTTCAGATCTGTATATGATCTATATAGATACCAAGCTGCACCGGTGAGATTGAGCAAGTTACAGTTAAAGATATGCAGATGTTATCTATCCATACTTATTATAAAACAAAGTCCCAAAACGCTGTCTGTCTGTATGTAATCGATTTTCTCAAAATCTACTGAACGGATTTTTGTACGGTTTTCACCTATAGATAGTGCAATACTTCCAGATGGTTTATGTAAATATAACATATCGGTATGGTGTAAATTGTGTTGAAGAGATTGCACAGTTGTTAAAAAAACTTGCTTGCTGGGAGCTTTAGTCGCGTGTGCTGCATAAACCAGCAGACATACGCCAAAGTAATGGAGTAGAGAATTGTAGATCTATGAAAAGACTACAAAATAGTTCGCGGCAGCATGTCTCTATCTCTCATGGTTAACTCAGAATAACTACTTTTATGTTCAAAATTTCGAAAATTCGTAAACCATTGAATTCCACGCTGGCGAATTCAATGTGTAACCTACCAATCCGCAGTGGAGCAGCGTGGTAGGTTACACATATTTCAATCCTTCTCTGCAAAAACTGAGACCTATGCCCAATATAAATAAGGATATATCATATTATATTACATTGTTATCTCCTAATATAATAGGAATTAATAAACGCCAAATATAAGGAACTATTTTGAGATGTATTTAATTAAATTATTCATATTAAAATTACGTTATATATATATATATATATATATATATATAATCTTTATTACTATATATATATATATATATAATCTTTATTACTATATATATATATATATATATATATATATATATATATAGTAATAAAGATTATATAATAAAAAGAATAACTTTACCATTACAGCAGTTTAAAAATACTATTAAAAAAAGGTTAATTCAGAAAGCTTATTATACTATTCAAGATTACCTAGACGATAAGAATGCGTGGATATAGCTACTCTTCGACCCTGTACAAGACATTAATAACTATATGTAACTAGTGATAAGAATTATTCTTTGAAAAGAGCAACCGCCGAGTTTCTTGCTGGTAGAAACAGCTTTTCGAACCAGCAGTAGACGTTGACAATTCAAAAGCACTTGTTTACAAGTTTACTTGAATAAAGAATAATTTGAATTTGAATATATTCAGTACAAAAAAGGAATTTAGTGTAACTTATGAAAGCTATATATTTAATATTACCCAAATGAGATGCGGCTATGTCAAGCGACAGGCTTCTAACTTGTTAAATGAGAGCCTTACTGAGCAAACAGGGAGCGGCGAGTGGGCAAATACAGTAATACTGTAATACCTACAGTGTCCGGTAAAGGGCGATGTCAGACTTTATAAAATACTGCTTGAAAAATTTATTCATTTTTAGAAATAGGCGTTACTTTGTAAGTATATATCATGGACTCTTTAAATTCGAAGACTTATTTGTCGTTTTGAAAACTTCAGTCTTATGTGATTTAATCCGCAAATGGCAAATTCCACTTTACTGGTGGTAAAAAAAACTACATATCGTGGAGTACAGCATAAAAATTACACTTGCAAAAACAGGCAGGAAATGAGACACAAGACAAGAGGTAGTAACACAATATGGCGGTCTTATCGCTGTCTTCCAATGCAACGAAGTTAACTAAAGGACACAATTTTGGATATTCTAAGTGGAGTATAAATATTATTAAATACATACATTAATATACATAACAAGTCAAGTTAAAAAAGCATTTAACAAAATTTCATATACCTACTGTGAAGCGTAGAGGAGTTGTATAGTTTGTACAATTTGAGCTCAATCGCCACTGACACCGGAAAGTGGATCAAATGTAACTTGCAAGATGCCACTTCATATACATACACGGCAAGTTAAATAAAAGCTTAAAAAAAATTAAATATTGGCCCTCGGGAATCGAACCTGCGGAACTAAGGACACTACCACTGCCACCTAGGCCAACGGGTCATTCTATGGGTATAACCTACTCAAGATTAGATTTGACAATTATGGCTTTATTTTACGAGGACCGCCAAATGATGATTAGATAAATAATAGTAGTTTTTGTAGAAAAGAAAATCGATTAAATACAGACAGACAGCTTTTTGGGACTTTTCTTTATAATAAGTATAGATGTATTTTTGACCTATATAACTGTTTCAACGCACATCCACTTCCAGAGGCGACGTTATACCCTATGTGAACGCTGCCATCGCCACCATCAAAACAAAAAGGACCATCCAGTTTGTTGACTGGTGTCCCACAGGATTCAAGGTACAATCTATTATCGGTAAAATAAAAATATGCAGCATTAAAAAAATGTATGATATAAAAATATGTATAATAAATAAAATGTAAAATACGTATAATATAAAAAACGTTTGATATATAAAACTAGCTGTACAAGCGACTTCGCCCGCGTGAAAATCGGCGCGTTACAATTTTTTTTCTAGAATTCTTATTTTAAACATAAAAGTAGTTATTGTGAGTTTACCATAAGAAATAGAGACATGCTGTCGCGAACTTTTTGTAGTAGTTTTATAGATCTACAATTCTCTACTACATTACTTTAGCGTATCTCTGCTGGTTTACGCAGCGCACGCGACTAAGGCTCCCAACAAGCAAGATTTTAACAACTGCGCGATCTCTTCGACAATTTACATAATATATATATTCTATATACCAAAACCATTCGGAAATATTGCATTGTCTTTAGGTGAAAACTGTACAAATATCCGTTCAGTAGATTTTGAGAAAATCGATTACATACAGGCAGACAGCTTTTTGGGACTTTGTTTTCTTTAATGTCTGCTCAGGATTCGAATCCTTGCTTTTGAATTATTAAGTATCATGGATTGCTGATGATAAATAACCAGATATCCGATAATTGCCGAATCATATATTATGTTAACAGCAAATAGAAATTTCTAAGCTCATCAAGCAGTCACTCAATCTGTTAGGTGGCGTTTTTTTCACGTCACTTTCACTCACTTTATGCCCAGGAGACAGTTCGATCACCGTCCCCATTCACAGAGTTCCATTGTCGATAAAATTAAACTGTTTGTTGCACTAACTAGGTAGGAGTGAGTAAGAGATTTGGATAATCGCTTTTTACTAAGATCGATTAAGGTTGGCCGAGAATATAACACAATATATACACAAACTAACTGTTGAGGGATTCTATACAACTGAATGCATTAAACACATTTTGGATATGATATACGTCCTATTTTTTTTTTATTGTTATTTTTATCTGTTAATAACCCACTGCTGGGTATAGGCCCCTTTCTTCTTTTTTGAAGAGAAAGGTTGGCACTTAGAACCGCCACACTGCTCCAATGCGAATTGGTGGGTTATAAATATTCAGGAATTCTCCAGAGACACGCAGGTTTCCTAACGAAAGTAAATTTCAAATATTGATAAAGCTTAATACTTAAATACTTAAGTTAAGTAAGCTTTACCAGAAAAAATCCTGTAGTTTCAACCCGTAACCCCCTGGTGAAAAACACAGGCTCACAGCTTATTACGACTCAATCTTTTTCTTTATAAAACACTAAGTGCAGCACTTAGTTTCACACATCTTGCCAAAGTTATAAAAACACTAAGATATATAATCTAACTTGCTTAGTTAAAGGCAAAAATCTAGATTTTATTTTGCATTTGGATTTTCCGAAACAGATTCAGATTGAAAATGACGCTTTCGTACTCAAAAATGATAGAATGCCATATCATCAGTAGGAACTTGTATAATACTTTAAGTAGGATGTGCATTCAGTTAGTAATATTCTATGTTGCAAGTGATATCTGATACAATACATCCGAGTGACGTTGTCCCAAAAGGCGTAGAACTGTCTTCATTACGAGAACCAATCACCATGTACACATGCGTTCTAACAATACCTAGTATCTAAGCTTATATCCACAAATGCTATCGCCGCCCTATATTAGAGTCTAACGAGCTACGTTTGCACATATTATAGTCAGTATGTAGCCAACAAGGTTTACACTGCGACACACTTAACAATATATCGGATAAAAATCTTTAACTTAGTTCACAGTAGTCGAATAATACCATGAAGCACAATCGAAATAATATTGACTGGCCCGTCGGAGCTGGTGGCAGTGACCGTGTGGGTCGTGGATTCGATTCCAACCGAGGGCCAACATTTTCTAAATAGAATTTGTTGGTTTTTTAACCCTGGGTGTATATATATGTATTTAGCAGTTGTATGTCACCCATAAAATAAGTATTAAGTTACTTATTGGTGACGGATTACCGTGTGTGTAAGTGTCTCATATAGTTATTTACTCTGAGTGTTTCAGTATCCGCCATTAATAGTCATATCTATACTTATTATAAATTAAAGTCCCCAAAGCTGTCTGTCTGTGTGTAATCGATATTCTCAAAATGCTACTGAACGGATTTTAGTACGGTTTTTACTAAAACGTAGTGCAGTTCCTCCGAAAGGTTTACGTTAATAGTACATAACGGTTTTATGTAAATTGAGTTGAAGAGGTCGTTTTACAAAAAAAATTAGTGGGGGTAGTAACAAATCGGTGTCCATTGTAGTTTAGAGGGGGGAATAGGTATAAAAAGCGGTGTAGGATGTTAGATGGCCAGTCTCCTGCCAAGACTCGAGTGACTATGACATGCTAAACATTGAATTTCACGCGGGCGAAGCCGCACGTATTTCTAGTAACAAAATTAATGTGAAATATCACAGGCCTGCAGAAGAGTATTACAATGACGATGCGAAGCCATTAAAATATTTTATCATAATATTGTCGTAATTAAGAGTAAACTCATCATTATTGATTGATTGCATTACAAGATTTTACATGCAAGATTTTACTTTAAGTGTTTTTGAATATTTAGATAGTTTCTTTTTAAAGAAACAATCAATACGGCAACATGGTAAAAATACATGAAGTATTGAACATTTGTATATGTTTTGAGACGGTCTGTCACTCGTTACGAATTTTATTTATCTCTTTGATCATTTAAAAGTCATTTCTGCACTCAGTGGGAGAGTCAGCGACTTTTCCTTCTAGTCAAATGACTAAATATATCAAATTCAAAAGACTTAAAAGGAGAATTTGGTGGGTCTGTAATACATGTCGCAATGTAAACGCGTCACAAATGGCCGACGGTTCTCATTAGGTAAGTCAATCACCGTGAGAACGCATATCGCCTCCAATGTTGATCCCTGTCTATTGAAACATAACTGCACATGAAGGGTTAATACTGATGTGTTTACAATAGATATGCATGTATCGAGTAACAATATCTCAGTAGTATATTCTTTACCGTAATATTATTCGGATATACTGAACGTTTTTTATAGATATAAATTATAGAATTTTTAAACATAATTTACGAAATAAAAATTAAATTTGTTTACGATATCCCAGAACAAATAATAATGGGAAAAAACCATACTGTTTGAAGGAGCACAGCTATACAATAATTTGCCAAATAGTTTAAAGGACATAAATAATATTATTTTGTTCAAAAAAATGCTAAGATCCTTAATTTTGAAAAAGTAATATATGAATATAAATTATCAACCCTTGACCATATATTTTAAGTTAATGATTGGTTTTTTTTAATATTATTAATTAAAAAAAAACAATCATTAACTTAAAATATAACTATATATATATTGGTAAATAGGATTATTTAAGGTCTTAAGAATAAGTGGTGCATGCGTGTACCCAAATGTAATGTTTAATTTTAATTCTCATTTAAGTGCACAGTAGTTCTTTTGAGAAAATAAAAATTATCTTTATCCCGAGATCAAGACACCGTATTAGATTAGAATATAAAGCGAGAGTACTAGCTTTTCTTTAACACTGAAATAATTTAAGACTTTTAAAATAAAATAACTATCGATTGTCACCAGAATCATTTTGCTTGTTACAGAATTATTTTATGTTAGCCTGCAGTTTGCAAAGTGTTTAGATTGATATTGATGATTTATGCGACAAGATTTACAAAAATGTCATCTACGCGATGAATGCGAGGTTAAGAGGTACCAGGAAGAAATTGGTAGAGCCAGCTTTGTGTGTGGTGCTAGTGATTTTTATACCGTTATAGACGTAACGTTTCATAAGTTACTAGATACTATTTAATACCATTGTTCTTTATTTTAATTTTATTTCTTTGTAAATAGTTCATTCCAAGTCGCTTGGAAGAAATCGATAGTAGTAGGACCTATCCATTAATAATTAATTAGGCACAGGTTCATTCAAGTAGTATATTTAAAGTGTGCCTTTGTGACTTCAATAAAAATAAAGATTTTTTTTATAAGAAATACTTATTACCAATAATTTCTATAATTCTTTAGAGTGTAATAGGTTACACTTTAATATAAATAAATTACTTTATATAAAATGAAGATTATATAATTCTCTTAGATATTATGTTAGATTGATCATAAGAACTTTAGAACTTTTTACAGAAAATTCCGTATAAAATCGTATAAGACCCTATACTTAAACTCGCATCTATCCTATGTATGCTACGCAAAAATGAATAAATTCGGACAAATATGTAAGTTTTCTAGTAAAAAGAAAGACTCATGTTCCAAAACGGCGAATCTTGGCCGCCGCCGGCGTCGGCGTGGGCTGTAATTTGAACAAATGAGTGTCGAATACGGCACCAAATTGGATTCCCGCGACGCCGGACCGCGCTCGCACCCGTTTTCCTCACTCACCATCTGATTACGACTCTGCCACAGAATCTAAAAATATCTCGTACACTACAACAATTGAAAAATATTTTTTAATCTTCAGAAGAAGACGAAAAGTTACTACTATATGTAATATGACACATTAGTTGACACGTTTTTCAAGATCGCCAATAATTCAAAAGTCAGATTTTTGTTCTGAAGACTGCTGTTCTGAATTTAATTTATGTACATAAATTTTTATGAACGTGTTTCCACTAATTAAATCGTTACATTTTCATTATTTCCAATAATCACTTTATTCCATCATTTTTCAACATTAATCTATGTATATAGTGTTTCGTTATTTTTCTTTTTCTTCCTTCCTTTTTTCACTATCCATATTTCACTTCTTGTCATTTTCTTTCTGTTACTCAAAAGTTGGCTGGTTATTATTTTTTTTTATGTTTGTACAATGAAATTATAGTTTTAAAATAAAATAAAATTTTAATATTAAAGAAACATCAGGGATCGATAAACTACACTCTATGTAGACTAAATTAAATCCGTATTGACCGAATGCAAATAAAAAACCCTGTTATCCGGTGTTTGAACGGTGTTTTTGAGAGAGCCCACGGCCCCTAATCAAAAAATTGAACTTTCAATAAAGGGAATCATTAATTCTACTTAGGGAGGGCAAGATCCTAACGAACTCGAAGAATCCCCGGATGTTTTTGTCGGATAATTATTTGAAAGAAATACTTAGGTATCAGGGGGATTCTTACAAGACTATTAAGGTTTTACTAGCTTCCGTAAGTAGCTGTTTATGTGAAAACAAATCAGCTTTCAGTAATTAAACAGAACTAAATCGTTACGATTTTTCCCTTCTATTTAAGTGTCACTAGAACGTTCTATCGATGAGTACATAGATATGAAGCTAAAACCAACTGCGCTGATAATGTACGGGACAGAAATTTACTGAAATTTCTTTCTAAAGAGATAGTGTTTAAAGGCAGGATTATGAGATCATGCGTTTCTTACCAAGGGATCGCACGTTCAAACCCCGCGCATGTTTTATATAAAAACTTATTTAACTTTCTAAATGATATTAACAATTACAACAGAGGAAAACATTGCAAGAATATATGCATATCCCTGGACAATTCCTGTGATATGTTTAAGACAAAAGTCCAGCAATTAGGTCTAAACTTAAAAGTCCGCATGAAGCAGCAATTAGGCCTTAACTTAATTCTCTCCAAAATAAAGATATTAATGCGTTTGGCCTTTGGGTTAGTAACAAACTGCTTTTCTAAGTAGTGCTTTCCAATGTCTGCGTAACCCTACAGGTCAATGACAAAACTACCGCGAATCACCAGAATCAATCCTGGACTACGGAAGTGCATCATCATTGACAACGAACTATAAGCAACGAATTAAACTATGCTAGATTGAACAACTTACTTAATATAACTTTTCACATATGTTTCAATGTGGAGCACTTAGCAGTATATGCGATTGTTATAAAAATATTACCGCTCCAAATTACAATAATTGCGATGAATATATGGACGTTTGCTTTGATAAATTTGTTAATGTTGTAGAAAACGGTATTATTTACAAAATCGTTGTCCCAGAGATGGGCCTTCTTTGTTACGATAGTGCCTTTTCTCAGGTTAAATAAATTTATATACTATAAGTTCATATACTACGGTTTTTGATACAAGAGCAGACTAAAGCTTTCAATGTCAATAATTATTATATAGTACATAATTAAGTTTTCAAGTGAGCGAGAGAACCGCTTAAGTCGTCGTACATACAGGATACTCACATCGCTTATAGGTTCTGTGTCCAACGAACAGAAATTCACATGGCATTTTCTGAAATACTGCTTTAGATTCTTTAGCCAGTAGCCCTCTATAACTAAATTATGGGAACTATATACTCGTACTTCCTCAGGTGGTAGCATTTTTTTTTACTTTAACTTCCCATTATATCAACATAGCATAATTTAATTCTCTTCAACCCTGTACAAGACGTCAATAACTATATGTTACTAGTAATAAGAATTATTGTTTGAAAAGAGCAACCGCCGAGTTTCTTGCTGGTTCTTCTCGGTAGGAACAGCTTTCCGAACCAGCAGTAGATGTTGACGATTCAAAAGCACGTGTTTACAAGTTTACTTGAATAAAGAATGTATTGAATTTGAATTTGAATTGAATGTACCAATACGATTAGCTATTATCAGATAAGGTCATTGCTTAGAGAGACTCTGATCCGGAGATGGCGCTCTTCGGAATACAGAGAAATGCTGGCGAGCATGGGGGCAATGTACACAGCATCACCCTGTCGTTGCCATCATAAAAAATGTCATAAAAAAGCCATACTTACGCTCATTAAACGTCTATTTGAGTTAAGATACAAAAGTTTTCATAACATAATGTTATAACAACCTTTTGTATATATCAGAACAAGGATTTTGTAATCAATGCTGATGAACAACCACAATAAACGCTCCGGTCGGCTCCTGATCGGTCGGATCTCCGGATATTGATCCGTTATTTTTCTCAGAAGCTATTAGAGTAATGCAGGCAATCCCCCGACAAGCGACCGGCGAGAATTAATGATGTCCCTTATTGGAAGCAGAATTTTTTGATTCTACCCGTCTCCCTCTATGTCTTTGTCATAGAGTAGTTTAAAAACAGATAAGAAAGTTTTGCTTTCGTGAGCACGGAATGAAAATTTTTGTGTTAAGATTGTACGTTATACTTATAGCACATGATCTAACGAGAGGTTCAGTAATTTAAACTACAAACAGATGCCTTTGATTTTTTTTAATTTGGACTTACTTTATATTTTTAATTATATACGATATAAGTTGTCCGTTGTACTCTGTTTTTATTGATAATGTTTTTCTTACGTTTTTTTATGGTACATAAACTTTTTTAGGAAACTGTAGCCTTTCAATGCGCATTGGAACAGATGTAATTCAATTAAATATCAAATTACAAAAGTCATAATTCAGATCTTTAATTGTTTTATTTAACCGTTTAGTATGTGCCGTGTAGAGTAAAAATCTAAAATCTAAAAAAATTGGAAAGTAAATAACATCGATTGGACTGCATTCTAAAATAATATTCAGTGTGCTTTTTTTTCATACAAGTCACGATATGTAAATGATTTTGATGTGTACTGAAAGCGGGTTCAACTTGCTTGCATTACATCATCATTTGCTATCAGACGATATAGTGAAGAACGAACAGTAAGCGGAAGGACTTAAAAAACCCTTTTAAACGCTTTTGAAAGTTTTGAACGTTTCATGAAGATTAGAATTTCATATCTGATAATGGACTTTTGAATATTTCTGAACGCACCAGAAACATATTAAACAATAATGTATCATTGAAATAATCCCATGAACTTTTTCTTGTAGATTCCTAAAATGATAGGTAGATTATGTTAGAAAGAGACTCGTCGGTTTAATTTATTCTTTGCCTCCGCCGATGGCGAAGGAAGCCAGAGACAGCGTTGTTTACACGAAACCGGCTGACATTAAAACGAACCCCAGTAGCTAGAAGGCATTATTCGCTTTTGTCGTATATTATAGAAGCTGATCGTCAAACAATACCTCCCTGTAAATAATTTTAAATAGGTTTACCGTAAACAGATATCTAAATCCATATAAGTCAGTCTCCTGCAACGTTATATTTAAGTTTTTTTCCTAAAACTATAACAGAACTACTTTGCGCGTTTACCTTTATAATCCGCGTGGGTTAAGCGAATGTATACAAACCTTATTCGTATGAATCAGGCAAAATTCGCATGCCTTATACATGCAGGACAAGTCACCACATGCATCTCAAGGCACCTCCACCAGCAACAATGCACACAAGCAATACAACCTCCACCAAAATCTCGACGATCGTTTCGCACCGAAACCATCATCAGGTGAATAGGCTCCACGGCAAAATCGCAGTTCCAAACTAATGCTTCATACACATTAGCTTTGCGTGCATTCGCTTACCCGCGCGGATTATAGCAAAAGTAGTTCTGTTATAGTTTCTGTAATATGGAATTCCGCAAAGTAACGCCTGCTTCCATAAATCATTTTTTTCCTATTTTAAGTCTATCATTAATTAATTTATAGAATTAGGCGTTACTTTGCGGAGATCCATAATACAAAAGTAATAATAAAATTATTTTGCTATAATCCGCGATACAGTAAATAGAAAATATATATAGTGTTAAATGTATAGTGGACTATCCGTATTTTCATACCCGATACGTGCATGAAAATACGGAAAGCAATTTTTGCTTTGCGATTTTGTCGTGGAGTCTATCTTTTGATGATGCTTCGGTTGCGGGGCGAAACGATTGTTGAGTTTGTGATAGTGAAAGTGTGTAGTGCTTGTGTATTGTAGTGGAAGTGGTGGAGGTTTGTGCATGTGTTTTTACGAATCCTGCACGTATCGGGTATGAAAATAATGATAGCCCACTAAACATTTAACACTATATATATTTTCTATTTACTGTATCGCGGATTATAGCAAAATAATTTTTTTTATTACTTTTCTATTATTAATGTTTATTTGAACACTGCTGAGAAACACCGAATTTCCGCTCGAAATCCAGGTTGAAATGATATCTTCCGCTATTGGGTAAGTTATTAACGTTAGATTCCCAATACATACGCTACACATAGTTATACCTACAATCCCCTTGGCAATCTTCAGTCAAACATATTAATCTCAGGCCAAACAATGTAGTGACAAGGCATCGTACATTTCAATTAGTCGGGATGTCGACATTTCACGCCACTATCTTCACGTAATCTTGTTAATTACCGCTCAGGAATCGAACTTGGGCCGCTCCCCTACATATTTTAGTCGTAATTAACATTGGATGCACTTTTACGGTCTTTGCTATTTCAATTTACAATTTTATGACAGGAAATACTTTACAGACTTTGTGCCTGTTTTAAGTTCAATATTAGTAATTCTGTATTTTGTATCCTACTAATGCTGTTAATTGTGTAAATGTGATCGTTGGTGTGAGATTGTTGGTTTTTCATAACCGATCGGAGCAACAGACTGATATAATATATAGTATGGGGATTTTTGAAGACCCGAAAAGCATCGTAGACTATTTTTATTGCGTTATAAAGTTCACGCAAATGAAATAGAGGGCAGAAAATGTAATAAATGATTCAAACCCATAATTATCAATCACTTTTAGTACTCCAAAAATAATTGATGTAAAAATCCTTGTGTAATGTTTGCATATTAAAAACAAATGATTCATAGAAGCAGGCGTTACTTTGCAGAATTCCATATTACAGAAACTATAAAAGAACTACTTTGCTATAATCCGCATGTGTTAAGCGAATGCATATAATGCTAAATGTATGAAGCAGGCAAAATTAACGTACTGTTCCAACCTTATACAAAATGGGCATATATTGCTGACTAATTGTTTCCTTTCCCAATAGGGGTCAATATAAAGTGTCGATCAGCAATATAGGCCTATAAAACTCATACATTTTTCCAAATTCAGTCCGTTCTTGTGATCTAGTCGACTTGCTGCCACGCTACAGATCCGGTTCCTGTCTGCCGGCTGGCTTCAGCAATAGACTGGTGATCAAATACTCCGGCTCCAACCCGCTACAAGCATTTTGTGAAGTAGTAGTATATAAGTACCAGCAGTGATTAGATTAATTAAAGTAATATTTTTATTATTACGAAATTAAAAGTTATTAAGTTGTGTTTTCTTTATATAAACCAAACTGGACGGTCTAACAGTACCTTACACAAGCAGAACAAGTCACCACACGTATCCCAAGACGCTTCCACTAGCAACAACGCACACAAGCAATACACACAACCACCACTGTCGTAATGCATCGCATGCATTCGCTTAACACACGCAGAATATAGCAAAGAAATTCTGTTATAGTTTCTGTCTATTAAAAACAAAATATTAATCTGTTCCTTATTTAAACCACAACAGGACAAAAAAATTAAATTTAATACACGAGATGGCAAATACTTGACGTTATGTACAATGTTAAGAAATGTGATTAAAGAGTTCTGTGTAATCATCTTTTTACTTACAATCAACTAAAACGGCCTAAACGGGCTCTCTTGTAGAGATTTGGATTGTAAAATGTCACGAAGCTAGATAGGAACTGTATGTCCATTTCAATCAATCTCGTTTGCCTACAATTAACATGGCTACGTTTGCCGACAGTTCAAAGTTGTACTGTAAAAGTTAGGCGGCCTATTCCGTTTCTAATAGCGATATCACTATGAACGAACTATTTGAGTGTTATAATAATGTCCTGATTTATTCATTGATCGAGTATGTTCCAAATTTTCAAGCAGGGTATTATTATTTTTATTCACGTATCACGTGTCCATGTAGCACGCAACTATCTATTGTACAAATTCAATTTTGTCTGATATCTGCAACTCCTTACTCTTAAATAAATATATAAATCCATATATAAGTTAAAATTAAGTGTGCGAACTTGCTTACACGTAAGGCATATTACACAATTCAACGTTATTTGAATGATAAAAACGCTTGGGTTTAAAAATCCTTTCAGCTCCAAACAAGACTGCAAATAAGTAATGTCAATTTAAATGTTTAAAAGATTGAACGCCGAGTTTCTTGCTGGTTCTTCTCGGTAAGAGCAACATTCCGAACCAGTGTAGCTTACGAAATCTAATTGATCCTTGACGATTCAAACGTGCTTGTAAAAAGCCTACTTGAATAAAGATTATTTTGATTGATGATTGATTGATTGATATGACGATTTCTGACCGATTGTGATTGCGAATTACAGTCAACTCTTTATAACAAAGCCAAAAATTGCAGAACCACATTGCCAGTGAGATTTATAACCTCATTTGGGCGTTAAAGTGCTAAAGTAAAAAAAAAATTTGATTTATGTAAATCATTTCATCATTCCCCTGTCCTTATCCGGATACAACACGGCATACGTGCCGTGTCGTATCCGGCGACCAAGGTATGCCTTAGTCGCCTCTTACGACACCTCGGTAGGAAAAGAGGGTGTTCTATTCTATTAGCACGATAACACACGGCATAATTTAATTGGTGTAAATCAGAATTTCAATTCTATAGCAAAATTACATAGTATAAAACAAAGTCCCCCATTCGTTTTGTTTGTCCGCCTATCCATTTCCAATGGATCTTGATCAATAGATAGAAATTTCACGAAGAAGCTTTTAATGTATGTTTTATGAAAGTTTTGTTTAATTTTGGTAAAATATGACGATGGCAAAAATAGCCACAGTAACACGTAGCCGGGTCTACTAGTAAAGAATAATGTAGTACAAATAAATATCTGTTTAATTAAATGCTTTGTTTATTATTTATATTAATAAATTTAAAATAAACTTCAGAATAGTACCGCAGGGAGGATCGTGATTGCGATTGCAGACTGACGCCGGCGCGTAGTTGACGCGTAGTTTTCTGCCCGCGGTTTTCTAATCCGAGACCGAAATTTGTTCACTCCACTCAGTTCGAGCTTATTTTATTTACTAGATCACTACCAACTGCAATTTTAATGGACATTTCCGACTTAATGGGCTGACTTTATTTATAATTTGGCTTTCACATTCTACTTTCTATAAAAGCTCATTTTCCTTAAGATTTCAATTTAATGTATTGTAAATATGTGCCGTTTGTTGTTTAGGAGTCCTGTTTTATATAGCGAATGTATAAGTATGAAAGAAAGACATTAACTCAATACAACTATTAGATGCTCTGTATTCTGTTGATATTTGCAGAACTTATATAGACTAGTATAGAGTCTCAAGGCGTCGTTAATGACCCCATAAGGAGCTTTTTTGAGCGAAGTAAAGTTTTTGTTACTTTTAAAACGTTTCCACTTCCGTTACTATAAGTGATACGTATAGTGATATCACACTTCACCAGAAACTGCCAGAGACGTAATAGCGTATTGTTTAAATTCACATTGTAGACCCAAGATAAATTGTAAACATTAATTAACACTGTAATAATGGACAGACAATCATCAATGAAGCATCATGACATATTTTGTATGAAATAAAAAGTCAAAAAAGGCCGAGAAATATCTACATATTAATAAATTATTCCTAAAGCTAAAAAAATACTCTTATGTCAATGGATGGCATAGAAGTCAATCCAAAAGTAATTCTGTCATTTTGAAACATCTCACTTCAAACATCAAACTTTAAATACCAAAATTTCAGTTATATATAGGTAATAGTGGTAGGTGAAGTCTATTCAAAAGTTTTCGAAAAGAAATAAACTAAAATATATGGTTTTCAGTACTTCAAAATTGTTTCATACCAATGGAAGGATGGAGGTCGATAAATTTCAGCTCGTGCTTACTAGCCAACGGAAAATTGACTTATTAAGTAGTGATGATTACTCAGAGGATACAAATATTACTGAAAGGAACGAAAATGGCACACAGACAAAATTTATTTGGCGACGGCGGAGCAAAGGTACTGGTCAACTGTAAAAGTTAATCTTAATTCTATAAATTAGGCTATTTAGTAAATAAACTATCACAATGTCAAATAATCTATAATTTATAGAATTAGGCGTTACTTTGCGGAGATCCATAATACAAAAGTAATAATAAAATTCTTTTGCTATGAGCCGCTATACAGTAAATAGAAAATATATATAGTGCTAAATGTATAGTGGACTAAGCCAAGCAAAGAAAAGCTTTCCGATTTTGTCGT
Source organism: Morpho deidamia (assembly GCA_947086505.1). NCBI lineage: Eukaryota > Metazoa > Arthropoda > Insecta > Lepidoptera > Nymphalidae > Morpho > Morpho deidamia. The sequence goes on along the minus strand of CAMTZC010000026.1, from coordinate 10,916,306 downwards.
TGAGTCTATCTCCTGATGATGCTTCGGTTGCGGGTCGAAACGATTGTTGAGTTTGTGATAGTGAACGTGTGTAGTGCTTGTGTATTGTGGTGGCAGTGGTGGAGGTTTGTGCATGTGTTTTTACGAATCCTGCATGTATCGGGTAAGAAAAAACGGATAGCCCACTATACTAGCTAGCACTATACATATATTCTATTTACTGTATCGCGGATTATAGCAAAATAATTTTACTATTAGTTTTGTATCACAATGTCAAATAAATTTTTGTATTGTGGGTCTAAGATCCAACATCTTCAAAAGAGAAAAAGGAGGTGGAATACTAAAGAGCCGCTACTTCATAATATATATGTATGTATAGAGAATATAAAAACAAAAATTCCTGACTTCTATTCTGAATCTTCTCAGTATGGACCATTTTTTGGTTTCTATTGTAAATTTAAACTATCATGAACGCTATCATTAATATCTATATCTATACATATTATTGTTAGATATTGTCAGATATCATACGGTGACTCGGTATAACGTGTATAATTGTTAGACATAATTATAATAATCAGATATAAATTATATATTAGAAATAAATACATTAATATGCATAGAATAATAATGAGGAAGTATTTTGTCTACAATATTATGTTATCTGTCATTTGGTGGGTAGAGGAATAAAACCGAATGAATGAGGGTAAAATATTGTGACCCGAATCATGTTCGCGAGCGACATTCAACAGTTTAGTCAGTCCAATACCACCTCTCAAGGTGTTCATACGTTTTAAAGTACTGTGACGTCTTAATATTGATTTGGTTACCGATATTGAGTATTTCGTGATGTTAGAATCTAACGTCAAACAGTTAATATTCGTGATAAGAGCAACCATTGAGTTTCTTGCCAGTTCTTCTCAGTGGATGGCAGCGTTCCGAACTGGTGGTAGAATCGCTCTGGCTTAATGATTCCAAATTATTATGAACTTAATCAGTCAATACTTGTTTAGCGTGTTCCATAATTTATAGTTGTACGGTTATCTATTGGTGACGTATTATTTGGTAACATTTTGTAATGAGAGAACGTTAGAATTATGAGTCGAATCCCGGCCGTAGCTAACATTATAAAACAAAGTCCCCAGAAGCTGTCTGTCTGTATGTGATCGATTTTCTCAAAATCTACTGGACAGATTTTTTACCGTTTTTACTAAAAGGTAGTTTCCGGGTGTTTTAGTTCAATAGTACATTACATAATATGATAATTGTGTTAAAGAGTTCAAAAATCGCTTGCTGTGAGCTTTAGTCGCGTACGCCGCATTAAGCAAAAGAAATACACTAAAGTAATGTACGATAAATTTGAAGATCTACAAAAATACTACAAAAAAGTCTGCGACAACATGTCTCTATCTTTGATGGTTAACTCACAATAGTTTACTTTTATGTTCATACAATTCAGGAATAATTCTGTGAAACACTGATTTCCACTCGGGCGAGAATCTACTGGTACATTTTTACGTAAAAAAATGAAGTTACCCAAATGGTTTCAATCTCATCCGAATGCGATCAACCTGCTATATTTAAGACGTGGGATGTGACATTACAGGAAATATTACTGTAAAGTTGGTATTATTGAACTTAAATTCAACCGTACAGATATAAACCTCTTGTTAATATATATCGTCCACAGAACCCCAATGTATTTATATAATTGTTATTGTTAAAAGCTCTCCGAGTTCTCGATATTAATATAGGTTACTCAAATTGAGGATTAAAAAGTAACTGTTTTATTTTGTGTTCAGAACAGATTGTGCCAAGTTTAATTTTTCGGAAGTGTTTGAGTAAAGGAATTAAACAAATAAGGCCATCAGAAAAGCCAAAAAAAAGAAAGAGTAAGATTCTTTTGTAATTTATTAATCATTGCATTATTTCAAGTTAAATGATTTAGAAATAATTTATAATGATATGCTATAGAAGTTATAAAAATAAAACAATTGCTTGCGATTGTTTTATTTTTAATAATTATATATAAAATATAATATATAATTATTATTGTTAATAATTATCCCATAATCACCATAAAAAGTAATACCAAAATATAATTAGTACGTTTTTATATTAATTTACACGCCGTGTGGTATCCGGCAGAATAGAATAGACCACCCTTCTTTCTTACCGAGGTGTCGTAAGAGGCGACTAAGGTATGTGCCGTGTGATATCAGGCTGCATAGAATAGACCAGCCTCATTTCTTACCGAGGTGTCGTAAGAGGCGACCAAGGTAAGTTGACGTCAGGCAGGTGGCCCGTCGTAAAATACGTAGCCAAATCATGTGATAACATGTTTGAACATGTCGCGCCGACCCCACTTAGAGTGGGATAAGGGCAGGAGAATGTGATGTTTTTATATTAATTTACAAAAATTTCTATACAATTTTTGTTATATATCTTATCTTTGGACAATTTTTAAAACTTTACGTTAACATAGTAACAAATATTTTTAAGTAATAAAATTGTTTTTTTCAGTAGTGTTAATGGACTGGAAAAAATTTCACAAGCTCAATGTTATATATTCTTTTATGGATGAATTGGAAAGAGATTTCCCAGCAATCTGTACAGTTTCAGTTATCGGGAAATCAGTGGAGGGGAGAGATATTAAGGTACAAAAAAGTCAAGTAAAATCTTGCTGCCAAGTTATTGCTGGCCTCCTCTTGACTTCGTTTGATTTGATTTATCAGTGTTAACCATACTGTCATATGTTTTCACTAACAGATGATAAAGATATCCAATAGCAAGGCTAGTAATCCCGCAGTATGGCTAGACGCTGCGATTCACTCACGAGAGTGGATTAGTACGGCCGTTGTAACCTATCTAGCTGATACTATTGTCAGAAACTTTCAACATCTCTCCACGTCCATCACTAACAAAGATTGGTAAATTATTTAAACATTTCAATTAACATAGCGCCGTATCCGAAGAATAAGGTCGCATGTACCCGCGTGTAAGCGTAGTAAATGTGACTTTGTTCAACGAATAAAGCGATAAGTATTTTTAGAATTCTCAAATTTCCATATCTAAATTTAGAGGTATATTATTTAAAATAAAAATGATAACAACACAACTGATATTAATCGATAAGTGCGAATTTTCGCGTTGGCGCAGTGGTTAGTGACCCCTGCCTTCAGCTCCGCGGGTCGCGGGTTCGATTCCCACCGAGGGCCAGCATTTTCTGTAAACAATTTGTTACTCTTTCGAGCCTGGGTCTATATTTGTATTTAAGTATGTATTTAAAATTACATATGTAGTATGTTTACCATTTTCGCGAGCTTACGGTCTTACCGCTGGGCACACAGCTTATGACTTTTATCTAAATAATTGAAACTTACACGTCATCATCTCCACAAATGCTTTTTTCTGCGCTTTATTTCAAGGTATTTGGTCCCTGTGTTGAATCCAGACGGCTATGAGTATACACATACAGCAGACCGTATGTGGAGAAAGAACCGCGCGAAACAAGACGGCGAGTGTGTCGGTGTTGATCTAAACAGGAACTTCAGGTAACTGTACCTTATTGATCCACTAAAAATATATCCTACTCACGTAGCATGAAACACTAATTTAGAAACAAAACTTTTCACCTAAGTTTGTTTCCATGCTAGGATGTCACTGTTACTGACAAGTCATTATGTTAACTGTTTTACATTAATGGTTTGAACATTTTTTGAACTTTAACTGTGAGTGTATTCATAGTTAATATGAGGAAACCGGCTGTACTCAAGTCTTATTACATCGGGTGAGCAAGACAAATTTAAATTCATGAGCTCTTTATTGCTTACTTATTTATTTATTTTTATTTCTTTATTTCTTTATTGTACAAACAAAAATATGAAAAAAAAGAAAGAAAAATAATAGCACATGTACAAAGTCGGACTTATCCCTAAAAGGAATCTCTAACAGCCAACCTTTGAGTAACAGAAAGAAAATGAAAAGAAGTGAAATATGGATAATGAAAAAAGGAAGGAGGAAAAAGAAAAATAAAGAAACACTGTATACATAGATTAAAGTTGAAAAATGATGCAATATAGATAATAGTGATTATTGGAATTAATTAAAATGTAACGATTACGAAATAGGAAATATATAGTGGACTATCCGTATTTTCATACCCGATACGCGAGGATTCGTAAAAACACATGCACAAACCTCCACCACTTCCACCACAATACACAAGTATATTTACAAGTATAGTATATTTGCCAGTTATCCGTTACCCATAACACAAGTATTAAGTCACTTACTTTGGGAATGGTCGACCGTGTGTGTAAGTGTCCCATACATTTACTTTATGTATTTATTTTGCATTCGCCGTGCTTTCATCTACTACTTTGCATAGCAGCTCTCGAGCTCACCGAGCTGCGATGCGAGTTGATTGTATACGCTGAAGTACTGTATATAACTTCATCTATTCTTTTCCGTTTTGGATGTTAATTTTTTAGATACTGGTGATGTAGGTACCACATTCTTTGCATGTTCTGACATATTATATTACAATATTTTAAATGAACGACGAAGGTCACGTTGCCGGAGTGCCCCCTTAGCCCTGCTGTCAGATCTCATCACGCTCAGCAAGACTTCTCTTCCCTTACATTCAAAGCTTTCATTATGTTTATAGCTATGGTTGGGGAAATAACGGAGACGAGGGCTCATCAGATTTACCCAAACATGTCTTTTATCGAGGACCTCATCCTTTTTCAGAACCAGAAACTGCTGCTGTTAGAGTAAGTTTTAACACTTTTGTAATACACGAACTGAATTTAAAGTTAATTTACTGAAGAACTTCTGACGCTGTTATGTGTAACGTAGGCGCTTATTAATTACATAAATTTTCCTAGTTAATATAGATACCGGCTATACTCACGTCTAATTTTATCGGATTAGCCCGACTAGTTTCGAACCCATCCGTCAGTTCCCGCCGCGATAACGTCGTGTAAAGAGCTCATGAATAAGTGCCCCGGACAGATTCGAAACTGGTCGAATCTGCGAACTGCTATTCCGATAAAATAGCCGGTATCTATATTAACTATGAATACTACTCACGATAGTTTGAATTTAAAAAATAAATTGTCCTATTTAATACTATCGAGGCTACTATGGAGTTAACGGATACTTTTAAAATTCCATTTATCATAAGCTATTAACATAAGTAAAGTAACGGCCTATTACTATCCCACTGCTGGGCATAGGCCCAGGTTTTTTGGAGAGAATTAGAGCTAAGACCTACCACGCCGCTCCTATGCGGGTTGGTAGGTTACTCATATCCTTAGAATTCTCCAGAGATATGCAGATTTCCTCACGATGTTTTCCTTCACCGTAAAGCATGTAATAAATTACAATTATCAATTAGACTCATAAGTTTTAATAGAAAAACTCATTGGTGCCTGTCCGGGAGTTGAACTCGTGACCACCTCGAATGAAGCGCACGCTCTCACCGTTGGGCTATTACAGCTTTCTTCTGTTTATTGTTCTCACCAAATTATCTCCATATGTTATTATTAACATGGTACATACTTAATTGTATAATTGTCTCCGAGAGCACCTCGGTGACAAAGCAAATTAAATTTTATACCAGAGATACATTCTGAGGAAAGTAAGTGTTAGATGTAAGTAAAAGCGAAAAACGATTATGGTCTAAGGAACTTCTTTTACGTTTCAGGACACGATATTAGGCTCACCGACACCTTTCAAAGTGTTCCTCTCATTCCATAGCTACTTTGAGCTGATTATATTCCCATGGGGCTATAAAGCGGCACCGTGTCCAGACTATTTGCAGCTTCTGGAAGGTGGCGCGATAATGGCAAGGGTAACGAGTCCACGTAAGAAACTAGTAGACTAGTTATGGTAAAATATTTTAATACGAATAATAGTGACATGTCATGAATCTAAATTGATGGAACAAATCTATAAAAAAAATTACAAACAAAGGACTATACACAATTTTGGTTTGAGTGTGTGTGTGTTTGTGTGAGTGAAATATATTTCCATATATCGCACAGATGTTCCTTATTTAAAACATTAATATTAATAATTGACACAAAGATGACACACGAAACAATGATCGCATTGAACAAAAAAAATCATCATCATCATCATCGTCGGCACAACATGCTACAAACATGTTGTCACATGATTTGGCTACGTATTTTACGACCGGCCGCCTGCCTGACGTCTACTTACCTTAGTCGTATTTTACGACCCCTCGGTAAGAAAGAGGGTGGTTTATTCTACTCAACCGGATACCACACGGTGAGTCAACTCACCTTAGTCGCCTTTAACGACACCTCGGTTAGAAAGAGGGTGGTCTATTCTACTCAACCGGATACCATGCGGTGGGTCAACTCACCTTAGTCGCCTTTTACGACACCCACCTCGGTAAGAAATGAGGGTGGTCTATTCTAGTCAACGGGATACCACACGGCTGCTTTTAAAAAAAATTGATGAATAAATACTTTCTCCTGTGATTAAATAAGCCAATAGCATCTTATATAAATCTTATAAAAATTTTAAAAAAATAAAAATTTTGTGTCACAATGTTAGTTACCAAACATCTCTGAAACTCTGCATCTGAGAATGGGCTATTATATTTTACATGTCTTTAAGTGATAAGGGTTTTGCATCCCTAATATTCTTTTTTATTTTTTGGACAAAGTATTTATTTTTTTATAATGTATTCTAGATATTCCCTTAAGATATAATGTATATGGTAAAACATTGGTTTCCGAGTAATCTATCTAAATTAATTATTTAAATTAATACTTTGTGAGTCGATCTTAATGAGTTGACTCCGAAACCGTGTTGGTAAACCTCGCCTCCGATTCGAACGACGGACAAAGCTTGAAGCACCTACCCCTTATTAAAAGCTTTTTAAACTTGCCGAAAAAACTGTGATGGCCCAGCGGTGAGACCGTGCGACTCTTTCCAGGGGAACACGAGTTCAAACCCGGGCAGGCGCCAATGAGTTTTTCCATTAAAACTCATGTCTCTAATTGATAATTGCAATTTATCACACGCTTTTCGGTGAGGGATTCTCCAGAATTCTCTAGAGATATGCAGGTTTCCTCACGATGTTTTCCTTTACCGTAAAGCATGTGATAAATTGTAAATATCAACTTTACACATAAGTTTTTAAAAGAAAAACTCATCAGTGCCTGCCCGGGTTCGAACCCATGTTCGTCTCTAGAGCGTCGTACGGTCTCACCATTGGGCTATCACAGCTTATATCTTAGTGTAACTTAGTGTTATATTAAGCATGTCTTTGGATAAGAGGCGATGTACTAATTAACCTTTGTGTTTTCAAGAAATAATTATTATAATTAATATTTTTTAGGCAATTTATGACAGCAGTGGGATGATATATAAGGTGGGATGTACAAAGGACCTCACTTATTACGCATGTGGTACTAGTACAGACTGGAGTTATGGTATAGCGAAAATTCCATACTCTTATATGATAGAGCTACGGAGTAAGAAGCACAAATTCAAATTACCCAAGGACCAAATTATAGAGACATGTCTGGAAATCTGGAACGCGGTTAAAAGTCTGATGGATTTTGTTGACCAGCCAAGGATCAAGAAAGAAAATCTGCAAGTTTGACATATTCTACAAAATAGTACCACGTCTAGAATTTGCTCGACTTTCAGACATTTAATCAAGGATATGCGCTATTATGTAAAATTCGAAAAATAATAGCGTAATTTTTATATAGATTTAACATAAGCAACCTTTGTTTTTTTAATAATTTAATTAAATAATAAAAAAATTGCTGTAAACTGCGATAAAGTAAAAAGAAAAAATATATAATGTATAGTGGATTATCCGTTTTTTCATACCCGATACATACAGGATTCGTAAAAGCACATGCACTAACGTCCACCACTACCACTACAATACACAGGCACTACACACGTTCACTATCACAAACTCAAAAATTGTTTCACCCTACAACCGAAGGATCATCAGGAGACTCAACGACAAAATCGTCGTGGAGTCTATTTACTTTATCGTGGATTATAACAAAATAATTTTATTATTACTTTTGTATTATGGACATCCACAATCTAAAATATTATGTTATCTATGATATTAATCGCACGGTTATTATGAAAGTGATTGTATTCAAAAAAGTTGTTTTTTTTGCAAATTTTAATAAAGCGTAACAAATCGTCTACAAAACTCGTGAGTGTAAAAGAGAGCCATAACTTGGAAGAGCAAGAAAACACTACCTTTTTTTAAAATTCGTATGCCACAGGTAAAATTGCAATAAAGATTACAATATATCTAATTCACTTAAGCCTAATTTTGGATTAGGTCAGTTTAATACTAAGGGTGCGATATTTTGATACTGAAACTATTCATTCAATAGTTTTGTATATTTCAAAATTATATTACAGGCACTTTTTATTATAAAACATAGTGCAATTCAAACATTTCTTTTTATCCACGAATTCCGCCAGTGCTTTGACGCCATTAAAAATTTCCTTACAGCAATCTAAAATTTCTTCTTTAGGCAGGATAAACTTGTGTTGTTTGCTCCTTAATTCTATGAGATATGAAAAAGGTATGCGCGCTGTGCCGTAACTCCAATCTATACTTGTCCCAGTTGCATGGTACATTAGATCTTTGAAATTGCCCACTTTGTACATTCGTCCATTTACGTTGTAAATAGCCTGAAAATAAGGTTTGTCCAAAAAACGCTCAGTGATTGCTAACAGTTGAAATACATGATGATTCTAAAAGATCAGGATAAAAACCCGGGCTTCCATTCATTTTACATGCACTTCTTATAAAGAAAATGCAAAGGAAAGTAGTTTCGTCTAAATTAAATTGCATAAAGCTCCAATTTTTATCGATTGTTTATCCCACTACTTGAAAATGGTCACCTCTCCTTATTGAAAATAATGGTTTAATTTTAGACACACCAGGCCTTTGCATGACGTTTCCCTTCGAAAAAAAGCGAGTGATGCGATTTAATTGTCAGTTGTAAAGGTCAATAAATCTAAGTAAATTAAATAAATCATTGTAATAAATATATAGGACAATTACACACACACTCTTCTTAGTAACTTAATACTTTTGTTATGAGTAATAGATAACTGGTTAATATATACATATATAAATTTTAAATAAACACATATAGTAACGGCTCGTTACAATCCCACTGCTGGGCATAGGGCCTCCTCTCTCTGTTTCTGAAGAGAAGGGTTGGAGCGAAGACCTACCATGCTTCTCCAATGCGGATTGGTAGGTTACACATATCCCCAGAATTTTTTAGAGATATGCAGGTTTCCTCACGATGTTTTCCTTCACGGAAATGGAAAGTTCACCGTGTGATAAATCATATATATCAATTAGACACATAAGTTTTAATAGAAAAACTCATTGGTACCTGCCCAGGGTTTAAATCCGTGACCACCTCGAAAGATTCACACGGTCTCACCGCTGGGCTATCACAGCTTAATAAACACATATAATACACCGAAACTCGAAGAACCATAAAAAATATTTTAAGAAAATGTTGGCTCCCCGTTGGGAGTCGAACCGTGCAGCTGAAGGAATGGGGTCACTGCGACCAGCGATAATGGTCCAGACCCTCCCGTTACCACTAAGAGTTCAGGGTTAGGAAACCTAACCCTGAATGCAAACGAATGCATCGATACTCAAAAACATAGGAGTAACCACCAGGCTCTCGTACGTGTCTCCGAAAAGTCCTTGAGTTCTTCGGACATATAGCTAGGAAGACTGGAGACAACCTGGAGAAGCTGATGATCACTCGTTCGGTGGAAGGAAAAAGAGCAAGAGGCCGCAAAATCTGGAAATCGACTATCCACAAAAAAGTGATCCGTGGAAAGGTCCCGACACTCAGCACTGAGGAAAACGACGCAAGGAGGAAGTTATACATATAACAAGAATTCTTTTAAGTTATGCATGTCTTCGCATGACGTTTTTCGTCACCTTTAGCGTGATTAATTTTAAATATCCATTAATTTAAACTCTAATACTATTTCATTAGAGAGAGAGAAGTTTTCGCAAAAAAGTAGTATAATAACATGATACTTATCTAGTGAGAGTGTACTTTTGATTCACACTAGTCGTGAAATGTTAAAAAAAATGTCATATTGAGACTACTCACTTTAGCCATTGCAGTCCCACCCTCCAACAAGTTAACATAATCAGCACAAGGGTCTGATGTGAAACACCAGGGAAATGAAATGACTTCACTATACGCGTGTAACGTTAAAAATATCTTAAAGGGACTACCGGAATACAAAATCATGTCCTGTAAATGTAAAACACGTGTAAGCATTGCTATTTTAAATAGATTTATCGTAACTCACAGAACATACAGAGTTGAATTTGATAAAAAAACATACGAATCACAAGATTTTTCGAAATTTGTAAAGTAGTGCTAGCTTTAGTAATGATATCAATTTCGAAATTTATAGAAATGGATATGGAACAATTTAAACGTTGAAGCACAAAACATTACATAATCAATTGCGACTTTGTTATATAACTGACTAGTAGCACATGCAACTTCCGCTAACTTAAGCGTTTAAGTATCCTTACTATGCAAAATATGCTCTGTTCCCGAGAATGTTTCTATTCTATATGTTGTACAGGATTTAATGCCGTGTGGTAACCGGCAGAATAGAATAGACCACCCTACGTTCTTACCGAGGTGTCGTAAGAGGCGACTAAGGTATGCGCCGTGTGGTATCTGGCTGCATAGAATAGACCACCCTCATTTCTTGCCGAGGTGTCGTAAAAGGCGATTAAGGTAAGAGGACGTCAGGCAGGTGGCCGGTCGTAAAATACGTAGCCAAATCATATGACAACATGTTTGTAACACATTGTACCGACGTGGGGTCAGGAGTTTAAAGTGGGATAAGGGCAGGAGGATGAATCCTGAGGATTATCCATGAAAACGTAACAGACCACAGACAGACTCGTATTTACATTAGCATTATAGCATTAGTATGAATGTAGCTTACGAGAATATCACATAACGTAATTGTAGTCAAATGACATAACAGAGACCTGGAATATTCACAAGAGGTTAAAACTTCATCAATATTAACTCAATAATTTTAGGTAGATAACACAAACTTTTCCGAAATCAGTTCTTATACCTTAATAGCTGCAGCTTCAGGCTCGGAAAACGGTTCAGGTCCACGATAGTTCATATGATTAGGGTCATCTGCGTGACAGTCGCTCTCCTTGCGTAGCCAACAATATCTATAGTCAACATAATTACATTTTTGTATTTTGATTTTTTTATAAACATTAACAGTTAATATTCCAAAATTAGGCAAAGGTTTCCTCCTGTAGTGGAGCGAGGGATAATAAGGTAAACTATACAGTGAGGAGTAAATAAGGCATCAAGGCAACAGAGTTCAACATGAGATTGCAATAATATTTATCAACGAGTATTGCAAAGAAGCCCAAGTCGATAAAAAAAATATTAATAAAAAGAACAATGTCCAAATAAAGATAAACGACTTGCACATTTTCCTGAAATTATCTTAATACATCAGATTTAGCCAAGATTTCTATCATCGTCAAAAACCTAATTATCTCGGTTGCATGATCCGGAAGCGCACTTGCTATAATCACATATATGATTCAAAATTAAATGTTTTTTATTATACCCAAAATTTCTATTGAGATCAACACCGAAAATTGTATTTCCTGTTCGTGCTCTATTTTTCCGCCACAAACGATCACTGGTGTGCGAATAATAATAACCATCTGGATTAACAACGGGAAGGAAATACCTGAAATATAAGCAAAGAGATCAACTATAAGACAATTATATATTATTTATTTCCAAATTTGTATATGGCCTAAAATTTATGGTCATTTATTACAAATCAGTTAAAGCGTATGGCGCTGTAACTTTCTTCTTTTTTTTCATCGTCTGATTCATTTCAGTTCATATCATGACCGTTCATAGCATTTCCAAGCCATACTATAGTGTATTGCTTTAACCTAAAAGCTCCCTACGACCTTTTTGAGATCGTCTATTCAGCTAGTAGAAGATATAACATTGGATACCCTACTATGAAAGCGCAATTCGAACATCCAAGACCAACGCTAGTCATTTCTTTAATATATGTGACTTTCCTATTTCTTCTTATCTATAATGTAAATAAATTTTACCTTTTCTTTAGTAACTCATACGCAATTTTTTTTGCTGAGTATGAATAATGATACCTAAGAGATTATAATCGTTTGTTCACACTACCTGTTTTATAGATTCTGTCAACATCTGTAACCTGCTCTTAAAACTACGTAAATTTTTACCAGTCTTTGTTAGTAATATACTCAGGAAGGTTATCCATATTTCTTGCAAATTGATCAGCAATATAAGTGACCACAGAAGTAGCTATCCATTCGCGAGCGTGTATACCACCGTCGATCCAGACACCGGTATTGCAAGCGTTACTGTTGGAAATTTTTAATATCTGTGAACAATTAACAATAACTTCTCCACATATTCACGCAATCGTAAAGATGAACTAACTCGACCAACCTTGATATCTCGACCTTCTACTGACTGACCGATAGAAGAAACAGTACACGTTGATGGATATAATACTTCTAGGTTATCCATGAAATTATAAATTACATGAAGCGGATAAAAATCTTTCCAATCCAATACACTTCCTGCAACAGAGTTTTATTTAAGAATCTTAAAATAATAAGTAATGGTATGAGAGAAAAATTTAAAATTATTTAATATTAATTCAATAAGAGTACAATGTTTTATGTAATTTTATCAAAATCGTGGCAATACCCGTCGGTTTTCCGAACATTATACCTCCATTGTTACTCTAGCAATTCGTTATCTATGTCAAATGGCTCTACTTCTATGGACATATAAATATATAAAAGTCAGAGATTGTAAAATCTTAATTAATTAATTGTAAAAAAAAAATTACGCTTAGAATTATTTTCGCTTACGATACTTTACGTTAGTTTTATTTACGTAATAATACGTAATAATAATATTTTTTTATTATCTTTATTTTTCAGGACTTTTATACAATTCGCACATGTCAGTCCTATAGTACCCTTTTACTTAAATCAATACAATTTTTATATTTCTTATATCCTATCTATATGTTAAACTATTTATGGCAAAAATATAGCATTATATTTTTAAATTTAAACTATCGTGAGTAGTATTCATAGTTAATGAAGATACCGGCTATACTCACGTCTAATTTTATCGGATTAGCCCGACTAGTTTCGAACCCGTCCGGGGCACTTATTCCTGGGCTCTTTACACGACGTTATCGCGGCGGGAACTCAAATTAGACGTAAGTATAGCCGGTATCTTTATTAACTATAGCATTATATTTCGATCACAATTGGAATCAGCTAAAATTGTATTTATAAAGGCAATTTTATTGACATAAGCCTATCAAATAATTCTATCCTCATCTAAATATTTTGAACACATTCCATTAAGAATTGTTGGATATCTTAACATACTCCACAGGATAAACACATTAGTCAACTTTTTTCCACACACAGCCAGATCTCGATCTAAAGGCCGTCACTAAGCACTGCACATTTGCGTTGTCGCAAACCAAGGTTTACTGTAAGATAACGTACTAATATTGAACCGCCTTACTTGGAGATCTTGGCCTGGGTCCAAAATTATTCACAGCACTCCTACTACGCACTGCATTTCCATCGGATACCTCAAACTCGATATCCCGGTCGCGAAGCAACTTCTCAATATGTACCGCTCGGTTGCTATTTACCAGCACGTCCATTGCATTCGGTTTTTCTTTGCATATATTTATTGCTGTAACATATCAAACCATGATTTTTTTTCACTGATATTGACACGTTCTCGTATACGCACTACTTGAAATTATGTTAATTTTACTGACTGTATTCCATTATTTTGATACTCACTACAATCTAAATTTTGCACAAATATATAATTCTTTATTCACTGCATAAATATAAATGGTTTCACAAAATAAATGAGAATATTATTCAACAACTATTCACACAGACACACAGACTTTAAGACAAAATTTTTTACTATTTTACTCCAGATTTGTTGGTGCAACATGGTCATCACTGCGATCACCAACCCGCTTGCAAAGCGTGGTGATTACAGGCAAAATTCTATTCCCAGCCCTGGCAGCGATTCTGGTAACGGCGGGACAGGGGGTGTCACGAATCTTCGGAAGAGATTTCGCTGCTACCTCCAACGGCTAGGGTCAGGGTTGGCAGTTAGAGGGTCGAAGGGAACCGTTGGGTCCAAGCGGCACAGGATTGTGTCGTCTGGAGATCTCATCAAGAGACGTATGTCCAGCAGTGGACCTTCATCGGTTCAAGATGATGTTGATGATGATGATGACTCCAGATTGTTTTAATTTCAAATATTTAGTTAACAAAAATAAATAAAACAAACAAAATTTAATCTAGTAATAGTTTGTTGTTTAAGTTACTATACTGGTCAAATAAAACACACTCATTAGCTATTGCGATGTAAAACGACCAGCGATTGATAAGTTAGAAACCTTAAATCATACTGAAAGAAATAATAATTTATAACATTGAGAAGAAATTGAAAAAAATGAAGATTAACTCTTCTTGATAAAATTTGAGATAACTGCACATTGTTCAAACGCTCTTTACACTTTCTTAAATCAAAGTATGAAATAAGAAAACAAGTTTTATTTGAGATAAATAGATTAAGATGATGAAATTAACATCCAACTTACAACCCTTATTTTCCAAACTCTTTAAAAACAAACGTTGTCCTTCTTTTATACATTTTACGTCCCATGTTTGGTATTTTACACCTCTAAGTGCCACTTTGGTTGTTTACTTACTGAAATTTGGAGACAAAACATTTATCACGTCTTTGAAACCTGATACTACAAAAGTCACATACAAATTTACTGACCTTTGACATAAGATGGCACACATCAATCCAAAGATAATCAATGCGAATAATTTAATTTTATATTTAACATAGACAAAAGACGAGAATAACTTTCAAACTATCATTTATGCAAACTGAGAGATCAGCCTTATTACTCACTATGGCAAGTTAGGCTTTGCCACAACTGTTAGGTTTTTTATTGTTTTATCGATTAAATACGCTATGAATTTTTAACAATGTTGAAACTAAAAGAACATAGAATCATTTTTGATATAGAGACTCAAGTTTATTAGAAACAAGTTAAATATCTTTATTTTTAAGTTGACAGAAAGATTGTGTGTAATATTGAAGTACATTATGAACTTGAAGTATGTATATTTGAAGAAATGTCTACAAAGCGCTTTTTGATTATAATTTTTAATAAACTGAATCATAATCATACTCCTGCCCTTATCCCACTCTAAGTGGGGTCGGCATGTTGAGAAACATGTTGCCACATGATTTGGCTACGTATTTTACGAACGACCGCCTGCCTGACATCTAATTTCCTTAGTCGTATTTTACGACCCCTCGGTAAGAAAGGGGGTGGTCTATTCTACTCAACTGGATACCACACGGCGGGTTGACTTACCTTAGTCGCCTTTTACGACACCTCGGTAAGAAATGAGGGTGGTCCATTCTACTCAGCTGGATACCGCACAGAAGCTTCTAATTAAAGGTTTATTTTTTAAATGGCCGTTAAAGTATAAACCTTCATTAATCAAAACATCGTATTCTCAAACATAAGCGCAAACAATGGGCGCGTAATCAGGAAAAGCTCAAAGAGCTAAGGCGCTAAGAGGCGCGCCACTCGCTCGATAATTAGATGTAATCAGATATTTTCAGTAAACTCCACTCCCTCGCCTATGCACTCCCTTTAAATGAAAATACCCGTACCATTAGTCTTAGATATATTCTCACTTAATACTCATTTTTTTCCTCAAAATAAATTCGAAATTTTATTATTTTTTTTTAATTATAGAAGATCATTTACTGAACACGTAAATTTTAAACTCGATTTCAAATTCCAAATTTCCTTATTCAAGTATACTGTTGCAACTAGCAGGCTAACATAAAGGATAGAAAAGTCCTGTTTTTTAAGGACTAGGACAAAACAATAATAATTGTAAACAAGTAATTGCGGGTATTTTAACAGGTAATTGGGTATTAAAGCTTAGTCAAACGAAGTTGCACGTACCACTGCTAATAAAATTAATACACAAATTATTGTAAGCTAAGCTTTATTACTTAGAAAAATAATATCTACAATGTAAGGAAATTTAGGGGTACAAATGTACAAATAGATGAAATATCAACTCACTATTAAAGCATTATTGTAATTAGTGCTCAAGTATATCACACTTTCTCGGGCAATATTTTAAGGGTTTGCGATTCATGTTACCTCAGACATATCATCAAAAAATTTAGAAGTTGAGATTAATATAACAGCGTTCATAAACACAGATAATAAAAATACCAGAGAAGTCTCAGCTCAATATCTAGGACTCTATCAAACGATATAGCACTATAAGTTATGTAATATTTTCCGACGTTACTGATTCCTAAAATAAAACTTTCCTTTATTCTCATTGACGCAATGCAAGATAGAGAGACTAGGCAAGCAAGCTATGTTGTTCGTCTTCTGCGCTTTCTTAAAAAAGGTGCTCAAAAATTCCAGTGACAACTCGAGTTTGGATTTGTTTGAGTGTGACACTCCACCGCTTCAGTTTACAATATTAATTAAATTTAACATACTTAATGCTCTACACTTTTTTTTATTTGAGTTGCAAAAGTAATAATAAAATTATTTTGCTATAATCCGCGATACAGTAAATAGAAAATATATATAGTGCTAAATGTATAGTGGACTATACGTTTTTTCATACCCGTTACATGCAGGATTCGTAAAAAACATTCGCACAAACCTCCACCACTTCCACCACAATACACAAGCACTACACAGGTTCACTATCACAAACTCAACAATCGTTTCGCCCCGCAACCGAAGCATCTTCAGGAGATAGACTTAACGACAAAATCGCAAAGCGAAGCATTACTATATATATTTTCTATTTACTGTATCGCGGATTATAGCAAAATAATTTTATTATTACTTTTGTATTATGGATCTCCGCATGTTTTTACAGTTTTGTTTTGTACGATGTTATGTATTTGCTCTGCAAGATAAATAAAGATACTGTAACGTTTTCGCGGAAGAACTATCTAATAAATAAATAAATTGTTTTTTTTATTGTCAGTATATTTGTAGTTTAAAATGATACGAGTGACGATAGTAGGGGTACGTCTCATGGTAACCCGCTAACCAGACGGCGGTCCCCACACCCCACCTAAATGTCGCCTCGACTTCGTCTTACACGCGTTTATCTTTTTAATTGCGCCCCCGTCTTGTTACTCGCTTGTTAGATTTATTGGGATCCCCTATAGTTATTTTATTTTTAACAGAGTAACATTTCGAGGTTCTAGGTTCCGGAGGTCTTAGGTTCAATGAATGAACTAGTATAGACTGATATGCAATTAACATCCAATATTTCATTCGTGAAGAAATTAGTATAGGTAATTTGCTATCCCACTGTTTGATACTGGTATCTATTCTTAAAGAGAAGTATTGTTGTTTGACCCTCGAAGCTGCTTAAACGGGGATTCCGGGTCACAAATAGTTCAGCTCCAGAAATAAGCAGGTTTCCATAAGTTTTCTACACCATACTTCATTGACTGATTTTAAATGTGAAGGATTGTCACTTAGGATAGGATTCCTTAATAATTCCTAGTATTAATGTAGTCTGCTAATCTGCTTTAGAGTTACGTGATGAGTCGAAGCCCCAGAACTTTTCTCATTATCCTACTGCCATTATCACACTCTAAGCGGGGTCGGCACAACATGTTATAAGCATGTTGTCACATAATTTGGCTACGTATTTTACGCCCGGCCGCCTCCCTGACGTCAACTTACCTTAGTCGTATTTTACGACATCTCGGTAAGAAATGAGGGTGGTCTATTTCACTCAGCCAGATACCACACGGCGGCCAGAACTTCTCTCAATAAAGAGATATTTTTTACCCATTAAGTAATTGCATAAATCGATAGTGTTGTAGATATTAAGTAGATAAGCTTAATATTTTATCATATCCAGATAGGTAAATTTATTAATTACTCTTTGGTTAGACGTAATTCTATCATAAAATAAATTTAAGGGTCATCCCTATTTGTATATTAACTATTCAAAACGTCAAATTGGAGTCAATCATGTATATTATTTAAAAGAATATTTTTTAATATTCATATACAAATGGCCTAAAACGATATCAAAATTGAAAAAACGTTTAGTAATTAAAAATAAGTGTAAAACAAAATCATAATAATAGCCAAATAAATAAAAGAAATGTTTTTCAAAATAATTTTCGCCGTCTTTCTAAATATTGATAAGTCATCTCTAAAGGATATACTTAGTGTAAAGAAATAATGGATATCAAATATGATTTTACGAGAAATACCTACAGTAAATACAAAATTCTATCGAAAAAATTATATAAAGCTAATTTTTATAGTTTTAATTATCCGTGTGATTGTTTACAACAACATGAATTATGTAATAAATTTCGACATATACATCTAAACGTGGAAGAGAGTTAAAAACATACAGCCATGATTAAACCATGTGATACCGATATAACCAAAAAAGAGCCTCTTGCGAAAATCATTTTAAAAGAAGAAGAAAATGTCCCAACGAAACCACCTATTGGAAATGTTATCCCAAAAATTGAACAAGAAACCTTCCTGAATGGTTTGTAAAAAAGGAAAATACTTGAAAAGAGATCAGAACTTCCAAAATTCACGTTTTTTTTTTGACAGGTTTTAAAAAAGAAGACCAACCTATGCGTATGGACTGGAATGAATATCACCGTCTAAATGTAATTCATGATTTCTTAGAAGAACTGGAATCTGAATACCCCTCTATATGTACCGTCGGAACAATTGGAAATTCTCTGGAAGGGCGTAAATTAAAGGTAGTTCAGCTATCTGAATTCATAAAGTAGGAACTATTATTGTTATTAAAATCAGAATGCCCTGAAAAGGCTTATAAGACTTCTAAAGAGAGGATCCCTGTATCAATTTCCTGGGATGATTCTAGAAGGAAATATAAGAACGTGGACTTTGATATTGTGAAATAAAATAGAAAGCACGCAAATATTTTTCCGGCTTACCTCCAAAGTTGAAGATGGTACTTCGATGATGATGAATGCCTCAAAACGAATGTAAAATCATTTATTTGTACCAGCATTGTTAACGTTAGCTATTTATTTTTTTAGATTCTTAAGGTATCAAATAGTGATACCAGGAATCAAGCTATTTGGTTGGATGCCGGTATACATGCTAGAGAGTGGATAGCACCTGCTGTCGCAACATATATTGCGAATCATATCGTCCGAAACTTCGCATCATTACCGACTTCTATCACGAATAAGGACTGGTAAATTAATAAGATTATACCAAATAGTAGTCAGTATCATATATAATACATTAAATATCATTATAAGTATAAGTACTTGTACTAGTATTATCCTTTACAATTAACTCTTTTTAGTTACATGTAGAAACTGTTAAAGGATTTGATTGAATAGCTTTTCGGGGCTTAATTTTCAACTTATACTTACTCGTTCATTATAAGGTTACATACAAATCGATAATCTATAACTAGTTGTCTTTTAGAAACTAGAGGCTATAAGATGTCGCTAGAGTTTATGATTCGGCATTCCTGCATTAAGTAGGATGAATCGAAGAACATAAAAATAAAATGTTCTTAGGATTTGCTTATAATTATTTTAGTTTCATAAAAATGTAATTTTTGAAATTATAAATAAATTATTTTTCGTTAAAAAAAGATCAATGACGCATTGCTCATTAAACGGTCCTCAAATTTATAGGTATTTTCACCCGGTAGTAAATCCCGATGGCTATGAATATTCGCATACAGCTGATCGTATGTGGAGGAAGAATAGAGCCTGGCTCGGGGGTACGTGTGTGGGTGTGGATCTTAACAGAAATTTCAGGTAACATGTATAAATGTCCTATACTCAAGTATAGCCTCGCTACATAGTTTCAAGTCATAAGTTATTAGCTGATGATAAATGTAATTAAGTCTGTGAAACTAATTATTTATTTGAGGAGTGATTGGTGAGAAATTCAGCAAGTGAAGTGAAGTGAGCCCTGACATAATAAGTCTCCATTGGTGAGTGGTCATTGTGATCAGTTTCGAGATAGTTCTCTTATAACGCGAACACGTTAAACGGTCTAATAAAGATATCCTCCGAATAAAGAAAACATGTGTGGTGATACAGAGCATCCATATTGTTTAACAAATGGCAAAACAAACAAGTTTTCAGAATTTATGATAATCCTAAACACAAGTATCTTAGATAGATAGATGAACATCTTTATTGCACAAAATTACACTTTAATAAGAAAAAGAAAAAACAATTTACAGAATACTTAAATCTATAAGTTGACGTCAGGCAGGCGGCCGGTCGTAAAATACGTAGCCAAATCATGAGACAATATGTTTGTAACATGATGTACTGACCCCACCTATACACAGTGGGATAAGGGCAGAAGGATTATAATGTTTCTGTTTTTCTTTGTGTATTTTGTTGTATAATTATTATATAATTATAATAATTGTTTCTGTGTGTAACAGTTATTGAATCGATATTCCATTTTCAACGACTATAATTTTAGGACGCTCAAATATTTTTCAATTGACGTTTCTTTTTAGCTACGGTTGGGGAGGTAAAGGATCATCGGCTAGTCCTGTTAATGCCTTTTATAGAGGACCGAAAGCGTTTTCAGAACCTGAGTCCCGTGCAATTAGGGTATGAATTTTTTTAAAGATTAAAAATATCAATTATAAAAATTAATATTGCTTCAGTACTGCGATTAAATAAACTTTCTGTATTATGTTGACTTGCTCTATTATTGACGTAGAAATGTTTGACTAATGTCTCATATAGTGTTTTTAGTCCAAGAAGTAAATGCACAGACCTGAAAAATGGTTGATAATTGTACGTATTAAAGATTACTACATGGCATTGCAACAAAAATGCGTATGGCCATAAATTAAGAGCCTATTAAATTCGATTATTAAGAACAACTTTCTATTCAACGAAGTAATGTTGAGTAATGCGTAGAGAGCATAAAAAAATAGGTAACAACATTTATTGAGTTTTAAATATCGTGAGTATATAGAATAGACGTATAGAAACCGGATATACTCACGGCATATGGTATCGATTGAGCCCGACTAATTTGCAAGCCTTTATACGGGCTTATAAGCTCTTTATACGGAGTTCTCGCGGCGTTATGATTTCACCCGATAGAATAAGACGTGAGAATAACTGGTTTCTATACCTTAACAGATAACAAGACACTAAAATATCCCCAGTCAACTTCAGTTTTCTTTAGTGGATAATATACCCAAGAATTAAACGGTATCGTGCGTTTGACAAGTAAGTATACTGTGATTATTCGCAATATATCAAAATCGAAGACATGTTCCAATAATAAATCCGCAATCGTACCGTTCAATGTAAAGCTGTAATGACAGTTGATACCGAAATCGTGTCATCTGCACTGCATTCGGAGATTAAACTGCAAACAGGTTTTAGTAGTAAATCAATTACACAGCGCCGGTTTTATACCGTCGAATTCAGCACGAATGTTCTACAATATTACCTATAACTTTGGGGCTAATAATTGCTGCGAATAATTTGATTTTTTATTAATTTATGCAAATGCAAGTAATGTAATGTACACTTTACAACTTGAAAATTTGATGTAGACAGTTGAGTATACTTGGTGGGAGGAAATAAATATCTTAATTTTAATTGTATGTGTTATGGTTTTTATTTATTTATTATTGTTATATGTTATTATGTATTTTAATTAAAACGTTATCCCTTATAAAACCCATCAATAAATTAATCAGTGTTATATTTATTTAAATTGTTAAATGTATTTAATTATATAACTATTTCCTAGATCGAATAAGCAATAGTAAAATTATTTTGCTATAATTCGCGCTAAAGTAAATAGAAAATGTATATAATGCTAAATGTAGAGTGGACTATTCGTTTGCATATCTAGAAAATTCGTTAAAAACACATGTACAAACCTCCACCACCGCCACCACAATACACAAGCACTACACTCACAAACTCAACAATCGTTTCGCCCCGCAACCGAAGCATCATCGAAAGATAGACTCTGCGACAAAATCGCAAGGCTTTGCGAGCATTATATATATTTCCTATTTACTTTATCACGGCTTATAGGAAAATAATTTTACTATTACTTTTGTATTATGGATCTCCGCAAAGTAACGCCAAATTCTATAAATTAAGATCGAATAAGGATAAAATAAAATTAAAACGCCCTTCGAGTATCCGAGAGTCACATCCTCACAAAAGAACCTTTTTTTTAAATTTCTCATTATCTAAGTCCGTGTTGTGAACTCTTGCGAGAGCAAATGTGTTGATAAAAGTTATTTCCACGCCATATTATTTTGTGCCGGATGGACCCAGTGGCATCCTGCAACATTTTTAAAGTCGTCTGTCTGCCTTGTTGAGTGTCTACGCGTTATTATCCGACCCGCACTGGCCAGTCCAACACCTTAGTACCCTAACGTATGTTGTTTCTTCGTCTATCAGTCACAAAAAATGCGTTAGACAATAATTACCTTTCATATCGCGTATTGTCAACATGACCGTTTGCTTGCGGTGTGTGTATGTATGTATAGCCAATCTCTAATTCAAAAGTAATAATAAAATTATTTTGCTATAATCCGCGATACAGTAAATAGAAAATATATATAGTGTTAAATGTATAGTGGACTATCCGTATTTTCATACTCGATAATGTGCAGGATTCGTAAAAACACATGCACGAACCTCCACCACTTCAGCACAATACACAAGCACTACACACATTCACTATCACAAACTCAACAATCGTTTCGCCCCGCAACCGAAGTATCATCAGGAGATAGATGATGATGAAGATGGAGCACTATATATAATTTCTATTTATTGTATCGGGGATTAGCAAAATAATTTTTTTATTATTTTTGTATTATGGATCTCCGCAAAGTAACGCCTAATTCTATAAATGAATCTCTAATTCCTATAACCTAGTCCTAATACCTAATACAGTCAGTATCGTACAGTTTGTGGTTTTCAGGACATTCTGTTAAACTCTGGGATACCATTCAAAGTATACATCACGCTTCACAGTTACGGACAAGTAATACTTTTTCCTTTCGCCTATAGGGACGAACTATGTCCCGACTACGTGCGACTGCTCGAAGGTGCCACCGTTATGTCTAAGGTTTATATCAATTATAAATAAGCTTTATTTTTGTATATAAACATGTAAGGAATTATAAAACTATAGGTGATGTATATAATGTACAAAGTGGGAACCGGCATAAGCTTGCGGATCCTACTTTGCGCCTTGCAAAATTATGTAAATCGTTTGTGGGCTGGGTATAAGATTCTATAATAAAATTCAATAAAAAAAAAAAAAAAAAAAAAAGAATTTGAAAAGAGCAATCGTCGATTTTCTCGCTGGCTCTTCTCGATACGAACAGCTTTTCAAACCAGCAACAACAGCACGATTCAGTTAACAATTTAAAAGCACTTGTTCACAAAATTTACTTGAATAAAGAATATTTTGAATTTGAATTTAACAAGTAATATTTTTGTGAGTAAACAATTCTTTTTTAAGAAAAAAGGAAAGTCACTGTTTACAACTTCGTTAACATTACTTTAGTATGCGGGATCTCGAAGCTCTAGCGACTAATAAATTGCAAAATAACTAAGAAACACTAGGATACGAATACACGCTAAAATAGACTAACAAAAACGCACAACATTTCTTTGTACTTGTTAAGCATCGAATGAGTAGCCTACTTAAAAATTCAGACCATAATAGACCGATAACATGGTAAAAAAAAGTATCGGTAATTCTGGTGAAAAGGTTGACCGTCTTAAGTTTTCTTATATTCAGGCTATTCACGAAAGCAGTGGAAACATATACAAAGTTGGTATCTCGAGAGACGTAATGTATGGCGCGGCTGGAACAAGCAACGACTGGAGTTATGGCGAAGCTCGCATACCTTACTGCTATCTGATTGAGCTTAGAAGTAAGAAGCATAAGTTCATGTTACCCAAAGATGAAATAGAAGAAACTGGGAATGAAATATTAAATTGTGTGAAAGCTTTAATGGAGTTTCTTGACGAAAATTTTGATGAATAAAATATTAAAGCTGAAGAAGAAGATATTGAGTAAGTATGGTTGATTTTTTTTCAACATAGAGTACCTCACTATTCTACTGGTAGATCTCCCACCAATTTGGAATATATATCGCACGATTAGTATTAAAGGGACTTAATTCAAAAAGTTGTTTTGTGTATAAAGTATACATATACAAAAATAAAGCGTAACTTAAGGTCTACAAAACTCGTGAATGTTAAGGAGAAACATAACTTGGAAGAGCGAAAACACTATTTTTTTAATTGTTCGTAGCGTGATTTCATAAACACCATTAAAATAAGAATTACAATGTATCGAACTCAATTAAACCTTATTTTGAATAATTTTATATTATATTATTTATTACTTTTATATTACGCTTGCGATATATTAAAATAGAATTGATAGAATATTCCGCTTGCAAGGGTTCGGGAACTAAAGTTGGTGAGTATTATTCTAAAGGCATCCGCATTTACACTCTTATCATGTTTTTAAACAGAGAGAACAGGCAGGCCCAGCTGTGGGATAACAAAACGCTACATTTAACGTCACATTATGTTCGTTATTGTGTACGGAAATCTTTTAGAAGAAACTTACATATCGTTAGACAAATTTGAAATATGACGATGCCAATCCACGGCAAGTTGGTATAAAAAAAAATGTTACTTTTTCTTTACTTTACGAATTCGTGCTTGATACTTATCATTTATATAGATAACGATAGTTAATAACTTTCTACAGTTTGAGACTTCATCCGTGTGAACTTATGCCGGTATAAGAGTTTATCATTTATGTTGTTTCAGAAATGATTATTTTGTATAAGGGCTCTTTGAATTTTGAAACCAAACCCAAATGGGTTTTTTAATGTTTTTACTTTCTAGTCATCATCATCCTCCTGCCCTTATCCCACACTAGGCGGGGTCGGCACAACATGTTACAAACATGTTGTCACATGATGTGGCTACGTATTTTACGACCGGTCGCCTACCTGACGTCAACTTACCTTAGTCGCCTTTTACGACATCTCGGTAAGAAATGAGGTTGGTCTATTCTATATAGCCGGATACCACACAGCACATACCCTGGTCGCCTCTTACGATACCTCGGTAAGAAAGGAGGGTGGCCTATTCTATTCTGCCGGATACTACATGGCGTTTTTACTTTCGAATATAAAAAGGAATCTGGTTACAATTACTTTATTATAACTGAGTGTACTTTTACTGTAACAAATAAATCAAATTGGTCGATTTAGTGTTCGGTAAATTGGCTACCCGATACGTTATCAGTATATGGTTTTATGACCCCTAGTATAGGTTTTGACGAACTTTTAATTAAACAGTTTTAATGAAAAACTGTAGGACTGTTCCTTAGCGTTTTAGATATTGTGATTATTGTTTTAATCAGCTAATAAGCCACGTGCTATATTTTGTCTTGTATTAACAGTAATAGGTTAGCGGACTAAGTGTATTATGTTATACATTAACGTTAAGTAATTTCCGTATATGTAATTTCATATAGAACATTATTAAATTTTATCAAACAAAAAAGATTGTCAGGTCTTTATTTAAATACAGTCAAAATTAAAGGTACAAAAAGTTTTTTCAACTTAATGAGTATTTTATTAATGTTCTTTGACATACTTATGTCAAAGAAAAAATGAAAATTCATATAAAATCTAAGCCATATTGTCATCCATTTTTATAAAATTATATAAACAAATTTACAAGTAAAATATTAAAAGCAATCAAAGTGGCATACAATAACCAAAGATCACAAGTATGGGAATTAAGATTTATCAATGAGGGGCAAAGATATTTTGTTAAATCGCTGGATACTTTGGGGGGTACGTACTTTGTTCGTAATAAACTTATATCCGAGATATTATTTTGCTATAATCCGCGATACAGTAAATAGAAAATATATATAGTGTTTAATGTGTAATGGACTATCAGTATTTTCATACAAAGCATCATCAGGAGATAGACTCCACGACAAAATCGCAAAAGCTTTTGCGATTTGCAAGGCGAAACGATTGTTGAGTTTGTGATAGTGAACCTGTGTAGTGCTTGTGTATTGTGGTGAAAGTGGTGGAGGTTTGTGCACGTGTTTTTACGAATCCTGCACGTATCGGGTATGAAAATACTGATAGTCCACTATACATTAAACACTATATATATTTTCTATTTACTGTATCGCGGATTATAGCAAAATAATTTTATTATTACTTTTGTATTATGGATCTCCGCAAAGTAACGCCTAATTCTATAAATTATTTATATCCGAGATATATTAAACTGTGCTAGTAGGATCCTATATGTATATATAGAAGTGGGGATTTAAGGTTTAATCCTGATGTAGGTGCCTATATGTTTGCTATAAAATCTTGTGTCCAATTTATATTAAATAATTCGCATGTATTAATTATTTCACCATAAAACGAGCTTTTCGATAAAGGTAGAGGAAACTTACGCTCATCTGAACACGTGGTGGGTTTATATCTCCATTTCTTCTTATTTCCAAAAGGAGAGTATTGATCTCTACATTACTTCAATGTAGGTACTACTTTCAATCGCACTTAGGATTTATCGAGTCTCTGCTATAATGAAATAGCAATTGCAATTTAAAAGTTGGTAATATTAGTTATCAAAGGTAGATCCGGAAATTTTTAATAAAAGTTTACGTGCGAAGTAGTATGAGAATAAAAGTTGCACATACAATTAATAATAATTAAAAATATTCGCTGATTTACTATGTAGTAATAATATATTACTAAACCTTTCAGTTGGAAACGTGTCACGCTCGTAACGGAACTATTAAATTGTAATCCTGATGACTTTAATGTTAATGAACTTGAATGGTAAATAATATTATAAAAACAATTTCAGCAATTAATATCTGGAAGGAGGAACGCAGCACCATGGACATCATGGTGGAGGGTCCACGATCCGCCCAAGTGGCAGGGATGCTGCACGACAGAGAGATAACGTATGCCGTGGCCGTCGGTGACGTAGATGTGCTCATTGAAAAGGAACAAGGGAATAGCATCTTCAAGGAGAGACGCACAACATTACGTATGTTTCCCTTCCTACTTTACAAGTAATTCAAGTTAGCTAAGACAATTTAACTTTACAGATCATCTTTTGAACTCAACTACAGCAACTATTTTGATGATGTCTCCAATTCTTTTCCTGAAATTATTTCAACGAGGACAAAATTCAAACAAAATATTCCTTATGCTCGATCTCCGGTTCCGAGTTCAGAAAATTGATTGTTATTAACTAATTATTGAATCATAATTAGTCAATTGGAAGATCATTATATTATTAAAAGCTTACATATCTACCAATAAACTGTAATATCGTTAAGTGATTAACATAATTAAAAAGGGATAAGTAGTAACAAGTATATCATTAAATTGACTTTAAGAAATATAAATAGTTGTTGTTTTATTTAATTTTTTATTTGACGGTTGCAACTGAAGGTCGTACGATGGACTGGAAGGGTTATCATCGTTTGGACGTGATCTACGCCTTTTTGGATGACTTGGCTACTCAGTACCCATACTTATGTACAGTGAGTGCTATAGGGCAATCGGTGGAAGGCAGAGATTTGAAGGTGATATATTTTCTATAATTTGTCTTAAACTACTAATATTATTAATTTCATTTAATTAATTTCATTTAATTTCATAGTCATTGAGCCTTAATGTTGTTGTTTTCTCCTTTTTCTCTAGTGTTTATTCTTAGGTTTATAATTTGTGACTTTGTAACTAACAATGATGTGTTCTTCTATAATTGGTACTACATATTTAATTTAAAACTATATGGGATATATGTTGTATGATTTATCGTGTAATGCTGTTGAAGATCCGAAAAAAAAAACTAAATAAATAAAGGCGAATGTGTGTGATTGTGTGCGTGTGAAGTGTGTGTGTATGCGTGTGTGTGTGTGTGTGCGTGTGTGTGTGTGTGTGTGTGTACCGCATTGGCGTTCCTATGGTTGTATGGATTTGTACAACACGAACAGGTAGGGTTACACCAGGAGTAACAGATTTTTATTAAGATAATATCAACTTACTTTTAGCAGCCATTGTTAAATTCATTTCACGACTTTAGAGAACTAAATCTGTGTTCTGATTGATTTAACTCGAAGACGTGCATGAAACGTCGATATGTATGACATTTAGTCTATATTTTATAGTATTGGAAATTCGCGAAATTTTAATGTATATATGTTATATTTATAATGCCGTGTGGTATCCGGCTGAGTAGAATAGACCACCCTCTTTTCTTACCGAGGTGTCGTAAAAGGCGACTAAGGAAAGTTGACCCACCGAGTGGTATTCGGTTGAGTAGAATAGACCACCCACTTTCTTACCGAAGGGTCGTAAAATACGACTAAGGTAAGTTGACGTCAGGCAGGCATCCGGTCGTAAAATACTTGTATACAGCCAAATTATGTGACAACATGTTTGTAACATGTTGTGCCGACACTACAGAGCCACAGAGGGCAGGAGGATGATCATGTTTGTTATATTTATTAAGCTACAATACTTTTTTTCAAAAATAGAGAAACAGATTGTTGGAGATCACTTACAGTGAGTGATAAGGCCGCTCTTACACATTTTATTTTTAATTATTTGTTTCTTTTGTATGTAATGTTATGTGTAATAAAGAGCTTCTTGTCTTATCTTATCTTATCTGAAAGGTCCTAAGCAGTGGGATAGGGACAGGTAAATATTTTTTATTTTTCCTCATCTAACATTTGTTTCTGTCAACTAGATGTTGAAGATATCAAACGGGAACAGCGGTAATACGGGTGTGTGGGTGGATGGGTCGATTCACCCACGAGAGTGGATCAGCACGGCCGTGGTAACTTACCTCGCCAATCACCTCGTCAGGAACTACCATAACCTGCCTGAGACCGTCACTAATAAAGATTGGTAAGGATATCGAAATAAACTTGTTATGCTCGAATTCATCATAAAAAGGACTTGATTATATTTAATATATGTACGTGCGAAGTGAATGTGCGCTCGAGGATGAAAACATAAATATTATTATTTATTCGAAGATGAAAGCAAAATTATTTTATGTGTAAAAATATACAAATTAATTTTACGTAATGTCTGTTAAAGATAGAAAATCGTAATTAATGTTTAGAGACCGGCTATACTCACGTCTAATTTTATCGGATGAGCCGTACTAGTTTCAAGCCCATACGGGGCTCTTATTCATGAGCTCTTTATGCGGCGCTATCGCAGCGGGAACTGAAATAAGACGTGAGTATGTATAATCTCTAAACATTAATTTTGAATACCACTCACGATAGTTTAAATTCAAAAATAAATTGCAATTTAGATAGAGATGCAATTTATTATCCTTTAATTTTGCTAAAAATATTTATGCCTAACGCAGCTACCTTAATCTTTTTATAGTTTCCTATTCAGGTATTTTTAAAAGGTAAGGCAAAAGGATAAGGTATATTTAGCTGCGTCAGACAGCAACATATATAAAAAATCGTTTTCTCTTGCTTAAATGGTTTTATTTTTTCATCCATATATAGTATGAGTGTTAAAAGGGAGATTGAAAAGATATCACTAGAATGCATCGTTACTTTGACATCTCTAATAATACTTAAGAATTCGTTCTCAGCAAAATCGTTAAAACTTCGCTTTTAAATAGAACTTGTTTTATAACAAGAATATCAATTTTTGTTCTACATTGTAGGTACATACTGCCTGTGCTTAACCCAGACGGATATGAATACACGCACACACTTGACCGGATGTGGCGTAAAAATAGAGCCCGTTACGGAGAATGCGTGGGTGTTGACTTGAATAGAAATTTTAGGTGCGTTTCCATTTTCTGTACTTTTATACAATTCTATATTTTAAAACTTTTTAGTTCTATACATAATACTTTTATTCCCGCCGTGTGATATCCGGTTGAGTACAATGGATCACCCACATTTCTTACCGAGGTGTCGTAAAACAAGGCGACAAAGGTAAGTTGACATCAGGTAGCTGGCTGGGCATAAAATAACAAGCCAAAACATGTAACAACATGGTTAAAACATATTGTGCCGTACCCGCTTAGAGTGGTATAACGAGAATGATGATCATATAATACTTTTATTTGTAATCTATGTAATTGCACTCAATCATGTAAGATTAATTTTTCGTGTTCCCTAAGCAATATCGGTATTTTTCGTCCAATATGTTATCTCGATGTATAAAGTCTTAATTGTATATAATAGACAAAGTAGGAACCGACATAAGCTTCCAACTCCTGTTTTGCGCCCTGTTCATAAGTCGTTTGTGGGTTTGGGTATAAGGTTCTATAATAAATTCCGCAATCTACTTTTACTTTACCATATTACAGCAGTTTAAAAACACTGTTAAAAAAAGGCTAATACAGAAACCTACTATTTAGGATTACTTAGACGATAAGATATTGTGAAGTGTAGCTATCTACCCTTATACCCTGTACAAGACATTAATAACTATATGTAAATGTAATAAGAATTTTCTTTGAAAAGAGCAACCGGTGAGTGTCTTGCTGGTTCTTCTCGGTAGGAACCGCTTTCCGAACCGGCAGTAGATGTCGTCGATTCAAAAGCACCTGTTTACAAGTTTACTTGAATAAAGAATATTTTGATTATTTAGATTCTATTAGATATCTGAAAGATTAATTTGAATTGTTCCCGATTCCATCAATATTGGTACAGTGGATAAGACATGAAAGCATAATAAACAAACGGACTTTCTCATTTATAATAATAGTGTGAATGTTAAAACATATTTGACTCTGTTTGTATTTGTTGCGTATTTAATTTAATGAGTTTTAAGCTGAAAGACAAAATCAACATTACTGTACCATACATATAGGTATACCTATTATCACAAAGCGTTTAAAAATGTTTCAGTTACGGTTGGGCAGAAAAGGGCGAGGAAGGTTCGTCGGAAGATCCGGGCAATATATTTTTTAGAGGTCCAAAGCCATTCTCAGAACCGGAAACAGCAGCTGTTAAGGTGAGAGATTATTCCGTTAATGGAATTTCAAAACGCACATCCACACCCAGTTGTACTCGCAAATTGGGTTATGATTACATATAACAGTAATTTTTGCATCCGTTTTAACTTGTGCTATTGAGAACAAATTTATATTTATCCTATTTTTATACATATAAAAAAATTGTAACGCCTTTTAAATACTATAGTCATATTAACATGAAGTAATTTATACTTTTTATAAATAATGATAATGAGATTTCACTTATATTTACTTATTACGGAAAATTCTATTGATATCATAAATTTAATTACTTGTTACGCCGTGTGGTATCCGGCAGAATAGAATAGACCACCCTCCTTTATCACCAAGGTGTCGTAAGACGCGACTAAGGTATGTGGCGTGTGGTATCCGGATGCATAGAATAGACCACCCTCAGTTTTTACCGAGGTGTCGTAAAGGCGATTAAGTTAAGTTGACGTCAGGGAGGTGGCCGGTCGTAAAATACCTAGCCAAACCATGTGACAACATGTTTGTAACATGTTGTGCCGAACCCACTTAGAAAGGGATAAGGACAGGAGAATGATGACGATGAAATTTGTTTTCGTGTGCTCCTAAGACATTTTCAAGAAACTGTTTTTACATTGATAACGTTCATTAATTAATTTGCAATATGATTTAAATCATCTATCAAAACACATATTTGTTTTGATTTACATAAATTTGTTATGGAAGTGCAATATCTCCTAACCAAAGTCTTTACATACATACAAGAAGATCTCAAAAATTTGTTCATAGACTTATGATAGAATAGAAATAGTCAAATTTTTAACTATGTATCGTTTCAGCGTGTGATATTGGAATCGGGAGCTAATTTCAAAGTGTTCCTATCGCTGCATAGTTACGGTGAAGTTATTATATTCCCTTGGGGGTATACGGGAGACCCTTGCCCAGACTACGTCGAACTACTAGAAGGGGGCACCGCCATGGCTAAGGTAAATCAGATCATATAAAAATGAGCTTATAATGATGACGAGCCCACAGCTGGGCAAAGATCACCACTCTTAGTAGGCACAATAATTAGATCTTACTTAGGTTACACTTAGGCAGCAATTCTCAAAAAAAAATGTTTTTTTTATAAGAGGTGCCCAAAAGGGGTTTAATCCCACGCTTAAATAATAGTCATGTGCTTTACATTGTTCAGCCAAAACGACTGTAAGTAAAGTAAAGTAGCGGCCTGTTACAATCCCACTGTTGGGAATAGGCCTTCTCTCTTCGTTTCTGGAGAGAAGGGTTGGGGCTAAGACCTACCACGCTGCTCCAATGCGGATTGGAGCAGCGTGGTAGGATTGGAGCATCTCCAGATTTTTCTAGAGATATGCAGGTTTCCTCACGATGTTTTCCTTCACCGAAAAGCGTGTGATAAATTGCAATTATCAATTAGACACATGAGTTTTAATAGAAAAACTCATTGGTGCCTGCCCGGGTTTGAACTTGTGTTCGCCTCGAAAGAGTCGCACGGTCTCACCGCTGGGCTATCACAGCTCTAAAAAAAACTAAAAACGACTGTTATTCTATTTTTATTCTAGCAAAGTACATCTCGAATAAATATATGCCTTGACAGCAATGTCTGGGATAGCACTATATACATACATATATGTAATTTTAAAGACTACATTTAGTGATTAAACAAATAACATGACCTTAAGTTTAACTTTGTAAACTGTTTATTTTTATTGATAATCTGTTTCCTACGTTTTTTTATGGTACATAAACAAATAAATATATAACTTAGGAGATTATTTCTTTGTTTAGGATATAGTTACTAGAGAATTCTAGGGATATGTGTAACCTACCAATCCGCATTGGAACAGCGTGGTAGGTCTTAGCACCAATCCTTCTCTCCAAAAACTGAAAGAGGAGAACTATGCCTAGCAGTGGGATAGTAACAGGACGTTGCTTTACTTTTTTTATTTATATTAAATTCACAGGCTATCTTCGACACCAGCGGCCACACATACAAAGTCGGCAGCACAAAAGACCTCATGTACTACGCAGCTGGAACCAGCACGGATTGGAGCTACGCCGTAGCTAGCATCCCTTACTCGTATATGATCGAGCTTAGGGGTAAAAAACACAGATTCTTATTACCCAAAGAAGAGATAATATCTACTGCTAATGAGGTCATTAGTGGCATCATGAGGCTAATGGATTTCGTGGACAGGAGATGCCAAAGCACTCAGTCATGTACATGCCCTAAGTGATGGCTAACATATAAATTGATAGTTTTATAATCCATCTTCCTAGTGATAAACAAGGGCTATTTGCTGGACTATATACATATACAATATTTCTGACCTATGAGGAAATTTAAATTGCATCGATATCAATCATTATTTTCAATATTAAGCAGTTATTCCGATTATTTGTGAAATAATAGCATAATAATAATTACGAATTTTCCATTGCTCTTCAACTCAACAGATAAACGGTAAAATATGTGAAATGGATTATAATATCTATTTAAAAATGCGTAAAAGAAATTAACAATAAAAAAATCCAATTTTCAGATATATGATACATTATTCAAAAATAAACACAGACCCCATTAAAATTTTATGGTTATTAAACTCAAAGGATAGCATTATCCATTGAGTTTAATATGCATAGGTTTATGCATATTCTTTAAAAAGAAAGTACTTACATCCAGGTAAAGTATTATGTTGAATTTAAAATTCGAATGTAAATAGAATTTAAAAGATATTACCCATTAAAAATGGAAATTATAATATATATTTCTATATTTTGGAAGAGTTCATTGTATAATTATTATCAATATTTCAAATCTACAAATAAGTTCATATATATTATTTCATGCAAGTAAAAATACATTTTTAATATTACTTTACAAGGATGGCGTTCAAAAAAATGTAAATGATGAAATAGACTGATAATAAACTAAATTAGTTTTATTATTTACAAAACTCACCTAAACCAATAAATATATCGTGATTTAAGTCTTTTTTAATTTAAATAAACCAGATTTACGAAATAAATCTCAATATTGTACAAAGCTGATGCAATCAAAAGCAAAAAAAAATGTTACCATGTTTAAGAATCAAAACCTATTTGCTTACTTTATATACTTATTATAAATTAATACTTTTTATAAATTAGATCTGTCGCCAGAGTTTATAAGTAAGTTATATTTACTAATATCATTAAAGTTGAAATTTGTTAGTAAAGCAATTACAACTAAACGGATTTGGATGAAATTTACTCAATAACTTCAATTAACGTGTGGCGTACATTGACCGGAAACTAGTGTTTAAAGTGTTGAGAGAATGAAAAAGGTCGTATTATGGTGTTATATTTTAAAAATTTAATATCGTTAAATCACACTCTATTAATGCTCTTTGTAACTAGTAAGTACAAATTAGTAGGTATTTTGATTCGTTCCCTTAAATCATGCCTTTAAAACTATACGTTAGATATATTTTTTAAGTTCCTATCTAACATGTTTTTAAAGAATATCTTTAAAAACATGTTAGACATCTTGATTTTGGAAACTCCTTTCAGCTTCATATAAAACTTTGGTTCAATAATGTAAATTAAAAATGTAAAAATTGACTACTGTGTTTTTTGCTGGTTCTTCTCGATAAGAGCTACATTCCAAACCAGTTGTAGCGTCATTAATCATATTGTTCCTTGACGATTTAAAAGTGTTTAAACGAGCTTATTTGAATAAATTTTATTTTGATTTGTTTTGATTGAGTTATATATCGTGACCTAAATCATTGATAATAGTCGTGCAAATTTAAACTTTCAATTAAACAATTTTAAACTTGTAATAAATTAATTAAAACGCCTGAAACAGTAATAAAAGTATGCAGCGTTTATTTTGTTCATTATGAACGTAAGGCCATACGTTTCGCTGCGGTCAGGAATAATATGGATGCAATCCAAAAATGTATCCTCACACCACGACATCAAACGAGCTCCAATACGCCGGTTTATTGTTTCACATCACTGCTTGCCAAAAGTTTAATTTCGATAATATTTATTTTACAAATTTCCATACCGTTTATTTATGTCCGACCCATTTAAATGTGTAATAACGCTAGTGGTTACGGATTATTATTGTAGGATTATTAATAGTTGTAGTTTCAAATATTGAATAAACTGGCATATCTAGCTTGCTTTGCTGGGCTTAATTTAGAGATATCAGTAGTAAAAGAACTGTCGTTGACAGTTTGAGGAATGCTCCGATCGGCACCGAAATTTACAGGATCTTTCGCTGGGTCTGGTGAGAGAACTTGATTCTTAATAGGGGAAATCAAATTCATAATAGACATCTAAGAGTTCTCTATTAAAAATTGAAACTTACAAATCTCTGAAAAATTGAATATGTCTCCCTATAGCGTAGCTATTAGCGTGGTTTATTGTTATGTGTTTCAGACTCTATCCATCTCTTTGAAGATAAGAGGAGGACCTTGCCCAGGAGTGGGATGCTAACAGGCTGCTACTTAACTAACACAGTATAAATATTATCTTTAAAACAATGTTTTTAATTATTCCTCGAACATTTTGACTGAATTTTATATACATACCCAAGTGTTAGCAGAAATCCCTGTAATAGCAAAGGATGCTTTTAAATTCATTCAGATTTTCAAGAGAAACATTAATACATGATTTTAGGAAAATGAATGTTATGTATTTGATAAAGAATTATTAACATGACTACGGAGTCAATAAATTTACTATCACCACATAAAAAAAACTTTAAATAAAAATTATCTCATCTAAATAAACTTGCCACTTTTAAGGTCAGAAATGAACTTATTAAAAATTTCGATTAACTTTATTTACAGACCTTGCATTATAATACAATCAACAATAATTTAAATACAATTTGGAATTCACATTTATGTAACGTAAAAACACCTATTGACAATTATCACTATTTTATCGAATTCGTATCCAGCTTTCACCTACATAACACTACTTTAATGTTCACTTGCACACCGGACGGTAGATGCCGAGCACTGTACACATTACACTTTCTGTAATATTCGCGAACTGTTTCACTAATAAGGACGCCATACGTCAACAGGTCTTCTTTCTGAAGTTATCAAGGACTTGCTGCGAGTCCTGACGCCTTGTTCGGGCCATTCTGGAGACGCGGGTCTTTTCTTTGTTGAGCTTGACGCCGTCGAGCCTGCTTCCTCTTCCCTATCAGGACTTGAATTAGAATCTTCCTGCGGCAACGGAGGCCGCAACCACCAGTCGTAACCACCATACAATTGTGAATATAGCCATGCCGGTGGCGTTGGTAGGAGGGGTGAATTGAGGAACAATTGCGCTGCTAAAGCGCTGTGGAAAAGACTTGATGGTGCTGGAAGTGGTTGCGCTGGTTTCCTAGTTCTTGTGACTGAGGTAAAAGCCCCAGGACGATCGTCAGGAGGCGGGCTGCTTGATGCGGTTACAGATATATCGTCGTCGTCGTCAAGTGGGGAATTCGGTCGTGAGTTTGCCGGACTCGTTGTGCTATGTGGATGCATCGTTGTTGGATTTTCTGAATTTAGATCTGTGGAAAAAAATAAACATAATTATAACGATTACGATTGAACTGCTCCAATATCAAGTAAATATTAAACAAGACTTGGTGCCCTTGTAAAAAATATCAACATTTTAAGTGGTGCAGTTAATAGGGAAATAATATTTTTTACGTTACATTATTATAAAATAAAATTAATAATAAATACCTATATTTTACAGTAATTTACAATATTTTTATTTACTTTATCGCGGATTATAGCAAAATAATTTTATTATTCCTTCTGTATTATGGATGGATTTCCGCAAAGTAACCCGAATTATATAAGTTACTATAATAAGAATTCATTGTAATTACAATAACGTTGATTAGCTTTAAAGGTTACTTGCAAACGCCGTATCTTACACTACTAAAATGAGTAGATAAAACAAAATGATTCAATTCATAGTACTAGATAAGAACAATGGATTAAATCATAAGCATATTTCTTACACTTAATTTAAATCTTCTTGTAAAGTGGTCTAGTATGGATTACAGAATTTTCGTTTTTCCTAAAATCGGAATTTCGTTCTCGTTATTGGAAACTTCCTTGTGGCGTACAGCCACAAATGAATTCACTAGCAAAACCATAGCTCACATGTTGTATTGTCTAGTGTTAAATAACTAATACGTGAATTATGGATAAATAAAAATATGCGAAATAGAAATATAGGAAATATAATGTACGTGACTATATATTTCCTGTATTTCGCTCCCCTCGTTGAAATCCGTAGTATATAAGCTAAGGTATTTTTCTTTGTTATTACTTACTCACACTTACTGTACCCTGTTATTAGCACGTAATCAAATATACCTGTTTCATGGGGCGGTGGTGGAATGTGGTGCGGTGCATGCGCCGGTGGCAGGACATGCGGTGTGAAATGGGCATGTGTAGGCAGGAGTGGGGGTGGGTAATGTCTCGCAAGAGCGCCCCACTCCCCACCAGGAAGACCGGCTAACTGATGAGCAATACCTGGAACAGTAACAATTATGAAGGCAAATTTTAACTATATATAACTAGCTGACCGGGCAAATATTGTTTTGCAATTTAAATTATTTATAAAAAAACTAAAACCTGAATATGCATATAAAGTTTCATTCAATCGGTCACGTCGTTTCGGAGGGGTATGGTAAGTAACGTTGTGATACGATATTTTATATATAAGATAACAAACACGTATCTGGATCACATACAGACGTACATATGTGATCCATTTTCTCAAAACGGATTATTACATGATTTTTATTGAAGTGCAACTTTAGAGGATGGTTTAAGTTAGTGGTACAACCTCCGCAAGGCTTAACCGATTTTGATGGGACTTTCACTGGAAGATAAACGCGTTTATGATATAACATATAGGCTTTTGATCCTAGAATTCACGCAGGACTTTATTGTAGGACTTGTTCTTGACTTTGAACTTTTTTCACGCGTTCAATTATATCCTCAATAATGCAATATGTGTTTATCCATGTTCTCAAAAACAAAAGCGGCAATTGTTATCATGTATACACCCCGGTGTATATGCTTCAATTGCGCCACATTTCATAAATATTGGTTCAGCGGATTCTTGAAAACCGCTTTTTACTTTAGTTGAATATAAAAGTCATCTTGTATAGCCGTGTGGTATCCTTCAGAATAGAATAGACCACCCTTCTACCTAACCGAGGTGTGGTAAGAGGCGACTAAGGTAAGTGCCGTGTGGTATCCGGCTGCATAGAATAGACCATCCTCATTTCTTACCGAGGTGTCGTAAAAGGCGACTAAGGTAAGTTGACGTCAGGCAGGCGGCCGGTCGTAAAATACGTAGCCAAACCATGTGACAACATGTTTGTAACATGTTGAGCGACCCCACTAAAAATGGGATAAGGGCAGAAGGATAATAAAAAAAATAATAAAAGTCATCTTGTAACAGTCACACTGTACCTTAAACAAAATAGCTTTGACTCAACCGGACTTTTGAAAGTAATAGTCACATTCAAATAATAAGTAAGAGGCTGCTTGAAATGCTCGCTTGTGGTCTTATCTCCGTCGAGGCACTCCCCAATTGTTACGTACTGAACAATATGCGGTTCTATTTAAGGACGTCAATTAAACGTTTCCTATCTCAGCGCGATATCATCCATATCATATATTATAAGTTGTACCGTAGTTTAACTATTATCAGATGTTATTGTAATTAACCGGTACCGACAATTGGTTAATATGCTCTCAGAAGTACCAAAAAGAGGCATAAATATTAAATCAAATCATCCACATTATCCTCCTGCCCTGATCCCATTCTAAGTAGTATTGGCACATGTTACAACCATGTTGTCACGTGATTGGGCTATCTATTTTACGACCAGCCGCCTGCCAGACGTCAACTTACCTTAATCGTATTTTACGACCCCTCGGTAAAAAAGAGGTTGATCTATTCTACTGAACCAGATAAAACACAGTGGATCGACTTACCTTAGTCGCCTCTTACGACATCTCGGTAAGAAATGAGGGTGGTCTATTCTACGTACAAGCATATAAAAAAGTACAATTGAATTGTCGTTCTATAAATAAATAAACTCGTTCGGAATGTTGCTCTTACCTAGACTTCTTCATATCAGAGCTAAACAAAGCGTTCACATTTTTAAATATTTATAATTTACATACGATAAATGCATTTAGTATCTGTGATGTATATGTTCACTTGTAAAAAGAAAGAAAGAAAATACTCTTTATTACCAATAACATTTCATATAAAAGAAACAAATAATTTAAAATAAAATGTGTATAGGCGGCCCTGTGATCTCTTGAAGCACTGTTCTCTGTCTCTATCTCTTATATTGTATTCATATAATTTTTTGTTGTATGACTATAGCATAGACTCAAACATGCACAAACAACGTCATTACACGTCCACTCTCACCAAGGGGCTCACGTGTTACTGACGTGGTGCGATTTAGACAATGTATTGTTTACTTTGTACACTAGTATTAGTGTGTGAGTGTTAATTTATTTATGTGTGTATTATATCAGCCAGCTGGCCTACCATGAACTCTTATTGACTCATTTCTTACCGAGATGTCGTAAGAGGTGACTAAGGTAAGTTGATCCACTGTGTTTTATCTGGTTGAGTAGAATAGATCAACCTCTTTTTTACCGAGGGGTCGTAAAATACGATTAAGGTAAGTTGACGTCTGGCAGGCGGCTGGTCGTAAAATAGACAGCCAAATCACGTGACAACATGTTTGTAACATGTTGAGTCGAACCCACTCAAAATGGGATAAGGGCAATCAATTGAGTCGCAATAATAGTTCATGGTAGGCCTGCAGTACTAGCTTCAGCGACAAGACCATATCACCCTCCAGAACTCTCTCAAAATGTGTTTTTAATCTTGCGTTATCTCTGTCACAGCAGTCCTTAATTGTTACTCTCCGTCTTTGATATCGGTTCATAAAGGCTCAAATTGTGTTTAAATTACTTTATACTTTGATACTGTTGATTTGAAAATATTCTAATACTACTTAAGAAAAAAGTCAGTATTTGCTGTGAAATATTTTGAAATAATGAATTGTTTTTCATCACCTATTTACATTGATTTTGTAGTTCTCACGGAGTTTCTATATAACACATTATATTGATTTCATGTGTCATTGTCTTCTATTCATATTAATAAACAAAGTGCCCCGAAAGCTGTCTGTATGTGATTGATTTTGTCCAAATTTACCCAACGGATTCTTGTACAGTTTTTACTGAAAAATAGTACAATTCTTGAGGAAGGCTTAGATTAATAGTACATTACGGTTAAACTCCCGCGGGATCAGAATTTGTGGGGAAAACACTTTGTAACGTACGAGTACATTGCCACGCTGGCGAAGCCGCGAGCAATTCTAATCTGTTTATATACATACATACATTCTCCTGCCCTTATCCCACTCTATGTGGGGTCGGCACAACATGTTACACATGTTGTCACATGATTTGGCTACATATTTTACGACCGGCCGCCTCACGTCAACTTACCTTAATCGTCTTTTACGACAACTCGGTAAGAAATGAGGGTCTATTCTATGCAGCCGGATACCACATAGCACATACCTTAGTGGCCTTCTACGACACCTCGGTAAGTGTCTAATCTGTTTTGTATATTGATGATTTAACTTACTTAACTTCACTGTGGCGTCGACAACGTAACTGTATTAAAGCTGTGTCACTGATATTTCAGAGGCAGTATCTAACTTTACTCTCGTTCTTTTTATCGTGTCTGTGATACATAACGTTCTATGTCATTTAGTCGGAATATAGAAAAATGAAACAAATCATTAGTACGTACCCTATACAAAACAATGTATATTAATGCTTTATTTATAACAATTCTTACATAACAGCGACAAAGAAAACTAGAAAGGTTGCTATATAATTTTCAAACAAATTAATTATAAAATCAATTAATTATAAATATAAAATCAGCAAACCTGTTTTAGAATACCAATCTGCACTGGCCTGGTACATTTTTACAGCTTATAGTAAAGTTAGTTAGAGGCTTATAACTTTTACATTAGTATATGAACTTGACTTTCTTTAATCCCAAATATTTTTGGGAGAAGAAAAATTCAGTTACATCATCATTCTCATGCCCCTATCCCAGTCTAAGCGGGGTCAGCACAACATGTTTTACTCATGTTGTGATGTGGTTGGCTAGGTATTTTACGACCGGCCACCTGTCTGACTTCAACTTACCTTAGTCGCCTTTTACGACACCTCGGTAAGCAATGAGGATGGATGGAGGAGTATACGCAACCACACGGCACTTACCTTAATCGCCACTTGCGACACCTCGGTAAGAAAGGTGGGTGGTCTATTCTATTCTGCCGGATAAAAATTCGGTTACAACGACTTAGAACCAATAATTAAATTTAGCTAGCAATATTAATAGCACTTATAATGCACTTGAATCGTTACTTAGTACGCAACATGAGTAACACTTATATAAAATCCCTTTTATCATCATCCTCCTGCCCTTATCCCACTCTAAATGCGGTCGGCGCAACATGTTATAAAACATGTTGTCACATGATTCGGCTATATATTTTATGACCGGCCGCCTGCATGATATCAACTTACCTTAGTCGTATTTTACGACCCCTCGATAAGAAAGAAGGTGGTCTATTCTACTCAACCTGATACCACACGGTAGGTCAACTCACCTTAGTCGCTTTTACGACACCTCATAAAATTCCTTTTATGTCGTATATAAAAAAATTTCAAAAAAACTGTGTATCATGATAAACACATTAATGAAATAGGAAATGTGTTCCGGCGTCATAATTTCCAGTTGACATTTTTAAGCGCATAAATTAACAAAGTTCGCCGGCGCGACCCCGTATATTCGGCTTAACCCTTTAGCACCCACCTTGGGTAATGCCCACCCCGCACAACCCAACCCTTTCAGCAATAGAATAAATTACAGGGCGTTTTATGCCGTTGATACCGTCGCTGCGAAAATGTAAAACACATTATTTTGAATCCGACCGCTTAGCGTTTATAGCTAGTTCATGGATACAATTAGACAAAAGCCGCTTTTTGAGGATTAGCTTAATCATGCCTTGAAGCTTTTACGATAATAGTTAGAGATATTGAATGTTCCTCGAACGGGTTTAAAAGCCTGTGAAGGCGCACGTCGTTAGGTTGATTGATATTAAAGATTTAAGATATCCATAATATCGGGAGACTGATCAATTATTCAGCGAGACAGTTTTGAAAGCTGTTCAAAAGCTGTCTCAGCTTTCCGAACCAGCAGTAAAGTTGACGATTCAAAAGCACTTGTTTACAAGTTTACTTGAATAAAGAATATTTTGAATTTGAATTTGAATTGAAAGTTGACCTTGGTTTGTAAAATGTAAACAACACGTCATTTTGATTTTTCTTGCTTAATCTTTATTTGGTAGTATATATTATAGTGTGGGTTTTGAATACAATAATATTATGACTTGACTTTTTAACAAAAAATTTATAATGCAATATTGGTACATTCCAAGTCCACCATTACAGCAAATTGCTTTTACAGTTTTCCCTGATTATATTGTCTTTTCTTCGTGGCGTTGTATTGAGAATGACACGCTCTTATTTACGTATTTATAATCTAAATTGCCCATTCTGTGTAACTTTAACGGCATTGTACTATCTATCCCACTGCTGGAAATAGGTGTCCTCTCTCCGTTTTTAGAGAGGAGGGTTGGAGCTAAGGTCCACTAAGCTGCTCCAATGCAGATTGGTAGGTTAAACATCCCCGAAATTCTCTAGACATGTGCAAGTTTCCTCAAGATGTTTTCCTTTACCGAGAAGCGTGTGATAAATTGCAATTATGAGTTAGAAAAATAAGTTTAAAGAGAATAAATCATAAGTACCCGGTATTTGAACCCGTGACATCCTCTCGAGAATTGCACGGTCTGCACTGCATTGCACCGCTGTTCTATACTTATAATAAATCTGTAGAGAGGTCAATTCTGTACATGAAATATATTTCCAAAATAATTATCAGGGGTTGATTAGGGGTCGATACTGATGCCAAAAATGCAATCAGTATTTTTTTTGTCTGTTTGTCTGTCTGTCTGCATAACCGTTATAGAAACAAAAAGTACTCGACGGGTTTTAACGAAATTTGGCACAATTATTTTTCATACTTAGTTATAATATACTTTTCATTACGCTACAATCCGTAGGAGTAGAGCAGTGAAGGGAAATGTTAGCAAAACTGGAACAATTAGTCGCTTATTTATTAATAAGCGACTAATTGTTCCAGAAAGAAAAAATTGTTTTTTTATCCCTTATCTTTAAATGTTTCAAATTTCAAAACAAGGCGCATTATCATATAAAAACATAGGAGCTCGATTCGAATCATTTAGAAATTGGATTAAAACGAGCCATTTGTCCTAGTTATAAGCAAGACCCATATAAGGTTATTTTTTAAAATTGCGAAAATATACTAGATATTAAAAATAGTTATGATTAGGATAATTCCAAGAAGCATTAAAAATGTCTTCTCACCCTTACCCTATTATGCTTGGCGTGGGCTTATTAGGCTTTTATTAAGGGTATAAGATTCTATAATAAAATTCCGAAATCAATTTTAGCCATGCCATTACAGCAGTTTAAAAACACTGTTAAAAAGAGGCTGATAAAGAAAGTCTACTATACTGTTGAGGATTACTTAGATGATAAGAATGTGTGGATATAGCTACTCTACCCAGTACAAGACAGTAATGACTACATGTAACTAATTATAAGAATTATATTTTAGAAAGAGCAACCGCCGAGTTTCTGGCTGGCTCTTCTCGGTAGGAACAGCTTTCTGAACGAGCAGTATGATTTTGACGATTCAAAAGCACTTATTTACAAGGTTACTTGAATGAAGAATATTTTAAATTTGAATAAACCGAAATAGTTTTATACTCGTCCGTCAAGTTCGATGTTTAAAAAAATTCCCATTCATTATACAGACGTCGATCTAAATATCAACAAATAAAATTTGAGGATAATTTAAAACATATCATCCAATTTTCCTTCACATTGTGAGCTACAACGCAAACGAATTCCAGCGAAACAACCGTACTACACACATTTCCCGGACCAAAACTAAAGGGCATTGTTTCATTTCGTATTCGCTGTTCAAAGTTGCAGAAGAAAGGGTAGCGCCAGACCATTTGCATTCGTTAAAAATTCTTTGCCTTGTGTTCACAGTGTGTAATCGGCGTGTACAGCGATTGAATAAGCAAGAGCAAATTTTAATGAAACTATCACTTTCAAACAATTAATTTTCCATGCATAACAC
Organism: Morpho deidamia; assembly: GCA_947086505.1. Lineage (NCBI taxonomy): Eukaryota > Metazoa > Arthropoda > Insecta > Lepidoptera > Nymphalidae > Morpho > Morpho deidamia. The sequence continues at coordinate 10,871,580 of CAMTZC010000026.1, read as the reverse complement.
TAGAAGTTTTAAATTCTGAGTAAAGGCTTCCTTTATTTTTTGGGAAGAGATATAAGAAGACCCCTGCCACGCTGCTCTAATCTGAATTCGAAGGTTACTCATATCCAAGAAATTTTTCTATGCATATTCAGGTTTGAATTTAATTTAATAAATTTGACTGACTTTTAGCCGTAACCACAACACGATTAACGTGCTTAACCCTTACTAAAACATTACACAGAGTAGGCAGAATATTCAAAGATCCTTGGCTCGCCGAGGACGTTACAAGAAATCCTAAGTAACCTGGGCAGAAGTCTCGGCTTCTAGAAGAAGCTTGGCAGATTGTAATAAGCAGCTCTTTTACGCTGGTTCGTTCATGGTGGCCTAAATATGACTAAGAAGAATAGAACCCCTATCAAAGTTTCACAAGTTCAAACGTACGGGGTTTTTTTTAAACACTTATGTACCTCGTAATGTTTATCAATCGTGATTTGATTTGTGATCAAAGCAAACATCGTCGTGAACCATTCCATAATCGCATATTCCTATCATGTTCCTGGGATAGATATAACCTGCCAATCTGTAAAATAGCAAAATGGTGGCTTTAAACTCTTATTACACTTTCGGAATCAGATATCAGAATATTTAGACTGCAGAAGAAACTTTGTCAGTTATACAAATTTCCGACTGCCATACGTGGTCATTCATTTTTTACCCGTTATACTCAAGGTTTTATCCAATTAATTTCGAACATTGGTATCATCAATAGTATCAGGTCAATAATCATAGAATATAATACACGCTATAAGTGTACAAAACCCATAACTACCATTGATAAATAATTAAATAATGATTACCAAAAAGCCAACCTAGAGTCAGGCGTGATTGAAATTAACTGATTGTAAAATTAAATAAAAAAAAACCACAATCTGGAGAAAAATAAAGTATCAACTCGTCCCCAACGCGCATTCTTTCAGATCGGGCGCCTCCCAAGACGTGCCAGTTCGCTACATTACTCCGTTCCGATTTTTTTCTGTTTGAAAAATAGCACCGCGACGAGAGGGTTGAGCCCAAACATTTTAATGCCATTTGTTAGATTGCGTCTTGCATTTTTCCCGGGTTTTCGAACAGCGTTAATCCGCGAAGACGATTGGGATTATGCGGATAGCAGAGTTATCGTCTATAGTGTGATTCCGATAGCCTGAGATTAGGGTGGAATTTTTAATAGTACTTCGGTCTTCGGTGATTAGGCAACGTCTGTCAAAGGGTTGCACCACTATGGAATAATTATTTTACATCTGTTAAGGGCTTTTGTAAGCATTCCTAAGATTTGAGTTGTAATTATTAAGTAATGTGATATATATTTTTTTAATATCCTATAATGCATGCTTTGTGTCAAGAACGAATGTTCAAGCTAGACGTAGCTTCTGTGTTATATATACGGAATTTTCGACGGTAAAATCTCTGAGGGCTAGCAGCATATTGACAGTTCAAAAAATGTCAAAAAAGTATTTATATTCGTGATATTTAAAGTAGTGGAGTGTTTTATAAATGATTTATAGAAGCAGGCGTTACTTTGCGGAATTCCATATTACAAGCAATATAACAGAAATAACTAATTCCGTTTTGCTGCATGTGTTCGGAGGGGAGGGTATTGGTGGGAGTTGAACTATTTAAGACTGCTTGTATGGGTAGCGCGGCGCAGTACGATTTTTGTCGTGAAGCCTATCCTCCTGATGATGCTTCGGTTTCGGGGCGAAACGATCGTCGAGATTGTGGTGGTGGGTGTGTGTGCTGCTTTTGTGTTCGTTGTTGCTGGTGAATTGCGCCTTGGGGTGCATGTGGTGGTTGGTCCTGCATGTATAAGGTGCGTAGATTTTGCCTGCTTCATACACATTGGCTTTGCATGCATTCACTTAACCCGTGCGGATTACAGCAAAGTAGTTAGTTCTGTTATATTGCTTCTAGTGGAGTGTGTTTTACGTTCAAATACTATTTATTAGTACAAATACCTAAATATACATTTTAGTTTCGGTAAAACCACGCTGGTAGTTTCTGACGTAAGCCAAGACAGATGCCCCCCGTACATCATAAGGTTAATAAGAGGGCTCGCGAACTAACGACGCCGCTTTGTCAACGCGCCTTAACCCGCCGACGCCATCTTGCGCGCCATGTTGGATTTCAATCTGCTTAGCACTTAATGAATTTGCCTCTATTGATTTTGTTTAACCCCTTTTTGTTTATCTTAATTAACCTTTCGCTGTAAATTCGGAGTGAATAGCTGAGATCGTTTTTAGGTCGCAATGTCATATTTTAGATGTTAACCCTATAAACAAGAGTGGGTAATGAAAACACTGTTTTAAGCTTTCTTTTACAAGTATAATGTTATTTTATACGTAGTCATATTCAACATATTATTTATCTTATTGCGATTTCTGTTCTAATAAACCCAAAGAGTAAAAAGAGTATTTTATATTCATAGTTTGTCAATGCACGAATCATTAAACTAATTTTCCTAGGAAGATCTCTAATCAGGTAATATCGGATTTAAAACTTATTTTCAGAAAATTTTGATCAGATCTGAATATTTTTACATATGATCAACTAATAATAAATAGTATATAAATAGCTTTTATTAATTATAAAAAGCTAGTTAATCTTTGAAGAGTTATATTTGTTTATTTCATTATTGTACAAATATATAGTTAGAAAAAAATGCACATGTACATAGTATGTATGTTTTATTAGTTTATTAATAAAAATACACCGAATATAACACGATAATCACACTTTTAATGTGATTTGTTAAACTAATTTTAGACTTTTCTGCTGCCATCATTTTGTCTAGGTGTTGTTTGTGAAGCTGCCATGTTGTGTAAAATTTTATCATCTTACCATTTACATATTCAACGGTCTTATTCGTTCCAGTATAGTACCCGGCAATAAATAATGCACATCGAGAACTTAGAACGAAACAGCCGCCCAATTCGGTTTCGTAGAGCGCTGTCACTGTCACACACGGGTTCGCCAGTCTGTGCGACAGAGACGATGCTCTATGAAGCAGAATCTAGCTGATTTCTCTCTCTCTGAGCCTCGATGTGCACTATTTATTGCCGCGTACTATAACTATTTAGAGTACAATATATCAAAACACATGTATAATAATACGCTATATAAGTTTCAAACTCTCACCTATGATATTTATTTAAACTGCTCATTCTCATTTTTCCCATGACAAAAAGGTGTCGATAACATAACGCCTTAATCTATAACATATACTATCATATTGAATGAAGTTCTAGTTATACGGCACAGATGTCTTTATATTGTATTCAGAGTTTTTATGGTACTTAAGTTATTAAATTGTCTTTGAATAAAAAATAATTGAGTATTGAAGCTTTTTATTTAAAAATATAATAATTAGGTACTGCAAAATAGGTGTAGATATTAAAAAATTGTATAACTAAGATTAATTTCTCTTTTATTTCCAGATTAAGTTGTTCTGTTCTTACTAAATTAAATGCTAAAATATAACTATTTTCGTTTCATCACAGCAATCTTTCGCTTATTGTATGTATGTTTGTAGAATTTGAAATTTTGTAAACGCCATTTCCTTAAAAAATAGTCTTCCAAAAATTTTTATCATGAGAATTATATGATAATTATGTGACATAGACTCTATAATGTTAATACTGTACATCGCCGATTTCATATTTCATACAGCGATAAAATTCCACAGATTAAATATTAGGTCTTTACATATGAAATTGGCGTTTTGTCGTACTGGCCACTTTGATCTCAAATATTACCTTTATGGTTAGGAATTCCAAATTCAAATTCATACAGCTATTTACTCATGCATTTGTGTTTCAAACCCCCTAATTCATTTGTTTTTTCTTCTTTTGTTTTTTTCTTTGTGTCACTCTGTTTACAAAATGGAAAACATGAAATATCGCGAAATGTAACTGCAAACCATGATGGAAAAGCTAGCTGCTAAACAACCGAGGCTGGTCAATCGCTCTAGGCCACTGCTGCTTCAGGACAACGCGAGACCACACACTGCACAACAGACGGCTACCAAATCAGAGGAGCTTCAATTAGAATGTCTTAGACATCCACCGTACTCTCCGGACCTTGCTCCAACAGATTACCATTTTTTTCGCAATTTGGATAACTACTTGCAAGGAAAAAAATTCAACTCCGATGGGGCAGTCCAAATTGCCTTCAAAGATTTTATTGATTCCCGCCCGAATGGTTTTTTTAGTAAGGGGATCAATGAACTACCTACTAGATGGCAAAAGTGCATACATAGCAATGGTACATACTTTGATTAATTAAATATATTTCATTAAAAAAAAAACGACTTTATGTTCCTCCCATAGAAAACGCCAATTTCATATGTAAGGACCTAATATTAACCAGAACCTACATATAATGAGACATACATTTGCACGTCGCTATGAAAATCGTCACATTTAGAGTTAATCGAGCTCGTGTCATCATCATATGTATTCATTTTAAAGCGTTTAAAGGCACTGTAAAAGCGCGAATCACGCCATACAAAAGGCTGTATGAGGTGGGTGGGACATTTAAAATTTACAAATGCGTAATTATGCACCCGCATTGTCGCGCGGAAGGGTTATGCCCCTGCTCTTTCTTCACCCCTCACCTCCTCTATCCGGGGCTTCCGGGCCTAATGCTATATTTAATTTTCTCTAAGGCTCCCTCATTAATAATGCGGAGGCTGCGACTTTAAGTGGCGCTCACACGGCGACGTGAGACACGGATGTACGAAATATATGTATAAACAATTTTAATTTATAGAATTAGGCGTTACTTTGCGGAGATCCATAATACAAAAGTAATAATAAAATTATTTTGCTATAATCCGCGATACAGTAAATAGAAAATATATATAGTGTTTAATATATAGTGGACTATCAGTATTTTCATACCCGATACGTGCAGGATTCGTAAAAACACATGCACAAACCGCCACCACTTCCACCACAATACACGAGCACTATACAGGTTCACTATCACAAACTCAACAATCGTTTCGCCCCGCAACCGCAAAGATTTTTTTGCGATTTTGCGATTTTGTCGTGGAGTCTATCTCCTGATGATGCTTCGGTTGCGGGGCGAAACGATTGTTGAGTTTGTGATAGTGAACCTGTGTAGTGCTTGTGTATTGTGGTGGAAGTGGTGGCGGTTTGTGCATGTGTTTTTACGAATCCTGCGCGTATCGGGTATGAAAATACTGATAGTCCACTTTACATTAAACACTATATATATTTTCTATTTACTGTATCGCGGATTATAGCAAAATAATTTTATTATTACTTTTGTAAACAATTTTAACTTACGCTTGAAAATAATTTTTATTTTAAATGGGCTGTCTGTAGATTTAATGGCCACCATTAGCTATCTTACGTATTAAAACATCTACTAGTATAGTAATCGTTGTTCGTCGCACGTTTTTGTTAATCCGTCGGACGTGAAATAACATAGTCCTTGTACCTCTTACTGATTAAATATCTTTTTAGATCATCATCATCCTCCTGCCCTTATCCCACTCCAAGCGGGGTCGGCACAACATGTTACAAACATATTGTTAAATTATTTGGCTACCACAGGATACCACACGGCATTTTTTTGGATATGGAGACTATAAAAAGGCTGGAACAATGGAATAGTATTTTTTATACGCAGATGAAATCGCTAACAGAATCTCATATACATACAAATTGTTAAAATAATTTTACTGGTATGAGATTCTGCCCGTATCATTAGGCAGGCGGCCGGTCGTAAAATACGTAGCCAAATCATGTGACAACATGTTTGTAACATGCACCGACCCCACTTAGAGTGGGATAAGGGCAGGAGAATGATGATGAGATTCTGCCCGTTCTGATTTTATTCTGGATTTTTTTTTTGGTATTTTCATCACTTATGAAAGTCACTTATAAAAGGCTTTCTTTATACAAGGTAGATAATATAACATTTGTTATTTGACCATATAGTTTTATATTTCATAAGTTTATCGTATATATTCATCGGTATCATCACTACTTCATCTAAGAATTGTAGACCTGTAGAGTAGACGCCTATCGTCTCTGAATGTAATATTTAAAATCATATTATTATATAATTCTTTAATTTGGTTTCATATAAACGCAAACAATATGTTAATATGTGCTTTATCTCACGATAATTAATATTTCTTTATTGATTAATAAAATAAAAGCCAATATTAAAATATAAATATTGATAAATTAAAGCACATCCAAATTTTATGACCTCTAAGTCAAGAAGCCACTGCACGGCCTTCAAACGTGAGTGTGGATAATTTGTCATGATTTCAGAAGGGCTATGGATGGAGGGAAAGTAAATATTTCTTATCAGTGAACATTGCGAAAATCACAATTAAATTTTAATAAAGTTTGTGTGCAATCAGATACATCGCACAAATTATTATGTGAAAAAGTTTAAAGTGTACCTTGACCGCAACTTTCTTCTGATCATATCAAACCTTCAGTAAATGATACCTTTATTCATATCATATAAAATAATAGAAAACATGAGTAATAACTCGGAATTCTTCTCTTAATTAACTACTTTTTTTTATGATATCTTACTTTAAATTTTAAATACTAAATTTACATTCAATAGTGGAAATGGAAACACAATAGCAGTAGCAAAATGTGCAAATTTATGCTATAAAGTATATTTCTTTGAGGCGCCAAAAAATATCAAGTTTTATTACCTAGGTTCACCAACTTAGATCTCACGTATTTAATAAGCTTTGTGAAATATTCCGCTAGCAATTATTGCTAGCCTGTATAGTGATAAAATTAAGTCTTAAAGCCTGTAAAATTTTAACAAACAAAACTTCGCTGGTAGTTCTTAAACATACAATATCAGTACCCTAGTGAAATAGTTGTACACTAGTTGTACTCTTGTTCTTTCTTATTCGCCGACTTAATCGTATCGGTGTCCTCAATATAGTATCGTATAACTTTTTAAACATAGACAATACCATGGACGGCTAAGCGTACTAACAAATCTATCTTGGAGCAACTGCGCATCCGTTTGCAATTGTAGTTAGCCGAGTCCGTCCGGGCAATCACCTACCCGATGGTGTGACCAAATATACTCCCTATATAATAAAATCCTTACTGGTCTGTCAGTTACAACCAGCCTGAGGGATGCTGAATGTCGGAGTAAATGGAGAGAAATAGTAGTAAAAGTTGAAAAAGGACTTTCAAGGACACGACCTTCGGGAATGAAGATTACGACCGAGAAGAAGAACTTTTTAACGTTTTACCACTATTTCTCAACCAGCAATGTATTCCCTTTGTTTTATATAGTATTATTTGGATGTAATAGTCGTCTGCAGTGTATCAGGTATTCAATAGGAGCTATGCAAGTGGCACAAACGTCGTTAGGGCGGGCGTCAAAGGCCCCGTAACTCAATTACACACCTTCCGCTTACTACACTGTGGCAAGATACTTCCCTACATTTTGTATATTCATACTAATATACATGCTAAAGTTTATCGGTCTTTTCGTCTATCTGTTTATTTAAATATATCGTATAACGTCATTAAACAAAACAGTAGCTGCAGTAATAAAAAACATATATTTTTAGTACGTAATTGCCGTCGCTGGCAATATTTCAAACAGGATATTTCGGAAACAATACCGGTTGTTACGGTACGACGCCTTTTTTTCTCTTGCGTAGCTTTCTAAAATTTTCTTTTACGTATTTGTTGACGAAATTATTAAAGACCACTTGGATCTAAACCGCCTTAACATTGGAAGTTTTAAGTGCTCGCACTAATATTCTAGATACTTAGTCTATTATATACTTATATGGTATACTTAATGTACTAGATACGCCATATTTATTGAAAATAATTTCGATGAATGTAGGCTTATATTTACAATATTAATTTATTATTAATCAAGTGCATCAAGAAATTCGGAAGTAGGAACCGACATAATCTTGCGATTCCTGCTTTGTGCCTTGCAAAAGTAAATAAGTCATTTGTGTGTTTGGGTATAAGATTCTATAATAGAATCCCGCAATCGATTTTGACTTTGCCACTACAGCAGTTTAAAAGCTTTGTTAAAGGGAGGTTGATACAAAAAGCCTAATATACCATTGAGGATTATATAGATGATTAAAATGCGTGGAAATAGCTACTCCTCTACCCTGTACAAGATAGTAATAACTAAATGTAAATAGTTATAAGAATTTCATTTTAAAAGAGAAACCACCGAGCTTCTTCTCGGTAGGCAAAGCTTTCCAAACCGGCGGTAGATTTTGACGATTCAAAAGTACTTGTTAACAAGTTTCTCATTATTACGTCTACATTATATTTACGACTATTATGCCTTAGCTGTCCTGGGCATTGTCGAGGAATAAATAAATCTGTACATTTTAATTACGTCAGATTCAATAGGTTTCTGAATTAGCCTTAGATGTATATTTTGTAATTTTGTAATTTACAATAATATACTTTTGTAAAGTGCGATGTTGGAGCCACAAATTTAGTTAACTAATTTTTATATAATATCTTTATGCAAATTGCTCCTAGTATGCAGGCTTATTAAAAAATATATTTAAATTACAATATTGCTCCAATGAGTTTTTCTATTAAAAAAAAAACTTATGTGTCTAATTGATAATTGCAATTTATCACACGCTTTTCGGTGAAGGAAAACATCGTGAGGAAACCTGCATATCTGTAGAGAATTCTGGGAATATGTGTAACCTACCAATCCGCATTGGAGCAGCGTGGTAGGTCTTAGCTCCAATCCTTCTCTCCAAATATGGAGAGAGGAGGCCTATGCCCAGCAGTGGGATAGTAACAGGCCGTTACTTTACTTTTTTTACTTTTACAATATTGCTAACTAGATTCTGAAACCGGGTTTTTTTAATACCGTTCTAATGCTCTCTGTATTTGACTAGCACATAATTAAGTTTTCTAAAAGATATACAATCTATAAACTATATCAATATTTCAATAAGGCCTGCAATGAAACTAAATATCTCAAAAATTTTTGAATTGTATATGCAAATATTAACATTAAAATGAAATCCCATTTTATATTGAACGCGTCGAGTAAAAATTTAACTCATGAGGGTGATGCTTAGCAACGTCTTCACTCAAGAATTCTACGAGGACGTGAATTGTGACTTGTTTTGTATCACCTTGGAAGCAATATATCTTATACAAATATAAAGTAAAAAAAATATAAAATACATTTAGAAAATTCATGAAAAATTTTTAATAATAAATGATACTACAATTACGAGTACCTACATAAAATAAAAAACTGGATTCTATTAACATAATTAATACAGCAATATATAAATTTAAATTATATTAATCGAATATGCTTCAATATCGAGTCAATTTTTTTTCAATTCAGCTAACTCCATCTCAAACATAGGTCTATAGTTTCGTTCGGACGTGATTAAATACAAAACTGTAGCTGCCTGACGCAGCTACTAATATTTATCACCTTATAACCTATTACCTTATAACCTATTACCTCATAACCTATTACCTTATAACCTTTTACCTTCGTGCCATGTACCATGCAGAAAAAATCTCAACCAGCGCAACCAGAAGTCACCGGAATCGCTTTATCACTTTATCGCGAGTTCCACCATTCTGGAGAGATATACCTCGCCTATGGTTTATTAGCTTCGAAGCTATGAGGTAATAGGTTATAAGGTAATAGGTATTAGTAGCTGCGTCAGGCAGCTACAAAAACAAATCCTCATACTTATTAAAAGCTTTTTCTAAGTTCTGTATCTGAAGGTACACTTCCCGGTGTCCGATTGGACTGAAATTTTACATACTGGTCCAGTCTTGATGAGCATGTCCTGATGCTGCTGCCAGAATTTGCTGCAGGAGAGAGAACTTCTCAATAGTTCAGAGTAGGGACATTAATTTTTTTTTAAACCTTTTTAAAAGCATTTTTAACTTGATTTTTTTTTTATTTATTAGGGTTCGCCAGTGATTGTTACATATGTTTCATAGTAAAATGCAATATTAATATAATAGTAATATTACTATGTACAATCGTTTTAAAGGCAAACACGACTGGAATCTAGATCAAAACTAATTACAGACAAAATACTTAATTTCTAACACTTATTACAAAATTTTACCAAAGAGAAAAAATGAATAAACTTAAAATTAGTATCACAAAAAAAAAGGTGAGTTAAATCTTGTAATGTTGCTCTTTTGATTTTTTGGCGGAATGTGTTATTACATAAGTTTTTGTGCCTATTTATTAAGTTCAAAAGAAGAAAAATAGGTTCAACTCTTTTAGAGTTTCTATACGTCAATACGAAATACATTACATTTTACCGATTGATTTGCAAAATACGAGTGATTAAAATTAAGTTTCGATACATAAATAATAATAACCAGCGTGTTTCTTACAGGTGTCAAAAGAGGGTTAGGGAAATAGATAATTAATTGTTGCGCGAAACTTTAGGGCCAAATGAAATCCCCTCGAAGGCGTCGTGCACGTCGGCGTCTGACAGCGGTCCGGTGACAATTTAATATTCCCGAGATCGAGCGCATAGCGGGGGCCCTCGCTGATATTAACTGCTCACCTTGAGTCTGCACGCTTCCGTATTTAAACGTCTCCTACAGTAACACTTCTTTTTAATGGTTTATGTATACCGTTATTGTATAACTGAAATGGCCCAGAACGGTGAGACTGTGCGACTCCTTGAAGGGGATCACGAATTCATACCATGGGCAGGCACCCACGATATTTTACTTTAAAAAACTTCTGTGTCTAATTAATATTTGCAATATATCGCACGCTTTTCTGTGAAGGAAACCTGCATATCTCTAGAGAATCCCGTGGATATGTGTAACCTACCAATCCGCATTGGAACAGCGTAGTAGGTCTTAGCTCCAACCCTTCTCTCAGCTGTGGGATAGTAAAGGCCGTAACTTTACTTTTTTACATAAATAAATTGATGGAGGTCTACCGTTGTCTACGCATTTAGGAAAAACTATTGCATAGATTCCAATGAGTTCTTTCAAGTCTCATTCCTTAAACACTTGACATTTACCAAAACAAAATTAAGATATATTGGTTTATTGTGTTATCTGTATAAAGAAACAAAATGATGGGGCTAGAAGTTCAGAGGGGCATAGATGTTAAAAGCTGTGTAGGTTGTCAGAGAGCCTGTCTCTTGCGAAACTGGAGCGACTAATAAATGCCTTGATACCTAGGTCGTGTACTGAGCTAATGTGTGGTGACGTGCATATTGACTAGCTAAATAGATTCTCAAATATATTTATTGCGTCAGTGGTAGAATCATCATTCAATTGAAGATTATATGAGTGATAAAAATGCTTGGATTTGAATATCCTTTCAGCTTCATACATGACTGAGGTTATAAGTTAGATATGTTTAAAAGATTCACTGTTCACCGAGTTTCTTCCTGATTCTTCTCGGGATGACTTTGCGAACTACTAGTAGCTTCATTAAATCTAATTGATCGTTGACGACTCAAATATGCTTACTTGAATGAAGGTTATATTGATTTGATTTGATTTATAATTTGATAATGCAAAAGTGCTTATAAAAACAAACTTAAATAATTATTTTTTTTATCCTCCTAAAGTTGACTGCAGTTTTTCGTATAGTGCCTATTAACTTAAAATATTCTGTCTGCAGTTAATGTTATTTTATGGCTATCACTATTTGGTTTGTTTTCTGTATATTGTAACATTTTAAGTCTGTTTGTATTTAGATAAGTAATAGTTAAGAGGAATGTGCAATATCCAGACCTGTCGACAAGATTTATATATGAAGACATAAATTGTAAAGGTCTTAGATGTAATTTGGATAAATAAATAAAGTTTATATGAGAGTTTCAATTTACCTGATAATTTAAATGGTAGGGAGCCCATAAGTGGATCGGGTGCAAATCTTGGTCCAAAATGGAAAGGATGGAAGCCGTGGTGACGCGTCTTGGAACGCGGCTCTCTGGGGCCGTCGACTGTTACCTTGATGGCCTTCTGGTACGTCGCCACTTGTGGGGGTGAAGTCGCCAGCATTATTGTCAGCGTAAACGATTTACCTGTTAACAAATTCACTAATTTAACAAAAGGAAAGTAACGATCTGTTCAATCCTACTGCTAGGCATGTACTGCTCTGCTTTTGAAGAAAATGGTTTGAATTTAGAACCACCAAACTGCTCCAATACGTATTGGTAGGTTACACATATCCCCCGAATTCTCTAGAGATGTGGTTATTTTTATTCACGTTGTTTTCCTTCACCGAAAAGTGTGTAAGTAATTCGTAAAGTAAAAGTTTATAAATGCTTCGTTTGGAGAGAGCCCAGAGACTCGTATTAACTCATCTTCTCTTTAAAGACTGCTCTGTTTTAACTATTAGGCAATTATACATTTTAAAAATTATACTGAGAATTCACGCTGCTACACCCTTTCGTCACACATCTAAAAGAAGAAGGTGGGTTATTTGTCAAATCACAAGGCATAGGTCAGCTCTAGCGGGAAGACATTGTTGTGTCGTTGGCCTTAGGTTATATAATAAAATTAATCGTAAAATAGATATTTATTCACTTTCATTAATAAGAGTTAAGAGTATTCTTACAAACTGGCTAAAAGAAAAATCGTATTCTGAAACTGAGGATCTCCTTAAAATTAATATTTAATGCGATGTCTGTTTATTTTATTTATAATGCAATTGTGAAATTTAAATAAATAAAAATAAATTGCACCTATGAATACAAATTTTAAGAAACTCATTGGTGCATGCCCGAGTTTGACCCCGTGACCCCTCGAAATTTTCACCTGGTCGCACCGTACGGGTATCACAAGATATTTGGCTCTCATTTATTTTATTTAATGTAAATTTTCTTCTGACGAAACAGATAACTTTTGTAAATTTATGATCTAAGAAGACACATTCGCCCACTCACACAAAAACACACACACATAAACGCGGCCTCGCACATACGCATACGTCTTTAATCTTGTCAAATGTAAGAGGAGATATAAGAAATTACTTCTAATAACTTAGATGCCCTTATCCAACATGTTACAAGCATGTTGTCACATGATTTCGTTACGAATTTTACGACCGCCCGCCTACCTGACGTCAACTTAGCTTAGTGGTATTTTGCAACTCCTCGGTAAGAAAGAGGTAGGTCTATTCTACTCAACCGGATACCACACGGTGGGTGAACTCACCTTAGTCGCCTTTTACGACACCTCATTAAGAAATGAGGGTGGTCTATTCTACTCAGCCGGATACCACACGGCGGGTCGACTTACTTTAGTCGCCTTTTACGACACCTCGATAAGAAATGAGGGTGGTCTATTCTACTCAGCCGGATACCACACCGCATAATTATATCCTAACAAAATAATATAAACATTTATGGTTAAGATCTAAAAATCTATGGAATGTGTAACAAATGGTTGTTTTCCTCAAGCATCTGAAGAATGTGAACGAACGCGGGGAATCGTCAGCAGCCGCTGTTGATTTGTGGCTGTCACCCGGCTATGCACGTGCCGGCACGTCGCTAAGAAACAACGAGCTTTGGCTAAGAAAATTCCTGAACGTAAACTACGGAAAATGGCGTTAAATATTTATCTACGATTCTTTTAAACACGCGATAATGCGATAGAGCAACTAAGGATCTACGTGGCAATATTAGTGAGGCATATTGATTTTTATATACGTTTCAAACTTGTGTACAAAAGTAATGAAAATATTATTTTGCTATAACCCGCAATAAAAATCATATGCATTGCTAGATGAAGAATGTACGATAGACATGTGTTCTCATAGTCTCTCTCTGTCCTTCACTCCACTGCAAAATCGCAAAGCCTTAGTCGTCGTGGAGGAATAAAGTCATGTGTCGATCTCTTGACGATGCTTCGGATCGAGGGCGAAACTATTGTTGAGATTGTGGTAGTCAATGTGTGCAATTCTTGTGTCCTGCAGTGTTATTGTTGATGGGTGGTGCATGACTTTATAGGAATTCTGTATGTATCAGGTATGAGAACGATTAGTACACTCTACATTTTTTATTACAAATATTTTCTTTTATCGCAAAATAATATTTTCATTATATTTGTATTATGGACCTCCGCAAAGTAACGCCTAATTCTATAAACTTATGGAGTAAAAGTCACACGGTCTCACCGTCTAGCTACCATAAACCTACCATAATAATATAATCATCATCATCATCATATCCTTATCCCACTCTAAGAGGGGTCGGCACAACATATTACAAACATGCTGTCACATGAATCGGCTTCGTATTATACGACCGGCCGCCTGCCTGACGTCAACTTACCTTAATCGTATTTTACGACCCTCGGTAAGAAATGAGTGTGGTCTATTCTACTCAGCCGGATACCACACGGTGAGTAGACTTACCTTAGTCGCGTTATACGACACCTCGGTAAGAAATAAGGGGGTCTATTATACTCAGCCGGATACCACACGGTGGGTCGACTTACCTTAGTCGCGTTATACGACACCTCGGTAAGAAATAAGGGGGTCTATTATACTCAGCCGGATACCACACGGTGGGTCGACTTACCTTAGTCGCATTTTACGACACCTCGGTCAGAAATGAGGGCGGTCTTTTCTACTCTCTCAGATACCACACGGCATTAATAATATATGGTTTATGGGCTGCAATAGTGGCACAACTGAAAAAGCATGTGTTTTGGACTGTGAATAGGTATAAATGTTAAAATACACCTCTATTCAGTATCAATACCGGCACTACTAATAATTCAATATAAGGCCGTTCCTTGAAGCAAACTAAAGCATTTTATATGCAGTTTCCTTAGCAATGAAATCTTGAAACCCATTTGCCTCAAAGCCACTAATGCAGCCCAAGAGCGATATATAAACTGTATACGTTTTGATAATTCATATCGAAATTGACAACAGCACATTCGGAATGACTTCACAACTAACCGTTGCGTTTCATCACAATCTAAATGATACTCAACCAATACCGCGTTTCGACCTATCACTTAACAAGTGTTTAGAAATTCGCGACAACAATAGCATCCGCAAACAAAACGTTGTATGTATCCACTGCTGCTTTATCTATACAATATTAGGTTCAATCATTGGTGAAACGGCAATGTACTGAATGAGAGGAATTATTAACTCAAAATTAAGGTAATGAGTATAGGGTATAGGAGCAATGACGCAGTGGAATTGCCATCGTAACACATCCACCACAGTGCGGCCGCAAACACGGCGGCAAGCGTTTGAACAATCGCTGCCATATCGACACATACCTAATGGTAATTCTGGTGAAATTCACGGTCGCAATCCAGGCTTCATAAGCGGTAAACTGATACTAACTATTTAGTACGTAAAATTTGCGGTATTGACATGTTAGATTACAATAGCCGTGTTTATGGTTTGATTTTGGGGCTGTTAATACCGATGATATATTAACTCCTATACAATCAATTAAAAGGATTTGTTGTAATATATAAATAATAAGAAATAAATAAACGTATAAAACGTAAATATAACGAAAATCCTTAACGAAAGCAAAATGCAAAAATAAATTAATACATTATCTTCTTAAACTCTCATATAACAAACTTTTACATAATTATTACATAAATACTTATAGAGAACTTTGAGATTGCATACTTTTGCTGCCAAACTAATAAATTGTATTTTATAGAATTAAAACACCCTCTCATACATACATACTTCCTACACACAAAAGTAAAAAAGTAAAGTAACGGCCTGCTACACTCCAACTGCTGGGAATAGGCCTCCTCTCTCCGTTTCTGGAGAGAAGGGTTGGAGCTAAGACCTACCACGCTGCTCCAATACGGATTGGTAGGTTACACATATCTCTAGAATTCTCTAGAGATATGCAGGTTTCCTCACGATGTTTTCCTTCACCGAAAAGCGTGGGATAAATTGCAATTATCAATTAGACACATGAGTTTTTTAATAGAAAAACTCATTGGTGCCTGCCCGGGTTTGAACTCGTGTTCCCCTCGAAAGAGTCGCACGGTCTCGCCGCTGGGCTATCACAAAGAGGAGGAGGATAGAGCTGGTGAAGGAAAACATCGTGAGGAAACCTGCATATCTCTAGAGACTTCTGGAGATATGTGTAACCTGTCAATCCGCATCGGAGCAGCGTGGTAGGTCTTAGCTCCAACCTTTCTCTCCGGAAACGGAGATAGGAGGCCTACACAAACTAAGTAATACATATTTACATATACGTTTCAAACTCATTAAAACACAGGGAGGTACTCTTTACAGACTTATAGATTATTTTTTTTTCCTTATTGTACTAATCATAATATTATATTTAAGTTCTATTTTTTATAGCAAATAGTAATCAAATCACGTGTCTTCGGTACCTGTCGCTGTACGCCGAAATACAGTTATAACTAGTTCGGCTACAAATGGCCATATTGTAAGTTAAGTCGTATTTGTTTTATGTAAGAAATTTAAAAAAAAAACACATTGAACACTTACACACTTTCATACCTATAGTAAGCAACTTAATACTTGTGTTATAGCTGACAGACAACTGGTATATTTAGTATATACATATATAATTTTAAATCATCATTCTCTTTTCCTTATCCCACTCTAAGTGGGGTCGGCACAATCCAACCATCTTTTCGGGCCCCTTAAACACATATTAATATATACTTACACATACAGCCGTCCATCCTCAAAGTAAGTAAGTTAATACTTGTGTTATGGGTGATGGACAACTGGTAAATATACTACATATATAATTTTTAATACCTATTTACGCCCAAACCCGAAGAACCAACCAATTGTTTAATAGAAATGTTGCTCCTCGGCGGGAATCGATCCCGCAACCCGCGGAGCTGAAAGCAGGGTCACTGCCAACTGCGCTAACAGGTCAGCCAATATTGTTCTGTATATTTTTCTATTCCATCGTTCTATCTATACATTGATATTAGATCTCTATTTCTACATAGCTATGAGCCAAACTATTGGCATACTTACTTAAGTATGGATAGTTCGTATTGTACAATCAAGTAGTGCAGAAATATGTGTTATAAGTGTTTTAAATAAAATAAAACAACGCATTCTATGTTCACGTTGAAAACTGAAAATGTCAAACAGGTAATGTTCGTGTTTTGTATCCTTTCCCATTATGAAATTGATCAAATACCATTTCAAAAGTAATGACAATATTATTTTCCTATAATCCGCTGTCTGTCTTATGTTAAATTTAGCCGTATATCGCGATAACATATTAAGAAGACAAACACCGCCGGACGCCTGACTGAGCAGCCTCCCACTTATTATCTCGATCATAATTCAACTTGAGATAAGAAATACTTTCATGTGTTTCCAGGCAAAAGAATATTATTTATACTATACTACCACAGTTTCTTATTTTTATTATAGCTTTAATAAAATCGTTCGCCGGAAAATGTCCGCCGGAAATTGACGGCCCACTACCAGATATATACATGAAACATTTTTATCGTCGTAACGAATGAGTTGGTATATATAGATTGAAATATATTCAATAACTCAAAGGAATGTTTTAAGAAAAAAATTCTGGTTACGATTGTATACGATGTAGAACTTAATTAAAATATATTACCGAAAAGCGTGTGATAGATTGCAATTATCAATTAAACACATAAGTTTTTATAAAAAAAACTCATTGGTGCCTGCCCGGGGTTTGAACCCATGTCGTCTCTAGAGAGTCACACAGCATGTCTCTATCTCTTATGGTTAACTCACAATAACTACTTTTATGTTTAAAATTTGAATTCTAGCAATAATTTGTGACAAGTGAACGCGGGCGAAGCCGCTGCTACAGCTAGTTTTATATAAAGTTTTTTTTAATTAACTTGCTAAATAATATCTGCAAGTAAGTAATTTTGAAATAAGTATTGTTCGTTGTTTGTTTTTTTTGGCACATTGACACATGTACATTTGTACAATACAAATTCAAATTCAAAAATATTCTTTATTCAAGTAATTGCAAACAAGTGCTTTTGAATCGTGACACATGTACTGCTGGTACGGAAAGTTGTTCCTACCTAGAAGAACCAGCAAGAAACTCCGTGGTTGCTCTTTCCAAAGAATAATTCATATTACTAGTTACATATAGTTATTAATGACTTGTACAGGGTAGAAGAGTAGCTATATCCACGCAATCTTATCGTCTAAGTATTCCTCAATGGTATTTAATGTATTAATGTGGTAATGTATTAGCCTTTTTTTAATAGTGTTTTTAAACTGCTGTAATGGTACAGAGTAATGTAACTAACTTCTTATGTAATCTAACTTCTTTATGGCAATATCAGCAAAATTATAAAATCAATATGTATAAAATATTTACGTAAAACATTTGATGTTGCTCCGTGTTATTCGATGCAAACATATTTTTATGAAGAGTGGCGCCCCCTCGGGATCAATATCCGCAGTTTATGAAGCTTGTCGCACGTGCACGCTGCAATATGTTCGCAGCGGGGAGACGAAAGTCTTTTTATGAATAACTTAAATGATTTATGAAGTGTTCCTTTTTTCTCTATGCCCTTTTATACAAATGTGGCCAGGAAATAGGGAAACGGTTTGAAAATTTCAAGTATCTAAGTCATACTTATGTATATTATAAATGCGAAGGGTTGTCTTTCCGTCGGTTACTCATTCATGGCTAAAACGCTGGACAAGTACTTATGAAATTTGGCATTTTTTTAAAGTTAAACGTTTTATTGCTTAACTTGCTTGCACTGCGTTAGGCACGTGACGGATTAAAACATTAAAAAAAAATGTTGAAAAAGAAATTGAAATTGTCCTATTGACTTCAAAATATCATAATATTCCAGTACAATTCGAAACTATTTATAATAATTAAGTACGACGTGTATATCTTACATCTAATAGTTATTATGTGTATATCTGTATTCTCTGTTTTTTATTTTACTTTCTTATTTTGCCACATCCGTTATGCAGTATTGGTGTCGCCGCCTAAGACAAGCAAAAATAAATCACGAGAAAACACTGCGAAATCAGATCCTAGCCCAATATGCAATTTCCCGAGCCCGTTAGATTAAAAATCAACTTTATAACGTCATAAAGTAGGCGGGGGTGTTAAGATAAGAGTTCCGCCGGCTAAATAAAAAATGAGCCACAATCGTAATGGCAGCGTGCTCCTTTGATCTCGGTTTCATGGCTTACTGGGGATTTTCAGCTTAGAGAGGAGCAATTTGGATATAAAATACGTAATGCGGCCCAATACGCTTTAGGGACATTAGCGGATTGGTTGCCGATACGATGTATGCGCCTTTGTAAACGCGAGCCGACATATTAAAATATTGTGGTTTATTGATTGATGCGAAAGTTTAATCCGATGGATGAATGTATCTTTAATGAAATGTATATTTATCTATGTATACGCGTATGTAATCTAAGCACTGCAATGAATTGAAACCATAATTAATGTAACAAATATTTTTCTATAACCACTGCCATTTTATGCTGCTTCTTGTGTCACAGCAACGTGTAACCAGTACTAATCATCAGTAACGTTTTACAATTTACAAACTGTGAAAATGAAAATAAATGAAATAAATTTTCATTATTTAATAATTGATTAATGAAGATTGACGTAGCAACTGAAGATGCAATAAAAGATTTTTACAGTATATTTTTTTAAATCACAGATTTTTTTTACAATTTCTCTTTCACACTTATTAAACATCAAATAAAACAATACATTAGATCGAGATATTGTTTTATAATAATTATTAATGTAACTGTAATATAAATGTAATTTTCTTTAAAATAACATTGTCAATAGTTATTGCACACGATATTTATGAATCAAAAATTGTCTTTAGTCGAATCCTTGTTTTATAATAACTGATTAATGATATCGTGTTATATATTCTGTTATTTCAGCCTACACTATTAGTTTCTATACATAGATGACAAATTATAAAAATCGAATCGGTCGTGTGTACGCGAATTTATAAATAAACAAATGACTTGGAATAAAGAGATTGTGAAAAAACATTGCTAATAGGTGACCCAAAGTTTATGACAAAGTATCTTAGAGAATGATAAAAAATGATAAAATTATATGTGAATATTGGCTGTAATTTTATTAACTTAGATAATTTACATTTTCTTATAAACCGACATTACTCTTCATTTATATATGAAACAAGGCTTTTGAGACAAATTAAATAAGCTATTTTAATTTAAATAAGTGTACCTTAACTAAAACAATATACATAAAGCCAGAAATATTCGCATACAAATAAACAAATAAGAAACCCCAGCAATAAAAGCGAGCGTCTAAAAGCGAGACACCGTAAAATTCGAGTTTATTGAAGCGTCTCAAAAGAACAAGAGAAAAGTCAAAAGCGTGTACAATTAAAAACCTCCCTCGAGACGCACCTCAAGCCGAGCGGTCAATATTACTTCGAAAGACCCTCAATTTTCACCACTCCCCTGCGCTAATAATAATAATTAGGAATGAGTGGTTCAATAATTAAAAACGGAAAAGAGAACTTGCAAAAGGCGACCAAAGGAAATCTGATCTCCCTTGCCTTGATGGAGCCCTTCGTGAGAAGATCGCATTCCCTCCTCATCACTGTTATGCCTTTGATTACACCGACTTGTTTAAATTAATAAAAATTGAAATAAATGCGCATCTTAATGTCGACCTTTTTTACTGGAACGTTCGTTTAGTTTTACTCTATAATATTTCTTATATTTCATCCGTATTTTCACAAGAAACATTGTTTCTGATAGATAAAATAAGATAGTGGAAATTTTGAAAAGTATGTTTGGAATTTAGAATTCCATAATTAAGTCATAATACTAATTAATGATTCAAGAACGTCTATCCTGCGTACACGTGATCTATTCTATGTCTATTCTATATCTATGATTCTGTTTTTCTAAGGTAATAAAAGTAAACGGCCTATTACTATCCCACAGCTGGGCATAGGCCTTCTCTCTTCGTTTTTAAAGAGAAGGATTGGAGCTTACCACGCTGCTCCAATGTGAATTGGTAGGTTACACAAAACCCTAGAAATGCAGATTTCCTCACGATGTTTTCTGTTACCGAATAGCGTGCGATAAATTACAATTATCAATTAGCCACATAGGTTTTAACAAAACTTATTGATGCCATGGGTTCGAACCCGTGATCCCTCGAAAGAGTCACACGGTCTCACCGCTGGGCTATCAAAGCTAGTTGAGTAATAATCATTAAAAGGAAAATCGCAGATGATTATTTTAAAGACATTTCAACAAGCGAATCGGCGACTACGTCACCTGGTACATGAAACAAGTACTATATCAGTAGTAAAGCCCTACTTTCTGTTAGAACAATGAAACTAGTGGGAAAAATACAATAGAAAACAAATTATTATTTATAAATACCTTATGAACCTTTTTTGGAAGTATTAATCAACCGCAAACTACAATTCCAACAAAAAATACTATACAGCACGATCATAAAATTACCGATTACAAATTATTTATTTAATTATATACAACGTCTTTGACATCTTACGCCAATCAATTAACTTCTAAAACTAACTTAATTAGATAATTATCTAACAGACTGACTATTGCCATCCAATTGCTAAATCAGAAAATACCTTAAATCAATTGTGCTAAGTGAAAATTGCAATTAAGCTATTGTTGAAATATATTCGTATCATCTTCATCCCATTAATTATAACTACACCCTCAAAGCATGCAATCTAAAACTCATTCGCTAATTTATAATATTCTCGTTTCATCCTAAATAACAAGGCAAATTTAAAACCATTAGCTGTTAAGGGCAACCATGCAGTATATCAAAGGGGAACCTCTCCAGTTAATAAGGAAAGGTGAGGCCGAGATCTTTTTCCGCAACTCTTATACAAAAATAATTTTTCACTTCTGACTAAGTTAACCATGGCACCGTAGATTTGCAGGACTTCCATTATCTTTCAGTGGGGTCAGCACAACATGTTTAAACATGTTGTCACATGATTTGGCTACGTATTTTACGTCGGCCGCCTGCCTGACGTCAACTTACCTTAGTCGCCTTTTACGACACCTCCGTAAGAAATGAGGGTGGTCTATTTTATGTAGCCGGATACCACACGGCATGTGCCGTGTGGTATCCGGGTAAAGTATGTACTTTAGTCGCCTCTTACGACACCTCGGTAAGAAAGAAGGGTGGTCTATTCTATTTTGCCGGATACCACACGGCATCGATCTAAACCCTCCTGACGATAATAATATGGGTGTAAAAAAAAATCATAATTTACTAGCTATACTCGTACGAGTAATAAATCAGTGCTAAGCATGTAATAGTTGCTGGAGTTTCGGCAGGACCCTGGCTCTCTGATACCCTACACGGCTTTCTAAACCTATTCCCCCCCTCTAAACTATAGTCGACACCAGTTTGTTACTACCCCCACCGTAACGGCTATTCACCTAAACCTTTTGGAGGAATTTCACTACCTTTTAGTAAAAACCGTACAAAAATCAATTTTATATATTTAGAGAAAATCGATCACATACAGACAAACAGCTTTGTTTTATAATAAACTAGCTGTGCCACCGGCTTCGCCCGCGTGGAAATCTGCTTGTCACAATTTTTTTCTAGAATTCAAATTTTAAACATAAAAGTAGTTATTGTGAGTTAACTGTGAGAGATAGAGACATGCTATCGTGGACTTTTTTATAGTATTTTTATAGATCTACAATTCTCTACTACATTACTTTAGCGTATATTTGCTGGTTTACGCAGCGCACACAACTAAAGCTCCCAGAAAGCAAGTCTTTTAACAACTGCGCGATCTCTTCAACACAACTTACATAATACCGATATTTACTTACATAATCCCGTACTATTAACCTAAACCATCCGGAAGTATTGCACAATCTTTTGGTGAAAACCGTAAAAAGATCCGTTCAGTAAATTTTGAGAAAATCGATTACATACAGACAGACAGCTTTTTAGGACTGTGTTTTATAATAAGTATAGATATAACTATAGATTCAGACAAAAATATGCTAGTAAGCGTGTTTTTTTAGTTATTTATAGAAGATGTTAGTTTGCGGAATTCCATAGTACAATAGATAGATTTCTCATTAGCAGAAATAAATAAGTTAAATTAATAGAATTTTCCATAAAAAATGAAGTTTTCATAAAATCAATTCTTCTATAATATTATATAATATTATTATAATAGCAATAAAATGTATTTAAAATATTAGCTTCATGGTAACTATAGTGGGGAAAGAATTGGAGGGGTCCATTGTATGCGATGTTTGACTAACAAGCCTCTTTCAGGTGCCAACGGAACAATAGTGAACACAAGTTATCTATGTATGATGTACGTATGTGATGCGAATGTAACTCCTTTGAAGGCCTTCTATTTAATAGTATATTTCTCAAAAAAATAGAAAATTGACCTCGATCGTTTGTATATCTTTAATATAAAAGATTGATTGAAAAGGTATAGTCGATGTGTTCAAATATAATATGTATAGGATATTACTCTAAAAATAGAAAATGTCTTTTAATTAATATCAAAGCATTGCCCATTATTAATATTTAAACGTTATTACACATGGAAATAAAGATCATTTATGAAAATAGAAGTTACTTTGCGAATCGCTAAGTTAAAATGTAATGATAAAATTATTTTGGTATAATTCACGTTTCCCAGAAAATCTACATGCATAAGTAACCGCACATACACAAACCACCAACACCACCAGCGCACTACCCTAGCACTGCACACATTGACTACGACAATCTCAATCGAAGAATCATCAGGAGCTAGGTTCCACAACATAAATGCAAGACGATTTCTCTGTATATAATATATGAGAATGCATGGTACTTCACTTAGTATTCTATGGAAAAAAAATCTATCATTTCTTGATTAAATTCCGTCCTTCTGCTATAGTGTCTGAAAATGAGATGGCAGTACTTAATATAATTTAAATAAGCCTTTTTGAAATTACACGCTTTACTGGTAAATGATAAAAATACATATCTTCGGGAAGATTTAAAAACAATGTTATTAACATTGTGAAGAACATAATCCTAGACGCATTTAAAAAGACTAAACGTGGGGAAGTCGGAGACACACAACCCCAGGGCATTTTTTATCGACAATTGCTCTAAAGTGGGGTCAATCAATCGATTAGCAGATGCCGCCTTTGACTACTGGTGCAGTAAATTGGTCTCTTATTGCACAGGATATAATAAAAGAATCACGTCTACCTTCCGTACCCACTTAGGTACCTGATATATTTATATTACGAACTAAAAAGTAATCCAATAATTTGATGTATTGCAGAAAAATATATTACTTTTACCGCTACACTTAATACGCCTAAGCCTGAGAAGAGAAAAAAGGAGAATTCATGACTCTCAAAACAAAGCTTTTTACGGCCTATAATTGGATAGACCCTCAATGGCTCATGCTGTATGGATGTAACTGGAGACGCAATACTAAGCCAACAACATTCGTATATGCGAATGAACATTAAGACTATTTAAGACTGGATATGTGGAAGAAATTCCGATTCCGGAATGAGCCCGCCATTGCACATTATGTTATTATTTTTTTTCATTTTTATATTAATTTCGATATTTGCAATAAAGAGATTACAAACAAACGATTTATTCGAATTTAATTTATACATTTATCAAATAAATTTTACACAAATATTCAAAAAAAGGTGTGCTTTTTTAAATGACTAATACCGAATATACAAATTCCAGAAATTGCAAGGTAAAAAAAAATTAGTCTACTTTACGTATATCCTAACGTTTTTCCTGTCATAACAAAACAAATTGAGGGTAAAACTATTTTAATAATTTAATAATATCATTATTAATAAGGATCAAAATAATGAATAAAATAGAATATTAGTTAATATACTATTTTTGAGTATAACAACAATATAAAGGGAAGGAAAAGAAACCTAGAATTACGAGATAGTCTTAGGTAAATTCTGAGACATACATACCCTATCATATAACGTAATATCTTTCCCTTCAAAAAATTAGATGACCTAGTTACTACTAGGTCATCTAATTTTTAAGGGCCAATTATATATGACTGGCCCGTTGGCGCTGTGGGTAGTGACCATTCCCGATTCGTTCGATTCCCGCCGAGGGCCAACATTTTCTATAAACAAATTGTTGGTTCTTCGAGCCTGGGTGTGTATTTGTATTTAAGTATGTATTTAAACTTATATATGTAGTATATCTACCAGTTGTCCGTCACCCACAACACAAGTATTAAGTTACTTACTTTGGGGACGGACGACCGTGTGTGTAAATATCCCATATATTTATTTATTTATATACTGTATATTCCTGTTCTACTGAACATGAATATACTGTTAATTGGCCCTTTTAAAAAAAATACTACCCTCATTCCCTGCTCTAGCAGAACACTCCCTTACACTTAAATAGAGCTGACACAGTAAAACCGAGCAAAAATTTCCGAGGTCCCTCATTAAATTTTTCGCTTATTAAAAATTCCCTGCGCCCTGTCCGTCAGCATCAGGCAACTTTTTTATCCCGCGTTACAAAAGTTGTGTTCTCGATCTCCCCTTCGTCCTCTTGCCCGATAATTTGAGTGAGATTTTCTCGCAATTTAAGATAAACAAAGAGAGCGCTTACCCTTAATTGGAAAGCAGAACGTTATTCACGAAGGAACGTGACAAATAGACACCTCTTAACTTCTTTTCCACTTTCCCGTTTAGGGCTATATTGGTTTTTTGTACAGACGCCGGCCAGAGCTTTGTTTGTTTAAAGAAATGTTAATGAGTTATCTCTGCTTTTCGGAGAGTTACGAAATTTGCATTGGGTCTTCGGTGGAAGTAGATTCGAGCAGAACAGATTGGAAATCAGACAAAATCTATTCAACTGTCATCATATTCTTGAATAATCATTAAGTCCTAAGTAATTTGTATTCAGTTTTACTTTTATAACAATACTTGCCGCGCTTTACATAAGACTGTAAAGTATAAATCGATCTTACAGTATAATATGGTATAAACTTAGAGTTCTGTTATGGCTTACGGGTAGAAAGAATTACGTTCATGAAGAGTGCATATGTCTTGAGAAGTCTTAGTCTAGCGTTACAGTATGATAATAACGAGCTGTTACTTTTTTTACTTTATATTTAAGCTGAGTCCTCAAATATAAAACAGAAAATGTTCGTAATGATTTCGATTATATACAGAAAACGGTATATCCATCATATAACATTTACAGTATATTTTAGCAATCTAATTTTATGCATAAGAATATACATAATTATAAAAAGATTGCCGACGTATATAATAGACAAAGTAGGAACCGACGTAAGCTTGCAGTTCTTGCTTCGCGCCTTGCAAAAGTACGTAAGACGTTTGTGCGCTTGGCTATAAGATTTTATTTAGAAAAATCAGCAATCGATTTTAGCTTTTCATTACAGCAGTTTAAAAACACTATTTAAAAATGCTTATACAGAAAGTCTACTATACTATTGAGGATTACTTAGATGATAAGAATGCGCGTACAGAGCTACTCTATGACGCTGTACAAGACAGTAATGGCTAAATGTAACTAGTAATAAGAATTATACTTTGAAAACAGCAACCACCGAGTTTATTGCTGCCTCCTCTCAGTAGGAACAGCTTTCCGAACCAGCAGTAGAGTTGACGATTCAAAGCACTTGTTTACAAGTTAACTTGAATAAAGAATATTTTGAATTTGAATTTGAAATAAAAATATTAAGAGAACCTTCATTGACCTCATCCTCTAAATATACTCTCGTTTCTTTCTTCTCTTTGCGTTAATATTCTATTTATTATCTTCGTTAATAAACAAGCCTTTTTAGAAATTGATTTTTTTGAAGATTGATTTTTCGTTGTTTTTGGTGTTGTTAACTCTAGCGGTTTATACAATGGTACAGGAAACATGGGCAGAAGCAACGGGAGATTGCGAAAAGCGGAGAACAAAGCGCAAAATGCGTATTAGTGCCGGGGAACGTCACAGTATATTTAGTGTCACCACCATTTCACAAGTGATATTTTACTTGTGGAAATTTTTACTGGAATAGCCGGTGGTATAAATGTAACTAGACATCACACAATTGCGATTGATTCGGATTGGAAAAGCCACTACCCGATATCAGAAAACTGGTATCTCTTTGCTGGACTTGTATTTTATTGGGCTATATGTGTTCTATGTGTGTCTGTGTTTAATTAATCATCGGCTTTATAAAGCACTCTTTTATGAAAGCCTATATTTTCCGTTGTTGCCAATACGATATTAGTTCATCAATAGGTGCACAGCAAACAAATATATGGGAAGCTGTATTCATAAATATGAATACAGCTTCCCAACAATGTCACACTATGTCAAACACAAAGGTAACGATTTTCACCCCTTTGCTGTCACCTGCGCGTGGTTTCAAAAGATATTATAACTACAGTTTCTTGCCTGCAATTTCACACAAGTAACAAATAAGATTTAAATGACATGACATGCCTCCCTCGACTGTTGATGTTTCTTCCCGACCCGCTTCGTTAGTTCCCCCCTATTTGAATATGTGAGTTTACAGTTCGTGTTCCGTTTTACCCCTAAACATTTAAGTTTTACATGCGCACTGTTTGTTCTAGTATTGAATGGAAATAGTTTCACGTAACCCCCTAGTAATAAGTTACATGTTGACAAGACGTAAAGTAAATATCGCTGGATTGTATACACTTTGATATTTATTACTAGCGCCATACGGATTTCTAAATAGCATTAATTTAGACAAGGAATCGATGCGTTCGAAATGTGGTATCGAAGTGGCTGCTGAAAAATGGGGTGCTTTATGCTATGGTGACTGTTCTACAGTATATATTGATAATGGATTAAAAATCATAATCTTATCGTAAAGAGCAAGTACAACAAAGATGCGATTAACAACCATAGAAATAATTTCAGCCTTTACTTTTAGTAAATCCATAATCATCGAGTTTATTTATTACTAGTTTTTGCCCGAGGCTTCGCTCGGGTGGAATTTGGTTGGCCACAGTATCTAATTTAATTAAATTTATGATTCACAATTTTGGTCTTAGTGGCTTCCACATAAAAAGTATATGCAGTCTTTTATTTAGAACTATATAAGATAAACAATACTACGGTAAATCATTTTATGTGTAAAATCTAAAGTCCTATGGTTTAGCGAACGCCGACATAGCTCGCAGAGACCACATTTTTACGACTTTATTGAGATGTATCGTTATATTACATAAAATCATTACAAATTGTAGCCTATATATTATTCCGATGTATAACCTATATAACTGTAAAGTTTCATCCAAATCCGTCCAGTAGTTTTTTCGTGAAAGAGTAACAAACATCCTTCCATACTCACAAACTTTCGCATTTATAATATTAGTAGGATTAAGTAGGATATTTTACTTTATTACATACATACAGCTTATATATTTGGTACATTTATCAACAAGCCAGCTCGTTCAAACACCAGCGAATGAAACTATCATCAACAAAGAATGAATTTCTAAAGTCTTAAAGCTCTTTTTGTATTCCATGATCAATCGTCGGAAATATAGCATAAATAAAAATTGTATGTGATGCAATTAATTTTCCGAGTTAAACAATGTATTGTAGAAGATTTTGTCTTTAAATTTGTGTAAAAATATAAAAAAAATGCTTACTACGTGTCCCAGCTAGTCCTGTTTACAAAAAAAAATGGAATGTAGTTAAATGAACGACTATATACAAATCATAATCATAACAATAAAACAATCATTAATAATTTAAAGGAATATTTGTTACTTTATAGAATATTATCCAAATATCCTTATACCGACTAAGAATTATTCGATAGAGCATTACATAATCTTAAAAGAACAAGTATTAAGAAATAGGAATGGGATTGTTTGTGTAACCCAACAAACGGTTAAAGTAGGGTTAAATACTATAAGTATCGTTTTCTGATAGTAACAAGACACGTAATTACGAAGTTCTATAAGTGCGTCGTCTATCTAAAGTGCTAGACTTAAGTCGGTTATGCCTAAGTGCGTATTACATTAAACAGGTGAATTATTTCTGGTCTATTATGTTGCTATCATACCACAGTTGTGTACAGTTATTTTAATATAAAATCCTCGAAAATAATTTGAACGAATATTTAAATTTTTGAAGTAGGACGTATTTTCTTTTTTTAAACAATAATATAAATCTTTTCAAAGGATTTGTGCATACTCGTACAGTTTTGTGCCGCTAAAATCTAGCAGCTTTTTGCGTCTTTTCAATTTTGTTTGTTTACTTTGTGGTAGGTCCACCAAATATGGAGTCACATTCTCTAAACCTTGGGACACCTTCTGTAATTTGTTTTTGAACGAAATTATAGACTACCCGCGCATTGTGTTCAATATCATGGCTGATACATCGATCCGCAAACTATTCTCTGAAAAAAAAATTTTTCCACTCACAGCCATCGTTGCCTACTTGCCTGTTTTATACTAAATATTGCATTGGCATCATGGCCTTTTCGTGGAAGTCTTCAGTACTTCCAGTGTCAAGTATTTTATACTTTGATGCAGCAATAATGAACAAATCGTTACCGAAGTGACTTTATGGCCATGTTCAGGCTGACTGCTTAATAAATATATACTTAATTGATATGTATATTATGATTTGCATATAAGGCCTAAACAGAGATGGTTGGATTGTGTGAAGTATGACTCGCATATAAAAGTAGTAGCGCCAGAGTTGACAAATAATAAGAGAAAAGCATGTCGTGCCGACCCCACTTAAAGATAAGAAGTTATAAGAACAGTAGAATGATGATCATAATTTCCATAAAATTTATATACTTAATAAACTCGTAACTCGTTCTGTTCACTTTTAGTTTTAAACTACTCTCAAGTTTTTAAGATATTGATTGGCCCTATTTCAGGAGGGAAGATGTAATTTTTAATTTTTTATCTTATATTTTAGCCCAATATATAAGCATCAATTGTACTCATGTTGTACTCAATTTCAATTTTACTCAATTTCATCTGCAATATTAATTATTCTAGCGGATAAGTCTTAAAAATTTAACAAACAGACAGACAAACAGACTTTCGCATCTTTAATATTGCTAGCTGTGCCAGCGGCTTCGCCCACGTGAAAATCAGCGTGTCACAATTTTCTTCTAATCTTCAAATTTTAAATATAAAAGTAGTTATTGTGAGTTAACCATAAGAGATAGAGAAATGCCATCACGGACTTTTTTGTAGTATTTTTATAGATCTACAATTCTCTAGTACATTACTTTAGCGTATCTCGGTTTACGCAGCGCACGCGGCTAAAGCTCCCAGCAAGCAAGTTTTTTAACAACTGCGCGATCTCTTTAACACAATTTACATTATAAAGATATGTACTATGTATATTTATTTAAACCATCCGGAAGTATTACACTATCTTTTGGTGATAACCGTACAAAAACCCGATCAGTAGATTTTAAGAAAATCGATTACAGACCGCTTTTTGGGACTTTTTTTTTATAATAGGTATAGATTATGGAATCAATAAGGCCGTGGTCGCAGTTTACGTGAAACTAAGATAAGCAAATCGATTGTATACTCGTGAACTTTATAAAACACTTAACCTATTAAAGTAACGGCGTTATGAAGTGACTTTGATACCATAGTAGATCTTCACAGATCAATTACCCCCATTGACTTAATATTCCGGCAAGGCGAAGACCTGTTGAAATATTCAGCAGCAAAGGCGAAGCTTTGTTTTGAGTGCGCACTCGGGGGAGAGGGCGCTTTTTATGAGTAGATGTCTGCATTATCGTAAACATTCAGATATATGTACGGTGTATGAAATATTTAATATGTTTCGGCATTGATTTTTGCGTGAGTGGCTAACGTTATGGAGCGAATATTGTTCTTTTTATGTTAGAAATATTTCAGTGACTATGCTTAATATGAAATAATTAATATAAAAGCGTATTTGATATATAACACACACTACACACTACCCACCATTAACAGCATAATGATATAAATAATTATAAAAGGATTGGCGATGTATATAATAGACAAAGTAGGAACCGACATAAGCTTGCGGTTCCTGCTTTGCGCCTTGCAAAATTTCGTAATTCGCTTGTGGGTTTGGGTTTAAGATTCTATAATAAAATTCCACAATCTACTTTAACTTTATATTTATACTATTGAAGATTACCTAGACGATAAGAATGCGTGCATATAGCTTAACTTCAACCCTGTACAAGACATTAATAACTATATGTAACTAGTGATAAGAATTATTTGTTTGAAAAGAGCAACCGCCGAGTTTCTTGCTGGGTCTTCTCGGTAGGAACAGCTTTCCGAACCAGCAGTAAAGTTGACGATTCAAAAGCACTTGTTAACAAGTTTACTTGAATAAAGAATATTTTGAATTTTGAATATAATGGAATGAATATTGGCCAGTTTTATTTCTTTTTTCCAAAATATAATAGCAACAAAAGTAGAGATTAAAATTCATTGCTGGATTCTTTCTTTTTTGGGAAAAGCATTAGAGTTTGAGTTTGATTTTAAACAAATCTGTATGTTTTATACTTCCTGTGTGACTCTGAATAAAATTCTTCCCTTTTTT
This sequence comes from Morpho deidamia, assembly GCA_947086505.1. NCBI lineage: Eukaryota > Metazoa > Arthropoda > Insecta > Lepidoptera > Nymphalidae > Morpho > Morpho deidamia. Next base: position 10,839,875 of record CAMTZC010000026.1, on the reverse strand, counting down.
GATCCGGCAAGCCGACGTGTTTCATTAAGTTATGGGCCCAGACTCAAATTTAACAAAGTTTAATAGTTTTTTTTTCTTAGATTTTTTTGCTAAAAATGAGCTCCAATTACGTGATAAACGTCCCAAAGTTGAAAGGCCGTGAAAATTACAACGATTGGGCATTTGCAGCTGAAAAACTTACTTGTGCTGGAAGGCTTGGACACGTGTATCAAGCATGAATTTTCCGCAGACACCGCAACAATTGATGCTAAGGCAAGAGCTAAGTTGATTTTATTTATCGAGTCTTTAAACTTTTTAAGAATATGTGAGACCCATCGTTGATCTCACAGTTGCGAGCTAGTCGAAGCGATGTTTAATCTAAAGGTTAAAAAGCTTTAGACGAAGATGTAATAGTGGACGTGTATCAATGAAAGAATATTCAAATTGAAATTCAAAATATTCTTTATTCAAGTAAACTTGTAAACAAGTACTTTCGGAATTTTATTATAGAATCTTATACCCAAACCCACAAAAGATTTACGTACTTTTGCTAGGCGCAAAGCAGGAGTCGCAAGCTTATGTCGGTTCCTACTTTGTCTATTATATACATCACCTATCGTTTTATAATTATTAATATTTTTATGTACAAAAATTACATTGTTTAAAATATACTGTGAAGCAAATGTAAGAATACCCATTTCCTTAAATTTCTCTCGCAGTGAATCACGCGGACTTAAATTGTAGATGCCACCTATGGCTCTTTTCTGTAATACGAAAATTTTTTCACTATCCGCGCATTTACACCACAGCAATATACCATAATAAGAAATATGTTTCAATAAGAATATATGTTATTTGAATATTGTCACAATGTCTGTCCAACTACTGCTCATTTTAAGTAATAAGCAAAAAGACCTTTTATATACTTGCTAATTTATCGTAGAAGACCAAGCTATTACGTAAGTCAAGTAAGCGGTCGGTATAAATAACCCGGTCAATTGCCTTCAACCTAAGTCGATATTGCGACGTCTACACTTGAGGTGATTCTGCACACGGCCGATTGATACTTTACTACATCAATAGCCATTTTATGTCTTCACATGAAAATTTATCTGAGCTGTTATAGCCCAGCGGTGAGACCGTGCGACTCTTTAGAGGTGTCACGAGTTCAAACCCGGGCAAACGCCAATAGTTTACAAAATACAAAAGTTTTATGTTAAATAGCAATAATTAAGTAATTGAAGTTTATCACAAAAACTAGTCGAATAAATGCTCGTAGAAAGTCAGTAGGAGATAAAGTGTTATTTAAAATGGCTCAATCTGATATTCGTTATTAGACTTTAAAATTCCCACTTTCCGTGAGAATTTATATAAAAAAGAAGGAAAAATATATCAAAACATATATATCGTAGACAATTATCATGTTTTTTCTTTATGCAAAAGTCAAGCGTCTAAAGTGATAAAAACTGCATATTATAATATTTTACAAATGCAAAATATATAATATGCACAAGTTAAACAAAAAAAAAATTATTTGAATGTAATATCGATGAATTCCAGTACTATTAAAAAACTACAAAAGATGATTCTGTTCATTTAGTTAAACAAGAATTTCTTTTGAAAAATCTGAATTATGCCTAGAAAAGGAGGCGGCAAGTTTTTCAACTTTTTTAGTGATGTGAGTTATATATATTAAGATCTACGAATCTTTACGCATGAAAGTGCTTTTTTCCCGAAACATATGCCCCATTTTTCTGGGGCAAAATGTTTAAAGATGTCATAGACGTGCCATCAAAAATTATACCTTTTTGATTATTGGGATATAATTAATATAATAAAGATTATCAAAGAACTCTTCATTTAATACCAAAAAGTATATTTGCGATGTCAATTACACGCGTAGTTAATTGTTGTAATAGGCAGATTTCGTGATCGTTGAAGCGCCCAAAATCTTGAGTCGTGTGTCACTGGTTCGTCAACCTTGTTCTGAGTGGTAAAGTAGATATTTTAGAGACAATTGAAGCCAGAGTGGCCTAACTGACAGTTTGTCTATACTAAATTTTATTTAATTAATGAATAAGATGCTTACAGTCAGTAAAATTACTCAAAAATAAATAATTTATACTTACTAATATTATATAAAGCTGAAGAGTTTGTTTAATTGTTTGAACGCGCTAATCACAAGAACTACTGGACCGATTTGAAAAATTCTTTGAGTATAAGATAGTCCATTTATCGAGGAAGGCTATAAACTATATAACATCACGCTAAGATGAATAGGAGAGGAGCAGCAATAAAAAATATTGCGAAAACCGCGAAATTTAAAGCTTTCCTTGCGTGCGCTAAGTAAACATACATACTTATACAGAAAAAAAATCTGAGGATTTTTTAAATTATAGCTCAATGTTTAAGCACAAAACTTCACTCACCTCTGCCACTTCTACCGACGAACCTCAGATCATTAAACTTCGCTACTTGGTTCTTCATAACAGCCGTACAATTCCTCAACTCAGCAGAACAGTTCTCGTCATTTCCGGCTCTGACAGTGACCAGGGTGCCGTCACCAACGTCACCAAGTGCGACCACTTTGAACGCTACTGGTAATGTTTTATTTGACCGCCAATGTGGAGGTAGCACTGTACATACCTGGGAATAGAAAAATGCACTTAAAATACCCACTATTACCAGTACAATTTGCGTCCGTAAAACTGATTCATAAAAGCTAACAAGAAGATACTTTGTACAAAGGTAACGGCCTGTTACTATCCCAGAGCTGGGCTTAGGCCTCCTCCCTTCGTTTTTGCGGAGAAGAATTGTATCTAAGCTCCAATGTGGATTGGTAGGTTACATTTATCCCTAGAACACTCTAGAGATATGCAGGTTTCTTCACGATGTTTTCCTTCACCGCAAAGCGTGTGATAAAATGCAATTATCAATAAGACACATAAGCAACAGAAAAACTTATTAATGCCTGCCCGGGATTTGACCTGGAGTACCCTGGAAAGAGTCGCACGGTTCTTTAGACGAGTTTTAATTGATAATATTAGTTACAAATCTCTAATTTAACACAGTTTTTTGACATCATTGGATATTCTTGTCGACAATATTCTACGATGCGCAAAAGATGGGGATCCCCGGTGCGTAGATTATGGAGCAGCTCCAACAGCATCCTTAAGCTAATCGCTAGCAGACTGTACTGCATTGCTACATTGCTGCTCTATTTCGAGTGGAGTAACGCAGCAATGATTAAATTAACTAGTGTTTAAAATAGTTTAAGAGTAGGTTAAGTACTAACATAATTTTAAGTTTATTTTTATGTTACTAACAATAAACACTGAGTCTTTGTTGCTCTTTTTTGAAAAATAAAATAAAAACTAAAGGTTTTTAAATATCCGGGTAATCGCCCTAACTCTTTAAAATTTGTAATCGGTAAAGCCGCATGAAATGTGGAGACTTACTCGCAAGACTGTTAAATATATGAAGATATGATATCTGTCAATCATAATCATATCGAGCCTAAAATTTCATGAAATATATTAAATTTATAACTTTTTACTGTTGTAAAAAAGTTTTCTCCCACTAGACTGGTGATGACTCATAGCTTTTGTATATCTAATTATTCTTTATTATTGTACTTATCTTGCCATTTGAAAAAACTGATTTGAATAAAGATTATTTTGATTGGATTTATTGATAAAAGTATGAGCAAGCACTTACCATGTAGGATATAAACAAAATCATAAATTAACTAAAACTTACAACATGAGGACTGCCAGTCTTAACAAGCTCGCCAGGATGGTCAGCCAATAAACCTTCCAGTGTTCTTTCTGCCAATAACTCAGCCGTCAAAGGTTGACTCGGCAAACCACCGCCGTAGCTGGAGGAAGGTGCCTCATGTCCTAGACCATTCGTAGTCGAACTCACTTCACTCGATAAATGCATCGTCCATAAATATCGTATACATATAACAGGTATTGTCCGAAACTATTCACTATATCTGTCACATAATTTTACTTAAACATCGGATGTTATGAGTGAAATCACATTTCCCTTTGCGACCACTAATTTGTATGGTTTTTGGCACCATTTTCTTGATACCTGAAAAGAAAACAAATGTATCGTTAATATAAAAGTATATTTAAGGTAATTAATAGTTATAATAAAAGTCTTCTATTAAAAATTCAGTTTTATCTTGTTATTGAGGTTGGAAATAAATTATACAAAATAATAAACGTGACAAAACGTTATTATAAAATAAACTATCCTTATTGATTTCTGAGCTAGCCCAAAATGTGTTATACTTTGCCACATAAATTGCAATGTATTTAAAAACTATTTTAATTCCAATAATAGCACTTTGGGCAGAACAACGTTTCAAATTTGATAAACGCTAATTTACATGACATTTATCCACGTCGGCAAAAAATATATTTTTCTTTAAACGTCATGTATATACGGCTGAAGCTTGTACCAACTATTTCAAGTTTTTTGGACAGATAGCGCCGCTCCACGTTAGCTTTTTGGACTGATAGCGCCGCTCTACGTTAGTTTTTTGGGACTGATAGCGCCGCTCTTCATTAGTTTTTTGGACTGATAGCGTCGCTCTACGTTAGTTTATTGGACTGATAATGCTGCTCTACGTTAATTTTTTGGACTGATAGCGCCGCTCTACGTTAGTTTTTTGGACTGATATCGCCGCTCTACGTTAGTTTTTTGGACTGATAGCGCCGCTCTACGTTAGCTTATTATCCTACACGCGTAACAAAAGCACAACGTCATTAATCGTAATTGTCGCACAACAAACATTTGAAACCCATATGCACCTCTCAGAGATTATAAAAAACAACATCATTTAAATATACACCGAAACAAATAATTTCTGTTCTAATGGTGGTCTACAAGAAGGGCGTCGGTAGCATCTGTTTTGTTACGATAAATCGTATGCACAAAATATATGCATAAACTATTTTCTTTCCAGCGTACTAGTTTAATAAAATAGGAAAAGACTAAAATATTTATATAGTAGAGTGTTAAAAATAAGTAACAGATATATTTTTATTTACAAACACGATTTAATTTGGATTACTTCTTTCAAACTCCCCATAAAATGATCGTAAAGTTTGAATTGGATATCGTATCAAAATATTCAAAAAACAATCTGATATAAATATTGACATAAAAACTTAGGTGATAAATATATGTTATAATATGTTTATGAATATGGAGGTTATTACAGATTTTAATTAAGCAAAAAAAATCAAAATATATCATCTTTATTTTGAACCAATCTGGCACCTATTTTGCAATTCTTATAAAAAATTATTCAATACCAAGTTCGAGTTTACAAATTATATTCGCTCAACCCAAAATATGGCAAAAAGTTGCCGTCGGCAATCACGCTGTTGATAACATGATAACATAAAAAGTGGATTGTACACTAAAAATAATTTCTTACCCTTAGATATTATTAAGTGAAGTAAGTAACTCTATTAAATAAAATGAGACCGATTTCTGAATTTTCTAATGATATGATTATTCATTATCCAAAAAGTTCGGATACCGGCACTCAACAAAATTTAAAAATATGTAGATAGATTGCCATATATAATTTTGATATTGCATACTTAGATTTCCTTTTCTCGACTAATATCATACGAATATACTTATATACTTACTATAAATTACAAATAACGCAATAAATATTTCTAGAGTGATATAGTGAGTATTTAATCACAGAAAACCATAGAATATAAAGTTTCGTGACATCAGAAGTCACTACGACTTTATTGACTATGCTGTAGCATCAAAGCGACTCGCGCAAAGGGTTGACACAATCAGTGGCAAGGGTGAGAGCATACGGGGTGCCAAATCACGCGGACAAGATAAAGTGTGCCAATTTTTCATACAAGAACTGTAGCTCAGTTATTGGTTTTGATATTCAAAATAATAAGTACGAGAATATCTAAAATATAGATACCACATTTAACAACTTTAAATCGATCATCATTTATATGAAAGAACACAATGAAGGCGTGTGAAATGGAATACTGATTTAATAAGATTGGGAATTCAGATTGAAAAAAGTTACTACTGAAAGTGCCGTAAAGATTCCACCTTAAGTTTGAAATGCTCTTATACTGTCAATATTTAGAAATAGAATAAAATATCCTAACCATTAAAGTAGTGAACTCAAGTGAGTCGGTGCTAAACGAGCACTTTAATTCGAGACAGTCTTGGTCATTCACCTAATTAAGGCATTTGCCTTACTTAGGTGAATGAAGCAATCTATTTTAGATTGCTGGTGAAATTCTTGTTCATCATCAAGTTACTTCATTTTAACTAATAGAAATAATCGTTTGTTTCTTTGCTTTGCGATTTTGTCGTGGAGTCTATCTCCTGATAATGCTTCGGTTGCGGGGTGAAACGATTGTTGAGTTTGTGATAGTGAATATGTGTAGTGCTTGTGTATTGTGTTGACAGTAGTGAAGGTTTGTGCATGTGTTTTTGCGAATCCTGCATGTATCAGGTAGGAAAAAACGGATAATCCACTATACATTTTGCACTATATATATTTTCTATTTACTTTATCGGGGATTATAGTAAAATTTTTAATATTACTTTTGTATTATTGATCTTCGCAAAGTTCTGTTCTCAGTTCCTATTTCTGTAAATTATTTGTTTCTTTTTAATGGTTTTTTACAATTGGTTGACATCGAATTACCTGCTCTTCAATTCAGTATTGTTATTGCTAAAGATACAACGTAGATTTAGTTTAAAAAGCATAGACATTTTGTTTTTATAATCAAAGTCCTTGCTTCAGGTAAATCCAACAGTAATATGGTTGAAATAATTAACACACTAACTGGTCATAAGTACTTAAATCGCATCACCTTACAACTAAAAAGGTTTTCTTTTATCTTTAAGCCCCTTCAACAAATACTCTGTACACTGAAAGTAATTATATTCAAAAATAATATTACATCGGTTATACTAGGAAAATAAAATATTCTACTTTAAAATATATTATTTGGACAAAAGTTATATACTACCCTACATCTATGGTAACCCAAGAGTCACGTTTCTGGTATCAGGACAACATAATAACCCTATCCGATGTCTTGGAATAGACTTTACCAATTACTATAAAATATATCCCCCTTTCCTTTACACGAATAGACTGTTAGATGTTTGCGAAACGCGATATGTCGATGGATGTTAAACTTAATTTCTACAAGGCGTTCACCCTACATGCCTTTTACTGCCTTTCCTTGTTTGCTTTGATTTCGACACGATAAAGCCTTCTGGTGATATTTTCGACAATAAAACACCGTGCATTTATAAAAAATCGAGATCGCATATTAAAAACAAACAACATTCAAATAATCTATCATAAGCTGTTTATCAGATGTATGCCGCCCTATTTCATTATATCTAAATATAAACAGTATTCCAATTAAAAATAAAATTATATTCTATCTTTATCAAAATCAATACTAACTTTATAAATGGGAAAGTCTGTTTTTTATGCTTTAATTTCATTATTAATTATGCTTTGCTAAACCACTGGATCGATAATGCACAATTAAAGCTTATACATCGAGATAACATCTAGGATTACAAAATCCCGTTTTTATTATGGAGATAGGCTTAAACACATATTCAATTAATCGCGTGAGAAGTCGCGGGTACCACTGGTACCTATATAGAATTTATTCGAATTGCCAATAGCTACATCCATTAGGATTCCACTCTAGAAGTGAACACGAAGAGAATCAATATCGGGGCACAAATTCCTGAGGGAGCCCAGACCTTTCGGACACGGATAATGATCGTCTGGCGACGGTTACAAATAGGTTAGCAAATGTAATATCCGGACCCTACGTGAGATATTCAAATGGAGAAGACTCTCGGACATCCTGATTACAAAGTAGATGTTACCTCCTTGATCAGTTGAGCTAAGTAAAACATACATACTAAGATTTATAGTTTTGTGAAAAATTGAACCTGATAGAACAGCTGTGATAGCCCAGCCCAGCAGTGAGACCGTGGGACTCTCTAGAAAGGTTCACGGGTACCTACACCGAGTAGGCACTAATGAGTTTTCTATTAAAACTTCTCTTGTTAACAATTGCAATCTAACACACTCTTTTCGGTAGAGCAAAACGTTGTGAGGAAACCATATCTATACTTCTATACTAATATTATAAAGAGGAAAGATTTGTATGTTTGTGTGTATGTTTGTAATGTTTTCACGCAAAAACTACTAGCTCGATTTCAAAAATTCTTTCACCATTGGAAAGCTGCTCTTTTACTGAGCAACATAGGCTATATATATATATATATATATTTATATTTATATACTACTTTAATTACTTTTTAAATTATTAAAATCCGATATCCCAATCAAAAGATATTACGAATTTAAGAATGTAAATCGAAAGAAAATAATGCTATAACAAATTCATTGTAGCGACCGTTATAGCAGGACCTGCATTTGGTGAGTTAGCTCTTATTCCAAGAATACTAATGATACCCATCCTTTAATAATCCTTTTCTCCAAAAACGTAGGAGGAGGCCTTTGTCCAGTAGTGGGATAGTAACAGGCTGTTACTTTTTTTACTTTTGTATTATGGATATCCGCAAAGTAACGCCTAATTCTATTAATTATATATTTATTTGTAAAATAACATTAAAACAAAGTACTCTGTGACGAAGTATTTAAAAAATAATTAGGACAATAGGTATAACTGAAACAGAAACGGTTCGTGTAATGTATCTTTACCCCATTCCGGTCCTTTGTGGAAGGGTGCAGGGTAACGAGCATTATCCACTTGGCCCCTACATGCTTTATTATTTACGACCTCCGCCCTATTTGTATGTTTTAAAGCTAAGATTTTATTGCTGCGATATTCATGAGGTAAACCCTGTGTGAATCTTAACATGGTGCAGTGATTTTAATTTAAATAATAAATAAATAATATATGCTCGTATTAAAAATATTTCTTTTATATTCACTAAAAATCAAATAGTTTATAAGGAGTTCTCCTTTGCGGAATTCCATTGTACAAAACTAATAAACTATAAGAAAATATGTTTGTTAAGAAAATCTATGTAATACCGCACGTACCAACAATACATTTAACAAGCACTCCACACATTCACTATGACAATCTCAACGATCGCTTCGCCCCTAACCGAAGCTTCATCTGCAGGCCTACCATGAACTCTTATTGCGACTCAATTGAAGACGTAAACGACGACCGCGAACCGCTTTCTTTTCGTACCATGAAGTGTGAATTGCATTGGGATCTTAATGTTTGAAAAGGATAACGTTATATGAACTATAGATGACTCTGTCTCATTTACTCACGTGTTCTTAGGAGAAATTCCGAAAGCTCATTCGGCAACGACATAAAGTGTGCGTCTTTAAGACGTCATGGTATGAAAAAGCAAAACAATTTTGTTTACGTCTTCAATTGAGTCGCAATAAGAGTTCATGGTAGGCCTGCTGGAGATCAATACAAAATCGCAATGCGAGCACGACAACATTATCAAAATTTCTTATTATTGACAACGCTGAATCTAAATTTCTCAAATGTTCAGTACAACCACATTGAGTCGGGAAAATAATATATTTTTCTAAAAACCATTACGAAGCGACCCTTGCAATTTTGGTGACAATAAACAACAGCGGGAACAATCAAGCACTTAAGCAGGATACGCGGTATGCGCCGGGTGACGTCATTTACGACGATATTAAAAAATCCACCCAAGCCTTTCGAATGAAACCAACCTCAAGGAAAATAAAATTTTTGTAAGTTAGCTAAAGATAAACAAGCACATAAGTCTATTATAATACCTTCAATAAAGATGATACTAGTAAAAACCTATAATATCAATCATCATCATTCTCCTGCCCTTAACCCAATCTAAACCTATAATATCAATGTAGGATATAATAAATAAATAATAGGAATAAAAAACATAACTTAGCACAAGTCGATCGGTGAGACAGTGTGACGCCTTCTAGAGGGGCACTGGTTTAAACCTCGGTCATGCACCAATGAGATTTTCTGTTAAAACTTTTGTGCTTAATTGATATTTACAATAATTTAGCACACACTTTTCGGTGAAGGAAACCAACATACCTCTGGAGAAATCCCGGGATATATGTAACCTACTATCCACATTGGAGAAGCATGGATCAAAGCTCCAAACCTTCTCTCCGAAAATGGAGAGAGGCGGCCTTGTCCAACAATAAGCTAGTAAATTGTCGTTACTTTACTTTTATCCCGTTTTTTGTGTCATTTTAGTCATACAGACTGGAGGTTAGTTTAGAAACTTTGCACATCTTTATGTAATAATACAACCCTTATACCTTTTTTTTTTCAAGGTATATAGTGTTATATACTAGAATACATGTAGAAGTGATTACACTTTCATCCCTCTTTTGCAAATTAATTTACAACCAACAGCAAACAAAATGCAAAGCCTATAGGAATTCGAATACAATTTGCATAGTCAACTTTTTTTGTAAACATATAGATAAAATAATGTATGTTACTTACTACTAATAATACTAATAAAAACTCAGAGTCAATTTTAATTTTGCGATTTTATCAAAGCAATTAGTACTTTAGAGTAACATTGACGTGATCAACAGTTTAGATTTCATTTAAGAAATAGTATACAACTTAAAGGAGTCCCCTAATAATTTATTTATAATCATATTTGCTATAGTTTTCAAAATTTCGGTAACATGAAAACAACAAGATGTCTGCAAACAGTTTCCGCCCACCCTCCATTTTAATAAGAATTAATGAGTTCTTACTTCTGCTTAAGTTATTTGACGCGTATTCATTTTAGCTGATGGAATGAATTATATAGATGATTTCAACAGTTAATATTACATAATTTTAAGTTTTTTATACATAAACTATTATCCGTTTTTAAACTACTGTAGTAAAAAAAAGTAAAGTAACAGCTTGTTACTATGCCCACTGCTGGGCTAAGGCCTCCTCTCTCCGTTTTTGGAGAGAAGGATTGGAGCTAAGACCTACCACGCTGCTCCAATGCGGATTGGTAGGTTACACATATCCCCAGAATTCTCTAGAGATATGCAGGTTTCCTCACGATGTTTTCCTTCACCGAAAAGCGTGTGATAAATTGCAATTACCAATTAGACACATGAGTTTTAATAGAAAAACTCATACTAGTGTGTAAGTAGTAGTAGTAGTTTTGCTATAATCCGCGATACAGTAAATAGAAAATATATATAGTGTTAAATGTATAGTGGACTATCCGTTTTTTCATACCCGATACATGCAGGATTCGTAAAAACATTTTTTTTCGCGGATTTTGTCGTGGATTCTATCTTCTGATGATGCTTCGGTTGCGGGGAGAAACGATTGTTGAGTTAGTGATAGTGAACGTGTGTAGTGCTTGTGTATTGTGGTGGCAGTGGTGGAGGTTTGTGCATGTGTTTTTACGAATCCTGCATGAATCGGGTATGAAAAAACGCATAGTCCACTTATATACATTTAGCACTATATATATTTTCTATTTACTGTAATCTCGGATTATAGCAAAATAATTTTATTATCACTTTTGTATTATGGATCTCCGCAAAGTAACGCCTAATTCTATAAATTATTTGAAGACGGTGTTATTAATGTTTTTTAAAAATACAGACAAATATCTTATATGTTTGTAACGAGATATTTTTCGCTAAATTCGATTTTTTATTAGCAACAAAAAAAATTGGATTTTGAAATAACTTTAAAAAGCTTTTTTTATTTCGTTATAGACCAAACATAATATTTATTATTAGTTCAACTATAATGCCGCTAATATCATCCTAGTGGAGTATCACCTATGGAATAAAATCAAAATGACCGAAAAAAATGATGAACGAAGCCGAATATCTACAGATTTTTTTTTAATTTTTCAAGGTAAAGACCAGACTACAACATAGGTCTTTTATAACAATATTAATACAAAAAAAGTAATTTAAGTTATTTAAGCGTGGCTCAAAATAATTATACACGATGTTTTCGATTAGACAGGAGATAAGCACTCTAATGCTCGTTGATTTGATGACAAAAATAATTGATGAATTAAGAAAACTTTCAGAAGAATTTAGTTTAGTCGTGTTGTTATGTTTGTGTTAAAATTTAGGTCAGAAATAGATTAAATTTTTCGGCATTGAAAACTCATTTCCTTTGCCACATAAAGCCATTTGCCTAAAGATTGAATACAGTGTAGCACAATCGACATGAGTGCGTAAAGGACAATTAGGAGCAGGTGAAATTTGGGGGACGCCTAATGGGAGTTCGCACTTACTTTTTAACAAGTCTCGCCAAGGTTACCGAGGAAACACGCGGGTTCGTAATTTGAACCGTTTATTAATTTTGTTCAGGTACATTTTAAAGTTATAACAGTCGGATAACTGTTGAGAGTTGTAAAAGAAAATAACTCCTGGTTTACAACGGCTAAAGAAAATTTCCCTCGATGTACGAGAAATACAGACAAACTTGTTTTAGAGCGCCGACCGAGGACTGAATTGTATAAAAGAAACTGTGCAGCGCAATGTGTTAAAATCTACAATAATATTCCTAACAGTTTAAGTTCACTGCCTTTAAAAATGTTTAAAATAAGACTAAGAGACTGGCTCATGCAATGTAATTTTAACAGTATAAAGGAATTTTTCGAAAGGAAATTGTGAATAATTTATAATTGACAATTATGTATTTATTTTTTATTTAAGACAAAAATGAGTTTTTTTGTAGCTTTTTTTAATTTAAATTTTTGCATACCTTAAACGGTGAAATACACTGTTACAAAATTGTCTTACCAGCTCCATGTACGTGTCTTTATGCAAATAAAAAAATATTATTATTATTATTATTATTATTATTGATTAAGAAAGGAAAATAAGCAAAATTAAAAAAGCAAATTAACATACAGCTAAAAAGCAGTTCCCGCCGCGATAACGCCACATAAGGAGATCATGAATAAAAGCCCCGTATGGGCTTGAAACTAGTCAGGCTCATCCGATAGAATACAACGTGAGTATAGCCGGTCTCTAAACATTAATTATAAAATTAGCACAAAATTAGACTTTCTCTCTCCTTGAGAAAAGAGATGTCCGTGGACTGGTGGATTTCATATTAAAAAAAAGGTTTAGAAAAGAAGCGTGATGCCGGGCCATGATTTGTTTCGGCAACTCAATTAATAATCCGCCCTAAGTACAAAATATACTTCCATCATCTTCACATACGTATATCTGCAACAGGGCTACCTACGTATTTCAGATTGCTCACGTTCAAAGACTGCACTAGCAATTAGTAAAGACAGTCTAAAGATAGTTTGGTCTGTGGTGTTCAGTCCGTGGTTCATTCGGAACCTGAATCCTCAACATAGTTTATCTCTTTAATAGAACTTCGTATCACGAAAAAAAATTTATATTATAGAAACTATAACAGAACTACTTTGCTATAATCCGCGCGGGTTATAGCAAAGTAGTTCTATTATAGTTTCTGTAATATGGAATTCCGCAAAGTAACGCCTGCTTCGATAAAACGTTTATTATCACTTTATTAAAAATAATAAAAAACCTTTTATTTAAATATACAATTCACCATTTAAATATAGTAATGATAATAATAACAAAAAAATTATATAAAAGTTTTTTTTTATTAAAAGAAAACTTTTTTTAATTCACTTATAAGTTTCTTTTTAGATTTACAACTTCCCTTCAAATAAATTAATTAGTAGAATAAATACTACTCCTACTTTTTTATATTTCAAAAAAGAAGAGAGAAAAAGTGAATTATATATGTATATATACAATTAAACTGTTTTGAAATTCATGCAAAACATATCTCATATTGTAGAAAAGACAAATATTTATATATCTATAAATAATTATTCACAAACAAAACTTTAATTAATCGGGTTCAAGTAATAAAGCTTTGCTTGATGTTATCACAATACACGCCTATCTCGTTTGAGCGTAGTGTGCGCACAGTCTAATGAGCCTGCGGTTACGTGAAAACAACACGCATCTCGACGCCCGCCCAACTTTTGCGGACTTACGCAAACTTTCCATTAATTAAATGTACAAGTCTTTAACAACTATTAATGTATGTAGTTTGTGTACTGGCTACTTACTTCGATAACAAATTAAAAAAAAACTAATTTTTTTTTTTATACAACACTGTCACAATTCATTGGAATCCGTAGCGCACAGAGTATAAAAAAAAAGTTTCAAGAAACCGCGGGAGGCGCGCGTCCGCCACCGAAACGTGGTCGACATTAAAACCTTAGCGGGAAAGAAACGGTCCCCTTATTACGTCTCGAAAGAAATTCGCCCGCACACAGAGGCACGGAAAGAAGTCCACTCACACAGGCGAACGTTGCAACGACACGGGGGGACTTCGTATATGTGTGCGGGGGTACAAATAAGTATTAAAAGAGATAGTTAGGTGCGGGACAAGTACGAAGTGTGTACATTGCAAATGCCAACATAATGGGGGTCGCCTCGGAAAATTCTAGTAGAAATTATTTTGTCTGACGAAACGCAAAGCAGAATATACAAGAAAAGCTTTACTAACACGTGCCACTCATAACCGCATATATTTTGTTATCTAGTGATTCATTAACTCATTTAATAACTTTACCAATCGTGCTGAACCTTGGTTCACGGGATTTATTTATTGAAAAAAATAACTGTAACTTCATCTGAAATTTAATACTCTAAAATGTAATGTTATCCAATTTAATGCCTTATTTAACTAGACAATAAAGCTCGAATTACCATGTACCCCAATGTAAAAGTAGCAAAAACAATAATAAATATTTTAAATACATAACTAATATTAAAAAATATCAAAGACCAATCCAAGTATCAAAGGAGCGATGTGGTTTATAGTATGGAGACAGAGAGAAGAGACTTGAAAAGCCTGTCAGTGACATAGGCCGACTTTAAAACTCAGTGCTGGTTTTCATGCGAACGAAATCGTGAGTACAAATTTAAATTTATAATATTCCTGAATCAAGTAAACATATAAACATGTTTTAAAACATTTATAGAAGCAGGCGTTACTTTGCGGAATTCCATATTACATGCAATATAACAAAACTAACTACCTTGCTATAATTTAGCAAGGCAGTTAGTTCTGTTATATTGCATGTTTTAAATCGTCAACTCTACTGCTGGTTTGAAATATTGTCTCTACCGAGAAAAGCCAACAAGTAGCTCAGGAGATGTTTTTTTCAAAATATACCTAATTGTTATAGCTTCCTCATTTTTATTTATACTGTGAAAGATGAAAGAGTAGTTATATTCAAACATTTTTCTCATTAATGTTATCCTCAATAGTATAGGCATCTTTTAATAGTTATTATATTATTAATAATATTAATTGCTGCTATGGTAGGCCTAAAATTGATCGGTTGATTATATTAAGAAATTTTAAAGCAAAAATCACTAAAGATTAATACACCTTTGGAAGGCACAAAGCAGGAGACGCAATTTTATATTAAATACAATATATTACTCAAAAGTAATGTAAAAACACCTATTTCCTTAAACTTTTCGCCCATGACATCACGCGGTCTTAAATTCAGTCAAACAGTATCTATTTAATTTATATCCAGAAAATAAAACAAGTAATGCCTTTGAGATACATTTTCGAGAAAACTGATGTAAAGATTTTTAAAAATTAATAACAAATTATATTTACTTAGCACTTATTTTACATTCGATATTACCTATTGATATTACATATTGCCCTGGATTAAGGTAAAGAAAGACAAAATATTGTAAAATAAGCTTTAATGAAGTTTTTGCTTGTATGCATATTTTAATATCAATAATAAACAAAACTCAATTACAATTGGAAAAAATGAAATCTTATACATACAGAGCATAACATAACTTATATACTTATGTAACAACATTCAATTATTGAAAATAAAACATACGTACAAATATAAATTTAATAAATTATAATAGTTATTCATATTTAGTTATATTTTGCATATAAATTTACCATAAACCGATTCGCTTGAAACTTAAAATACTTTGAAATACTTCATACAACTTAAGTCTCGTATCGTATCTCGTAATTAATGTACAGCTCTATGAGAGCTACGCTTCGTAGCAATTCGTAGCATATCGTAACTAAACGTAGCATTAGTATACAAATGAATAAATATCAATATTATATACAGTAACGGACAAATTTCAGTTTCTATTTGTAATATAATTGATTTTTATGTTTATGAAATAATTATTCGGCAGAAAATATGTTAATTATTATAATATTATCTCAAAAAATTTGAATAAAAAGTACATTAGATAGATTTGTCATGAGATGGATAATAGGAAATATTTTATTTATAACAAATATATACAAGTTATATCTATCTTAAATTACTTACACGCTACTACTATACAAATCATGCCCACGTGGAATGGTCCCAAGAATGCTGGCAGCGTTTCCGCGTTGAATCGCTAAGCTGATTCTTTGTGCGAAAAAGGAGCCAGCCCTCTTGTCACCCGAAGAGGCGATCAACCGAGGTGTTAAAACGGATAATTAATTAAAAAAACTTTTATGAACAAATAAAACATTGTTCGAAATTAATATAACAAAATTTTAGAAAACAATAAAAACGTGTAGCAGTATTACGATAACGATTTGAAGTTGTATCGCTATAATATAGCAACCCAAAAACCCTTTAGCGCCTTTCACAAAGCCGACAATGGAAATTTATATCATCGTAAAATTTAAGTGCTCACTTTAATAACTAAGCCTCAAGCGTCGTATCGCGGACAAAAGGAAACCTCTTGGCTCATGCCAGCCGTCTTACACCCACACACCTGTAACCGCATAGCCACGTATACACACGGCTCACATACAGACCTTACCACTACTAACCCAAAACCCACACGCCCACCCGCCAAACACGCCCAACGTCTTGGGTTTTCTTATAAACCACGTTGTGTTCGACGTCCCGCTCTATCTTTATGCACTATGAGCGTGCTCTCGCTCTAACGCAATGACGAGGTTCACATAAAGCGGCGCCACATTCCCGCCTTTTTTCCCACTCCATTTTGACAGCTCGTGGCTCCATATCTGGCCAGGGTATAAGACAGTGTTCACAGCAAACTTAAATACTGATATGAAAATAATTTATAGAATTAGGCGTTACTTTGCGGAGATCCATAATACAAAAGTAATAATAAAATTATTTTGCTATAATCCGCGATACAGTAAATAGAAAATATATATAGTGTTTAATGTATAGTGGACTATCAGTATTTTCATACCCGATACGTGCAGGGTTCGTAAAAACACATGCACAAACCTCCACCACTTCCACCACAATACACAAGCACTACACAGGTTCACTATCACAAACTCAACAATCGTTTCGCCCCGCAACCGAAGCATCATCAGGAGATAGACTCCACGACAAAATCACGACTCCACGAAAAAATGATTTCTAATTCTCAATTAGAAATCATTAAGCATAACAATGGCACCCTCATTAACGAGCAGATAAATGTCTCTAGTTCCAGCTTGTTACACGTGTTCCGAGTTAAATAAAGGGTGGGGATGAACCAAGTACTATTTAACAACGCTTGTTTGGATAACGCTTCACTTTGCGATTTTGTCGTGGAGTCTATCTCCTGATGATGCTTCGGTTGCGGGGCGAAACGATTGTTGAGTTTGTGATAGTGAACCTGTGTAGTGCTTGTGTATTGTGGTGGAAGTGGTGGAGGTTTGTGCATGTGTTTTTACGAACCCTGCACGTATCGGGTATGAAAATACTGGTAGTCCACTATACATTAAATACTATATATATTTTCTATTTACTGTATCGCGGATTATAGCAAAATAATTTTATTATTACTTTTGATATGACAATATCTTAAAACAACAGTCTTCAAAAACTAACAAAAAAAAACAACAACAAATACTCTTTATTAAAAAAATAATAAGAAATTTGCATTTTATAAAACCAAAATAATAATATAAAACTCATTTATTCACATTATGACTGGCGGCCTAATAGTAAAGCAGCGATCATAAGCCTTTTTTATTTAACGTATATTCTTATATATCTAGAAATAATATCAATTATTCAAGTTTACAAGTAATCAATTGATATTCGATAAGTTATATATTGTTTTATACCACTAAAATCGAATTAACATCTTTCGAAAGAATACATTTTGACCACAATCTATTTGAATTTCACTAGTGAGAATTATCAATTTTTAATCCATCACGTAATGCCTTTGAGGTTCTTTATAACGTTTTTTTTTATATGAGAGAGGAATCAATGATATATTTAATAGAGTATGGATACCCATAAATGTTTATAGAGTAATTTGAATACATACGAATTGATTAATCAATATTCTTCGTTAAGTTATTATTCTAGAGTAAGGGGCATTAGGCAGGCATGTATGCGAGAGTGTCCCGACAAATAACGAGAGGGAATGAAACTCGTATTTTTATATTTGTCTAATCGCGCTTTAAAAGTGAGACATTATGTCTCGTTTGCTTACTCTTTTAACGGATGGACACATTTAGACTGACTTGCCTACTCTAGTATGATAACTCTATGTAAATAATTGGCAGTTAAGGATTTTTTTTTTATATATAACAGTGGAATCAAAGAGATATTTAATAAAGTACGGGCAACGATAGAGATTGATAATCCATACAAGACCAGTCTACAGAAAGGTTTAAATTATGTGTAAGAGATATGCTTATAAGTAAAGCATATTACAAAATTGAAGATTATATGGATGATAAAAATGCTTGGATTTGATAATCCTTTCAGCTTCATACAAAACTGCGATTTAATAATGTAAAATTGACAATCAATACAACAGAACTAACTACTTTGCTATAATCCGCACGGGTTAAGTGAATGCATGCAAAGCCAATGTGTATGAAGCAGGCAAAATCAACGCACCTTATACATGCAGGACCAGACACCACATGCACCCCAAGGCGCAATTCACCAGCAACAACGCACACAAAAGCAGCACACACACCCACCACCACAATCTCGACGATCGTTTCGCCCCGAAACCGAAGCATCATCAGGAGGATAGGCTCCACGACAAAAATCGTACTGCGCCGCGCTACCCATACAAGCAGTCTTAAATAGTTAACCCCCACCAATACCCTCCCCTCCGAACACATGTATAAATCATTTAAAATTGACAATGTTTAAAAAGTTGAGTTTCTTGCTGGTTATTCTCGGTAAGAGCAACATTCCGAACCAGTTGTAGCTTCATTAATCATATTGATCCTTGACGATTCCAAAGTGGTTGAAAGAGCTTATTTGAATAAAGATTATTTTGAATTTATTTGATAGTTGTTCATAGAACAATCTGAAAAGATACCAAGATCTACTAATTTTCTTATTATAACAAATTTCAAAAATAGACCAGTGTGCGCATCGTCTTACCGACTAAGTGGCTCAAGACGCGTTAGCGGGCGCGGGTGTGCTGGGCGGGGTCTGCGGAGACGCGGCTCTCCGCTATCGGCACACCGAAACACACATTTTTCCCGCCGCAAACCTCGCGCTGAAGGTTAGCCGCGACCCGCAGACCTCGTTGGGATAGACAGAGATAGCATCTTAAGGCTTTCACGCGCCTGCGCGATCTTTGAGCGCCAATTTTGATAGCTGGATTTTCCTTTCAGATAAACATGTTACAGAGCGCGGTGAGAGGACGTAAATTAATGTGTACTAGAAACAAAATAATTTTGTACACTTTTGATGAAATAACTTAATTGCGACAATATATTAGACTTAAATTTTTTATTAGAATTGGTTCTGGATTCTGGTCCTTTTTTCACTTTTCACAAAATTATTAGATTTATATTCTTTTTTATCATTGGCTCTGGGTTCTGGTCCTTTTTCTACTTTTTACAATTATGATAGAAAATGAGATACGTATCTGCGTGGATTTACGAAGCTAAGAGCAAGATTTTTTTAACTTTAAAACTTATAAGAACACTATTACAGATTTTATTACTAACTTGTACTTTGCAAAGGTAGGTTGGTTGCTAGTTACTAGTTTTAGAAACTAAAAAAAATAATTAATTAATTAAAATTACTTATTAGCTTTAGCCAAGCAATTGGAGAGTAACATACAACTCTACTTTTTTATTCCAATCATGTTTTATAAATTGTAGCTGTCTTCATAATGAATGTTCAATCGGACATAAATATGGTCAATTCGTCATGAACTTTATTTAAGAACTCAGCCTTCGTTCTTGCGTCCCAAAAATTGATGAACCAATTAATTAAAAGGTCGCATGAAACTGACAAGAAATATTAAAAAAGTATAATATATAATTTCACTGTACTTTAAGTACCTTCACTAAGGCACTTAAAGCCCAAAAGCCACTGAAATCAATAGCTACACACGCAAAATAATGGAAATGCGTGTGGAACAACAACATAATAGTGGCGTACCGAAGATACCGTCGTCGAGCCGCCGCAACAGCGGTCGCGTGGGTAACCTGCAAATTGTGAAGCGCGACCACGCGATTAGCTCACCAAACTCACCCAGTCTCGGCCGTATCGCTCACCCATTTTGTTTTGATTAGGATAAGGTGGCCAGTTTACCTTTAATAAAGGAGATAATCCTGCAAATCATCATTGATTTTTTTGTAGAAATAGTCATGGCTTGCGTATGCCATGTGGTATCCAGCTGAGTAGAATGTACCACTTTCATTTCTTACCGAGGCGTCGTAAAAGGCGTAAAAGGTAAGTTGACCCACAATGTGGTATCCGGTTGAGTAGAATAGACCACCCTCTTTCTTACAGAGACATCGTAAAATACGTAGCCAAATCATGTGACAAAATGTTTGTAGCATGTTGTGCCGTCTCCACTTAGACTGGGATAAGGACAAGAAGGTGATGAATCATGACTTGCGTAATCCCATATAGTAAAAGTAATAAAACCAATTATGATCATTGCAATTTCGTTTTGAAGCTTATTCATAACGAATCAACATTTACCAGAAACCATTTTATTACCAGAAAAAATGTTGGTAGATTTCCTTAGTACGGAAGAGAACCTTAAGGAAGACTACAAAAGGATATATAAAGAATAAATATGAATAAATATATGGGACACTTACACACACGGTAATCCTACCCAAAAGTAAGTAACTTAATACTTGCGTTATGATTTATAGAATTAGGCGTTACTTTGCGGAGATCCATAATACAAAAGTATTAATAAAATTATTTTGCTTTAATCGCGATACAGTAAATAGAAAATATATATAGTGTTTAATGTATAGTGGACTATACGTATTTTCATACACGATACGTGCAGGATTCGTAAAAACACATGCACAAACCTCCACCACTTCCACCACAATACACAAGCACTACACACGTTCACTATCACAGACTCAACAATCGTTTCGCTCCGCAACCGAAGCATCATCAGGAGATAGACTCCACGACAAAATCACAAAGCAAACAGGTGGTGGAAGTGGTGGAGATTTGTGCGTGTGATTTTACGAATCCTGCACGTATCGGATAGTCCACTATACATTTAACACTATATATATTTTCTATTTACTGTATCGCGGATTATAGCAAAGTAATTTAATTTTGAAACACAACATGCTTAAAAATTAAAGCAATTTTACAATCGAATTTGCGAAAGGGCTTTAATTCATTCATCTAACATCCGTACGATCTGTTACAACCCTATTCAACATGGGCATATATTGCTGACTTATTGTTTCCCAATTCGGGTCAATATAAAGTGTCGATCAGCAATATAGGCCTATAAAACTCATACATTCTTCCAAATTCGTCCAGTTGATCTAGTTGACTTGCTGCCCAGCTACGGACCCGGTTCCTGCCTGCCGGCTGGCTTCAGCAATAGACTAGTGATCATATACTCCGGCTCCAACCCGCTACAAGAGTTTCGCGCAATAGTAGTCCAAGTACCAGTTGTGTTTAGATTACATTAAAGTTAATAAGTTCAGTTTGTGTTTTTCTTTATACATAAACCAAACTGGACAATCCAACAGATCGTAGGGAATGCAAATATTGGCTAAAGTTAATGGTTTTTTTCCTGACAGTATTAAAAACCGATCGGAATACAGTTTAACTATTGACTTTATAAGAGAATAAAAAAGTAAGAAAAATCCAAAAGCACACGTTAAAAAACAAGACTGAAAAGGTTAACTTATCATTAAAAGTTAGCTTTCAAGGAACTAATTAAAACTAAGCCTCCCACACTAATATAGCACTAAGAATATCACAAAATATGGTCATATTATTTTGATATACCACTTCACTCACACCCTCATAAGTTGCGGGTCACTAGTAAGGCCATTTTGATGTCACTATCAAGTCTCTAGCCGCGATGTGTTGTCTTGTAATATTGTTCATGTCATATCTATGGAGAGATTTGTGGCTATAACACGTTTTAATCTGATTGTGGTTTGTTTAATTAGATTATTATCAGTTTGTCGGTTGCTTATAAATCTGTAAAACCATCACCAAATTAAAAAAGAATTAAAGAATCAATTATAACGCTTTTATTGCAACTAGAAAATCGTTTATGTGTCATCTATCAAGAAAAATGTTCCTCTTTGTTCTTAATAATAATTTTAAATAACTATAGGTGTAAAGTGAGATGCCCGTTGGCGCAGTTGGCAGTGACCCTGTCTTCAGCTCCGCGGATCGATTCCCGCCGAGGGCTAACATTGTCTAACACAAACGTAACAACACAACAAAAATGTAATCAATTTGCAAGAATCTGCAATGTATTGTAGATAACAAAATCCTCATTTTTTCTGTCCGTCGAACGCATAACAATATTGTATCGTCATATTAAAAAAAATACAACCCTTTTTTTAGAACCTTCATCATTGTTATGACATAGAGCCTATTTTTCTTAATACAATATGTATAATTTATTTATTCTGTATCTGAGATTTTAATCTCATCATTTTATATTTGTTCTCCTGTGTCATCTCATAACAATGACAGTCTATCTAATTTTAGATTAGATGACAGTATAGAGTACAAGATAACATTATATTTTGAATAAGAATATGGAAATCAATGGAAAATACAAACAGTAATTAAAAGTTCATACTTTTTCATGTTTCATTAACTATCGAGGTCGAATGCTAGAGTTCCTTACAATTAAAAAGAAACTAAAGTACCGGCCTGTTAATATCCCACTGCTGGGAATAGGCCTCCTCTCACCGTATTTTGGAGAGAAGGCTTGGAGCTAAGACCTACCACGCTACTTCAATGCGGATTGGTAAGTTACACATATCCCCAGAATTCTCTAGAGATATGCAGGTTTCCTCACAATTTTTTCCATCACCGAAAAGCATGTGATAAATTGCAAATATCAATTAGACACATAAGTTTTATTAGAAAAACTCATTGATGCCTGCCCGGATTTGAACCCATGTTCGTCTCCATTGAGTCGCACGGTCTCACCACTGGGCTATCACAAATTCCTTACAATAGGTTTATATTTTTGAATTTAAACTATCGTGAGTGGTATTCATTATTAATGTTGAGAGACCGGGTCACGTCTTATTTTATCGGATGAGCCCGACTGGTTTCATACATTAATTCTAGGTTTATAATTATTACAACAAAAGCCCATAAATTGATGCCGTGTGTAGATCGAAACATCCCTCACGCGCGGGCCTCGTACAAACGTCACTGAATAAATAACTTGACACTTGTTCGCAAATAAACAATTTAAAATGTCAAGAAAAGGGAAAGGGCATGAGCCAACCCTTTTCCTTCACCTAACGTTATGTTTTCTGACAGCCGATTTTAAAGCTGTTTGCTTTTACCCTCTATTGTAATTGTTAGACATTTTATGATAAATGTTTTTTATCCAGTGGAAATACCTATGAAAATAATAAATACGCATTATATTTCTGACCTATTGTTGTGTACTACCTAATATTAAGAAGTTGTGATAGTCCAGTGATGAGGCCATACAACTCTTTCGAGAGGATTATGAGCCTTTAACTCCAGGCAGGTACCAATGAGTTTTTCTGTTAAAAGTTATGTGTCTTATTGATAATTGCAATTATCACACAGTTTTCGGTGAATGAAAACATCGTGAGGAAACCCACATATCTGTAGAAAATTGTGGCAATAGGTGTAACCTCGCAATCCGCATTGTAGCAGCGAGTTTGAATCCTACCCACGAGGTAGGTCTTCGCTATAACCTATCCCCCCCTCCCCCAAACACGGTGCCAGCAGGCCTGTGCTCAACACTGAGATAATAATGAGCCGTTACTTTACTTAAGTTTTTACCCAATACTATACTGTTTTAAACATTATATTATTGCGTAGGTACTAGGTTTTGGGCAAGTGTTAATTTTTACTGAGAAGTATGTGGAATGGTGTCTCTGAAGTTGAACTAACAACGATGAAATTCTGCTAGTATTTTTGGTAGTCTAACGTATTGCTTTTTTATCTAAACATAAATTTAATATACATATATGTCCTTTATAGACCCCGAAATGGTTGGACCGATTTTAATGAAACTTTCAGATAGTTTTAAGATATACTCAGCGGATGTTCCTGTAAAGTTTGGAAGCTATCGGAGCATTTTTATTTAACTGTTGAGTTCTATTTTGAGGAGATTTCGAAACCAGACTGAGCCAAAGCAAGGCATAGCCCGATCAGCTAATATTGTAAAAAAAGTAGTACAAGATTATTTTAATAAAAAATATTTTGTGTAAATACAAAAGCTTTTGTTCTTACCTTGAGTATTACCTTACGTTAGAGCGACTGTAGGCACTATAATAAGTATTAAAGTAAATATTCATGTGAAGAACTCAGGAATAAAATATAAATCACATTAAGTATTTCTTTTATGTATTAAGAAATAGATTTGAAATTAAATATAACCACAGAATAAAAATGGTTCTGTAAGTTCAATAAATGCTTGTATCAGCAAGTTCGTTGAGCTAGTTATAATCGAGTGTTGTACCGAACTGCAGCTGTGCCTGAGATGAACGTATAGTAATGTACAAACTATATATCGATAACATTTTAATCTACATTATTGGTAAAATGGCAAAGAAAATAAATCGCGACCATTACCGTAGGATTCCACCAAAATAGTGTGCAGCACATTTGGTTACAAAGATTGTTTACAAAGTTCTCGCACTGCACGTACTAAGCTGATATCGCGTTTAGCTTTTGTCTCCACCGACAATGTTGTGTGTAACTTGTGAAAGCGTACAGTGAAGCACACATGAGCGCGAACATGTTCGTTGGTACGCGCACATCTTGAGGAGTAGAAGAATGAAAAAAATATATTGTAAATTTGTATATAATTAATAAGTGAAATAATAATAATAAAGATTATAAAATATTTCTGAATGAACTGTAGCAAAACTGTGTTCGTGAACAACGAGAACGCGTCGACGCGAGTCGACTGCTTCAAGTGTACGCGCACAAATGTGCATAGATGTGCGCGAACATTTCTAGAATATTCGCGCACAATTGCGCGAAATGTTTGCTTGTGTGAGCCGCCCAGAGTAAACATCTGTGCCGCACAGTGCATTCACAGTGCTGCATAGTTCTACACACTGGTGGAATTCCACCTTTACATTTACAATACTAATCTTTTTTTAAGAGGAGACTAAGATTTTATTTAGATCTTGGACGAGAATTTCAAGCATGTACATTAACCTTGTGTATAGATGTTAGGATTTCTTATATACGTACAAAATTAAATAACAATATATATGCTATTGGTATTTAATTTAATACCAATTTCACAATTACATTATATATTTTAATATTTTGTACGTATATTGGTATGCTATTATGACGTGAAAATTTGTAATAAATATTCTGAAAGTGTCGAAAATGTATGTACAAAATCATGGGAGAGCAATTGGATAGTTCTTTTGTCATACAAATAGTCTGGGTCGATCTCACAAATATTATATTTCACCAAACATGAGCTTAGTTGATTTGTTAAATCACTATCATCTTATTTTACTGATACTAATTTTGGAAGATAGATTAAAAAAACTCACTGATTAATTTTACATTACGATACTATTATTTCTCGAAATTTATAATAAAATCAGTAGGAAAATAGCATTACTTTATTGAAATTGCATATTAATTACACTTTATTAATTGATTATACTGTACCTGAGAGACTGGGGCATGAACTACTTTTTTCCAAAACTAGTTTAGTTATTAACGATCCTTATATGATCTACCTAGTCACCGTTAAAAACATATATTTTTACCATGTGAAAGATACAATGATACAGCAGTTAGGTAATTTACATCATCGAAGAGGCAATATGATATTTAAGAAAGAGATTTCGGCTCTTCTGAAAAGTTGAAATATTTTTATAATACAGCTCTCGTACATACGATGAATGAACAGCACACAAATGTAACAAATAATTCCATTGGAAAAATACCAATTATCAACATATCGACAACTATTAGTACACATCTCTAAGCCAAACCCTTTCGCTACTCGCCATATGCCGGCACCGAGCGTGCCCTTAAATTACAGAACTTCCCGCTCATAATAGAGAGATATGCCTTTAATATCTGCCTGAAGCTGGATTGTGTTTACTTTTTACTTCTATTCTTTTATTAAATATTGTCTTGTTTTATTGTTTTATCTTGATATGATTATTAATTAATGAATATATATTGTGTAGTGGCCTTCAAATAATTAATATAGTTATCATGAAAGTCTATCTGTCTGTCCGTTACTTACGCTATTACAGCAAATCTGTAGGATATAAAAATTCGTTGTTCCTTTGGAAACAGAAAAAATCAAGCGATATATAATTTAGTTACATATAAGCTTGAAATTTATATCGCGAACGAATCATCCAATAACATGTCAATACTTGAAAATTGCTTCGACGGGTAACTAATTTTGTGATCAAGGTCTAGCCTAGAAGAAACATCAATTTTACGTATTTATATCATTGTGTTATTTACTTTACATATTAAATCAGGAAAGGAAAATAAAATTAAGAAAATATTGCATCTTTAATTACATAATAACGAAAGTAGTTTTAAATCTTAGCCGTATTTGTAAGTTATGGCAAGAAGCATAAGTCTTCCATTAACACCAGACCCGATTAAAAATGTATATAAATTTATTTTAAACAACCTCTAAATTAAAGTGAGCGGGATTTAAACGGATCAATAAACATATTATTACTCGTAATATTTTAATAAGTAAGTAAATTATTTGTCATTTATAAAATTCTCATTCATACAAATAAATGAAAGGTGATCTAATAGGCACCTATAAAATATATCCCAACCCCCATCTATATATATAAAAGGGACAATATCAATATCATTGTCCCTTTAAAATTTGACCCCGGAAAAGCGCAATTTCAATCACAATTCCCAACGATTTCCCGAAACGCACCTGCTGACTGAACACGTGCCCCACTAAGAATCTACTTAATGTAAGTGACCCCACTTACTGAATCCCAACTGTGCCGTCTGAGAAACTCCAATAGCCGCCAATTTCACGTAGACCAGACGCCATCTGCGACATCCAAAAAATAACGTTTCCCAAAAACATTTGCGAAAGAAAGGGATATTAGTCTCCGCGGGGCAATAATCGAAGCCAATTGGCTCACCGAACGCCCCGACATGACACTTTTTTTTATTTATACCATTCCTTTAATGTCCTAAGTCGTAAAATTACATTGTACACCTTCTGATTTAACTATATTGATGTTTGGGTTTTACATGTTCAATATTATATATTATTGCTACAAAATAATTACCATATTATTTTGCAATAATACAATTAGAGCTGTGATCAAATCGCACAAAAAATATAACTACTTTTATGTTATAGATATAATTGAAAATATTATTATTCTAACATTATTAGAATAATAATATTTTTGCTACTTGGTTTGTTTGCACATCGATACATGTGTATATGAATAAAGTAATTAAATATTTAATCCATATTTAAAATGTCAAAGTATTTAATTACTAGTCCTTCTTTCACCTCCAAAAGCTGAAGATCTGTGTAATTTTTGGTATCCATAATATAAAGACAATAAGCATTCAAATTGTTAATATTAAAAAAAGAAAGATGTAAGATGTGGATTTTACGTTCAAAATAATGAACAAACAATGATTTATATTAGATTTTGTGTAATTAAAAAAGAACGACATCTTAAAAATAAATTATAATAGTCTTAGTACTTCGATACACGATATATAAAATACATACTTACGATATACGGATTATGCTACGAGAGGGGAAGTGTTTTTGACACCGCTCACTTGTCGTCCGTCGAAATCTAATCTGCCGCCTTATTCCGTATATTTCGTTCCAATTACCGATCATCACAACCCGCTCAAAGTTTTTATATGTAGCATAATATTTTACTATCGATCAGCCTTATTTTAGATTATATTCGTAATAAATATTTGCTTAACAACACTCTTTAAAATACAATCTATACAATAAACGTAATTCATTAACTAATTATTATACTATTTAAATACCATTTTTAGAATTAAAGTTTATGCATTTAACTCATGTAAAGTTTCTTAACCATATTACTCGGTACATTGTTGTGGATGTATAGCCGAAATATGAAATCAAGAAATCCACTAACGGAGAGATTATCACGAGTGAATGTCTACGAACTATAATGAACTAGAATGCATACCTTGGTTATGTTGCAATATTCTAATTAGACTTGCCTTATACTAGTTTAGAAATTATCTTAAAACGATGCTGCTACATAAAGCTTACTTTAGAATTTTAGTACTAGGAGCATATTAACTTCAGTCAGCTCCAAGCTGTAACGATCAATTTGTAAACATCGATCAAATTTTAATTTATTTTTTCTAATTTGAAAAGATTATCCACCGAGTTACTTGCTGGTTCTTCTCGGCAGCAGCAAACTTGCGAATCAATGGTAGCTTCTTTAAAAACGATTTTGACGATTCAAAACTATGCTACTGGATACTGAAAATAGTCCACTTGAATAAAGAATATTTTTAATTGAATTTGGTTTCTTTTCTCAGTAAACAAACTAACATTTACGAAAAAAATACTGTCATTATAACACGAATGCATATAAAATTCGTCTGGGGCGACCAATTTCCCCAGCCATTTCCCCTCAATTTTTTCAATACGCGTTCGAGATCATTTAACATTTTTATGTCTAATCTTGCTTGGTGGCGATAAGACAAGGATTTTTCGCGCTGCTGTTTATTTTATCGGCGACGTTTTACGGCGAGTCTAAAGAGATTAAATATAAAGAGGGGTGCCTCAATGGCTCAAAGGATAAAAACGCAGCATATGTAGAAACATAAAAAAGTATAACATCTCGCCTCTGGGCATAGGCCTCCTGTCTCCTTTTTTTGGAGAGAAGGGTTGAGGCTTAGACACATCACTATACTTCAATGTGGATTGATAAGTTCCACATATTCCAGCAATCCTTTAGACATTTTCTCATGGTGTTTCCTTCACCGAAAATCATGTGATAAATTAAAAATATAAATAAACTGTTTTAAACTCCGCTCATACTATGAGTATGAGCGGATTAAGATTACATTTGAAATCATCTACAGATTTTATTAAACGTTGTCATGTAATTAAAGGACATAATTTGTTTTTCCTATTATGAATAAGTTAAATAAGATTTTACTTGATCAATATTCATAAAATTTGGCCTAATCAAAGCTTATACACCGGGGTAACATATAGAATAAAAAAAATATAATTTTTCTTTCAGTAACAAGAAAAAACGTATATTGTATTATTAAAGGTACTTTTATTTTATCTTTAACTTTCAATCTTGACTCTGTTCACAGTTTTATTATAAGTGTATATAGTATAGATAGATGATATAATCCCGTTAGATTCAAACCATAAAATATACCATTAGGAATATCAAGCCTGTTTTAAAAGTATCATAAAACAAACGCTCTATGACGCAAAAGGCGCATCTGAACCGTTGTTGTTTTTTTAAATTATGCAACATTTGTATGGAAATATCACCATCACCCCTCCTCCTTAAAAAATACATCCCATGTTATTTGTTGCGTTGGTTTGACGCGCTCTCGCGATTTGATTGCATTTTCATGTAGATCGTAATACACACTACGCTATAATGGCAATGTCACTGTTTTTTTTTAAAGAGGAGAGATTCTTGATACCGATTTTTTTTAGTACTAAAGTTCGTGTATAACTAAGGACTTTGTCTTTCATGTTTATTTTTGTTCTGAAATTATTGCTAAATGTTGTATTTAGGTGTTTCATTATTACTACATACTATACTTAGTACTTAGTTCAGAATTCAGTGAAGTATTGCTAATATTCATCTGTAATTGATCACAAAAAATATTAAGAGTATAAAATAGTGTAATTGAAATGATGAATTAATTAATTCAGTTTGTAATTAACCAGGTTGTCAATTAAGATAATATCAACATAGCCATCATTCGCCTATGTAAATATTTGCTGGCTTTGTCGATATTTCATTGATATGTCTCTGTATAAAATAAATAAAAAAAAAAAAATTTGTTTATTTCTTTCACTTAAACTAAACTTGTATATGTATGTAAAAGCTCTAAAAAAGCTCTAAAAAAGTATAAAAGTATTAGGGCAATAATTATGAACTTGTTTTTCATCTATCGTTTCTATGCTTATTTTAGAAATAAAATTTTATGATAAAATTAATGTTTGAAAGGAGTGAAATGTGAGCTATCAAAATATTTTTTCTATATTTTAAGATTGTCACAATTTTTCACAGTATACTTTCCAGTCGAAGCCACAGGTAACAGCTAAAGTTAAATAAAAAGTAACAGAACCATACCAACCAAGGGTTAGCAATATTTTCCATCCGGTGGAACATAATATTTTATTATTTCGAAACGCCTCCCCGTAACCTTTTCGATTGTCAGAGACAAAAAATTTGACCGCCAAGAGAGAGACATTTTAAGTATGTTTTTCAACCTTAACTTAATGTGACAAGGTTTAAATTGCTTCATCTTAAATGTTTAGTTGAGGTGACATCGTCATTTTGTTGCTACACAACAATGACCTAACCCTAATTATTATTACTTTTCTAATTTATTCCTTGGCCTCCACTTTTTAGATTGTTTATAACTTTCTCAGTTTCCATATAAAAATCAGTAATATGACACTGTATTTATCCAAACGATATTTCAAGGTATTTCACCTTTTGCCACTAATATAATACAATGTCACTATATTTCTTCTTCTCTTTGCTCTCTAACTCTAAAAATGTGTTGTGTAATCCCGTTTATTTAAATACAATTTTCATCTAGGATTTGATTACTATTACGTTACTCACGATTCTTAGCTGTCCTTCCTTCCTGTCGAGGTCCAAAACATTATGCTGAGTTTTAAAGCTATTCAGCACTGTGCTACATATATTTCTAAGAATGAACATTAGGTTTAGTCTTATATATTTGTATATGTCATGTTAGTGCATTTGCAGAATAAACGATTTTCATTTCATTTCATTCTAATCTATATAATTTTAATTACGATAATTACATGCTATCAAGTTATCCAACGAATAAGGTTTTTCAAAGAGATATGAGTGAAATGGATATAATGGGTTATATTGTTTCGAACATGAGAAAAAAGTTCGTATCAAATATGTCGTACAGTTCGAATTCGCTTGACGCTAATGCTCTGGAACATTCACTTTGTTTACGTGTTCGGTATCTCCGCTAGGAGTTGCGAATGGACCTCGGCTTTTTTATTGGACAACGCACTGCATAGAGACCGTAAGTACTTATTTTGTAATGAACAGCTGAATAAAGTGTTTTTAACGAGTCCCTGTACTTAACAATATTATACATTATATATTTTACAGATTGTATATTTTACAGATTACAACGAGTAGTTGTAAACTGTAGCCAGAGTTGACGAATGATAGGAGAGAATGAACACGTATTCTACCGAACTCACTTACAGTAAGATAAGGGCAGGAGAATGAATGAATAAATAAATAATTTTTATTGTTTTTATTGGTCGATAATGCTTTCTTTTTGGGATAGGTCGCTTTAGATCCGTATGTTCGATTTGTGCCAGGCTAACCTTATATCCCTCGAAGAATGGTTGGTAAATTTTCAATACTCACTTTATTAGGGGCGAGAGCGGAAGGAGGGTGGAAACAGCCTTTATTAGATTTTCTAGAAACGTGAGTATACAGCCAATTGCATAGGCTGCCACCGACACCTTGATATTGAAAATTTATACGAGCCCATTTTATAAACTTTTCCACCGTTTATAGATTGCTAGGAATCACTCATAGCATAAAAGGATAAAAGATTATTCCTTTCAGTCTTTGTACCAGAGGTTTTCCAATGTGAGCAATATTCATACACAATATTTAGAAATTATATATTCCAATATAAACAAATGTTTCATGTTTAATTTTGAAGCTAATTTACTATACAGAAAGAATATTAAACGATTCCTAAAATCGTTTTTACTCATGAGCTACATGTGAAACTCGTTATTTTTTTTATGCCACCTTCAGCACCTTTTTTTCCGAGCTCTTTATCAACCGCTTTCAGAAAATTAACGAGACTAATAGCGATAGAGTATTGTAGACCAAGCAACAAGCACAATTGAACGAAAATGAGATAAATGGATCGAAAATTGATAATAGAACAGGACTTAACATTTACAGGCCTGCCTATGCCTCAAATTCAAATTCAAATTCCTCCTCTACTCTATTATAATAACTCTATGTTTCTGTTAAACTTACGTCTAGCTATTTTTACTATAATATTATATGTCATTCAATTCATGCATAAATGTTGCTCCACAACATAATACTGATTACATACATACATTCTGCCCTTATCCCACTCTAAGTGGGGTCGCCACAACATGTTACAAACATGTTGTCACATGATTTGGCTACGTATTTTACGAGCGGCCACCTCCCTGATGTCAACTTACCTTAGTCGCCCTTTACAACACCTCGGTAAGAAATGAGGGTGGTCTATTCTATGCAGCCGGATACCACACGGCACATACCTTAGTCGCCTCTTACGACACCTCGGTAAGAAAAGAGGGTGGTCTATTCTATTCTGCCGGATACCACACGGCGTCTGGGTTATACTGATTAAGTGCTTAAAATGTAAAAAGTTACTCGATGACGAAACTAAGCCACCAAGCTATTTAGGAAAGTTACAGTAACATGTCAACAATCAATAAATATATTTCCGTCAACTTTTTGCAATTTACACTAACTTTATTCACATAAACATGCCAACTATAAAGTGGCTGACTTTTCTTATTCGAATGTTCATTTTATAGGAATTAGAAGAGTTTCATTTTCAAAAATATTAGGTGAAAATAACGATTACAGAAACTATCTTTAATTTTATTTCTATGCCATCTGTTAAACAATAATAAAACTAGGTGAAGAATAATACAGCGTGATGGACAGATTAAAAAGTTTACATCTGTTGTTAGAGATGGCGTAAAAAATAAAATAAAATGTTTTTATGAACAAACACTACAGTGTACATATAGAATCTAGGATCGTTATTTTGTCTTTCTAAAGATATATAAAATCTTTGTTATTACAGTGGAAGTAATCGAAAGTTCACAGATACATCACGTACACAGATAGTTAATCTCTATTGTTTGCATGTATTTATCTGTTACTTGGCTGTCAAGAAATTGTTATTTTTATAGCTTGTCTGTGCTATTTATGTTTGCTAGGTTATAAATGATGTGTCAATATATTCGAGCTTATGAGAAATAAACACAAAAAGAAAATCTATACTTTTCAAGTTGATAATATGATTATAGTAAGACATTAATTACTTTAATATAATGGCAGTTGTGATAGAAACAACGCTCGGCGATATTACAGTGGATTTGTATTTGGATCAGCGACCTGCAACATGTTTGAATTTCCTAAAGCTTTGTAAGATGAAATATTATAACTATAATTTATTTCATACTATAAGAAGTGGATTTATCGCTCAAACAGGAGATCCTACGGGTGAAGGAGCCGGTGGACAATCAATATGGGGAATTTTAGAAGGGCCAGACAAGCGTTTCTTTTCTGGAGAGAAAAGGCCCAAAATTCGTCACACAGACGTTGGTTTAGTATCAATGGTTTGTACCGAAGATATGATGGTTGGTTCCCAGTTCTTTATAACCTTATCACCAGACTTGGACTCGCTAGATGGTACACACTGTGTTATTGGAGAAGTGACTGAGGGACATGAGGTATTAACCAAGCTTAATGAAGTTATCTGTGATGAATCGCACCGCCCCTATAGAGATGTAAGAATAACACACACTGTTGTACTTGAAGATCCTTTCAATGACCCTCCCGGTTTAAGAGCACCATCAAGATCGCCTTCACCTAATTCTGAACGCTTGAAAGGAGGCAGAATTGCCCCTGATGAAGAAATAGATGAAACTCAAGGTAAAAGTGCAGAAGAAATTCAGGAAATTATTGAGGAAAAAGAAGCAAAAGCTCGGGCTACTATATTAGAAATTGTTGGTGATTTGCCCGATGCTGATATAGCTCCTCCTGAAAATGTGTTGTTTGTTTGTAAACTGAATCCTGTTACAACTGATGAAGACTTAGAAATTATATTTAGTCGATTTGGTAAGATAATTAGTTGTGAAGTGATAAGAGATAAAAAGACTGGTAATTCTTTGCAGTATGCATTCATTGAATTTGAAAACAAAAAATCTTGTGAAGATGCATATTTTAAAATGGATAATGTGTTAATTGATGATAGGCGTATTCATGTAGATTTCTCACAATCTGTCTCCAAGATGAGGTGGCTGGGTAAAGGAAGAGGAGTACAGTATTTTGATGAGGAGCTCAAAAAAAAGTCCAGTAATGAAGACAAAAGACACAGAGGAGATATTACTGAAAGGGAAGAAATGGAAACCCACAGTAATGGTAAGAGGTATCAAAATAGCAGAATTGATAGAGAAAAACAATATAGAGACCACAAGGCGAAGGATAGACATTATAGAAATGATAATGGAAATGATAGGGATAATAAAAGAAATGATAGTGAGAAAGAAATGCAAAATAAAGAAGAAAAAAATAGACTTTGTAAAAATAATAGGGAGAGAGCCCGAAAAAATAGAGATAGCAGGGAGAAAACAAAACGTAGAAGAGATAGGAGTAAAAGCAGATCTGAAATCAATAATTATCATGACAGGAACTCCAGGAATAATAGGGACAAATATACTAAGGAATTAAATTATGAAAGCAGTAGGTCACATAGATATAAAAATGACTATAATGAAAATAATCATCTTAAATCATCATCACCACTGAACAAAAATTCTGATACTGGTGAAGCAAAGAAAAAAGAAATTAACAGGTATCAAAAAGATAAAGAGAGTGGACAACATCAAGA
The DNA here is from genome assembly GCA_947086505.1 of Morpho deidamia. Lineage (NCBI taxonomy): Eukaryota > Metazoa > Arthropoda > Insecta > Lepidoptera > Nymphalidae > Morpho > Morpho deidamia. The sequence continues at coordinate 10,804,400 of CAMTZC010000026.1, read as the reverse complement.
GAAAAGGCACCCAGAAAATAAGGGTAAAGGACATACACAAAATGAACCAAAGACACCATCTCCTATTATCATGGAAAAAAAAGAAAAACCTGCAATACAAAAAGATGTTAGAAAAAATTCTTCGAAGAAATCAATTACAAAAGGTATTTTAAAAAAGAAACGGAAACCATCAACAACTTCGGAGTCCACAGATTCTACTTCTACAAGTAGTGAGTCTAGTTCTTCAAGTGAAAGTGACAACAGAAAAAAGAAGTTACAAAGAAAAAAGAGACATTACTCTACCAGTAGTAGTAGCTTCTCAAGTACTTCAACTAGTTCTACGAGTAGCTCAGACAGTAGTAGCTCTAGTTCAAGTTCGGACGGTAAATCTCGTAAGAGAAAGCATGCAAAAACAACACATGTCAGTTTTGTCAAAAAACTTAAAAAGAATTTATAGGACCTTTGAATATGTACAACAAAAATTTGTTAAGGAAAGGAAAAATAAAAATAATAAAAAAAGTAAAGTTAAATAGTTAAGGAAAATACTGCATCAACTTATTTGATTTTACACTATATATATTATAATGTACTAATTAATTATAGCACTAAATATTGTTATGATAGGTTTAATTAATTTTAATTAAAATTAAACACTTCTTTTACATAAAACTCAGTAATATATATATTTTTAATAGTTAAAACTATATAATGTATATAATATTAATTACAAAGAAAGCACTTGAAATTGATCCAATATATTTAAAAAAACTTAGTATTCATAATAGTTTAGACCATTTCAAGCAATAAATAAATTAAAAGTAGACACAAATTGTAGACTTATGAAATAATTATTTTTGCTAAAGAGTTGTACATTTGTGTTGGAACATCTTAAACTTAAGTAAAGCCAAAAATTCACTATATTGGAAGAATATAAACTTTGTTGGCATTTTAGTACAAAATATTACTTACTAGTTAAAAGGTATAAAATTTTGTAATCGATTCACAAATTTTAGAATGTTATTTTAATGGTATTAGATATTAGTGTGTATTTTTATCAATACATAAATATTAAAAACAAAATCACAGTTTTGTATTTCCCCCTTTAGTTTCTGTGACATTTATCTAATTAATGTAAAGATTTATTGCTATTTACATTTCAATTCAAAATATTCTTTATTCAAGTAAACTTTATCGTCATATTCATCGTCAACTTTACTGCTGGTTCGGAAAGCTGTTCCTACCGAGAAGAGCCAGCAAGAAACTCGGCGGTTGCTCTTTTAAAATATAAATCTTAGAACTAGTTACATTTATTTATTACTGTCTTGTACAGGATAGAAGTGCACCTATATCCACACATCCTTATCATCTAAGTAATCTTCAACAGCATAGTAGGCTTTCTGTATCAGCCTCTTTTTAACAGTGGTTGTAAACTGCCGTAATGGCATGGCCAAAATTGATTTCGGAATTTTATTATAGATTCTTATAACCCATACCCACAAACGATTTACGTACTTTTGCTAGGCGCAAAGCAGGAGTCGCAAGCTAATGTCGGTTCCTACTTTGTCTATTATATACATCACCTATCGTTTTATAATTCTTTATATTTTTATGTACAAAAATTACGTTATTTAAAATATACTGTGAAGCAAATGTTAGAATACCTGTTTCCTTAAACTTCTCTCGCAGGGAATCACGCGGACTTAAATTGTAGATGCCACGTATGGCTCTTTTTTGTAATACGAAATAAAATTTCTTAGCTTTCTTAAATAACTTTGGTGAGTATAGTGCAATGGGTTCATAAATTAATGCTGTAGTTATACATTAAGTATTACTTTACTAATGTAAAGTAATACTTAAACAAACTAATATATTAAAAATGAAGGAATTATTAATTGCTATGAAGTGAAAACTCGTAAATTTAGATAATTATAGAGATCACTTAAAATTAAATTTATGTTCTTAATAAAAAAATTTAGTTATAAGTAGGCGTAACATAAATGTTATCGTTAAAACACTGTCACTGCGTATAGTAGCATTACTTATAACATAACTCATAACTTATAAAAACATTTTTGTGATGCATCATAATATTTGCAATGTTTACTAGATGGCGTCTATCAAAGTTGTGAAATGTGTGGGCATGTTATAACTAATTTATAGAATTAGGCGTTACTTTGCGGAGATCCATAATACAAAAGTAACAATAAAATTATTTAAATAGAAAATATATATAGTGCTAAATGTATAGTGGACTATCCGTTTTTTCATACCGATACATGCAGGATTCGTAAAAACACATGCACAAGCCTCCACCACTGCCACCACAATACACAAGCACTATACACGTTCACTATCACAAACTCAACAATCGTTTCGCCCCGCAACCGAAGCATCATCAGGAGATAGACTCCATGACTCCTGGATGCCACACGGCGCAATCGTAAAATCAATGTATAAAATTATAAATATTTTTATGATTTATAAATAAAAATAATTCTACGACCAGCTGAAGGTAAAAATATCTATTATTTTTCGATGTGGTTCATAAGCATATGAAATAAATGCACATTGAAAATAATTGATATATTGCGTTAGCTATTTTAACATTTGTATAATAATAATAATTAACTAATAAACTAATTGATAATTGCAATTTATCACACGCTTTTCGGTGAAGGAAAACATCGTGAGGAAACCTGCATATCCCTTGAGAATTCTCTAGGAATATGTGTAACCTACCAATCCGCATTGGAGCAGCGTGGTAGGTCTAGCTCCAATCCTTCTCTCCAAAAACGGAGAGAGGAGGCCTTAGCCCAGCAGTGGGCATAGTAAAAGGCTGTTACTTTACTTTTTTTTATAATAATAATAATAATATTGTATTGACAGCAATTATTGTATTGAGTTTATTGTATTAGGAAGTTTAAATATTGGCATTAGCCTCAACTTGTGGGAATATTAAAAAAAGCATAGGGTAATTCATATTGGGGGCATTCTGGTGTGACGAAAAATAACAAATATAAAAGTAATTACGCGTAATAAAAGTGTTTTAAGGATTGTTTTGATATACTATTGGAAACCTTTATAAGTATTTTAATAATTAGTAAATAAATAACTTTGTTTTTAAGTTGAACGATTTTGTTGTTTTATAGTCATTATACAAAATTGACTGCTTCTGACACTTATGGTCTCTTGTAATGGCTTAGCAAGTTATTGATATTAAACCTAATATTAAATAAAAAATACTGGAATAATTTTATTAACTGTACTTAACAAAATTAATAGAAAAAATTCATAAGGACTTCATTAATTGAGAATGTAATAAATTATAACAACGATATTTTTCGTTTAGACTTATTCAATAAATCCTACTAATATTATAAATGCGAAAGTTTGTGAGTATGGATGGATGTTTGTTACTCTTTCACGAAAAAACTTTTAAACGGATTTGTATGAAACTTTGCAGTAATATAGGTTATACGTCGGAATAACATATAAGCTACAATTTGTTACCATTTTATGTTATATAACGATACATGTCAAAAAATAATATATGATAAAAATAATATGATAAAGCGCCTAATACGCGCTAATATAAACAAACTTCTGTGTAAAAACGATGTACTTGCGCACATTACTTTTCTAAATAGCAGTTTATTGAAATAAAGGATATAATAAATTATATTCTATATTCTATATTATAATTCGGCTTTTTGGTCTCGTAAGATATAATTCTCAAAAGTTAACCCATTGAATCTTTTTCAGCAACTCACTATGACGGCGACGGCGATGTTTTTTGTTAATTTATCAACTAACTATATGAAGGAGGTTGTATTTAAAACATATTGTAACAAAATTCTGACAAACCCGTGACCGTTCCCGCAAACATAAGCATTTAAGTACTCTCAATAATGCAATATATGTATCTCCCTGTTCGTGAGTGAAAAACGGGGCTTTTATCCTTTATACTACCTAGGTGTATAAGCTTTAACAGATAAAGTAACTTACGCATTTATAATATTAGTATGGATTTATTTATTATTATGTTATACCTACGTATTTTAAATTAATTTAGAAATTATTTTTTGAAGCAAAATGATATAAAACTAGAAATTCAAATTATAAAATTATGTACCTTAAGACAAAATCAATAAAGTGAAGTAATTGAATTCAAAACCTTTTAATAAAGTGAAAGGAAATCATAAATATGTCAAAGTTTCAAATAGCCATCACCTGATTACAGGATGTTGCCGAGTTGTCGCGGCGTCGAGAATATTCTATTGGGCCAGTTAGCTTTTGTGTAAGAATTAAAGTGGCGAGACTCTTTGAATTATATTGTATAGGTTTCTCTAGATATAAAGTAATAGACTGTAACAATATATCAAAATCTGCCTATTAACTTTAAAAATTTGTGCGTTCACCATTGACAGCCTAACATGAAGATTACATAAATGATAAGAATGTGTCGATATAGCTACTGTTCGACCCTAACCGAGATAGTAATGACTAAATGTAACTAGTTCTAAGAATTATTTTGAAAAAAGCAACGGCCGAATTTCTTCCGGGCTCTTCTCGGCAGGAACGGCTTTCCGAACCAGCAGCAGAGTTGACGATTCAAAAGCACTTGTTTACAAGTTTATAGAATATTTTGAGTATTAATTTGTCAGATACTTGGTCGCTGCCAATGAACAACATATAAAATTGCTTTACGGATCGAGCGAACTATGTTTGGAATATCTCCATATTATCAAATACAAAATTAAGAGATCCGTAGAAGGCCAAAAATTACCGTTATAAGTCGGCGTGTCACGAACCTAGTATTACCCGCATCTTCACGCCAATTTAAACGTTCAAGGCCCCTCAATAGTGCAATTATGCGTTTTCCCCTATTTCCGAAAGAAAATCGGCAATTTTTATCTTTATGTTATGCCGGTGTATAAGCTTTATATGTGCCAAATTTAATAGATATTGTTCTAGCAGATTAACCGTGAAGGTGTAACAGACAGAACTACTTTCGTATATATAATATTAGTATGGATATACACTATGATTATAACAATATAAACCGAATTCAAAAGCGTCATGATTTCATCTCTTCTTCTAAGTAATATACTTTAAGAAACGCCCACTGTGCTCCGCAGAAGCGAGCGTCATTACAACCAGGGTCCCATTCACCAACTTAAATATCATTTATTTTTATCAAAAGGTTCGTTGATGTTTCACTATTGGAGAGGAAAACCCTTTATATTAATAAGACAATATGCATCTTGAATAAATAAACACGTGATTGACCTAAAATTCCATTGCCACTGTATACTACTCGAAGTGTCGCCGAGCTTTCATATTGTGGAACGTAGGGATCTATAATGAAACGTTGTGAATGTGAAACCCCATTTTCGCCAGCGAAAACATAGGAAATACAAAAATGAAATTAATGCACTAAGTGTAGGTATGTGATGACTTTCGCGATAGGTAAAGTCATATGATGCTTTTGGGGCGTATATGTTTTTGGTGGACGAAAATAGCAATTGTATAAGTGGAAGCGGGTTCTGGTTTATCCAGATTTTCCAACATCGAGATCATCTCTTGAGAGCAAGAAAGGAGTGTGGATTATATTTTCTTTTGTTGCTCACGTTTTCTTTGCTATCCATCAACAAGATGAGCTAACGATCTCTCATTCTCCAAAGTAGTAATTTATCATAAATGTTGATAGACCGGCTATACTCACGTCTTATTGTATCGGATGAGCCCAGAGTCTTATTTTATCGAAACTGAAACTAATATATGCTGGTTGTTTGGTATTATACCATCAGACGTGATTATTTATTTAGCGAAACACGATAGTTAAGATTTTAAAAGATTCTGTATTCAATAGAGATCCTGTGTTCGCTTATTATCTACTCTGTATGTGTGTATATACTCATATATTATTAAAATAACGCAAAAAATAAATAGAGCTAAAAAAATAATATCAAATTAATGTATAATTTCGTGTTAATACGTCCCTGTTCTGCGCACTGCGCATGACGCGATTGTATTGACAGGAGCTCTGCTTTCCTCTCTACTACGCCCCGGACACGGCACTCGTCCTCAGAGCTTCGTTCGTTGCTTACAAGACCACTTTTAACGTATCAAGTATTATATAAATATGTTAGCGATATCATTAACCGCGGTCATCGCGGTCTTGGTCTTAGCCAGCGCAGAGTCAACATCGACGAACGCAAAAGGTAAATCTTTAGTAGCCGTAAAAGCTTGTTTGCATTGTTTTGCGTCGTATCGATTAGGCAAAGGGTGGGCTCTTTCTATATATAACAACAGGTGGCTCGATGCGCGAAGTCTATCTGCGTAGTACCTTCTTTCAATTTTCAACTGTGACCTTTTGATATTCTAAATATAGATCTTTGAATGGGCTTATGTATTTAAGTGCGGATTATTACTTTTATGGAACCGGGTTCATTTTAAGCACTATCCGAAATGATGAGTAATGACGCAGTCTTCAATTGAAACGCACTTATTCGAAAGAAAGAAGTACTGATAAGGGATTTAAAATCGATGATTGAAAGGCAAACTTAAAGTCTTTTTTTGTTACTTTCTATAAAAGTGAGACCTTGCTTAAACAGTTTTACCTATAGAATAGAGATATATAACCAATATATTTAAAAAATATTTAAAGTTTTCTTTGATTATGAAGAAATCATTGCAAATCGAAATAAAATTTGAAACGATTTTACACCAGATACATTTTGAACCCCAGACCTTTTGATTAACAATATTGTGTAACGCTATCACACTAGACCGATTCATTAAATGTTTTATATAAAGCTTGCGACCAAATCAATAAGTAATTGAGATTAAAAATACTATCGGCTAATCTAAGTGATAAAATTATTGGATGTTCCGACTGAAATTCATTTCGGGAGTTGCGAGTGACGTCATTGCTCTTATCATTTCTAATTATTTTTGTTTTACAAGCAATAATATTTTTTTTTGAAAGCATTGCTAATTCAACACTACATTATGTACATTGATATTCAATATATTATACTTAATTGTTTAACTTTTGCGGTTTTATTTTTCTCTGTTATTGCCTTAAGTTTAAAGTTGGATATTGGCCACTTTAAAAGGTTGCTACACCAATAGTGTCCAATTCTGAACTAGAAGCTTTATGTCGCCGTATAATGTATTATGTTAATATAATGACGTTATAAGACATCTGCTGCTAATTATGAGTGCTATTATTGAGTGATTATTGGCATGATTTGCGCTCTTTTTGGGACCACCGGTTGTTCCAACTGATGAGCGGGGCAAGGTTTACTAGGCTACGTTTACCTGTGTAGGGATATCACACTTAGAATCTCAATGCCAGTCTCATGCTCAATTAACTCTAAATAAATTGAATGTTGGATTAAGCAGCTTTTACAAGCACATACGTTTTAGATGGAAGTACAATGGCTGAATTGCCGGAGAACTGGGACCAAACCAAAGATGATACCCAATCTTTATTTCTGAACAAAAGTGATAAAAATGACTTGGAACCGTATCCTCTTGCACTGAGTGAAGAAGGTAATTGTCATTAGAAAGATTAGGTGCTTTTCTTATGTAAAGAATAATTTAGTAGTAATAGAAAGGATATTTTTACACAATATTTCTGAAGTGTTGGCATGTTTAAATAAGGATTTATTGATTAAACTGCTATAAATTTTCAAAAAAAGTTTGTGTTTAGGTAATTCGGAGGGTTACGAACAAGCCGTCGAACAACGTTATGACAATCCTCAATCTACTGGAGAACTTGACAATCTCATCATGAGACCAGAATTGTATGCCGAACCGCCAGCCATGGAAGGGTTATCGGCTGGTTATGATTCCCGCCGTCGGAAGCGTGGCAGTGGTACCAAAGTTGGAGGGGCTGGTGCAGCCACCAAAGTTGCAACCAAAAATGGATCAGGAAAGAAAAATCTTAAGTAAGCTTATATTTTTATGTGCGCTTTTATATTTTAATATGATTATTGTAACATTGGATTACTCCAGGAAAAGAACAATGGAATTTAAATAAACTGATATTTTTATATAAATTTATAGGCGAAAAGTTTAACTTAGACTTTGTTTGCGGGGTACAAGGGCGCGGAGGTAAGACGAGAACGGGGACTGACGTAGGTGCGGGCGACGAGCACTCGTAGTGTAATATACAAGAGGTGACCACCCGCAGGCGAAGTCTGAGTTAAGCGGTTCGCCTATAATCCTGATGTGAAGTGATTTTTATTTGACAATTTCTTTTTAATATACCATTCAAATCACCAGGTCTAATGATGCGCCACTACCGGTGGATACAGCGATCCAAGAACACGATAGTTATCGCCGAAAACGTGGCAGTGGTACTAAAGTAAGTGGAGCAGCAGCCTCAGCCAAGACGGCTACAAAAAATTCCGGCAGTAACAAAAAGAATTTCCGGTAAATTATTTTTCATATTCTAATAATATTATACTCTAATTATATAATTTTTAATCATATTGGATTTTTTGCATTCAGACCCATCTCGGAACGCCGTAAAAGAGACTCCGGCTTAAGTGCAGCTGACGTCAGAGCTCTATTAAACCTGTGGGAAGCTCAAGAACGCCGTAAGCAAGAGTGGAACGCCAATCAATGGGCAGATCATTATTATGGCCGAGTCAATACTTTAGATGAAGAGCAGCCGGAGGTAGATGAAAATGGAGACGTATGGTACAACGAACCAGTTGTATTAGGTCCACGTGAAAGAGATTACCCGCGGCAGTCGTATTTCTCTGAGCAAAATCGAATGGCTTTAGCACGCGGAATGCCTGATATTTATCAAGTTGACCCTAACGAATTAGCACAAAGATACGAAGAGGCCCGTCGCAAACGAATGTATGTGAACAAAATAAAGCGTTTCATGGTTACCCGCAAACGTTCGGACATGCACCAGAATAATTACCGCCCTCGTGACGATCTGTATACCCTGGCTGAGCTGCTGCGCTCAGCGCCTCGCGTTCAAGAGCAAGACATACCTGTCTATCGCCGTTTGATACTCTAAATAAGTTGCATACGTAGTGGCCACTTAACAGATTGTAACACAATCTTACATCATTAAAAGTTACAACAAAGAGTCTCAACGTTTGAAGTAATTTCCTGCTAAGAATGTGGCTGAATACGCACACCTTGTCTGGTTATTAGAAATTGAAGATCCAAGAACTTTCGGCAAGATTGGAACAAGAGAATGTCTAGCATTTATTTCGCAGTGTTAGGATATAGACAAAAGTAGATTAGGAAGTACCATTAATTGTTTTCGATAGAGTCATCTATGGCCTAAGTATAAATTAAAAACAGTAGTTATGTACAATTTTAACTTTTCTAGTATTTACTTGGTCGATACATAAATTTGTATTTTTACTACCTCGGTTATCCGCATATCTGTTGAACTATTTATGTATACTACTACTCTCTGATACTTCTAATTATTTAAATATACTTATTACTAGTATTTAACGAATAGTGAAGTGAAACTTCATATTTTATCGTGCGAAACGCCTAGCATTAGTCTTTATGTGTAAGTGGTATATAAACTTGCTGTATTAAATTAGCATTATATTAGATTTGTTTTATTTATCCCAATTATTTTTACCTAAGTATATAAAGTCTAGTTAATATTGAAGTAATAAAATATATGTAACAAAGGCGATTATGTAACAAAGGCGATATAAATTTGTTTATGACTTAAAAATTATGATTAATATTTAAATAATTTCAAACTTTTTTTGATCACAGCAAATGACAACGTGTGAAAAAATAAAAACTTGTCAGCTTTAGCAACATTTTTCGAATGCTTGGTTTCGAAAGCATAATTTATTTAACAAGCAAACCTGTGTTATCTTAAGATAATATGAATGAAGAAAGCAATTCTAGACTAAGTAGAACATCAGAGATAGCATCTCTGGAATCTATTGCAACTACAATAACTTCTCAAGGTCTTGTCATCAACGATGGAACCTCGACGCCTTCAACGTACGAATTATTTTGTTGTATTCTTTCTTATTTAAAAATGTTTTTGTTTCGCTTAGGCCGAGATCTGCTTCAAACTGTTATGATTTATTTTTACTCGGAAAGAGTTCTTCCAAGCCATATTTTGGATTTAATTAATGCTCAAAAACAAATTCAATTAGAGTATACATTACAAACTGCGGCTTATGGCAGATATAATTTGATAAAATGTGGGAATCATACTTCTGCATCTACGAAGAATCAACAAAAATATTTCTATCAGTTGCAGAAAATTCCATCGAATGCGGAAAATACAAGTAAAAAAACTATTTAAGTCATATATTCTTTCCAGTCAAGAAAACATCAACTTACAATATTCATCTTCAGACGCATACAGAGATTCCAATAATGATGACAGAGAACCAATATTCGTTATTGTGGACTCTAGTAATACGAGTAATCATAGTTCTAAGGAAATACTCATTAACAAAAGAAATACTATAAAAGAAGGTACCATTAAAAGACATCTAAGGCAAAATGTGATTCCAGTTGATACACCATGTACAAGTACAGAACAAACTAACTTTATTCTTACTCAGGAACAGCAAGGAGACTCTCGAGAAGAATTACAGATGGTTGATATAAATTTACAAAGTGAAAATGAAATAGAAATCGACAATGTAGATAATGAAACAGAACCAGAATCCATAGTGGTAGCTTATCTCCGGAATAAGGATGCAATTACTGACGACAACGGATTAACAATTACAAGGAAGAAATCATCATTATTAGAAAATGTGCCAAAAATGGAAACAATACCCGAGAATAAACAGTTTACTTTATTTTCTGGACAGCTTACTGATAGTTCATCAGAATCGCGAGCATCAACAGACGCAAAAAATGAAAACGATCGCGACTAAATTTTGTGATGCCTAATAAATTGAATAGGATCAGATGCTATTAGTTCATATAGAAATTCATTTAAATATATATATATATACCATAAAATAAATTATTTATCATATTATTTTGTAATTATTTGGAACCTTATATAATTTTTACGATATTAATTTTATTGTACATCAGAAAATATATTATTCTAAACATAAATCATTCCAGAGTAAATTGGCATTAATATTTATTTCAAGCAGACATATCGGAAAACTCGTTAGATGTTCACATTCCATCATATCCTGGTTCACCACGATCCCTTCATTTTGGTTCTGGTCATTCCTTGGAAACATTTGAGGAGCAAGATCCTAACTTAAAACAAGCTATCGGCTTCCTACATCAAGATAAAGAGTTTCTTATAGCAGCTGAAATTGGTAATGACAAGCTACTAGAAATGCATATTAGGTAATTTCTGTCTAATAATCCTATATTTAATTATATAACGGAAATAAAACTCATTATTATGAATTTATAAAATATTCTTTTTCTGGTTGTAGAAGAGGAACTGAAGTTCAACAAATTGATCACCTTGGCCGAAATGGTCTTCACTTAGCTGTTTGTTCGGACAATGTTCGTGCTGTTAAAGTTTTGTTAGATGCTAGAGTGAATCCAAATATCAAAGACAACGTTGGAATGACGCCACTTTCACTTTGCTTAATGAGAAGGTTCTGGTTGTAATTACTATTGTTTGAATTTTAAAAATTTTGAAGGAGTTTCTTAAAGGACTTTCAAAATATAAGGTTCATATATCTATTAGGATACAAAACGTATCTGGTATTAAAATGGTGGTGGTTATATCTATTTAAATCTAATTTATGGTACCTATGGTATGGTAAATTCGAATATAAGTATAAAAAATATATTGATTTACTGTGCCATTATATATAAAAAATAGTCCTATCTTACATCTACAGACCTTCGTTGAACGTAGCAAATCTGTTATTTGACTACGGTGCAAGATTATTGCCACGCTCAGGGCCTATGGATACTGGACTATTTATTCGTAAGTATTTTTGTCATGTTTTTTTCTTTACAAATGGTGTTGTATTTTTTATTTGTAAGGACTTATCCGAAAATTTATTACTTTTTATGTTCATAGCATCTAGGCAAAGCCAAATGGTAGCTGTAATATATTTTTTTTTTTTTTCAGAATTTGTTATGATGTGCACACCAACGGAAGAAGAGAAAAACATTCTCCGACTGCTTATAGACAAAGGAGCAATTATCAATGATCCTTCTGCTGATGGCGGTCGCCAGGCCCTACATTTTGCTGCTATGAGTAATAATACAACGTTGATTCGAATATTGGTATCATTCGGTGCTGATTTGTATATGACAAATCACAGAAATGAAAATCCAAGAGAAGTAGCAGCAACGTTTAAGTGCAAAGATGCATATGAACTATTGCGTGAATTTGAAGAGGCTAGTGAGTTAGCCGTATCTTCCTCAACCACCTTTTAAACGGAATTATCAATTAATATGCATAATTAGACAAACTTAATTATTATTAGCATCTTTAATATTTCATCTTTAATAATTTAATAATTATAAATTAATAAAGATTTATATATTTGGATAATCTTGTACTACTGTAATAGTCAGTACAATGACTTTCCTATAGTATGCGGTACCTTGTTCTTATGGTCTATTGAAACACAACTTGTCTTCTTAAAGTTGTAGCCGCAGTAGTTTACTCGTAAAAACAGATAACAATATATTTGCTATAGCATATTGTATCCTTTGTTTATCATAGTACTTTAGCTACCGATAATGCGTATACTTTATAATCATATTTGCTACCGCTGTAACATCAATATCATGAGAAAGAGTTGTTATGGTATTTTCGTTCGCAAGTATCCTTCATGAGTAGCCTTCAGTATGCTCAACCAGTAATTGAGAGTACTATAGAGTGTAGTGTAAGTACTCCAAAACTGTAACGCCTCGTGCCACTACCGTCAAATTAGATATATTATTATATTAGATATATTAGATAATATAGCAGGGCAAAGTATTTTTTTTTAAATGTAATTTATTATAATAAGTATAAATAACTAAAGATTTATAGAAAATATTTTACAATTATCATTGCAGTTTTAACCTATAAACATGTTAATGATCGTGTAATAAACTTGTTGATATTTTCAATAGTTAGCATTTTGTCAATAAGTATTTAAATAATTTTATTATGTTATTTTCTACTTAATATTTGGAATGACTTTAGCCTACATATCAAAGTTGCCAACATTTATGTTTGTGAAATTGTTATATTCCGAAAAGTTTTAACTTTTAACCACTATTTTATGAGTGCATCACTATAAGTACGATGTGACATTTGTTCTTCAGTTTCAAAGATGGCGGCCTTGTCGCAGTTGCTATTTCTTGCTAAACAATAACGAGAAAATTGATTTAATCACCTATTTTTGGCACTTTTCTTAGAAATTTCTGTAAAATACAAAATTAATAATAGTTACACATTAAGCTAATTTTGATAATGTGATATCAAGAGAACCCATGGCTTCCAATGTGCAAGATTCGCTTGTCGTTCAACAGACGTTCGTTGAAGAGATAGATTATAATGAAATTCAGGAATTACAGGTAATTTTACTTTCAAAACTTTGTAAGACATTCCGTAAATATCGTAATAATCGTTAATTTATGTGCAGGTAGTAGGAAAGGGAGCGTTCGGAGTTGTATGGAAAGGCCTATGGCGGAACAAATTTGTGGCTGTAAAACATATAAACTCAGAAGCTGAGAGGCGAGAATTTGCTATCGAGGTCCGTCAGTTATCTCGCGTATGTCACCCTAATATCGTGAGGTTGTATGGAGCATGCACACAGGGCACCCAAGTTTGCCTTGTTATGGAATATGCGGAAGGTGGTTCTTTGTATAATGTTCTACATATTCGGCCAAAGCCTAAATATACAGCAGCCCATGCTATGAGTTGGGCCAGACAATGTGCAGAGGTGAGATCTATATCATTGAAATAAATCATGAATGGGTTTGGTAATCATGTTTTATGGTAATAATATCCAATTTAGTGAAGATAGCTTCAGGATGTTCTAAAGATCCTCAGTATCCTATACAAATCAATACATTTGTATTAGAATTAACATATCAATCAATCTAGTATAGTAATATGTATTACATAGGTAACCCTAGTCAATATTGTTTGAAAAATCAAATGTCCATTGCTAAACATAGATCGCGTCTATTATTTATATTTTCTATTCCTTAGTATTTTTATTCCTGAATTATATTGTCAATAATCATGACTTTCTATGACAATCGATAGACATTATAGACATATAATCTGCTTTACAAAATCAGTCAATGGTGTAGATATAAATATTATATTTGTTAGAATATTTTGCTATTTTTTTTTAATAATTTTTGTTAGGTTTACAAAATTTAGGTTAACTGGTACCTAAATTTTTGTCATGCAAGTTTTGTATAAAGTGTCTATCTTGTATGTAAAGAAAGTGTCTATCTTGTATGTCTATCTTGGTTTAATCTTGCCATGGTTTATATATACCTGCCATAATGTCACATTAAAAAGTTAAAACAGATAACAGTAAAAATATACAGGAATGTGACATTATGAATTGGTACACCAATTAGCCTAACTTAAGGTGCACCTCAACACTTGTTTTCAATGGCAACCAAAGCTACTTAAATCAAAGTCTTAATCTAAAGACAGTAAAAATAAGTAATATATACTTTGCAACTCGTAATTACAAATTCTATGTTAAAAATTTAAGAGGGCTCCAAGTTAACTGTTTAAGTGATTAATATTTAGTAACTACTTAAGTACTATCTTATAGATTTGATATAGTTGTATTAAGTACTACTAAATATTGTCCTTAAAAAAGTAGTTCTAATTATTGACTTTAGCTTGGTATTGTATTATTGTATATATTTTCTTTCAGGGTGTTGCCTACCTCCATGCAATGAAACCAAAACCGTTAATACACAGAGATTTAAAACCACCTAATCTATTACTAGTCTCAGGAGGCCAGAAACTAAAAATATGTGATTTTGGTACTGCAGCTGACAAAGCTACATATATGACTAATAATAAAGGCAGTGCTGCATGGATGGCGCCTGAGGTAACTATTTAATAATAAATTAGTAGACAAACATTGCAGAAAGCGACCGCTACCAAATTAATTATGTTATTTTGCCTCAATCCAAGCTAAATAAAAATATGTTATATGTGTAATGTACTATCCATTTTTATACCTGACTAGCTTTTAAACGCAACTTCGTTCGGGTAGACTGCAGTTTTATTGAGTTGAGTTAAAGCGGGTTAACCTTAAAAGTTAGACATATGCTGTCGCTGACTTTTATTTAGAATTCTGAGAGGGAAAAATTTTTGTAATACATGATTTTTGAATAAATTTCACCGTTTAGCGCATGCAAGGAAGACTTTAAATTTTTCCATTTTTGCAATATTATTTATTGCTGCTCCTCTCCTATTCATCTTGATGTTATATAGTCTACAACCTTCCTCGATAAATGGACTATCTTACGCTCAAATAATTTTTCAAATCAGTTCAGTAGTCCCTGAGATTAGCATGTTCAAATAAACAAACAAATTCTTCAGCTTTATATATTAGTAAAAGATACATGATGGATTTGTAAAAATGCATGCACTTTAGACCTCCACCATCACAGTACTCAGGACAGCAGAATAAAAGCATTGTCAAGTATGACAATTCTGATCCTGACATTTATTCAGTTCTGAGACAAAATTATTATTGAGATTGTGGTAATTGAGTTCTAAAATACAAATATCGATTTGATGAAGTAAACTTAAATATGTTTTATATAAAAGTAATTAAATAAATATGTTACATGTTTCAAATACAGTCTCCTTCAAATAGTGGATTAAAAAAACTTTGTCAATGTAACAAGTTTGACGAAATGAGAAAAATATTTCTTATTTATTGAATAAGTGTAAAGCAGAAATATCGTTGTTTTATATAAATATTGGACAAATACACATCAACTGTCCGTCCCTAAAATAAGTAACTTAATACTAATGGGTGACAGATAATTGGCAAATAATATAAATACACTTTAACACACAAACTCAAAACAACAACAAATTATAGACAATTTTGGCTCTAGGGAATCGAAACCACAACCAGCAGAGCTGAAGGAAGGCTCACTGTCCACTGAGCCATTAGACCAGGCCAAAGTGGTTTATTAAAGTTGTAATTTGTTAAGAATATTATAATTATCCATGACATTATGAAACCCGTGTGGTATCCGGCTGAGCAGAATAGACCACCAACATTTCTTACCCAGGTGTCGCAAAAGGCGACTAAGGTAAGTTGACTCACCGTGTGGTATCCGATTGAGTAGAATAGACCACCCTCTTTCTTACCGAAGTGTCGTACAATACGACTAAGGTAAGTTGATGTCAGGCAGGCGGCCGGTCGTAAAATACAGCCGAGCCATGTGTCAACATGCTCATTACATGTGCCGACCCCACTTAGAGTGGGATAAGGGCAGAAGGGTGATATTATGAAATTAATGTCTCACTGTGATATAATAATAATTTTATTCTCTCAGGTCTTTGAAGGATCATCATATACTGAAAAGTGTGATGTATTCTCTTGGGGCATAATATTATGGGAAGTGCTTTCCAGAAGAAAACCTTTTGAGGAAGGGGGTTCAGCATTTAGAATAATGTGGGCAGTACACACAGGTATTGTTACACTAATAATTATTAAACGGACTAAATATGTGTACATACTAATATATTTAAAGTGCTATGGTGTAATTTATAGAATTAGGCGTTACTTTTGCAGAGATCCATAATACAAAAGTAATAATAAAAACTATTTTTCTATAACTATACTATCCTTTACTAACTCTGCCGTGTGGTATCCGGTTGCATAGAATAGACCACCCTCACTTCTTACCGAGGTGTCGTAAAAGGCGACTAAGGTAAGTTGACGTCAGCCAAATCATTTGACAACATGTTTGTTACATTTTGTGCCGACCCCTCCTAGAGTGGAATAAAGGCAGGAGGATGATGATGATATACTATCCTATACTAACTATACTATACTATAGGATTCGTAAAGACACATGCACAAACCTCCAACCACTGTCACCACAATACACAAGCACTACACACGTTCACTATCACTAAACTCAACAATCGTTTCGCCGAAGCATCATCAGGAAATAGACTCCACGACACGGGGCCGGGCGAAACTTATTGAGTTTGTGACAGTGAACGTGTGTAGTGCTTGTGTATTGTGATGGCAGTGGTGGGGGTTTGTGCATTTTTACGAATCCTGCACGTATCGGCTCAGAAAAAACGGATAGTCCACTATATATTTTCTATTCACTGTATCGTCGATTATAGCAAAATAATTTTTATTACTTTTGTGATAAGGTGTATTTTATCCAAGTTCATCATCATCATCTGGTGCTATGAGAAAACTTTTATGGTTGTATGCCATCTTTTTTAATTCACAGTAAGTCCCTTCCACTCCCTTATGAAACCATTTTAGATGTTGCCTTCCAGGTGCTCTTTTGCCATACATCTTTCCTTTTAGGAAAGTTAACAGTTGAAAGTTGGGATCCAAGTTACAATTATGATATTATATAAACTACTATATGCATTTCAAGTTTACCTACAACTTGTGCCACTAATATTTGATAAGGCTTAGTAATATTTATAAAAGGTCATAAATAATCTACATTACGACTATGACAAAGACCCAAGGTTGTACCTATGATGAGTGATGACCATAGAGTTATTATCTAGAGTAAGGAGTCAGCATACAATGTGCCCTATTACAATAAAGAGAAAGCAAATGAGAGTGGTCTGTCTCTTTTTGTGTGATTAGACAATGATAAAGTATATGAGTTTCATCTACCCTTATTATTTCGTATGACATTCACAGGTCTACCTATGACTCCTCTACTCTAGTATAATAACTCTATGCCATTGACTGATCAATTTCTGGAGGTTTTATTTCATTATCATTTACCCTGTAGAGAACAATAAGCTGTCGATCGTGTTATCAGTACACCCATGATAGTTGCTTACTACATGGTATTATTTCCTATGTCATTGGTTCAAAAGAGGTCAGATGGAGCTCGCCCCTAAAAGAATGGAGCTTCATCTGAATACTTTGGGTTACACTATCGTTATATATCGGGAATACACAAGGTTATAGACGATAATAAAATAATTTTTTTTTATTATAAAACAAAGTCCCCAAAAGGTGTCTGTCTGTATGTGATCGATGTTCTCAAATTCGACTGAACGGATTTTGATATGATTTTTTCTAAAAGGTAGTGTAACTCTTGAGGAAGTTTTAAGGTAAATAGTACATTACGGTTTTATGTAAACTGACTGATTTATAACGTGACTTTATGACAAATTGATTTCCACGCGGGCGAAACCGCGTAGTAATAAAATAAAATGTAGTAATGTAAAACGTAACGTAAATTATGATATTGTTTGGAAAACTATGTTTTGAGTCCATTTTTTTTCAAGATTTTATATCACGTGGTCGTATTTTCAGGTCAGCGGCCAAATTTAATAGAAGGCTGTCCTGAACCTATTGAACAGTTGATGACGCAGTGTTGGCACAAAGTACCGGCTGAAAGACCCAGTATGGCAGAGGTAAACTCAAAAATTTATATACTCAAATCAAATCTTTTTAAATAGACTATAGAAAACAAGCAGCTGCTCTTTTCATAATATGGTTCTTAAAACTAATTACATTTATATTCTGCACAAGGTGAATTTGAAATAAAAACAATTCTACGAATTTATATCACTTATTTTACCACAGTGCAATAGGTTAACTGCATCTACGGCATTATTTGTATTATTGTGTTATTGAATAGAATAGGTTGATTGAATATACTCATTTTTGAGGCTATAAATTTATGCACAAGTCATGATTATTTCATTCGTCTATTTATTTAAAGGTTTATATAATTTTTTTTTTTGTAAAAAATAACACATAAAAAGGCATTCTCTGTGAGCAGAGAAAAGGTTCCATGTTCCAGATGGGATCAAAAGTGGAGAACCTCCTTGTTATACATGTAGTCGCACACAATACTGCTGTTTGTATCTTAATATTGTTCATATAATAAAGGGGATCTATTAGTAATTAATATTATGAATAATAGTTAATACAATACAATTATATAAGAGTATTAGCCAACCAGAGTTTGAAACTCTGGCTGATAAAAATTTCTAACACAGAAGAACTGAAAATGACTTAAATCGAATAACAAAATAAACTATTCATAGAGAGTGCTTAAGCGACCTCTTTATATATACTATACAATAGACAAACAGATTGTTCCGTTCTATTTCAGTGTTTCGTTTACAAAAGTACATGTAAGGTAGAGTAGGATTGAGTTATTTTCGATATTATTTTATTTTTATGATCATATAGATAACTAGCTTTATATACTAACCTGAACGGCGGCCAGTGGCCTTAGTGTAATATACAAGAGGTGAACGCCCGCACCTACCTCAGTCCCCGTTCTCGTCCTTCCTCCGCGCCCTTGTACCCCGCAGGCGAGGTCTAAGTTAAACGATTAGCCTATAGTGGAAAGAGGATTAACTACATATATACCCTTTGTTTAGGTAGTGGAAGTAATGAAAGTGCTGTGTGAATTTTTCCCTGGAGCTGATACACCAATAAACTACGACGATTTAGAGGATGATGATGAAGAAAGCATTGACGATGACTATCTACTGTACAGTACACGCGATAGTTTCGAAACAGAGAATATATCTCAGACCCATAATCCCATACATTACAGTAATGAAATCGCATCAAATCCAGTTTTATATCAACATTCAATGAACCATTCGCCCAACCTCTCACCCAGACCTCGCAGCTTCGTTGAATCCCAAGTCAGCAGACTACAGAACCTAATAGCAGCTGAAACCCAACCTAAGGTTACACAAGATTTCACAAATATACAGGACCAAAGGGTGAAAATACCGCAGATGTTCAGAAAGGACACCCATTTAGAGCCTGGAAGCTCAATCACAATAAACCGGACGTCAAGTTCTCCAGTGCCGTCCGAACGGAACCATGTGCCCAGTGAAGGAACTCCTCAAGACTCGTTACGCGTTTACCGAAGCCCCAATGTGTTCAGTGAAAGCTCATCACCGAGAGGCATATCGCCTATAGTGAATTATAACATAGGAAATATGAACCCGAGACATACAGATATTGATCAGTATTGGAATAGAGAAAACGAGAAGTTGTCCCCGGCCAGGACACCATCAGTATTGAGTACTGGTTCAACGAGGAAAGAGGATTACAACCAGAATTATTGTGATAGATTAAGTGCAGCTAACAGCCCTATGCCGACGCAGTATAATGGGAATACATCACAAAGGCTACCCATCGATCCTAGATATCAAACTCCTTTACAAATAGAAGTTGATCCTGTAAGTATTTAGCTTTGTTTTTTTTACTATTAAACTAGTTGTGCCAGCGACTATGCCCTATTTATTTATTAGGAAGCCAACATGATATACAATTTAGTTTAACTTATACTAATATACATTTATAAAATACAGTTTTATATTATATATCCCACTTAAAGACTAACTCAGCATGTATAATAAAATAAGGTAAATAATATTGTGCTCACTATATAAAAAAAAAACAATAATAAAAGAAATAGAAAAAAAGAGTTATTAGTGAAAAATAATAATATTCTACTTGTATAAATAAAATGTGGAGGAAATAATCAAAAATAAAAACAGTAATGTTAGAAATCAGCGCGCCACAATTTTTTTCTAGATTTCAAATTTTTAACATAAAAGTAGTTATTGTGAGTAAACTATGAGAGATAGAGACATGCTATCGAGGACTTTTTTGTAGTAGTTTTTTTGATCTACAATTCTCTAGTACATTACTTTGCCGTATCTCTACGGGTTTACGCAGTGTACGCGACTGAAACTCCCAGCAAGCAAGTTTTTTTAACAACTGCTCGATCTCTTCAACACAATTTACATAATACCGATTGCGATATTACACTATCTTTTGGTGAAAATCGTACAGAAATCCGTTCAGTAGATTTTGAGAAAATCGCTTACATACAGACAGACAGCTTTTAGGGACTTTGTTTTATAATAAATATAGATGTTAAGTAAATAAAGCAACGGCCTGTTACAATCCCACTACTGAGTATAGGCCTTCTCTCTCTCTCCGTTTCTGGAGATAAGGGTTGGAGCTAAGACCTAACACGCTGCTCCAAAGCGGATTGGCAGATTACATATATCCCCAGAATTCTCTAGAGTTGTAAGTTGTAACATGGGTAATTGGTATAGGGAATGTTATTTTTGTAATTATGGAATTGGTTACATTAGCTGGACATTTAAATAATACAAAGTAATTGCATCGACTAATATATCAATAAACCTGGTTTATTGAAAAACAACAAAATTTATATTATTTATAAATAATTGAGATCATCAACGTCCATTGAATGTTTGTTAAATTTCTTATATACAAGTAGTCTAACTAAATGAATAGGAACTGGAAAGTGTTGCATATTTCTTTCTTTCTACACTAATAAATCTTGTAAATAAACAAAGATGCTAAATCTCTATGTCAATGCGTATGTAAAATGCGATTCTCATTATTTAACAAAAGTTTATTAGAATCCGAATGCTATGAAACAGTTGCCCATTTTTTCAGGAATAAAATATTTCTGCATATAAATACCGTGATACGCAATATTCAGAAATAAAGTTGAACTGTAAGCATTATACAATAGATATCAATGTCTGTTATCAATGAATGTTAAAATATTGTGTCAATTTTTTTTTTTAGGCACGAAGCCTGTTGACATGTCGCTTAGTATTAAAAATTCAAAATTTGGCTTAATTGAGTTAGATACATTGTAATGCTTATTTCAGTGCCATCTATGACATCATCCTACGAACTATTAAAAAAGCTAGTGTTTTCTTGCTCTTCTGTTATGGAGTTATGTCTCTTTAAAACTCACGAATTTTGTAGGTGGTATTCATTATTAATGTTGAGAGACCGGGCTATACTCACGTTTTATTTTATCGGATGAGCCCGACTGGTTTCAAGCTCATCTCATACGGGGCTCTTATTCATGAGCTCTTTTTGGCGGCTTTTTGGATTCGCTAACTTTAATATTAAGCGTGCGATACGATCTCATAATAAAGCTGTCAGGAACAATCAGAGAGCGAGCTATGCTTTGAGTATGTTTACTTAATTAAATCGAAATGAGGAAAATCCATAAAAGAGCCAAAACTACAAATTTAGCCCATTGAATTTGGAATGAGTGATGTGAATAGTTCGAAAATTAGTAGACCGATGCTAACGTGTTGGACTTTTGGTTCCACTTCGGTTGACAGTGTTGATTTATACTAAAATGGGTTTAAAAAGATGGCAGAAAGCTTTTGGACTCCGATTTCAGAAAATCGTATAGCATGAAAAATTCTTTTAGTCTGACAGTGGATGTCAAGGAATCGAAAGGAATCGAAAAGAATATGTTGTGACATGTAACTTCATTCTTCAGATGTGGCGGTTTTTCTTTTGTGTCTAAAATATTTCCAAACTTCTGTATTTCGGTCATATTAGTGACCATAATTTAGTTTAGACTATGAACATTAATGAATAATATTTTCAGAGACGCAGTGATGTGACTACTGGTTCTGATTTCTTATTTTGTTGTTTAAAATTTTGTCACATCTGACTGACATTGGCAAATGTTTGATGACATTATTTGGTAATAGGAAATTACGAAGTGCTTACTTAATTTTATGGAGTCGTAAGATTTAAAAAAAGTCATGTTAGTACGGTTATTAATTAGCTATATACGCTAAGCGTTAAGCGATTTAGTTCGCCTACTAGAATCGAATAGATGTATAAAAAAATGGAATACTTCTTTTCGATTGGTTTAGTACCGTTTTAGACAACATCATTACTCATCAAACTGTAAGATAATGCCTAAGTGCCTGTCATCTAGAGTTGAGTAGCTCGCGAGCTAAAGACAAGAAAGATATATATCTCTCCAGAAGATATAATCACTCTCTAGCTCGCATGTGTTTCAATTATATCTCTATATCTTTAATCTTAAGAGTCAATTTTCGTGATGAGTTACGGCTCGTTCAGAGTTAGAGTAAAAGAGATGAGCTTATATAACAATTTACATGTCAGAAAGAGAGACGAATAACTCGTTCAGAGTTAGTGAAAGAGATGAGCTTATATAGCAATTTACATGTCAGAAAGAGAGACGAATAACTCGTTCGAGTTAGTGAAAGAGATGAGCTTATATAGCAATTTACATGTCAGAAAGAGAGACGAATAACTCGTTCAGAGTTAGTGAAAGAGATGAGCTTATATAGCAATTTACATGTCAGAAAGAGAGACGAATAACTCGTTCAGAGTTAGTGAAAGAGATGAGCTTATATAGCAATTTACATGTCAGAAAGAGAGACGAATAACTCGTTCAGAGTTAGTGAAAGAGATGAGCTTATATAGCAATTTACATGTCAGAAAGAGAGACGAATAACTCGTTCAGAGTTAGTGAAAGAGATGAGCTTATATAGCAATTTACATGTCAGAAAGAGAGACGAATAACTCGTTCAGAGTTAGTGAAAGAGATGAGCTTATATAGCAATTTACATGTCAGAAAGAGAGACGAACAACTCGTTCAGAGTTAGTGAAAGAGATGAGCTTATATAGCAATTTACATGTCAGAAAGAGAGACGAATAACTCGTTCAGAGTTAGTGAAAGTGATGAGCTTATATAGCAATTTACATGTCAGAAAGAGAGACGAAGAAGTCGTTCAGAGTTAGTGAAAGTGATGAGCTTATATAGCAATTTACATGTCAGAAAGAGAGACGAATAGATCTATTGCATATTTGATTTATTTGTATTAAAAATGTAAGTTGTAATTTACAACTTACATTTTTATACAATACAATATATCCGATTCGGACATATTTTTAGTCTTAGTTGCTTTATACTCTCAAGCCGTACTGAGCTAAAAGAGTTAAAGATATAAAGGAGTGATATATATCCCAAGAGCGAAAAGATATATATCACTCTCTTCTTGTCAGGGATACATTTCGCCCATGTCTACTGTCATCAATAAAATAACCTCATAGAATAGTTGCTATTATTTTACCAATAAAAAAATTCTGCGTACAAAAACACGATGCGTAATTTTCAGAATACGTGGGAGCTGAAGAACTTCCGAGACTCGCTCAACTATGACGGATACATAGAAGTCAAGAACAGGGGCGGATTCGATAAATTTATCCCAGTGGGTGAGTACATTGCTTTTGACATTAACAATGAATCAAAAAAATGAGAATGAAGTATTTTTAATTTAATTTTAAATTGTATATTTAGCTATCTAACGGTATGAGTTTTTTTTTTACATTGAAGCGATACTTTGAAAGCTTATATATATATTATATATATAAGTATATTTTTAGCAATTTGATTTTTGTGCATAAAAATATACATAATTATAAAAAGATTGGCGATGTATATTATAGACAAAGTAGGAACCGACATAAGCTTGCGGCTCCTGCTTAGCGCCTTGTAAGAGTACGTGAGTCGTTTGTGGGTTTGGGTATAAGATTCTATAACAAAATTCCACAATCAATTTTAACTTTGCCATTACATCAATTTAAAAATACTGTTAAAAAGAGGCTGATGCAGAAAGCCTATTATACCGTGGAGGCTTACATTGATGATAAGAATGCGTGGATATAGCTGCTCTTTGACCTTGTGCAAGATAGCTGTGACAAAATGTAATTAGTATTAAAAATCTTCTTTTTTAAAAGAGCTCCACCGAGTTTCTTGCTGGCTCTTCTCGGTAGGACGGCTTTCCGAACCAGCAATAGAGTCGACGATTCAAAAGCACTTGTTTACAAGTTTACTTGAATAAAGAATATTTTGAATTTGAATTTATTTCTCTAATAGCCGAGAACAATTGAGTTCGTCGAAATATGTCAATAAGTCAATAAGGTAAGACGCCGAAACTTTTGTACACACATACTCCTCCAATACGTTCGGTAGTTCTGAGAATCGTCTACTATTATTTTTCATACCCTTCTGTGATAAGGCCGCCGTGTGGTATCCGGCCCAGTAGAATAGACCACCGTCATTTTTTACCGAGGTGTCGTAAAAGGCGACTAAGGTAAGTTGACGTCAGGCAGGCGATCGTAAAATACGTAGCCAAATCATGTGACAACATGTTTTTAACATGTTGTGCCGACCCCACTTATAGTGGGATAATGATGATGACCCTTCTGTGATAAGGGTTGTCCACCCCCAACATTTTTTGGACAATTTTTTTTTTATAACGTTCACTAGAAATTTTGCAGAAATAATTTATATAACAAAACGTTTGCCGGTTCAGCTATTATTATATACATGCAATGCAATGTAAAATATATTTGTAGTATGTTTTGTTGCATCATCAATCGTCATGGATCAATCATAGACATCTGTATTAAGGAGAAAATGTTTTCTTTAAATACTATATCAATTATACTACGTGTATATGGATGACGAAATGCTGATTTTCAATTACAGCCTTACCATTAATCACTGTATATAACACCTGCGTCGTTTAAGCTCTGAAATATAATTTCAAATTACCCGGAACATTGTTTTCCGTCGAACTATTTACAATGTATAGAGGAAAAGTAGAACTATGATAAATTAAATAACTAATGATAAATTTAGGAGAGAGTCAGTAATCTCCAAGAACTAATCTATACTATTTCCCCAATAGAATGAGCAATTGCGTCTTTAAAGATTTTACTCGATAACAATGTTGTTTAAAATTGATAATTTTGAAAATATTCATATTAATAAAACTTATATATTCAATGCCATAAACTCTCCTTATATACCGCCTCCGGTATAATAAACACGATACCTGTGTAAACCACAAGTACAATACCGATTGAATCATCGTGAATTATATGAAAGAATATTATTAAAATTACAAACACACTAATGATTAAATAATTAATCGCCATTAAAATGAAACTATGTATAAGGATAGTTTACAACGCCGTGTGGTATCCGGCAGAATAGAATAGACCACCCTCCGTTCTTACCGAGATGTCGTAAGAGGCGACTAAGGTATGTGCCGTGTGGTATCCGGCTGCATAGAATAGACTTCCCTCATTTCCTTACCGAGGCGTCGTAAAAGACGACTAAGGTAAGGCAGGCGGCCGGTCGTATAATACGTAGCCAAATCATGTGACAACATGTTTGTAATATGTTGTGCCGAACCCACTTAGAGTGGGATAAGAGCAGGAGAATGTGTAGGATAGTTGACAAATAAACATTTTAGAACAGTGACGGCGTATAAAAAAAAACTTTCTCTAATTAATGAACTAACTATCACTGATTTCCTTCAGTATGTATTTAACAAATAAATTAGAATGTATGCATAAATAAAGCTTGATCTGATGAGTCAGTTCGCAACCATGTCCTGACACAGGACATGGTTGCGATGTCGTTGCTCGTGCGGGCATGATGCATTGGTATAACTTTAGACTGCATCTTTGTAACGTTCAATAAACGCCCGCGCATTTAGTTTGATCATATTTTACGTTATAATATAAATGTAAGGCTACCCACGCGTACTTAACA
Source organism: Morpho deidamia (assembly GCA_947086505.1). Taxonomy (NCBI): domain Eukaryota; kingdom Metazoa; phylum Arthropoda; class Insecta; order Lepidoptera; family Nymphalidae; genus Morpho; species Morpho deidamia. Next base: position 10,777,805 of record CAMTZC010000026.1, on the reverse strand, counting down.
CAACAACAAGCAGTAAAAAATATACCTAATATAAAAAAAAAGTTTTTTTCTTATCTTAATATTACGAGCAAATAGTTTATATACAAAGTTCAACACTCAGTTTAGACCTAATTGGGTGTGGCCATGTTTCCACCAAAGTGGAGAGCAGATGCGTTTTAAACAACAATCAGATTTAGTCATTTGAGCTAAGCGAAAAGATGTGGAAATAACCAGAAAGAAACCAGTCTACAGAAAGGTTTAAATTAAGTGTAAGAGTATATTGTTACTTAAAGCACATTACAAAATTGAAGATTATTTGGATGATAAAAATGCCTGGATTTGAAAACCCTTTCAGCTTCATACAAGACTGCGGTTTAATTATGTAAAATTGAAAATGTTTAAAAGATTGACCGCCGACTTTGCTGGTTCTTCTCGGTAAGAGCAACATTCCGAACCAGTTGTTGCTTATTAATCATATTGATCGTTGACGATTCAAAAGTTCTTAAAAGATCTTACTAGAATAAAGAATATTTTGATTTGATTTGATTTAAAAATGACGTTATCAGATTTGTGTGAGATGTGACGATGACTGATCAAACCTTACCACCTCTTTTCGCTTTGGTGGAAACCGGTTTTAAGGTTATTTTGAACTGACTCTAAAATAGGGCCGACGGATAATTGTACATAAATCAACTCATATTTAAAAGTTGTTAACAATAAAAAGACCAGCGTACTAAGTCGAAAACAATTAGAAGGGAAGATTCAAAATCGCACCGGATTCTAGTGAAACTCCTTCAAAGATACCTTTCATGCTTGATCTAATAGTGGATGCTATTAATCACGTCCTACAATGTTGATGTATATCAGTAAAATTTGTTGACAAAATAGTTAAACGTAAGGCTATAATAAGATGTTCTCGATACTATCTCCCTTTTTGGCACTGATTAGTAATTAAGGTTATTCAAACAGATTTGGCACTATAAGATGCGTTTCCTCGTTTATCTATACCCCATATTCGTCATTGATAGAATCTTAAACACGCCTTTAAAAAGGTAGTTTTACTTAACTGGCATTTAATATGCCGAAGATAATAGACTGTCGACCTTATTGGTCGTGCTAAGTATCACTAACATCGTTAAAAATGTATATTATACTCCAGGTTGAATTAGTTGTTTCACCTACACTTACAAGTTGCCGACTTTGCTTTAGTGACATATCACGCTTATTCTTTCTTTGCTTTCTTAAGCCAAAAAGAAATAAGTAGGAATATATAATACTCCTTAACCAAATGCAGTCTAATATCGGACTAAGGGCAAGTCAACTTTCCCCCGGTCTGCGAAAAGTTGCTTTTTTGATACCACCTAACCTAACCACACAGGGTCTCAACTTTCATCGGTTCTTAGAACTATTTATATATATTGTTTTAATGTATTTTTATTACCCAGGTACATGAGTTTAAATGATCATAAAACTATTTTTACTATTTTTATTTGTAATAACGTACATCCTTACTACAATATAATATAAAACTTTACCAGTATATATAAGTTCCATTTATTTGTAATGGTTATTTTGTTATATTTAACATTAAGACATTTTGTAGACGGTAGTTCGCAGAAACATGTCGGGAGTAATTGCTGGCAATTTGATAACAAATAGCAGGGCAAAATATCAACTGTTACTCATCCGTGTCTTGTCCTATTTTACTTCATTTTCTCTTGCTAATCTCATCGTTCACTGCTGAAACTTTCAATTTATTTGTATTTATCATCATAAATAGACTGAAACAGACTATTATTCATCTTTTCTCGTTTAATTTGTATTTACATTAGTTTCAAAACATTCTATTTAATAAAGAAAAATGACAGAATATTTTTTTCGACGCTTAATAAACAACAAAACTGATATGATAGATCCGTGTTAGAATTAATCACATTAAGATTCGGTATAGTATAAAGATTCTGGATGTAAAATATCCTAAGTTAAAAATTACAAGAAATTGACTTACTGATAAGATAGGTCGTTACCAAAAAAGTAAAATCAAAAATTGATTGGACATGAATTCATCTGTGTGCATTGCAAAAGCGAGATAAAATATAACCTTCTTGCTCTTCTTTCGGTGGGTTGTTTTATACACTTACTTTCATTTTGGCAACCGTTGTGCGTGAGGGTGAAAGGGGTTGGTTACTCCAAAGAGCATAGCTCCTTACAGAAGTTCAGAACTATACAGATTCCTCAGGTCTTCTTGTAATGTTTTTGGCGAGCCCAGGATGCTAGCCCGTTGTGCTGCCACCTCCGTGCAATGCAGCATAATCTGAGATAAAGTTTCCAGTTCTTTCGTGTATTTTCTGCAAATTAGGCAGTTAGTCTAACCTATATAAAATAAATTTGTATTTAGCAGACAATACATTTTAGTTTTTCAAACTTGGATTAAAGAAACGAAGGAATATTTATGGAGAATCTCATTCCTAAAAACAACATCGATCGTTGCAATCGAAGAAGGACAGACACACGCTTTTATATTTATTATAATATCAGTAGGGTTATCTCGCATCTGAGATCCAGCCGCGGTGACGCCGTATAAAAAGCTCATGAATAAGAGTCCCCGGATGGGCTTGAAACTAGTCGGCCTGACCTGATAGAATAAGATGTGAGTATACACGTCTTATTCTATACATCGCGGTTGTATACATACATGAACTATATCTTGTATCTCTGTCGTTCAAAATTTTATAAAACAACGCAATATCCTTTTATGTTGTAAAGTCGAACTTTTATGTTCAAACGTCACGCGACCTATTTTCATCGCCTACGCGATATTTCGTACACGAAAAATGAATGAACGAAATTCATTTTTACAAAGACTCGGTGGAATAGAAGCGTTATTCTTAGCTCGGCTATTCGTGCAGTATGACCATAATAGACCGAACATAACGCTTCATTTTAGGTGCATTTATAAATTCATCGTTTATACAGAGCGGTGTTCGGTCCAGATGTGGCTCAGGACGGTCCCGGAGTGAGTCATGTTTCTCGGAAGAGGCCGCGACTATTTTAGACTGTGTCCGCTTACCTTCTAGGAACCGGGTGCTATGGGACCAACGACCGATCGCACACTAAAGTATTGTTAGATCTCGGACGGGGTTCCTTTTGCTAGTTCCTTGTTGTATTCTCGCTACGCCATTTCTGTTTGCATCCAGGAAACTTTTAAACTTCCTCGTAAAAATGTAGTTCCAAGATTTTTCAAAGCACAATTTGGCTGAGAAAATTGTATCTACACTCAACCATAACACTAATATACATTCACAATTCTGGCTATGTATTACGAGCAATATTAATTAGAATTAGGACAATTGAAGCTTGTTTCCCGGCCAGCATAATAAAGGCATAGCAAAAGATTAAAAAAATCAAACATTTCTTTGTGTGTGGAAAAAATTATGGCGAACATAATTGAGGGTATTTGAAAACTTTAGTTTTACGAGAACGAAAGTGCGTGTTGCATGTACAGCTCGAATTATACAAGTGGGTTTTTTTTCTTTCTTCGTTTAACAGAGCAACGTATCGGTGTCACTTTTAGGATAGAGATTGAAAAACTGATACAATGAAGTAGCGGGGAGGGGCTGGTAAATTAGCTTAGGTCTGGTAATTTAAATTACTGTTTAGCTTAAAAAACAAACATTTCCGTATAGAATACCAGATCGCCATCGTTACCCATAGGGTTTAAAAAAAAATCTATTTTTTTTTTCATTGTAAAAAAAGCCCTTTACACGGGGGTACATGGGGCTACCCCTTGCTAATTCAAGCAATTATATTATATTAATTTAGTATGTGTTGTTGATATTTTATATTTATCTTAGACCTATTGTGAAAGACTATTGTGATATCCAGCGGAAAAACAAGCTGTTATATCTGCAAACATCAAATTAATAATATTATTAAATGAATAGAAAGTAGATAGTTCGTAACGAAGAAGTGAATTAACTTAGTTTATTATAATCTAGTTCAAACGATTGCATTCTTATTAAAAACTTTTATTTGACTTGAAATGTATTTATGTGAAGGTTAAATTTGACCCACTTCTCGGAGTCCGATTAAGCTGAAATTTTACATACTGGTCCAATCCCGATGATAATGCATGTTTATGATAAGCATGACCTGATATCGCTGCCAGGATTGGTTCCAGACGAGGATCTCCTCAACGGTTAATAGTAGCGACATGAAGTTATGTTAAAAGCTTTATTAAAAGGTTTTTTAACTTGACTTGTTTTGTATACACTCGCTGTCGACACTGTGTGCTCTTGAAAAGTGGCCTTTACAAAACTGTTCTTCAGATTTTATAAATATATATTCTGTGCCCAACTAATTTTTAAATGAATTTTGCGTACGTGCAAATGGCTAAACGGATTCTGTTTATCGTATACTTCCGGGTGGCATCAGTCGTTATAAAAGTAGTAGATTGAGTTTATTTTCTGTTTGTCGTAGAGCCAACTGCACGTAAAAAGAAAGCAGTGTTATCGATGTATGACGTAGTTTGCTATTTTTATATAATAAACAGGCTGAAATTTTAAACATAAAAGTAGTTATTGTGACCATAAGAGTTAAGGATTTTTTTTTACCACTGAGTGATCTTTTGAATTTCAATTTTGCATGAAACCATAATGTACTATCAAACTAAGCCTTTCGGTTGAATTGTTCTACCATTTAGTGAAAAGCGTACAAAAATCCTTTTAGTAGATTAGGAGATCACATACAGACATACACCTTCTGAGGACTTTGTTTTTTAATATAATATATATAAACAAATAATCAAACTAATTTCAGCCTAACTTTCTTGCCTAAACTTTTCAGTAGAGTCGCACCAACAGTATTTTTTATGATAATTAATAAAACTTGGTGCATTGTAGTAATTCTTTATACAATAGATAACGATAATAACTGTCAAATATATCATACATCTTTAGGACTACAAAAAAATAAATATATATTATCAAGACCGACCATATTTAAGATTTAACAAATATCTTAAGTTTTTTAATCTATTAAGTCTAGCTGTTTTATTAACAAGAATTTATAAAAAACTAGTTTTTACCCGCGGCTTCGCTCGCGAGGCCACAGTATCTAATTTTATTAAATTTATCGTTCACAATTTTGGTCATAGGGGCTTCCACATAAAAGATAGATATATGCTGTCGCGGACTTTTATTTAGAACTATTCAAGACAAACAATACTACGGTACATCATCTTTGTGTAACTCTAACGGTTCAGGCAGCGTACGCCGAGATAGTTCGCAGAAGCCAACTTTATTGACATGTATCGTTATATTTTATAAAATCATTACAAATTGTAGTCTATATGTTATTCCGATGTATAATCTATATAACTGTAAAGTTTCATCCAAATCCGTCCAATAATTTTTTCGTGAAAGAGTAACAAACAACCATCCATACTCACAAACTTTCGCATTTATAATATTAGTAGGATAAATTATAACAATATCAAATATACATGTTTAACAATTAAAGAAAAAGAGATCTTAGTGTTAGAACGTATAGTTACGAGTACTAGAATATGGAATAAAAGAGAAAAAGTATAGAATACGAGTATGTTATATAGTTCACTATGAGGGGCTTACGTTGATTTTTAATTGCTTGCTAGTATGGCGAGCGCGCCTCGTGGCGCGTGCCCTGCTGAGTCAGGCCGCGTACGTCAATGCGGTAAGAACAGCACCGCGGTAAAGTAAATAAGTCGTAATATTTTCATGGGTGCCGCCGCGGCGGGCATCTCGCCCGTTATACGCTGCTCAAATAAACAAATGTGTTGATTTTTATACAGTAAAACTTGCTTTTGAGAGCTGCTCGACCCCAACTTTATCGATTCACGCTAACGATTATACACATTCAGGAATACGCATCTATCGAATAGTCCAGCGTATCTTAGTCGTTAGTTTGCTAAAAAATCCATCTATTCATCCCAATCAATCTGATAATTTCTTCATCTACGATAGCTAATAAATTCAGTGTGTATTCGATACGCGAAGTAATATATAAAGCATCGCGGTAAAATAATAATCGCGCTATAATAAAATTCCTCAATCCATTCTAGACCAGTGTACAGAAAGATTCCAATCAAGTGTAAAAAATATGCTTATACGTAAAGCATATTACAAAATTGAAGATTATTTGGTTGATAAGAAAGCCTGGATTTGAAAATCCTTTCAGCTTCATACAAGACAGCGGTTTAATAATGTATAATTTGAAAATATTTAAAAGATTGACCGCCGAGTTTCTTGCTGGTTCTTCTCGGTAAGAGCAACATTCCGAACCAGTTGTAGCTTCATTAATCATATTGATGCTTGACGATTCAAAAGTGCCTGAAATGGTTTATTTGAATAAAGATTATTTTGATTTGATTTGGTAATGATGAAGTTTACAAAAATCACGAAACGTCTCAAACAATTAGTCACGCTATATCCCGTATAGTTAAATTAAGCCGACACATTTGTCCGATGTCAACAGAAACGCATCGTGCGTGCACGCATGAATCAGCTCGATACAATTAATCTAATTTAGGGTTATCGGGGAGGCATGGGACGGGCTTGACTCGACGTCGCACAGTCTCGCGCTGCCGTCGCGCCCGTCGCATCGCCCACTGCACCCCGATGCATGTCCGATCACACGCGTTGCTTCGATCCACAGTTTGAGCCGCGTTCGGTTCGTACGTTTATGCGTGTACGCACGTAACGCGCTGCGACCGATGCGTACGCTATCAAGGACGATCGATGTTATAGCTTAGTGAGATGCCGCAATCGGACTGTTCTATTCAAGTTTCAATAACAGTGCAACCGAAACGTAATAAGTTACAAGTGTTCCTTGACGTTTTCATGAGTGAGTGGTTTCTTTTTTTTTTAATAAAAAAAATTGGCACTAGAGGATTCATAGATTTTCCATAGTATTAACTGTGTTCAGTATCTTTTTATATGATACATCTAAATAAATATAATATTGAAAAATATTTTTTAGAAATTTCGAAGTATACTGGTTGTGATGATAAAATTCAAACCTCCCGTATTACACCGAGAGTACTTAACCGACCTATCATGAATTATAATATTGAAATAGTATTATGTATTACTACTTAATTATTATATAATTGATTGTGTACTCACAAAATTATATATGCTTTATCAATATTATATTTTTCGAACCAATGTATTTTGTTACGATCTCTATTATTCTATCAATTAAGTAAAGTTTTGAAATAAACCGTTTTCTTAAGCAGTAGTACTTAGAGATCATTATAGAAGCTTACCTCATACATTTAACGTAAATAGAATGAGAGAATAAAAAGAAAGTTTATTTTTAAAAGAAGTTATTAGTAACTTTTATTCAGGTCTCTTATAGTAGAACAATATCCTATGAAAAAAAAATCACGCGGCACATTTATAATCCCAACAAACGATAGCCGACAGTGAAATAATAGGCTGTCAAAAGGCATTGCCAAAATTTCTGGACTAGCGGCTATCTAGCGTCGAGTGACGCTTTCGACAATGAGTCATTTCTAATTATTTTATGATATGCTAGTAGAGCTCTTTGTATCGTAATAAACAATCAGACAAGCTGGTTAATTACCCAGCTCAAAAACTCGCGTCGCATATGGCAACATTTTCTCGGCCGCTGTCCAAGATATTGGCATCTCCTAATTTATTTCTATCTAGGAAATGCCTCCTTCCTAGACATGCTTATAACACTCGCTACTCCATATGAATGAATAAATTTATTAAGTTAGGGTATATAGTTAATTGTATAAGGAATATTGCAATACTTATATCACGTATTCGGATTTTTAGAACAAATTTTTTTCATCCTCCTGCCCTCATCCCGCTCTCAGTGGGGTCGTCGTTACAAATATGTTGTCACACGATCTGGCTGCGTATTTTAAATAATTTTTACATAATATAAAAAAATTAAAGATGATGTGTGGTGTGAAAAAATTTGATAGAATGCGAAATGAGTATATTAGAGGAGGTCTGAAAGTTGCGCCGATTATAGAAATGGTGAGAGGTTCGAGACTAAGTTGATATGGCCATGTAATGAGGAGGGATGAAAACATGTAACCAAACGAGTTTTAAATATGAATGTGGATGGATATACATCCATTTAGTGATACAACAAGAGGGAGGCCGAAAAAAAGGTGGATGGATTATGTGAAGAATAATATGCACATAAAACAATTGGCACTAGAGTTGACGAATGATAGAGGAGAATGGACAATGAAGACATATTGTGCCGGCCCCACTTAGAACGGGGCAAGGGTAAGAGAATGATAATATATTTTTTTTAAGATCTCAGTGGTAAGATTATAAGTCTACAGAAAAGATGTCCTGAATTCAATTGTATCGGAAGTCTGTTGACTAAATATTGTCTGTTGAGAACTGTGACAGACGAAAGACTATTTAGTGTTTAGCAAGCAATCAGATGGCAAAATAATATTGCGAAAATTCTACGTTTCAGAATAATGTAAAATATCAAAAGATGTGCCATACTATAATTATTTGAATTACGTTTTCGTTTAAAACAACATACATCATAATGAGTCATTTTTAAAATAATTATGTACTAAATGACATAGATTTCCTAGATGACATAGATAATAAAGTACCTATAATATAAACATTTAAATGAAAGAGGCAAAGGTAATCTATGAATTTCAGAAAAAATACTCTCATCATCATTCATCATTCTCCTGCCATTATCCCACTTTGAGCGGGGTCGACACAACATGTTACAAAAATGTCATATGATTTGGCTACGTATTTTACGACCGGCCGCCTGCCTGACGTCAACTTACCTTAGTCGCCTTTTACGAACCCTCGGTAAGAAATGAGGGTGGTCTATTCTATGCATCCAGATACCACACGGCACATTCAGAAAAAATACTCTATCAGTTTCTTTTTAAATACCATCGTATGTGGACATAGGTCTCGAAGGTTTTAACTCACACGAATTTGTAACGCTTGGATCAAAGGATGCTGCGCCATATTGTGATCGTGTCTCCGCTTAGTAAATGGTCTACCAAAATTTCTCTCCAACGTCCACTAAATCCATTGCTACTTAGAACTATGTACACCGTTTTTTCAACAGTAAGTTCCTCGACTCGTTATTTAGTTTAGCTATTTAGTTTCAGGCTTTAAAAGATTTTCCTAATTTCAAACCTTTTTTCATACACTTCACGTAATTTAATTAGTTAGGCAGACTGAAAACGAAAAAAATTGTATTAACTTTCAAGTAAGAATAATATTATCCACAGAAATATATATTTTTTAATAATTTATTTATTTCGAGAAGAAAAAATGCATACATATAATAATTTGAGACCATAATAACCGCATTCGTTGAAAATTGTGATGCAGTTATTAGGACCTCCGCATAAAGATGCAACGTTCCTTAGCAATATGTTAAACAAACAATAGCAAATTAAAACAACTTTACCTATATTACGTTAGAGTTATTTGCTTATAAATATAAGCAAATAACTCTTAACGTAAAAGATATCGTTCTATACAATGCGGAAAACTCGGCCGGTGTTAGAGCTTCATTAAACAAAATAAAAACAAATGAAGTGTAGGATGTTGGTCGAGGCTTAAAATCCTAAACAAAGGTGTTTATTTAATAATTTAGACTCGTCAATTGCGTAATGCACTCGTAATCAAAGCATTCAAACTTACGAATAGAAAACAAAAACAAATACGAAATAGTTGACAAATGTACTAGAGTAAGGAAGGCTGTCTGTCTTTCTTTTTTATGTGAGATTTGACAAAGATTTAGAGAATTTTATATTCTTTCTCATTATTGTGATATTCTCACTTACAGGCTCCCCTTCTCTTGAATAAAAGGTCTATGATAATTTTATCTCCTAATCTCAAAATTGTATAAAAACGGTTCTTACAATTCTGCATTTTTTTTTATTGCGTAGTCGAATTCATTATTCTCCGTTCATGATTATAATCATATAATCATCAGAAGAATAATGAGTTCGATTATTATTATTATTCTTGTTTATAAATAAGAAATATTAAATAAGAATTACTGTTATTCTTATTTATAAATAAGAAATAAGAAGTTTTAAAGAAAGCTTAATGATCTAGGTATTTAAACCATGTATTACATAATGAGGAACGCGTGCTTTATCGGAAAACCATTACGTTTTGATATATGAACAATGACAACAATAAATTATAGAAAATAATATATGACGTTATTGTTCTTTTACTTCTGCATTTGTGAAAATATTTTCTCTTGTAATTTACAAGAAATATTTTTTTGTAAATAATTTATATTTTTTCTAAGTTTTCCAAAACTTGGGTATGCGATGACTAAAACTAAATATGAAGTTTTTTTTATCAAAACGTCTCTGAACTTTATTTTCCGAAACGGATGTTTACGACAAAAGTATAATTTAAATATATATCTTTACTAATATTATAAAGAGGAAAGATTTGTATGTTTGTTTGTATGTGTAATGTTTTCTGGCAAAAACTACTGAATCGATTTCAAAAATTCTTTCACCGTTGGCTTCTTTATTGAGCAACATAGGCTATTTGACATTTAAAAAAAATTACGGATCCCTAATAAAATTGGAATAAGTTGTGAAAAATTTAGTCGTAAAATCTTTCATGGCGTGCGCTGCGGAAACTATTGATGATAGAACAAAAGAATGTTCTACAGTATTATAGAACATTTCAATATCCACAAAAAAGTTCGCGATACCATATATCTAACTATTATAGTTATACCAATATAACTACTTTTTTACATTGCATAGTTGATAAAATTTCCGACAATTATCAAACCATTTTATTCATAACTCTGTATTAATCCTTATCCCATTAAATGATATTTTATTAAAAACTATTTCAATACCTATAAAATACTTTTCAAATTATTAATATCCGACGTCCCAATAAAAAGATATTACGAATTTAAAAATATAAATCGAAAGAAAATAATGCCATAACAAATTCATTCTAGCGTCCGTTATAGCAAGGCCTGCATTTGGTGAGTTAGTTCTTATTTCAAGAATACTAATGATACCCATTTTTTTATAATTAAATAATCTACAAATAAATCTATAGTCCGACTTCGTAGACTTTCCACTACCACGAGATGGGTATGGACGCGGGTGAAACCACGGGGCATTGCTAGTATATACATATATAAAATTCCGTTTTTTTTTAATTAGCTTCTGTTATATAAACAAAATTCAGATTACGCTATTAACGATGACGGCATCTTTGTTATAATTATTGTAGTTAAAATGAATTAGCTATATGATTAAAATTTCAATTTTGGAAATATATTGCTATTACGAAGGCAAAATAAAAAGAAAAATACAAATAACAGAAACAAAAACGACACACGAGAGACAAATACAAATAACAAACAAATAGCAGAGATGTTATTTGTATAGATGGTTTTTCTCTTTTCTCGTGTTGCACTAATACGTGTTTTCAAACTTCACTACGTCTCCCTTTGATGTTCTCAAAATAACATTGTTTACGCATCCATTTATCAGATAGACCCTTTTGCACTTAAAATTTGTTTGTTGATCCGTTCAGATTTACAGTTCGTGCTCTAAAACTGCCACTAAGGTTCCTTTGTAATTGAAACTCTTTATTGCCTTCTTCGCTCTGAACTTCAGTCTGTGGAAATGTTTCTCGTACTAACATCAAAACAATAAGAGTATGGAAAATAAATGAGGAGCGGTGAGACATTTTGCAGACGGCGCTTAGCGTGATTCAGTCTGGAATACGATTGCCTATATAGCTTTTGGTGGTGCGCAACCGGCCGTTGGCATCGCGGAGAGGAATGACTAACCGGTGCCCGCTCTAGATACAATCAAAATATGTGACAAGTTTATTTCTATTTAGAACAACATCTATATCTAGCTATACTATTGTTAAAATAACGCCATGATTTTGTATGTTGATAGTTTTTTTTAAGTAGGAAAAAAAGAAAGGCGTCTAAGTAAATACATCAGTAATTCTGAAACGAATCTTGTTTTGACATCTCTATATTACTAGCGTCTCGCTACTGCAGTATCGTGTTAAAAAGTGTGTCACTTTTTAATCGTTCAACTATTGCATACATAAATTACCTTTGTTCTAACGTCAAAGGAAAAATAAACATATTATAGCATTAATGTAATGGAGTAACTTCGGTATAAGAATATTATAAAAATAGAAGAAGTAAAGGTTAAAGGTAAGATAATGATTTTGTATTCATCACTGCTCTGACACGTATTGGCAGGACATAAGAATTCTTCAGAGTCTCTAGGCAGAACGCAGGTTTCATCATACTGTTTTTTTCCAACGTATTAGATAAATTTTAAATATTATTTAAGTCAAATTAATTCAATAGAATCTCATAAGTGCCTGCCGTGGAATTAAGCAAATTAACGTTTGAAAAGGACCACGGCCATATATAGTTTGGACGTTAAAATATTTTTTAGACTCTAATAACGTTCGAAAAACAATACGAGCCGACTTGATATTTATAACGTTTAAAAACTAAGATAATAACTTCTTAAATTTTTCTACTACACCGTGTTTTTTTAGTTAGATCAACCGTCGAGTTTTCTTATCGATAAGATAAAAGTCGATGGTCAGTAAATTTTAACTGTCATCTTTGACTATCTATGTAAACATTATAAATATGGCAGTATGTTTGTCCTGTCACATCCGAGCAGAGGAATAGATCAATACGAATTAAGGTATGGAGATAAGTGAAGCGCTGAAGTTTGACATAGTTCATTTTTACCGCTGCACTATGTTAAAGATGCTAATATATTAATAAAAATTATAACATTTTTAAGGAGCCCAAATCATATTGGGTAGTTCAAATTTTTAAAGCTAGCCTTGCCATGTTCAAATATCCAGATATGCTTGGATTTTACTTTATAGAGTACCCGCGCTAACTCTGTGTTCTTGCTCAGTGAGGAACATCGCTGATTTTTTTAACGGGATAAGTAGGTCGGGGCTCGCGTCTGCGTCACTCAACCCGGCTGCTTACCAGCGCTTACGTTTACGCAAAAACGTTACTCCTATGACCTCGAAGCTCTAACACGACAACTCGTTAACTCGTGCTCGTGCGCACAGAGTAATGTTGCCGGCCTAGAGAAGTTGGGTATGGGTTGGGAAGTTATATATTTATTTTATTGTCTTGATACCGGTTCTTGACAAGTGTACGAAGTTTGAAAATCTTTCCGATTAAAGTGGTTCAAAATTGATTTTCAAGATGTCTGGTACATACATAAATATATAAGTTAATTTATATCTACATCCATTAAATAATTTAATCTTAGCAAAAAGATCAATTCATTGACAGCTCTTAAGTTATTTGAGAAAAAATAAAATATTGTATATTATCTTTTCTTTATTCTATATTAAAAAAAATTGATTTATTTACATTGTTTTATACAATGTAAATAAATCAATTTAATTTTTTTCGTCCGTGTTATAAACTATGTGTCTCAAATGCCATGTGTGGTCGTTTTTGTGATATATTAATAAATATCCAAACATACCAATAATCACAATTATAGCATTAGTAGGGTATCTTTTATTATAGCATTGAATAACCCCATAATTCAAAAAACACACATTGACTGGGCAAACATTTCATTTATCTCAAGACCGAAACAATTCCTTTTCCTTTAACTTAATTTGTTTTTTGTATCAGTTCTTATGGGATATAAAATTTAAAGTCCTTGTTATTTAATAAAGAAAAGAGACAATTTATTCCTATTTCAAGCTTCCTAATTAATTTAACTGAAATTCTATTCAAGGATTTGTCATGTATTTTTAATACACATAAAAGTAGGATTAAAAATTAAAAAATCATTTAACGTCGCAAAATTTATGTAAGTAATGTAATAAAATAATAATTATTAATATAATTATTGCGATTTGATGATGTTAGATAAATGCTTTGATTTTACATTACATCAATAGACTGACTGGCCAACCTCAAACATCACATCACTGGAGACAGGTCTTATGATCTTGGGAACAACATTTGTGTCCAAATGTTTACGTTTCTTACTCCTTTAGTGACGCTATTAACCGATACTCTGAGCTTTTGTAGAAATTCAAGAAGCAATTTTATTGTATTCAGATTCAGTAAAATATTCTTATGGCAAATATTTAATGTTAGTCACATAACAACGTCTGCACACTTAATTGTTATCTATAAAATCACAGTGAGTCAGAGCGTAGATAAAATGTTGATTTCGAACAATAGAGTTTTAATTTAGCTAAGTTGAGAGGTAACGTAGATAAAACTGTTCCGGAGCACACCGCTAAAATACCCAGCTGAGTCATGCGTTGTTTCACAACGTTACCTTTGCCAATGGCTTCAGTATAGCTTCCTGTTGCTTCTTCTATACAATTTTTCTAACACAGAGCAGGCGATAAGTGATTGAAACGGTTGACTTGTTAAGAATTAGTCATTCACTATATTGTTTTGACTTGTTCTTCTAGATGAACAAAATTTATTTTTTATTCCACTGTAAAAATAAAAATATGTTTATTTAAAAATCGCAAAACGTACGGTTATTTTTACAATAACGTAACATGTCAACTTTTTTTTATTTGCTTGTACATGTTTGAATCGTTACATATTATAAAACAGTTCTCCGACGCGTCTTCATTGCAAAACGTCAGTTTGTTCACTATAAGAACCCATCTGAACGGATTTTAATGCAGTTTTCAACAGTACTAGTCACGAGTAATTCACGAAGAAGGGGTAAGTATATAATTGGTTAAGGTTTTGTTTTAATCAATTGAAAAAGTCGATAATTATTGTAAATTCCGGAAACCTCAATCATACTATTGCCGCCAACTTAGTCTAATCCATTTGTAATATAGCACCACAATATATGGTCGATATATCTAGCCGAGAGAAGGCATATATATTTTAAGAATACTATCATATACCTTAACCATCATGTGGAATGCGGCGTTAAAAAAGCTATTTAGCAGACGCACTATTAATCGATATCAACTTAAATAAAACGTAACCCCAAGCATTTCATGCTTAATTACGATTCCTTATCCGTATATTTAAAATAAGTATCTGAGGCGTGTTAATTATTGTCAGGAGAAGAAGAAAAAATTTTTAAAATTAGCGGAACATTAGAAAATTTAAAAAAACCATTGAAGACTTTAAACTTTCGTGATTCATACTTATTATTACATAAACATATGGGCCACATCGCGACAAAATCGAATTAACATTGTATTAGGTTCGATGTTTCGGCAAAATTGCATCCACCGTGGTCACGAACTGACTGAATAAATCTTCATTTTTGTCTATAATCTACATTTACTGTAGGTACTGTAGGTGTAATGTACCACGAGAAATAAAATAAATAATTTATACCGATTGATTAATGATTTGGTAAATTTCTAATTAAGATGTGCACTCACGCTGTAAGAAAGATTGATCGAATAATAGTAATGCCGCCTTGCTATGCAAATCTTTGATGTGATCTGGATCCGATCACGAAGGAATATAGCACATTAACAGTGACTGCCCCAGATCTGATTTTACCGTAGAAGTTGGCACGAAATTGTAAACTGCCCTCTTTACAATAGGCCAAGTTGTGTTTTGCTGACAGCACGCAGACCTTCTCATTAATGGGCTATATTTTACCAAGAAGATGCCTACTCGACCGAGTTGATGAGTTTTCTCAAACCAACGAGTGCTAATTTTCTATAAAACGAGAAATTACTTTTATAATGTTTAATGTATACTTGAAAATTCATCATCGCAAAAGTGTATTTGGTCTACCATTATTATACTCGTAATCTGTGACGACTTTTTGTTTCGTGTGTTAAACACCTCTGATTCTTTTAAAACACATACCTTAATGATATTTACATACTTTTTAAAAACGAAATTATTAAATTTTGCTTGTTACCTACTTGCCCTCAAAGGGTAAACCCTTCACATTTACAAATCGTGCTCTTTACACGGGCTAAATATATGATGATACAAAACTTTGGATCATAATTTTTAAAGGACGCTTCATATTCCTTTCTCATTGTACTGAGACTCAAACAAACTCATTGTTTCTGATTGTGCCCTAATATAGCAATTGAATATAGACAGTCTATTTGTTGCAATATCTTCTTAAGAAGTTTACATCTGATATAACTAAAAACAATCACACAATTTTCGAGCGCGTTAAAAACCACATACATTTTTAGCACCGAATAAATCATTGGCATTGTCTCATCGCTATATTGAGTCTCGTGTATTATTGTCCTTTATTTCTTATTTTATAATTATACAAGGACGCTTAAATTCGTGCGGCAGATATTTCCGGATCAAATGAAAGCGTCTCGAGTGAATCAGACTTTTTTAAAGGCTGGATGTACGACGTAATTCCCTGTCACACGCTGAACGTGATTCAAACATTAAAAGTTTGGACATTATGTAGATTTTTTGGCACTCGACTTTAAAGTAAGTAAGACAGCACTTCAATCTTTACTCCCTAATTATACCTGTCGAGATAAAGTATGTGGATATTTCTCATTCTATATTTAGTTAGCTCTACGTACATTTCCACTATCAATACAACATATCAACGTCAAGATTAGTTAGCTTGACGTTTCCCTTGCCTTCAGTTTCGTCTTTAAATACAGTCTTATAGAAAAATAAATGTCACCTCACGGCGAGACTAGCGACATGTCAGGCTCTGACGTAATCAGAGCAGTCTACTGCCCGTCCCGACGCCAAATCGAAAACATATTAAAGCCACCGATCAAAGAGAGTTTCATTAGATTTACGACATTACTCAATCGATACAAAGCACACGGCTCTCGTCTCGTTATGAAGATCTCGTCCATGACTCCGGGACGTATGGTTTTCATTTCTCGGAATAAAATAAAAAAATCACGAGCAGCCGCATGATTCATCACATTTGAAGGATTTTAATAAAGCGTGCAACGATATGATCTGCTTCACTACATATCTTATAAGCAATACCTCTTATAATAATTTCGCTCACGTGATTATATTGACGTAACCTGTCTGTTCTCAAGGTATTGGACGAGTCGGAAATAATAAGACCAAGAGTGCATTAATATATTGTAGTGTTAAATAACGTTGCTATAGTGCATATTGCGTTTGTTTAGACTGTCAAACTTGCCAAAATTAATTTCATTGTCATTTTCAAGCCTATCTAATTAGGTGAACGTGTGACACCTGAACTATTTCATCACGAGTGACGTTTGTATGTTGACGTACATTTCGTTTACATCTGTGTTATAAATATCAGTTGGACAATCTACGTAATTTTTAACGTATCTGATAAAACTTGATATCTAAGTATCAAATACATTTTAATTTAATAAAACATCTGCGTACGTATGGAACTATTCAATTAGAAGTATTCAATAAATTTGATTTTAAAATAATATTTAACTTTTTAGTTCGTTTATAAATGAACAAGGGATAATTTACCTATAATACCTGAGATGAAACTATAGCCGTGTGGTATCTGGTGGAATAGAATAGACCACCCTGCTTTCTTACCGAGGTGTCGTAAGAGGCGACTAAGGTATGTGCCGTGTGGTATCCGGCTGCATAAAATAGACCACCCTCATTTCTTACCAAGGTGTCGTAAAAGGCGACTAAGGTAAGTTGACGTCAGGCAGGTGGCCGATCGTATAATACGTAGCCAAATCATGTGACAACATGTTTGTATCATGTTGTGCCACTTAAAGTGGGATAAGGGCAGGATAATGATGATGATGACCTGAGATGAAACTAAACTTGGTATACAAAAGGGTTTTTGCCAAAATAATATTAGAAAAGCCTAATCACACGGCATAGTTTTTACACAAGATTCATCATGAAGAAATTATTTACCCGAATAATCATAAGTCGAAGTTTCTCTATCTTCAAGTTATGATTGTTCGGTTAAAGTTTATAGTGTTAATCACCTTATGAAGTTACTAAATATTTTTATACGCCTAAAATCAATTGTAGTTAATTAAAATTTTATACTTTTGCGAAATTTGCGATCATTAAATTGGATGTATGCTAATAATTATCTAACGACCGTTCTGGGACGATCTATCAACATCTCCCCGCGACTACGGCTAAACCCTGTCATCGCTTAGCAAATGCGCGTTAATTATCGCACAAGTGTCGCATTGTGCACCTATGCGTTTACATTTTATACAAACTTGTTTAGGTTTATAAATAAACAATTAATGAGGCAATTGATTGCATATTGAAACGATGCTCAAATATTTTAGACGCCGTTATGCTTCAATAATACATGCACTAACCATCATCCAAGTGTTTTCTATTTTAAAACGGATCAAAAGTGTATAGAATTTATAACATATCATCATGCACACAATGTAACTTAAGATCGGAAAGCTCTCAAGCCGGTTTCTCTCGCAATTAGAGTGGAACTCAAATATTAGCGATGACACTGAAATGCTTTAACTATTTCAACGCTCGAAATCGCTACAAATATTTTACATGTAGAAGTGCATACTTCTCTGCTTGCCTGTAATAGGTCCAAACAGTCGGCATTACTACAATCAGTTTTAAAAAAATGATATAGTTTTCGAATCTATCTTATAATCTTATCGACACCAGATCTTTCATTAACATAACCCAAACTTATGGCTACAAGTAACGGATTCCGTCCATCGTTTAATTCGTCATTTGTATTCATATTTTGATTGTTTTGACATTTTGTTTAGTTTCATCCTTTCTTAAATTTTACATTATATCCTTGATGGTCATCAAGTTCATGAGTTTATTCGAAACATTTTAATCACAAAACACTCTCGGTTTATAATTGGTCTAGTTTGCAGTCTGAAACAAGTACCATCCACTCCACTTCCGCTGTACATTAAAATTTATGTATTGGATTATTCTGGTCCCTCTTTAGTACTCCGTAGGTTATACTCCGGTAGTAATGAGCTATTAAACAACGAAGTTGGCACGCTGGCCGACTCCATTATTTTCTGAGGGCCCGTGCTATGTTATGATATTGTTAAATATAACGGAGAAATATGGAATTAAGACTATATTTTTCTTTATTGTAAAATAGTATTAACATGGTGCCTTAAGAATATATTAATAGTTCAAGTTTTGTTAACTATTGAAATTGAATTGAAACACTGCAATGAAGAAATCCGTAATTCTCTTCTCCGAATTAAGACATGGCCGGAGATTTCCTTGATTCCCTATTATGCGTTTTATCACCATATTTTCGCATTTTTTATCGCATATTATACAACATCGAAAAAATTAATAATAAAAGTACAAAAATGAAATTGAAATTTTTAATACAAAGTATTTGATTCAAGAAGTTAAACATTATTTTAGCGTCGTGACAACATGCCACGTGTTAAAGAAAGTCGTTTGTGTCGGATGTCGGAAGTTAATTGTTTTTGCACACTGCACTTTTGGCCGTCTTCTACGTGCTTTATGAAATAGGGCCGCGTTTGATGCTGCCGTAGATTCAACATTTATGCGATCAGCGATGGGCTGTGGACGCTTGGGACATTCGAATTTTTGCGCAATCCGGCATAAACAAAACCAACGAAATGAGACACAATTTAATCTTATTGCTCTTTTTATTGGCCAAGAAATTTTTATTGATTAAATCGAAATATATGGATCAAAACTAAAAGTCAAACAAGGACCACGATATAAAGGCGTCTACAACTGCATTAAGCAATGACGACGTAAGCGGAGGTCGTCGACCGCTGCAGCGAGCGCAGCGCGCGCGCCCTGCTGGCGAAAACGGCAGAAAACCTGACGAAGGGCGGCAGCATACGGTATCCGCATTTAGCTCGGGCTGACGTCGCTGAGTCACCGCACCGCGAATAGAGGCGATTTGTCCATTGCACCACCCGCTCCCGGCTCTCCCGCCGATTATTTCGAGCGTGCGGCGTGCGCGGGCAGTGCTGGCCGCTCGCTGCCGGCGAGAGGACGCGCCATGCCCCCGCTGCCCGCGCCTCCCACGCGCCTGCGCTGCCTCGACGCGTGTGACGCCTCCGCCGGCATCGTCACCACCATCAGGGACACAGTCAGCTGTAGTTGGATATTTTACAGTGAGTGTCGCCCGCCGTACCTCTACTGCTGTCTCTCTCGCGGAAGTGTTCTCGCCGCCCTACGTCGTTTGCATTCTGCGTCACTGCGCCCTGACCCTTGCTGCTCGTAGCCGTGCGGTTACTACGAGCTTTCGTGATTTAATCCAATCGAGTACTATACAACCGGACGTCACCTACTCCAAAATTAAATAACAAAATAAATGATGACTCAATATTTATTGTTTATATATCTCGATAAATAGTCTATTATTTGTAATCTATATTTTGCAACAGATAAACATACGTCTTCCTAATTGCCCATTGTGCTACAAGTGTTAACAGATGAATCTCTTATCGTAATAGATCGCTTTGTTTAGTTCGCTGCTGCCATCTATTCGCAGGAAAAGGAATCATACATCGAAAGCTGAAATCTAGGTGAAACGTCTGACATCAGCAACCAGAAGTAAATTTATCTCCTGACGTATCTAACCCTACCGTAGTACTGCGACTGATTATTTGAGAATGTCTACACATCTAGACTGTTATACATATCAGATTCGGTTTTAGGTGTACGCAACACTTTTGTATAACAATTTGCAGAAATTGTTCTCGAGGTCGAGTGTTATATAGCATAGTTGTAAAAAGTTCAATACGTCGTTTTCTTAAAGGGAGCAAGCTAGCAGCGTTTTCAAATAACTTCTAAAGAGATTATAAAAAAATTCTAATGAATAACATTAAATATTATGCTGTTTGATCTAATTTAATGTTAATCATTGCTGCATCGTTCATCGAACTCAAGTCCGGCAAGGCACTCTGTAGTTTTTTGCAATAATATTTATATTGAAAGTTTAACGCCGCAGATGTAAACTGTAGATACGACTATAAACAAATCTACTGTCATCCTCTAAGATGTCAGCTCAGAGAAAAGTAGCCCTGTTATTATCCCACTTTTTGCTTATAAAACCTTCTCATCTCTCGGACAAGAGGGTCACAGCTTAAAGTCAGTAATCCGCTAGTTAGACATGACTCAGTAATTCTAAGGGCTATAGAGCTTTGATGTCGATGTTTTCTTCCACCATACACC
Source organism: Morpho deidamia (assembly GCA_947086505.1). Taxonomy (NCBI): domain Eukaryota; kingdom Metazoa; phylum Arthropoda; class Insecta; order Lepidoptera; family Nymphalidae; genus Morpho; species Morpho deidamia. The sequence continues at coordinate 10,756,619 of CAMTZC010000026.1, read as the reverse complement.
GCATGAATTGTAAATATAAATTAGACGTATAAGTTATTATACATTCGCTTAACCCGCACGGATTATAGCAAAGTAGTTCTGTTATAGTTTCTGCTTACAAAAGTAATAATAAAATTATTTTGCTATAATCCGCTATACAGTAAATAGAAAATATATATAGTGCTAAATGTATAGTGGGCTATCCCTTTTTTCATACTCGTTACATGCAGGATTCTTAAAAACATGCACAAACCACCACTGCCACCACAATACACAAGCACTACACACGTTCATTATCACAAACTCAACAATCGTTTCGTCCCGCAACCGAAGCATCATCAGGAGACTCCATGGCAAAATCGCAAAGCTACGCTATAGTGGTTGTATTTTTTTTTCCAGGTAACAGTAGCGGATCGACGCCCGCGGAGGGTGCCGCGCCGCCTCCCTCCGAGCCCGATCCTGACTTGGATTCGATGCACATGATGCTGGATCCACACCTCAGGCCGATATCTCCGGACCTCACGAATGAAGAGTCCAAGAGAATCTTCGACGAGCACAAACAGTTAGCCCAGGAGTATCTTAAAGTAAGTTGTTTTGCGATAGCCGACTTAAGTGTGGAAATACAACAGACCTTAAAAGTTGTTTTTATTTATGTTGGATAGCTTAAGAACTTTTTACAGTCTCTAGTTTGTTGTATCCTATAATAATATTTGCTTAACCTACTATCTCTTACATGAGGAAACCCTTCATGGGTGCTGCTATTCGCAAAAGGGGTATGCAGTTATGCCTTATCCTTACCGGCTAAAACCTCATGATTTTCCACCTTGTTTCCTGGTAAACTATTCATAATAATATTCTAAATGCGAAAGTTTGTAATTTGTAAGTGCGCAGAACGATTTTCATAAAATTAGGCACATAGAGTAGATATTAGTTAATAGATTTGTAATGCAGGCCTACCATGAACTCTTATTGCGATTTAATTGAAGACGTAAACGAAATTGTTTTGCTTTTTCATACCATGACGTCTTATAGACGCACACTTAAGCTCGTTGCTGAATGAGCGTTCGGAATTCGTCCTAGGAACATGTGAGTAAAAGAGACAGAGTTATCTATAGTTCATATAACGTTATCCTTTTCAAACATTACGACCCCAATGCAATTCACACTTCATGGTACGAAAAGAAAGCGGTTCGCGGTCGTCGTTTACGTCTTGAATTGAGTCGCAATAAGAGTTCATGGTAGACCTGCCGCAATCGCAAGTACTAAAAGTTACATATGCATCCCACTTTAAAAATGCAAATCATATAATATACTAACGACACCACTAATATTAAATTATACTTATCATATAAACGCAAGACAAATTCAAGGACACATTTTCTTAACGCTTAAACTTCACAGAAAAAACGCACGACGATTTCGGGATAACAGAGCAGAATTGTAAAGCATAGAGACGAATAGATTAGAAGGAGGCTACTTTTCTTTTCGTAGTAATAATGAGTTTTAAATAGTCATTGTCATTGTTACTTATTATTGGCGATATTTCAAATTTCCTCATTGGTATTGGGCTTTGACACTTGCATTCAAATAGCCCACTACATTGTTACCAACATTGGCCTAAACAATGTATTTAGTCTGCTGTTAATAAAAAATCTGAGTCGCTATGAAAATTTTAGCGGTACATTGTTTGAAATATATTTTGAGATGTCAATTGTAAGACAGTTTCGTTATCGTAGGAAAATCCAAAATAGTTTCATTAAAAATACGACAAAAATAGGTCGATGCATTTATATTTATTTAAAACTAGTTAGTGCCAGCGGCTTTGCCCGCGTGGAAATCATCGTGCCTCAATTTTTTTCTAGAATTGAATTCTAGAAAAAAATTGAAATTTGAAATTTTAAACATAAAATTGGTTACAAAAGTAATAATAAAATTATTTTGCTATAATCCGCGATACAAATTGTATGTATAATTGTATCGCGGATTCTAGCAAAATAATTTTATTATTACTTTTGTATTATGGATCTCCGCAAAGTAACGCCTAATTCTATAAATTATATAAAATTGGTTATTGTGAGTTAACCATAAGAGATAGAGACATGCTGTTGGGGACTTTTTTGTAGTAGTTTTATAAATCTACAATTTTTTACTTCATTACTTCAGTATAACTTTGCTGGTTTACGCAGCGTACGCGACTTAAGCTCCCAGCAAGGAAGTTTTTTAACAACTGCTCGATCTCTTCGACACAATTTACATTATATCGATATGTACAATTTACTTAAACCACCCGGAAGTATTGCACTATCTTGTGGTGAAAAACCGTACAAAAACCCGTTCAGTAGATTTTGAGAAAATCGATTACGTTCAGACAGACAGCTTTTAGGGACTTTGTTTTATTATAATTATAGACTTTGTTAAACATGTTAATTAACACAGGTAGGTATTTACGAAAATAGCTTATGGAAATAAAATTGGCTTTTTTTCCCGTTAGCTGTAACTGTAATATATTATAATTATTATAATATGTAATATATTATAATTATAATAATAATATATTGATAATTATTATGCTACTTTAGGCATCATAACCAAAAAAAATCCAATTATAGTGTCTCTATGTTATATAAATTACAATAATGCATTTTTTATAATTTAACATGAACACCAGTTGAAAGTACAACGTCTACAGGCTTTATTATCAGATTAATAATTTTGTGAAACTATTGGGAATACTGTTGGGAATAGAATCAATAACAAACTTGATAAATACAGCGGGTTGTCCTGTCCTTATTTGCTAAGATAACTCTTAATTAAAACCAAAATAATATTAAGTTAAATTTTTACTATATTTATATATTATTAAAACCTAATTTAATTTATTGTTTTTATCTATAATTAGATTAGTTCTTTTCCTTAATTCCAGATACAGACTGAACTAGCGTACCTGAGCAATCACAAGTCGGAGTTAGAGGAGCAGATGGACGATGGCGAACTCCGGCAAAAGCGGGAAATTATACAATTAGAGAATGAAAAGGTAAATTAGTGACGATAAATATATCGCAAGCCCAGTATTAAACTGACTGAATTCAAAATACAGCTAAATTCAGTAAGATACATTAGGTATTAAGAACATCTAGTATTTTCTAGCTCTTCCAAGTTATAGGTCTCAACACTCACGAGTTACGCTTTATTGCAATTTGCGACAAAACCTTTTTTTGACTTCGGTCACTCTAATACTAAGCGTGCGATTCAAAATGGATCAATTACACGCTGCGGCACTTCAAACTGTAATTTTTCTCTCTGCTCATTTCTGATTGCAGTTAAGTTTTCTGAATGTGGCAGTTTGCCCATAAAATTATAGTTCTAGCAGTTGAGTCATTCTTCTTCTGGAACTGTGATATGTGGTACAGTTTCTCTGTTAAATTCGCGTCAATTGCATCATTATTGTTTCATTATCTCTATATATGATATGTGTAAAAATTAATGTAATGATTGTCCTGTGCTATTATTTTTTTTGTGCGATGTTGTAGTCAATTTTTTTTTTTTATCTTTATTTTTTTAAAGACTTATATCCTACAAGGATATGCCAGTCCCATCATCGCCTAAATTACACATAAATATTAAAATTATATATATGTATACTTATATATATATATATCATTTACGTAAAAATATATTAATCATCAACTTAAATATATCAGCAGACGGGTAAGAGAGAACACTAGTTAGAACTCCTAAGTTGTATTTATTTAAATTATATTTCCGCATAAAGTGTTCTCTCTCCCCATCATACTTCTTACGTTGTAGTCAATAAACTATTAATATATAAAATAGGCTCTTAAGGTGTAAGAATGGCAACCCCGCACTTTATAATCGTCGATCGACTGACGACCTCAAAAAGGTCGCTAGGAGCTGCTGGATCGGTGCGGCACAGGATCGTGTTTTATGGAGATTATGGGAAGAGACAGAGACCTATGTTAAGCAATGGACTTCTATAGGTTGAGAAGAGAGAGATAGTAGTCAATAAACACAGCACCAAAATCACATCATCATCATCATCATCCTCCTACCCTTACCCTACTCTAAGTGGGGTTACGAACATATCATTTGGCATCATATGATTTGGCTTCGTATTTTACGAACGACTGCCTGCCTGACGTCAACTTACTCCTTATATTACGACCTCTCCGTAAGAAAGTGGGTGGACTATTCTACTCAGCCGGATACATACGGCGGCTCAACTTACCTTAGTCGCCTTTTACGACAGCTTGGTAAGAAATGAGGGTGGACTATTCTATGCAACCGGATACCACACGGCACATACCTTAGTCGCCTTTTACAACTTGGTAAGAAATGAGGGTGGAGTATCCAGCTATTGTATTTAGCTGGATACATGGCCGGTCGACTTACCTTAGTTCTCTTTATAATTATTTCCGTTTTCAGGATTCCTTAATTAAGCTGTACTGCACGTTGAAAAAGCAGTTGGCGAGAGCGGACAATGACGGGTGGCTGCTACAAGAGGACCGGCCACACGAATGATGGCCCTAGAAATTTAGCGTCGACTAGCAGTCGACGAAGAACCAAATTGGTCGATTGCCGAAGCACCAATAACAATGATAAACCAAGTTTTGAACCGTGAACCAACAATGAATTACTGTCGACGAAATAACTCTGAACCACAACACTTTGTGAGTGACGTTTTGATGGCATTTCTTTTCAATGCAATACACTTTGTATTTCAAACATTTATTATAGCTTAAATCTTCCGGTAGTATATTATATATATATATATATATATATTAATAATAAGCCACAAAATTCACATTTCGCTAAACATTTGTTAGAAAGCGGTCATAAAGTTCCTAATGACCATTGTTTTGAAATACTGCACACCTGCGAAAAAAGCTTGAAATTAAATATTTTGGAACAATTAGAAATCATTAAGCATAACAATGGCACTCTCATTAACGAGCAGATAAATGTCTCTAGTTCAAGCTTGTTGCACGTGTTCCGAGGTAAAATAAAAGGTGGGGATGAACCAAGTACTATTTAACAACGCTTGTTTGGATAACGCTTCGCTTTGCGATTTTGTCGTGGAGTCTATCTCCTGATGATGCTTCGGTTGCGGGGCGAAACGATTGTTGAGTTTGTGATAGCGAACGTGTGTCGTGCTTGTGTATTGGAGGTTTGTGCATGTATTTTTACGAATCCTGCACGTATCGGGTATGAAAATACTGATAGTCCACTATACATTAAACACTATATATATTTTCTATTTACTGTATCGCGGATTATAGCAAAATAATTTTATTATTACTTTTGTCTTTCGGTAGTATTTTAAACAAATTTTCCGAGAAAGCTCAGCCGGATCTTGCCTTTGCATTACACGAAACAACTACAATGTTCGGATGTTTTCTGTACAAATAACGTCTAATGAGAATATCATTTTAACTCTACGGTTTTGTGTGGCTTAACCATGTTTTAGCATTCCAAATTTCACCGCAATCGTTACATCCAATATTTTTACACCAAATTACTTCAAATTAACCCCAATACCCTGTTTTTTGTTTTTTTTTTCTATTAAAACTTATGTGTCTAATTGATAATTGCAATTTATCACACGCTTTTCGGTGAAGGAAAACATCGTGAGGAAACCTGCATATCTCTAGAGAATTCTAGGGATATGTGTAACCTACCAATCCGCATTGGAGCAGCGTGGTAGGTCTTAGCTCCAATCCTTCTCTCCAAAAACGGAGAGGAGGCCTTAGCCCAGCAGTGGGCATAGTAACAGGCTGTTACTTTACTTTTACTTTTACCCTGTTTTGACAGGTGTGACGAGACTTTGTGACATGGATTTATGTTGAAAAATAAATTTTTGTTTATACGTTTTGTACAATTTTTAGAAAAAAAATAAAAAAAATTCGCGCCAGATAGAGCATTATAATAATTAGATGATTTACCATAGCTGATGAAATACTTGTATGATGTATCACTTATATTTATACTCTATTAGCTGTCTCTGGTATGACAGGAAAACGATTACAGCATGTAAGTTAACTAACTAATCAACAAGATGGATTAAATATAAACCGACGTACAAGTACTATACAAATATTATTAAATACTAGCAATGCCCCGCGGTTTCACCCGCGTACATACCGATCTTTTGGTAGTGGAAAGTCTACTGATAGATTTATTTTTGTAAATTAGAAGTTTGGCCCTAAGTCTTATTAATAGTTAAGGCACATAAAACTGGAATTTGAATTCTTTTAAGAGGTATAGCTATATCCGTGGGTAGCATTGTAAAAAGAAGTGGCCTGTTACAATCCCACTGCTGGGAATAGGCCTCCTCTCTCCGTTTTTGGAGAGAAGGGTTGGAGCTAAGACCTACCACGCTGCTCCAATGCGGATTGGTAGATTACACATATCTCCAGAATTCTCTAGAAATATGCAGGTTTCCTCACGATGTTTTCCTTCACCGAAAAGCGTGTGATAAATTGCAACTATCCATTAGACACATGAGTTTTAATAGAAAAACTCATTGGTGCCTGCCCGGGTTTGAACTCGTATTCCCCTCGTAAGAGTTGCATGGTCTCACCGCTGGGCTATCATATTTTGATTGGAATGTCCGATTTAACTATGATTTAATAACTTAAAAAGTATTTTACAGGAATTGAAACAGTTTTTAATAAAATATCATTTACTGGGATAGGGGTTAATATGGAGATATAAATAAAATGGTTTAATTATTGTTGAATTTATTAACTTTTGCAATGTGAAAAAAGTAGTTATATTGGCATAACTATAACAGTTAGACATATGGTATCGCGGACTTTTTTGTGGATATTAATACGTTCTATAATACTGTTGAACATTTTTATGTTCTATCATCAAAAGTTTCCGCAGCGCACGCGATGAACAATTTTTAAGATTTAATTTTCTACACCTTATTACAGTTTTGTTAGGGCTCCCTATTTTTTTTTGAAAATGTGATATAGCCTATATTGCTCGGTGAAGAAGCACCTTTCCAATGGTGAAAAATTTTTTGAAATCAGTCCAGTAGTTTTGCGTGAAAAAGTTGCAAACATACAAATATTTCCTCTTTATAATATGAGTATAGATATACACTCTGTTCAATTTTCGTTTTATATATATAATTTTTTATTCCGAATCCTGAACTAAAAAATCTTTTTGAAGTTTAAAAAATCAATAATTCAAATCATCTTTCGCTGTAATTTTTTCTCTTGGTAGTTTCATACTTGCAATTATTTACGGTAATCATGAATGAAATTTTAAAAATTATCATTTAACTCACTCTAAGCTGAAGGTTCTCTTTTGGTGTAAAAAGTTCCTATTAATGCAATTTAGTGACAAATGATACTAAATGAAAATTATTCCTTCAAAGTTTCACCCACAAAAAGCCCACCAATTTTTTCTCAATATTTCTTTGTGAATTTCCTTAGAAATATATTTTTTTTCTTTTTGTATTAATTTTTAGTTTGTATTTTTCGGTATTACGATTATTGATATTGATTATTTGAGTATATTTGGATATATATTACCAAATTACACGTGTAAAGTTAATTATTGAATAGACTATTTTCACAGTCATAAGTCGTAATTTTTGCTTTATTATATTTAGGAAGAAATCTAACTTTATCACAACAAAAAATTTTTTTTGCAATTTTTGTGAAATTGAAATTATACTATGGACAAATAACAACAAAGATATCTTGCTGCTCCGATTGAAAGATTATATGAAAGGCTTAATATAGAGAAAAATAGTCTTTTATTTTAGTTTAGATTAGAATTTAGATATAATATTATATCTCTAGCACAATTTCCTCAACTATGTTGCAATTTAACATTTCTAACACATTATTATGGTCATGTGGAATATTGAAAATGTATGACCAACATCTGCAAAGATTGGATCAAGGATTGGAAACGAAAGGCACTATTACTAAAACCGACACTTATTATGAGGAAATTTTTCACTCTGTGTCCCTTGCTAATAATTTAGGCTTATGTCCCGTTTCCGGTTGTCACATTTTTTTTAATTGTTGTTTTTATAACTAAAAATGACATAAGCATATGAAAAAGTGATGACAGAGTAATATAGGAAATAATACGTGTTCTGGAAATAAAAGAGCGATGACAGTACCATAGACATACTTCTGTCTGAAAAAAAAATTACCACGAATTTACTATATATTGCGATGGTGTTGCTAGTTTTTCTATACAGTAGACAAAAAATATTCCTAATCCATTAAGCTTATTTAAAATGTATTTTTCGTTATTTATTATTCAGTTAATATGTTCGTCGACTATAATTCAACGGTCAAAGGTCAGCAGGTTATAACTGCGCGACCTCATCGTGAATTCAAGCTCGCACTACACACACATTCCGCACAGTGCTTATGTTTGTGTTGGTTGGGAAAGGGAATTTGCTTAAGATTTTCTCAATTTAATTTATGGTTTTCTAAATACATTTGAGGAAATATTTTTTATTATGAATTATTTTTGACACAATCCTAATGCATCATCTCATATAATAGAGGCTAAACACATTTCTGGCCAAGTGCAGATAGGGCGTCGAGTAAAGCTAAACTCAACTTCTTGAATTTCAAATAATTAAAAAACAAATAAATGGGATGCCGTTCATAAAAAAAGTATTTGAAAATAACTTGTAAGTCATTAATTAATTAGTAAGTTATTAGTTAGGCCATCTCAGTTCTGACAGTGCTATATGACTTTTAAAAATTAAAGTATTGCGACGTGAACAGAAGAATATCTCAATAACGTATACCAAAATGGCCTAATAAAAAAAATTGCTAATTTAAAATACACATATATTTATTAAGATACATAATACCGCTGCGCTGTACCGGTCATTAAACATTTATCACAAATTATTATCATACTAAAAGATATCTCGAGGACAGCAAAAAAATAAACAGTTATTTTTGGATTAATTCATATTAATTCTAACATTAATAAGAATGTTGGAATAACCAACTTTTACGCGATCTTACATCCGTTTCCTTAGGTCGTCACAGTAGTTAACCGGAGAATAAGACGAATGGTCGTTTAAGTAAATTTGTTTCATTGGGATTATTTAGTGTCTGTATTTTAGTTTTATTATGGCAACTCCATATAACGGTAACCAAATCCTTCTAGTCATAATATAAAAAGGTTTACAGACTAGTCACTTTTAATGCAAAATGATCTAAACGTGCGAATTGTTGTCTGGTAAAGTACATGTTACTTTACCCGAACTCTTATACTTTACTCTTATATATACTTTACATGCAAACTTTTATTTTAAAAAGACAAAAGGGATGCAGTTTTTTTTCATTCAACGCATTACGTTTGTACGCCACAAATATATATTTCCAAACTAATCAATGTAATAATAACTATTACAAAAAATATTATCCTATCTCAAACAATAAATAAGGTTGTTAAAAACAAGGCTTCATCACTTGTAGATATAAGCCAAAAGACTAAAATAGGTAATTTTCCAATTACTGCTTCTGTCAGAACACTTTGCATTGAATTTGATTTTGTATATAATTTTGAGCATTTCTGGGGTTTTAGTTTTATGCTTATGTGTAGTGCGATGAAAAGGACTTGATTGTGAAAGGATTTAAGGCAGTTAGGTCTTTTAAATATTGATCTCATGTCGCCAAACGAGTCAACGATAATCCCCGACACATATTTAAATTCAGCTTTGTAATTTCTTACGACTGGAAAATAACTCGTAATCCTTAACAAGGCTCGTGTCCTCTAACTTTGGACGCCACTTTTTTTGTATTTTCTTGTGTATTTTCGACCAAAAGACTTCTTTATTGATATTTAGGTACGTAGTGCGTCGTTATGCTATCGAACATAAAGCGTTCCTGCAGAAGCGTTTACGCTTGCAATTTTTTACTGCACCGCAAAACTTCAGGGACACGATGCGAATTTTGAATAAATTTTGAAATTACTCGCTTACTATAATTGTTTCCTAAATATTGTCGGGGTTCTTTTGTTTTATCTTTTAGATGTTTTAGTGTATGTATCCGAATTTTTCAGTTTAAAACGCTTTTGTGAACAAAACCTTGTTAGTTCAGGTCATACGAATTTAATTTTCCTTATTTTTGTTTGTTACTAATCTTTGTAAAGACATTTAACATGCAATGTCTGTGTAATTTATTTTGTAAGCAGCACGTTTTAGTGCTGCCATTGTGAAATACGATTTTAGAGGATTATACAGGTTCCGTAGATCATACATGAATTTCGGTTCTAGGTATAATTTTGTAATAAATATTATTGTGTGTATGATTATGTGATTCTATTTAAGATAGAATTAGTAATATTAAGTATTGTTAAGTTTAATAAATAAATATGAAACATAAGTTGTGTATTTTTTTAATACATCGTAGAATAGGCAATATAACAGAACTCTGTTCTATTCTGAGATATATCTGTTATAGTGCCTGTAATATGGAATTCCGCAAAGTAACGCCTGCGTCTATAAATCACATCTTAGAATATTTTGATTTATGTTGATACTAATTCTAGCCACATTTCCGGCCTGTCTGATAAAATATTAGGTGGGCAACGGCCTGTTGTTATCCCACCGCTGTGCAAAGGCTTCCTTTTTTCACTTTCTCCAAAAAAGGTTATAGTTATGCCTCGCAACGTAGTACTGCTTATTTATAAGTTTACACATATCCGGAGAATAGCAGGTTAACGATATGATAACGATGTTTCCTTTACCGAAAAGTGCAAGATGAAATTGTAAATACCAATGAGGCACAAGTTTTTATAGAAAGTTCATTGATGTTTGGATTTTGACCCCCCACATATAAACTATAAGGTTCATTTTAAATTGTACAATTGCCACATCTGTTTATAATTCTAGAAGGAATTATATAATAATAAATGATTCAGGTTTAGGGTTCAGCGGTGTGAAACGCTTAGATTCGACGCAGGTTACACGAAACTTCCGTCAATACTATAACGATTTTATTTTCATCATTCTCCTGCCCTTATCCCACTCTAAGTGGGGTCGGCACATGTTACAAACATGTTGTCACATGCTTTGGCTTTATTGTATTTTACGGCCTGACGTCAACTTAGTCGCCTTTTAAGACACCTCGGTAAGAAATGAGGGTGGTCTATTTTATGCAGCCGGATACTACACGGCACAAACCTTAGTCGCCTCTTACACCTCGGTAAGAAATGAGGGTGGTCTATTTTATGCAGCCGGTTACTACACGGCACATACCTTAGTCGCCTGTTACGACACCTCGGTAAGAAATGAGGGTGGTCTATTTTATGCAGCCGGTTACTACACGGCACATACCTTAGTCGCCTCTTACGACACCTCGGTAAGAAATGAAGGTGATCTATTCTATTCTGCCGGATACCACACGGCAGACTATAACGATTTTATTTTATTGGAAGTATCAGAAATAAAACAACACAATCAGTCGTAAAATTTAATTTTAGTTTTAATTTTATCCGTACCTGTCTATTGGAATGGTGAATAAGACATATAAAATTAAGATCTTGAATTTGGCACTCGCAAACATCGATCAAAATAATACATTCGAGATTCTGTTCTTAACAAATAAATGCTTTTTCGATTGAAACATCGATAAAAGGAATATAATTATATAAACAAATATTTACAATGTACCATTCTGGATATTACTAAAATATATTGTGGATATAATAATCTGTTATATCTGGTTATTAATAAAAACTGCTACATTAATTTAATATTCTAATTAAAATTTCTACATAATATTGTTTGTGATAAAACAAATAATAATTCATCTAACCTACAAATTATATTACTTATAATAATCTCCTATGTATTGATATGATAAAAATATTTATAAACAAAATTATGCCAAATTCGATATTAAATAAATTCACTAACTTCAAACATAAATAATTCGTGACTGAGAGGACAACGGCTTTACTTCTACATAAAAAAATACTATATTAAAACGCAATTAAGATTAAATCGCAGACATAGTATAATTAAACCTCTTTATATAATTTAAAGAACACTTTTTTGACTCAATTGATTTTTTTGAATTGAAACAACTATTTGCGTAACAAAATAAATTGAAACGAAAGATAATATTTTTAAAGAAGGAATTATCCTTTTCCATCAGAAAAGTCCATTAACTCGCCTAACGAATTAATAATATCATCCTTTACTGTATTATTGTCCCACGAATTTATAAATCATACATTATTTAAAAATGTATTCAACATTGTTATTGATCAATTTGCTATTTTTATTTTTTACTATTCCGTTGAAGTAGGCGATGTAGATTCATACAAAATAGAACCTTAAGTTTCAAGTTTAGTTGGTTATAATATAAATTTAAAATGAGTCCGGTTTGAAATTGTTTTTTGGCGTTGCAATGAGTTTTAGTTTTAAATATTTAAAAATAATATTATGGCAGTAACAATGTTGGTTAAAACGTAATATAAATAAAATATACCAAAAAAAACATTAATAAGTGGCATGGAACCATAGATTATATATAAAGTATATATCGTATTGTCAATGGATGTAAAAAATAAAGAGCAATGAATAAACTCCGCGTCACTTCGACATCATAAACAATCTTTATAATACAAATTAATATCCACATATTATTCGTTGTGAAGAGTTAAATTATAAAAGTATAAAATATATTATATGGAAACTTCAATATAATTAATATTACATACTCAAGCCCTAATATACTAAGATATGCACTAAAATATCATAAAATCGTTTCCTATAAATAATAATGACACAAGTTTATATTTAAGACATCAAATATAAGGCAACGGACAATGTGATAATTATTGTTGTAATTGTATATTAATTAGTTATTAAAAACTAACAAACTCCGAAAACGTTAAAATGATAGTTTTATTAAACAAGTGAGTGAAATCATACGCGCATCCAAACTAGGAGACGATGAAAGAAACGCCATTTGCAAGTCACACAGTCTATGTCCTTGATACTTTTATTAATTACCCCCGGAATAAAGTTAACTCCTTTATTATTGGTCAAAAGCAAAAATATTAGGTTGTATAAATATATTTTTAAATTTTAACTATCCTGAGTAGTATTCATAGTTAATAAAGATACCGGCTATACTCACGTCTAATTTTATCGGATTAGATTAGTTTCGAACCCGTCCGGGGCACTTATTCATGAGCTCTTTACACGACATTATCGCGGCGGATAAAATGAGACGTGAGTATAGCCGGTATCTTTATTAACTATGTATAAATATACTTGCTTAATATAATAAATTTTTTTGCCTGATCCATATATTTCGTTAACTAACTTCCAATATTTTACTAAAAAAATTATTGTGATGTATCAAAACTTTTAAGATCACTGAAGTAAATTCTAGATTTACAAAATTATTTGTATTATGAACGTTTTCCTCAGATTGTCCAGAAAGTAGAGACTGGCTTAATCCACTCAATGTTTTATAAAATTGTAAAAAAAACGACATTGCTAATTTCATGCAATAACATTCAGTTAACTATTTTTAATGGCCTTTGATATCTCAGTTAGAATTGTCTATGGAATTGCCTAAAAATATCGATAAATTAATTAATATAAGAGTCGCAGAAACAAAGAGCTGCATCTTAGTGATATCGGAACATAACAATAATCACGTAATAAAAAGAAGCGGCCGTTAATTCGGAAACAGCTTAAGAATTACTGACTATCCATTTGAGCTTTCAACAAAATATTAATTTTCGATATATCCAAAGTTTATGAAGACTAAAAACGAAATGTCAACTTTTGTAGAATTTAATAATCTCCGCAATTTTATAGAAAGCTAAGATGTAATCCATTACTACAACAATATCGATACCAACTAGAGGGAAATGTAAATATTTGTGGCAATGCATAGGCGGATAGGGCCAGGATAGACTGTGTAATAAGCTGTGATAGCCTAGCGGTGAGACCGTGCGACTCTCTAGAGACGACATAGGTTCAAACCCCGGGCAGGCACCAATGAGTTTTTCAATTAAAACTTATGTCTAATTGATAATTGCTATTTATCACACGCTTTTCGGTGAAGGAAAACGTCGTGAGGAAACCTGCATATCTCTAGAGAATTCTAGGGATATGTGTAACCTACCAATCCGCATTGGAGCAGCGTGGTAGGTCTTAGCTCCAATCCTCTCTCCAAAAACGGAGAGAGGAGGCCTTAGCCCAGCAGTGGGCATAGTAACAGGCTGTTACTATAGACTGTATAAGATTATTATAACACTTAAGTATTAGAAATAATTGAAGCGGAAACAATGTTTGGCTTTCAATGTAGTTTAACATGTTAATAATTTTGTTATCGATTTAGTTATATATTATATTAAATCCATCTAAAGTACATCTTAATTGAATAATATTCTCTTCATTAAATTTTTCTAATCAATTTAATGTAATTAATGAAATATCGTCTTTCCTGACCCTTGGACAATATGGCTCGTGTTGTTATATAAACAGAAGAAATCATATCTATTTCTAGGAATTGACTGTCTATCAATTACTTCAATTATGTAATGAAACATTTTGGAAGAATCTGTTTAAATATCTTTAAGATTAAGATGAGCTTTAACAATAAAATAATATATAGAGTTAAGACCTTTTTTATTCATACTTATATATTCATATGGACCACATGACTGCTTGTTATTCAAGATATCTAGGTAGAAACGCTCTTACCTGCATATAATATAGGTGTGGAAACAAGACCCCTTAAGTGTTTATGCGAATTCATTGAAAGTAAAAAACAACTGCAGTTTTTAGACCAAAACCAAACAGTGCCTAAGTCTGCTTCTCTACCACATATGGAAAATCGATTAACGCTGACCTTAATAAAGGTTTCTTTACAATGAGATATAATCCATGCGAGTATTTATAAATTATAGTATAGTTCCCGGCATTAAATAATGCACATTATTGTTTAGAACGAAACAGCCGGCCAGTTCGGTTTCGTAGAGCGCTGTCTCTGTCACACACGGGTTCGTCAGTATGTGCGACAGAGACAATGCTCTATGAAGCAGAATCTAGCCAATTTCTCTCTCTAAACCTCGATGTGCATTATTTATTGCCGGGAACTATACTATAATTTATAACTAATCGCATGGATTACATCTCATTGTAAAGAAACCTTTATTAAGGTCAGCGTTAATCGATTTTCCATATGTGGTAGAGAAGCAGACTTAGGCACTGTTTGGTTTTGGTCTAAAAACTGCAGTTGTTTTTTACTTTCAATGAATTCGCATAAACACTTAAGGGGTCTTGTTTCCACAACTATATTATATGCAGGTAAGAGCGTTTTTACAAAAAGTTTCGATTACACGTAAGTATATTAATAATCTCTAAAATGTGTAAATCCGATCGTCATCGAAATGGAGTATTCAAGGTTTAACAATATAAGATAAAAGAACGCATAATGGAATTATTTTTTGGAGGTTTTATTGGTTAGTGAGCATGCTCTTTTGTGACAATATAATCAATTTAGGGTTGTAACCAATTTATATTTTTTAATGGGTAATCGTCAAAAGATATTAATTTTTGTAACGCATTGTTGTTATGGCCCTTAGTAGGCTGAGATATTAAAGAGATTTAATTTGATTAACGTAGTTGTTTAATAGCGGAAATGGGGTTACATTGTTTTGAAATAGGAATATAAAAATATTTAGCAAGTAAATCAAAATTTTTAGTTAAACGAATAGCGAACTCTCGATATACGTACAATTTCAACGATCGTCAACTAATACCTAAGTAAATTTCATTTATTAGCAAAAACTCCAAATCAAATACCACTCTACAACACGTCAGACATCTTAAGTTTGAGCAACATTATGTTAAACTTATTACACCGAATGTATTGTCAACAATTCACAGGACCGTCGTGTCAATACAATCTAAATAGATATAAAATTTCAGATATAGGAATAAGGAAGTAAATCTTTTATCTAACGACAGAGGGAAGACTGTTATGGTCTATCGATGTTTGACCTGCAACAAAAAGGATAACCCAAATATTAAAATGTTCCGCAAGATTTTGCAAAATACTTGAACTAGTTTCCCATCTTTATGATTATGAATTGAATTTTTTTGAAGCAAACTTCCTAAACCGTCCGACCGATTTCAATGTAACTTTGTGAATGTGGATTATCTAATTTGTGAGATTCGATATTATATGATAGTAAAGAACACTCACTCTTTGTTTAGAGGAGTTACATCTAAAGTTGAAATTGTAATTCAAAATATTCTTTCTAATGATTTGTTTTGGAACAAATCATTAGAAAGAATATTTTGAATTTGAATTTGAAAATATTAAATATGAATGTGGATCGATATGTGACTAGAGCGAAATCTAAAAAGACATGTGAACCGCCTATTGTTGGTCCTCCCAAAATTACGACGAAAGCGAGAGTGAGTTAGTTGAACCCGTAAGACTTCGGTTCTACAGAAAATATTTGTTACTTATAGTTTTTACATTGGACAAACGAGAGCGCGTGTCAACTTGGGTCAGCGCCATCTATCAGCCACTTGTTCATACCACCCACCAAGGACATCATAATGTCCTTCAAAAGATTTAAATTTACCACCCACCCTGCCAAATTAAATTAAAATATCTACTAATGGTTTAGAATGTCTGTCTCTATTGGAAGACGACAGATCTTTGTGATTGGATTGGAGTTAGATTGTGTAAGGTGTACATATAATGTGATGTGTTTGAATGTTTCTTTCTTTATTATTATGTTTAATTAATATTAATATTCTCATTTTTTATTATATATAATTAGGTATTAGGCAACGATAGTGGTAATTGTATCATTCATACAAATGTTGTACTGACTTTTAAAGGTGCTTTACACAGATTTAGATTATTTTATATATTAATAATGTGTTTGGAAATTGTGTTTGTAAAATACTATTAGCTGGTCTAATAAATAAAATAAAATAAAAGACAATGGAAGCGAAAAGCATGTTGTGCCGACCCCACTTTGAGTGGGATAAAGGCATTAGAATGATGTTTTTTTGTGTTAACTGACCTCAAGAGGCGTGTAGCGTGGACTACCTGGCCTGTTGCTGTTTCCTAGCCTGCCACTTGAAGTCGACCTGCATGAGCCACTGCTGGCCTCGTGACCTCGAACATGGCCTCAGCACCGGCTTCCATACATCCGACGACTCCGGCTTGTCGAGACACATGCCGGTGTTGGTGTGCTTTATTGTTCGCGTCTACAATTATTCATACTTGTTATTATACCGCACAATCCACGTAAGGTCTCTTGCACACCACAGTGATATAAGTGTGGTGTGGAAGAGACCTTGTATTACAAAAAAGAGCCATACGTGGCATTCAGTCATCCGGATCGGCCTTAGTTATGGGTGTGCCTCAAGGATCAATCCTTGGTCCCTTTCTGTTTTTAGTATATATAAATGATCTACCATATTTCATTCATAATATTTGCGACATTGTACTGTTTGCTGATGACACATCTTTAATATTTAAAGTAAATAGGAATGACGATAATAATATTGACGAAGTAAACAGTGGATTGTCGCAGGTAGCTCAATGGTTCAGGCTAAATAATTTGGTACTAAACTCAAACAAAACGAAATGTTTAGAATTTGCATTACCTAATGCAGCTAAAACAGCAGATGAGCTCTTAATAGACAATGTACCACAAAAAACAGAAAATACAACTGTATTTTTGGGAATGACGTTGGATACAAAACTCCAATGGAGCACACACATAACAGCTCTCGCAGGGAAACTCAGTTCAGCAGCCTATGCTATTCGAAAGATAAGACAGTTTACAGACGTCGAAACAGCAAAACTAGTTTTGCTTACTTCCATAGCATTATGTCTTATGGAATAATGTTATGGGGTAAATGCGCTGATATTGAGAAAATTTTTGTATTGCAAAATAGAGCCATACGTGGCATTTATAATATGAGTCCGCGTGAGTCCCTGCGAGAGAAGTTTAAGGAAACAGGTATTCTTACGTTAGCTTCACAGTATATTTTTAGCAATTTGATTTTTGTGCATAAAAATATACATAATTATAAAAACATTGGCGATATATATAATAGACAAAGTAGGAACCGACATAAGCTTGCGGCTCCTGCTTTGCGCCTTGTAAGAGTACGTAAGTCGTTTGTGGGTTTGGGTATAAGATTCTATAACAAAATTCCACAATCAATTATAACTTTGCCATTACAGCAATTTAAAAATACTGTTAAAAAGAGGCTGATACAGAAAGCCTATTATACCGTGGAGGCTTACATTGATGATAAGAATGCGTGGATATAGCTGCTCTTTGACCTTGTGCAGGATAGCTATGACAAAATGTAATTAGTATTAAGAATCTTCTTTTTTAAAAGAGCTCCACCAAGTTTCTTGCTGGCTCTTCTCGGTAGGACGGCTTTCCGAACCAGCAATAGAGTCGACGATTCAAAAGCACTTGTTTAAAAGTTTATTTGAATAAAGAATATTTTGAATTTGAATTTTGAATTTGATTGTGTGGTTCAAGTGAGGGTAGATGAACAAAATATTGACTAGTACTCGGGAACGAAGACGCCGCGGCCCTCCAGTCAGTTCGGGAACATGGCGGATGCAACTCTGCCGAAACGTCGAACCTTGTAAAAAGGTAACTCGATTTTGTCGACGACCCGTTTATTTATATAATAATAAGTATGAATCGCGAATGTTTAAAATTTACCAATTATTCATACTATTATTGATAATGTAAAAGTATTTTTTATCTATCTGTTGCGCTTTTATCCACCGCTTAACTGCAAGAACAATATTGATGGCATTTAGCACAGTTAAGCTCATATCGCAACAAATATTTTATTTGGACCACCTATCGGCGCGAACGTAGTGTTGCAACCCCACTATTGATGCAGTCGCGTTGACAACCTTATCTTGGGAGACTATAAATAACTGAGCATTGTCGTTGAAGAGATTATTCGTTTGTGAATACTTCAGTGTAAAGTCGGTCTTGTGTTCATTAAAGAGTTTTGTTTTAAAAGTAGCGGCCTGTTAAAATCCCACTGCTGGGAATAGGCCTCCTCTCTCCGTTTCTGGAGAGAAGGGTTGTAGCTATGACCTACCACGCTACTCCAATGCGGATTGATAGATTACACATATCTCCAGAATTCTCTAGAGATATGCAGGTTTCCTCATAATGTTTTTCCTTCATCGAAAAGCGTGTGATAAATTGCAATTATCAATTAGACACATGAGTTTTTAATAGAAAAACTCATTGGTGCCTGCCAGGGTTTGAACTCGTGACCCTCGAAAGGGTCGCACGGTCTCAACGCTGGGCTATCACAGTTGTTTTGTTTTAATATCATAAAATTAGTGAAGTGATTTAAAGAATTTCATTTAAAAATCATAGTGGAGTGATTGATTAATATTGTATGATAAAATTAAAATAAAACGGATAAAGAAGATAATGAGTTTTATGTCTCCCCTGGATTTCCGACTCTTACAAACATATGTGTAAATGACAAAATACACATTCGTTTAAGTAAACAAAAGCATTTTTTATGCATTTTCCTTAACAATGAAAACTTAAAATCCATTTTTCTCCACAATTGATTTTTGGAGGTTAAATACAAAACCTATGAACAATCATAAATATTACTTCATTGGTTAGAGTGAGACCCCTGGAAAACAATATATTTATGTTGTAATTGATCTTGAAGTGAGTTAAACTATTGTTCCGCGCAAACGTGCGGACGGATGAAACAACCTCCGGGACCTGGGCCCGTCGTCTCGACGTTTCAACCTACCTTATGCGGCCGTCAGCTTTATGGGTCCGGCCTCATGAGTCACTGCGTGTATATGTGTACGTGTGTGTGTGTGCTTGTATGTACTTGGCCGATTCTCGAAACCGTTGGCTCGCCTCTGCACTATTCCACGGACACGTAATGTCTGTTTCTCCCGGAGTATACACTTCACTATATCGGTTAAATAACACCCGGTGTGCACACAACCTTCGTAAGGTCACACGTTATTGAATCGTCCCTATATCGGGGAATAGTAATCCAACGCGCACTAAAACCGTGGACGGTCGCGTCTTCTCAAACGCTTCACTGGTTAAACGCGTCACTAAATACTTATATCAGTCTCAAATGTCAATAAAGTCGTGTCACTACTGAGAATAACACCCGAAACGCAAACTAACTGTCGGCGGCTCGCGTCGGCAATCGAATGCATAAAAAGGTCGTTGATCCCGCTTGTCGCGGCGCGCGCGTCAAGTTATTCAAAACAACTATTATATCTAAAATGACTAAAAATCATTATAAGTACAAACGCTATAATTATAAAAATTGGCATTAAGAATTGGAATTAAAATTATAAGTTTTACCTTAGTATCGTAGGTCCATTCCTGGTTACCACGCATGCCGTGGCATCGGATGAGTTTGATGGGCCCTCGGGGATGCGCTGCATCCAGACAATTGTCATCTGACATTATCTGTTTCCGTTTAGTGTATGCGAACACCTGCCATCGAGAAGAAATTATGAAACGCTCACTGTACAGTTTACACTTTGACTCTCAAAAACTATCTTAACTGTTCAATTGACGGCGTTAAACCTTTGTTTAAGTATTTGTTTTTAATGTATAATTATCACTCATTTGGTTGGCGACAGATTGAGTTAAGCGTATTAAACTGTGATAGCCTAGCGGTGAGACCGTGCGTCACTCTGGAGACGATAATGGGTTCAAACCCCGGGCAGGCACCAACGAGTTTTTCTATTAAAACTTATGTATCTAATTGATAATTGCAATTTATCACACGCTTTTCGGCGAAGGAAAACATGAGGAAACCTCATTGGAGCAGCGTGGTAGGTCTTAGCTCCAATCCTTCCCTCCAAAAACGGAGAGAGGAGGCCTTAGCCCAGCAGTGGGCATAGTAACAGGCCGGTACTTTAAGCGTATTAAACATAGGTTTTTTTTAAATACAATTAGTAAGTAAAACAGGAGCTAAATGTGTTATGAAAGTCATCCTTTAGGCAAAAGAAAAAAATGGACATCGTTACCTGTTTCTATACACCAAATGCAAAATCCAATTGCGAATGTGTGACTTACTAATTATAATACATATATATTGACATGAAACAATAGTAGGCTACAACGACAGACCAACGTGAAAGACAGTTTGTATATTGTTTTTATTGAAATCAAAATACATATTATTAAAATATACAGCTATTCCCGTTACCTGGTTACCTCCCATTCCATGGCAGTATCCCATGCCGAGTGGCTGTCCCGCCTTGCCGCCAAGAGTATCAAGACAATTCGAGGTTTCTGCGTTTCGAATCTGTAATGATTTTTTTTTAATACAACAATAATTTTATCTTTATCTAGAGTCAAATAACTATAAAATTTAATTGCTATCAACTATACAGTGTTTTAGGAGATAGTGAAGATAGTGGGATAAGTATAATTATACTTTTTATTTATTTCAAAGAATATATACCTACATAACTCGCCAAAAAAATCACAATTGTTATTCTTCGCGCTATCTTTAGAAAGAATCATGTCTACGAATATCTTTAGTATTTCTATAATAAAATTCCGACATCAATTTTGGCCATGCCATTACAGCAGTTTAAAAACACTGTTAAAAAGAGGCCGATACAGAAATCCTACTATACTGTTGAAGATTACTTAGATGTGGATGATGTGGATATAGGTGCACTTTTACCCTGTACAAGACAGTAATAACTAAATGTAACTAGTTTTAAGATCTATTTTTAAAAAGAGTAACTGTCGAGTTTCTTGCTGGTTCTTTTCGGTAGGAACAGCTTTCCGAACCAGCAGTAAAGTTAACGATTCAAAAGCACTAGTTTACAAGTTTACTTGAATAAAGAATATTTTGAATTTTAAATTTAGAAATTAGAAGACAAATTAAACTCAAAATTAAACTAAAAGCTCAGATTAAACAAACAAGGAACCTTAACTTGAAAAAAATATCTTTATAATCGGATAAATCCTACCCAGTAACTCCCGAAACGGACCATGTAACACGCAAATTAATCTCAAATAGGGGGCAAAAACCTAAGGCATCGTATCTTAACAGATAATATTCAAGGAAAGAGAGGAATCGAACCTAAAAGGAAAACCCATGGATATTGTTTCTAAATATTTACCTAATTTTATATATATATGAGTATATATATATATGAGTTTTTCTATCTACGCGTGAGAAGGTTAATAAAGCTTTGGATTCATCCGATTAAATAGAGTACAATTCACACATTTTCAAATACAGTCACACTGCCCAAAATAGAAAAGAAATAATCAAAGGCTTTAACGCCGTTATTACACTTTTTACAAAGTCTATAGTCTAGAGTCACAATGTCACGTGTTAGATATTTCATCACTTTACTGATCACATATATAAGATGATTTTCTAGGCCAATTAACTTTTTTTAATTGGCCTTCGTATTGATTGCATAATTTGATTTGCAAATACATTAGTGACCTTTTTAAATAATTTTAATAGATAATCGAAATGCACCTGACCTTTTCGTATTAAAGCAATTTTCAAGACAAACTTTACCTGTTTCGTAACATTTTCATAAAGAATAAATGCCAGAAACAACGTATAGAGCAAGCAAATCTAATTTTATGGCGGTAGAATGAATGCGAACAATCTTCTAGACTTTTTCTAGGCTTTTTTAAGAGATTTCATGTTATATGCTAGTGTGCCGCTTAAATCCTATTTGTACATACCTTCTATATATTTTTTTATACTTTAAAACGAGCCATTCTTATTATTCTTATTATATTTAATCTGAATTTCGGAAACGATTCCAACTATTTTCGAGAAACTTTGTATACAAGAGCTTTCGGGAGCAATAAATTATCTAGCTAGGTTTCATTTTAAGAAACCGTTTTTATCCGCATCTCCAGGTATTGAAGAATTGTCACAATATCATTTGAATACGAAGTTAAATTTAGTCAACATCTTCACGATTCTAATAGCGATGGGGAATCGGGCCCTCCAGAAGACTCCGGTTTGAAAAGATAT
Source organism: Morpho deidamia (assembly GCA_947086505.1). Lineage (NCBI taxonomy): Eukaryota > Metazoa > Arthropoda > Insecta > Lepidoptera > Nymphalidae > Morpho > Morpho deidamia. Next base: position 10,733,545 of record CAMTZC010000026.1, on the reverse strand, counting down.
ATCCAGGTCAAGTAGGAGTTTTTTTCACGGTCTGTCTTTTGTGTGTTTAAGAGCACACGGCAGAAGCGAAAACTTCATCAAAACGAGCCGACTTTACCCGAACGAGCGTTACATAGCCGAGCGTGACGATTCGCGATTAGTGCCTACAATCTACGCGCCCATAGAAGCTTATTTAGAGATCATTTGTCACGATCATCCTACTGTCTATTCATATTATAAAACAAAGTCCCCAAAAGCTGTGTCTTTTCGATCGATTTTCTCAAAATCTATTGAACGGATTTTTAAACAGTTTTAAACCGGAAGGTAGTTAATAGTACATTTTGAATGTGAACTATCGTGAGTGGTATTCATAATTAATGTTTAGAGATCGGCTATACTACCGGCCGACTATACAGCGTTCAGAGAACTGTCAGTTCCCGCCGCGATAACGCCGCGTAAAGAGCTCATGAATAAGAGCCCCGTATGGGCTTGAAACTAGTCGGTCTCATCCGATAGATTAAGACGTGAATAAAGCCAGTCTTCAAACATTAAATATAATAGTAAATTCTTCATTTTGATGGTACTTTCACTGAAAGATATGAAAAGAACTCCCGCACGGTAGGGATTTACAAGCACAGCTAGTTTATAGTAAAACCAGCAAAGCCCCGCGGTTTCACCCGCGTCCCTACAGATCTCGTGGTAGTGGAAAGTCTACGAAATCGGACTATAGATTTATTTTGTAGATTATTTAATTACAAAAAATGGGTATCATTAGTATTCTTGGAATAAGACTTAACTCACCAAGTGCAGGCCCTGCTATAACGGTAGGTTAGGTTTGTTATGGCATTATTTGATTTCGATTTACATTCTTAAATTCGTAAAATCTTTTGATTCGGATGTCGGATTTTAATAATTTAAAAAGTATTTTACAGGTATTGAAATAGTTATTCATAAAATATCATTTAAGGATAAATAAAATGGTTTGATTATTGTCGGCACTTTTACCAACTTTTACAATGTAAAAAAGTAGTTATATTGGCATAACTATAATAGTTAGACATATGGTATCGCGGACTTTTTTGTGGATATTGATACGTTCTATAATACTGTAGAACATTTTTTTGTTCTATCATCAATAGTTTCCGCAGCGCACGCGATAATAGATGTTTACGACTAAATTTTTACCAAGTTATTACAATTTTATTAGGGATCCCTATTTTTTTTGAAAATGACATATAGCCTATGTTGCTCAGTGAAAAAGCAGCTTTCCAATGGTGAAAGAATTTTTGAAATCGGTCCAGTAGTTTTTGCGTGAAAACGTAACAAACATACATACAAACAAACATACAAATCTTTCCTCTTTATAATATTAGAAGTAAAATAAAAGACATACCTCTCCGAGATAGTAATACTCTAACGGCATCTGACTTTCAGGATATATATTTTCGAGGTACCATCTGAAGCTCTTGCATTTGAGGCGTTCTCGCATCGCCTTCCGCTCCGTAACATCACCCACGGGCACGTTTAAAGCGCCTGAACAATCAAGCATATATAGCAGACAAGCCAAATATTTAGCAAAAAAAAGGTTTGTTATGCAAAAACTTGCATGAATTTATTAAAATATTGTAATGGATCAAACGACAAAGAATAAACAATTGCTTGGAATATTTAAGGGTTGAAATAATGAGTATATTGGTGGTTTTGTTTAAAATTTTAAACGGTTACATTTTACAGTGAATGTCTGATATAAAAAATTGTAACGCGACTAAAATTACATATAATTAATAAAAGAATCATTGTTATAGTTAATCGAAAGTAGGAATATGATAATGTTATTTACCGGAATGAGAATGATATTGCGGCTACATTTCCCGTTGTAACAAAGCTTTTGATGCCCATAACATGTTGAACACTTCTTAACATATATATGCACATATTGCACGCTTAGTATAAAACTGACCTAAGTCAAAATTAGGCTTAATTGAGTTATATACATTGTGATCCTTATTTCAATGCCATCTATCACGCAACAATCTATTCAAAGGGTAGCGTTGTTTGGTTTTTGGGAGATAGGTCTGTTTAACGCAAATGAGTTTTGATGGCGCTACGCTACGCTTTATTGCAAATTGTCATAAAACAACTTTTTTAATACTAAGCGTACGATATGTACATTAATGCCCACCATATACATTTGGATTTAATTATTATTAACGCTTTTGCAATTCAACAAGATTAAATAGAAATATTAAACACAAAGAAAACATGGAACATGATTTTGCACTAAATTGCGAATATAAAGAACACAAATTTTAAACATTCCTATTATTTTTCAAGAAATATAATTTATTTAATTCGTTTATTCCCCGATGGTATGCTTAAATGCAAGACTATTAATTATGTGCGAAATATAATAAATTAATAATATACAAAAATATTTATTCATAATATAGATCGTTATATTTAAGATCTAATTAAATAGATGATTGATGCATAATTTAAATGGATATATTATATATTATAAATATATATGTTTTTGTTTATTATTAGTATTAATAAATAAATGTGACGTTAGTTTAAAAAGATGCGTAATGTCAATATTCTAAGTTAAAAATTTATTTAGCACGTAATGTCAATAATAATTCAAAATTACAAAAAAAAATTAAGCACAGTATAGTTATAATCGCGATCCAATAAGACTAAACTAAGAGGTATTTTCAATTTAATTGTCAAAAATATAATGAAGAGACAATAAACAGTACGCATCTTGAGACTATCGCAAATTTAGGCTGCCATTCTACAATTAAATTTGTTTGGATGGAGTTTAAACTAATACCAAATTTTTTTATGTTTTTTTTCTTCATTTTTACATTATTTGATCTATTGACAACAAATCAATCCTAGAAAATATCAAATCTATTTCAAAATATGCGACTGTATATATTATACTATATATATTATCTGAAGTTAAAGTTAGTTGTACGAAATTTGTTAGAGATCCATACTTGATATTATAAATCTGTCTGTCTGTTCCGGTTTTCATGGCTAATCATTAAACCAATATTGATAATTTTTTTACAGTAAAAGCTCATACATCAAGGTAACGTATATGATGAAAAACTTCCGTTTCTCTTACGGCAAAAGAAAAAACATTTTTAATTATTAAGGGTAAAAAAAGTAGTAAAGTAGCAGCCTGTTACAATCCCACTGCTGGGAATATAGGTCTCCTCTCTCCATTTCTGGAGAGAAGGGTTGGAGCTAAGACCTACCACGGTGATCCAATGCGGATTGATATATTACACATATCTGCAGAATTCTCTAGAGATATGCAGGTTTCCTCACGATGTTTTCCTTCACCGAAAAGCGTGTCATAAATTGCAATTATCAATTAGACACATGAGTTTTAATAGAAAACTCATTGGTTGTCCGGGATTGAACACGTGTGCCCCTCGAAAGAGTCGCACGGTTTGACCGCTATCACAGCCCTATTAAGGGTATGTTAACGCTTAAAAGTGCAAAGTTGTCGGTAGTATTAGTAACTAATATACTAATGCCAATCCATTAATATTGAAATTAGATGTAAATTTATTTGTAGATTTGAGAAATGTGTTCAGCCTAAATTTGTTCCAACCAAGACAGCAAAGCGTTAAGGACCTGGGTTAATATTGTAGTAGAAATGCTTCCAGTCGTCAAGCCAGACTTCGGCGAGGCGAGCATTGTTGTGGTTCACGACGCGGCCCGTGCCCCCCGGGAACGAATAGGGGGTGGTCTTGCGGAACACGTGCCCCACGTGCGAGCACGGCGCTATCTCCAATGTGCCCCCGCACATCCACACCTGCCCCACCCCCGTGAGTTAGTTTGGCAACGTTCAAAGCCCAAGTCCATATTTATCTTAAGAAGAGTGAAAGCTATTTTATCTATTTCACAAAAACTATATTCTCATATTAAGAAAGATATGGCATGATGCTACCTCAGGAATGGAGAACCTATAGCACGCGACACAGTATTTTGGACACGTCACGGAACACGAAATTCATGATGTATTTAGAGTAAAAAGCGAATTTGGTGTATTTCGTACAGCGAACATGGGCTATGTTTTTCAAAAATCACAAAGTTAAAATTTTTGATGGCACGCGTATGACCTCTTTAAACATTTGTTTATTAAAAATTGATGCATAAAGGTTTGCCTATTCCTGCACTACTGTGTTTACACCGAAAGACGATTTAAGTTTATTTTAGAATTATATACTCATAATATTGCATTATTGCTGTTTGAAATATTTATAATCTATAATTATAATCTCTAGATTCTGTAAAAGCAATTCGAAACTAACTAAAGTTGTTTTGGAACATACGTGTTAAAACTAAAATAGGTCTTGGTCTAACAATTATAATAGTGCCGTTGTTCGCGTCAACTTAAATGTAAAAATTCCATCGATAATGTATTTTTTTCTTTTTTAAACAAATTTCGGCTATACCAAATTCAATCAATATTTCTCCAGTATTTGACGTGAAATACTGCAAAACTGTTTTATAACTATTTGGGGAACACTCTTTTTTTAAAACATCAGTTTTAAATTACATTTTATGCGAACACCATGCCATTATAACGTAAGTTAAGAATCACAAAATATGGACCTGAGTGTATTTTTGTAGCAGTAAGTTACGTATATATTGAACCCAAAACAAAATCCACCGATAACTATTGCTTGATATATTTATTTTTATTTATAGATGTAATAAAATGTAGTAGGAAATTTATATAGGGAGAAAATCAGTTTGTAAATCAAGGGAGTATTCATTCAAAATTAAAACTTCAGGAGCTTGTATGAATTTTCATCGTCATTTACGCCATGTATTGTGGTATTAAATAATGGTAAATTACCATAGCGTTATTATTATGCTAGAGTAAGGGAATCATAGACACGCCTGTAAGTGAGATTATCGCTACAAGTAATAAGAGAGCGAAGATGAAACTTATATACTTATCTTTGTCCAATCACACATAAGACAGAAATATAGACAGTCTCATTTGCTTTTACTTTATTTTCGGTGACAAAAAAGAGCCATACGTGAGATCTACAATTAGAGTCCGCGTGATTTCCTGCGAGAGAAGTTTAAGGAAATAGGTATTCTTACATTTGCAGTTTAAAACCACTGTTAAAAAGAGGCTAATACAGAAAGCCTACTATAATGTTGAAGATTACTTAGATGATAAGAATGTGTGGATATAGGTGCACTTCTACCCTGTACAAGACAGTAATAAATGTAACTAGTTTTAAGATTTATATTTTAAAAAGAGCAACCGCCGAGTTTCTTGCTGGTTCTTCTCGGTAGGAACAGCTTTCCAAACCAGCAGTAAAGTTGACGATTCAAAAGCACTTGTTTACAAGTTTACTTGAATATTTTGAATTTGAATTTGAATTTGATGGACACATTTTAGGACCTCTTCTCTAGTATAATAACTCTATGTATATTGCCCAATATATTTAAAATGTAATTTTTTATTTCCTTTAATAATATTACATGCCTGTTTCAAAAACCTGCACCACTCCTATTAGGCTCATAATGCGTCAAAAAAAGTTGTATTTGTGATTTTAAATGTATAATCAATTTATAGATATCAGTGAATTTTATAAGCGATTGTCTCAAAAAAAATTTAATACATTTTTCCAAGACTTCACGTTGCGTAATATGAATGGTTAATGTTAAAAATGACATATGATTATATAATCGTGTTAATTTTATGAACTGTTGAAATCTGAAAAAACAATTAGATATGACCATAAATATCCTTGATTTTGTCAATTTTTTACATTTGTATTAAGTAATATTAAAATTTGTTTTCTTTGCGCCTTGGCTAAAATCAACTCACAATATTTTTAGGTAACTCACCAATCACGAAACTCATAATGCACGAAGCGAAAAAAATTAAGTGTGTTATATGTCTTTACTTGTATTATATTAATATAGACTAACGTTATAGAATAAAGCACAGGCTCAACAGGCAGTGGACGTCTAGTGTCATATTATGACACTTGTCGTCCACTCTCACCATGAGCTTTCGTGTAACTGACGTGGTGCATTTGAGATAGTGTAATGTTTCCTTTGTATGTAATGTTTTTTTAGAGTGGATTAGTGTGAGTATATTCATGTGTATATAATATGTATGTGTATAAATATAAAAGGTAAGATACACACATCTCAACCCGCATACACTACAGTAGGTATTTATTGAAAAGATGCTTGGAATTTTATCCAATATCGAGTTTTGAGTTGATTCTTACTATTTATTTTTACGCCAATACAAAGTCAAAATTTTTGATGACCTATTTATCATTTTATATGCGTCAAAAATTCCAGATAAATATACGTTGAGCTACTAAAGTAATAACATACTAAGCTACCAAAATAACTAAAACAACAACACAGAATTATAGTACAAACGTAGTAGAGTGCTAAGAAGAATATCTCGATGATTCTTTTCTACTAAAATGTAAGACTTAATTTACTTTTCACTTATATTATAAGCATTTGGTAACTGCATTATTGTCATAGTTACTTTAATCACTCTTTCCGTTTCAATATTCTTTCTCAATCTTTCTCCGTCTCTATTTCTGTTCCATTTCTATTTATCCAGATCTTCTTTCAAGTTCTAGGCATTTTGTTATGATTTTTTTATCGAGTTTTTATCATCTACATTGCAAAATAACCCATCAAACCAAGACACCAAAAGTTGAGTCAACAAAATATGCTTACTTAGATTAGGGATGTTAATTCGTTGTTCTTTTATAAAATGGTATATAATATATTATAAGCGCAACGACAATTTATAATTCATTAACAAAAATTACTTTAACATAGGACATGAATGGTCATATCACATTAATGTATTAGACATGAATATAAGTTGAATAATCTAAATATATATATCATATACCGATTAGTCCTATATATACGACAAAACAATACATTTAATACACGTATATATATACCCATAATTATTCTATTAAGCCATGATTAATTATGACAGATATATTTAAAAATATGTAAATATTAATAAATTTAATATAAATGGGATTGTCTCCCGCAAATGAGATAAAACAATTACTAATATTGTTTTAATAAAATTTAATGAAAGAAGACAGATACTATCATTTCAGAGACCAACATTTTTATTATTCATCTAATTAATACTTATTTAAGCATAAATTAGTATTTATTTAGACAATTTTTAGTCATGAATCATGATCAGTAAATGAGAAAAGCGATAAATATTCTAATAAAGAATTGCCCAATCCGCTAAACATAAACGACTAGAAATTTGTGGATTATTTATAATATTTGATTTTTAGATTTATAATTTATAATATTGATATTTTATAATTTTGATATTTAGTTTATTTATAATATTTGATTTTTAGATTTATAATTTATAATATTGATATTTATTAATTTTGATATTTAGTTTATTTATAATATTTGTAATAAAGCAACGCTATTGATCGCTATGTTAGTTTAGCAACTTTAAACTTTAAACATTAAATGGTTAGTTAACTACGGGTTAATGATTTATTTTAATATTTAGGACTCTTAAGTCAAGGAGTCAAGGTCGTATTAATCTATACATATTATAAAACAAAGTCTCCAAAAACTGTCTGTCTGTATTTGATCGATTTTGTCAAAATCTACTGACGGGACTGGTTTTTTATTAAAAATTGTGCAATTCTTGACGAAGATTTAGTTTAATAGGACATGAGGATTTTATGGTAATTTACTTAAATTAACGCGGGAAAAATTTTGTCACACATTGATTTCCATAGCGGCGATGCAATCACAGCTAATCTTTTAAAAATGAATTTACAAAACTAGGTTAAAAATATAGATTTTAATTTAAACAATAGTACGTAGTTCTTTAACTTATACGCGTCATTGTTTATTGCAATTGCAAATAATAATGAATACATATAATATTAATGACAGTAAAAAAAAATATCAGGTCATTATTGACGGCCTAAGCCATGTTATATAGATAGAGAAGAAAATAAGTAAACATTGTTTTTAAAGAAATCATATATTCCTAAATACATCTGCCAACTTTTTCACAAAGAATTGCTGTGGATGATCTGAATGTACCCTTCAACCAAGTATTTTAACTTCATTGCTTCTGCATTATGAAGAAGCCCATTGAAATGAACATAAAATTATAGAACAGTGCAAAATAAACAAGAAATAAGCGGCCAATTACGTTATTCAGTCCAGTACATATCTGTACAGATGTTTGCGAGACTTAAATTTTAGATTAAATATTAAATAAAAGGTGTTCTCACTTAAAGACTTTTATTTATTGTGAATAGACTGAGAAATGTTGAAATAAGAAACGTATAGACGAAAAATAAACAAAGATTAAAAATTATTTAGAATAAAAGGCATGCATAAGCAATAAATATTTATGTGGATTACAGTCACATCTCATGTCGATTTTACACGAGAGAAGACCGTTAATTCAGAAAAGCATGGTGTTTAGAATAAAAAAAGAATCGCGAATGCAGCCGCAATGATTAATGTATGTTAGGAAGCCCATATATTAATATTGTTAATGACACGCTCACAAAACATGTGATGAGGTTAAAAGTTATCTCAAGCCACAACAAAACTTTAACATAGTGCTGTAATTGCCAACATTTTTCCCGAACTATAAAGATATATGCGTAAAACCATGTATACACGTTCGGTGAACATTATGTTCTTAATGACTACGTTAAAGTTATATCAAATTGAAAAAGAGTCTTCCTGTTTATAGAAGCAGGCGTTACTTTACGGAATTCCATACTACAGGCACTATAACAAAACTACTTCGCTATAATCCGCTCGGGTTAAGCGAATGCATGCAAATCTAATGTGTATGAAGCAGGCAAAATCCACGAACTTCACACATGCAGGACAAGCCACCACACGCACCCCAAGGCTCCTCCACCAGCAACAAAGCACACAAGCAGCACACACACCCACCACCACAACAATCTCGACGATCGTTTCGCTCCGAAACCGAAGCATCATCAGGAGGATAGGCTCCACGACAAAATCGTAATGCCACCGCCACCAATACAAGCAGTCTTAAATAGTTCAACCCCCGCCACTACCCTCCCCTCCGAACACATGTAGCAAAACGGAATTGAATCTTGTCCTGCATGTGTGAGGATCGTGGATTTTGCCTGCTTCATACACATTAGATTTGCATGCATTCGCTTAACCCGTGCGGATTATAGCGAAGTAGTTTTTTTATAGTGCCTGTAATATCAAATATCCTTTTTTGATGTATGTTTTTATGTTATTCTTTATAATAGAAATATAGAAACAGAAAATTTGGGACATACAGAATTCTTATTCTGGTGCGATAGCTAGAATAATGATTTTAAATATTGAACTATTTAATGCCATATTCAGTCAAGTTGCGCCTTTTTTTTAATTTACACTATCGTACATTAACTATGAATACCAACGTTAATGTATAGAAACCGGCTATACTCTATACTTTTTATACAGCGTTATCGTGATGGGCACGCCGAAAATGGAGCTCATAAACAGGGCTCCGGATAAACTTGAGACTAGTCGGACTGAGTGGTTATAGCCGGTTTCTATACAAAAACTAAAAATACTACTTTCTCAGAAAAAAACATTGTTTCACCGAACGTCTCAAATTAGTTCCATAATTGACAATTTAAAACGTTAGCAAGTAGAGCACTATATTCGAACATCGAACCTGGATTCATGGCGTAATAGAATTCTCCCCACTCGTCCATCCACACTTCGGCGACTCGGGCCGCGTTACGAAGCACCACGTTTTGAACTCCACCGGGGAAGGAATATGGCGACTTGTCCCGGAACACGTGGCCCACGTGTGAACATGGCACGATCTCAAGGTGACCCCCACACTGCCAAACCTTTGCGCCAATTCAATTTTGAGTTCATACTTTTAATATTTTTTCCTATGCACCTCCAAAATGGGGACACAGTCAGAATAAATAATTACGAAATTGATATGTGACAGCTTGGAAAAGAGTTATTAAAATACTCTACTATGATATTGTTGTTATAACTTTTAAGATTTGCGATAACACAAAAAAAATCTGCAATTGCACTTTTAATTTTTTTTTTCAAGTTAATTATGCAGAAAAGAGCTGTAAAAATAAACAATAAACTTAAAAATTATGTCTAGAACTAATATTGTTTGTCCATTACCTAATCAAGATTTACCGATAACGAAAAAAAAATTGTTCGATCAATGTAAAGCATAATCCAAAAATGCTGAACTAAAAGTTTGTTACGTCTAAAAAAACATATATATAATACCCTGAAACTCATTTCGAGGTTTTCTCCACCCCATATGTCCATGCCCTCATCATAGGAACCGATCTTGTAAAAGTAATCCCTATCAATGGCAAACAATCCGCCTGCCATTGTGGGTGTTCGTAACGGCGCAGTTCGATCACCGCCACGCCGAGACATTTCGCGTTCAGGGACTCGATACCTGCACAAAAAAAAATCGATTAGCACAAAAAGTAAAGAAGCCTTTTTTACAAGCAATATAACAGAACTAACTACTTTGCTATAATCCGCACGGGTTAAGTGACTGCATGCAAAGCCAATGTGTATGAAGCAGGCAAAATCTACGCACCTTATACATGCAGGACCAGCCACCACATGCACCCCAAGGCGCAATTCACCAGCAACAACGCACACACAAAAGCAGCACACACACCCACCACCACAATCCACGACAAAAATCGTAATGCGATTTTTGTCGTGGAGCCTATCCTCCTGATGATGCTTCGGTTTCGATGCGAAACGATTGTCGAGATTGTGGTAGTGGGTGTGTGTGCTGCTTTTGTGTGCGTTGTTGCTGGTGAATTGCGCCTTGGGGTGCATGTGGTGGCTGGTCCTGCATGTATAAGGTGCGTAGATTTTGCCTGCTTCATACACATTGGCTTTGCATGCATTCACTTAACCCGTGCGGATTATAGCAAAGTAGTTAGTTCTGTTATATTGCTTGTAATATGGAATTCCGCAAAGTAACGCCTGCTTCTATAAATCATTTAGAAGCCTTTTTTGTTAACACAACCTTTTTTACAATCTTTATTTTATATATATTCTTTACACGCACACACATTTTGTTTGTATCAATTTAACTTAATTTTAATGCTATAATATAACTTATATAAACTATTTGAAGGTTATAGACCCACCCAAAGCGCAAGTTGTGATTATCTTTAAGTGGGTTTACATCCTAATTGATGTAGCCTGTCGATAATCCTATTATAAATAAATTTAAAAAAACTGGTACATAAATGACGGTGCTTTATTTGTGTATGAGTTCCTCGTTTTATACTTATTAAAAAAAAATAAGTTAACATATACAAATATATCGCCCCATCCGAAAAATAAAGTTGCATGTCCTATGTTTATTTTATATATATAGGACACGCAACTTTATTCTTCGGATGGGGCGATATTTTAATTATTATTCTATTATTTATAATATACTAGCCGCGGTACGGTGAATAGTGTGTCACACATATGTATTTCAGTCAAATTAAATTAAACCGTAATGTACTATTAGACAAAAATTTCCTAAAGAACTGCACTATCTTTTAATAAAAAACGTATAAAGAATCCTATCAGTAGATTATGAAAAAAACGATTACCTACAGACAGACACCTTTTTGGGCACTTTATTTTTTTCATATATACATTTAATAAGGCCGCTTATCGCTTCCTTAAAACAATATTGACTAAATGCTAAAATAACTAACCAATGTACGTATTTATGTATGTATGAAGACAAAACTGAGAGTAAAAAACGACTTGCATTTTTTTAAATTAAGTCAAATAAGCTCTTTCAAGTACTTTGAATAGTCAAGGATCAATATGATTAATGAAGTTACAACTTCAATAATTGTAAAAGGTCACGTACAAAATGAGAAAGAAGTCCATTGGTTTGAAACAAAGAAATAAAACTTAGACAGGTCTCTATACAATTATATCTAAATACCAATCCGGTTAGTTATTGACTACGTGTATATTTTTTAAGTAAAGTACCGTAAATCATTCTAAATACACGTCGTGCTTACTATATAGTAATTATATTTGTCGTAATTGCTATATTTAGATTGATAATTACTTAGGTGTAACTAGAATTTGTAGTGATTGATCAAACGTAACAACGTTAATAAATTAATCCGATTTTAATCTCCAATTATTGTCGTATCTTTGTAATGAAACATAAGAGTTTCCATTACTTGATTTAGTTTATCAACGTTCAGTTTTAATTGTGGGAAATAAAACCGGTACTAAAAAATAAGTGCAAACTTCTAACTGTCATATGAAATTGAAATGCACCGTAAGAATTTTCCCACTACCTACATCTACGCTTATCCCACGTTAAGTGGGGTCGGCACAACATGTTTTCTCTTCCATTCTCTCCTGTCATGTCACATCATCATTCTCCTGTCCTTATCTCATTCTAAGTGGGGTCGGCACAACATGTTAGAAACATGTTGTCACTTGATTTGGCTACGTATTTTACGACCGGCCGCCTGCCTGACGTCAACGTACCTTAGTCGCCTTTTAAGACACCTCGGTAAGAACTGAGGGTGGTCTATTCTATGCAGCCGGATACCACACGGCACATACCTTAGTCGCCTCTTACGACACCTTGGTAAGAAAGGAGGGTGGTCTATTCTATGCAACCGGATACCACACGGCACAGCCTTAGTCGCCTCTTACGACACCTCGGTAAGAAAGGAGGGTGGTCTATTCTATGCAGCCGGATACCACACGGCACATACCTTAGTCGCCTCTTACGACACCTCGGTAAGAAAGGAGGGTGGTTTATTCTATTCTGCCAGATACCACACTCTCTCTTATCACGTCACATACATCACACAATCCAACCATCTCTATTTCGCATCCCTTTTGTCACATATTTAACACTCATTTGGTCACATGATTTTCATCCCTCCTCATTATACCATACTATCTTAATCTTAAACTTCTCGTATTTTCTATGATGAGTGCAAATTTCAGACTTCCCTTATATTATGAAATGATATATGTAGTATACATTATGACCTAAGGACTTACCGGAGGATAAGTAAGTGATAGTGGTTTGAACAAGCTTACCAAATAGCTGTATGAGTTAAGTTATCACATAGGGTAATTCCTCCGGTGACCAAAACATACATAGAGGTATCAAATGACGTATCATATCATATTCAGTACAAAAGTAATAATAAAATTATTTTGCTATAAGCCGTGATAAAGTAAATAGATGCAGGGTTCCCAATAGCACATGCACTACAAACCTCCACCACAAATATACATAATACACATGCACTACACATATTTACTATCACAAACTCAACAATCGCAAAGCTTTGCGATTTTGTTGTGGAGTCTATAACTCGATAATGCTGCGGTTGCGGGGCGTAGACTGTTAAGTGTGAATCCATTTCATCGATGTCGATAATTTACGTATACCTATCACACTATGTTAACTTTTCCATAAAAACTTTCTTTATGTCCATCAGCAAATTTGAAACAAGTGTATTTTTTAAACTTAGATAATAGCAATCACTGACTGGGCCTTTGGCGCAGTGAGTAGTGTCCCTACTTTTAGCTCCGCGGGTCGCGGGTTCAATTCCTGCCGAGGGCCAACATTTTCTATAAACAATACGGTGGTTCTTCAAGCCTGGGTGTATATTTAAGTATGTATTTAAAATTATATATGTACATATTTACCAGTTGTCTGTCACCTATAACACATATTAAGTTACTTACTTTGGTGACGGACGACCGTGTAAGTGTCCCATATATTTATTTATTGACAAGGTAATCAAATAAAACAATTGTGAAACACTTCAATGATCTCCCATTCCCTCACCTTTCACCGATAACATTAAATACACTTCTAATAACCTTGTTATGTTATCAATTATATAAAGGTAACTGACGATTAAGTAACTTAAAAAGATTTATCCGTAAGAGCCTGTGTATATATTATGCGTAAAAATAAATAAAATTTACTTTAAGGATAATTTTAGCTAATGACAACCAATCTATTTTCGTTGCGACAATTTGATATGCGATGCGAATTGTACATTGCATGTTACTTTTTAAATCAGTATAATCTATAATTACAGATTTAGTTGTAAATAAATAAATAAATATGATCGCAATCATATGTTTGCACTTAAATTACCGTTTAGAATAAAGTTTAGTTGTAACTATCAATAAGTCAATATGCGAAAACAAAATTATATTCATAAATATTTGTATTACAATGTTGTTATATCTGTTGTGTGATGCCAAATAAATAAATAAATTGCGAATACACTTTCTATAATTATTAATATTGGTAATGATAAAAAAATTAATATAGAAAAAGGAAAATATTTTAAAACATAATTTCACTAAATAGTCTTCCCTATTAAAATAACAGCCTTTTTTTCCCACTACTGGGCAATGGTATCCTCTTTCCGTCTTTAGAGAGATAGGTTAAAGCTAATACCCACCACGCAGCTCCAATACGGATTGGTAGGTTACGTATATGCCCCGAATTTTTTATAGATATGCCTGTTTACTCAGTATTCTCAATTCTCTGTTTTCTCAAATTGCAAATATCAGTTAAACACTTTTTAGGAAAATAAACTCATCGGTCTCCGTGGTTTGAACTCGTGAGTTGATCATCCCTATCTATACTATATTATAAAGAGGAAAGATTTGTATGTTTGTTTGTTTGTATGTATGTATGTTTGTGATGTTTTCACGCAAAAACTACTGGACCGATTTCAAAATTTCTTTCACTATTGGAAAGCTGCTTCTTCACTGAGCAACAAAGGTTATATGACATTTTCAAAAAAAATAGGGATCCCTAACAAAATTGTAATAAGGTGTAAAAAATTTGGTGGTAAACATCTTTCATCGCGTGCGCTGCGGAAACTATTAATGTTAGAACAAAAAATGTTCTACACTATTATAGAACGCATCAATGTCCACAAAAAAGGCCGCGATACCATATGTCTAACTATTATAGTTACGCCAATATAACTACTTTTTTATATTATAAAAGTTGATAAAATTGCCGACACTAATCAAACCATTTTATTCATATCTCTGTATTAATCCTTATCCCATTAAATTATATTTTATTAAAAACTGTTTCCATACCTGTAAAATACTTTTAAAATTATTAAAATCCGACATCCCAATCAAAAGATATTACGAATTTAAGAATGTATATCGAAAGAAAATAATGTCATAACAAATTCATTGTAGCGACCGTTATAGCAGGCCTGTCATTTGGTGAGTTAGCTCTTTTTCCAAGAATACTAATGAAACCCATTTTTTACAATTAAATAATCTACAAATAAACCTATAGTCGTAGACTTTCCACTACCACGAGATCGGTATGTACGCGGGGTGTTTCTAGTTATATCATATAAATTGTCTTCGAAAGGATACTGCGGTAGACTAGTCAAAAAAATAGTAAATATATAAAAAGATATTAGTGAATTGAGTGCTAAGACATTAAATTGTTAATTACATGAATCGTATGAACGTAACTTATCGTAGCAAACATAAAACATTATCGATATATTTGTTATTATATTATATGTTTATCTAAAATATCACTGTCATAGTTATCTTAAGACAAAAAGCCAATCAGTTTAATTAATCTAATACCAAATCACTTTAAATCACTACATAATTCAATATAATCAGATAAAGTCTGGGTAAATCGGTATTCCGTCTTTAATTATATGCGATAACCCTTATGTATCATTTATAAAAAACGAAAACAGTAAGCGTTTAATGCTAAATCACACAATGTTGGTAATTGTGTGGATTAAGGTATTAAGGGCTTAAAAGATTAACAATAAATATGGTATTTGAAATTAGCTTTATACTTTTTAATGGTACCAAAGACTTAAGCACTGTGCGTGCGTCGATATTTTTGTGTCGTCACTTAAATGTCTGGCCACAAACCATAGTTGAACATTTTTTTTATATACAGTCAATTGATTAAAATTACGTAGTCATTATTTATATACTATGACTTAGACACAAAAAGGTGCAAATGTCAAAGTGATCCACGAACATAACTAAACATAATTCGCCCTATCCGAAGAAAGAAGTCACATTTCCTATGCTTATATATGGGAGATGTGACTTTGTTTTACGGATAAGGCGATATACAAATAGCATCCTTAATACCTGCATTTATAACGATAACACGCACAACAACAGAAATGATCCTTAACTACTTTTTCGTGATACCAACGGAAAAAAGAGGCAAATTGATTGGTTGCCAAACTAGAGACAGCTAGGTATCCTGTAGCGATATTACGTTTAGGACAACGAAGTTTCTACATATACATAACACCTAAGATTGGATTAAAGTCGCATTAATGGAACAGATTACCCACGGGGAATTACGAGAAAAAGGGGAGGCCTTACCTAAGATGGGAGGACGATCTAAGAGTGATCGCAGGTCATATGTGGAAACAGAAGGCTTGTGACAGAAGAATTTGGAAGTTTCTAGAGGTGGCCTATGTCAAAGGGCAAACTGAGGATAAAATGTTAAAAAAGTAAAAAATACAAATATTGTAAATAAAAACAAACACTACAGATAATAAAGGCTAATATACTATAATAATGGATGCTGATGTCACCAAATAAACAATATATCTTTAGTTTCTTTTAACGATCATTTTAACGTCATCCATGTATTACGCGAATATCAGCGAGCCGCTCGGATATTTTCCGCATCTTATTTTTTTAACGTTGATCGTTCATTATTGGACATAGCTATGTATAGTACCCGGCAATAAATAATGCACATCGATGTTTACAACGAAACAGCCAGCCAGTTCTGTTTCGTAGAGCGCTGTCACTGTCACACGCGGGTTCGTCAGTCTGTGCGACAGAGACAACACTCTATGAAGCAGAATCTAACCAATTTCTCTGTTTAAGCCTCGATGTGCATTATGTATGCCGTGCACTATATGTATGTTCAACTCACAGTACACAATCTTGTACCAATTAGTCAGACTGTTGCCATTTTTGAAGTCGTCTGTCGAACTAGTAAAGAGTCCATCAACGATCAAATTTCCAATGTGGGGTTGCAACTCCAACGCTCATCGATTATTTTTACTATATGCCTCGCCCATCGCCACTTTACTTTGAACGGTTATTAATTTTGTGTATAGTACTTAACGTATTGATTTCTTCTTAAAACTACGAGTCTACCGTGCTATGTGACATGTTTACAACATGAACACGAAATATATATAAAATAAGAAATGAAAAAAATGAAATATAATAAATTATAGATGTTAAATTTTATATCACAATGTTCATTTATACGAAAAAAATATTCGAGAAGCTCACGACGGTTTCTATAGCCACGTTCAAAGATTCACGAATCGTAATCATATTATGAATGCAGCGACAATATGACCTTGTTGATGTAACGGCATTACAAAGCTCATCGGTTCCGATGCTGTGCGCTTGAAAAACGCACGCCTGACATTTACAATTTACGAAGCATCGCACGTTAAAAACAAAATTAAGAAACTCGAAACTACCTTATAAGTCGATATTATTTAAACGAGGATTTAACACTTAGGTTATATAACCATACATAAAAAATGTTTTCGTAAATAACTATCTCATGATCCTCCTGCTCTTATCCCAAGAAAAACATGTTGCAAACATGTCGTCACATGATTGCTACGTATTTTACAACCGGCCGCCTGCCTAACGTCCAATTACCTTAGTCGTATTTTACTAATATTTAATAGACCACCCTCTCTCGTAAGAAAGAGGGTGGTCTATTCTATTTAAACGGATACCACACAGTGGGTCAACTTACCTTAGTCGCCTTTTACGACACCTCGGTAATAAATGAGGGTAATCTATTCTACTCAGCCGGATGCCACACGGCGTACTATCGTAAATAACTATCTATTTCATTTATATTACTGTCGTGTTCGAGCAAACATATCGTATTTTCGGTGTTAATCGTATTCCCATTCGAATCCTTAAATATAACTCAGAACGTGACCATTTTGAAAACAAGTCTAAAATTAAGTATCACGATTAGGAGTGGCGCTTAGTTTGAGTAGACTTAAAATCGATCTCTTGTAACTTCATATTTCCTGTTTCCGAAAAAAAACTGATTTTATATCTTATATGTTACCCCAGCTTTAATTATATCTCATTTCATCAATATTGGTCAGCGGATTAGCTCTAAAAGTGTAAGAGACAGACACATAATATTAGTATGGACTAGCAATTATTCGCTGTTATTATTGTATTGCTTATTATTTTATTTTATATTTTATCTACTCTGATGCTATAATACAAAGATTATAAAACTGAAAACTTATGACAAACATTACGTACAGATCATAAATAAAAAATTAAAAAGTTTCATTACGATACAGGTCTTGTATGGACACCTGTATCATAATGTAACTTTTTAATCATAACGACACACCTATACAACTTCCAGCTGGACCAAGAAGGTTGAACCCCTACCTTAAAAAAAAAAGGTTTCAATGAATGGATCCGCGGCGACGCAACACGCATGCACAACTGATGTTTGCGCCTTGGCGCCAATATATGACATTTAAAAAATCTTTTCAATATTTAAACGAAGTTTAGTTTTCTTTGTAAAAAAATAAGTTTTAGTGTTAAAACATGTCTGAGAGCGGGGATAGTGGTGAATGTACACCACCAGATATTCTGAAAGTTGCGTCAAACATGACCGTGAACCTGTTGCCAACGAAATCTAGGAGCAACTATATTAAATGTTACCACGAGTTCATGGAATGGAAACGTACGTTTTACGTATTATAGTATGAGAGTAGATAAAGTAGTGTATGATACTGTACATAACTTGGTCTTATGACACGAGTGTGGTTTATAAAAACGAGCCGCAGGCGAGTTTTTTTATAGTGTCAAACGAGTGAGAATAAGAACCCTTATTATGCAACAGTATCATAAACTACTATTATGTCTATGATCATTTTCATTGTCAATGTTTGACTATGATAAAAAGACGAAGACATACTTTCACATTTGAAACCCAGAATCTAATTATTATATAATAACTCCACTTAAGTCATGTACGTAGAGACAATTTGCTAGCTACTGCTAATAGATTGAGAAATTCTAGAGAGATTTTGCCTTATCTGGTGTTTCAATAATATCCTGATTTCGGTTATTGCCGATTTCGTTGTTAATGTTTCAGAATAACCATTTTTTTCTATATAAGAAGCATTCACTTATAATTGAATGAAAGTGATTTTTGATCACCACAGACACAAATAGAACGTAGGCAAAAAACAAAATTTCGCAATTGATTTTTTTATTTATTAATACTTTTTCGTAATTTTATTAATATTAGTATAACGCTTGGAACAAATGAAGGTCAAACCGGTTACTGTTATTATTTTTTAAAACATTGCTAAATAAAAATAAATTCTGCGATAAAAAATAGTTTTTATAGTTCATTGCAACAATGCAAAAAATAAAACATTTGAGATAATGATATTTAAAACTTTTTTACTCAATGTTTACTTTTCAACGACTTACAGGTCCCTGTCAGTTATAATCTTATTATATTAAGCACTAGCTGTGCCAGCGGCTTCGCCCGCGTCGATATCTGCGTATCACAATTTTTTTCTAGAATTCTAATTTTAAACATAAAAGTAGTTATTGTGAGTTAACCATAAGATATACGCGGACTTTGTTGTAGTATTTCTATAGATCTAGAATACTCTAGTACATTACTTTAACGAATCGCCGTTGGTTTACGCAGCGCACGCGACTAAAGCTCTCAGCAAGCAAGTTCTTTAACAACTAAGCGAACTCTTCAACACAACTTTCATAATACCGATATGTACTATTAACCTAAACCGGTAGATTTTAACCTATTTCAGTAGATTTTGAGCAAATCATTTACATACAGACAGACAGCTTTTTAGGACTTTTGTTTTATAATAAGTATAGATTATAAAAAAAATCTGTAATACGACCTACTTAATATGTAATTATAGTAGTAAATCTGCAACTGTCTCACTACTTGGCACAAAAATTCTGTTTCCCTTGAGAAAAGAAGCGTATAGCTTCTACGCTACTGAAATGCAGATTTTTAGATTATACATATCTTTGTATTTCTCTAAGGATGAATATTGTAGAATAAATTAAACACATAATTATTCCAAGATAAGGCGCGAGCGCTTTAACTGTTCGGCCATCTTATCGTGCCGTGTGTGTTGTGATGTGATGGTGTTTATCGTAGTGGTAGTGTAATGTAGTAACAATCATGGTGGTTATAGCATTACGAAATTCTTCAAAGTAAAGACTTATTATATAAATTATAACTAAGAACTATTCCGCTCTGAAAAACTACAAGTGAAAGTGACTACGTAATAAACGCTTGATAGATTATTTCAATAGATTGACCCTTGATAGATTATGAGTCCTTAATATTGTAATAATAGACAGTAGTGATATTAGAGCGTATATAGAAATATTTAGTTACTATAAATTATTCGATAGAGTTAGACAGACATGAACGGGTGTGCGAGAATTAAGATTATGTATCTAACTTTGGCTTAGATTTTTCTTTCGAATAATTAAAAGAGATTTCCTGTAGTACAATCTAAATATCTTCCATTTGTTATTGTGATATTATAAAGTTTTACTCTACTTCTAGCGAGAACTTCTCCTCCGATAAAAAATGTATGTGTCATTTTAAACTTATGGTAAGGGTGAAGATGCTTACCAATTGGCTTTTATTAGTGGCAGTGTCCACTTTTATTAGTTGACATATACGACACACTAAAGTACCCTACCCGTGCGATACTTGTATTCAAAAATTCTAATTCAAATCAAAATATTCTTTATTCAAGTAAACTTGTAAACAAGTGCTTTTGAATCGTCAACACTACCGCTGGTTGGTATAATTTTATTTATCTACTTTAACTTTGTATCTAAGATCTTTATAAATTCGCTGTCCTTCTAGTACGTCGACCAACTCTTTTGCATGTCGCTATCGCAAAACATTGCTGCAAGTATTTCGAATTTTTGTCTGTTTGTCATTATTTCAACTTAATGTTCTATGATCCCGGTTCTTCTACGGACTTTCTCATAAAAAAATCGATAACATGCACGTAATCTCGACACAGGTTTCCGTTTCTGATAGCTTTGTATGTAATAAACCTGAGCTTTCTAGTAAGGAAGTCAGCGAACGGATTTTGGAATCTTGAAGACTTGCTTTACAGGGACAAGAATTTTTTAGTAGTATCTTATTAGTTTGTCTATTAAGTATCGTAATGAAATGAATACATGACGAATTTTTTAAAGTAATCCCTTACAATTTTATTATGGATACAGAAACAAGGTTAGGACGCGATTGTTACGAGAAATTGTTTTGCTTGCATAACCCCCGCGCGCCATTGTTCTCGACAACGTTTTCAACGCCATGTAGTTCAAGTACAACCAAAATCATACTGCCAATACAACTCGTTGTACTATAATTTCTTGGCAAAATTTTAAATACAAGGCTAACATTTAAACACTGTGTGGTATCTGGCATAGAACTGACCACCTTCCTTTCTTACCGAGGTGTCGTAAGAGGCGACTAAGGTATGTGCCGTGTGGTATCCGGCTTACCGAGGTGTCATAAAAGGTAAGTTGAGGTCAGGCAGGTGGCCGGTCGTAAAATACGTAGCCAAATAATGTGACAACATTTGTCTCACATGTTGTGCCGTCTCAACTTAGAATTGGATAAGGGCAGGAGAATGAAGGCTAGCATTTAACTGGCCCTGCTCCCCTCGAGGGCAAACAAATTCTAAAAACTTCTATGTTACAACTAATGTTAGTTCTTCAAGTATTGGTGTATTAATGTTTTTACTTAGAATTATATTATATAATATATGTATAATGTATGTATAATATCAATTCTCCAGTTGTCTATCGTAATTTAAATTTTTCCGTCTGTAACTGTGAGTAAATTATGAAAAATTGAATTTCTGACAATATTTAACCCTTACATAAGATCGACATTTATTGAATGAACGCGACACGCTTCAGTTAATTTCACTTTCTTTAACATAAATCTACGGTGCGGAATACTCTACCGATATGCATTTTTACGTACAACAGTAAATTATTACAACATTTTCACCAAATTATTTGAAAAATAACTTTTGTTTCAAACGATAAAGGTGTACTGTGGGAAATCTTTAAGGGATTTTCTCATCACACGATCTTCGGATCTATCGGCGAATTTTTTGAGGTTAATCGTCGACAAAACTAATAATAAAATTATTTTGCTATAAAGTAAGCAGAAAATATATATAATGCTAAATGTATAGTGAACTATCCGTTTTTTCATACCCAATACATGCAGGATTCGCAAAAACACATGCACAAAACCTCCACCACCGCCACCACAATACACAAGCACTACACACGTTCACTATCACGAACTCAACAATCGTTTCACCCTGCATCATGAGGAGATAGACTTCACGACAAAATCACAAAGCGGCTTTTGGTCGGTTAAAACTCATGTGTCTAATTGATAATTGAATTTTTTTATCACACGCTTTTCGGTGAATGAAAACATCGTGAGGAAACCTGCATATTTCTAGAGACTTGAGATATGTGTAACCTACCAATCCGCATTGGAGCAGCATGGTAGGTCTTAGCTCCAACCCTTCTCTCCAGAAACGGAGAGAGGAGGCCTACTATAAGAATATATATAAGCATAAAATAACGTTGTAAATATTGTTTTCTACAGACTTTAATTTCACCATTGATCACGCTGTGTCACTCCAAGCAATGAGTTAACTCAATTCATTTGGTACACAACAAATTTAATATATAATATCACACTACGCTACGAGGTCATTATTATATCTTTTCGCTATTCAATCCAATTAATTCTTCTATTTAATGAAAAAAATACCATAGCGTTCGTAGCTAGTTGAATGTAAAAAAAATTACAATATTACTGTTCAAAAATACTTAAATCAAATCAAATCAAATCTTTATTTTATTTTTATTTATTTATTTATTTCTAACAACATTGTAGTGTAACCCACTTTTACAAGATGGTACTAACAGAAAAGTAATAATTTGGCCGTTGAAGTGGGAGAACTTCTGACTCCTAACTAAGAAACTTGCGTTAAGGAATATCAGTAATTCTGCAGACTTGTATGTTTTGCCAACTTTGTAAAACAATATGGATGCTCTGGATTACCGCAATATAAAATAACATGCTTAAAATTCTAGCGATATAAAAAAAACACAAAAATGAAAAAAAAAATTAAAAAAAAGAAACAATGATACTAAAAAACCAATAACAAATACTTTGACTGCATTTCCATTCTCGCATCAACAAAAATTTTGCATGAAACACGGTATTACACGGTATTAAATAAGCTTATAAATAAACGAGCAACATGTTTCGCTAATAAATAGCATGCAAAACTTACAATTTAATTTACAGAAAATTACGTCAAATTAAATAAAATATATATACGTCAAATTGATTTTATAAAATACGTCAAGAATGGCTACGTGACGATAAATATAAATTTTTAATATCAAACTTACCATCTAAAGTTCAGTTTCCAGTTGAAACCGCCCCAAGTCATGTCCGAGGCCTGGATATACTCGAAAGTGGTGTCCGATATAACATCGATGATTGGGCAGACAACTGTACTGCGGTCTTCCACTATTCTCGCTAAAAGTGGCTCCAACCAACCCTCTAATAAAGTAAAAATAAAAAAATCCTAGATATATGCCACCCTTATATACATTTTTATATGAATACATAACTATACTTTCTTTAACTAAGAGACGCTTGACTTGTTATAGTGTAAACATACTGTTTTATAAACGAAAGATACTGCAATTAATGATGTCGAATTATTTGACTATGAGTAAAACTTAGATAACTAGTTGAACTTTTTAAAACCACGATTAAGTTACAGTTAATCTATGATAGAAACCCTTTATAAAAAATGTAATTGCGAACTAGATTTTCTAAATAGATTAAAAGCGCATAACACAAATCTTCAAACGATTTGTCACTATATAATAATCTAAAATCAACATTTTAAATAAATTAAAAGATTTCTTGATCTTGATCTTTCATTGTACAAAAGTATATTTGTACGACAAATCATTTTTGGTAAATTGATGTCGATTTGATCAATATTGATCGTTATCTTTTAATGTAAATATTATTAGATAATCAAAGCATTTTATAAATTAATTGATAAGAAGTACTATGTCGTGTGGTATCAGGCTGAGTAAAATAGACCATACTCATATCTTACCGATGTGTCGTAAAATACGACTAAGGTAAGTTGACGTCAGATAGGCGAACGGTCGTAAAATACGTAGCCAAATCATATGACATCATGTTTGTAACATGTTGGGCCGACCCCACTTAGAGTGGGATAGGGGGGATGAAAATGAATAATAAGAATTACTACTCACCTGTGCATTCACAATGTGCGTCCAAAAACGTGATAACATCTCCTTTAACATGTTTTGCTCCTAGAAGTCGTGCACGAATCAATCCGGAACGGTTTTCAGTACGGAATAACCGAGTAGGTACCGGCAATGTCTTTATATAGTCTTCTAACTTCTTGCCTAAGTGCTCTGATCGAAAGAATTTATTGCTAATCAATCTAATTATATAAAACATTACTCCTTATCTGGCTACAAAGGAATTTCCTAAACGTTAGCTGTATAATTTCAAATCAATCAATACTCTTTTATTCACATATAAATTACATTAAAGTACGTACACATAAGAATGTCACAATTTTTACAATTAAATACGCAGACAAATGTGACCATACAATAAGAAACACCACTAATTTAAAAAAAGATTTCATTTAGATAATACTTGATAATAGTTAATAGAAATCCATACAAATTGACTTTATTTTTAAATAAAATCCTTCGGTCACAATCGTACAGAGCGCTTTTATTTATAACACATACCTAAAAAACTTAAAAGGTAACATTTTAAATACTCTACCTACATCCTTGCCGAGTTGATTATAAGATTGTATCACTTAAGTAAATGCCCATTTATAGAGCCAGCACTATCTGGCTTGCTATGCATTAGCCGTTAGATCAATCGAAATAGAAAAAACAAACTCATGTTCAAGCGGAAACGTGTGCTATAGAGGGATTATCGTACGTAGAAATAACCCGTCTCGAATGTTTCATCCCAGAAGAAAGTAATGGGCATAAGCAGTGAATTTCCTACTTAATTCCTACATTAACTTAAAATTGATTTTTTATGCATTCTTTAGCTTTTTTACAGTAAATCCCTTTGTGCCTCTAAAAACAGCTTTCCCTAAATTAGCCAAAAACGTCTTAGTGGTTGAATTGAAAAGTCGAGTATCTTCAGCACGCTACTTACGTTAATACCCGAATATAAAATAAACAAAAAAGTTAACAGTTCTAATCGGTCTTTTATATTTTTAGCAGCAATTACGTTGTAAATTATAATTAAATTAAGAGTAGCAAATAATAATAACATTAATTATAACAAATTCACTAGTTAATCAAGGGGCATTTAAAATTTTAAGTCTTTTTAAAAATTAAATAACTTTTTTTATCTTATAGTCTAGAACAGTGGTCGGCAAAGTGCGGCTCTTTCCACAATTGGCTCTTTGGCTCCTGAAGTGCGGCTTTGGCACAAATATCTACTGAAAGGCGTAATAATATTTTCAAATTAAAAAAAACCTTATAAGGAACAAATTACATCTTATTTTGATAAATTCTTCTAGAAATCGAGAACATGTATATTTTTTTCTTTAAGTTAAAACAGATAGGTAATTAAAATTTTATATTGTTCAAAAAATATGTAACGAACATCGAGTTTAGTTTCATTAGTTTTCGTTAACGTTAACACATACCATGTACCAGCTACCGGCTGAAATTGTTCGTACTCCGGTGCGATACAAAAGTTACCACAAGCATGCGCGCGCATACTTTTTTAGTGTAATAAACTAAACAAGCAGATTTGGCTTCCAATTTTTTTATTTATATTTATAATTTTTATTGTTGTAATGTTCATATTTGGCTCTTTGGCTAAAAAGTCTGCCGACCACTGGTCTGGAATTAAAAAAAATACCTTTTTCACTGGCGTCATCCACCAGGATAATCTCTTTAAGCAGCGGCCGGGGTGAACGATTTATGGTACTCCATATGGTCCGTATAAGGGTGGTCCACGCCTCATTGTGGAATACTATCACTACACTAGTTGTCGGCAAAAGTTGTGGGTACTGTTTGTCTTTACATCTAATTAAAACAAACATGACTATGCTTTAGAAATTAGGTAAACACCGCAAACATCTAAATTAAGCAATGTTTATTGAAGAATGAATATGTTGTAATGTTTTTGTAATCCATACATATTATAAAAAAAGCCTTCAAAAGCTGTCAGTCTGTATGTGATCGATTTGCTTAAAATTTACTAAACAGATTTTTTAGTTTATACTAAAAGCTAGTTTTAGATTAATAGTACATTCTCCGTAACAACTAAACCGATTTTGATGAGACTTTCACTAGAAGATAGATACTACATTTTATCTTTGAATTCCCGTGGGGATTTATGAGAGAAAATCTTTGTGAAACTGCTTTCCAAGGTGGCACGGCCGCAGGTAAAGCTAGTTAAATATAAAAAACGTTCCAATAAAACCTTGGTTTTATAGAACTTTAAACTTTTTTTTAGCAGTGAGTCAGAATTTATTTTTATTTACAAATGAAAATAATTCATGACTAATTATGAAACTCTATAGGTAGAGATCTTGCATTCTAAAAGTGCACGCCCCTCCAATGTCTTTACTCACACACAGAAAACTTATGTAGAGACGAAATACACGCAAACTTGTTATTCTGATTGGTTACTCAGTTGCCGGACAGACACGAATTGCCAAAAGTACAGTTAGCATGTCAAAAAAAGAGGATAAATATTTTTTATTTTTTATTTTAAATAATAATTAGATATTTTTTTTCTTTAATAGAAAAATATGGAGAATTTTATAAAACTATGTGGCGAAAAAAAACGGGCAAAAATTAATATCTATCATTATTTCATCATTAAAGCCATTGCTTTAATTAAGGAACGAATTGACATGATTGATAGATATACGTGGGAAAATACGTGTCGAAATGTGAATGATATTGAGATAGAATATATGAAAAATTTTGAATTTATAATTAATGTTGAGTCTGAATCTGAAGATAGCGACGTGAGTGAATAGCGTTAAAATAGTAAATATTTATTGCGGTTTAATTTTTTCTTTTTTTACTAATAAAATAAATGAACAGACTTCTGTAAATTACGTTTTATTTATCTTTTACTTAATGCAAGCTAGCTCTTGATTGCGAATTCACCTGATGGATATCGATGTAGTTTAAGTTTCTTGAAAGGGTTTGGAGATTGAACGTGTAACCATTCAGGGTTTTTACACGACATCGTACCTGAATGCTAAACCGCTTGGTGGTACGTCTTTGTTAGAAGGGTACGTCGGAAGTATCTATCTAGTCAAGACCAGGGATAAATTTTAGAAATATACTAATATGTTTTTTCTAGGATTTGAATGCGGAACTTCCCGTTTACAATCCACATCGCTTACTATTACTCCAGGGAAACGTTAAAAACTTACTTTTTATTCTAAAGAATTTTCAACATAAATTTGATTATAAATCACTACATAGTATAAAACAAAGTCGCTTTCTGTGTCTGTCCCTATGTCCCTATTTCCCTATGTATGCTTCAATCTTTAAAGCGGTTTTTTTTAATAGATAGAGTGATTCAAGAGGAAGGTTTATATGTACAATAACAGTCAATATGGAGTAGAGAAATATTGTAATTTTTGAGGTTTCGAACGTGATGTCGTAAATAATTACATTTTTTTCCGCTTACATTGCAAACGCAGGCTGAACACTACAAGATTTATCAAAATAATGTATTAAAAATTTGTACACCTTAAAAAGGTCTACAGAAAACTCCGCGAGGGTATATGTCTATCTCTTATGGATAACCCACAATAGCATTTTTTTGTCATTTACTTTTTACGAAAAATAACGCCCTCTTTTCGAAGCAATTTTAAGCAATACAGCATCAATCCTTATCCAATTAAGTACCTTAAATACATTGTTGATTTAATATAGATCAATATGGCCGTTTACAGCATGTAATTTAAATGAATATTTTCGAAGATATTACAGATTTAATATGCGGCGCGTGCCTATAAATAGCGCATCGGAGGCCGCGCTTCGCCCTATAGCACTTATAATTTAGCAGCGATTGGATTAATTGTAAAAATAAAATACATAGAGAAAAATGTAAAAAGGAACTAGGTAAAATGTATTATATGAATTAAGATATTCCAAAGATTATTATACATTGTTTTACTCCAAATTTAACGCGTGCGGGCCGCGGGCAGTAATGAATAAATCAAAACTACTGGATCTA
This sequence comes from Morpho deidamia, assembly GCA_947086505.1. NCBI lineage: Eukaryota > Metazoa > Arthropoda > Insecta > Lepidoptera > Nymphalidae > Morpho > Morpho deidamia. The sequence continues at coordinate 10,704,975 of CAMTZC010000026.1, read as the reverse complement.
TTTTAATCATTTTTTTCACTGAGTGACAGCCTATACTTATATATTTTATACCCGTGCGAAGCAGGGGCGGGCCGCTAGTATTATATAATATTAATTTTATTTTTATGCAAACGTTACTTGTAACCCGTGTAACCGGATTGGTTGAAATTGCTGCGCGCACACATATAAAATAGTACAGTCAATATTTTCTCTCACACATTAAAATAATGTAATTTGGTGGAGGGGCGTGCACTTTTAGAATGCAAGATCTCTACTTTTAATGATAGATTATTAGAATTGCGAAAAGTTAATATTTATATGGCAGTCCTGCGTTAAGAACTCGAGCTTAATCCGAAATCTTTGCACAGATATCGGTAACAAAATATATTTACAAGATTATATATTTTTATCAGAGCAACCAAAGAATTTCTTTTTGGTTCTTCAGGAAGAGACGAGATTCAAAAGCAGCGCTAAAGGTTCTTTCTCGTTGTGAACTACTGTCACTTCGCTTATAGGCAAAATCTAGTTACGCATGGGACCTCATGGGCGCAAGAAACTAAGAACGATATAAAGAGATAGTGATTCTCGTTTTTATCACGGACATTTAATGATTAACCTTAACCATACAAAGTGATTACACAATCCTTCTAAGCCCTAACGTTTGCGTAGATCAAATTTCAGTGAAACCATAGAAAACTCCCTCATAGTAAATTATGATTTACACACTATGATTTACAGAAATTATTGAAGTCTTGTAAAATACCGATTGTTATCTAGCACTCTACATCTATTTTCGCATTAGGTATAGATAAACACATAATTGGAGTATTTTACACTTCGCTATTGTTATAGAAAGTATACCGGACCATTTGTAGGTAAAGAAACAATTTTTCAAATTATCCTGCCTTAGTTGTAAACGCTAAACTATAAAGATAAAAAACTTTAAATTGAAGTTATGCTATTTTGCCTAATTGACAGAATGGATTTTTAGTCGAGAACAGGGCTATGGGTTTTCCGTTTATTCTTCGATTGCTTTGCAATTCTGCGGGCGGGTAGTTCACGAGTTTTTACGAATTCTGCATGTATCAGGTATGAGAACGAACAGTACACTTTACATTTAGCATTACATATATTTTCTTTTATCGCGGATGATAGCAAACTTATATCCTCAGTACTTTGCGGATGTACATACATCCGAAAAGTACGCCTGTAAGTAAAAAATAACGGCTATCAAAGTATAATTCTATAAATTCTCATTCTTAGTGAAATGGATGGTGGTAAACGTTAATGTTTATTAAAGACACTACAAGACTTGATATCATAATACTATTCAAACATACATGATAAACTATTGTATTCCCGCTGTTAATAAGTATGCGGAGTTTGCTAATTATGTAAGAGTGTTTTACAAACAAACTAAAATTGGTTATTTCGCGTCGGAATTTATACATATAAAGCCGGCTGAATACCTTTGTTTACCTTAGTTTGTGCGCTAACTATAGCGACAGTGAATATAGCGCATGTCCTTTTGTCTTTTTGGTATTTTTATACATATTTATATATGTGTGTGTGTATATATATATGCGTGTGTGTTTGTGTTATTTTTTTCTTCTCTTGCCATATGTGATGTTTATTTAGTATTCAATATTTCTCCTTTTACTGTTAGCTTTTATATGTATTTATAAACTAGCGGAAACTTCATTGGTTATGTAATTTATATATTTTTTTCCTAGCTATTAAGTTTATTCATATTATATACTGTTTATATTCATGTACTGTTTGTTTCTCTTAAAACTAAATAAATAAACAAATATCTGTCTGTTACGTTTTCACGGCTATTCCGCTAAAATATAATAATGATATTTGTACGTTTAAAGCATTTATACTCTGAGAGTAACATATATGATAAAAAAAGAAAAGTCTATAGAATTTTTTTTTTATAATTGTCAAAATATTGATATCTTTTCATAAGTTAAACCCTTTCCATAGCATCACTGGATTAAGACGGTATATTACATACAAAACGACCCGCTACGTCTTCACACAGGTCGTAAAACAGTATTAAGGCCTGAATGAGTCCCACTATATATTAACCTCTTAAGTGGCTATGACGGATACGTCATGAACATATGCATTACAAAACGCCTACAACGAATATAAAAATATCATAAATATTACTTTTGTTAACATAGTTTCTAAATAAATATCATCAGCCTCCTGCCCTTATCCCACTCTAAGCGGGGTCACCACAACATGTTACAAATATGTTGTCACATGATTTGGCTACGTATTTTACGACCGGCCGCCTGCCTGACGTCAACTTTCCTTAGTCGTATTTTACGACCTCTCGGTAAGAAAGAGGGTGGTCTATTCTACCCAACCGGATACCACACGGTGTGTCAACTTACCTTAGTCGCCTTTTACGACACCTCGGTAAGAAATGAGGGTGGTCTATTCTACTCAACCGGATACCACACGGTGGGTCAACTCGCCTAAGTCGCCTTTTAAGACACCTCGATAAGAAATGAGCGTGGTCTATTCTACTCGGCCGGATACCACACGGTGGGACGACTTACCTTAGTCGTCTCTTACGATACCTCGGTAAGAAATGAGGGTGGTTTATTCTACTCAGCCGGATACCACACGGCATAGTATCTTAATAAATATGATTCAAAATATACTTTTTTATTTTTTATAACACTGCCCAAGACGTATATAGCTAACAGATAACAAATCTGCTCGTAGTATATACGCTAGCGGATAACAAAACTCGCCACAGAGAAGCTCATCTCGTTTAACGAAATAAACCACTTAAAGGGTTAACTTAGCGTTAGTTTTCGTTTTGCAATACCTAATTCCGAAGATATTTACGCAAATTACATCGTGTAAGCTATCACAATGTTAAGCCTTAAAGTAACTACTTTATTTTGCAAAAGTAATAATAAAATTATTTTGCTATAATCCGCGAAACAGTAAATAGAAAATATATATAGTGCTAAATGTATAGTGGACTATACGTTTTTTCATACCCGTTACATGCAGGATTCGTAAAAAACATATGCACAAGCCTCCACCACTTCCACCACAATACACAAGCACTACACAAGTTCACTATCACAAACTCAACAATCGTTTCGCCCCGCAACCGAGGCATCATCAGGATCGTGGAGTCTATCTCCTGATGATGCCTCGGTTGCGGGGCGAAACGATTGTTGAGTTTGTGATAGTGAACTTGTGTAGTGCTTGTGTATTGTGGTGGAAGTGGTGGAGGCTTGTGCATATGTTTTTTACGAATCCTGCATGTAACGGGTATGCAAAAACGTATAGTCCACTATACATTTAGCACTATATATATTTTCTATTTACTGTTTCGCGGATTATAGCAAAATAATTTTATTATTACTTTTGTATTATGGATCTCCGCAAAGTAACGCCTAATTCTATAAATTACTTTATTTTGGTTGATAGGATTAATACTATATTCGTCTCAATAACTTTCAAATTAGCGCATTGTACCGCGGACTTTTTGTGGACCTAAAAAAGAGGCAAATCCCACCCCACGCTCCCAGAGGGCTTATGTTTCCGACATTATCAAACAAATTTTACAGCAAATCTTTGCAGACTATAAACCAGTATGAATAACTATCTATTGGAGAAAATTGCATAAAAGTCCGTTACGAAGATTTTGAATTTATATCGAACAGGCAAACACGGAGGGCTTTATTTTATAACATTTAGAGAAAACAGAGTTCAATTTAAAGTATCAACTATACACATTCAAAACTTAAAATGAATGGTATAGGTATACGATTATAAATGTGTAGGGTAAGCTCTCAAGTTGTTCGTGCTGAGGTCACTACCGCGTCACGTCGATTAAACAAGACCTTCAACTTTGCGTTGCTCAAGTATAAAAATTTCTAAGAAATTATAAGCAATATTACGGTATTACGTTATTGGATTGGACTTATCGACTATGAAATGGTAAAGAATCTTATTATTTGTATTTTTTTCATAACATTTGTTATAAATAATAAAAAAATATATACATAGAAGTTTTAAACTTCTAATTTACAATATTACGGGAATTTAATAAGATTCCTGAAGATGATTACATTGTTGTTATCTTAACGGTGACATAAATTGTATTCTTTGTTATAAATAAACATTACAAGATAATATTTGTATATAAAAATCTGTGTCACGATGTTTAACAGATCTCCGAAATCTTTAAAAGAAGTCAATATCGCTGTGTATTGTTTGGTCAAACTTGTTAAGTAAGATTATTCATTTTTTAATTGATGAAAGACTTTTACTATTAAAAAAAATTACAAACATATAGCTGCGAATTTTTTTTTTCTAGAATAAAAAGACAAGTAGCATATACAGCTTGCACCGACCACGGTGTTCGTACTTACTACTTCTAGTAAGTTCTCTAAGTTCTCTAATAGTTTTATATGTTTGTAAAGTTCAAACCCGGGCAGACACCGACCTGTATATCTCTAAAGAATTCGGAGGGTACATACCCTTTACGTTACACATGTAAACTAACGCTAAAAAACTAACATTGAAGCAGGTCACATCTTTACCTCAAAAACGGATAAGGAAACCTAAGCCCAGCTGTGGGATAGTTAGTATATCTTATATACTCTTAAATTAATTATGTTAAACCAATTATAGGAGATCACATCATTTTAGTTACAGAATTGAAATTATAAGTATTTAGCATTTTAGTACAGATATATAGATGTATAGATAGCCAAGCTATTACTTTAAATTTGTGTGCGTGTGTCTATGTGGTGTGAATTCATAATGTCCAAACCTCACATCAAGCGCGAAATAAATTCGACAGCAAGCATTATCAATTTAAATGGTAATAAGCGGTTGTTTATCAGTTCTTCTTACTTCCAAATTAACGTGTCATTTCTTGATTGATTTAAAGCTTATTCTATCTATACATGTACAATATCTACGCACGCACGCCGATGCAAATTAAAATTTTTATTTACTCTTTAAATGGAGTAACATGCAAAGTGAGCACTGAGTGTGCACACATTAGTCGTTATTACCTAACTTGTATACCATTAATGGTTAATAAAAATATTACCACATTTCGAAATTAGCAATAAAAATGTGATTAAATAAGTAAACGCATACTTAAAAACCAATTAATTTAAACAAAAGTAAAGTAGTATTTAATGTCACTGTAATATATATTTTAGTTTTTCCCTATTTTATGAAAATAGTTTGAAAATAAAATTAGATTAACTGAAGAGAATTTTTTTTTTAAACTGATCATAATGTCATCATTTTTGTACAGGTTTGAAAGTTTACATAAATTAAGATATACTTACTGTATATTTTTTTTTTACTAATCTTTAAAGATCTGTTAGCAGATATTCAGAACTATTGCAAAAGTTTATAAAATTTAACAAGTAAGTTATTATTATCCATTTTTCTTCCAATATGTTCAAATGATTGTGTTGCATAAAACAAAGCTTGTATGAGAATATTTGGCGACAATCCCTTCCCTTGTGATTAAATATATCCATACATATAAATGTATGGATATATTTAATTTTTTTTAAATATATCCATACATATAAATGTATGGATATATTTAAAAAAAATACTTAGATATATATAGATATGTTTAAGGATTTTTTGATAAGCGTTACATGTGCTTATATTTGAATATGATTGTATCATGGTTTTAAATTGTCAGAAATTTTTTGTTCAAACATGTAAATATTTTAAAGCCTGTGAAATGCATTTTTACATTACAATGACTAGATCCCTAGATTTTTGTAAAAATTAGAAGTAACAATGCTCTTTTTGAAGTAATATATGAGAGGACTACTTACTTTTCGAACCTGACATCTGTAAGTGACCTGTTAAGTGAGATCATATCGCTAGCCAACAAATTGAATTGGTTTTCTTGGAATTTGTCCAACATTAACTTCTCTTGTTCTATTGGAATGTTTACAGCCTTGCCTGAAAGTTACTTTTGTTGTTACTGCTGTCAACTGATATTTGTAAATTAGGTTGACTAGCAGATAATAGTCTATAACTCACCTATCAACATTACTTCAGATGAATGTAACAATATATTTTTTACCTGACAAAATAAATTTCATTACTGCCTCATATGTAAGCATACAACAAATAATAAACTTACCCATCTCTCCTGGATGTTCTCCCTGAGGTCTCACTGATGGAGCAGGTTTCCACTTCTTCAAACGAGACCTTGGATATGGAGGTAGTATCAAATCATCCTCAATATCATGTGCAACCTCATTCTCCTCAATATTTGTATCTTCATCATCTATGTCCTTTTTTAATGCTGCAGCAATAGCTGCTTTTTTACCACCTAACTGTGGGTTCTGTAAGAAATTATTTTTAGGCATAATAATAGATAGCAGTATTGAATATATTAAAGAAATAATCATTTACACATAACATAAACAATTAATTTTAGGTGCTCAAATGCTTTAAACACACAGTTTTCAGTCAATTTTTTATTAAGTGTATGATTTATTTAACTATTGTAAAGACAAACAATGAAAAAATGACTTACCTTTACTAAAACATAATCACTATTAACATTCTTAGTTTTACTGCAATCCCATCCATCACCAATACAATCTGAATAAAAAGTCAAGAGTGCAACATCTACTAAGAGCCACACTAAAGATGTGAGAAGTATAATACGACATGTGTGAATCCTTATCCTGCTTCTGAACATTTTGTCTAAATAAGAGACCGAAAAAACTTATTTTTTATGCCACATGTCAACACAGAATAGGCTCTATAGATCTGCAACAAAGATACAAAAATCATTCATTAGCGGATACTTACGAAGGATTATGATATTTAAGATATTTTATTCTCATAGCATTGAAGTCGAATTTTGCATTAAATTGTATATAATTATAAGTTCCAATATGAATAAGTAGGCCCGCGGAATCTACCTTAGATCTATGAAATATAACAAGTTATACTACTTATATTCACTATAAATATAACCTAAAGCCTAATATAAAATAATTGAGATTCTTACATTTCTTAATTCTATTAACTTAGCATTAAATCGCTAGCGGTCTACAATCATAGGTCTACAATCACCAAATCTAAATACGTCAAACCAACTTTCTAGCGAGAGTGCCGTGTCCACATGCGTTCGGATACACTTATTCAAAATTCAAATCACGATATTCATAAAAGTAATATTAGATTTGAAAAAAATTTAATGTTGACATTCAATAATTTAAAATTATTGTGTTGATAATGTTTAGTATTAGGTATCTCTTTTCTTAGCATAAAAATATAATAATAGACACAAAAGTCCAAGTACACACTATTAATTAAAGTTCTGTAATCTATACATTATATAAATATTATAAATACAATTTAAAAGGTGATATAGTCTATGATTTGATGTCATCAGTCAACATTCGACTACAATACAGTATACACCTACATATGGAAATATGACTCGAACTTACAGATTACATTATATATATACATAAGAGTTTTTGAAAGTTCAAACTGCTATAAACATCAAAGACTACAGTATACAGATATACATACAATAAGTATACATACATACATACATCTTGAAGCTGAATTTCAAGGTTTCTTATATGACGTAAACAGCAATAATATTTCATACATAAGTAATTCCAAACAAAGTCAATTTCATATTATAGTGTATCATCTATAAAAGTCAACCTTTGAACCACTTTTTATTCGCGGCTTATTCCTTCTTCATTTTAAAAATGAAACAACTATTATCAGTAAATGAAATCACATGAAAATAAAGCTGATATTTCTTTGACCTATTTACGCAGCTTTATAAACCAGTTTCTTTAGTTTAGCAGTTCTTCATCGTACCTATGGAACTGGTTAGTGTCATAGGTCATTCAAATCGACAAAAAATTATTATTATTGTTTTGGTTCAATCGCTGTCAATAAATTCGAGCCAATTTTTAAGCGTCCTTTATTCTATAAAGTGCAAAGAAAGAGTGTTTCTTGAGAAAATATTAATCGTAAATAAAGTGTATTCGATATGGAACTTGTATAATGTGATAAGTATAGGTGTGTAGTTCTAAAGCTTGTTTAATAACTGTTTTTTGAAACCATTTCTTTTTGTCCAATAACTGTTTCGTTTCGTTTTTCACAAAAGAGTTGCTGCCCAGTTCTAGTCAATTTAACATTTGAACCAAGGATTGAGTATTAAATATTTATCATTTAATTCTTTGCAAATCTTGGTTTTGAGAGCCTAAATAATATCTTAGTCAAATATGTACCACAGATTATATATATATATACATCAGATTATATATATATATCCGTTCTACATGAAGTCGCTATCACTGTTTCGCATTATCTAATCACAAAAGTGTGATCCATTATCGATAAATACATTTCAGTGTCGTTATACACTGACATATTTTATAACGCATTCGTGTAAATTATAATTGGTAAACAAAATTGAAAGTTAAAAACAATCATAATCAAACAGAAAAGTATGTTATAAAGTAAGTTAAGTATAAATTTCTAATAATTTTGTTTATAATAACATAGTCTTTGATAAATTTGATATCATTAAAACCAAAAACTGATCATGTGATGAAAACTATGGATGAAAACCTAAATGCCTTAATTATACAAATCAAAGTGACAGCAATGTACCGAATTATACATTTATTATTCCTCTGCGAATGCTACAAACTGAAAAGTGATAATGCAAGACTAAAATTGACATGCTGTTCCTAGGAATCCTAGGTCACTTGTCTGTGTTGCTGACATTATCTATGGAGTATGGGCTGACATTCATAAAAAAAAACATTGATAATTGATATTGCTCAAATATTTCTATTTATAATAACAGGTTTATAATTTTTTTTGAGGCAAAGTTCTAGTGATTATCGAAGTTGACCGACCTATTGTTTAGTTTGTTTAATTGATTAGTTAATGTTAATCGTGAGGTTTTATTAATAAGATTAATTGATGAGTTCATTGGTTATGAACAGAGCTAAAAGCAACAATGCTAAAATGGAGAACCACCCTAAGAATATCGCTGAAACAGTCATGAGTTCGGATGTGTATCGATTAATAGCCAATGAAGATAAACCGCCAGATATAAAATATGCCAAAGAAAATTCATGGATTGTGGGTGTGCAAATGTTCGCCTCGCTCTTACTTGCTGGATTTGGCATGGTGGCGGCTAGCCTACTTTTGGACGTCGTTCAACATTGGCAAGTTTTTGAGCAAGTGCAAGAAGTGGTTATTTTAGTACCAGCACTATTAGGCTTAAAGGGTAATTTGGAAATGACATTAGCATCACGGCTTTCAACTCATGCACATTTAGGGCATCTTGAAACAAATTTAAGTTCATTAGTTATAGGTAATTTATGTCTTGTACAATGCCAAGCTATTTTAGTTGGTTTTTTAGCTGCGATGGCAGCTGTGACAATGGGCTGGATACCTAAAGGAAACTTTAATACGAATCATGCAATGTTGTTATGTGCTTCAAGTGTACTTACAGCATCATTTGCTAGTCTTGTCCTTGGCTTAATCATGATTGGTGTGATTGTAGTGTCCAAAAAGGTAAATATAAATCCTGATAATGTAGCAACTCCTATAGCTGCAAGTCTTGGTGATTTGACCACACTAGCATTATTATCTTGGATAGCTTCATTGTTATATCGTTCAATAGATACAAGTGCAGTGTTACCATCTATGATCATAACTGCAGGTGCTATACTGGTACCATTATGTGGTTACATTGCTTGGAAAAATCCCTTTACTCAACAAGCTTTGGATGAAGGATGGGTACCTGTTGTTTCTGCTATGGTTATAAGTAGTGCAGGGGGTTTAATTTTAGACTATACTGTTGTTAATTATCAAGGTATAGCTGTATTTCAATTGGTAATAAATGGAATAGGTGGGAACATGGTTGCTCTTCATGCATCGAGATTGTCTACATTGTTACACACAGGCCAAAAAGAAGGATCTGTAATTAGTAAAACAAGCAAACTGTTAATGTTAATGGTAATACCAGGACAGTTAATATTTATATATACAATAGGATACATAAAAGCAGGTCACACTTCATTGACACCAATTTTTACTTTAATTTACATGACTGCTGCCTTACTACAGGTCTTTCTTCTGCTAACTATAAGCCATTATATGGTAAAATGGATGTGGAAGTTAGGTTTAGATCCTGATAATTCTGCCATTCCTTATTTAACTGCTCTGGGAGATTTGCTTGGAACAGCTTTATTAGGAATAGCTTTCCACATACTGTATGCTATTGGTGATAAGGATAGAGATGTTGGTGACTGAATAGATAATTTTTAAGTATTTCAAATTTTTACTCCTTGTATATTTGAATAAAATTTTATTGTTGTACTTAAAATTAGTTTTTTTAGTTTTATATTATACATATGTTCTATAAGCATAATATTTTATTTATAGAAATTTCTTAAGAAATTAGTACTTATATTTAATATAGGATAGTATTAATTGGTGCTATTATAATATTTGCATATCTGCCAGATAAATGAAGGTCATTTTTACTGATAATAGCAATCAAGGAAATAAAAAAATAAATGATTTTTTCTAATTATTGTAAATATCTGTTAATGCATTTTACCCTAAACTATTTTAAGCTTAATTACAATATAATATTTAAATACTTAAGTATATTACTCCAAACTTTAAGTTTTAACCTTATACTTTGTGTAATATCTATAATGTTATTAATATTATACATTATTTACATATTACTTACATATATTTTATCAAATTATCAATGTGATTCATATTGGATTATGTAAATAATATGATAATAAACCACATGGGTTTTATGTAACATGAGCTGCATGCAGCTTATCATTATAAGACTGAAATTTAAAATCTAACATGTAATGAGTAAAATATTATATATATAAAATAAAACCATGACATTATTTATTGCTGACATCATATAAATTTACTTGTACATATTTATATTTCTTTTAAGTTTAAAATTAATTGAATATTTCGATTCTTTTATGAAGACATGTTAAAATAAAATATTTAAAAAATGCAGATTTTATTAAAAACTTCACTCCCTAGTTAATTTAAGCCAAATCTAATCACTATAATAGATTGTTCAGAATATACTCATAACTACTGAATTGATGATACTGAATTATTGAATTACTACTGAATTGATTTTCTTTCTGTTTACTCCAATAGATAGTGATTCATAATGATTCTTTATTAAATTTTTTGTAAATTAGTTTAAATATAATGATAATTATGAAAATATCTGGGAGATTTAATCAACCCTTTGAGATGTATCAATAATCTGAATTTTCAACAGAAAAGTCAATATATTAAGGATAGCTTACTATTCGCATTCTAACTTGTCAAGAGATAATCGCATATAACGAACCATATTGATTATTGGAGAGCTATTTAGACATGTAACATTCATCCTTATCAGCTCCAACATGTTGATTAGGTGAATTATTTGGTGCTTTATATTAAGCTTTCTATAACCTCAAGTTTATATAGTTCTCATGATGGAAACAAAATAACAAAAATAAATTAATAGTTGGATACACTTGGTGCTGTTGACTAGTATTAGAAAGTACAAAGCATAGATAAATTTAAAAACTAACAAAACAGAACTAATATGAAACAAATATATATATATATATATATATATATATAACTTTTAATATATTTTAAGAAGATAATACTACATATTAAAAATTTTCTAGCCAGCTGAATGTTTCTTACTACAGACAGTTAGATTGCTTAAATGGCTTCAACTTCCTTTTCTTCAGGTGTTAATAAAAATATAGAAATAAAAAACAAAATCATACTTTTATTTTATTTATTGTCTTAATCTAATGCTTATTTCACTTCACGTAACCTTCTAACAGCTGATCGGCAGGATGAGGCAGCAGTGGTAGAGAATACCCATGCACCTCCAGCTACAGTTCTTTTACAACGTTTACAGGACCAGATGCCAACACAACTACGTTTCATGGCATCCTGCAAAATTAAAAGATATATATTATTTTAATCTTGAATTATAATTATATTTTCTAGCATATAAAAATAAATCTATTTACAAATACTACATTATTTTAATTTTACTCTTATTGATTACTAGACATACTTGTTTCTTTCATTTTTATGGAGGTGAAATTTAATGTAATTACAATAATAGACAAAGTAACACAGCATTATAATGTGAAATACATTTTAACAAGATAAACGTGCCCAAATTATAAAATGCAATTGTAAGTCAACTTGTATTTCATGACGTTTGAATTACTATAACCTTTTGGGTTATTTGTAACAATTGGTAACAAGTTGCAAATATAATATTGTAATTTCTAAATTGAACATTCTTAATAAGGTGTTTTACTTTTTTATACTTAAGTATTAAATAAAAATATATATAAGGTGATAGTTCATGCCAAATGAATAATTTACAAGCATACTAGTTTAATAATAATAACTAACCTTTCCACAGAAGGAGCAAGTGTATTTAGCATGTTGAGTTACTTCCATTTTTTTTACCATTTTTCTTAATGAAGCACCATAACGTGTGCCATATTTTCCTGTGATTCCAACCTTTTTCGTGCGTTTTGCCTGAAATCATTTGGGACCTATATAATAACACATCATTTATATCGGTAAACCATTGGTCGTATGCGTAAAATAATAAACACTCATTTTTAAACACTTGCATAGTTCACAATATAACTCTTAAAAAACGTTTAAAGAATAAGGATTAATGAAGTATTTTGAAATTAGATTCTCACCATTGTGAAATAATCTGTCTAACACAACAGTTGACAGCAAAAGAAATATGTCAAATGTGACAGCTATAATCGCTATAATCCTATCCTCATCGAATGTCATGGTGGTGGTACCTTTATCGCCTCGCTATCATAACATCTCTTTACTCTTATTAAAGATTCAGGAAACATACTATAATGTGGTATAAAATAAATTATAATAAAGATTGCTGTAATGACATGTCAATATGAAATTTATAATTAAGCTTGTCTTATAATTAATCTTTCTGATTTTTTTTGATAACTATTTATATACTCTGTGCAGTGTGCTCTTATTCTATACTTTTAATATGTCCCATTTCTAGACTGTTATATTGTATCCTATGCTGTCTTATACTTAAATGTCAATGTCATTGAAATTTTCCTTTCAACGACCTACAGGTTCCTAAAGGTCGATCCTTTACTTATTAATTAAAATAACCGTCCCGGATAACTGGACGGTTTTTATAAAAATGCTGCGAACAATTCTAGTACGAAACCAAGTTTTGAACGATAACTTAAAAAGAGCCATTCGTAATAACATAACAAGATGTATAAGTACGGAATTAGCTCGAAGAAAACAGCTTAATAAGTAAGTTTGCTATAATTTTCGACTTAAATTCACATCCCGAATTGTATGTTGATAAGATTTTGCTATGTTCGCTAGTGTTGTACACTTATAACATTACGAAAATTTGTATATAAATCCGCTTGCAGAGCTAATTGCATAACCAATCCAAAACGTCAAGTATATTAAAGATTATAATAAATACAACAAAATTTAGGAATATATTTAAAGAAAGACTTAATTTTAAGAAAATACCACTATTATTGCCTTGTTTTATTATATTTTATACATTTTTTCATACATTCTTTAGTAATTGATTTTTTTTTTGATTTGAGTATGACAACTCATATTATTGAAAATATACATACTTTTATTAGTTTTTCCCTAAATAAAATAGTCTGAAAATTAATTTTATATTATGTCATGTGTTTCAGACTAATTAATCCATCACAGAAAAGTGTCATAAGAACCCCAGAATGGAATATCCAAATAAGATACTATTCAAGTTTTCCTTCACACACCAAGGTGAAAGTGCCTGCACTGTCCCCAACTATGGAAAGTGGTTCAATTGTTAGTTGGGAGAAAAAGGAGGGTGACAAATTAAGTGAAGGTAATAAAAGGTATTTTTATGTATAAATTACTATTTTATGCTAAGTAGAATTAAAGTTTATAAATCAAAGTTGATCACACTTGCTACACTTGCCTTAGAAAGGTATTTATTTTTATTTATTTATTTATTTGGGCATCCAGTAGTTGTTACATATAAATTTACATAGAAACAAAAAATAGTTAAAATGTAGAACTTATGAAGGTTTTACAGTATGTAGTAAAAAAAATATTTAACAATATTAGTATAAAAAATAATTTCAATATCAGGTGCAATATCTGATAAATGATTTTATTTATAACTAGGGTATTATTATAAATTTATTTTCCAGGTTATATGTATATAATAAATAAAATATAGCAAATTATTCTTTACTTTAGTAATTTACACATATGTGGAACTTAGCACTAATATTGTAAAAATCTTTAATAATTTTATATAATAACATATATGGCATTTGTGGAAAACCTGTAAAATAGTAAGATTTAATTTTTTATATATTATGCCACTAAAATTTCTATTTACTTTTCCTCTACTTTTGTTTCAATTTTTTAATAAAATTATTGTTCTTGCCTTTTAGACCTATATATTTAAGTCACATCGAAGTTTAAGTTAGACAATTTGTCTATACACAAAAGTGTCTCCTCAATTTTCAGTTGTGAAATATTTGAAAATGAATGCCAACACAACTTTCTTGTTAAATATGCATGAATTAACTTACAAAAACAACTATTGTACAATATTACAGGTGATCTCCTTTGCGAGATTGAAACAGATAAGGCAACAATGGGTTTTGAGACACCAGAAGAAGGTTATTTAGCCAAAGTTCTAATACCTGCGGGTACAAAAGGTGTGCCTGTAGGAACATTACTTTGTATCATTGTTGAAAATCAAGCTGATGTTGCAGCATTTAAAGACTTCAAGGATGACTGTGAGTATTACATTGAAACTTGAGTATTTCAGTCTCCCAGTTAATTTGATTGCATTTTTTAATAATGCAGAATGCAAAATTTTGTCAATAAAATTCTGTAAATATCACAACAATTTAAATTAAATTCCATCCCTAACAATTTGTTTGCATGAATCATATAAATAAACCCTATATAATAATCATATAATAAAAGATGATTTGTTAACATACAGATTAAATATAAAAAAATATGTATAACACAAGTGTTGTGATAAATGAACATTTTGAAAGTTGAAGAGTTGAAATATATAATCTATATCTGACAAGAAATTGTTTTATTAATCAGTCCTATTGTTATTTTGCTTTGATACCTTAAGTATTACCACTTTTTCTATTTGAATTTCATTTAATTCCAAACTTTAACATTAAACATTTATTTTTATCTCATGATATATTAAAAATACTAATTGCACTTCTATTACTTTAACATTTGTCTGATTGTATTAACATTTCTGCATCCTACAGCATCTGGAGCATCAGCTAAACCAGCACCAAAAAAACAACCAACAGGTTATTTTCAATTTATTTTTACTGTTTTTTTAAATCAATATTTTCATATTTGTGAAATTTTACTAATTTATATCGTCTTTAAAGTAGCAGCCTGTTAATATCCCACTGCTTGGAATAGGCCTCCTCTCTCCGTTTCTGGAGAGAAGGGTTGGAGATAAGAGCTACCACGCTGCTCCAATGCAGATTGGTCGTCGTCGTCAGCCGATGGACGTCCACTGCTGGACATAGGCCTCTTCATGGGATCGCCACACCACACGATCTTGCGCCGCCTGGATCCAGTGGCTCCCTGCGACCTTTTTGAGGTCGTCTGTCCACCTCGTAGGGGGTCTACCGACGCTGCGCTTTCCAGTGCGGGGTCGCCATTCCAGCACCTTAAGACCCCAGCGCCCATCGGTTCTCCGCACTATGTGCCCCGCCCATCGCCACTTCAGCTTCGCGACACGCTGAGCTATGTCGGTGACTTTAGTTCTTCTACGGATCTCCTCATTTCTGATTTGATCTCGTAGAGACACTCCGAGCATAGCTCGCTCCATCGCCCGCTGAGCGACTCTGAGCTTTCTTATAAGGCCCATAGTGAGCGACCACGTTTCGGATCCGTAGGTTATCACTGGCAACACGCACTGTTCGAAGACCCTGGTCTTCAGACACTGAGGTATTTCGGACGAAAAGATCTCGCGTAGCTTCCCGAACGCTGCCCATCCGAGTTGGATTCGGCGGCTAACCTCTTTCTCGAAATTGGACCTACCCAGCTGGACCGTATGTCCCAGGTATATATACTCGTCTACAATTTCGAGTGCAGAGTTCTCAACGATGACCGGGTGGAGCGGAACATGTGAGTTTGACATGATTTTCGTCTTACTCATGTTCATTTTAAGGCCCACCTGTTGAGATACTCTGCTGAGGTCGTCGAGCATTGTGTTAAGGTCCTCCAGACAACCTGCCATAACGACTATGTCGTCGGCAAATCTAAGGTGAGTGATGTACTCGCCGTTGATGTTGATGCCGTATCCGTTCCAATCCAAAAGCTTAAAGACATCTTCCAATGCAGCGGTAAACAGCTTCGGGGAGATGACATCTCCCTGTCGCACACCTCGCCGCATTTGGATTGGTCTCGTAGTTTTGTCTTGGATACGGACAGACATTGTGGCGTTTTCATACAAACACTTCAACACTTGGACGTACCGATAGTCGATTCGGCATCTCTGGAGCGATCTTAACACAGCCCATGTTTCCACCGAATCAAAGGCCTTCTCATAGTCCACAAACGCCAAGCAAAGTGGCTGGTTATACTCCTCGGTTTTCTGTATAACCTGCCGCAGCGTGAATATGTGGTCTATGGTACTATACCCTTTTCGGAAACCGGCTTGTTCGGGAGGCTGGAAGTCGTCAAACCTACGAGCGAGACGATTCGTTATGACTCTCGAGAACAGCTTATAAACATGATTCAGCAGCGTGATGGGTCTATAATTCTTCAATAAGGTGTTATCACCTTTCTTGAAGAAGAGAACCACCACGCCCCTGAACCATGCTTCCGGCATAGTGCCTTCGTGAATGACGGAATTGAACAATCGCTGAAGGACTTTAAGTACCGGTTTACCACCCGCCTTCAGGAGTTCGGTAGTGATTCCGTCATCACCTGGAGCCTTGTTGTTCTTAAGTTGTTTGAGAGCCATACTAATCTCGTATAGGCTGACGTCCGGGATATCTTCGGTGTAGTGTCGGGTCAACTTGGCTCTTGGGTCTTTTGCCAAATTGACAACAGGCTGTTGTGTTGACGTGTATAACTGCCCATAGAACCTCTCAACCTCTCTCAAAATCTCAGGACGAGATGAAATGATACTACTGTTATCGGTTTTCAATCGCGTCAGCTGCCGCTGCCCAATAGATAGATCTCTTGCGAACACTTTTGAGCCCCTGTTACGCTCAATAGTCTCTCTAATGAACTCTGTGTTGAAGTGTCGCAGGTCGCATTTCTGCGCCTTAGAAATCTGTCTATTGATCAGACGGTAGCGCGCCGCATCTACTGAAGACTGTAGCCTCATTTCGTTCCTCTCATCCATGAGCTTGAGAGTCTGGGTCGAGAATTTATTGGGTCTTTTACGGTGTGTCTTATAAAATTTAGACCCCACCGTATGGACAGTTTCCACCAGCCTGTTGTTTACATCGTCCACAGAAGCGCAGTCAGCTAGGCAATCAAAACGGTTCATTAGCTCGAGTTGGAATTTTTCGGGGTTTTGGATATGAGCTCGAGTTGGTCGGAGCGTAGACTTCACCAGTCTGGATCTTTCCAGCTGTACGCATATATTCAATGTGCCTCTAACCATGCGGTGATCACTCCCGGTCTTAACGGTGTTGATCACAGAGACATCATTGAATATATGACGCCTGGTCGACATGATGAAGTCAATCTCGTTTCTCGTGGAACCGTCGGGACTGATCCAGGTCCATTTTCGATGCGGCCGCTTCTTGAAGAAAGAATTCATCATGTAGAGGTCCTCTCTCTCCAAGAAATCGGCCAGCATCTGGCCCCTGTGGTTCCGTTGCCCGTATCCAAATTGCCCTACTCTCACCTCTGTGCCGTTTCGCTTGCCCAGCTTTGCGTTGAAATCCCCCATCACAACAGTGTAGGAGGTTTTGGAGGCATGCATGGCTCTAGATAAATCCTCATACATGGCCTCTACCTCCTCGTCCGGATGTGCCGATGTCGGTGCGTAAACCTGTATGACCTTCAGCGAATACCGTTCGGTAATTCTGAGTATAAGGAACGCGACCCTGCTCGACACACTCTCGACTTGAACAATGTTGTTGACAAGGGACTTGTGGACGAGAAACCCGATACCACCCTGGGACTGTTGCTCTCCCTCCCGGTAGTAAAGCAAGTTGCCGGATTTTATGATCATCGTATCCTCCCCCTCTCTTCGGACTTCGGATAATCCTATCACATCCCACCGCAACTTGCTTACTGTTTCTTCCAGCTCGAGTATCTTTTCGTCTTCCCTCAAAGTGCGTGCGTTGTACGTTGCCAGGTCCAGTCGTCGGGGTTGGCAGCGGAATCTCTTCCGGAGATTCTTGACACCCCCTGCCCCGCCGTTACCCAAACCGCTGCCAGAGCTGGGAATAGCGGAGCTGCCGGGAACTAGGGGCTGTGGTTTATGTTGTGATGCCATGAAGGTTTTGCCGATAATCACCACGCTTGGCATGCGGGTTGGTGATCGCAGTGCTGACCGTTTTGCACTGACAGTACTGCTGCCCACTGTCAATCTGGTATTTAAGGTCAGCAAAATGAAATGGTTATACCGCCATTTATCGGTCGCCAAAGCCTCGTCGGTTGATCTGCAGGGTGCACCGCGTGCAGGTGAGGTTGACAATTGAGGAGACTGACTGGGACGAGCCTCCCCCTTACACCCAGGCAGATTGGTAGGTTACACATTTCCAGAATTCTCTAGAAATATACAGTTTCCTCACGATGTTTTTCTTCGCCGAAAAGTGTGTGATTAATTGCTATTATTAATTAGACACATAAGTTTTAATAGAAAAACTCATTGGCGCCTGCCCAGGTTTGAACTTGTGTTCCCCTCGAAAGATTCGCACGGTCTAACTGCTGGGCTATCACAGCTTTTTTTGTCGTCTTTTCCTTCACCTATATAGACTAATTGTTGACCTTATTTACAACTACCTAAAGGCAAAATAAGTAATGATACAGAATAATAATTGTTACGTCTTGGTACCATTTCTATTTAAAACTACATTATGAAATAGCTGTGATAGCCCAACAGTGAGACCATATGACTCTTTCGCGGGGTCATGGCTTCAAACATGGGGCAGGCACCAATGAGTTTTTCTGTTAAAATTATGTGTCTAATCTGTAAATATGTGTAACCTACCATTCTGCATTGGAGCAGCGTGGTCATCCTAGCTCCAACCCTTCTTTTGAGAAATGGAGAGAGGAGGCCTATGCCTAAAAGTGGGATAGTAACAGGCCGTTTTTTTACGTATGAGATGTATATACTTATGTCGTACTTGAAGAGGTTAAAAAACCGAATTAGAACTCATTAGAGAAGAATTTAGAGTTAGTTGATTCCTGCTGTAATAGATTGTGATTATTTACAATGACAGCGCCTGCTTCGGCGCCAGCTGCTGCACCAGCAGCGCCAGCCCCAGCACCGGCTGCCGCTCGAACTGCTGCTGCGGCAGCACCTGCAGCCCCCGCAGCGCCTGCAGCTGACCAACATAGCAGGATCTACGCCAGCCCAATGGCCAGACGTTTGGCTGAGCTCAAGAATATTCGTCTTGGTGGTAAGTCATTTAGTAGTGATATTGACTGAAGCTGGATGTGAGGCAATGACAACAACAACAGATTATATTATATGATTAAAATTCAATGATCATTTTATATATGACTAAGTCAAAATTAATAAAACAATAGCTTAAAATCGAAGGATATGACAGTTTTATTTATAATTAACATTATAATTAACTGATTATGCCATATGCCATATATTGGAAAATATCATTTTTTTTTAAGTCACAAAATATATGCAATTAATCCTATATATTTTACACTATATATTTTCATATCTATATATTTACCATAGATAAAGGAATCTGTTAGACAAGGCAACACACCTGACAAGGTGTAAGAGATTAAAGTATAAATTAAAGAAACAAATTGTATAGTAGCGTAGCTAGGGAATACAAGGCCCTGCAGGCCTACCATGAATTCATATTGCGACTCAATTGAAGACGTAAACGACGTCCGCGAACCACTTCTTTTCGTACCATGAAGTGTGAATTGAATTGGAGTCGTAATGTTTGAAAAGGATAACGTTATATGAACTATATATAACTCTGTCTCTTTTACTCACATGTTCTTAGGACGAATTCGACGACAACAACGACTTAAAGTGTGCGTCTTTAAGACATCATGGTATGAAAAAGCAAAACAATTTCGTTTACGTCTTCAATTGAGTCTCAATAAGAGTTCATGGTAGGCCTGCTGGCTTTAGTCTGCACTCGGTATATTAGAATTAATGGTGACTTGTAATTCGTGGTCTTTGATACATCATTCCAGTGGTAATTTATTTTGAGTTGAGCTGAGGATCGTAAGATTTGGTGCTGAGTTGTTAATAGTAATAATAGATGAATCAGGATGTATGGCATCACAACAGCCAAGCTTTAGTCTGCACTCAAAAGCAGCAAACTTGGTAGTAAATTACAATTTAGTTAGAATACCTGTTTAACGATATTCTTGCCTGCAATCCATATACACTTTGCTTTGTGACCATGGGGGATGCAAATCTGCTGAAATGTCGAACCTTTTACAAAGTTACCTTGATTTTATCGCGATGTAACCCGCGTTATTTCCACATTAAATCTACCATATATATCTATACAAATTATATATTACAACAATTTCGAAGGAAGGATTTTCCTTATAAAGAGACTAAGTATTATAGTAAGATTTAACCCTGCGTGTTTAGCTAAGTACAAGTTGCCCTATCCGAAGAATACAGTCACACCTATGCTTCTACATGGGACATATGACTTTATTCTTGGGATAGGGTGAAGTCTCTTATGAGTTGAGATAATGCTTTTACGTACTCATTCCTAGAGAATATTTTGTTTTTACTTATTTGAATTTGTCACGTAAGTTCGCAGTAAATTATTTTCACTTCAGCTATTTGATTGGACTAAAAAATATTTGCACAGTATTAATCAGGTTACCGTTGTAAAATTTTACTTCTTACCGACCCTCAAGAGCCCTTTAATTGGTGCACTCAACAGGGCAGGGTTCAGGACTGTATGGGTCACTAAAGAGTGGTGATCTCGCAGCCGCCGCCGCTGCAACCACCGCGCTGCCGCCACCACCAGCACCGTCTCCTGGGGCTACCTACACTGATATACCGCTCAGTGGTATGAGGGATACCATCGCGAAACGACTGTCAGCCGCTAAGCAGACCATTCCTCATTACCAGCTGAGCGCCACTGTTAATGTTGAGAAGTTGCTTGCTATGAGGAAGGAAGTCAATGACCGATTGGCTGCCGAAAAATCTAATATTAAGGTATCATTATTTGATCCCTTACAAGGTTTTTTAAAATAAATGTAATAATAATACTAGCGGTAGATTTTGACGATTCAAAAGCACTTGTTTACAAATTTACTTGAATAAAGAACATTTTGAATTTGAATTTGAATATGATATTCAAATTCAAATAACCTTCGTAGTATAGATTTTGGCTAAGTAAAGGACAAATTATTAACTTATTGAAGTAGGCTTACAAAAGTAATAATAAAATTATTTTGCTATAATCCGCGATACAGTAAATAGAAAATATATATAGTGTGTAATGTATAGTGGACTATCATTAAACACTATATATATTTTCTATTTACTGTATCGCGGATTATAGCAAAATAATTTTATTATTACTTTTGTATTATGGATCTCCGCAAAGTAACGCCGCAAAGTAGGCTTACTTTGCAGAATATCAAATAGCAATAGAAGTTATATGTATTTGCAAATAGAGAATGCCACCAAATTACACTAGCAACAAGCCTAATTACAAGTTCTGATTCCATTTTTTTTTACAACAACATAAGGTTAATAATAATAATACAATATAATCAAGAGAAATGCTCAAAGTGAATATGGTACCGCTTTTTAACTGTGTATTTGAATTCCCAAAAATAGACCACCCATCCTATTACATTTCTGAGGTACTGAGGACTTACTAGGCGGTATTACTCAATTCAAAAATTATTTTTAGTTATATATTTATACTAAGTAATCTTATTTAAACATAGGCCTCTATTACTTAGTTTTTCGGTAAATTTAATGTTTATTATATTAAAAATGAATTATATTTAATGCAGGTATCAGTAAACGACTTCATATTGAAGGCTGTTGCAGCGGCGTGTAAAAGAGTGCCTACTGTCAACGCTCATTGGATGGAAACGTTTATTAGACAGTGAGTGAAGGGTGTTATTTAATTTTCATTTTCATTAAATGTAATTTATTTATTTATTTATTTATTTATTATAGAATTACCAACAGGTAACATCGATTAGGATGTAGACCCATTTAAAGGTAATCACACCTTGCGCTGTGGTTGGGTCTATAACCTTTACATAGCATATATAAAGTTAAATTTAATTTCATTACAAAACACATAACAAACACACGCACACACACACATAAATGAGTATATGTGTGCGTGTGTGTGGAAAGAATAGTTATATAAGTTAAAGATAAAAAATAGAAAGTTAAGAGCTAGAGGGCATGTATTCCAAAATGGGCCCCTTGTGTCTGTTCAAAATATCTGGCAAAGTAATGGCGCTTTAGTTTCGATTTTAGTTCATAAAGTGTGTCTCCAAATATGTCAAGATTGACCACCTTACTAAGCTCATTGAACGACGATATCATTCTTTTAATTGGGGCCGAAACTCCTAAATTTGTTCTCGCGATACTACAATATAGCATTAAGTTCTTTGATCTATTACAAGGCCTAGGAACGACAATGTTAACATAGTAATATAAATATATCTTAAAGTTATCGAATTTATTTATTATTTTTGCTTTTTAAACATAACGGCTTATGGAATGTCACGGGACAGCATGGGGAAACTAACTCAACTAACTAGAGCGCATAAACTGTAACCTGCTAGTAGGTTAGAAATGTCGATTGTGGAAGATATACATATACCTGCGGCCTTATTCATAAAAATAGCTTATAGAAGGTTTTAGACACTCTTTTGTTAAAATGCTCTATAAGCTTATAAAACGTTTCATAAAATTGTTTATTCATAAACCTTCTATAACTGATCTATAACTAAAATGCGTTTATAGCCCCGAATGTTGCCATTATAAGGAAATCAGGCGACCAAGTGCCCGATCATACCCAATTCCCCACAGATAATATGCGTCAACACACCGATAAAGTGTAACCATAGACATTATTATGGACTAAAAAATATTTTATTGTCTACGACACGGGTCACACAGTATCGTCAGTAGTCAGTACACGTAATTTTATTATTGTTTAAATTTTTTTTTTAATTGACACTAACACGAGACCGATAGATAGAACAGACGACATTGACCCACTTGAATTTCAATCCGTACATTCGTCAAATGTCGTTTTCATAATAATCAGCTGTAGGAAAGTCGGCCATCTTTTACCTTATAGCACTGATATAGTAGGGTTATCGGCTCTATAAAGTTATAGTAGGCTTATAGAATGGTTTAGTGCTAAAATGCGTTTATGAATAACACTTTTTGTAAAACGTACTATAGCGAGTCTATAAACGTGTCATAACTTTTTATGAATAAGACCCCTGTACTATACAGGCGGTGACTAGATAATATGCTATAAGGTGATAGTGGTTGTATACTGTTAGTAGGGTTTATATAAAAACCAACATTTTAGAAAACCGTTTTCGAATTATAATTCTTTTCAGAAAACCGGTTTCGAATTTTATTAAAAAAAATTTATCTCGAACATCCTGTAATTCGAACTAATTTCTAAAAAATTTAACAGAAATATAGAGTAATTAAAAGCAATTTTTGACTGAAATTATTTACTGTTCAATTTTATTGATTTTTAAGCAATTTAAGTCAGGATTAAATAAATTTAAACAATTATTGGTTGTTTATACATAATTTTCACATATAAGGATGTAAATATTTTTATAATAGTGAAACAAGTTATTCAGCATTAAATCATATCGGACTGATATGATTCCAAGAACCAAACCGCTTGCAACAGTGTTTTCATCAATCTGGTAAATGTGGCTACATTTGTCATTTTCAATTGTTTTTTATGTGTTATTCGTACATTGAAAACGATATTTTCGATATTTTGTACTAAAAACCGGTTTTCGAATTTCATAAGTTTCTCCAAAAAACCGGTTTTTAAAAATCGACAAACCCTAACTGTTGGTATGTTTTGTATACACATACGCAAAATACGCAAGTTTACTTATAGTTAATGTGTAGATACCGGCTATACTGACGTCTAATTTTATCTAGTCTAATGCTTACTAGAAGATTTCAATCTATATTTTTTGTAATGATTTATAGAAACGAAATAAATATTTTTGTATTTTTGATGGTTACTAACATTGTGACACGAAAATTTTATATATAAGATGGATAATTAGAAATGCAATTGAAAATTTTTCGTTGTTTTGTTGTTGTTTTTTAATTTCTTCATTGTACATCATAAATACACAAAACACAGAAGTATAAAAATAAAAAGGTGATTGTACAAAGGCGGACTTATCCCAATAAGGGATCTCTTCCAGCCAACCTTTGAGCTCTGAAAGGACAAAATTACGATGTAATAGGCGGGAAATGCCGCGAAAGGCCAAGAAGATAAAAATAACAATAAATATAAGTACATAAAGACATATACACGAAAAATCAAAATTTTCAACGATAATTATTTAGTTGAAAGTAGTTCGCAATACTTTTCTTAAAAGAGTTGAGTGAGGGTGATTTCCTAACAGAAATGGGCAGAGCATTCCATAAAATTACTGCTTTCACTCTGAAGGAATTTGAAAAAGTACGGGAAGAACTTGCCGGTACAGCTAGCATTAGGTTGTTAGTGGACCTTAATCGATCACCGCTAAATTGAGATCTATAAGCAATATAACAGAACTAACTACTTTGCTATAATCCGCACGGGTTAAGTGAATGCATGCAAAGCCAATTTGTATGAAGCAGGCAAAATCTACGTACCTTATACATGCAGGACAAGCCACCACATGCACCCCAAGGCGCAATTCACCAGCAACAACGCACACAAAAGCAGCACACACACCCACCACCACAATCTCGACGATCGTTTTGCCCCGAAACTGAAGCATCATCAGGAGGATAGGCTCCACGACAAAAATCGTAATACGCCGCGCTACCCATACAAGCAGTCTTAAATAGTTCAACTCCCACCAATACCCTCCCCTCCGAACACATGTAGCAAAACGAAATTAGATACATTTACTTGCTCGTTAATTAAGTGACCATTGTTATTTTTTATTATCTCAAGTTACTCTAACGTATTGAGTCGAAGTCCCTTATCACAAGTGTGGAGAATATGAAATGAATGGTCATTAGGCACTTTATGACCGCTTTCCAGCAAATGTTTTGCAGATCTATAGTTAAAACTATCTTTAAGGTAAGAAGGTGAGAGAGGATTAAAAAGAACGTTATAGAGCAGTGAAAGAATGTGGAGATTTCTTCTTTCGTTTCGTTTCAGATTTTCTAACGTAGACGTAAGTGTAGCTGTAGCGACTCAATCCGGGCTGATAACACCAATCATATTTAACGCTGACTCTCGGGGCATCTTGGACATCTCGAACAATATGAAGGAGCTCGCGAACAAGGCTAAGGAGGGCCGTCTTCAGCCTCAAGAATATCAAGGAGGCACCGTCACCGTTTCCAATTTGGGCATGTTTGGTAAGCTATATAATACAAATATAATGAATCGGTCATAAGACCTGTCGTAATGTATGGATCAGAATGTTGGGCAATGAAAAAGATGGATGAAAGAATAGTGCATGCAAATGAGATGAGAATGTTAAGATGGATGTGTGGTGTGACAAGATTGGATAAAATAAGAAATGTGTATATAAGGGGAAGTATGAAAGTTGCGCCCATTGTAGAAAAGATGAGAGGTGCAAGATGGGGATGGTATGGACATGTAATGAGGACGGATGAAAATCATGTGACTAAACGAGTGTTGGATATGAATGTGGATGGATATGTGACTAAAAAGAGATGGTTGGAATGTGTGAAGTATGACATGCATATAAAAGGAGTAGCGCCAGAGTTGACGAATGATAGAAGAGAATGGAAGAGGAAAACATGTTGTACCGACCCCATTTAGAGTGGGATAAGGGTAGGAGAAAGAAGAATGAATCCGCGTGGTATCCGGCTGACTAGACTATTACATACATATACTACATATTCATCATTCATATGCTACATATTCTAGTAGTAGTAGGAATGGCCCGTTGGCGCAGTGGGTAGTGACCTTGCCTTCAGCGCCGCGAGTCGCGGGTTCGATTCCAGCCGAGGGCCAAAATATTCTATAAACAATTTGTTGGTTCTTCGAGCCTGGGTGTGTATTTGTATTTAATTATGTATTTAAAATTATATATGTAGTATATCTACCAGTTGTCCGTCACCCATAACACAAGTATTAAGTTACTTACTTTAGGAACGGACGACCGTGTGTGTAAATGTCCCATATATTTATTTATTTATTCTAGTAAACCTAGTCTATTCGGTAAGAAGTGAGGGTGGTCTATACCGCCCTTATTTCTAAACGAGGTATCATAAAAGGCGACTAAGGTAAGTCGACCCGCCGTGTGGATCCGGCTAAGTAGAATAGAACACCCTCATTTCTTACCGAGGTGTCGTAAATGGCGACTAAGGTCAGTCGACCCACCGTGTGATATCCAGTTAATAAGAATAGACCACCTTCTTTCTTACCGAGGGGTCCTAAAATATGGCTAAGATAAGGTCAGGCAGACCTCCAGTAGTAAAATACGTAGCCGATTTATGTGACCACATGTTTATAACATGTTGTGCCGACCCACTTAGAGTGGGATAAGGGCAGGAGGATGATGGTGATGAATTATTTTGGTATAATCCGTGATTAGAGAAAACTTATGTTAAAAGCACGATATCGCCCCATAACCGAAACATTATCAGGAGATTTTTGAAGTGAATTTGTATAGTGCTAGTGTAGAATGGTGTTGATGGTAGTGTAGTGCATACTTTTTATGTATCTTGAATGCCCTTGAATAAAAGTAGTAAATGTAAAGTAGCGGCCTGTTACAATCCCACTGCTCGGAATAGGCCTCCTCTCTTCGTTTCTGCAGAGAAGGGTTGGAGCTAAGACCTACCACGCTGCTCCAATGCGGATTGGTAGGTTACACATATCTCCAGAAATCTTTAGACATATGCAGGTTTAACAACGATGTTTTCCTTCACCGAAAAGCGTGTGATAAATTGCAACTATCAATTAGACACATAGGTTTTAATATCAAATCAAATCAAAATATTCTTTATTCAAGTAAACTTGTAAACAAGTGCTTTTAAATCGTCAACTTTACTGCTGGTTCGGAAAGCTGTTCCTATTGAGAAGAACCAGCAAGAAACTCGGCGGTTGCTCTTTTTAAAATATAAATCTTAGAACTAGTTACATTTATTTATTACTGTCTTATACAGGGTAGAAATGCACCTATATCCACACATCCTTATCATCTAAGTAATCTTCAACAGTATAGTAGGCTTTCTGTATCAGCCTCTTTTTAACAGTGTTTTTAAACTGCTGTAATGGCATGACCAAAATTGATTTCGGAATTTTATTATAGAATCTTATACCCAAACCCACAAACGATTTACGTACTTTTGCTAGACGCAAAGCAAGCAAGCTTATGTCGGTTCCTACTTTGTCTATTATATACATCACCTACCGTTTTATAATTCTTTATATTTTTATGTGCAAAAATTACGTTATTTAAAATATAAAATATAATAGAAAAACTCATTGGTGCCTGCCAAGGTTTGAACTCGTGAAAGAGTCGCACGGTCTCGCCGTTTGGCTATCACAGTTCTTGAATAGTTTAACACAACTCATAAGATCCTGTAGAGCTTTTGCTTTTTGAGTAAAGAAGAGCTTTTGCTTGCAGGTATCACGATGTTCAACGCAATAATAAACCCACCGCAATCGCTGATACTGGCCTGTGGCGGCCTACAAGAAATCGTCATAGCGGACAAAAACGAACCTCAAGGGTATGTATCTATTATTATAAATGCGAAAAGTCTGTCTGTCTTTTACACTTTCACAGCTAATCCGCAATGCAATATTGATGTATAGTATTATATAGTAGCGGCCTGTTACAATCCCACTGCTGGGAATAGGCCTCTTCTCTCCGTTTTTGGAGAGAAGGGTTGGAGCTATGACCTACCACGCTGCTCCAATACGGATTGGTAGGTTACACATATCTCCAGATTTCTCTAGATATATGCAGGTTTCCTCACGATGTTTTCCTTCACCGAAAAGCGTGTGCGTGCAATTATCAATTAGACACATGAGCTTTAATAGAAAAACTCATTGGTGCCTGCCCGGGTTGA
Source organism: Morpho deidamia (assembly GCA_947086505.1). NCBI lineage: Eukaryota > Metazoa > Arthropoda > Insecta > Lepidoptera > Nymphalidae > Morpho > Morpho deidamia. The sequence continues at coordinate 10,676,348 of CAMTZC010000026.1, read as the reverse complement.
ACTCGTGTTCCTCTCGAAAGAGTCGCACGGTCTCACCGCTGGGCTATCACAGCTCATAATATTGATGTAATTAGGTACAATTGAAGCTAATGGCTTACATTTGGGATATCAAAATTCTCGTTTTTCCCTGGGAAACAAGGGAATAAAATAGTGCATAATTGAGGGTATCATAAAACTAAATTCAACGCGAAGGAAATCGCGGGCAACGTTGGTGCTTTATAAATAAAATCACTAATAAAGTTAGCAACAGCTGCTACTTTGAAGCGATCAAAAAATTTGATAGTGAGACCGTGCGACCCTTTAGAGGGTCACGAGTTCATACCCCACATTTTCATTTAAAAAAACTTATGTGTCTAGTTGATATTTGCAATTTATCGCACGTTTTTCGGTAAAGGATAACATCGTGAGGAAACCTGTATATCTCTAGAGATTTCTTGGGTATGTATAACCTACTAATCTGCAGCGTAGTGTGTCAAAGCTTTTTATTTTACAAATACGACTCTTAACATGTGAGCCGGCAGAGGGCTGCAAGGGGATGTAATTCCCCCACCCCCCCCGTGTCCGAAAAGAATTATAAATCCTGTATATTATGCTCCTACTATTATACAAATGTATAACAGCAGTTAAAAACACTGTTAAAGGGAGGCTGAAACAGAAAGCCCTATACTATTGAGGATTATATAGATGATAAGAATGCGATATAGCTACTCCTCTATCCTGTACAAAATAGTAATGACTAAATGTAACTAGTTATAAGAATTATATCTGAAAAGAGCATCTGCCGAGTTTCTTGCGGGCTCTTCTCGGTAGGAACAGATTTCCGAACCAGCGGTAGAGTTGACGATTCAAAAGCTCTCATTGGAGCAGCATGGTGGATTAGATCCAACCCTTCTCGTCATATAGAGAGTTGACTTATGCCCAGCAGTGGGATAGTAGCAGACCATTACTTTTCAAGATTCCGGACGGCAAAGTTCGTAAGATAAGAAAATACTAATGACTAAATGTAACTAGTTATAAGAATTATATCTGAAAAGAGCATCTGCCGAGTTTCTTGCTGGCTCTTCTCGGTAGGAACAGATTTCCGAAACAGCAGTAGCGTTGACGATTCAAAAGCACTTGTTTATTACGCATTGGAGCAGCATGGTGGATCTAAGCTCCAACCCTTCTCGTCATATCCCTATGGCAGCGTTTCCGGATCGGTACGACATAAGTACCTTCAAAAAGGGTGTATTCCATCATAAAAGGACGGCAACACATGTCGTCATGGTCGTGGGCGGCGGTGATTACTTTAGGTGAACCGGATGCTCGTTTGCCATCCTAACCCATAAAAAAAAAGAAGAGTCGACTTATGCCCAGCAGTGGGATAGTAACAGACCATTACTTTGCTTTTCAAGATTCCGGATGGCAAAGTTCGTAACATTCACGGCGTCGGCTGATCACCGGGTGATAGACGGCGCGGTCGGTGCTCAATGGATGAAAGTTCTAAAGGAGAACATCGAGAACCCCGCCAACATCATACTGTAAATTAGCACGTTTATTACATACACTGTTTTTATATAATTTACTGATTAGTCATTTGACTTATACGGACTACTTGCGTTTTCCTTATTTCAAGGCTCGAACAACCGAAAAGTTTATAGAATAATATATCTATCTATAATCCGCGATACAGTAAATAGAATATATATATAGTGATAAATGTATAGTGGACTAACCGTTTTTACATACCCGTTACATGCAGGATTCGTAAAAACACATGCATAAACCTCCACCACTTCCACCACAATACACAAGCACTACACACGTTCGCTATCACAAACTCAACAATCGTTTCGCCCCGCAACCGAAGCATCATCAGGAAATAGACTCCACGACAAAATCCCTGCACGTAACGGGTATGAAAAAACGGATAGTCCACTATACATTTAGCACTATATATATTTTCTATTTACTGTATCGCGGATTCTAGCAAAATAATTTTATTATTAATTTTGAACCGAAAAATTTCTAGTCCACAACCAGTAAATTAGTTTATGGGTACTTTCGAAAACGTTTCCTCGGTTATAATGAATAAGCTTTTGTTCATATATTAGGAGGTCTACACGGGGCCCCCAATCTCCGTGGGACCCTGAACTTTACCCCCATCACCCTTTAGAGTACGTCGAATTCGGAACACGAACAATGCGAAAAGAATAATTTTAAATAGATTTTAGATGGGATTTAGTTTCTTTTTTGCCCCAGCAGGCACATCATGAACTCTTATTGCGACCCAATTGAAGACGTAAACGAAATGGTTTTCCTTTTTCATACCATGACGTCTTAAAAAAGCACACTTTAAGTCGTTGCCGAATGAGCGTTCGGAATTCGTCCTATGAACATGTGAGTAAAAGAGACAGATGCCTTATGCAGTTATGCCTTACCGGCTAAAACCTCATGATTTTCCACCTTGTTTCCTAGTAAACTCTTCATAATAATATTCTTAATGCGAAAGTTTGTAATTTGTAAGTGCGCAGAACGATTTTCATAAAATTAGGCACATAGAGTAGATATTAGTTAATAGATTTGTAATGCAGGCATATAATGAACTCTTATTGCGATTCAATTGAAGACGTAAACGAAATTGTTTTGCTTTTTCATACCATGACGTCTTATAGACGCACACTTAAGCTCGTTGCTGAATGAGCGTTCGGAATTCGTCCTAAGAACATGTGAGTGAAAGAGACAGAGTTATATATAGTTCATATAACGTTATCCTTTTCAAACATTACGACCCCAATGCAATTCACACTTCATGGTACGAAAAGAAAGCGGTTCGCGGTCGTCGTTTACGTCTTCAATTGAGTTGCAATAAGAGTTCATGGTAGGCCTGCAGATGAAGCTTCGGTTAGGGGCGAAGCGATCGTTGAGATTGTCATAGTGAATGTGTGGAGTGCTTGTTAATGTATTGTTGGTAGCGGTGTCTTGTGATACGTGCGTTCAAGAGTTCATGGTTCAATTTGTTTCTTTAATTTATTCTTTAATCTCTTACACCTTGTCAGGTGTGTTGCCTTGTCTAACAGATTCCTTTATCTATGGTAAATGTGATATGAAAATATACAGTGTAAAATATATAGGATTAATTGCATATATTTTGTGACTTTAAAAAAAATGATACTTTCCAATATATGGCATATGGCATAATCAGTAAATTATAATGTTAATTATAAATAAAACTGTCATATCCTTCGATTTTAAGCTATCGTTTTATTAATTTTGACTTAGTCATATATCGACTGTGAACTGGCAAATTGTCCTATCTTATTTTTGTCAAGTTTTCAGGTAGAAGAAAAAACGTGATTATTAATAAATTCGTAATAATTGTTATGTAATAAAAAACAATTGACTTTAAATATGTTTATTTATTTCCTAATTTTCTAGTAGATAATTTATGTTGATACGGTAAATGATGGGCAGTAGTATCTAATGCCGTTATAAAGTGATTTGGCTTAAAATTGGGTTAGTACATATTGCCGGTTCACAGTCGATATAAAATGATCATTTAATTTAATTATATAATAAATTCGCGTTTCGAAGGATATGCAGTAGTAAGAAACTATTTATTTATTATATTTAAGATGCAATCAGAGTTCAAATATAAGATAGAAAAAAAATATGATTCTCCTTTATTTTGTTGCTACTAGGGGGTTAATAGATCTATGAGAAAAATTAAGTGGACGATCTTTTATTTTAGTATAATTTATATTAAAATCTGATGATTCTTTTGTAAGTTAAAATGTTTACTGCCAATGGAACCCTCAAACTTGACGAACATGAGTGAAATATTTTAAATTGCTATAAATGTAGATAGTGAACGGGATTACAAATGGCGATTCATCAAATCTGCACGATAGGATACTTTTTGACGATTTCCTTTAACTTAACGTAACGTTAGTGTACCGTTTAACGTTAATGTAACGTTATTTAAATCTAACAAAAATTAGTGGACCCCGCATTACTCTTCTAATAAAATAAATTGTTACTTCTGAAATACATTTTTAAAGAAAATTCTGTCAAATTTTTTATATTAATTATACTCTTATAATCTTCTTTTTTAATAATTTTTACGGAATAATTTTATTATCATATGATTATGTCATCATCCTCCTGCCCTTATCCCACTCTAAGTGGGGTTGGCACATGTTGCAAACATGTTGTCATATGATTTGGGTACGTATTTTACGACCGGCCGCCTGCCTGACGTCAAACTTACCTTAGTCGCCTTTAACGACGCCTCGGTAAGAAATGAGGGCGGTCTATTCTATGCAGCCGGATACCACACGGCATTTGCCTTAGTCGCCTCTTACGACACCTCGGTAAGAAAAGAGGGTGGTCTATTCTATTCTGCCGGATGCCACACGGCAGAAACATTAATTTATATATATAAGATTAAAAATACACCGAAAGTATTTCTAATATGCGTATTTCTTGGTCTAATATTTTCTAGACATTGAAACAATGCTTCAAATAATACAAAATTCACAAAGCTAACAATAGTCTATTATTATAGAAATGTGTCTCACCATCTGTTATTTCGCTACTAGGTATTTTTTAGAAACAAATTGTAACGGTACAAAATTGTTGCAAATATTTTCGAAAGCAATATTAAAATTTCTTTATTTGCTTAGGTAAAAGTAGGGCGGCCTCTCAAAGCTTTGCTATCACACGGCTATCATATGATTATGTGATGAGTGAAAATTAGTATAACTGATTTAAATAAGTTAATCGCACATTAGAGAGTGCGAATTATATTTCTATGGTTTTAGCAGCACGTATCTAATTCAGGGGCACCCTTAGAACGTTCTAGGATGCTTCATGCTTATATTAAACAACCTAAGAGATACTAACCGTAGCCGTTAATATCTAATAGCTATTTTTTTAAATATAAGCGAACGAAATAGTGTCCAAATAGTTGCCATTCATAATCCCGTTCTACCTATATGCTTGTTTATATACATAGTGTTACGAAATCATAAATATGCATTTTTGTAGTTTTGTTTATTTATTTTGGAGTAGAATCTATTTGTATAACTTTTTTTCATTGTAAAATCATTATTAAAAATAATCGTTGCGCGTATATTTTGATGGAAGCAATCGAGTTGTTACCATTTATATACAGCCTTGGTTAATTGTTAGATGATTTTATGAACGTTAGTGAATATATATTATTTATTAATAAAACTGTTTTTTTTTACCCTAAATATGTATAATATTTTTATTTTGACCTTTTATAAATGATATGCTTTTTAGAGGATACCAGAATCCGAGCTTTTGAGAAAAAACAAATCGTCAATATCTCGTTGTCGGCTAAAATTCCAAGTGCATTACAAGATATTTGGTTCAATTAAAAAATAGACTAGATGAATTACCTAAGAAACACAGATTTCATCCTACAATGTGAATGTTTATAATATAATAAATATACTTTAAAGGGTGCATGATTCAAGGACTATAAATGTTATATGATTTCATTACAATAAAATTGTAAATGTCTATGTCTGTCTTGCAACCTTTCCCAGCTAATAAATACGCTGCACCAATGTTGATGAAATTTACCATTTCCTTCGGGACCAGAAAAAACTATTAGCGCATAATTGAGGGTACTTTTTCGAAAAATTAAATAAAAACGCGTGTATTTAGTTTTCTTCTTTCTTTCTCCTACCCTTATCCCACTCTAAGTGGGGTCGGTACAACATGTTATCCTCTTCCATTCTCTTCTATCATTCGTCAACTCTGGCGCTACTCCTTTTATATGCATGTCATACTTCAAACATTCCAACCATCTCTTTTTAGGCCTTCCTCTAGTCACATATCCATCCACATTCATATCCAACACTCGTTTAGTCACATGATTTTCATCCCTCCTTATTACATGTCCATACCATCCCAATCTTGCACCTCTCATCTTTTCTACAATGGGCGCAACTTTCATACTTCCCCTTATATACGTGTATTTAGTTTTATTATAGAAATATTCGCATGCTAAGACAACAACAAAAATCCCTGTGGACTACATAAAAAAGTTTTTGATTAGATTAATTGCGATCTTTGTGGGTCATGGCCGAAAATATTTGTTACAGTTGCGTGCGAAAAGAAATGGCGGGCGTGTCACGGACGAGCCGTCACGCGACTGATATTGTTTATATTCATTAATAAATAGGTAATTAGCGACTAATATAAGGTTGTGTAAACATAGTCATTATTTACTTAGTGGTGTTAAAGGTAAATTTTAGTAAAAACTAGATTATTTTGACCGATGTTTTTACAAGATTTTTTTGTCTATAGTGTATACCTAAAGTATAATACAGTATACCTATCATCATCATTCTCCTGCCCTTATTCCACTCTAAGTGGGTTCGGCACAACATGTTACAAACATGTTGTCATATGATTTGGCTACGTATTTTACGGCCGCCTGACGTCAACTTACCTTAGTCGCCTTTTACGACACCTCGGTAAGAAATGAGGGTGGAATATTCTATGCAGCCGGATATCCACACGGCTTTATGATACAGTATACCTGATGAACTTTAAATTTTTTAGAACGAGTATATTCTGAGGGGAAAAAAATTGATTTCATAGCAAAATTACCTGTTTACATTTGGTTTTATTTCTTATTTGGTAAGTATATGGCTTGTAGAAACACAGAAATACTTCCCTGGCGTTGCGGTTATGATCAGGATTTATTTCTTGTCACTAAAACTACACAGCCGTCCTGTATAAGATAATTTTAACCGATAACGTATTGGCTTAGTTAAAGAACTTTGGTTGCAATTCACTAACATCTTTTGAAAAGAAAACACCAATTAACGTAATCGTCTTTAGTACTTTCTCTTGGTAGTTAAACTAAAGCTCTAAATTCCTTTGAAAATCATGCATATATGGTACTTTAACAATATAACTGGGTTTTGACTGTATTATACATTTGTATATATTGTTAGCGATATGCCTTTCTTAATTCTTTTATTACCTGATGACTGAGGTATTTTGGTTTACTTTAATAGCTTGGGTTGGTTTAATAGATTGGGTTTTTATTCCTAAAAAGCCAAGAAGTACCTATTAGTATATTTTATATTTTCCAAATTAACTTATTCCCAACAATTGTAATAATTTTCTAGGATAGATCGTTAATTTTTTACTAGTTTTACATAAATATATTTTCTCGACATGACTAGATAACTATTCAATAAAATGGCCGACTCATCAATGGATATAGAATCGGAAATTGACACGAAACCTGCGAAAGATATTCCTGTTATACAGGATGAGGGATTCTTTGAACACGACACTGGCGACAAATACAACGGTTTCTTTGAAGCTAAGAAAAAAGATAGAAGCGTTAAAATGCATGGTAAGTAGAAAATAATATATAAACAATGTTAGATTTAGAAGAAGAAATATCTAGGTCGAATAATTTATAGAATTAGGCGTTACTTTGCGGAGATCTATAATACAAAAGTAATAATAAAATTATTTTGCTATAATCCGCGATAAAGTAAATAGAAAATATATATAATGCTAAATGTATAGTGGACTATACGTTTTAACGGATGTTAAAATGGAAAGTCCACGGAGGTTGAAATTGCATTTTAGTACTCTTTATCACGATTTCTCAAGATCAAGATCTTAATATGCAATAATCACAAGCTATTGATAATACCAAACACAAGTAAGAAAAGTAAAGAAAGTAAGAAAGTAATTGCCTCTTATTATTCCACTGCTGGGCGTTGGCTTCCTCCGTTTTTGGATAGATGGGGTGGAGGTCACAATAAGCTTGTGATGCCTGTGTCGCGTAAGAACTCATTCGTTGGTCTCGGTATTCACTTTTACAATAAATACAAGATATGCTTATACGTAAAGCATATTACAAAACTGAAGATAATTTGTATGATAAAAATTCCTGGATTTGTAAATACTTTCAGCTTCATACAAGACTGCGGTTTTATTATGTAAAATTGAAAATGTTTAAAAGATTGACCGCCGAGTTTCTTGCTGGTTCTTCTCGATAAGAGCAACATTCCGAACCACTTGTAGCGTCATTAGTCATATTGATCCTTGACGATCGAAAATTGCTTACTTGACTAAAGATTAATTTGATTTGGAGACACACCACGCAGCGTCCATGCCTATTGGTAGGTTACACATATCTCCAGAAAAGCTGTGATAGCCTAGCGGTGAGACCGTGCGACTCTCTAGAGACGACATAGGTTCAAACCCCTGGCAGGCACCATTGAGTTTTTCTATTTAAACTTATATATATTTGCAATTTATCACACGCTTTTCGGTGAAGGAAAACATCGTGAGGAAACCTGCATATCTCTAGAGAATTTTAGGGATATGTACAACCTACCATCCCGCATTGGAGCAGCGTGGTAGGTCTTAGCTCGAATCCTTCTTTCCAAAAAGCGGAGAGAGGAGGCTTATTCCCAGCAGTGGGATATTAACAGGCCGTTACTTTAATCTCTTTTTCGGTATATACTTATTTTGAAGCGGCTTTTAGAATAGGAAATAAACATTCATTAAAAGCAATCAGGGCGCAACGTCCAACACGATGTTCCGGAATCACGGCACAGCCCATTAAGCTCTGCGATGAAAGACAAAAACGTTTTGTAATGCTTGAGTGGTTTTAGTGCTTAGAGTCGTTGGACTCTTTGAATTGACATAATATTAGTAAACAACTGAGATTAAGCTATAGTAGATAATACCTTTGCCCTTCGTTACTTCTTTTTCATTGCCTAGATGTTTAAATTATAAATAGTAATAATAAGTGGTCGCTATTAGTGTTGATAAGTTTAGAATATCATTTCATTCATGTCACACGAGATGACTTTGTTACCATTTGAGTTTTGATGTTTCGGCAGAGTTGGAGTCGGTCATTGTTGCTCATGCGCTCGATGCCTTGTTACTATTAGACGATTGGGCAAAGACCTCCTACTGCTTTTACTGGCCTGTTGGCGCAGTGGGTAGTGACCCTGTCATCAGCTCCGCGGGTCGCGGGTTCGATTCCCGCCGAGGGCCAACATTTTCTATAAACAATTTGTTGGTTCTTCGATCCTGGGTGTATATTTGTATTTAAGTATGTATTTAAATTTATATATGTAGTATATCTACCAGTTGTCTGTCACCCATAACACAAGTATTAAGTTACTTACTTTGGGGTTTGACGACCGTGTGTGTAAGTGTCCCATATACTTATATTTATTTATTTATATTACTATACTTTTGGAGAGAAGGATTCAAGCTTTAGACCTACCTTGCTATTCCAAAGGAGTTTTTGTAACAAAAATGCTTTATGAATTAATAATATCAAGGCACATAAGTTTTTGATTGAAAAGTCATAAGTCAGACATCTATAACATAAAAAAAAACCTTTCGGTTTATCTTTTTCTTTTCTTTATGAAACCGGTTTTTGTATCACTGTTTTTTGTTTTTTGTGATTTAAGTATATGAAAGAAAATTTTAAATTAGATTACTTATATTAATATAAACATATAGCACTCTTAAACACATGGTCATCAATTCCCAAAGCTTGTATTGTGGTTGACAGACGACTGGTAAATACATACCAAAATACATATATACACTAAGACTCGAAAAAACAATACATTGTTTTAAGAAAATGTTGGTCCTCGGCGAGAATAGAACCCGCGACCTGCGGAGCTGAACGTAGGGTCATTGACAACTGCGTCAACGGGCCAGTCAAAAATTAAAAACAAGAATGCGATTCCGACCGATTTTAGACGAAGTATGGTATTTGTTCCCATGGTTTTCTGCTTTGATAGAGCCGCTGGTGTCCGGTTATTAAGATATTGTATTACGAAAGTGTACCGCGGTTAAAGCAGACAGAATCGTAATACAAGACTTATGTCAGTCTCTTAACTGTAAAATACTAGCTAACCCAGCAGACTTTGTCTTCCATGAAATTATAAAAATCGCGGAGAAACAAATATAAATAAATAAATAAATATATGGGACATTTACACACACGGTCGTCCGTCCCCAAAGTAAGTAACTTAATACTTGTGTTATGGGTGACGGTATATATACTACATATATAAGTTTAAATACATACTTAAATACAAATACACACCCAGGCTCGAAGAACAAACAATTTGTTTATAAAAAATGTTGGCCCTCGGCGGGAATAGAACCCGCGACCCGCGGAGCTGAAGGCACGGTAACACTACTCACAGCGCCAACGGTCCTGTCAAAATATGCAAATTTTCTGGCAACTTTTCAATTGTTTTATTATATAAACCAAAAAAAACTATTATAAAATAGCTTTTATCCGCAACTTCATTCGCGTGGACTGTAGTCTTGGAATAAAAAGTAGCTTTTGTCAGGCTCCAATCCTGCAAATGTCTCAATCACAAAACATTAGATCAATGCTGAAACACAGAAAGATTTATTGTTTTCTGAAAGCATAGTTTGGTTATACCCCGATGTATAAGATATGATTGTGCCAAATTTCGTCGATATTGGTTCAGCGAATTGGCCGTGAAAACGCAACAGACAAACATTAGCATTTATAATATTAGCAAGGATTATATTTCGTTGCTTTGCGATTTTATCGTAGAGTCGATCTCCTGATGCTCCGGTTGCGAAACGATTGTTGAGTTTGTGATAGTGAATTGCAATGCTTGTTTATTGTGGTGGCGATGGTGAAGGTATCTAGTGCATGCGTTTTTACGAATTCTGCTTGTATCAGGTATGAAAACGGATAGCATTTACATTTTAACTCTACACTTAGCATTACATATATTCTCTATTTGCTTTATCGCGGATTATATCCTAATAATATCATTATTATTTCCACGCTTAAATCTCCAAGAGACAAATTAGTTTAACTGTTTTTAAGTAATGATTTGACCTAATTCAAAAAAGTTGGTTTGTGGCAAATTGCATACGATTACGTGATGCCTACAAAACTAGTCTGTCAAAGAGACCCTTAACTAGGAAGAGCAAGAAAACACTCGTTTTTTTAATATTCCGTAGCTTGATGTCATAAAGGCCGTTGAAATAAGGATTACAATTTATCGAACTCAATTAAGCCAAATTTTGAATTGGATCACTATAATACCAAGTGTGCGATATTAGCATTTTAACAAAATGATTCTAAAAAATGGTAATGTATAGGGCCAGGTACATATGTAACAGCGGAAGGAGATATTTACACAGGGATCTGGGACGCTGATCGTTTAGGAGGCAGTGAAGAAGTTACTATAACTTTTACAGATGGCTCCAAATATGAGGGTCTGTTCAAAGACTGGTGCTACAGTGGGCCTGGCAGATACACATATCCCGATACCAGCATTCTATATGGTGATTTTGTTGATAATGCTCCTGTGGGAAATTTGAGTTTGATTGATCCCAATGGACACAAATGGCATGGTAGAGCCGATCACGGTTACGCGTGGCTTGACCCTGTGAATCATTATTATGATATGTTAGAAAAAACTAAGGACGTGAAAAAAAACAGAAAGTTAAAATTGGGCGCACTGTCAACGATATCTAAAATTAATAATATTAAATCTGTTAATAAACAATGATTATAGTATGTATTTCTTTATAACAAAGTGAATTGTAGTTTCTTGAATAAATAATTTAAATAGCTCGATTTTCTTTTTTTTATATTTTTCCCTTTGTGATTAATTGTGTCCAGGAATCTATTTTTCAAAAATATTGGTCTCTTACTCGAGCTACTCGGCAGGTTTCGCTAATGTATGTATATATCTAATTTTCGAGTTGTCGATATTCTGTTAGCTTTGATTGATTTTACAATTTGACTAAAAGGGACAGGCGAACCCTGAAGCATTGTGGAGGTTGTGAAGAATGGAAATTAGTAGGTAGATCTGTACCAGCGTCGGGGAACGACACACCAACGGTGCTTCCTGTGAAGTCAGAGAAAGCTTTAGTGACGTGTAGTGACTAATCATGACGACTTTGTGAAGCTGCTGCCTGTATAGAAACTAGTACTACCAAAAATATTCAAGAAAAAGCTTAGGGAAATTTTTATAATTTTTTTAATCTGTCGCGAAAATCAAATAGAAGTCATTTCTTGATAGCTATTAAATTCATAAACGCATTGTGATCAATCGTGAGATACGTTCAAAACGTGCTTTAGTAACCGAAACATTAAAGGTTTGGTTTTAGAAAAATCTTAAACTATGTACGCTGTGATGCGTATGAAACAAATATTATTCCGAGTACTATAAATTGTTACATCAAAGTGAGTTACCAAAATTCCATTCGCTCGAATACTAACGGTACAAAAGTTCTTTGGCCGTCCCGAACGTGACGGGAAATGTCTATCGAAAATGCACAATAAAATGGTCGCTGGCTATAAGTGACTTCCGTCAACAGGATCGACAAATTAACAAGGTACCACTTTTTAACTATTCAAGTACACAATCGGCATTGTACTTGTAAGTAAACAAAGAAAATACTTAGTGGATTGTGAAACGTTTCTTGCTGTATGTGTTAAGTATTAAGTTACTTAAACAGTTGAAGATACAACTTAGTGTCTAGTGACACTTCACAATTAGAAACCACTTAAACGGGTGTGCTTTATAGGTGGAGTACAAGCGCGGTACGTTGTGTATAAACGTGTTATTTTGAAATTAAAAGGTAACTTCATTTAATGTACTTTTAAAAGCAGTATTGTTATTAGAAATTAAATATACTTAATAAGTAATTTTAGAATTAGGCGTTACTTTGCGGAAATCCATAATACAAAAGTAATAATTAAATTATGTTGCTATAATCCGCGATACAGTAAATAGACAATATATATAGTGTTAAATGTATAGTGGACTGTCCGTATTTTCATACCCGATACGTGCAGGATTCGTAAAAACACATGCACAAACCTCCACCACTTCCACCACAATACAAAAGCAATACACATGTTCACTATCACAAACTCAACAATCGTTTCGCCCCGCAACCGATTCATCATCAGGAGATAGACTCCACGACAAAATCACAAAGCTTTGCGACGTGTGTAGTGCTTGTGTATTGTGGTGGAAGTGGTGGAGGTTTGTACATGTGTTTTTACGAATCCTGCACGTCTCGGGTATGAAAATACGGACAGTCTACTATACATTTAACACTATATATATTTCCTATTTACTGTATCGCGGATTATAGCAAAATAATTTAATTATTACTTTTATATTTAATAAGAATATTTAAAGCACATTTGCTTAGATGAAGCACATCCTATCCGTTTTTTTTTTATTAAAAAGTTATTTAAACATTTTTGAATTTAGTATATCGTGAGTGGTATATAAATACTACATCACATACACAGATAGTATACTGAAAACGGCTATAATCACTTGTAATTCTATCGGTTTAGCTCGATGACATTCATGTATTTAAATATACTTAAAAAAGGACTTTTTTTAATTTTACTTTATATAGGCACATTACATTACAGCAAAAAATTAAGAATATGCAATTTTTTAAATTTTAAGTTTTATTATTAGAAAATAAATATATCTTCGGTTAGATTTATATTTTATCGTAATTTATATTTTTATCACTATATTTTCATACTGGCCCGTTGGTAGTGACCCTGCCTTCAGCTCTGTGGGTCGCGGGTTTGATTCCCGCCGAGGGCCAACATTTTCGAGCCTGGGTGTGTATTTGTATTTAACTATGTATTTAAAATTATAGATGTAGTATATCTATCACTGGTCCATCACCCATAACACAAGTATTAACCGTAGGACGGCCGTGTGTGTAAGTGTAAGTCCCATATATATATTTATTTATTAAAAAAAATACTAAATATACCTAAATGTTTCATAAGTAATAGCAAATTTTGCACAAGGTTTTTATAGCTTATTGATGTATTTCTTGTTCTCCTAAAAGGCGTAACAACTAATAGAATCGCCCACGAATGAAACCTAAATATGATTGTGATTTTGGCCTCGAATGTACGCCTACAGACTGCAACAATGACTCTTTAAAAACCTTTTTAGTGTGTAGAAATCCTTTGATATATTAGCAAGTTACAGAAATGCTATTTAGTACTGTTCTAGGTTATTCATTCGTACTGTAAATTTAATATTTTGTTTATCACACTTAAAGTCAATATCATCGTTAAGTCCTTCTGCCCTTATCCCACTCTAAGTGGAGTCAGCACAACATGTTATAAACATGTTGTCACATGATTTGGCTGCGTATTTTACGACCGGCCGTCTGCCTGACGTCAACTTACCTTAGTAGTATTTTACGACCCCTTGGTAAGAAAGGGTCTATTCTAAATATCATAATTAACATAATTAAGTCTCGATAATTTAAAAAAAATCGTTCTCAAGATATAGACCAGGAATCGAAAATGAAATATAGACAGAGTATTTTAACATAATTTATTAGGTATTTAAATCTGTGGACACTTTACAAATGATGAACTTATCTTGAGGGAAGCGGGCGGAGGACAACAATAGATCGAAAATTGATAGACTCTATGGTTTTGTAGGGAACCCAGCCTGAAATGTGCCATATTTCAATAAAGAGAAATCAAATGAGTTTGATCTATCTTTTTCTCTTTATAATGTGGTATTAGAACAAAGATGAAGTAGGTATAAGAGCAGCATATTTCTTCTTATTATTTATTAAATAAATAAATAAATATATGGGACTTTTACACTCACGGTCGTCCGTCCCCAAAGTAACTAACTTAATACTTTTGTTATTGGTGACGGACAACTGGTAGATATACTACATATATAATTTTAAATACATACTTAAATACAAATATATACTCAGGCTCGAAGAACCGACAAATTGCTCACAGAAAAATGTTGGCTCACAGCGGGAATCCAACCCGCGACCCGTGGCGTTGAAGGCAGGGTCACTACCCATTGCGCCAACGGGCCAGTCAAAAAGTATTTTGTCACTATCGCGTATAGGCCTACACCAATTATAATAACTCTATAAGTAGGTCAAAATCTACTCAACGGTTTTTTGTGCGGTTTTTACTAAAAGATGCAATTCATGAGGAGGATTTACGTATATGATATATGTAATAATAGTTTTATGTAAACTCACCAGTAAGTTTACATAAAACTACATATTTGTGATACACTGATTTCGAGGAATTATGGACGAAGCTCCGGGTAAAACTAGTATAATAAGTTGCTTATGTTAACATATAGTCGATTAGTCGAATTTATTACCTTCTGAATCATTATCGATCTTTTTATTATAATGTCGTTGACCCGTTAAACTAAATGGGTTTATCGATGCGTGAACTTTTCGTAGAAATGTTATTTTTTAAGAAGTTAAAAGCCTTAATTTTATTTTGGTTTTTTGGCTTTATCTCTTTCTTATCTTCAGAGTGACTCTAAGAAAAACATGTGAATTAGTACGCTTAGGCACCTTGACGAAGTATTATTTTATTTTGTTACATTGTATTAATGATACAGTTTATGGAAGGCGGACCGTATACAATTCTATGAGGCAGAAAAGTAATAAATGTTGCCTGTTAAGATTCCACTGCTGAACAAAGTGCTTTTCTTTCTTTGATCCAAATTTTCAGTTAGAAGAAGAAAACACGGGGATTTTTGTAATTCTCTATGTTCAATGGCGCCAATTTTTATTAATATTACTCCAGCATTTAATTAGTTTGGATCATTATTTTGGATCATTTTGCATTAATATTTAAAATTTATGGCAATCCACAAAGCCCAGATCGATGTGTTAATTAAATATTGTCAACTTTCCTACAAAGCATTAACTATCATAGAGCAATTAATTTGAGCGCACTGTACTTAACTTTTGGATGTAACTTCCTGTACGATAACACTGAAAAATTGTGTTATCACACTGCAATTAATTCATGCAACGCTCCGTAAACACAGATTTAGTGGGTTCATTGATAATGAATCGTGTATCTTAGAATGTAGACTATCCATTGCTCAATTTGTAATTATTGATGGCGGCGAAAGCGTTATTACAGACGCTATGTACGATGAACGGTTTATAATTGTAAATAGTAGTCAACGTTCTATTCACGTAGTTTAAGCGGCAACAAGTCTGCTTTGCACAGAACGTAGATTAGAGGTTCGGCAGATGTCGGACGAAGGAGTCGTAAAGCGAACGGCGCGGTTCGCGCGCCGCTCGCGCCCCTTATCGCCTTATCAGCCCTTATCAATTGTTCATCGCGAAACCGATCGCGTTACACCAGTTGACTCAACGTGCAAATAGTGATTGGGGTTCGATTAACCGATCATGTTTGGGAGATTTATTGTGATCATATTGTTAAATTTGTGTATAATATCCATTGTCGGAAATGTAAGCGGTCAAGGTGAGTTCTCTATAACATATGTTGTAACAAATTTTCCGATTTTCCGATAAGATTCAATAGTAATAACTGTTGTTTACTCAAGATTAACAGGCACGCCTTATTTCAATATACGATGCTACGTATGAATGATCCTGTTCATAATATTGGTTTTCAATTTACGACAATTTTCTCGAATCGATCTTTTTTAAGACATTTTTTTTTTCAAGTAAACATTTTATTCTAAAATAATTACCATCGCTCAATGTTATGTTACGAATAAGATTTTAAGACAAGTCTCTCTAATACGTTATATCATTATAAAAAATAAACATTGTATACATACATACATAAACATGTTAACAATTTTAAGAATAAAAAATAATATTATTGACCAAACCATAGTAAACATTTATATAACCACTTCACCACTTCAATGTTTCTCTAATTCATTTTTTATATTATTTTACAAGACCACCACAAACTATGACTGTTAGATATTTGAACAGTTTTTACATAATTTTTTTTTAAATATTTTAAATATTATTAAAAATTATATTTAAAATTAATATCTGTATTTTATGATATTATATCATACGAGTATTTGACTCCATCATTATAAGATTTAATTAAAATATATATTATAGAGTTGTAACTTCTGAGAAATTTTCTTTTATAATTTTGAAAATTACAAATGACAATATCTTCCATAGATATTGTCATTTGTATCGTATGTACTCGCAATAATTTATCAAAGTTGGAAATTAATAAATATATTTTGTTAAATTAATCACATTTAAAAATTAATTAAGATTATTAAATACCATAAAAAATCTAGTACTCTTCTAAATGCAATTCAGTTCTTTTTAACTTGGGTAGCTTAATAAATAAATTTACCTGATTACCTAATTAAAATTGTATTTACCTTACAGTGTAAAATTACTTTTTATTTAGTGTGAATGTCAATAAAAGATTGACATAGAAAACGGACATTTAAAAACTCAATATTTTTACCTAAAACCACTCGTAACCAAAAATACCATAAGAAAAAACTTCGATCACATCTATATATAAATAGATCGCGCATTATCAATATACATATATTAAACATACATACGTTTGCCAGAATGTATTTATTTAAAATTAGTGACTAAACATGAGTTATATTAACCAGCAGTAAAAGTAGCGGCCTCTTACAATCCCACTGCTGGGAATAGGCCTCCTCTCTCCGTTTCTGAAGAGAAGGGTTAGAGCTAATACCTACCACGCTGCTCCAATGCGGATTGGTAGGTTACACATATCTCCAGAATTCTCTAGAGATATGCAGGTTTCCTCACGATGTTTTCCTTCACCGAAAAGCGTGTGATTAATTGCAATTATCAATTAGACACATGAGTTTTAATAGAAAAACTCATTGGTGCCTGCCCGGGTTTGAACTCGTATTCCACTCGTAAGAGTCGCACGGTCTCACCGCTGGGCTATCACAGCTTAACCAGCAGTAAGACGTGTTAAATTATTAAATAAAAACCAAATTATACCAATCAAAGCTAATGCAGCAACATCAATCGTCGTAATTAACTTTGCATTCTTATCAGTCAATAAAAAACGCATCTCGCTTCAAAAGGGAAGATTTATTTGACGTACAGAGTAAAATAAATGCACACCAGAAATAGAAGAGCAGCCGCGGCCCCTGAACCCACCTGCTCCGAGCATTAGCTTTCTGAAATAGAAATTGCTCCAAATCAGAGTGACAGTTATATTTACATTTACATGGTAGGAAATGCACGTTCAGTCTGTAATACTTAAGGTGAAGTAAACCAGAATCTTACACATCGTTGTGTAAATTCACAGCTTATTTAAAAACTATTAAAAGGAGCTTCATACAGAATACCAAATATACTATTGAGGATTACATAAATGAAAAGAATGTATGGATATAGCAATAGAAATTGTAACTATTTATAAGAAATTTACTTTGAAATGAGCAACCACATAGTTTCTAGCTAGCTCTTCGCGTTTGGAACAGTTTTCCGAACCAGCAGTAGACTTGACGATTCAATTAAATTTTTTGAAAATTTTGAATTTTGAATTTGTGTTGATATTTAACTTTTTTATCAGTGACAGGTCTGTTCTTTATTAGGAATGCACCTGATGGTAAGTTATGTTTAATATTGGGTTAATCTTGAAAGTTGTATATAAGAGAATATATCGACTATAATTTTAGTATATAATAATTAGCTTACGTCGACTGCGTCTGCGTGTATTCATTACTAAATTGTAAAGTAGACTATGACACTGAAATCTTAAAATGCCTATACGGAAAGTCACGTTAATTCGTTTTGCTGCATTTTGAAGTTAAAAAGGGATATATTGCATTGCTTGTTGCATTTATTATATTTTTATTGATTATCTGTATAGATCTTTACTACTATGTTTCGAAAGTTTCCCCAAATTATGTTTGCTTAGGTTTGAGTTAGGAGCAACCTTACCATTCAGCCATCATTTTTTTACAGATGGAAGTAGCAAAGGAATGTAGAGCACACTATGCACATTATTCTTCATCCTATCTTTATACGTACTCGCAGTAATAGCACATACAACACTACCGTCACACTACTACAAATTCACTAAGATATTACAAACACACTTTTTGTCCCAATATATAAAAATTCTACGTCGAAATCGCAAAATAATTTTCCAAAGTACCCCTGTTTCTATTATCCTTCTGTTATGATGCGATTAATATTACTCCACCCGTCATACTTCTTTCAGAGCACACTGTATACAAAGAACTTACATTTGTGTACACACTATTTACGTCAAGGAGTATCCAGTAAGTAATATGTACGTAAAGACACGCCTTGATGTAAATATAAAAAATACACATACTGAGTCAGATGTGAAACGAATTTAGACATGAGCTCAAATTACAGCAAGGTATAAATTATCTATATACAAAAATAAGAAAATAAACATTTGAATACATTTTACAAGAATCCAGAAGCAAACTTTGGTAGAACGCTTATTTATTTAAACTAATTCAACTCCACGCAGAAAATCAATGCCTGTTTTGTCTAAAGTTAACGTTACCCATGGCGTAATCATTTTTGAAATATAATATTAATGACAAAAATAATATACAATTATTTAGCACACAAAGGCAATATCCCTAACTAGCAATTTCTTCTGGACAATTTTTTGGGCTCGGAGGCTTGGTGTAATGAAGTTTTTATTGGATTGCCGCTGGGCAGTTAATAAACAATGAATGCAACCTTAATATCTTGATCCCAAAAAAAATATAGATTCGTAACATTTAATTGTATCATGTGTGCTAAATTAGTAGGAAATGAAGGATAATAGTAGAATTTAGGGTTTTTAAGCGATTTGTAGTTAGATTTATTTTAATTATTTAGATTTGTTTAAAGCATAAGCTTTAGACCGCAATGCGCTGTTTAGGAAAAAAGCACTAGGTAAAAAGTATTAGAAAAAGTAAAAAGTAAGTTTAAGTAAGTAAGTAAGTGTAGTGATTACATACACTTATAATTTTTTCTTTGGCTGAAAAATACATTGGAGTTATTAATATCTTACTCTAACTAATGATCAAAGAATATTCTGCTGATAATGAGAATAGAATAAAGTATGTCATAAGATATCGTTCACAGTTTCAGTTAGTTTCTTTAGAAGGCAAATAATTTATTCGTCCCGACAAAGATGAATCAAGGAAATGTTATATTAGGTTTAACCAGTTCAGTCACAATACTTTTAAATGCATACTGGACCATGTTATTTGAAACATTTACGACAAAGAAGCGGGAAACGATGTAAATGTACATCCGCCTCTGGAAAATTTGTTATGCAAAACGCGTTTGAAACAAACAAGCACACATACTTGTATTTAATTTGTGTAATTATAAATATCTACTATTGTCTGATCTAAATATTACTTGCTGACAAACTGAACAATTGGTTATTTATAATAGTGGTATACCCACCAACGTTCAGTTTTCAAATATTAAATAATAATAATTATATTAATACTTAGGATGTATGTTTGTATTTATTTACGACACAGACTTACACAGACTATGCGTACCGTCGTTGTACCGAGCAATTGCCGTTTTTACATACATCTGTGACAAATAAAACTATTTGTTGAAGTACAAAACTGTGACGTAATAAATAAATATTCAAACATATGTCTAATGAATGTAATGTAGTATAATAATTAGCTCTCATACAATTGATGTTTACTGAAATAAAACATACTTTTCAGAAATGGAACTTACAATGACGCTGTAAAACTAAATTAATCGGTAGGATACTAAAATGTTGAAAAGCCAGCAAGAGAGAGAGAGAAGACAGAGTAATTGATCTGTTTCAAACCTCAGACGTTGGGGTCTTAAGGTGTTAGAATGGCGACCCCTCACCGGAAAACTCAGCGTTGGTAGACCCCCAACGATGTAGACTGATGACGTCAAAAATGTCCAAGCGGCACAACATCGTGTGGTGTGAAGATCCCGTAAAGAGACCTATGTCCAGCAGTGGACGTCTATTGTTTGAAGGAGAAAGAGAAATGCCGGAGTGGTACCAATGATTTTTCGGTTCAAATTTATGTGTCTAATTGATACTTGAAAGCGTGTGATAACGCTTTTCGGCTAAGAAAAACATCGTGAAACCTGCGTATCTCTGGAGGAATCTGGGCATATCTGTAACCTACCACTCCGCATATGAGCAGCGTGCTGGGTCTTAGCTGCAAGCCTCTATGTCCAGCTGTGGTATGATAAGGTTCCGCTACTTTTATGCAAAGGCGCTTGCTGGCTTAGGGGAAGAAAAGAAGCTTTCTTTAGTGCTGGAAGGGCTTACATTCGGAAGATGTCTTACACCTCATAAAAAATCCTCGTATAAAAACCACCATGAGTATCTAAGTGTGTCTTCAATGTGTTTCCCCTTTCATCCCTAATGTATGATGAATAAGTACATGATAAAAAGAAAGCAACTTCGTTAAAATAATTGCGGTACTTGTAGCTCTATGAAGAACATGATTTGAACTGACTGTAATAAGTAGATACGAGAGTCATGCTCATGAGATTATACATTTTCATATTTATTTTTAGTCAAAGGTTAAATAGCGATCGTAGTTGAGTCTGGGTTAAGTTTCTGAATTTCCGTACGAGGACATAATGTTGATAAATGTAATGGATTTTTTATCAAATTTTATAAAATTGGAATGTATTAACGGCTTTATGTCACAAGACTGTTACAACAATTTTAAAAATCACATTTCCACTGGGTGGTTTGAAGCGCAAAAGCTCAATCTAATAATTCTAATATCAGACTTTCTTATAACTTTATTCTAGTAAGTAGCGGATAAATTGGTGGTATATTTTAAAATTTACGCGCATAGTTAAGAGGAGATTGTGTTACTGGCGCGATAGGGAGAGCAATGTGGTATACTGACTGGCAATTATTGGGAAAAACTTTCATGAATTAGATAACACAGACTTAATGACTGTGTAATTGTGTTCAATTTTCTAAAGAAGACATGTCAAACTGTTGACGTGATCGGTGGAAATTATTTAATATCGAATTTCGACGAAATTATTGAATTCTAGGATAATTAACGTATTATTCAATTCTAGGATAATAAAATTTAACTAAGCATATTTAACTGACGGGCTCTCATTATATCCCACTGCTCGATATGCCTCCTCTCTCCGATTATGGAGAAAAGGATTGAACCCAAATCTACCGCACTGTTCTAACACAGAATGGTTGGTTACACATATCCCTAGAATTTTCTAGAGATATGCAGGTTTCCCTACATGTTTGTCTTCATCGAAAGACGTGTGCAAAGTTTCGAATATCAATTAGGCAAATATGTTTCAACAGGAAACTCATTGCTGCCTAGGGTTTGAAACCATAAAACCCTCGAAAGAAGCGCACGTTCTCACCGCTGGGCTGTCACAATTTTTTTCAAATATTTAAATCATCTTATTACGTGGTTAAGTTACCTGTTGAATAAAATGCCCCCTTGAAGAGAAGGATTTGAATTTAGACCAACTGCTGCGTCAATGCGGAATCACATTACTGACCAATTATTCTTTCATCGTTAAGTGCGTGATGAGCACTATATTATGTAGATATATAAGTTTTTATGCAATAATTTTTAAGTGGGTGAAACAGTTATATTTTAGTACAATTCTATACTGCCAAGGTAATTTTACAATCACTATCAAAACATGTGTGTAATATTTCAAATATTAAAGCACATAAAAGTCTGTTCAATGATCCAACATAATCTCACATTACTTCCAGTCAAATATTGTTTATAAATAATAATTACTTCAGTAATTGAATGAATTAATTCCGAAGCGTTAATCTGAACTATATGGAAATTATATAATACTAGGGGTCTGGCTACGCGTTGCTGTGACTCAGTCAGGTTTCGATTCACCATTGAAACAAAACTGTCACTAATAGTTAAAAAGGCTCCGATCGTGACCAATTTTATCCGCTGGGTCAATATGATTGTCCAAAAATTTCATTGAAATGTGTCTAGCCATTTCGGAGTTTGAAAGGACTATACTTACATGCATACTTTCTTTTTATATGTATAGATTATAGCATGTTAAAAATAACGGCTTTCTGTGTGTATCCATTACGGGTTTTGCCAATAATCACCAGGCTTGGCATGCGGGTTGGTGATCGCAGTGCTGACCATTTCACACCGACAACGCTGCTGTCCGCTGTCGGTCTATTATATTTAAGTCAGCTTAAGAACATTATACCGCCATTAGTCGGTCGTCAGAGCCTCGTCGGTTTATTTGCAGGGTGCACCACGTGCAGGTGAGATTGACATTTGAAGAGATGACTGGGACGAGTTTCTCCCTTACACCCCTGGTATATCTGGGTCCAAGCGGTGCAGGATCGTGTGGTGTGGAGATCCGTTAAGGAGACCTATGTCCAGCAATGGACGTCCATCGGTTGAAGAAGAAGAAGAAGCTTATGAAATAGAATACTCGAAAAGTTTTAAACTTTATTAAGTGTTAGAATCAGGTATCGGATGTTTAATGTTGCAATAATTTAAAATATTATATCGCACTAGTTAACGCCTACCTAGCTAATCCAAATACAGATTTAAAAAATTACCTTCTTTCTCATTTTATATGGCTTTATAGTCGCTAGGCATTTCGAAGTCTGTCACGACGTTTTCCTTTACCGTTAATGTCATGACGAACTATGAACACCAATTAAGTAGATACGTCTTGAAAACTCGCGTCCCTGACTCGGTCTATTGGATCCTGGTTTGGTTGGGTAGTATTAAGATTTTAAGCGGTTTAATCTTTAGGCAATCGTGACTTTTGTTTTTTGATTATCAATTATTATTAATCTCTATGGCGATATCAAGTTACTATAAAAAATATGAAAACGAAAGACTCTTTTGCTTACACCATTACCATTGTAGGGGAGTATAACGACTATTAAGTTATTTAGTTTTATCAATGTATAAAGTGACGGCTTGTTACAATCCCACTGCTGGGCATAGGACTACTCTGTCCATTTTCGGAAAAATGGATGAAGCTAAGACCCATCACACTGTTCCGATGCGGATTGGTAGGTTACTCACACATCCAGAATTCTACAATGACATGCAGGTGCTTGCACGGTTTTGAACCCGTGACCCATTAGAAAAGTCTCACTGTTTCACCATTCAGCTACCACAGCTCTCTGATGTACATGAGTGGTTTTACTTTGAAGTAAATATTGGTTGACCGCAGTCATGGCCGTATAAACAACAGGCATTTATACTACGCAGCCTCTAGGGATTGACTCGGATATACACATTTTTAATCTATTTATTTAAGGGAAGAATATTTCCTTATCATGGACTAAACGGCTTTTGGCATATTCTACCAATGATTTAATATTATCGCAACAGCACAGATCTCGCTACAAATATTTGCTTACATATTACGCCACATAACACTATACTTATCAACGTAAATAAATATAATTATACTTGGCACTCCCACCAAATAAAACGTGGCATACAAATAAGTAATCAACGGTGGTTCTCGACAAGTCTGCTAGTGTATTTAGGTCACAATCTGTGTCACAGTTCACAATCACAATAGTAATTACATGTAGTATTGTTGTTATTTGTTATTTGACGACTTTCTTTTTCTTAACAGGTTCGTTGAATTAGGGCTTTAAGCATAAGCACAGATCTATTGAATCAAAAGTTATTGCAGTAACGTACTATCAACATAGAGTTATTATACTCTAGAGTAATTATATTATAATATAATATATATTATAAAACGAAGTCCCAAAAAGCTGTCTGTTTGTATGTAATCGATTTTCTCAAAATTTACTGAACGGATTTTTGTACGGTTTTCACCAAAAGATATATAGTACATATCGGTATTATTGAAATTTTGCCGAATAGATCGCGCAGTTGTTAAAAAACTTGCCTAATGGGAGCTTTAGTCGCGTGCGCTGCGTAAAACAACAGAGATACGCTAAAGTAATGTAGTAAAGA
Source organism: Morpho deidamia (assembly GCA_947086505.1). NCBI lineage: Eukaryota > Metazoa > Arthropoda > Insecta > Lepidoptera > Nymphalidae > Morpho > Morpho deidamia. Next base: position 10,651,476 of record CAMTZC010000026.1, on the reverse strand, counting down.
ATTGTTGATCCATAAAAATACTCCAAAAAAGTCCGCAATAGCATGTCTCTATCACGCATGGTTAACTCACAATAACTGCTTTTATGTTCAAAATTTTGAAAATTCGGGAAAAGTTTCGTAAATCACTTCATTTCACGCGGGCGAAGCCGTTGTTGGCACAGCTAGTTATAATATATATTATAGGGAAGTTTGCCCAAAATGTGCCATATTACAATAAAGATAAAGCAAATGAGGTTTATCATCCCTTTTTTGCACGTGCGTATGAACTAACATAATTTTGATGGTGTACTAAAAATGTTCTAAGTATCTGTTAAATTAAGAACGCGCCATGAATACTAGAAGTAGGAATAGATATTTCTCTGTGCATGTGTGATTAGACAAGGAAATGTAAACGAATCTAATCATACCTCTCATTGTTTATTTTGAGACTCATTTACAGACTTGCCTATGGCTAACCTACTCTAACTAACTTTGATTACTAATAAGGCAATAAGGTAAGGCACTCTGGTAAAATATTTTTATTAAATATTTTACCAGAGTGTTCCACCACAAAATTAGTATCGATACAAATACGCGTAAAACATTACCGACACTATATTAAAACTATTTTAATATAAAAGACTGAATTATCATACTTTTATATTCGTGAAATTGTCTGCATCTGTTACATCAGTGCATTAACATATCGCCGGTCGAGCGTGGGATTTTAAAAAATTAGCAGTTGGGCATTAAATGGAGATAAGGAGGAATTTCGAATGATAATTTTATAGAATTAAGTTGCTCAAATGGTTTATCTTTTTTTTATAAGTTTTAACTTAACATATTTTCTAATATATCTTGCTTGTTAACAATATTTCTGTAATCCGCGACAAATTGCTTTATAGATTATAGAAAAACAATAATTTCGTTGCTCTTGTATTATGGAACTCCGCAAACAAACGCCTAATTCTATAAAATATATAGAATTAAATTAAAGTCATTTATTTCGTTACCAGAGTAATATACTAACGTAAGAAATTAAAATATTACTCATATTGAATTTATATATATATTTATTAATATATATATATATATATATATATTTGTAATCTAATAATTAACTTGTGGTAAACGCGACTTACTTTTCTTCAACTTAAGAGTTTAAATACACTCAATAATGAAATATGTGATCATTTTCCTGAAGGGAAAACGATTTTTTTTCGTAACGTATGTCATCCCGATATAAAAGCTTTAATTGTGCGTTTTAATTAGTCCAATTTACGTAGACAAAATACGTCGTGAAAGCGTAACAGACTGATAAGCAGACTTACACATTTATAACATTAGTATGGGTTAAATCTGACCTATAGTACAATTTGTTTAAAGTTATCAAAGCTTTAAGCTCGCGTGGTCTGCATTCTTATTATTTGAGCAAACCGTTACACTTATATTAATTGTGGTTACAGCAGATTAACCTTAAGAGCTAGACATATGTTGTCGAGGACTTTTATTTAGAACTTTTAGAGGGGAACAATTTTGTAGTACATGATTTTTGAATAACTTTCATATTTTACTTAGCGCATGCAAAGAAAGCTTTGATACTGTTTTCGCAATATTATTTATTGCTGCTCCTCGCCTATTCATCTTAGCGTAATGTTATATAGTCTATAGTCTTCCTCGATAAATGGACTATCTTACACTCAAAGAATTTTTCAAATCGATCCAGTACTTCCTGTTCATTAGCGCGTTCAAATAATCAAACAAACAAACAAACTCTTTAACTTTATATACATAGTATTATTAGTATTAGTAGTATACATAGATATAGATATAAGAATATTGGTATATTGTTAAAAGTAAAAAGTAAAGTAACGGCCCGTTATAATCCTACTGCTGGGCATAGGGCCTCATCTCTCCGTTTCTGAAGAGAAGGATTGAAGCTAAGACCTACCACGCTGCTCCAATGCGGATTGGTAGGTTACACATATCCCTAGAATTCTCTAGAGATATGCAGGTTTCCTCACGATGTTCTCCTTCAACGAAGAGCGTGTGATAAATTGCAATTTTCAATTAGACACATAAGATTTAATAGAAAAACTCATTGGTGCCTGCCCGGGTTTGAACCAGTGACCACCTCGGAAGAGTCGTCGTATTTTAATAACGCATTAATAATAACTTTGTTTTTCTCTAGTGCAGCAACAGATATTGAATAAATTGGCATGTATCGAACACGAGGAATGCGGGCCCTGCCTGTCGGCGGCATCGCATTGTCGGTGGTGTGCCGATCCTTACTACAGTTCCAGTGTTCCTCGGTGCAACGATGATGAAACGTATGCTCTATTAAACACTAATATTTATTTATTTATTATGACAGTCCAATAGCATTTTACTATACTTATTAATACACTTTTTCATAAATCGAATTCCAGGTAAAACAGTTTTTTAAGGCGAGTACAGCATTTTCATAAAAAAGTTAGGTGTAAAAATACTAATAAAAAAAGAGGAAGATTGTACAGTACTTAAAGGAAATATTTTTGAAAAAAAACTACTAATACTGTTAAAGAAAAATGTTTATAAAACAAAATCCGCGGTCATTATAATTTAGTATTAGCTAAATATTATAGACAAGACAAGAGATAGTACGCAAAGACTTCCTTTCTTTTATATTCTCAGACGCGATTAGAACATTTACCCATTTATTTATATCATTCTTGGCTTTTCACATATTCAACTGCTGCTGCTCTAGGCTGCACAGCTCGCCGACACTGTAAAAGCCTTTAAGTGCTACAAAAATTCCAACAATACGAAAATCCTTATTGGAGATATCTATACTTATTATTAAACAAAGTCTTCAAAGCTGTCTGTCTTTGTGTCATCGATTTCCTCAAAATCGAATTTTTGTACAGATTTCAGTAAAAGGTAGTGCAATTGTTCCGGAAGGTTTAAATTAATAGTACATTACGGTTTTATGAGAATTGTGTTGAATAGGTCACGCAGTTGTAAAAAAACTCGTCTACTGGGAGCTTTAGTAGCCCGTTGGCGCAGTCGTGACTCTACCTTCAGCTCCGTGGGTCACGGGTTCGATTCCCGCTGAGGACCAACACATTTTCTATGAACAATATGTTGGTACTTCGTGCCTGGATGTGTATTTGTATTTAAGCATGTATTTAAAACTATTGATGTATATATTTACCTGTTGTCCGTCACTCATAAGTATTAAGTTACTTAATTTGGGGATGGACGTAAATGTGTGTAAATGTCCCATATATTTATATTTATTATTATTTAAATAAATATAAATAAATATATAAATAAATATATAATAATATATTAGTCGCGTGCGCCGTGTAAACCAAGAGAGATATATTAACTACAATAAATAGATTCTCAGTGCCGTGTGGTATCCGGCTGCATAGAATAGACCACCCTAATTTCTTACCGAGGTGTCGTAAGAGGCGACTAAGGTATGTGCCGTGTGGTATCCAGCTGCATAGAATAGACCACCCTCATTTCTTAGCGAGGTGTCGTAAAAGGCGACTAAGGTAAGTTGACGTCAGACAGGTGGCCGGTCATAAAATACGCAGCCAAATCATGTGACAACATGTTTGCAACATGTTGTGCCGACCCCACTTAGAGTGGGATAAGGGCAGGAGAATGATGACTTAATAGATTCTCTATTAAATACATCCATTTTGGTCAAACTTAATTTGTGTAAGATGTGTTAAACTTATGTATTTATCAAAAATGTCATCTAAAAATTAATTTATGAAAGTAAAATAATTGGTATTTTATAAACATAAAATACGTATATTACGTATTACTCAATCGTTGCTTGTAAAAATTGAAACCGTAAAATTTTAATATGCATATCAAATAAAGTTCAATTCTCATACAAAACAATGACAATAATCACAGTTCTTGACTAATAAAAATTATCTACCCGTATCCAACAATGGTTTACGATGATTTCTAATAGCGTACAATTTATTAAAATTGCTTCAGTCATCGTTTTGTATTGTTTATATATGACTAGCTTACGAGCTAAGCCTAGCGATCAAAAGTCCATGATTGATTATGACGCAGACATGACAGCAGTTATGAATACCATAGTTGCTTAACAATTCATTTTTTTTCAATTGCACGCGCGTATTGACATTATCATTGATCGACTCTCCCAAATGCATTCACAATTCTAAAGAAGATTAGCTATTGTTACAAACAATGTTTTTGAATGTGGTGATTTCGAATACGAATTTATTGGATATTTGCTTTGAAAACTATGGTACCAAGGCTCTGCTACAGTTAGCCAACATAATTATAAGTTAATATTTCCATAGTCGTCGTACGAAGCGGCATTATAAGTATAGATTTAGCTCTTTAATTAAGATTAGCAAAAAAACTACGATAATAATTGGATCTATTTTGTGTATAATTGCACATACATACTCGACGTCATTTTTTAAAAATAATTTTATATATATAGGACACTTACACACACGGTCGTCCGACCCCAAAGTATGTAACTTAATGATTATGGGTGACAAACAATTGTTAAATATACTATATATATAATTTTAAATACATACTTAAATACAAATATACACCCAGGCTCAAAGAAGCAAAAAATTGTTTATAGAAAATGTTGGCTCTCGGTGGGAATCTAACCCGCGACTCGAGAGCTTCTCGGAGCTGAAGGCAGGGTCACCACCCACTGCGCCAACGGGCCAGTCAATTTGCGAGAGTTGGATAAATCCAAAATAGATAAAGGCCTAATAAATGTAAAATAAACTCTCTAAATGAGAAATCGGACATCATTACATTTTATTCTAGTACCCGGTATATTTAACTAGGCTGTGTTTATAATTCTAAACTAACTTTGTTATCGACTACGCTCTCATGGATGGCAGTATAACGAAATATTTCGCGAATTTTCAACATAAAAGTAGTTATTGTGAGAAGAGATACATGTTATCGCCGACTTTTTCTAGATCTGCAATTCACTAGTATATTACTTTAGTGTATCTCTACTGGTTTACGCAGTGCACGCGACTAAATCTCCCAGCAAGCAAGTTTTTTAACAACTGCTCGACTCTTCAATACAATTTAATTAATACCGATTGTGATATTGTACTATCTTTTAGTGAAAATCTTACAAAAATCCGTTCAGATTTTGAGAAAATCGCTTTAGTTACGCTTTACTTTAGTTAAACGACGCATGCGTGAATAGCTCCCGACAGCCGAATTTCTTTTACAAACACGGGACCTCTTCAAAACAATTAACATAAACCTTCCGTAAGAATAGGACTATCTTTTAGTAAAAACAGTACAAAAGTCCGATTAGTAGACTGTGTGAAAATCGATCACATACAGGCAGATACAGGTAAGTACAGCTTTTTGGAGTTTTTTAAATTAGTGAGTGTTAGTTTTTGAATTAGTAAACTCTATAATCTGTTACAAATATACTTGTAGTATGGATATGGATTTTTTATCTAAGCTACGAATATTATCAAACATTAGTAAAAATAACGGACTTAACGTGCTCTTTTAAAGGTTGTTAAATGGAATCTCTGCATAAAATTTATTTTGGTAACTTTTATATACTTAACGCAACCATTTGTTCTTGTCGCGTAAGCCTTATCGAAGAATTATTGCCATAACATAAAAGAATTCCACAGTTTAGTCAATGATGGTTGCGGTCAAGGCATGATTCAGCGGCCGTATAAATCAATATGGGATGTGGCTGAAAACAACTCTCTTCAAGACATGTTACCAGACAGCAATGAGGCAGTTGTGCAAATACAGCCGCAAAAAATTAGGCTGTCATTAAAACCACGTAAGTGAAATTACTCAGACAGCCCGAGTGTACTCATTTAGTACGCAATTAAGCAACAACATTTCAACCGCTTTTCCCATTAGAGTTATTAATTTTCTTTTCTTATTTGATACAATCTTTCTATGACCTTTGATTGGCCTTCTTAAATTAAATGCATATACAACCTTTTTTTTTTTACAAGTCAAGAAGCTAATTGATTCAAGTACGTTCTGGTGCGTTGTTATATTATTGTAGGTTGATTAATTTGATGCAATTAACGATTGGAATCTGCTCTTCTCCCCTGTAAACTTATTGAGGTTTACGTCCATCTTAAAACGTTCGTAGGGATCCAAGCGGTACAAAATCATTTGGTATGGAGATCCCTTGAAGAAAATTATTTCTAGAAGTGGATGTTCATCGGTTAATAATAACTATTAATAGAAAAATAGTTTAGTGGTATTTCTAGCGTTGCTTATAAATTTACTTATTTAGCAACCATTAAAAAATACGCAAAATCAATTCGTCTTGCATATAATAAGTTAAATATAAAGCTAGAGTAGCGACTTTATAATCTCTGCTTTTAGGAAGTTTATCTTATTTCATTATTATAATTCTATACATTTTTATTGTGCCTATTAAAGGAAGCATATATTTTTATGTAGCTTTAATTTGCAGTTCATATGATAATTGAAATTTACTAGGTCATTAATTTTTTCAGGCGAATCGAAGAAAATTAAATTTTCCTACAGACCTGCAAAAAATTACCCCCTAGATTTATATTACTTGATGGATCTCACATGGTCAATGAAGGATGATAAAGAGACTTTAGTATCTTTAAGGGATGACCTCCCAACCCAATTAAAAAAATTGACCGATAACTTTAGGTAATTCCCTTTATTATATTTATTTTATTAGCGCTATCGAACTACTTGTACTGTCAGTTAAGTAGTATAGATTCATATTTGTTTTACGCGTAATTTTTAAAACTAATTTTTATGTAGTATATTTTAGTTTTTTTTGTCGTTTTTAGGCCAAATTATAAAAGTTTGAATTGAAAAGATTTTTGTCTTACCAATATGGATTTACTAAAATGTGCCATTGTCCATTTATAAATTAAAAAAATATAAATGTATTTGATACTGTCTTAGTAAAAATCGTAATACATAGATAATATATTAATACTATAACTAAAAGATTATTAAAACATGTGTGTTTGGTACAAACGTTGGTATTTTTTTATGTCTATACAGTAGTAGTAGTTTTCGACACTCTTTTTAACTTATTTCAGATTAGGTTTTGGTAGTTTCGCTGAAAAACCAATTATGCCATTCATAAGTGTTGATCCAAGACGACGGGAAAATCCTTGCACCGTCGAAGAGGAAGCCTGCGAAGCGACTTACAGCTACAAACATCATTTATCTTTGACAAATCAGGTAATTCTTGCCGATCCAGTCCGACTTCACATGGGTATATATATATTATGCCCTGAGTGAAAAATCATTGATAGTTTTGCAAGTGTTACTTCTAAGATATTGATTTATAGAAGCAGACGTTACTTTGCGGAATTCTATATTACAGAAACTATAACAGAACAATTTTAAGCGCGGGTTAAGCGAATACTTTCAAATTCAAAGTCAATGTGTATGAAAGCTTTGCATGCATTCGCTTAACCCGCGCGGATTATAGCAAAAGAGTTCTGTTATAGTTTCTAAGATATTGATTTAAATTTGATTTAAGCGATCATATTGATAACAATGAACTAAAAGCAACTAATATTTTTATATTATTATTGAAACACCGTATAATTTCCGCATTATTCGTTACCTTACTCCCATTAAAAGTGAGATATATGGTATGGGGGAGTTTCCTGTAGAAGTCTACAGAAAAGTCTGTGATGGCATATATCCGGAAAAACAGAAGTCTTTTACAAGTGTAAAAGAGGAAGAATACGAACATACATGATTTTGTTTTAATCCAAACTGCCCGGTAACTTTGTAAAGAACTCTGCAAATTCACAATTCGAAAGAAAAATTTCAATATTTCAGATTAATTTAATACCACCATCCGCGAACTAATAATAAATTATATCTTTGAATTAGTTAAATAATTCTCAAATTTCTAATAGATTCTAATAAAAAAAATCATTGAATTATAAGCTTCTGGAATTTCAGGTTTGTTGTTTAAAGTGATTTGATTTCTTAACAAATAAATAAATATATGGGACACTTTATTATTTAACAATTTTGTACGTTAGTTGTAAGGGCATGAATAATCCATGGGTTTACATTAGGTATCTAATGCCAACTTTGTCTTTCTTTGCAAGGTAAATGAATTTATAGAAAAAGTAAACAGCAGTTCAGTGACAGCAAACCTAGATAACGCAGAAGCACAGTTAGACGCTCTAGTGCAAGCTATAACATGTGACAAGGAAGTTGGTTGGTCACCACATAGCAGGAAAATTATTATATTGCTGTCGGATGGATTACTGCATACGGCGGGAGACGGAAAATTAGGTAAACAGCTGTCTGACTTTATTATGTACTAGCAATGCCCCGCGGTTTCACACGCGTCCATACCAATCGCGTGGTAGTGGAAGGTCTACTAAGTAAGACTATGGATTTATTTGTAGATTATTTAATTATAAAAATGAGTATCATGTGACAAGCAGCTTTCCAATGGTGAAAGAATTTTGAAATCGGTTAATTAGTTTTTGCATCGATACATTACAAACATACACACATACACACAAACATACAAATCTTTCCTCTTTATATTATTAGTATAGATATAGAAATAGTTTTCTTTTTAAATAATGAAATGTGTGTGTAGAAAAATAGAATAATGCTTGTCTTGACCTTTTATTGGAAAACTGTGCAATAACAAACGAAAGTAATAAACCTTAGCAGTGTCAGGATGTAATGGGTTCACCCTCCTTACACAACTCAGAAATATATAAAAAATAATAATAACTATAGGTATATCAATCGGAAAACTGGGAAGTACTCATACATACACGGCAAGTTGAATAAAGGTCTTCTGAACTAAAGCCACACTGCTCATTCAGATTTTCAAGATAGAACTCACTCATTGTTTTCTAAACAAGGTCTTTCTGGTCATAAATGCTTTCATTTATTCAGGTGGTGCCTCAATTAAGAACGACGAACAATGTCACCTAGACAGCAAAGGTTATTATTCGGAAGCTGGTACTTACGATTACCCGTCCATAGCACAAGTGTACCGTTTACTAGATAAGTATAAGGTAAATTTAAATTTTTAATATAGTTAATACATATATTGAGTTAGAACTCTTGTCTTAGGAATGGAATCGGACCTTTCAAGGACCATAACAAGAAAGCAGGTGTAGAATTTTTAACAGAAATTGCTGAATTTGGCAAACGGTGAAAATATCTCAATGGCATGTAGTGTTTACAGTTAAGTGCTAAAAATCTGTTTCTTTACCATAGCAAAGCCTTAGTCTTAGGACTTTTAAACGCTGTTACAACTTTTATAGAAACATGATAGATTAGGTCAATTACAATTCAAAGTAAAGTCAAAAAATATTATGAGTAATTCAAAACGTTTATAAATGTAACGTACACCAGCATTAAACATCAAATATATATATTCTGTATACATTCTATAAAGTTTTTCTTTTTCTTCAACTAAACTTGTCTAAGTCTACTTATTACAAACACCAATAAATATTTCTAGGTGAACGTAATTTTCGCAGTCACGGAAAATGTTAAGGCCCATTACGACAGTTTGCATCAACTATTGAGCGATTTCACATACGTCGCTAAATTGGAGAGCGACAGTTCAAATATTTTGAATCTCGTCAAAATGGGATATGAAAATATTGTGAGCGTTGTCAATTTTGAAGACAATCTGGGCCCCGGGCCCATAAAGGTTAAGTATTTCACCGATTGTGGAGTGAAAGGTGGTCCAATGAAAGAAGCAACACGTTGCAAAGACGTCGAGTATGGCATGACGCTTAATTACGAGGCTCATGTCAGTTTGGAATCTTGTCCGGAATACAAAAAGGTAATCAAGTTTTTAGATAAGCTCACTTTGACATATCGAGAAATCGTCTACCAAACCGTTTGGAACTGGATTACTTGATAGAAAATTCCTGATTTCATTGATAAAATAATATTTTGAAATTAGTAACGGTACTCTGTAAATGTTTTTAGCTGACTGAAGGTTTGAATTGTTACTGTTATTTTTTATTTCACTCATAAATGGGCATCATCTGTTTTACAGTGGTGCACGATCAGATTCTCCTATTCATTCATATGAATTTTATAATTACGAAAGTCTGATTGTTTTTCTGCAACACTTTTAGAGCATATTTACTGGAACAATATGAATGTAATTTTGTATTATTGGCGCTTATATACTGCTCATAACCATAAAACCCCATTTTTCCTCACGGGAGCGAATAAAATTTGCGATGAAATTAGAATGATAAAGTAAATAAAAAAACGAATAATCCGACCTATATATATTATTAACATATTCAATTATAAATTAAAATTAAAATAAATTTATAAAATCAAATAGCCGATATTAAAAATATTACTATAAATGCTATAATACAACGTTACAGGTATGATTTTTCTTCAGTCGCAGTAATATAGATTCTAATTTGAAATGCAGTTGGGTAATTCATACTTTTGACGGCTTAATAAGATTAATTAGTTGATTTGGTATCCTTTATTAAATTAAGTTAAACATAAAAATCGTGGATCGTCTATTTTATATTAGTTTATATTCGCAGTCGCGTCAAACGATCACAATATCAGAAAGTCAACTGGGTCAAGATTCACTGACTTTAGAAGTGGAGATTCAGTGTGGGTGCGAATGCGAAGGCGACCTGCAGAAGGACATGTCGCTCACGTGCCAGCCCAACTCGCACCTAGTATGCGGCGTTTGTCAGTGCAATAAAGGATGGTGAGATTAACACTCAATAATATTTTTATTTTACATAATATCGTCGTGGGAAAATATAATCGCCTTATTTATTTCTTTGTACATACATATTGTTAGATAAGAGAAAGAAAAATTGAACACAAAGGCGGACTTATCCCTAAAAGGGATCTCTTCCAGGCAACCTTTGAGTAAAGGAAGGAAAAAGACAAGAAGTAAATCATTATATTTTAAATCATTTAGATTAATATACCTTACAAATGGCATAGTTAAAGGAAGGTTAGAAAGGGCAGTGCCCTATTGACCCCAGGCCTAGGGGCACCCCTCAGACGCTGACTAGTAAAAATTACCTCCACATTAAAAAAATACATGCACCGGATTCCAGGAACGCGACTTTAATCATGGCTATTTATTTTAAAAACCCAAATATTTGAAAAAATAATTCCAAAAAGTCTGTATGACGACGAATCAGAAGTACATAGAATACAGAACACGACGAATACGAAAGAAACGATTTTAAATAGTTTAGTTGGGGCCCTAATTTTTCTGGCCCCAGAGCCCTTGGTGACTTAGCTACGCCGCTTTAACTTACATAAGTTCAGCAAGGGTCTCCGTACTGTTAGCTATTCCAAAATATTTGTCTATAGCTAAACTAAAAATCATAGAGGAGACCATAAAATAAAGCCGACGGGCGGCCATGCTGGCGCTAGCGATCAAAAGGAATGGACGTAAAACGGAGAAATGGAAAATTGTAACATGTAACAATCCACAATGTAATAACATTGTGGATTGTTTATAAAATTGAATAAAATGGAATAGTACAAAGCTACAGTATTTTATTATCACTACATATAATCAAAAGAGAAGGCGATCCTGTTAATAGTACTATACACAGACGCATAGTGGGTTCCAGAGTTACTTATTGAGATATTTATATGTACAATTTAATGGTAATATATGCCGATAAAGAAACAAAAATTTTAATTAATTAATTTCAAATACAGTCCCTATTCCACTTGTTATATTAAATTCTAGGTCGGGCCCAAAATGCGACTGTTCGATTGCAGATGAAGCCGCCTCAGCCGCGCTATCGGCCCAGTGTCGCGAGCCCAACGTAACGCGAGCAATACCTTGCTCGAGCGCAGGAGAGTGTTTGTGTGGCCGATGCGAGTGCGATCCTGGCAGTAGTGGCCGCTATTGCCAGTATAAATCTTGTGAAATAAGTAGGTAAGAGTACCAATCCTTTACACTAATATAGCATTGAAATAGCGTGACATAAAATATAAATGACAAACTTCTAAGAAATATATACTAAATAGAACAGCTACAGATTATTTTTAGTTATTCTGGTTTGGAACAAATGTATTAAAGGATGACCTATCAAAAATTTCATTTAAATAAATCGATCTATGAATCGCTTAAATACCTCTATGTTTTATATTAATAATAATTAATATAAGGAGACCTACCCTTTTAGCTCCGATTTTGTGAGAAGTTTTGACAAGAGTTTTGTGCAAAACCATATGCGATGAATATTTAATTAATAATTTACATTTCATGAGAGATAGAGAGGGGAGAGAGAGATTGCGGCAGTGGATAACAATGAACCAAATCATTGAAGGGAAAACTAAATATAAGCAGAAAATTCCTAGATGGTAAATCTAAATGCAATACTCTTCTCGATAGAACCGAGGAGAACTCCACCCAGCGGTTAGATAGTAGCAGATCGTTACTTTAAGTCTCATCTGTCATATATTTGCGTAGTTAATAAACTAGTATTTTTTTTAATGTAGAATGAATCGAATGGAATGTGGTGGAATTGAGCGTGGTGAATGCGTTCGTGGTCAGTGTTCCTGCTTAAAGGGCTGGAGAGGGGACGCCTGTGACTGTACCGAGAGCACTGACACGTGTATCGCGCCGGGCTCAGAAGAAATTTGCTCTGGACATGGCACTTGTGATTGCGGTAAATTGACTTATCTAAAAACTTTTGTCTACTTTGCTTTTAGATGCTTCAATTCTGTATTTATTGATAATTTTGATTATGTTGATATTTGAAAATTGAAAATTATGTAGCTATATTATAATTCGCGATGAATCCTTGTAGTATGAAAATTATAGAACACAATATCGGTTTTTATAAATTAAACATTCAGGACTATATCGCGGAGACCTCTAAGCACGCTCCTATTTAAGCAATATAACGGTCACTTACACTAGAGATCATTTGCTCCAAAACCGAAGATTCTGATCAGGAGATTCCACAACCAAGTTACATTCTTTATTTAGCATTACATTATTTTCACCGCGCATATATGGTAATTTAAATTCTCTTACAATTACTTTTGTAGTATAGAAATAAATTATTAACATTAGTTGATCAAAATGTTATTATAATATTTAACTAGCTTACTTATTTCTATAATTAATTACAATTTAAACAGAAACGCTTACCGAATCCCTACCGCCTGCAGTTATATAAAGAGCATTATTAAGACCAGACGCGATCTTATTGCATATTTTTATAGTGATTTTGCATGAATACAATTATTGCATATTTTTATACATTAATTTTAGTAATATTCTTCAGATTATAAGGTTTTACGTTTTTACTAAGGCTTATTCCACTACAGATGCAAAAATCACAAAATCGTTTATAAGATACCAGGCACAATTCCTGTGATTTACCTAAAGCATTTGATTGCGTTCTGCATTAGATCTCTTTGACATTATTAAGTTATTATTGTGTAAATAATGCGCTTAGTCGCATTTCGTCTTATCGTAGATATAGATTACAAAGAAATAATTAAAAAAGAATTTATTGAAGACGTTAAGTCGTCGGTTTCGTTTAATGTAATCGGTGTTTCTCAAGCGTAGATTCTAAAACTTTCTCTATTTCTAGTATAAATACATCTTGCTTGCTTTCTTCATAGTTCGAAGATGATACATATTTTACAACTGAAACGAAATAGGTTTTTATGTTAAATACTCAAAATATAAACGCCAACCTAAACTTTTTTTATAGGTCGCTGTCAATGTTCTATTGAAAATGAAGAAAAGACAGTATACTCAGGCGCCTTTTGCGAAACCTGTGCAACCTGTGATAACCCTATGTGCGCCAACACGGAACCATGTGTCCTGTGTCATTTGAATAGCAGTTGCACAGACATTTGTACAATCGACAATGTTAATTACACGATTCACAACATGCTCAATGAAGGTATGTACAAAGTATGTATTTACACGCTATATGTTAATTGCCGATTATGATTAAGCTGTATTTTTACCTCTATTCTACGCAGATAAAGTCGCGAGCAGAATCAAGCCAAACTATAAAATTATATTATCAGTATAAATGTCAGCAGTTAGACCAAAATGATTACCTTTTTAGAAAAGTAGATATTAACTGAAAGTAGGTTAATAGGTACTTTTAAGTTTGTGGTTAATTTAACTCTGAAAGCGTGCTGAGGCAAATGTTCCATCTACTTAATGGAAGTATTTGCGGTTATAATTATTGCAGAGGCAGTTTTACTTTTATGGCAGAATACAAAATTAACCTAACGTCGATAACATAAAGATTTTGCTTCTTAATTTACATTTAACTACAAACTGTTAGCATGCTGTTAGCGGAACGGCTTTTTAGCGTTAGTGGCGCCGACGGGCAAGGGCAAAAATATTGTCCAATTTGCAAGATGTGCATAATAGAGTAGGGAGAAGTTCGTCATTATTATTAGATTATTATATTATTTATCACACCACAATGGGAGTATTCTGAATTGCATTTACAATTAATTGTATGAAGTAAGTTACAATGACTAAACGGTGAAAGCACTTGACTATTTCCATGACTTGGCTTCGGTTATCGGACCTATAGACTCAGAAATGCGAACACCAATTAACTGAATTTTCGATATTCATATTGATGTCAGATAAACTTCATGGATAATAAACGTGAATAATTGAGGATTCATTGGGATGATGCTATAAGAATAGTTGAATTAATGCAAATGCATGATTTTCTTCCAGCTACCACCAATATTAATGGGACTTCTTGCATACTACGTGTCGAAGAGGACAGTTTGAACTGTGAATACAGATACATATACAGAGCAGGTAAGTCCATGGCTGAAATGAATATGTTCATTACTGCCAAGGAATGTAGCCAACCGACCAGCGCGCAAATTATGACGCATGCTCTTGTCATCATGATATGCGTCATAGCTGTTGGTATTATTATAATTTTGGGAGTGAAATCAGCCCAGGTCGTGTCTGATAGAAGAGCTTACGCAAAGTTTATGCAAGAAGCACAAGAAAGCAGGAAGAATATGCAAGAGTTGAACCCACTGTACAAGTCTCCTATTTCAGAATTCAGGTTACCGGAATCTTATCCGAGAGATCAACATGCTTTATAGCTTATAGGTTATAATTTAATAGTAAATTTTTAACTTAATTTTAAACTGTGCCTAATCCTGTAAACATATTTTACTTTTTCCTTAAAATGTGTAACGCACGAAAAATTTGTAAAAAGAAAAATGTGTTTTGAGTCGTGAACACATTTCTTTGGCTCGGCAAGTTTCATGCTATAACCACACCAAAAATTAGCTCAGCACACAAACTAGACATCAGGGATCTAATAATCGCTCCAGTTTCGACAGGACGTCGCCTCTTTGACAATTTAAACTGATTTTTAAAGCTATTACCCAAGAAACAAGCCACACCAATTTGTTTATAGACTTTGTAAATTCATTAAAAATTGTTGTAACATATGACACAATAAAAATAATTCACATCGTATACTTACATCATTTGCAAGAAAAATTTGGTTTTGGCAATTTTGATTATAATTTGCAGAAAGATAATATAGAAGTACTCGTATATCTATAATTGGGATTATCTTTTGTTTACGTTCAATCATAATAGTAGTCTATCAAATTATATGTTTAGTAGTTGGAAAGTAAAATTGACTTTGAATGGACACAAGAAATTTCTCATTTCTAAGCTGTTATTTTATTTTACTTCATTAAATTTAATGGGCATTATTTAACTAAATGTTACTAAGTTAAGTAAAATAGTAGTTAAATTAAAACTTGAGGTGATTGTATTACTTCTAGTTATGACTATGAATGTGACTTTTTTATTATATTGATGTTCTGTTAAATGTTTTTATGTTCAAACTATGTTGTCGCAATTGATAAAAACGTTCAACAAACTTAATAATTAGTGGTCAATATATAGAAAATATTGTTTTTGTTTGTAAGGACTGGAGTAAAATTTACTTTTTTAATTGAGCAGTACCTTATTTGTTATCTAAGCGAGTAAACCTAAAATATGTATAGTAATAACTGTTTATAATATAAACGAGAACTTGTAGGTCCTGTCTTTGTTATATTGATTAATATCAAAGGGTTATAAATTATTTAGTTTATTCTGGTAGCATTTCACAGTATATGCCAAATGAATCATTATGTGCGATGTATTAAAGATAGTAAATAAATTTGTGAGCATACTCTTGCTTGTTAATTTTTTTTTCATATATAAATACTTATTATTAAGTTTATTAATTTTATTATGAAATAATTGATGTTTGTATTAAATAAAAGAATGTGATATAAATTTTATTGTTTATTGTAATCTCAGTTTCCCAAATACTGTTTAACCTTTAACAGTATTAATGAAACTATTCCCTCCAATAAATCCCATAGTTACAATGTTAAAATAATTAAAACAAACTCTTCCTGTAAAGCACATGTTATCTTTATGTAGGATATTGTAACAGATTTAAATATTGCTAAGAAGATAAAAAAGACAAAAACCATAGAGACATGGAAAATAATAAAAATGAACATAGACGCGTGGTATTCTATAATAATTTTAATGTGTTAGAATTTGTAGAACAATTTTGTGTAATATACAAAATTATTTGTGATGATCGTCACAAATAGTCAATTGTAACCGAAACAATATTAGAGTAATCTGAGCACAAAGAAAGAGATAACCTACATTAAGACAATTCACATAATTTCCTTCAACCTATCCTAAAATATCGGCAGGTAACTTGAATCACAATCTTTAAAGGCAATATAATAAAGCGTCTATCACTAGTCTAATTTATATTCTTCAATTAAGTTATTTGCCGATACTTGTATGACAAATTATAATTATATCACATATTTTCGTGTTATTTGCCTTCAAACTTCATATCATCTAATAAATGGAAGACAAATTTTTCGATACGAGACCCTAATATTAGACGAGGTGATGTAAATAAAAATATATTTACAAATCTGTGAGACCTTGTAAATGAGCAACACAATTTCTACCCTATGGTATAAACGTGAATCTAAATAATATTACGAGTTATTGATATTTCAAGATTAATTGACTACCTCCTCCAGCCTTGGAAATTATGTTAGAGGCACTTACATTATAATAATTTTATAGAAATTTTATTCTGTTTGAAAATCCAATACACTAAATCGAAGAATAATAATAATGATTTGTAAAACTTAAATGAATATTTCTGTTGCCCACCCTCCTGCAAAACTAAGGCTTTAACAGTCCTAATATTAATTAATTAAATAATATATATGAAAATCATTAATCATTTATTCGCCACCATTGTTTGTGATATAAATATTATTAAAAAAACCGTTAATATTATACAAAAAACTTAAGTAACGTGTAAATATTTGTGACACGTAACATTGACTAATGACTGGCGTATCATTTATTATATAATGATAAATATAATACAGGCCTTTATTCATATATTATTAGAGAAGAAAGTTTATATGAAATTTTTAATATGAGCACCATTTTGAATAGGAGCATACGCCATTTCAAATTACGAGTATGTTGAGCTCAATAACAAATAACAGTAAAAGTGACTTTATATTTTTCGACTATTTATATTTCGCTAGCATTCGCTTGAGTGTATATTCTCGAACTATCTTATTATGTGAATACATGTCAGAGACTAACTCAGTATTTGCTATATTTAGGTATATTAGTTAGTGATCAGCGAGTGGTTATTAAGTGACCAACATGAGTGTACTCTTGTCAGTGACTTAAGATGTAGATCATATTTCATCGATTTATTATACTAGAGTGTAGGAGCCAACATGTCCATTAACAATAAAGATAAACCAAATGAGTTTTATTATATGTCTCTATTCTTTATATGCTATTAAACAAAGATATAAGTTTCATCTTACCTCTTATTATTTGTTGCAACACTCTCACTTACAGGCCTGCTTTTGATTCTACTTCAGTATAATAACTCTAAGTTATATTTCCATATTAAAAAATTCTTAAAATTACAGGTGTATGTATCATCATTTTGTCTATTCATTTTTATTTTGTAAATTAATTTAAATATACATAAAGACCTTCCTTCTTCCTCCGACATTTAACTATTTAACATCCATGCATTAACGAAAAACTGTTTCTTGTTATGTTTAACAAATTTAACATTAATTTTATTTTTCTGAAATAGGTTTTAATATTTACAAATAAAAATCAAAGCAAAGTACTGATTCTTTAGAATCTTTACGTTTCCTATTCGGTAAATTTTTGAGTATGCTCATACACATTACAAGTAATTTCTCAAATTTATCATCTTTTCAATAAAACAAACAAAATGTTTGTAATATCTTAGTATTATAATATATATACATAAGAAATTTAATTATAAATCTAACTGCAACTTAAGAATCTAAATTGCGTTGTAATTTTCTCACTAAGAAAGTATTAATTCCACCACCATTACCCTCCGTATTACTTTAGTATTGGGTAGTTCGGTTAATGCCATGTAATTAAAGCACTCACAAAAAATGGTTCGTGAATACAATAGCATTAACCGATAATTATTTTGTAACATTTAAAATTTCTTATTATTATATATAATTAATAAGGCATCGAGAATAAGGCAACTTCAAATGGTCCTTGAAATTTGCTTATACGATAACACTTAAGTACAAATCTTATATTCCCATCGTACAGTGTATTTAAAAATCCGCGTTACAATCAAATTCCACTTCAACTGTTTATTACTATGTAGGAGATTTATTGAGGATAAAACATTTTTTTTTGTATTTTTACTGATGGAATCATCTTTTCCAAAAAACAGTACATAAGTTTAATATTGAATATGATTCAGCAGTAAAGCGAAATTTCATTTATGAATTAAGGTTTAATAGTGCGATCACGTCTTACTCTGTCTCACTAAACAAGACAGCTTCGGACTAAACAAGTGCCTTATATGCAATCACGCTTAAGATTTCAGAGTTCAAAATTAGTCGATTTAACGCGATATATTTGCGACATGGCTACACAACCACTTAAGTGTATAAATAAATTATCTTATACCGTTTTAAGCTCCCATTAATCCAAAATAAAAGTTGAAATATAGAGGTAGAACTAAGGCACGGTCAAACTTGTCTTTCATGTCTTGCCGGCGGCACAACGGACATTGGACGCGAATCGCTTTTTACCAAATCACGTATATCTTCCGATTTGTTTCTGTGATGGTACGACCTTATTGGATCAGGGACCGCATCCGGTATTAAACCGCGCAAAAATTCTGATATACACGGCCATGGAACAATCCTGAAAAAATCGATAAAATATCAATTTAAACTATCTTATATTCAACCGGTAGAGTTGTTGAATTCAATGTTGAACTCTTTTGTTCGAATTGACAAACTTTAGGCCCGGTTCCACCAAACATGACAGGAGATGCGATGAGTTTTGAACACCAATCAGATATCGTCATTTCCACATGTCCTCTCCGCTTAGGTTAAATGACTATATCTTATTAAATTTTAAAACGCTCTCTTATCTCCTCTCCTTTACGTTTTAATGGATACAGGGCCTTACAGTCTTTTGCAGCTTGAATCCAGCAGCTTTCTTCGATTTTATTATATATAAGTTAATCTCTTCAACTTGTGATGGTATTAACATTTAGTCTTCTTGTATAAGTTCCAGTAATCAATACCTACTTTTGCAAATATTAAATGTTCAATAGTAGACGAAATATCATTTGCAAAAAAGGTACATTTTTATTGGTAAGCTACCAGCATAGCGAGAATTATAGCTTAATAATTTTATTATTTCTTTTGTATAATCTCTGGATCTCTCTCTTGGATCTCTGTGATAGACCAGCGCTGAGACCGTGCTTTTGAGGTCATCACGAGTTCAAACCCCGGGCACATATTAATGAGTTTTTCTGTTAAAACTTATGTGTCTAATTGTAAATTGCAATTTATCAAACGCTTTTCGGTGAGGGAAAACATCGTGAGGAAACCTGCATATCTCTTGAGAATTCTGGGGATATGTGTAACCTACCAATCCGCATTGGAGCAGCGTGATAGGTTTTAGGCTTTAGCTTCAACCCTTCTCTCCAAAAACGGAGAGGGGAGGCCTATGCCCCACAGTGGGATAGTAACAGGCTGTTACTATTATTATGGACCTCCGCAAAGTAATGCCTAATTCTACAAATTATTAAGGTAAGTTACCATTTGAACGGCATCATTAAGCGGAAGTAGGCTGGCATTACGGCAATAGGCTCGTTGGTGCGAATCGCGAGTATCACACGGTCGGCCACCGCGTTCGAGCTTAGTGTTGGCACAAATCTGCAAATCGGAATACAATAGAAGTTATATATATATAATAGTTCTAATATGTATTTCATATCATATGTATTTTAATTCTTTAGCAATAATCGCAGCAAATGTTTGCACAAAAAATCTTATAATTATTCGAAGCTAATTAAGTAAACCACGTTTTTCTCAACCAAATGACAGAAGCAAAAATTATTCAAACCAGTTTGTCAGAAAGACTCATTGTTCTGCTTAACCAAGGTTGAAATATGACTTATATTAAAAAACGAAATCCGCAATTCAAGAACCGCAAGACAACAATTTATTGGTAAATATATCTAATATTATTAAATACATTTTAAATATGCCCTGTAATATTATTAATAATTTAAAAAAGATTCATGATTCGATAATGATTCATGATTAGTTTTTTGTTGCTTTAGCAAACTACCACTTATCTAGACTCAAAAGAATTACCTTGAGTTAACCTCTTCGAACATTCCAGTAGCACGGATAAAGTAGGGGCAAATAAGCGACGTATGAACGCCTTTGATTCCTTTAACTTCAAGTTCTAATCTTAGAGCTTCATCAAAACCGCAGGCTGCTGATTTTGAAGAACAGTAATCCACCAGTTTCGCTACTCCAACATGGCCAGCCATCGACGCTATAGTAACTATATGCCCGTCATTTTGCTCAATCATTGCAGGTAAAAATGCCTTCACTGTCTGAAAATATAGTTTACCTTATGAATGATCATATGATTATTAATTATATCAGTTAGGTTTTTACCATTAAATACAGGTTTTTATTAAAAATCTAGTGTTAAGTGCTACAAAAACATCATAATAGCTTTAAATAATAATTTTATTACGTTTCAAAGGTATGATAAGTTCGAGTTCATAAGTCTTTGTACACTGATGAGACGGATTGGTTGTAGAAGTTTTGCCCGACTTTTCTCCGCTCCAGTGAAGCTTTAAACAAGTGCACAAAAAATAACCAGTCAGACCGTGACGAGCTAAGCCTTACATACCTTATGTAATTCGTATTTGTGTACGTGTCCATATTAATATTATTAATTGCATATATGTCTTTGTCTGTTTCTTTATTTCGTTTCAACGAAGCAACGGTTCTTTTTGGAACTAACATAATTGTAGGGCTTCAGAGTTAAATGAGATATATTTTTATCTCGGTAGAGATGCTAACGAAGCGTCATGCAAAGCCATATAACATATACAATCACTTCTCACGAAATTTACAAATACAAAAGTTGAGTGAGTTCAGGATCTTTAAATAATTTATAGAAATAAGTAATAACTTCTTATTATTACTTTTGTTCAGGATCTTTTTCGGAAACATATTAAAACTTTTATTCATTTAATTTCCTCTATTTTTCTAAAATTTATTTTCAAAAAAAAAGTAAGGTAACGGCCTGTTACGATTCCACTACACTGCACTGTTTCTGGAGAGAAGTGTTGGAACTAAGACCCACCACGCTGCTCCAATGCGGATTGGTAGGTTACACATATCCTCAGAATTCTCTAGAGATATTCGGGTTTCGTCACGATGTTTTCATTCACCGAAAAGCGTATGATAAATTGCAATTATCAACTAGACACATGAGTTTTAATAGAAAAACTCAATGGTGCCTGCCCAGGGTATGAACTCGTGTTCCCCTCGAAAGAGTCGCACGGTCTATGGATAAGTTACAAATAATATATAAGCAACATCTAAATTGAAGTGTGAGTGAATCAAAAACAAGGACAACCTATGTAAATGTACATTACATATATAATGTTTCGTTTTCTATCAATTATATATAATATTCAAAGATTTTTTTCATTATAAGTTTCTAAAGGAAAGGTCTGTGCTGGGCTATAAATAACGCAGTCCATTACTTCGACCTTTAATTGAATATATCAAAGATTTTGTAATATATATTTATATGTAATAATGTATAGTTAGCTAAGAGACACTGACGCAACGAGACGGGACGAGAAGGTGGGTTTAATATTCCATTCACCCGTTTAATAAATATTGACATGTATTTTGAAATCTAAATCCATACTAATATTATGAATGCAAATGTGTCTGCTGCCAGTTATATTTTTACAGGCTAATCCGCTGGAACGATATTAAAATAAAATAAACGCTTAAGTTGGGTCTAAGGAAGTCGTGTCTACTAGAATATATATCCGCACTAAAGTACAAAGTAATGTAAAAAAGGAAATATAAAACACATACCCAAAAATGCGATAAAATGTTGACATCAAATGTCCTTTGTATGAGGTGGTCAGGAGTGTCAAGCAAGTATTGTCCTGACACCACGCCGGCATTGTTCACTAGAAGCGAAACCTGGTGCAAAATTTAAATTGCTAATTTAATTTTTCCTCGACCCCACTGTACCTTATTCTTATCTGTTATTACATTGAGAATTTGCGACATTTGACTTCTGCAAGCCTTGTAACGGAAAGAATAGAATAACTATTATACACCTATATATTCAGCGAGTATTTTAATTGATATAAAATATATTAAAGGAAACCTATTAATGTACTGAAAAGCATGCATTGACAAAATTTGCAAATACTGTATTGTATTGGATATGAAATCTAACTTGGTTCACCCTAGATTAAGCCTCGCTATCATCTGTTATACTCTGTAATAAATAAACAATAAATATTGGACAATTACACACACGGTCATCCTTCCCAAAAATACCTGAATACTTGTGTTATATGCATACATAAATTTAAATATATACTTAAATACATATCGCACCGCCGTGTGGTATCCGGCAGAATAGAATAGACCACCCTTCTTTCTTACCGAGGTGTCATAAGAGGCGACTAAGTTAAGTTGACGTCAGGCAGGCGGCCGGTCGTAAAATACGTAGTCAAATCATGCGACAACATGTTATGCCGACCCCACTTAGAGTGGGATAAGGGCAGGAGGATGATGACTTAAATACATATCGCACGCTGAGTAATAAAGTGATCAAATTCAAAATTAGGCTTATTTGACTTAGATTCGTTGTAATCCTTATTTCAATGCCATCGAACCTTACATTACGCTACAGACTATTAAAAAGTAGTGTTTTTTTGCTGTTCCAAGTTATGGGTCTCTTTAATAGTTTAACGCAATTTAATTTTTATTGCAATATCCCACAAAAAAATCTTTGAACCAGGTCATAATTCTAAGCGTCTGATATATACATTCAGACCGCCAAATTGGTTGTAAAAAATGTTGACCCTCGACGAGAAACGAACCCGCGACCCACGTATCTGAAAGTTGGGTCACTGCCACCTGCGCTAATCGGACAGTCCATAATCATAGGCTAAATAAAAATATCATAAAATTGACAAATTATAATCTAATGCCGTGTGGTACCCGGCTAAGTGAAATAGACCACCCTCATTTCTTACCGAGGTGTAAAAGGCAACTAAGGTAAGTTGACCCACCGTATGGTATCCGGTTAAGTAGAATAAATCAAATCAATCAAATCAATCATAACATGTTGTGCCGACCCCACTTAGAATGAGATAAGGGCAGGAGGATGATGATGACTCATTATTATTTTTTATTCTATTCAACATCTTAAAAATATATACAAATCGTTTTTGCTGTCATTTGTAATCAAGACCGCGATATAAGAAGTATAAAAACTAACTTGACCAGAAAAATTAAGAATCCGGTTACACAGTAAGATGCTAAAGTTATCTATTATTTGATTATAAGATAAATAAGTCATGAAACTGAATATATCCAGTGCCTTTGTATAAATAGTATTTTTAGCAAAGATAATAAAAATCTTAGTTTAAATTTTAACACTTGAAAATATACGCCAAATATTTAAAGGCAAACTTTACACAATGATATGGAAATATCGTATATATTTACTTAACGTAAAGGGGTTTTTAAACCAGTTTTTTTGAAATATGTCTATAAGTCTATATCATTTGTACAATGCAAGAGTGATACGGTAATAAGTTGGTTTAACACATTTTATTTAAAGAATATTTGTTACAGCTTTGCTCTACATTTAGTTATAATTTCCTACGTCGTAAATATAAGTAGTAGGTTTACATCCCATGCTATTATATATGTATATATATGCTTACAGATATAGTCTATACAATATGTAAATCTCTAATTTTCGAAAGCGATTGGTGTATCGTTTTTCGTTCATTATATAAAAAAAGTAAAGTAACGGCCCGTTACAATCCCACTGCTGGGCATAGGGCCTCCTCTCTCCGTTTCTGGAGAGAAGGGTTGGAGCTAAGAACTACCACGCTGCTCCAATGCGGATTGGGAGGTTACACATATCTCCAGAATTCTCCAGACATATGCAGGTTTCCTCACGATGTTTCCTTCACCGAAAAGCATTTGATAAATTGCAATTATCAATTAGACACATAAGTTTTAATAGAAAAACTCATTGGTGCCTGCCCGGGGCTCGAACCCGTGACCGCTTCGAAACAGTTACACGGTCTCACCACTCGGCTATCACAGCTCTCAATTCTCGTTCATTATACATCTATCTAATTATAACTAGAAAGAACAAAAAATGGAAATTGTAAAATAATGTTTAAGATGAGTTGGTAATATAGGATTATATGGCATTACCAGATGATGCTTCGGTTTCGGGGCGAAAAGATCGCAGAGATTGTAAAAGTGATTGTGTGTAGTGCTTGTGTGGATCGGCAGTTATAGTGTGATACGTGTGGTGAATACCCTGCATGTACAAGGTACGTGAATGTTCTCTGCTTCATACACTTCAGCATTACAAAGATTCTATTAACAAACACGGATTACAGAAAAATAATTTTGCTGTAATCCGTGTAATTACAATAATAATTTTAATTATTGTAACTTCTGCAATAATAGGTACATATTTATTCAAATCCAAATAAGTAATAATAATAATTATAAACTCGTTTACATATTCATACAGTTTAGGTTTAATAATTAAATTATAATAAAACTATACATGTTTATAGTTTCAATCACTTTGGAACTTTTAAGGACACATTGTCCTTGTTTATATTTAGAAAATCAAAGACTGAGTTTGTCTGAGAGTTATGAGCCTATTTTAGTCATGAACTTGGCGTTACACAAGACCTATCATAGTATATACTCACTCGACCGACATCCTCTTCAACTTGCTTTGCGACCCGATATATGTCATCCCTTTTCGTGAGATCTACTACATAACCGAAGCATTTTCCGCCTACACCTTTAACTAATTTCACTGTGTCTTCTAACCCTGAAACAAACAAATTTCGATTATGAAATATATACATTAGCTTTTCGTGATAAAGAAAACATTATACAATTTTGAAATTATCGTAATTTTTGGAATTTCTATATATCTATTTAGAAATTTTCAATGAGCTATAACAAAACTCAGTATACTCCTGTTACATTATTGTGATATTAAAGTCTAAGTTATTAATCTTAAAACCAATGTCACAGTCTAAATAACTTTTTTTAATACGAAACACTTTTAAAGAGGAAAAGAAACATATTTTGACAAAACAACTAAACAAAACATATTTTCGGAGAAGGGTCATTAATTACCAACATTACTAATAAATTTTGGGGCTTTTTTGTCGAAGTTAATTAGGATTTACAGTAAATAAGAATAATAGACGTGGTAAAGGAAAATATTGTAAGAACAGAATAGAATTATTATGCTAATACAAATTTTCAACCATCTTTTAGAACGGTTACTTTTGCAGTGAGCCAGTGAGATTTTTAAATCTATAATAGTATTCTTCGAGAGGTTTTCACATCACGTACTATATGAAACAACGGTTTAGGTTATTACCTTCCAGAGAAGGTCTATTATATCACACAGAAATACTGCAGCATGTTGTAGAATGATCGTAGTGATTTAGTGTATATGTATTAAAATATTTTTTCTTCTAATATGGTGTAAAATAATTATTTATTTTAAGGTGCCAATTATTATTATTTTTTTATTTGGTGTGATTTAAATCATTTTTAATAAAAACGAGAACTACATCTATTGTATGTTTTTCGTGTGGTAACCGGCTGAGTAGAACAGAACACTCATTTCTTACAGAGGTGTCGTAAAAGGTGACTAAGGTAAGTTGACATCAGGCAGGCGACCAGTCGTAAAATAACTAGCCAAAACGTATCAACATGATTAAAACATGTTGTGCCGACCCACCTTAGAGTGGGTTATCTCACTGATCCTCGGGCAGGAGAATGATGATGATGTATGTTTATATTATTTTATAACAAACTAAGTAATGAAGCACGATAGTGATATTCTCGGATATGTTTTGTAATTTAATAATAACACACCTACGAAATACGCTCTCCGAAATTCAAATGATGAATGCTTTTTTCAACAGAGAACAATGTATCTGCTAGTAATTAAAAAAAATATAACCACAATTACACTACAACAAATTATTTCAATACTTTATAATGGATCCGATAAAGTAATTTACATTAGTCCGTAAAAAGCCTTTCGTGATTACCTTTCATCGGGGTCAACCGCCTTGTTTCCTTATTATGCTCTATAAAGGAATAAAATAATTTTTATTTATTGTTCAATTGTTATATTACAATTGACTTAAGCATTTGTGTTAATATAAACATTAAATAAGGAAAAGCAACTAATCAAACTTCAGATTGCGTTTACATTTACTCGAAAAGTGTTTTATTTATGTGTTTAAATAACAAAAATAAGCTTTTATATAAATAAGAAAATTGACGCAGATAGAATTGTAGAAAGCCGCGGTAGCCCAGAGGTAATGCCCTGCTATTCTTTCGAGAGCGTCAAGGTTTCAAACCAAGGGTATGCACTTGTGTCTAATTGATTATTGCAATCTATCATACGCTTTTCGGTGATTAAAATATTTGAAGTAACCTGCATATCTCCAGAGAATTCTGGAGGTATGTGTAACTTCTCAATTCGCATTGGTGAAGCGTGTTGCGTCTTAGCTTCAAACCTTGTCTCCAAAAACGGAGGCCTAATACACAGCAGTGGGATAGTAGCAGGCCGTTTCTTTAGAGTTATAGAACTTTGCTAGCTTATCTCAGCCTGTTTCCCCAAATGCCCCAGAATTATATACTTATCGCATTTTTTAAAAGTAGTATTTTTGGTCAGGTCAGATTAATCAATACCGAACTTAATACGATATGATGTAATGAGTATAGATACAATATAATGAGTAGTTCAGCGAGGAAGCAATATTATAATGTCCCAAAAACTTTCCATTGTTTAACTCTTCGCCATATTAGTCTTGACCGAGTACACTTGAATACAAGTGCTTGAACCAATTGCACATACCGCCAATTACCGGAATTCAGTTCACCTTGACTGACCACTTTAATTTGGTTCTGGGGCAGTAATTCGCAAGTAAGCGTAAAAACAACGTGATTTTGTGAAAACTCGTTTCTCATTTAGAAAAAAAATTACAATATTAACCAATATTGTATGTTGTATGAAATACAACTAAAAGTGAAAGTACGAAAATATTTTGATTTATTAAAACAGTAGTCCTGTAATACTCAGTAGCTTGAGGATTAGAGCACTACGGTGTTGAATATGAGCAACACACTTTATACATAAAGGGTACATAATCGCTAAAGCGAAAGAAAGACCCATAAGTGTAACCTTGCCTATCAATTGAATGCTGCTAAGATACTATTTTGTTAGTAGTCAAGATAACAATATATAGAGAGGAAATTATAAAAATAGGGTTTTTTCATCCTTAGGCATAAATCACTAACTACTAGTAAAATAAAATCAGTTAATAACTGCTCACAGTTCTGTAAAGTTAAGACACGCTCAGCCACTATTATAGATATTAGTGGGTTACATTTATTGTACAATTTTTTCAAAATATTTAAGTGAATAATATTTTCCGCATGGAAAGTTCAGCGTTCGTTATGTGCACGATGAAGCGTAAATGTCAATAAAGTTACTAAAGAAACTTTGAGGTGTTTGCCTCGACTCGCTTTGTTCATAATATGAGTGTTAATATTTGCATACAATTAAGGGACTTCAAATAATTACTGATAAATTTCGAAGATTTCGATACCTTATATAAGTTATAAGATTTTCACTTTCTTTTTATCTCTTTGCCCATTGTCTTTGGAAAGCGTATAATGTAACTAAATTGTCCCAGCAAATATAAGAAGCGAAAACTTTATTGCTCGTTTTTTTAAAAGAAAACCTTAATTAGATATGCGGTTTAATCGTTACAATACAAGTCATGACTTTTCTCTTTATCGTAATTAACCAGATTGTCTATTTGCTTTCGAAGCCAATTTCACACGTAGTAATAAAAGTGTCATTTTTATGATTATAACTAAGACATCATGATGGAATACCTTGTTATCTAAGCTTATAAGAATGTATTCAACGTAAATTCCTTAAATACAAAATAAAATTAAGAAATATTTAAGAGGACGACATGACTGGTAGAAGTTAGGTTACTTTTTTTAATTTATTATTTTTCTGACTTTTCATTGTGCATGCAAGACGTGAAAATACATTAAATACTTATGTAATTTGGTTAGATAAGATTTATATAAAGATTTAACATTAATAACTATTATAAAACATAGCCCACGCCGCATGTGTCTGTGTGTTCGCGATAAGCTCACACACTACTAAACGAATTTTCATGCGGTTTTCACTAATAGATATAGTGATTTACGAAGAAGTTTGTGTTAAGAATTTTTGTAAATTAGATAAAATGTGAGAAAATTGTTGCAAATTTCGGAAAACTCAACCGTCCCGAAACTTTCATTGCAGCTTATACTCGTACATACTGAATAAGCTTTTCAAGATAAGTATTGTGACCTCTAAAAACGTATAGTTTAAATGAATAATTAAAAAGTTTTTGCAAATTTAAAATACGCGTACAGAAATATTTGGACAGATGTCTTAAACAGACTGATCTATAGAATGTCTGATAGTTTCGGATAAAAAATTGCTATTCCATGGGAAATTATTCTTGTTAAATACATCTATCTATACATATTATGAAATAAATTCCCCCAAAGCTGTATGTATGTGATCGATTTTCTCAAAATCTACTCGACATATTTTTGTGCCGTTTATTTTTTAGGTATTGCAATTCCTTAGGAAGGTTTGATTATATTTTGACTTTATCTAAATTGACTGAAGTATATATTTGACACACACTGATTTTTCGGGCTCATTTAGTATTAGAGAATTTGTAGTAATATAAGGTATTGAAGAACTTTTTAAATATTTATTTTAATACACTTCAGTACATAGCAAAGTACTTTTATATAACGTTGGTAAAATATAAATAAACGATGAACAAGAATCAAATGAAATTTATGAATATTAAAGTAGTTTACATTGAATATTGGTTTAACCGTATGATGGAAGGTAATATTTGACAAACATACTTCTGATTAGTTACACTACTGAGAAAGCGCCGCTATAAAGGCAGAAAAAAGCTTAGTTCATTGAACTCTCTTAAACGTTCAAGTTTACCGAGAAAACCCGAAAGATTTTTAAAGCACAAAAAAACGAACAAAACAAAGTGAATGTCCTCTTCATGGTGTTTTTTGTAGTAAGTTTTCGGAATCAAGGTTTGGAAGTATTGGATAAAAAAATATTTAAATTATATGGTGTATAATTCTAAATAACTATATGATAGATATATGACATCACGGAAAATATCCCAACAACGAAGAATATCCCCATTATAAATATAAATAGTAATATCTTAAACGGATTAGGGAGTGTTTTCTTAAAAAACTTCTAAACAGCTTAACTTTCCTTCTTACTTCCTAATTACTTTTGGGTTTGAATATTTCAATCTATTCTTCTTCTTCTTTTTGAGGTCGTCAGTCCATCTCGTAGGGGGTCTACCAACACTGCATTTTCCGGTGCGGGATTCACCATTCGAACACCTTGAGACCCCAAAGCCCATTGGTTCCCCGCACTATGTGAGAATATTTCAACTAATTTACACAAAACATATACCAATTATACACTCAGTCAATGGACTGTAAAAATAGCATAAAGTCCGTTCAGCAGTTTTTGAGCGTATCACGAACAGATAGACACATACAGTAAGTAATTTGTACATATAATAATATATAGGGATATTGCAGAGGTAAGGGTTTAACGCTCGGCGACCTTTATCTACAAAAGCTTTAAAAAAATGTTTTAAATGTGTAAGAATGTTTTAAACAAACATGTTTGTTTTTGTTTTATTGAAACTTTCCGTTTGGCCAACTTTTTGAATTCACATTCAAATTTAGTATATTCATATCCAATATGAAAGTGAGAAGTACCTCTTAAAATTCGAAAATGTAAAACTTTCTAACAACGAGAATGGTTGTGAACTAGTAGTTTTGGGTGATGGAACCAATTATGTTCAAGTAACGTGCCTAAACCATTCCATGAGTTCAAAACAATTGAATACACGAAATTAAAACACTATCTGGATCTGCCAAAGCTGTAACTCTCAGTATTATGAAAACACTTGAAATTTTTTTATGTCTAGCATTGAAAGTCCATCGGTTGAAGAAAAAGGGGTCTATTAAATTGGCCAAGTAATAAGGACAGCAACGCTCGGTCAGGCCGCTAGTGATCTATAGAATTAATTATATATTAATTATATATATATATGATCGATTAGTATACGAACTGTGGTATAATTATAATAAGAAATACACCAATATTATTATTTTGTACTTAATTTTACAATATCATTACGAGTTTAACGTATTTTTTAAACTGGAATTAATAGGGTTTCTTTAATGTTATGTATATTATAACATTGAAGAATATTTGAAAAATATTTGAACTATCACGCTAACGGGAGAAAAACAATTTATTAGCTTAGTCGAATATATTACAAGAGGTCTTAAAGAAAATATGTAATGAAGATAAATTTAAAATATTTTAAGCAAGAACATTATTTAACACAAATGATATAACTGTTAATTTTTTTTGTTTATCTCATGTATAAGAACAAATATTCTTACGTAAACACATTCTTCGCTGTGAAACGCATTATTAAAATTGCACTCCGAAGAAAAAAATGTTTCCGCAATGCTTGTAGTAATTTATATAATTATATTTACAGTCTTAACACTGTAAAAGCGAACCAAACAATGCGGGCGAAATAATTGCTAATGACACTGGTTTATTGTGAAAAGATCTCATGCGCGGTCATTTAATTCGATCGCTATTATCGTTGTTATCGTCAGATGAAAAGGTATATCTGTATTCCTTCAATCCGCACGTAAGCCACATAAAAAATGTCATAAAAGATTACGCTGTGTATCCAAATAGAATTTTAATCTACCACCAATAACGCCTTACATAAAAAACGATATCGCTTTGCTTTTATCAAATAGAACTAGAAACGAATTGTAGTCTTAATTTTGTTTAAGAATTCTCATTAGTAATAATATTAAAAGTAATCCATAGACTTATTATACTAGAGTAGGGCAGCCAGCCTAAAATGTGACCTATTACAATAAAGAAAAATAAATAGAAAGCAAATGAGGGTGATCGACGTGTTTCATTTTTTTTATGTGTTTAGATAAAGATGCGAGTTTCATCTTCCCTCTTATTATTGATTGTATCATTGTTACTTACAGGCCCTAAAGTATAAAAAAAATCCATTGTGATATAATTCTACGATGTACCAAACAGGAGGCAATTTACAAGTAGGGATAAATCGTAGGAAGTAAGGTTAGTTTGTAGTTACTATGGGAGTGGCATTTTCCTTTCGAAAAAACCCCCTAAAATAAAGATTAAAAGAAAAATAAAAAGATACGGTACAGTCCTTGATAATATTGAAACATATTTACATTTTCATATATAAACGAATATACCTATTTTAAAATTTTATCACTTAAGATACAAATATATTGACCAAACTCATGCTAAAAGATTGTAAAACGTTATTATTCATATTCTGACGCTAATGAGCGGCTATGACAATCATAATAGGGGGGTTTTATGGACATTCAACAAAACTAACAAAGAAACTGCAAGTAAGTTCCATAGATAGCGTTTACAGAAAGTTGTTTACTTATGTCCAAGCTTTCTTCCAATTCGCAAACAAAATAAATAGCGCTTAAATATTAATATATTGACTGGCTCGTTGGCGCGAATTCTTTTCCGCCAAGGGCCATGGTTTTCTATAAACAATTTATTGGTTCTTCGAGTCTAGGTGTATATATGTATTAAATTATGTATTTAAAACTATATATGTTTATATTTACAAGTTGTCTGTCACCCATAAAACAAGTATTAAGCTATGTAGGTACTCTGTGGACGGACAGTCGTGTGTAATTGTCCCATATATAATAATAAAAATAATATATATTTTTAGAAAATAATTCGAATAACTATTTAACTCGTTGCGATTTATCCATCCTTTTTATATCTTGTACAATGAACTGACGTGTTCAATATTGTTGATAAGATAATATTAATTCAAATTCAAATTCAAATTATTCTTTATTCAAGTAAACTTGTAAACAAGTGCTTTTGGATCGTCAACTCTACTGCTGGTTCGGAAAGCTGTTCCCACGAACAGAGCTAGCAAGAAACTTGAGGTAGCTCTTTTCAATCTTCAATAAGATCCATTCTATAAATTTAGGTAGCTCGTAAAAATAACGAAGATACTGATGTAAAATTACTTAATTACCATTTGGCTTTGTAACTGTTACTTAAATATACCGCAAACAATTTCGGTTAATTGAAATGAAGTTAACTAGTATAAATGTTTTTGAATTATGTGTTGAATACCACTAACGCGCGTAATGTGTCATAGTCTACCTACTTCCGGTGGCGCACATGGATCTTTATAAAATGATTGTTATATAATAATAATATATATAGGCCGATGATAAAATACAAATATAATAAATTACAGATAACATAATGCATAAAATAAATAAGGTTGTATAGTAGTGTAATAACGACTAAGTTTTGGCGGGCTATTCTCAATATAAGTAAAGGAGAGGGTAGATGTAAGGAGTTAGTCTGTCAGTGCTTGTCTTAGCAGTAACGCTGCAGGAATTGGGTTTGATTAGAGTAAATAATACTTTTGCTTGTGGACATCCCGAAATACTTTTGTAACATATGTTTGAATCCGTTTAGAGTCGGCTACGATCTACTATTAATGATAATAATCTATGTATATAAAATAGACAGTATTTATTTATGTTCCTTATACACTCCGAAACGGGTGGATCGATTTTTATGTAATTTTCAGACAATCTTTAAATTGTTCAATGACCCTGTAAAGTTTGGTTGTGGTGCAAGCATTTTTTTAAACTGTCAAGTACCGTTGTTATACTACTGATATCTTTAAATAAAACCTGGCGAAGCGAACTTGCTATACTACTACATAATTTCTAAAATCAGACGTAACTTTACCGAAACATCGAAGACCGTCATAATCGCATATCTTGCGAATGAATATGTGCGTAGCTTAATGATTATTATATGTATATATGTAAAAACACGGTCTACCCAACAATATAGACTTTTGTACCGTCTATCACAATAAAGGAAAAAATATATTTTTCCTTTTCTTGACGTCATTGTCAAGGCTCGCTGGTTTATTTCTTAGTCAACTTTAATTGTTCTTCATGATATTAATCAGAACATTACGGGCGTTATCGTTTTATAAATTGATAACAACTGAGCAATTAGTGACAAGAACAATTCGCTTAATATAGGTATTATTAAAAATATCATATTCAATCTTTTGTAATAATGTGCCTTTCAAATTGAAATATTTTTTACTATACAATTCCTGTCCAAGTAGAATGATCTAAACAACCGATTCGACCAGCATTGGTTGAATAACTAATTCCAATCACGACTCGAAAATGTGGTCAAAACACATTTTAGTTTTTATTTGACAGAGGTCGATTACAATTCGATTGATAGGCAAAGGGCTTCTCACACCTATTGATTGATAGATACTATCTTCGGCCAACCACGTAAAGTGCGTGAGGAAATATTTAATCATTTAAGCGCAAGTTTTTGTTGACAACTCTTATTGGTTGGCACCTGTCCAGAATTTTAACTAGTATTCGATATCACCTTTACATCATTGTGTCTTTAGAGCTCTGATAACAAAATCATAAGATTATATAAGATTCTAGAATAATAGAATACCACAAGCAATTTTAGCATTAAAAACGATAAAAAGGGGCTGATATGACATAGATGATAAGAGTGAAAGGCTACTCTTCGACCTTATATGAGAAAGCAGTGACGAAATGTAACTAGTTATAAGAATCTTTTTTTAGAGAGCTGCGCCGAGTTTCTTGCTAGCTCTTCTCGGTAGGACAGCTTTCCGAACCAGCAGTAGAGTTGACGATTCAAAGCATTTGTTTACAAGTTTACTTGAATAAAGAATATTGCTAATTTGAATGTTAATTGAAAACACATATGTTTATTACATTTATACACTTTTTGAATTTCTTGCCTTATTTCAATGAAATCGGATAAAGTTTACATCACGCCGCAACCCACGTATTGCGTATAGAGTGCCTTAATATTTCCTAAAAGTTATCGTTAAGTCGTCTGATATGCGAGTATACCGAATTGCTCTAGAAGAACAAGGCTATTTGTCGTTTTAATTTTCTATATATTTACAAGAATACTTTACAAAAATTCATTTCTTTATTTTGCAAGTCCCTCCCTTCTTATTTCTTAAACATATATTAATGTAGGAACGACACTGGAAATGTTAAGTATTGTTTAGTAGCGGAAGTGTAGTTTCAACTGAGTTGGATAGTTCCTTTAAATATAAAAGGAGTTCGTATTTAATCTACGTAATAAATAAGTCCTCTGTAGGTCGTGAATGTTTAATGTTTGTCTAACTTAAACAAGTTGATAAAATTGGAAGTGTTTGCTTTTAATGTTGTCATAGAGATGTTTTTGTTCTTATATGGTCACTAGGTAAATTTATGTCTAAGGACATTTAGTAGTTAGTGTTAACGGATCTTATCTATATATGATTAATGTTACCAACGAGCAATAACGAGTTTCTTGTTAGTTCTTCTCATTAGGTGCCAATATATCAAACTGTCAGTAGAGTTGTTCACACATTTACCTTTTTTTAATTCAACCAAGTATCAAATCGCATAACTATTTTTCAGGTGATCTATATATCTCCAAGGAAGGCTATACCCCCAACCCTGGGCACGCACCAATGAGTTTTTTCTGTTAAAGCTTGTGTCTAATTGATATTTGCAATTTATCACACGTTTTTCGATGAAGAAAAAAACCTGCATAACTCTAGAGAATTCTAGGGTTATGTGTACACACATTTTCGATGAGGAAACTGCATATCTCTAGAGAATTCTAGGGATATGTGTACACACATTTTCGACGAGGAAACCTGCATATCTCTAGAGAATTCCGGGGATATGTGTAACCAAGTATTCGCATTGGAATAGCGTGGTGGATCATAGCTCAAACCTTTCTCTCGGAATAACGGAGAGAAGAGGCCTTAGCCCAGCAGTGGGCTAATAAAAGTCCGCTACTTACTTTTTTTTACTTTACTTTGTGCGACATATCTAACATGCTAACGAGTTCAAAAATAAATGATGTAATTGTTTCGATGCAGTAATTCATTAAATTAATTACAAAAAAGTTCTTTTAAACCGTGTTACATACAAAGCGGCTAATACCGGTCAGCTAATTAAGTTTTAATAGAGAAAAAATAGATTTAAGTGTTTAATCGATTATTAAACTATTAACCTTAATGTCAAATTGATTTTATTAATACTTTTGATGTGTTCTGATTTTATAGACACGCTTTTTTTAGAATTCAACACGTGCCTCAAATAATACCTCTTTTTATATATTAACCTAACGCTAATTAAAGAGATATTTACTTACTCACTGTACGTATCAATCTGATACAAACTGAGTTTACACGTTGAGGCCTCATGTAGGTATAGATTTGATACATATTTAGTTTACTTGGGAGGCCACTCGTACCTATAGATTTGATACATGTTTAGCTACCGGGAGGCCGCATGTATAGATTTGATACATATTTAGTTTACTAGGAGGCCGCATATATAGATTAGATACATATTTAGTTTACTGAGAGGCTGCATATATATATATATTTGATACATATTTAGTTTACTGGGAGGACGCATGTATAGATTTGATACATATATAGTTACATGAGAGGCCAGATGTATCAAAATGGTACAACACTAAAAGGTCGCTTTAAAAGTTTCTGTATCATTCTGATACATGTTTCAGCTTATTTTAAAATATAAAATGACCTTGAATGGTCTCGTGTTATGAAATACTTGGCTTGGCGTTATAGATGCAAAATAAGGACAATTTCCAATCATCACCCTGTAGTTCATGTTGCAATAAAATTATTTTCATATTTTAACTCATTAGTGCGTGCTCAGGGTTCAAAATCGTGATCGGTTCAATACCTTATTGATTCCTTTAGGAAGTTTGTAAAATAGTGTATCTGATTGTGATTTTGTAATGGTTGTTGTTATATAAAAATAGCATTTCTCTTAATGTATAAAAATAGAATAATTATTCGATGACATATTACATAGTGATAAATTTTACACGCATTAACCCAAATTTATTGCAGCTACCACAAGTATACATGACATATATGGTATGTGACGTAAGTAGCCGTCATGATATCAGCAAAATTGATGCAATCACCTAGTAATTACGATTTGCACGGTAGACAAGACGAAGTAAATACTAGATGATTGAATTAAATATAATAGGAAAATTTCTTAACTTATATTGGATCCTACAGATCGCTGTAATCAATCTTAGTTGAAAAATTCAACCCTTCCAACTGACCAGACGCCGGCGACTGACTACTCATAGTTAATATAAGCGTGCTAGCTGACCCAAAAATCACTTAGGTACCAAATTAATCACTAAAATTAGACATGAATTTTTATACGTAATACATACATTCTTCTGCCCTTATCCCACTCTAAGTGGGGTCGGCACAACATGTTACAACGTAATTATATAATTTATAGAATTAGGCGTTACTTTGCGGAGATCTATAATACAAAAGTAATAATTAAATTATTTTGCTATAATCCGCGATACAGAAATCCGCGGTACAGTACAGTAAGCTTTGCAATTTTGTCGTGGAGTCTATCTCCTGATGATGCTTCGGTTGCGGGGCGAAACGATTGTTGAGTTTGTGATAGTGAAAGTGTGTAGTGCTTGTGTATTTTGGTGGAAGTGGTGGAGGTTTGTGCATGTGTTTTTCGAATCCTGCACGTATCGGGTATGAAAATACGGATAGTCCGGTACATTTAACACTATATATTTTTTCTATTTCCTGTATCGCGGATTATAGCAAACTAATTTTATTATTAGTTTTGTATGTTACAACATGTTGTCACATGACGTTGTGACGTATTTTACGACCAGCCGCCTGCCTGACGTCAACTAACCTTAGTCGCCTTTTACGACACCTCGGTAAGAAATGAGTGTGGTCTATTCTATGCAGCCGGATACCACACGGCACATACCTTAGTCGCCTCTTACGATACCTCGGTAAGAAAGGAGGGTGGTCAATCTATTCTGCCGGATACCACACGGCGTATTTTTTATACGTCACATTTTTGTATAATAATGTTGTGAAAATAAAAGAAAAAGTTATCACAGAAACCGACACACCAAAAAAAAATAGATTTGGCTGTTCTTATATAATTTATATAAGAACATCCAAATCAAAAAAACTTCATAGCTAGATGAGTTAGATAATAAGAGATCATAAACTAGTGTTTAAATAATATTATTACCATTATAATATAGGTAAGCTATAATTCACATAAATAGGTTACTAGAGATGCTTCACACTTCTCTGTCAGTGACCGTAAGTGGGAAAGCACTTAAAATAGCAAACAGTGTAGTTTTGTGTAATGACATTGCAATTTCGCTGTCTTATTTACTTAGACATCCTATAAGAAATATCTTCTCTATGTAGACAATTTCACATAGAGTTATACTTGCGTAGGAAAGCCAGACGAAACGTCTCATATTAAAATAAAGACAAAAACAGCGAAAGCAAATGAGGGTGATCTGTCTGTCTCTCTTCTTCATGTGAAATTAGACAAAGATGAGGTATACTAGTCCATCTACCCTCTCATTATTACTTATCTCACTATAACTTATTCCTTCTTTCTATGGTTCCCCCATACTCTAAAGTATAATATTTTTTTACAATGTCAACATCTTTAGGTATACTAATTTTATTAAGAGTTGTTATTAATATTTCTTGGTAAGAAATTTATTATAGAAGTAGCTCTAGAATAAAATGATATAAATGAAGTAGTTGTAATATTTCACAAATAATAGCTATATTAATATTGTAAACTATTGTCATACTAAATCTTACTTTTGCTGAGCGTTGAACGCACTTTGGGCTATCTTTGCGCAATATATTATCATCTCCGGTATAGGTAACGGGAGGCACGAATTCAAATTCAAATTCAAAATATTCTTTATTCAAGTAAACTTGTAAACAAGTACTTTGAATTTTCGACTCTATCGCTGCTTCGGAAAGCTGTTTCTACCGAAAAGAGTCAGCAAGAAACTCGGCGGTTTTCTTTTCAAAATCATCCTGTCCTTATCGCACTTTAAGTGAGGTTGGCACAACATGTTGTCACATGATTTGGCTGCATATTTTACGACCGGCCGCCTGCCTGATGTCAACTTACCTTAGTCGTATTTTACGACCCCTCGGCAAGAAAGAGGGTGGATTGGAGGGTGGAGGATTCTACTCAGCCGGATACCACACGGTGTGGTTGTCTTTTCAAAATATAATATAATTATTATCGTCGATATCCTTTAAATGGCCGCAGCGGACGGCTCGGTTGAAAAAGAAGGTGCAGTTTTAATGTTTTGTGAAAAATTATAATAGTGGTACCATAAAGTAGTTCACACTCAGTTATTATCAATGGCAATAACAAAGAATATATCTTTTGCAGAAAGTATTTCTTTAAATATATAAATACCAGAAGTCACTTTAATATAAAAGTTATCAATAACGTCATGAATATATGAAATGGAATATCAGGAAATTCAATAAATGTTCGATGTCAATACAGGAAACTACAATTTAATGAAATGAAAAAAAAACAATATTAAAGATATTTCGATGACCTTAGAATCGTACTCGATTCACAAGGTTTTTATTAAATTTAATTCAGTTTCCGGTCGAGTTTCAATAAATAAAGTTTTCTAAAATTATATTGTAAATTATTATAATTAATTATTGGATATAAAATTATATCCAAGTTTAGTTCAATTTGCTCGTGGTTATTTACTACTCAGTACTTTGGAGACTGCCGTTTCAAATGTTCGATTAAATCTCATCTAGTGAATTTCTTTTTCTTCTGTTCTAGTATTTATCGTAGACACCCAAACAAAGATACGTAGCGAGGAATTTTAGCGAAAATGTTTTCGATTTTTTATACTAACGTAAAAAGTAAAGTGACAAAAAACTAAAGTATTTTAAATTGTTAATGCATTTTGCGACTGACGCAGTTGGCAGTGACCCTGCCTTCTGCTCCGCGGGTTACGGGTTATATTCCCGTTGAAGGCCAACATTTTTTTTAAACAATTTGTTGGTTTTTGAGCCTAGGTGTATATTTATATTTAAGTATGTATTTAAAATTGTTTAAGTATGTATTAGGTCCTTACATATGAAATTGGCGTTTTGTCGTACTGGCCACTTTGATCTCAAATATTACCTTTATGGTTAGGAATTCCAAATTCAAATTCATACAGCTATTTACTCATGCATTTGTGTTTCAAACCCCGTAATTCATTTGTTTTTTCTTCTTTTGTTTTTTTCTTTGTGTCACTCTGTTTACAAAATGGAAAACATGAAATATCGCGTTATTTACGAGTATGAGTTCCACCGTGGCACCAGTGCTGCAGAAACGGCTCGAAGGATTAATGATGTGTACATATTAATGTGTGTACATATTAATTTAGTAATTATTTTCAAAAGGAGGAAAACTCCTTTCCTGCAATAGACGCAAAACTAGATTCCTTAAATTAAAACGGATTCCGGCAAAATAATTCCCTTGTATCTCGATAAGTAGTTAAATTATGTAAGTAATGTAATGAAATATATTGTCCCAAAAACCTGTCTGATTTTCTCATCATTTACTGAACAGATTTTTGTACGGTTTTTACTAAAAGATAGTGTAATTCTTCCGCAAGGTTTAAGTTAATAGTACGCTATACAGGAAGCGATTCTATTGATGATAAATTATAAGGACCTTATCTTGATCAAAATAAATTATACAACAAAATTGCGCATAAATGCAATGCAATAGATAAATATTCAAACTCTACAATCCCTATATATAAACATTAAATACATGATGATAGTAATAATATTCTTTAAAAAATTATTCATATAGTGTGACGATAAAACCTTCACACTTTTAGGTTGGATCCTGTATAACTAAAATTATATATGTAGTATATCTACCAGTTGTCCGTCACCCATAACACAAGTATTAAGTTACTTACTTTGGGGACGGACGACCGTGTGTGTAAGTGCCCCATATATTTATATTTATTTATTTTCCTGGCTAGGTAATTGTAATCTAATAATCTTCCTTATTTAAAGTTTTCAACTGCACTAAATTTTATACGAAATACCTTAGCAACTCCCGTAATTTTTGTGCACAGTTTTTTAAAAAGGGTCATAATATATACTATATAATCTTTAATACAAAGATTAAACTTAAACGAATATAAATATAACTTTAAATTCTATTTTCAGTAAATATTTAATTTAAAATTGATATGAGTATTTAATTTATTCAAATGATATTCAAAAACTGTTTGCGGTCGTGTCATTGAATAATCACTTCATGGATGAAAGATTCCAGCTTAAATTTATACTGACCTTGTTTATTTATATCCCATAAAATAACGACGCAGCCAAGTCTAGCCAGTCTTAAGGCTATTAAACTACCTAGACCTCCTCCACCTCCTGTCACTACTGCTATGCAATCTTTAAGATCTTTCTTCGGGTATCCGATAATTGACCTATATATTCCTTGTATCACATGTCCAAGTGCGACCATCAAAAATACCAGTATATCAAAAACTGTCTGTATCACAGTGTACTTATCTCTCATACACTCCGGTATCTCTCTTGTTAATGGTCCAGGCCTCATGCCATTCATATATTCTTGGGTGTTGGCTGACATCTTGTTATATTGTCTTTGATTCTTGTAATCAAATCACCTATTCAGCATTACTTTTCATTTAGTCTATTTCCTCTCTAGCTGCCTCCATCCAGACTCCAGACTAGGAACTGTTTTTCTGTAAAGAAGCAAGTTATACGTTAATTTTTGATCTCATTTGTAATCTATAAAGTATTAAGTCCTAATTTGGCAATATTAACGTATGCCGTGTGTGATAAAACTCAAGACCAGGAAAATAGAAAATAATTCTAAACCATCGACGAGAAAACTTTAATATAGGTATTTTTGATTACCTTAAACTACAGATGCGAGATTTTTGTCAACATAAGGTACGTTGTTAGAAGCCGAGACATCAGTAACTAGGTGATTAATTAGAACTTTACGACGTACCTATTGCTAAAAACGGGTGATCCAAATAAGAAATCTAAACACTATAATATATTATTTTTTGTACCAAAAAAGTACCAGTAATTTAAACGGATTAATTATACCACAAGTTTCATTTTAAATTATTTATCACATGGTTAAGGTATCATCAATAATAATAGTTTTTCATATTTATTACAAAATGCTACGTTAAATCTTCTTTTTTCCGATTCTTCTCTAAATTTAATGGATTGCTAAGAATGTAGCTGCTTAAGACAAGGTGTTGGGTAAGTGAATAGAAAACGAATTGAACCCAAATTACCTATTTGTATTGAATAAATAAATGTTAACCTGTCTCTTATTCAAACCATATCTCAAATATTTGTATACTGCTTTGGTATGAACGTCCGGTGCACAGCAGCCAGTCGTGTTTTAATAGCTCGCAGGCATAATAATATCATATTACCCAACTAAGGCAATTTCAGCCCCGTTAGTCATCAGAAACCGAGACTGGGTTATATTACTCCTGACTGTAATGTTAATATTTATACCGTTACATCTACCTTACAGTAAACTTTAAAAATTAAAAGTAACCGTCCGGTATTCTTTCAAAAGTATGAGAAATAAGTCTCATGGTCGAATGAGAAATAAGTCGTCATCGTCTAAAACCGTTAAAATTATAGCTAAAAACAATTTGATATAGCTATGCTAGCTTATTCGCCCGCGTGGAAATCAGTGTATTTAATTGAAATTTCATTCAAAGTTGTTATTGTGAGTTAACCTTAAAAGAAAGACATATTTTGCACTTTCTTGTAGTATATTTGTAGATCTGCAACTCTCTAGTACATTACTTTAGTGTATCTCTGTTGGTTTACGCGGCGTACGCGACTAAAGCTCCCAGGAGACGAGTTTATTTACAGCTGCACGACCTATTCAACACAATTTTGATAAACTCGTAATATACTATCAACCCAAATATTCTGGACAAATTGCTCTGAAATTGCTCCTTTTAGTAATTTCCGTAAAAAACTCCGTTTAGTAGATTTTGAGAAAATCTATCACATACAGTCAGACAGCTATCGGGGACTTTATTTTATAATAAGTAGTTTATGTTTCTTTAGACACATAAGCAAAATTAACGAAATTAGAAATGAAGATATATATACATATTATAAGCCAAAGTAACCAAAACCTTGTATGTCTTTGTTTAAAAGTAATAAAAGTATAGTAAAAAAATGCCCAATATAGTAATTCAATACGTAATAAACAGTCTTGTGATCGGTTATCTCAAAATCTACAAACGGATTTTAGTAAACTATATTGTAATTCTTGAGAAATGTTTCAGTTAATAATACATGATATTAGCATTCCCAAGAGGGAAATGAATCCGGAGCTTACCGCCAGAAAAACTTGAGACATAATTAAAATAAAATAATTAAATAATTAATAAATAAATAAATATATGGGACATTTACACTCACGGTCGTATCCATTCCCAAACTAAGTAACTTAATACTTGTGTTATGGGTGACGGACAACTGGTAAATATATACATATATAGTTTTAAATACATACTTAAATACATATATACACCCAGACTCGAAGAACCAACAAATTCTAAATAGAAAATGTTGGTTCTCGGCGGGAATCGAACCCGCAACCCGCGGAGCCGAAGACAGGGTCACTGCCAACTGCGCCAACTTAAGAAATTAAATATTCAATTCTATTAACTATCTTATAGGCTACTACGTTTTGTATAGTAGTAGCCTATAAGATAGTTAATACTAGTCTATAAACAACAAGAAAAATTCCAAGTGTATGTAACGTAAAATTATTATAATTTGTGCGTTGCATGACTGTGCGTTAAAACCACATTGTTATGTTGTTTTATTAATGTATATATACGTTTTTGTATGGTAACTATACTTATTTGTTTTTCCTTGTTTGTGTTTTGTATGTGATACATAAATAAATACGTAATCATAACATTCAACATTGTAATTAATCTTCCGTCGTCTTATAAATAGGTTCAGCGATTGAGTTAATGTTTTTTTGTATTATTATATATGATATTATAGAGTACATATTTTTTTATTTTAAGCCAGCTATAACTAAATTTTGCCACGGTTTGCTTGAACTTCAGTACCGAGATAAAAAGTAGGGTATGTATGTCCCATTCCCGCCTTTTGACTATATTCATCGATCATCAACATAGATATATTATTTCTTAATTTCAATTTCAGTCTAACAATTATATGACTTATCATATGAACCATCTTTTTATGACTAAATAATTAATTTGCTTATATATATTTAAGAGAGTTATGCTTGGAGTATCACTACGTGATTAATGTTGAGAGACCGGCTATACTCACGTCTTATTTTATTGGATGAGCCCGACTAGTTTCAAGCCCATACGAGGCTCTTATTCATGAGATCTTTACGCGTCGTTATCGCGATGGGAACTCACTGTGTTCCCGTCGCGATAACGCCGCGTGAAACTAGTCGGGCTCATCCAATAAAATAATACAAGAGTATAGCCGGTCTCTCAACATTAATTATGAATATCACTCACGATAGTTTAAATTCAAAAATATCTCTACGTGATCAAATCAGAAATGAGGAGATCCGTAAGAAAACCAAGGTCAGCTTCGCCATACGCTGAGGTATATCAGCGTATCGTGAAGCTAAAGTGG
This sequence comes from Morpho deidamia, assembly GCA_947086505.1. NCBI lineage: Eukaryota > Metazoa > Arthropoda > Insecta > Lepidoptera > Nymphalidae > Morpho > Morpho deidamia. The sequence goes on along the minus strand of CAMTZC010000026.1, from coordinate 10,606,834 downwards.
CGATGGGCGGGGTACATAGTATGGAGAACCGAGTGGCGATGGGGTCTTAAGGTGTTAGAATGGCGCCCCGTGCTGGATAACGCAGTGTCGATTGACCCCCTACGAGGTGGATTTATGACTCAGAAAGGTCGCGGAAGCCGCTGTATCCAAGCCGCGCAAGATCGTGTGGTTTGGTGATTCCGTGAAGAAAACTTTGCCCAGCAGGGGACATCCATCGGTTGAAAGAAAATATATATATATTGAAATTTTACTAAAAGACTAGTTAGAAGAATCGATATCAGCAAATGGATCAGACAATTTTCGCCATCTAGTAGAAAATTTTCTTTACTATTTTAATCGCATTTTATAGAAAGCTCGTAAGTAGGGCTATGAAAAGGTATAACTCCTACCAATAAAGTATATCGCCTCTTTAATCAAGTATTTAATAGTCAATACTGTCTGTGAACATTCAAATCACCGATTTATTACAGACCAGCGTACTAGCCTTAGCTCGCGTCTCCTTAAGAGATGAAAACACTATTTACTATACATTTTTATCTCTATTCTCGAAGGAAAAACAGGGAACTGTCCCGGGAGTTCCCGCCGCAATAACGCCGAATAAAGAGCTCATTAATAAGGGCTTGAAACTAATCATTCTAACCCGATAGTATTAGACGTGAGTATAGGTGGTTTTTATTCAACAATATGAATACTGCGATAGTGCAAATTAATAGAAAATATATCCTTTTTGTTAGCCTGGTATATAAACTATATATGTAACAAATTTCATCGATGTCTAAAGATTCTGTAATATAATTCTGCAATCAATATTAGCTTTTCCATTACAGCAGTTTAAAAACACTGTTAGAAGGAGAGTGATACAGAAAGCATACTATACAGTTGAGCATTACATAGATGATAAGAATGCATGGTTATAGCTTCTCTTCGACCCTGCACAAAATAGTAATGACTACATGTAACTGGTTCCAAAAATTATATTTTGAAAAGAGCAACCGCCGAATTTCCTCGGCGGCGGTTCCAACCTAAGAAGAGATAGAAGGCTATCTCTTCTTAGGTTGGAACAACTTTTGGAAATAACAGTAGAGTTAACGAGTCAAAAGCGCTTAGATTAGGGCAAGTTTACTTAAATAAAATACTTGCACACGTTTCAAAAGTCAGATTGCTCAGGCTCCAAAGACTACAGAACCGATTTATGCGGACAGCCACTGGTTGTCCGTGGTTCATGCGAAACGTTGACCTTCATAGAGACCTCGATCTCCCTACCATTACTCACCTCTTTAAACGTTTTTCGAAATCTTACTTCGAGAAATCTGGGGTACACCCGAACCCCCTGATTTCAGTTGCTTCTACCTACATCCCAGTTAGGTCCGACCATCGAAAATATAGGCGTCCAAAAAGCGTCCTGTATGACCCCGACGATCAAATAACGATCGCCAACACAGAAACACGTAATACACTCACACAGCGTCTTCGCCGGCGAAGACGAGGTCCCAGTTTTCTGACGTCGGTCGGTCGTGGCTTCTCGCCACACTTCCGACGCCGCAATGACTAATCTAAGTCACACCATCAGTCCTCCACTACACGTCGCCCTAAGCCGTGGTCCAGCCTCACAGGAGACACCCTTAGGACGACGTTCCCCGACTTAAGTAGAGCTTCTGCGCTCTACTCCCTGCATTTCGCAACTTCGACGATGCTTCTGCGCTCGCCCGTCTCGCCCGGTGACGCTGTAAAAGGCCATTAGGGCTAACAGCATACAGTCAGTTCGAAAAAAAAAAACTTAAATAAAGAATATTTTGAATTTGAATAATGCTATTGTACTCGTAAAATTTAAAAACGTAATAGACTGACCGACAGACAAAATTTAGCTTTTATAATATGAATAGGTATATCGTATAAATATAACCAATAACTAGTCCGAGCTGCTAGTAGTTATAGTTGTATGTGATTTTTATTGCATTGACCTTGATAGATGGTGGTAAACCAGCGCTCAACGTGGTTGTTGCAACACGGTTGCGTTCACCGACCGATGGCTGGTTGCGACATCGGCTCTATGTATGAACGAGTAGTTTGCACACATCTATGACAGTATAGTGTACATTTTACTTCTATTTACTAGCATCAGACAATTTCAATTTCATTTGTCATGTTTACGTGTTTATATCAAAAATAGTTTTAATTGAAATTGAAATTTACAAAATGCAAATGCATGAAGTGCGTTTACAAAATTCTTACTTAAATACTCTATATAATAATAATAAGGCCAGGAGTGGATTTCACTTACTTAACTTTACTTATGTTTAACAAGGATCTATAGATACGACAAAAAAGTTGTAATAGGTATTCGATATGCGTGTGTGTGTGTGTGTCTGTGTGTGTGAGTACGTATGTGTGAGCTGTATGCATGTAAATGTTTTTTTTTGCTCTTAAAAATTTCACAATCTTTGTTACCGGTTAATTTTATTTAGTTCTTTTTTTTATTTTGCGTTGCGTTTTAGTTATATGGAAAAGGTCTAATTTAGAATAATTTTTATTATATGTTTGAGCTATACGCGGTATAATAGAATTTCTAGCATAATTCGTTTTTGATTTAGGCACTTGTTACAATGGTTTATGCCGGGTTCTGTAGGAAGGGGTTCTGAAAAATATTTGTGGCAAGACATCAGGACAAATAAATTTAATTTTATGTGTACGTAGAAGTTCTTACGTAATTTTTTTAAAATTTTATTATACTATACACAGGTCTCGTAATAAGAATGTAATCCACGTATTTATTAGATAACACAATCACAATATTTTACACAATTCACAAAATATTTTACAAATAACACACAATATTTTAGTGCCAATTTTTTTTTAACAAAAACAGACAAAGTTTAAAAATCTAAGATGATTACAAAATAAACATGTCGTGTATTGTCATGTACAACAAATATTTAAAACTTTGTATAACATTTAATATCAATAAACTTTAACACGTATGCGTTGCACGTGTTAACAAAAAGGTTTAAATACCATACTTTATGGCTCCGACTTTTTGTCTTTAACGTCAATGTATTTAATTTGTTAGTACAATAACCAGTTTTTGTCAATATTTGCTTTCGTCATAATATATGAATACACTCATACATATATATTTATTGATGTTTAATATTATATGAGCGCTAAAATTCACGCAAGGTACGCGAGTCAATGTAAACAAATAAAATTCTCGTTTTTTATTTGACTATTCTCAGATTTGACGCCATCCGTTGATACGTCTCAGCCAAGAGAAGACCTTTTCTTACCGCGTAATAATCAGAGCGTAATCGGTTGCTTACAAAGGCGAGGAAGAAATCTTATTAAATCTTTTAAATAACATGGGTAAGAGGCGATAACCTAATTTATAGACGTATAAATACAGATAGACTTATTTTTATATTATATTAATAACATTTGTTGAAAGTCTTTTCAATATATGGAACTACACAAAGTAAAGTCTAATATATAAAACATAAACGTATTAATATATTTTGGAAAGTACGTACAAAGATACAACCCACCATTTTATAAGTTTTTATCGGTTTATCTGTTACCGCATAAACCGGAAATCGCTCAACAGATATGAGTGGAAATTAAAAAAAAAATATACGGTATTCTAATCTGTTTTTGTTTTTATATCTCTGATCTAATAGGAGACAATTTATAGAACTTTGCGATGTTAAGTAACACAATCTTTCTTCAAACAATCGCGCGAAAATCACCGGATTAAATTTTTACTACCTGCTTAATTTAATAAAAAAATTATCAACTGATGGTTACTCCCAATGAAAATTCCATAACTAATTTTCAAAATATTATAGCAGTTTGGGCTTGAAAATATTACAGATTAGATACAGATAGAGTTTTTCAGATTTCACTAGCCCGTTGGCGCAGGCAGCAGTAACCCTGCCTTCAGCTCCGCGGTTCACGGGTTCGATTTCCGCCAATGGCCAACATAAAATTTAAAATTGTATATATACATACTTACCATTTATCTGTCATCTATAACACTAGCATTAAGTTTCTAACTTTGGTGATGGAGGACCGTGTGTGTATATTTAGAACTTAATTCTAACTTCTAACTTATTAAAGAGGCAAATAAAGTTGAGCACATTGCGAGACAGAAATAAATACATTTAAGAAATCAAATAAAAAAAAACACTTATTAGTTTGATAATATCCTAAAGCGCAATTTCCTTTTGCGTTGTCGTTTCATTATAGACTTTGTAGTACAAATAAATTTGGTCCATTTTTGATTTGGCAACTATATAGGAGATTATTTGCTAGGCTTACACTTAATATAAAACTTACATGCCATATCAATCTGCCTTATTGTGTTAATGAATTTTTTTACGATTATAAAACTAACTTCTCATTATGTTCTAGCCTAGTTACAACAAGAATTTTATTTAATTCACGTCTGCTTATGTAATTGTGTAAATATGTACAGTAATTTTAACTCAACAGTGTTATTTGTTTAATTCACTTGTCTATAAAAATATAGTTTCGTTGTTCCGTTCCGTAGGTGAGCTTCGCACTACAATACCTGTATCTACTATATGTACAATACATGTATCTACTATATCTACCATACCTGTGTCTACTATATCTGTTATATACATTATGTATACACATTATAAAACAAAGTCCCCAAAAGCTGTCTGTATATATCTTTCTTTCTCTCTTTATAGACCACCCTATTTTTTACCGAAGTGCCGTAAAAGGCGACTATGGTAAGTCGACCCGTCGTGTGGTATCCGGTTGAGTAGAATAGACACTCTCTTTCTTACCGAGAGATCGTAAAATACGACTAAGGTAAGTTGACGTCAAGTAAGCGGCCGGTCGTAAAATACGTAGCCATATCATGTGACAACATGTTTGTAACTCCCACTCTAAGTGGGGGGTAGGCACAACACTACCCCCCACTTAGAGTGGGATAAGGGCAGGACGATGATGGTCTAGTTTAATGTAAACTGTGATGAAAAGGTCGCGCAATTGTAAAAAAAACTCGCCTGCTGGAAGCTTTAGTCAAGCCGCGTAAACCAACTAAAATACACGAAAATAATGTACTAGAGAATTGTATTTTTACAAAAATACTACAAAATAGTACGGAACAACATGTCTCCATCTCTTATGGTTAACACACAATGACTAATTTTACTTAGAATATTTTAATAACACTGATTTTCAAGCGGGCGGAACCCCAATCACAGCTAGTATAAAATAAACTAATATCAATTAAGTTATTTAAGAATCATTGCTATTTAACCAGTTCATTTTCGAAGGAAATCACGCAATGGTCATTTATAAATAGCACGTATTATCTTTGTTATAATTCAATTTTTCACGCACGTATCTTATAACAATTTGTACCCTTATTTTTGTAAGGAAACCGCTGTCACCGCCCAAAGGGGACGAGCGATGGGTACGTCGGACTAGCACCGACTAAAAATATGACGGTTCTCCACCACTGCTTATGGCGGGAACAGGATACGGTGAACAAATTGCTTCCATGCCTACCAACACCGGATCTGTACCCCGGAGAGCGCTATCTCCAGAAGAAGAATTTTTGGATATATATTAGGGGTGAGCAACCATTTAAATCAAAGGGCCAATTTATTTTTAATATTTTTTTTTGTGCGCTGCACATATACAACACTTACTAATAATTTACAAAACTTTATTTATAATAAATATTAGAAAAGAAAAAATATAAAATTAAAAACGATAAAGATTTTAGTTTCATATTTAGTATTTACTACCTAGTATGATGAGAGAAAGTCGATAAAATAAGTTCAATTTTTGAAATGATTGGCGGGCCGCACATACATGTTTAATGGGCTGTCAAAAGCCCGCAGGTCGCGTGTTGCTCATCTCTGCAGGCCTACCATAAACTCTTATTGCGACTCAATTGAAGACGTAAACGACGACCGCGAACCAATTTCTTTTGGTACCATGAAGTGTGAATTGCATTGGGGTCGTAATATTTGAAAAGGATAACGTTATATGAACTATAGATAACTCTGTCTCTTTTAATCAGATGTTTTTAGGACGCATTCCGAACGCTCATTCGGCAACGACTTAAAGTGTGCGTCTTTAAGACGTCATGGTATGAAAAAGCAAAACAATTTCGTTTACGTCTTCAATTGTGTCGCAATAAGAGTTCATGGTAGGCCTGCAGGTCGAGGCCCTCCTTCCGCTAATCGATGCATCGGGAGCACCAGTGCCTCCTAACTAACTCCAGCAAGCATAAACATAAACTCCGATCGCGCGGAGATCCGCTATAAAAATTTGTAGTATGTATTATTAAGTGATAATGCCAAGGCTTTCTGTAATGACATTGTGTACGCATACACTGTTGGATATAGGCCAAAATAACTTTATTAGTCAGGGACATGGAAAAAGATTAAGCGAAAACCTGAAGGAGACATTGCATTGCTTAAGTTTTTTCTATAAAAAGTAGAAAATTGACCAGACTTCCTGAACCAGGTGGAGTATTTACTGCTAGCAGGCATTTGCACAGTTTTGCAGTTTTCGCTGGTTGGCAATTACTTATCGTTTACTCACAAAGTTATTCGTATAAAAAATATTTATTCATACAAGAGCCCGCTAATTAAGGATATAAATAAGCAAGTGCCTTGTTATTTCCTTTTGTACATTTATAAGAAATGGAAATTATAATAATTGTATCCTCAGAATTCTTTGTTCTGTATTTCGTATACCATTTTGGCTCTTGAAACTTAATAATAATAATTTCGTAAATCACAACAATGATGTTTAATTAATAAAACCCAAAGTTTCCTTCTCCTTTCGTTCTTTATTAATTTGATAGACTGCACCTGTGATATTTCATAAGAAATAAACGAGTTTAACTAGAACAGGTTCGATTAATCTTCGAGACGTTTGAAATAATTGTAAAGTATGGTTATGATTACAAAGTCTACTAAGCGATTGCTTCAGTCGACAATTCAAACTCTAATGACAGTAATGAAGAGAATTGCACATTTGTTGATAGAAAACTACTTTAATATAAGCAAACTTATTCCACTAGGGATATACTGTCTAGCTCATTCAGCTGCTAAAAATCTATTGTCTGCCAACGCGAGATCATTAATAAGTATTAAAAAAAATGTAAACTAAATAAAAATAAAAATAAAGTTTGGATAATATGCAAAATCTTACATCACTAAAGTCCCTCATTACCTCAAGAACAGTACCTGTTCTTAGATCCCATATATGATTTCCAAAGCTCGGCGTTAAATTTGAGGCTTTGCAAAAAGCTTGTTGAGCTTTAAAATATGCTCTTATTTGGGGCTCTTTTATAGGGAATTAAGCTTTGCATACATAATTTTCAATTATTAAAAGCTATTTTTATTTTGTAAGTCGTTAAAATTAGATTACCATTCGTATTGTTATATTTATTATTCATAGTATTCATAGTACATGTATTCAAATCAAATAAAAAGCTGGGAAAAGAAACTGCGTACTTCTAAAGCCGAGACGAGCCAAAACTCGTGACAAATGGCAAATTTTTCTATAGGGTAAAAAAGTCGTGGATAGCCGCTTCTAGTTCTTAAACATACTTAACGAAATGCCAACATTAACTACATTTTTCTTTAAACTATTTATAGAATTAGGCGTTACTTTGCATTAAGTTACATTATCTATAACACAAAAATATTTTATTAAATATATAAATATTTTGATATTTTACGACCGGCCGCCTGCCTGACGTCAACTTACCTTAGTCGCCTTTCACGACACCTCGGTAAGAAATGAGGGTAGTCTATTCTATGCATCCGGATACCACAAGGCACATACCTTAGTCGCCTCTTACGACACCTCGGTAAGAACGGAGGGTGGTCTATTCTTTTCTGCCGGATACCACACGGCGTTATACCGATCCGTAATATACCAAACATATATTATAAATTCTACTATATAACAAGAAAACTTATCTATTTTGTACGCCGAATTTAAATAAATTTTGGATAATGGGAATGCAAAAATACAATTACAGTATCCAATTGACAGTCTATGGCTGGGTTTCAGTTTTGTGATGTTTTCGTTACGGTCGCATTCCTTTAGAATATGGTAAACATCTTTTAGTTTACTACAAACAATACAGTTGGGAGAATATACCCGTTTCAATAAAAATGCGAACTTATTCAATGGAATGTGTCCGGACCGAAGGCGAAGCATAAGAATTATGTCTGTTCGACACAATTTGCTATCATCAAACCATGGAACTCTAGGAGGTTGTGTGTCGTCTTGTACCAGATACCCTTTACTTTGGAACGATGATCGTGCCGATTAGTAACGATCATCGCCGATAGTGAAGAGCAAGCAATAAGTTTAAGGAGTCTATAGTGTAGTTTGTTTGTTTCTTTGTTTAGTTGTACTTTATCAAAGTATAAAATTATACAAATTTTCAATATAAAAGTCATCAACGATGACACACGCTTATCGTTCCGCAATCTGTGAGAGGCATACTGATTATCGATGTATGAACTGTGGAGTGCAACTGATTGTTTTACAGAGGGCTCAAGGACGCTATGAGCAAATACAAAATTGATAATGCATTAATCTTTTATTGAATTTTTGAGTTAAGAATATTTAATACGTACTTTTATTTGTATCCTACATGATCAAATTAAGATTAAAGCATAGATACATTTTGATTTTATCAGCTAAAAGTAGGTTCCAGTTTTCGGGCGTCGTTCGTGCTTTATTGTTTTTCTGTTCACGAAAAAAGACTTGAATTTTATTCATCTCATATTTTAGCCTAGTATATAATTTTCAATTTTTCAAATTTCATCAATATTGCTCCAGCGGCTTAGTAGCTCATATTTATAATATGTATTAGTATACTATATGGTATTAAAAACTAGTACCTAAGTTAAACTACAGGTGTAGGCTGGATCAATCAAGAAAAACAAAAATAAATATAATAAAGCAAAGGCCTGTCGACCTTTATAATAGCGGCACGAACACTCATTTATCAGGCTTGAAATCGCTGCTATTAAATCTTAGTTAAAAATCGTCTAGGTTGTTTGCTGTGGAAATTTCCACTTCCAGAATTTTAGATATGTTAAGTCTAAAATAATAACATTATAAGCGCAAGCTAATGCTTATGCGATTATAGACATTAAGGATGTGAATTGGAATGGAAAAAATCGATTATTAAATAATCGATTTGCAGTGACAAAAATATAAATCTGTTAAGGATGATTCTTTTCATTTATGCTTTAACAAAGTTAAATTAATTCTTCGAAACGATTATTGTAAACACTTAATATCCGGAAGATTTCGAGGACGTACCTGAACCATTAATTGTATTACTCTACATTCGTTTCGATATCTCAATAGAGTTACAGCGCTGGCATATCTTACAAAACATCATGTAGCAACATTTCACATCCACATTTGCTACATGACATATATCGGACCGCATGTCATGTCTGTACATAAATTTTAAGTTACCACAGAATTTTGAAATCATTGTCAACTTCCTGATACATTCACATCGTTCCTAGTTGTATTTAGCACGAAGAAGTATAAACAGGTACAATCAAAGATAGATAATCTTTGATTGTACCTGTTTATACTTTTAAATAACAAAGTCTAAAATAAAAAATATAGGGAGTATATGTGGTTACGGTCTTCAAAATTCAGCAAGTCCTTCTACCTGGTAAAATCAGGTTTGCCTTTTTAATATGCAACAAAAAACCGATTCTAACGCAGGTCAACTCGTCCCAATAATTCTCTTTATGATCACTACTATAAATAATTCGTTACAGAATGTTTATTATTCAAATATCAGCCTAGGGCTTTGTAACGAGCACCCCACGCGTTTTCTTTTTAATACTAATAATTTCAATATCATAATTAGGAGTCAACAATAAATGTTGATGGCTATTTCCTATTCACACCCGTTAATTAATGACGACATAGATAGACATAGATATATCTTCTGATGATGCCCTGGTTGCGAGGCGAAATGATTTCTATCACAAACCCTATGTGATATTGAACGTGTGTAGTTTGAGTGTTGTGGTGGCGGTGGTAGAGGTTTGTGCTTGTGCGTGAGTTTCTAGGAATCCTACATGTACCGGGTATGAAAATCGGGTAGTCCACTCTACATTTACTAATCTATATATTTTCTATTTACTTTATCGCGTATTATAGCAAAATAATTTTGAATAATATAATTGAATCATACTAATCATCATCATAATTCTCCGGCCCTTATCCCACTCTAAGTGGGGTCGACACAACATGTAACAAACACGTTGTCACATGATTTGGCTGCGTATTTTACGACCGGCCGTCTGCCTGACGTCAACTTACCTTAGTCGCCTTTTACGACACCTCAGTAAGAAATGAGGGTGGTCTATTCTATGCAGCCGGATACCACACGGCGTAATTGAATAATACTAATATTTTTCGTTAATTATCAAATAATATCTTCCTATTTTAAATTATTTTTTTTCACTTTTTAATTCGATGTAATTTAAAACGAAAAAAGACAAATATATGAAATTATTGTCAGCAATTGTAATGTACAACGTTTCAATTAAACCTGTTGAAGTGGGTTAAACTTGGGCTCAAAGGAGTAGATATATAGATACAACGGACGAAAGTATTATAAAGAGTGTAAAAAGTAAACGCTACGTCATCGCTATCATCTAAAATTCCAGTAGTAGAAATATATTCTCTGTGCAATTAAATTTTAATGGTTTCAAATCAAAAGATGTATATTTGGCAATTGTAAATGCAGCACTATGATATTCTTAAATTTTTATAAATGATGGAATTTTACAATTCGTCGATGTTTATTGCACAAGCGTAGACTGTGTAGTAAAGTTACCTTGAATTTACAGTTGTTGCGTTATAAGTTATAACATTTTAAGAGGTTACAGCAATACAAAATTAAAATGTATACAATTTTTCTTATACTTGTATCTTTGAATTTTATTGATGTATATACTACACTATACTAACACAAAAATGGGTCTAAAGGTAATACGAATGGAGGTTTTTTATGCTAGCCATGTCTTATAATCTTTGAAACAAGTACAAAACCTTTTTGTATACCGTAGAACAATCCATATAGGCACTTTGTTCTTGTGTTTCTTCTTAATATCATTTATCTTTTACTTTGCACTTTTTAATCAGGAAAATAACCCCTCATGGGTCCCGCCGCCCGACAGAGACGAGCAGCGGGTCTATCGGACTCGCACCAACCAAATCAACCTGAGTGCTCCACCAAGGGCCAGGGTACCATTGATCACATTGTCTCTATTCCCGCCAGCCGCAACTCTGAACCCCATAGTCTGTGTCTTTATAGTCGGGGCATCTTTTAAAGTGGCCCCTACCTCTGCTAATCGATACATCGGGAGCACCAGATGCATCGACCGCCTCGGAGACATTAGGGCGGCATACGACGTCTGCGCCCCGCTTACCTGCGGCGGATCGGATTCAAGGACTTTTCATCCCGAATCCGTCCCGCCGTCTTCGAGATTATGCCCTCGCAGAAAGAGGTCGCTGCTCACTATCTCTCCCCGTCCACGATGGCACGAACCACGGAGGGCAAAGAGAGATCGTACGCCTCCTCTGCTACGAGTTCCATCCTCTAAACTGCCCAAGCTGGGCAGTTTAGAGCGTAAGTCTGCGAGAGTATCCAGCGCCGTGTCACTCACCTAACGTTTCGCACCAGGCTACTTTCAACAGATACCTACCTCCCGAAACAACCGTGTCCGGAAAGCACCTGAGTTAGATGAAAGGTGAGAATTAAGGAGCACTAGCACTACACTATATTACACTAAAACGGTTTTTGTTCTTTCCAGTCTTCTAACTAGTCCAGTCATCGAGAAGCTGGATAAGCCTCGCTGTTAACGTGCGGGTGAAGTATCCACTCGTGGTCTTCAACGTACTTTTTAATAACATTATTTACGAAATCAACTTGAACATGTCAGAAATGTGTATGATAAATGTCTTCGTTTTTGACATACCAGGGTGCGTTTGCAATAGCAATAGCATTACATCGAAAACGACTACGAACATAATATATTATGTAAATTATCGCAACTTTCATACCTTGACTATGCTTTACAATATTTTCAAAGGTCAGATAGCGCATATAAATATATCAATTATATGCGTGTTGAATTTATTTTATTGCAAAATATTGCAACGTTAAAGTATCTTAATTAAATTTTATGAGAATATCGTTATCAAGTACATAATAATAGCAACCTTGTACCACATTTTGTACAATATTCAATTGTCGAATCCACGTAAGGCTATCGAATATTGTACATACAAAATTAAACTAAATTTGATAAAATATTACAATAAGTTAATAAAACTGATTTATATACAAAGTTATCGATCGTAACACATACCAAAAATCAAACTGGAGTTACTCGGTTTCCGATTACCGTGAGGTATTTACCGTCATTTTATTATAGATGATTGTGAAATAATCTAGAATAAAATGACGAAAAAATTGTCAAATATTTTTAATTTTTTCTTTTGCTATTCTCATAATTCAGTTTCGTCAAGATGATTGTGATTTTCTCCAACGGTTTGGTGAAGTGTACAATACACAGTGCATGCGAGATACCATAGACTATAGATTACTAGTGAGATTTTAGACTTTATTTCAACCACCACTTTATTCCAACACGGATTGGCAGCTTATCAATAATATTTTGGGTGTTCACGATGCTGCATGTAAGCACGTGAATTTAAAAATATATAAATGTACGGGGCTTGAGTCCACGGACTTCAAAATTCAAAATTTCACCAATTAACCTCTTAGGCTTATAAAAAGTACTTGCTTACTAGCCTAAAAAGAGATATATGACATGTATATAAAAATGTTAGTTAGTTTACGAACAATAGGAGAGAATGGAAGAGAAAAACATGTTGTGCCGACCCCACTTGAGTGGGGTAAGGGCATGAGAATGAGGCCTATAGTACGTACTTACCCAGAAATATAAATTAAAAATATATTGTCAGAACACAAATAAAGACAAAATTGTAATTCGTAACTTGTTTTAAAAAGTTCTAATGCATTGATTTTGATTTTTTTTTTCCGCGGGTATCCCATAATCAGCATAAAATGGAATTATCTTACGGAATAATCTGGCGCATACAAAACCACGGCTAACAATATTGAAAAAGTTATAATCTGGGTACGAATGTTTTATTAACACGTATTTATACCTGTTTATTCAATACGATATTTACATTGTTAAATATTTTATCCCGATAATTCTAACAGATTAATGAGCTCGCCGAAGATCACAGGTGAAAGGCTAAATTATTGTCCCATTAATTATGTCCGATGTTAAATATTGCTAAATACCGCTAATCCGATAGTTGAATTTCTCAGTATCCAATGATCAAAGTCTACAAATTGTCCGTGTATTATCCATAGAGTTATTATACTTTAGGGAAGCAAGCCTAAAATAAAACATGTAATATGTTATAAAGAGAAATAAAGGGAAAGCAAATGAGGGCAATCTACTAGTCTCTCTTTTTTATATGTGATTAAATTAACTAAAGACGGTGTAAGACGTTTGCATGCATTTGAGATATGCTTTGGCAAAATGCTAAAGATACCTTGGACTCACTTCGTCTCATACGCTCTGGTCTTGGATAGAGCTACATGCAAGCGGATGTTGTTGAACACCGTCATGCAAAGAAAGGTTGCCTTTTTCGGACATCTACCTGGAAGGAAACGTCTTAAATGGTTCGATAAGGTAATGGACAGGACTTAAATACTGAGAAACAAAAAAGATGCCTCACAGCCGGAAAAGTTTTCTCCAACTGACCTCCGAACTTCCTTTTGAAGATAGCACCAGATAATGATAATTAGATAAAGATGAAGTATGCGAGTTGCATCTTCCCTCTCATTATTTATTGTCATTTTCACTTACAAGCTACAGACCTGCCTATGCCCACCTCTAAGTATTTATAATAACTCTATGGTTTTATCTGCATACAAAAGACTTACAGTCAATTATGTATACAAAAGAGTTTTTTAGTACTGTCCTCGGAATAATAAAAGTGTCCTCAATAGCTATAATATTATTATTTTTCGAATAATAGTATAATATAATAATAAATTAAAGCGATTTATTGCGGATTATAGCAAAGGTTTGTAAAGGTATTTGTAAAATTGTAACATTAATTTTTTAACTCTTATTTTAATTGCCTGCATCAATAATATAAATACATTACGTATATATATGACGTGATATTTCCAATGAATCTCCAATTAGTTGAGATATGTCTATACTTGTTTGATTTTAATTAGGTACAACAAAGAGTAATAATATCAGTACTACATACCTACTTTTATATTTTCTCTTGAACAAACAGAAAATAGCTCGGAACGTTTGAACGGAGAAAGCAGTTGCAAATTTTATTGCAAGAGTGCGCTGCGAAGATGATGCTTTTTTTAATTAGGATAAATTCACTAGTTATGCATCGTGATCATCGTGATCATTAAAACAATAACAACATTATGAAAAGCGTTTTTTTATTCGCAGTGTACTTATCTAAACATTAATCAGATAAAAGTAAAGTAATGTATTAAAAGTAGCGGCCTGTTACAATCCCACTGCTGGGAATAGGCCTCTCCTCTCCGTTTCTGGAGAGAAGGGTTGCAGCTAAGACCTAACACGCTGCTCCAATGCGAATTGGTAGGTTACACATATCCCCAAAATTCTCTAGAGATATGCAGGTTTCCTCACGATGTTTTCTTCCACCGAAAAGCGTGTGATAAATTGCGATTATCAATTAGACACATGAATTTTAATAGAAAAACTCATTGGTGGTTGCCCGGGTTTGAACTCATGTTCCCCTCGAAAGAGTCCCACGGTCTCGCCGCTGGGCTATCACAGCTGAAATATAATAAAGTTATATCGAATTTCGCCTTTTACTTTTTCATAAATTGATTTATTCTCGCATCGTACTTTTATTTTTAACGACACTCATCTATTTTTCCTATGCCTATCACAAATTAAAGAACAAAAATATAGCCATATTAAAACAACGTTAACATTCGGATCATATTTTATTTTTCAAAATATTAAAATTGAATATTTTATACTTTTACGTTACTTTGCGGAATTCAATAGTACAGAAGTTACAATAGATTTATTTTGCTATAATACGCGTTTGAAACGCGTTTGAAACGCGCATTATAGCAAACGCCGGATCGTAGAAATATAATTTCAAATACAATTTTATAATAACTATGATAAAAAGTAAAAAGCAACGGCCTATTACTATCCACTACTATCCCACTGCTGGGCATACCCAGTAATAGTAACCCAGTAATAGGCCTCCTCTCCTTTATTTTTTTGAGAGAAGGATTAGAACTAAAACCTACCACGCTGCTCCAATACGGGTTGGTAGGTTACACATATCCTTAGAATTCTCTAGAGATATGCAGATTTCCTCACGACGTTTTCCTTCAAAGCGTGTAATAAATTGCAATTATCAATTAGAGACATAAGTTTTTAATAGAAAAACTCATTGGTCTGCCCGGGACTAGAACTCATGACCACCTCGAAAGAGGCGCACGGTCTCACTGCTGGCCTATCACAGCTCATATTCTATTCTTCTTATATTCTATGATAGAAATTCTTTAATCTTCAATTTAATGGAAATCAGATATGGTAAATAACTAAAACATACCTCTCACGATAAACGAGGAACGTTAACTAGTATATCTAAAGAGATTATTAATTCAAAGAATAACCGGAACATCGCGTGTTAAAAACTAGTTTCGTGTAGACACCAGTACCGTTGACCGGTAATTTGGGTGTTTCTTATGCCGTCCTTTTTGTGCTTTCTCTGCTTTCACTGTAACGATTGGGCCAAAAAATTTGGTTTTATCATTTTTTATAATCGTAATATCATTGACATTGGCGTTATATTTAGATGTATGATGTAATGAAATTCTCATTACTTATCTGCTTTGCTAGAGTAACCAGTTTTATATATTGGACAAAAAATAGAGGCAAAAATAGTGGCAAAAAATATAGGCTAGCTGAACTGGAAGTAATGAACCCAAAAAAATGGAATGAGTTTCATTTAATGACTAAAGTTTCAATATTTTAAACATATGAACATGTATTTATAAAACGGCTATAAGACTGGTCGTATTGCATGGATTAGAATATTGGGCAATGAAATAGACAGATGAAATAAGAGTTCATGCAAATGAGATGAGAATGTTAAGGTGGATGTGTGGTGTGACAAGAGAGGAAAAAGTTTTTTTCGAACTGACTGTATGCTGTTAGCCTTAACGGCTTTTACAGCGTCACCGGGCGAGCGCAAAAGCATCATCGAAGTTGCGAAATGCAGAGAGTAGAGCGCAGAAGCTCTACTAGCGTCGGGGAACGTCGTCCTAAGGGTACCTTCTGTGAGGCCACGGTTTAGGGCGACACGTAGTGGAGGGCGAGTGGATAAAGAACGAAATGAATATATAAGTGAAAGTCTTAAAGTTGCGCCCATTATAGCAAGGACGAGAAGTGCAAAATAAATAATGGTATAGACATATAATCAAGAGGGATGAAAATCATGTCACCAAACGAGTTTTAAACATAAATGTGCATGGATATGTGAGTAGAGGTAGGCCTAGATGAAAGAAAGAGATGTTTAGGTAATGTGAAGTATGCCATACATATAAAAGCCGTAGTGCCAAAGTTGTCGAATAGGAGAGAATGGTAGAGATATCATGCTGTGCCGAATCCGCTCAAGTAAAGTCGTTCATAAAAATTTCTGTAGCAAAGTTTAAAAAGGAAACATTGAGTACATAACGTTAATATGTACAGTTCTACAAGTAATTTCTACACTTACTGCGTGGTATATTCAATCATAGAATAAATGTTACATAAATAAACGCACCGAAATAGTCAGCAATATTTTATTCCTTTTTTAAATGTTATATACATCGTATATGAAATTATTCATATTTTTACATAACAATTAGAAATTCAGTTTTTGTCGAATTTATAATTTATATAATAATCATATAATAAAAAACTAACACTGTTTTTATTTATACAACAGTATGATAAGTTATTTAAACAGATGTCTTATATTTTCAAATTTAAATTCAAAATATTCTTTATTCAAGTAAACTTGTAAGCAAATGCTTTCGAGTCGTCAACTTAAATGCTGGTTCGGAAAGCTGTTCCTACCTAGAAGAACCAGCAAGAAACTCGGCGGTTGCTCTTTTCAAAGTATAATTTCTTATCACTAGTTACATTTAGTAATGACGGTCTTGTGCAAGATCGAAGAGTAGCTA
Organism: Morpho deidamia; assembly: GCA_947086505.1. Lineage (NCBI taxonomy): Eukaryota > Metazoa > Arthropoda > Insecta > Lepidoptera > Nymphalidae > Morpho > Morpho deidamia. Next base: position 10,589,481 of record CAMTZC010000026.1, on the reverse strand, counting down.
TGTCCACGCATTCTTATTGTCTAAATATCTATGTTATAATATGTTTTAAAGTTTTCGTGGGGAATATTGCTGTTTTAAATGTCTTTCAATGAATAATTGATGTAAATTAACTCCGATTTCCCAACCAATCAAGCTGTATTTGGTATAACTTGCTAGTGAAGTTGACAATGACCTAAAATCTACTGTTTATCGAGCCAATAAAACTAGCCGCACATACAAATATAATGCTTGTAGAGTTACGCAATGTAATTTATGAGTACTAACACCACGGATGTCTACCGTAACAATCATGAAGATGTATGTTAAAAATTGTGTCAAAAACCATAGGTGATTCGAAATGTAAATTTTAAAACTAAACAACGGGCTTCGAATTCAACCATACTCGTAATATACTCTTGTAGCAAACCCAATCCCGCTTTCTTGAGCCTCGCCTCTTATTTATTTTTATTTATAAACTTTATTGTACACCACAAAGTTATAACGATACTATACAATACGATAACGATACAATCACAAAAAATAATCATTTTGTACATTGTACATTTTTGTAATTTCTTCCAGACAAACTTCGGATTAAGAAAGTTGTTAGATAAATGTAGGTATGAGTAGGTGGTGTATTATTATTATAAATATACATACAAATAAGTACACGATAATACACAGACATAATACCCCTCTTCTGATATTTTAGTACATATTCGTTTCAAATTATTATTCTTAGTCTTTCAATTAGCTACTGTATTGTACGAAACCACTTCGCTCATGGGCTGCAATAGTAGGACAAGGCAAAAACACCTGTTTTGGGCTAAAAATAAGTGTAAATATTAAAATACATATTCTTTCCAGCAGCAAAACCGGCTAAACTCATAATTCAATATAAGGCCGTCAAACTAAAGCATTTTTTATACATTTTCCTTAGCAATGAAAACTTTAAACTCATTTATCTCAAACAGGATTTTTTGACTTGTGCCACTATAGCAGCTTGTGAGAGATTTTCTTAAAAGATAAATACTTATATATCTTTTTTGTATACTCGAACTTTTTGTAGCTCTAAAAGAGGAAATTCCCACAATACACTATTACGTAATATCTTAAACAGATTAGCTTTTTCAATGAGGATCTCAGGTTGCTTGACCCGAAATTTTCAAAAAATGTCTTTATATTTTAACTATAATACAAAAAAATTCACATTAATGACTTACTTAAGAACCACGGTTTCTATTAGTGAAAACCATATACGAATTAGTTCAATATTTCTTGAGTATATCGCAAATAGACCAACGGAGGCGGCGGGTTACTTTTTATTATAATATGTTAGAATTCATAAGAATAAGAATAAGAATAGAATCGTTAATAGTTATATAAGAATAGTTCGTAAACTAACCAAACACATAAAAGTTGTATTCCTCAGACAGGTGAGCATACTTACTTTTTACCTTTGACTACCACGGTCATGTATAGTTAGGTAACACAAAAGTAAAAAATATTTTAGTTACCGCTAAAGTATTAAGAAAATATTAACGGTATGTAGATACGAGATTTTCCATGTCCCTTCCATACAACTCTAAATAGTTTTATTTATTCTGATAATTCATTTCATAATTCAAATATTAAACTAAAACTTCGTATTTTATATTTGGCAGGTTGCAGGAAATAGCATATCGAAAAAGAAGCTGTATTTTGTATTCTGATGATTGTCGTTGTTGTGCGAATCTCCTTCAGCGACATTTAGTTTAACTTATATGTGTATTAATTATATATGTTTTTCCTGCTTTTTATTATTCTAGTCCGTCACAGAATGACTTCAAATGATAAGTTTTTTGAATAATACATTTGTGGTTGACCTTTATCATTGCCTAATAGGTTTTAAAATCATATCTTTTGCGTGTTCAATTATCAAGATCGGCAAACATCCCTACGGCATTGAGATTGGCTCCTTCTAACTGACAATGTATTAGTAGCTCAAACAGCTTTTAAAGTCGGTCTTTATTTATAATCCAAAAACATGAAACTCAAAACTTCACATCACCAATTCTGTGCGTTCGGCAAATTCTCACCGCAAAATTGCTTATGGATTCGCGTCACACATTCCCTTGATATTATATCACACATATCATATATATTTTCATTAAATATCACACTTATATGATGAAAGTATTTACAAATGATGAGTTTTTATTTTTCTGCGTTTGTAAGACCCGGTATGTTAGTATAACTTTAAAGCATTGTATATTGGAGTGTTATTTCCATAAGTGTTCAGAAAAATACTAAATGGATTATTCCAAATATTTCCTGTGGTTTACTAAATATAAATGCAAAAGTCACGACAAATTCACTGGATCTTTATTGATGATATTTGGCACAAATAAAGTTTATACACCGGGGAAAAATAGAGCATAATAAAATCCCATTCTTTTTCGGGAACTTTTTTTTTATTGCATTACAGAGGGTTTGAACTTGAACATTTTAGTTAAAAATAAATATATGGGACACTTACACACACGGTTTTCTATCCCCAAAGTAAGTAACTTATTACTTCCGTCATCCATAGGTGACGGACATCTAGTAAATATACTACATATATGATTTTAAATACATACTTAAATACAAATACACACATTCTTCCCGAATGTTTAGGTACATAATGTACAATAGTACATTACGGTTTTATGTACATTGTGTGGAAAAGGTGTTTTCTAAAAAAACTTGCCTGCTGGGAGCTTTAGTCGCGTACGCCACGTAAACAAGCAGAGATACGCGAAAGTAATATATTAAAGAATTGTAGATTTACAAAAATACTACAAAAATTCCGAAATAGCACGTCTCTATGTATCTCTGCGATGGTTAACGCACAATAACTACTTTTATGTTCAAATTTTACGTTAATTACGCGTTAAAAACGCTTTTACACACTGATTTCCATGCGAGTGAGGCCGCAGCTAGTAATCAATGTAATCAAACCTTAATATAATACAAATAAATAAACTGCTCATATTGCATTCTTGACGTCCTGGAATCTAAAAAAAAAGGTGAATAATGAATTCATTCCAACGTGTAACGTTATAATAAATTATTACTCGTATTTCTTAGTCTCATAGCAATTAGTTTTTATGTTTTTATGTCATGTTCAATTTGCTGCTATTAAAGACAATATTACTATGTCGGAATATATTAAAACGGATATCAAAGATCACAATGCTATTCAATGAGACGTATCATATACCTATTAACTCGACTGGCCTATTGGCGCAGTGGGTAGTAACTCTGCCTTCAGCTTCGCGGGTCGCGGGTTCGATTCTCGCTGAAGGCCAACATTTTCTATAAACAATTTGTTGGTTCTTCGAGCCTGGGTGTATATTTAAGTACGTATTTAAAAATATATATGTTGTATATTAACCAGCTGTCCGTCACCCATAACACAAGTATTAAGTTACTTACTTTGGGGACGGACGACCATGTGTGTAAGTGTACCATATATTTATACATTTATTTATATTGATTAACATTTTTTTGGCATTGAACTGTACTAGATCGAGATAAGCTCTTTTTATCTATGATATAATATATGGTTTATAACGTTTTTTATTTCTGACATAAATAAAGTCTAAACCAAGTGTTAATTGAGGGATTTCTTGCGGAGTCGCGAGCTTTATTCCCGACGAGGGCCAACATATTCTAATAACAATTAGTTGTGTGTTCCGTCTGGGTGAGGTCTGTGTGTTAAGTATTAATTCTTAAATTTTATATGTATATATTTCATTAACAATTAACAATTTTCTATCACTTACAACACATTACCCTTTGGGACGTGTGTATGTGTGTGTGTATGTAAATGTTCCACATATGTATATTTATTAAAAGCTTTTATTCACCTTACAATGTATGTTTGTGACGTTGAAATCTTGCAAGTTAAATATGACATACTTCCCGGTTGAGTCCGATTGAGCTGTAATTTTACATATTGGTTCAGTTCTGATCACAATGCATGTTGACGATAAACACGACTTGATGCTGTTGCCAGGACTGTCGAGGAAACTGCTCAACGGTTAATAGTAAGGACAGAAATGATATTACAAGGTTTTTTAAAAAGCATTTTTACCTTGCATTAGATTCAAAATTGCGTGTTCTTGTTCTTTTCAATATTTTTACAAACGCTTTAAGTAATAAAGGAGTTAGAAGATAACTAAAAAATAATTTGTCATACGATGATTGCTAAGTTATGGGAGACAAAACCGGAATGGACCAGGCGGCCTTCCAAAGTATTTCTCAACAGCACGCAGTACACGCGAGCTATGTCTCACCTAAGTTGATTACGGCAAACTGCATATGAAGGTATTATTTATGTTTCGAAGCCTCATTAATTCAATCGTAAAAAGTTAACTGATGATCGAAGAATGGGAGATTACTACTGTGTTGCACTGTTTACTCAGATCCTTAAAAAGATTGCAGAACAATCCTGTCAGGTATTTTTCAGTACCTAGTTTTACAGCTCACCGTCGTGTTAGGGTTAGTGAGCTCCCGAAAGATGATTTATCCCGATTATTTATGATGATGGTTGGCTTTGTATTCCTTCATCATCATCATCCTCCTGCCCTTATCCCACTCTAAGTGGGGTCGGCACAACATGTTGACATGTTGTCACATGATTTGGCTACGTATTTTATGACCGGCCGCCTGCCTGACGTCAACTTACCTTAGTCGTACTTTACGACCCCTCGGTAAGAAAGAGGATGGTTAATCTACCGGATACCACACGGTGGGTCAACTTACCTTAGTCGCCTTTTACGACACCTCGGTTAGGAATGAGGATGGTCTATTCTACTCAGTCGGATACCACCGCCGTGTGGTCGACTTACCTTAGCCGCCTTTTACGACACCTCGGTAAGAAATGAGGGTGGTCTATTCTCCTTAGCCGGATACCACACGGCGGTGGTTTGTATTCCTTGTCAATATGAAATCAAATCAAACAGTATTTATTCAAAAATCACATCACACACTAAAATACAAAAAAAAAAGACTAAATAATAAGAAATAAAAAAAAGAATAAGAAATAAATAGCATAACATAAAAATAATGCAAAGAAAGTATAAGTATAATCGGCATCTCGAGTCCGATTAGTATTTGTCTATTATTAAAAAACGCTTTAATTGCATACACTCTTTTTATATCTGATACAATTTATTTTGATGTTGGAGTCAAAATGAGTCAAAGACAGGAAAATGAGTATAAGATTGAAAGATTATCAAACATACCATAAATAATAAAAAATATATGTATATACATGGGACAATTACAAATACGATCGTCTGTAGCCAAACTAAGTATTTTAATACTTGTGTTATGGATGACAGACAGCTGGTAAATACACCCAGACTCGAAGAACCAACATTTTTTTGAAATGTTGGTCTTCGTCAGGAATCAAACTCGTGACCTGCGGAGCTGAAGGCAGAGCCTACCTGTGCCAACGGGCCAGTCATGATTCATATCACCGAAAAGTGTTAACAAACCACATTTTCTCCGTTAATCAACTACATTTAAATCGAATCTAGATTATTTCAGTTATTTAGCTACTAAGCTTACTTAATAATCAAATATATAAAATTTGTTTGTATATTAGAACCTTACATAGTTCATCATCTCGTAGAAATTACTGTGTCTGTGTCGTATAAACCATTCGGCCTTCCGAACGCATTTCCCAATATTACTGGTTGGCTTGACCTGATCATTGCGCATGCATTATCAACACGTGCTCTTGTTATATTATAGAAATTTATAAATACTTGTTTGCGTCTACTTTTATTGAAAAAAAAGCTATTTGATCTAAACACGCTCAGTGTTACCAACCCTACTGTTTAAACTGAAGATTTGCTGTTTTACTATCAATGTTCGTGTTTTCTCTTTGTTTTCCCAATTTATACTGTTTTTCGACCTGTTCAGCGCCACTTATTACACTAAGCAAATGTTTTTTGATAACCAATATATATAAAAAACGCAATGACACTAGATTACAGTGTCTCCGCCGTGTGGTATCCGGCTAAGTAGAATAGACCACCCTCATTTCTTACCAAAGGTGTCGTAAAAGGCGACTAAGGTAAGTTGACGTCAGGCAGGCGGCCGGTCTTAAATTACGTAGCCAAATCATGTGACAACATGTTTGTAACATGTTGTGCTGACCCCGCTTAGAGTGGGATAAGGGCAGGAGGATGATGACTAGATTACAGTGTCTATTCCTGTCGAGAGGTGCACAACGGTCATATTGTTATACACGGAAAACTTTCAGAGTAACAATGACAGCTAAAGCCTAAAGCGGCAAAGCCCTAATGAAACATTTATGAAATTATTATTAAAAGTATCGTTTGAATTCACAGAAAGGCATATAAATGAATAATTTAACAAAAATGTTTATTGTTTTAAAAATGAAAATGAATCTGAAAGGACTGAGATCTTGAGAATGAAATTTGCAAATAATGTACTTAATAATAAATATTTTGAACAATACTTCAATATATTATGACTTCTGGCAAATAACAAAAGTAATTGATCATTTATATTATATAAGAACTACCCGTACCCGTGACTTTACGTCCACTTAAGTATTCAAATACCCTAAATTATACGCACATTTTTCACTTATCTGTGTCTATTAAACGTGTTTTTTTTGTCCTATATATTAGCCCGGTATATAAACTTTAATCGTTCCAAATATTATCAATAATAGCCCTGCAGTTACTATGAAATCAGCTTTTTAAGTTTATCTACTGTTTTCTACTGTTTTTTAATTAGTCATCCACTGTTTTTTAGTTTCTTGGAGTTGGTAACAATGCACACACTTCTAATATCCCTTCATATGAATAAGCGAAATCGCACGCCACGTCTGTCTAACGGCTAACCTAAGAGTATAGAGTCATTAATATAAAGATTTTCCTTTGTATTTATTCAATTTAATTGTCCTATTTTGAATATAAGCATTATAAAGTACAATCAAGTACAAATAAAGTATAAACTTAGGTAGAGAACGATACGACAACTGAACTGTTTTTTCTGTATTTAAATACATAAAATAAATAAATAAGAAAAATTAACGTTATCATATATCTTTTTTTAATTAAATTATAATTTTGGAGACCTTACTCGTAACCTCTAACTAGTAAAACACGCAGCTCAATGTTTTTCTCTTCAAGGTTGATTAAAAAAAATTTTTTTGACCTATATAAATGTCTGTCACTAATATGACTGTCACAATATAATCTACACACCAAAATTACTTAATTCATATCTTATATATATGTAAAGTTTGGTGGCGATGAACCTTTTTTTCAAAATATTGAGTTGTGTTTCGAGGGGAATTCGAAATCAGACAGAGTCACAGCAACGCGTTAACGGACAGCAAGTTTTAAATACAAATTATTTTTTTTGGGACAAGAATCTAATACCCACTATAAACTACTTACAGACGAACAAATTATTTTTACATATAATAAGAAGATAATAACGTATCTAATTCAAACAAATTTTATAGCCTATTATAACAGGATTAAGATGTTAACATTTGGACAGTTTAATTCGAAATCATAATACTTTGGCAATGGCCTACAGCAGATTTCGTTCATATTGTAACTTGTTTCACAATTTCACAAATCACGTCTGCGTTTGCAAATAAACGAACAGATATTTTGTAATTCTTTTAATATGTTGTTTACCTTGTAGGATTCAATTAATTATCTGAAATAAGTATGGATACTTTATGGACCTCCTCTCAGGAGAATTTTTTTATTTCTTGCAACTCAGTTAATAAAAAACCTAAAATATATGTAAATTTAATTGTATAATATATTATTAAAAGCAGTTCTTTGAATATAATGCAACTGACTAGGAAGCGATAGTTAGTAACAAATTATAATTAATTTCAATAATATTCATAATTATCTGCTTAATAATTATCCGTATTATCTCTTTATGAATATAGACACTGAAACATATTATATGTTTATAAAATTACTAATTGTACCTATACCATATAAAATTCAATTTTTTATAACCTTTTAATTTAATTAGTACTATATTATTAATTTTAAAATATCTAGGATATTTTTTGGATTATTTAATACGTACATTTTAGTTAATGAGTAAAAAATGAAAGATCCGCGCATAAATGCATTAAATTGGCAACATTGATTTTTATAAAGTTTGTCAAGATTTTATTACAGAACTGCCTACTCTGTGTCGAGAATATAACAGTGGAAAATTTAAAAAAGAACAGGGTAGACCCTGACAGTTTTTTCAATATTTTTTTTTACAGGAACTCCCATGTGCATCTAAATTTTTTTTTATAAGGTCGGCTTGTAAATATTTTATTACAAAAATGCTTGATCAGTGTCGAGAATACAACAGCGAAAAATTAAAAAAGAACTGTGTTGACCCTGACAGTGTATTTCAATAAAATTATTTTTTTGTACACCGTAAATTTTCCGAATATATTAAAGCTATTAATTATAAAAGAAAAATATTTGAGTGTACCATATTCCGTGTATTTAAACAATATTTTTGTAATTAACCCGTTTATCATGAATGTGGCATGCCACAAATTAGAAAAAAAAGCTAAGGCTTGGAAACCCCGGTAACCTATTCGGGATCGGCTTTATGTTTATAGAATTTAATTCTTTTGGCTGCCTATTAATACGAGATTATATTACTTATAAGACAGGCAAATTTCCTCAATCTCGGAGGTTCGGGCAAACAAATGATGTTTTGAAAACAGATAGCAGTACAATAGATGCAGTTTATCATTTCTTATTATAAAAGGTTTCAATGAGAACTGTCATGTCATATCTTAAATGGTTATTACAAAATATACTTATTTTTTAGGTAATTAAAATTGCGAGTGCAATTCAAAAGTTGGCAACCTTCTTGCAATTAAAAGGGCCTTTACCTTGATATAGATACAAAAAGGTCGTAAAACAATATTGGTAACAGGAATTGATACGTCACACATGACGTGCTATCTTGGATTTGCTCAACCACCGTTTCGTAATTCCGTAATTCCCATGTTTTTTTTTAAAGGTATGGCCTTTTATTTCAGATTGAAATTACATAAAAGGCTTTTAATTATTCTGTTACGATATTATGCCGTCTACCAACATCAAAAGCAATTTTAACTTTCTACTTTAATGTAATTAGTTTTGTCATTAAAAAATATGATAAAACAATTCTTGTTAATGTAAGTTTATGATAATATAATAAAATAGATTTACCAACAATTACCTAAATAGCGTTTCACACGTGAACGTTATTTCTCATGTACGAAATGTAAGACGGAAGAAATTTTGAGATGTTGGATACCGTAATATTTTATTCGTTGATATCTTTGCAGTAAGTAGAAAAAAATTGTCTAACGTCACTTAATTACCTCCAGAAGAACAACCTATGAAAATTGGAGATCGTGAGAATCATAAATTAAAGCCAAACAACTCGTCGTACTTTAGATACATAAAAATCAATTTAATTCAAAGTCAGAACACCAAGAACCGAGATCGCCTTGAAATACTTTCGAATCTCTTGTGAACTATGCGCAAAACGTTTACCTAACACAAATCAACGTTTAATCAACAATAAAACGCTGAGACAACTCACCAAATATTTGCACTGTTTAAAACCAAAATAGAATCAGCTGATCACGGTCACAAGTGTCACTTGTTGGTTGGTATCTTCGAATTTGTTCTAAAACGAACGAACTCGGAAGATTGTTCGGTGGCAATTAAAATTAAATATAATTTAATTTGTAACGCGGTTAGCGCGCCAGTTGCGGCGATGTAGAATTTCGAAAAGTCGGTGACGGCACGCGACGCTGATGATCGACTGAGCGAGACTGCGCGCGCATTCAGTTTCAGACCCTCACACCCTCATCTTGTGGCGACCTTCGCGCCGGCGGACTGCCAGCCTTTGACAACAAACAACCTGAGATTAATGAAACAATGGTGTGAATGTCAGACATTTTGAACGGGGACCGTGCATGTGTAATAACGGCAGAACAATGCCTGTTTTTCAAGCTGTGAAGTTGAATTATATTTTATAGTTATCGCCTGCCCGATCTTGAATGATGTCATATAAACAATAAATAAGGCTAGCGCATGACATTTCTGAACATAATTATCACATATATTATGTTCTACTGAACATGGTAATGGCATACACAAACTATATAATTTGCCATTCAAAATTAGCGATACTAATTTAAATAATATATAGAATTAGGAGTTACTTTACGGAGGTCAATAATACAAAAAGTAATGAAAATATTATTTCACCCCGTGACCGAAGCATCGTCAAGAAATGGATTCCACGACAAAATCGCATTATACATTAAATATATTCTCTATTTACTTTATCGAATATCATAATTCCTTCATAATTTTTATAGTTTACGTACTACTTGTTTCAGCCCGCGTGAAAATTTTGTGTTGTTTGAAAGTTTTTCCCACTAATATCCATTATTTTATTCTGATGGCGTATATTTTTAATGTAAATCTTCTAAGGTGTTTATTAGATTCATAAGGTGTTGAGAACAATTTTGAACTGTATTAAATGGCAAAGCTAACGAACACATTTATTGAAATAAGGATTGATACGAAAACAGAAGAAAAGAGCGTCGGAAATGGCGTAATATTTTAAATTGAAAATATTAACATCAAAGTAGTTGTTGTGAGCAAACCATAAGAGATAAAGACTATAATATTGAGTACTTTTTTTAGTATTTTTGTCGACCTACAATTATCTAGTACGTTACTTTAGTGTATCTCTGGTGGTTTACGCGGCACACGCGAGTAAAGCTCCCAGAAGTCGAGTTTTTTTACAAATCAAAGAAAAAATTTTTTTTACGAATCTAATACAAAAGAGAAATCTATCAAAATCTAATAAACAATTAGTTTTAATTTATGTTTTTTCTACTTAAGTAAACTAGATAAAATAATCAGTTGAGTTTTCAAAATCTGATTTATCTCTGCTTTTTTACATAATATATCAAGTAGTAAATAGCTCGTAATCTAAAAATCGTAATTAAAGCTACGTCCAGACGTGCAATTGTCTTAATTACATAACTAATTCGTTCGGACAGTCACTTGTGGTTATTGTTGCGCTATAGACTTCCTGACAGTAACATATGTCTCGAATCGTTTTAAAGTCCTATCATCCCAAATGTCGACGATTAAATTGCTTTAAAAATGTACATAGTGCACACACAGAATCATCCCGATGAAGATCAGTCTCTTGTTGTTGTCTGTTGTCTATTGTCCCTCATAGGAGGCACCCTTAGGACGACGTTCCCCGACTTTAGTAGAGCTTCTGCGCTCTACTCTCTGCACTTCGCAACCTCGACGATGCTTCTGCGCTCGCCCGTCCCGCCCGGAGACGCTGTAAAAGCCATTAGGGCTAACAGCATACAGTCAGTTCGAAAAAAAAAGTCTATTGTTAACTGCCTTCAGACCGCAATCCTTACAGAATGATATCTAGTCACCCAACAAGGCATCTACTAAATGAATCCTGAGAATTACGTTTCCAGAAGCTAATTTAAATTCCATGCTTTATTCTCTGCACGGAAGCATCGTAAGGTCAATCCTCAACGATGCTTCCGCTCTTTAAAAGTTTAGGGTCAAAGCTATAAGAGCTAATAGCATAATGAGATTCGGAAAATAAAAAAGACCATATCATAAAAATATTGAATTTGTATATATTGAAAACTTAAACGTTTACATTTAACTAACTGTGACCGCGGCTTCAGCCGCGTGGAAATAAGTATATCACAAAGTTTTCCCCGCGTAAATCCCGACCCTGCAGCAGTTGTTAATCTACAAGCTCTTCTACCCTCCAGTGAAAGTCCAACCAAAATTGGTTTTGCCGTTCTGGAGATTAGCCTCCTTAACCTAAAACTTCCGCAAGCATTGCATTATTTTTTAATAGGAATTAAACAAAAATCAGTTTAGAAGATTTCGAGAAAAACCATCACATACTAACAGACAGCTTTTGAGGAGTTTGTCTTATAATATGTGTATATAAACGTTGTATGTTACACATATATACATTTAAAACCAAACCTGACCTGAAGTCAGTTTTCCTTAATTATTAATAGAGCGTGTATTTGTTGAGCCATAGCTTCATAATTTGTCTACTAACCAACTAGTAATCATAATAATTATGTACAATTAGGTCAATGTTATCTGAAATTATTATTATGAGTAACTTTGGCCTTCAACAAAAATGAATTTAACATTAACATTTTGTTTGTTTTACTCGGTACCGTGTTTTTTTTATTAATTAATTTGAAAGTATAACGAGTAAGTACGAATTACCTCCCTTGAAGTTATTCATAGAACTTTAAGACGAAAAACTTTTATTAAGCTGTGATATTCAACCGATTTTTTAATTAAAGCTGTGGGTATAAGAATCAATGCAGTATGGATTAAGTGGCAGCAAGTCTCAGGAACAATACCCCCCGAATGCCTGTTAAAAATAAAGGAAAAATTTATAAAACGATCATAAGACCTGTCGTATTATATGAATCAGAAGTTGGATAATGAAAAAATATGCTTGAAATAAGAGTGCCTGCAAATGACATGAGAATGTTAAGGTGTGGTGTGAAAAGATTGGATAAAATACGAAATAAGTGGAAGTCTGAAAGTCGCAATATTAAGATGGTATGTACTTATAATGATGGGGAATTAAAATTGTGTGACCAAACGATTGTAAAATATAAATGTGGATAGTTATGTGACTAGTGGGACGCCTAAAAAGGGATAGTTGGATTGTGTGAAGTATGACATTCATATAAAAAGAATTAACGCCAGAGGTGAAGAATGATAGTAGAGTATTGAAAAGAAAAACATGTGCCGCCCAACTTAGAGTGGGAAAGGGGCAAGAGAATGATGATTCAATAAGGGGGAAAACTATCCTATGTGTTTAATGTGCTAGTTGCTAAAAATTTTTGACTAACCAACTCTCTAAATGGAGTAATTTGTAGAATTAGGCGTTACACACAAGCACTATACACATTCACTATCACAAACTCAACATGCGTTTCGCTCCGCAACCGAAGTATCATCAGCAGAAAATAGACTCCATGACAAAATCGCAAAGACTTTTTTCTAAATAGAGAATGAGTAATAAAATAAGAAAGAGAGAAATTATACGCGATTTAATACATTTGTACTAACTAACATGAGGAAAATACTCTAATAAAAGATCAATATTGTAAAAAAACAATAAAAACGTACTCTAATCAACAGTTAATAGAAATCATAGAAAATTGTTATAACGGTACAGTTTGTTGTATTATCTTACCACAAATATCTGTTATTAAGGAAGTATATTTAATTAGGTATTTATAAAACTCAATTTTTAACGACTATAAAATTAAAACATTAAAACGAATTTTTCTATCCTATATGGTTATCCCTGTATATAAGCTTCAAATGTACCAATTTTTTTCTTTATTGATATATCTGTTTAACCGTGAAAGCGCAAAAAATAACACAGAGACAAAAATACTAGTAAACATTTATAATATTAATCTTTCTTTCTCCTACCCTTATCCCACTCTAAGTGGGGTCGGTACAACATGTTTTTCTCTTCCATTCTCTTCTATCATTCGTCAACTCTGGCGCTACTCCTTTTATATGCATGTCATACTTCACACATTCATTAAACATTTATAATATTAATATGGATATATAATAAATAAACACAAATTGAAAAGCCCCTAACGACATCTAGCATTATATTGAAGAATTTCTTTATAGACTCAAAACTGGATAAAAGGCTAAATGTTAATATGTAATGATTCAAACTCTTTAAAATAGATGTCGTTAGTAATAACTCATGTAATTTATATTTTATTTTCCATTCTCCCCCCCCCCTGGTGTAAACTTAAAGTGACCACATGTCCCGATTTTGGCAGGAGAGTCTCGCTTTTTGGTATTCTACGTCAACCCAATTTTTAAAAATATCCCGCTTCTTAAAATATATCTGCATTTTTTTTTAATGTAACAAATATACAGAACTCCATCAAAAGCTTAATAATTACCTAGCTAGTTTAAATTTTTGGCGTCTAACCTCTTTTGTCATTTGGCGATTATAGGAGGTAGTCTCAAGCCTAAAATTACTACCACGTCGTTATGTTTACTAATTGCAATTTAATCTCTACTGAAGTGAGAAGACAACGTATAGCAAGAATAGATTTTTTTATTAAACTACGGACACAATAAATGTTTGATTTTGATACCCACCTTTTAATATTAATAATAATACTAATTAATTGATGTTTACAACCTTTCCTATTTTTATTAATTCCTAATACACGATAACCACAATAATTTACATAATTTGATAGGTTTACACAAAATTTCGCATATTTTGTGCGCTTAGAATTTAAGTCGAGGTAAAGCCTATTTAAATATTTCAGCACTCATCGTTATTTCTATTTTACAGTAAGACGTTTAGTTATGCTAATGTCGTAATTTGTTACAGGTTATCGTCTTACAAATCTCATACGACTGAACAAATCTTGCAAACTTTAAGATAACTGTTTGTGTGTATAATTTACGTGAAAACCCCGTCCTTCTACCGTTCTCAATTTAGATGATTTTTAAAGGTTTAATGTAGACAACGTTGGAGTAAGTATAATGTTATAATCTTTTCATGTAGAACGACATACTCTGAGGTTAGATGGCCCTAGATTACTTTAAAAGCGCATAGCAATTTCAGTTATATACTGAAATGGCGCTCTTTTAAAATAATTATATGCTATTAACAAAATTGTATTATGTAAAATCCTATTAATATATTAGAGTCATCAGTACACAATACACAATAACAGGAACGCATCATCATTTGATTTAGGATTATATTATACTTCGCCCGCATGGAATTAAAGTGTGTCACAAACTTTTTCCCAAATCTTGAACATCAAAGTAGTTATTGTGAGTTAACCATAAGATATAAAGACATGCTATAACGGACTTTTTTGCAGTGTTTTTGTATGTCTACAATTCTCTAGTACATTACTTTTGTTTACGTCTGCAGGTGCACGCGGCGCACGAGAGTAAAGATCCTAGCAAGTGAGTTTTCCACAACCGCGCCACCTTTTCAATGCAATTTACATATAGCGGAAATAAACTATTAATCTAAACATTCCGGAAGAAATGCACTACCGTTTACTATAAACTGTACAAAAATCCGTTTAGTAGATTTTTAGAAAATCCGTCACATACCGACACACAGCTTTTGGAGACTTTGTTTTACAATTAAAATTATAAAACAATTTTTTTTTTTTAAATTGTAACTAAAATATCACAACGAAAATGACAATTTCAAATTTTATATTTATACGATAGTATCGTTGGTCCACCGTTTTGCCTTCCCGGAAACTCTCCACTAAACATAAACTTTATAGTAGGGTATTAAAGTTCAAATTGATTTTTAAATATTATTATGAATCTCTTGTATGGGAATATATAGTGTTGTTTTCAGAATTTTTATGGTAATTTTTAAATTGTGTCTCACCGTAAGAACTATCCTCAAGGAATATTATAATAAAAGAATTAGCGAAATCGGTTGAACTGCTCCCGAGATTTGCGCTTAGCAACACAATCAGCGATATTTTTTTTATATTATAAATTTACATCGCTCTATTAAATAAAGATGTGGATTACATCTTCCTGGAATATCGCTGCAAAAGATTTAGAAGTCCATTGTGTTATAATATAGTCTTACAGAACGCCTTTTTAACGCTATTACCGTACATAACATTCGTATGACCTCAAACAAAGAGTTATCTACGAGGGCTGAATACATATACACTTATTGACCCAATGCAAGTTATAGTCGAATGTCATTGCTTAACCAAATAACGCTGCCAAACAAATGTCTTTAATGTTTTCAAGCACAGATGTCCATGTGGAAAAGAGGTAGACAGTTTTGGTATACACGGGCTTTCATGCCATAGGAGCTCTGGTAGGCTGTTCCGCTATAGTACTCTTAATGACACCATCAAAAGAGCTCTTACCACGGATAAGTCGGGATGATGGCAAGAGACTAGACGGTCTGACGCTGGTTCCTTGGGAACGGGGCCGGGCTCTAATGTGGGACGCAACATGCGTTGATACATTGGCCTCGTCCCATATCAGGGAAACAGCATCAAGACCTGGAGCTGCGGCGGAAATGGCCGAATCCGGCAAGCGGCGGAACTATGCATTTCTCATTGAGAGTTCTATATTTGTGCCGTTTGCAGTTGAGACTATAGGGCCATGGAGTCAAAGTGCAATTTTTTTTTATCCGTTTTAACATCTCGGTTGATCGCCTCTTCGGGTGACAAGAGGGCTGGCTCCTTTCGCACAAAGAATCAGCTTAGCGATACAACGCGGAAACGCTGCCAGCATTCTTGAGACCGTTTCACGAGGGCATGATTTGTATAGTATTAGCGTGTAAGTAATTTAAGATAGACATAACTTGTACATTTTTGTTGTAAATAAATATATACTTTAATGTTATATCTTTAAAAAATACTTTAAATTCCGTGAAAATTTTGTACAATGACTGTCCTCATCACGGATAGATGAGCTATCGTTCATTTATTATCGACATTACTCTTATGCGGACAGCCACTAGTTGTCCGTGGTTCATGCGGAACGTTGACCTCCATAGAGACCTCGATCTCCCTACCATTACTCACCTCTTTAAACGTTTTTCGAAATCTTACTTCGAGAAATCTGAGGTACACCCGAATCCACTAATTTCAGTTGCTTTCACCTACATCCCAGTTAGGTCCGACCATCGAAAATATAGGCGTCCAAAAAGCGTCCTGTATGACCCTGACGATCAAATAACGATCGCCAACACAGATACACGTAATACACACACACAGCGTCTTCGCCGGCGAAGACGAGGTTCCAGTTTTCTGACGCCGGTCGGTCGTGGCTTCTCACCACACTTCCGACGCCGTAATTATTAATCTAAGTCATACCATCAGCCCTCCACTACGCGTCGCCCTAAGCCGTGGTCTGGCCTCACAGGAGGCACCCTTAGGACGACGTTCCCCGACTTAAGTAGAGCTTCTGCGCTCTACTCTCTGCATTTCGCAACCTCGACGATGTTTCTGCGCTTGCCCGTCCCGCCCGGAGACGGTGTAAAAGCCATTAGGGCTAACAGCATACAGTCAGTTCGAAAAAAAAATATTAAAAAAAATATTAAAAAAAAAAACATTACTCTTGCCTGAGTTACAGAACAATTGGGAAAGCAAGAATAATAGAACAATTTAATGTTAAAGCTTGTTGTTTGTTACACAGATAGTTCGCAGTTAGACTTAAGATATATCTACGCCGATACATGATATATTATAATATGATCTAGTCCCTGTTCGCTCAGTGGACTCCCTGCAAGTTTTTAGGATGGATCGGCGTAGAGGGAAACCAACACTGGGTTTTCCAATGTATTGAAACTGCAACGTTCATTGGTTATTCAAGCTTTCTACTAATGATGTGTTTGTTACATCGTTATAAGCAATTTATTAATCGTAAAACATTTTAAATGTAGGAAACTTATTAAATCATTACATAACTTAACTGTACCTGCAGCTTCACCTGCGTGGAAATCAGTGCATTTAATTGGAATTTTGAACATAAAATTAGTTTTTTTAACCATAAGGAATAGAGACATGCTGTTCCGAACTTTTTTACAAATTTTTTTATACCTTTACAATGCTCTAGTACATTACTTTCGTTATAGCTGGTTCATGCGGCGAACGCAACTAGAACTTCCAGCAGGTAAATTTTTTTTGCACAATTTACAGAAAAACCGTTATGTACGTAAAAATTAGTTCAGAAGATTTTGAAAAATCTATCGCACACGGACAGATAGCTTTTGGGAACTTTATTTTATAAGAAATATATAGGATACAATTGACATGAAGCTGCTAAAAGTTTATGTTAATTCTTTAGTAAACAAACAATCAATCAAGAACTATAATCTGCTTTACAAGACAATAAGAATTTTAATGAGCATTGTATACTTTTATAAACGTTGTCGCGTTTGCATATAAAACAACATAATGTAGAAGAG
The DNA here is from genome assembly GCA_947086505.1 of Morpho deidamia. Classification (NCBI taxonomy): domain Eukaryota; kingdom Metazoa; phylum Arthropoda; class Insecta; order Lepidoptera; family Nymphalidae; genus Morpho; species Morpho deidamia. The sequence goes on along the minus strand of CAMTZC010000026.1, from coordinate 10,571,379 downwards.
TATCTACGCTTTTATTTTATATATTTTCATAGGAAATAATGATTGTATCAAAACACAACTAACTACAAATAGTCATAGCGAATTCGTGACAACGAATAATAATTCTGCTGTTATTTTATTCGGACTATTGTGAATGTGATGCTTCTGTGGATTGCATTTTTTTTATCAATTTATAGTTTCTTCCCTCGTTTTTCGCAAATACTTCAATACCGGGATGAAACTCTGATACGTGGTAACGTGTTCAGATTAAAAAATGTTTGTTAAACATCTGCTGGTAATACATTTGTATTTTTGTGTGTTTAAGTAAAAAAAAGGAACCTAATTTTTAATTTGGCAATCCGACTTATAATATTGATGTAATATGTCATCACTGTGTAATACGTCAGATCTGTGATAGCCCAGCGGTGAGGCCGTGCGATTCTTTCGAGGTGGTCACGAGTTCGTACCCCGGGCAGGCACCAATGACCTTTTCTATTAAAACTTATGTGTCTAATTGATAATTGTAATTTATTACACGCTTTTCGGTAAAGGAAAACATCGTTAGGAAACCTGCATAGAGAATTTTCAGGATATGTGGAACCTAACAATCGGTATTGGGGCAGCGTAATAGGTCTTAGCTCCGATTTTTCTCTCCAGAAACGGAGAGTGAAGGCCCTATATCCAGTAGTGGGATTATAACGAGCCGTTACTTTACTTTTTTTTACTTTTATGTCATCACTGCCATCAACAATAAACCAACGACAACATAGGTCTAGGTCAAAAAACAAGAAACCATATGAATGACTAAATGATGAAAGATGAAAAGAATATAGAAACGCGTTTTTTTGTTCATTGGCAACAGTCATTTAAGAACACCTCATCGATACAAATATATAAGTAGATACGTATACTAAATTTCCTATGCGTTGTTGGTATTAGGCGTTCTAAAATGTGAACTCGCTAGTCGAACATACCATTCAAATAATAAATCATCCTTAATTTTATTCTAATTGATAGAATGAGTGTTAGCAAAATATTAGCTACTTAATTTAAACGAACTTTATTGATCGTGAATTTTAACTGTCTAAAAATATCAATTTTATAAAATTGCATAGCAAATAATATAACACATATCAATTTGTTTAATATTATTATTTATATTTACCTTAGTATCGTCAAAAGCTATGAATCATAACAGGAAAGTAATATTGTACTTATGCACTGCGCTTGAATTTTAATGTCCATGCCAGTGCCAAAAATTATGACTATAACAAAATGCGCCATTCCAGCTAATTCTTAAAGTAAAAAAGATTCTTAAATCTTTCTTATTTCAGGAAAACTCCTTACGGAAAGACTCTACTTACCGCAACCCGTCCGCATTCATCCACAGGATAACGTCCTTGCATAAAGAGGACGATGCTGCCCAGTCTCCTCGTCCACCATATTATTTAACCGGCTAATTATAATACGAATCCTGTTTTTATTTTACTTTGAAGAATCATAAATGTATATATACCCCTTGTATACATTTATGATAAAAAATGTAACAAACTTAAACTATTTATTATATTATATTAAATCAAATATTTATATTTTGTACTTATGTCTAATAAAATACAAATATTAATAGTTTACTTTTGCTTTTTTTAGGAATATAAAATAAATTACTAAATTTTTCTAAAGTAATTTGTAGGCAACTCTAGGATTCTAATTCGATAAGGAAATAAAAGTCACACTTACATTATTGTATGCATGTTGGTTTTTTGATTTTAATTTTCTCTTTTCCTTCTTTTTATAAAGAAACTTAGATGCTGCTCCTGCTCTGTTGTCCGTCCAACTATATCCCACTTGACTCTCTTTTTCCAAAAATCCCATTGACTGGCCCGTTGGCACAGTCGGTAGTGACCCGCCTTCAGCTCCCGGGTCACGGATTTGATTCTCGTCAAGGGCCATCATTTTCTATAAATAATTTGTTGGTTCATCGAGCCTGGGTATATATTTGTATTTAAGTATTTATTTAAAATTATATATGTAGTATATCTACCAGTTGTACATCACTCATAACACAAGTATTAAGTTACTTACTTTGGGGACGGACGACCGTGTGTGTGTCCCATATATATGTATATATATTTATTCCCTTCCTTGCGCCAAATTTTAACAATTCCCCTTTCCCCTTTCCTCATGTTCGTGCATTACATATTATTTTCTTCTTTTTATATCAAACCGTATGCGACTATTGATTAAGTTCTTCTTGCATATTAAAAAAAATACGTTTATAAAACTAAGACATGTGTAAATTGCTATCGTTTAGAAGCATTAGAAGTATAAGAAAAGTCGTAAAAATCTGTATAATGGGAAATACCGTTATCGGAGAAAGCTACGGAGTGGAGCGGCGGATTGTGAACGCAGTTGTAGGTCGACCGGCGTATGCGGAGCGCCTTCCAACAGTTAGTGATACTCTTAACTATCTTACAAACTCCTTAAGGACTATATTAAAGGTCAGCAGAAAAGGGTGCGTTATTCTTACAATTTTAATAACACTAGTATTATTTATAGACTTCTCAAAAATAAATTATTTGTATTTGATATTTATCTATAAAATTATATGGATTTTTAAATTATTTCAATTTTTAATTATATTATTTTTAGGGATCGGAAAAAATTTATATTAACAGTTGAACATTCTTCTTATTTGTTATTTACGTTTGAAGTGTAAACAATAAATACATGCGACATGTTTAATATTTAATGTTTTGAAAAATATTCTAACAGAGTTATTAGGATATGAGCATATTTCTTAAATATATTCGAGATTAAAAATGAGAGCTACAGCTTTCTATGAATGTACTTTCTATTCCATTCCGTCAAAGCGTTATTTGTTTTAAACTCAACACCTATTCGTTCTCTCACCGAGATATACATATTAAAATAAGGCATTTGTAGTCATTGTAAACAAGCAACATATTGACTTTATCATAAAAATCTTTATTAAAGACAAAGATATCACAGAGCTATCCTCTACTTTCGCGTTAACTTAAGCGTTTGCGTACCCTCAATAAGGTTATATATAGTTTTCCTTGTTTCCGTTAGAAAAATTGGATATTTTATACATGGGTATAAAATATCCAATTTTGTTACCCCCGATGTATAAACTTTAATTGTATCAAATATTATTAATATTGTTCCACCGAATTATCCGTGAAACCATGATGGACAGACAAACATTCGCATTTATTACATTAGTATGGACATCCCATTTTTTGCTGTTACCATTTTGTCCTATTTTTTTTTAATTCGATTTAATTCCTTAAAGTGTGTGCAACTTATGTCACATAAAGTTTGAGTTACTGACTAACTTATGATTTGGTTCGCGCGAAATTACACGACGGCGATCGGTTTTCACTTATTGACTATTTCATTATATTTTCACATGATATAAGCATGTATATCTAAAATGTCGTTGATAAAAGTCGAGTGGGACGAATTACCACTTGTCGCAAATCAAACATGGACATTAGTTTAAAAAATTATTGACAATGATCACATAACAACACGGCGAAAATTTTGATATCCCAACTGAATACTGTGCTAAATATAAGATAAAATATTTCATGTTCATCGAAGAAAACTGAAAGACATTATGTATGTATAAAATAGAATATGTAGATAAGACAGATAAGATAGCTGTGACAGGCCAGCGGAGAGACCATGCGACTCTATCGAGAGGGTCACAGGTTCAAACCCTGGGCAAATACCAATGAGTTTTTCTTGTAAAACTTATATGTCTAATTGATAATTGTAACGCTTTTCGGTGAAGGCATACATGAGGTAACCTATGTATATATGCCTAGAGAATGCGAAGTATATGTGTAAACTACCAATCCCCATCTGGAGAGCAGTGGGGTAGGTTTTAGCTCCAATCCTTTCTCCAAAAACGGTGAGAGGATATCTCTGTCCAGCTGTGGGATAGTAACAGCTGGTTACTACGTGCAGTTAAGACAAAATATGTTCTGTAGTAAGATGTTTTATCTAATTATTCTCTACATAAGTACAGACCTAGTTCTGACAACAATCCCTACAAGTCTAGTTTGATCAGCAATTTATATTAGCTAAACGAACTTGGTGAAAGAGCTTAACCTTGTACAAAATAGTACATAAAGTAGTATAGTATCATTTAATCTGTAATCATGTTTTACTAGTCTTATAATGCAGTACTAGACCCCGTGTTAAATACAGGCAAATCTTACAAGCTTGGCAACCGAAACAAACCTCTTCACATTTTTTGTAAACTTTGCAAGAACTAGAGTAAATGTGCACTACATCTTCAGCAAGTCCAAAATAAAACCAAAATAATCGTAATAGAACTAGGAATAGGACAGAATAGTAAGCAAAAATAATAACGTAAAAACACGTATAAATAGAAATAATGCAATTGAATCTTTTGTACACTATTGTTCAGTACTTGCTTATTGCACATTCCGTGGTTGGCTGTAAATTCTGCCGCCAACCTAATGGTATCGCTCGGTGGTACCGGATTGGTGGATTTCTGCAAGAGCGCCACCAGCGCCACCGACACGTAACAGTGAGTCGTCTCTTGACCGCTGACTTGTCCGACCGCCATAGCAGTGTCCGTGACTAACCGTAAAACTTTGTGGTACCGTGTGCCTGTTCACCGAACTTTATCCCACCCGTGTTGTGACATTATTGTGCGTGATATCTCTGCCAATTTCGGGAGCTGGACGTTCCAGAGGGACGGTGAGTAGTTTTTACTTGTCGATCGCGGATATTGTGTAATTTGGGGTACACTGGACACACCCATTCAGAACCAGCGAAATTTATAAAGGTCCTTCGAAAGCAGAACAACAAATAGCTGCATCATTTTCTGGCCTTCGAGCCGAACGTAACTATTTATTAAAAATTATATATCGTTATATATAAATTTTGTTACAGTCCATAATTATATAAGTAATAATATTTTTCTCACAGAATAGTTATTATACGTAATTTATATATTATATTTTATATATTTCGTATTGTGTATATAATTCGTAATTATCGCATAATAATTTACATCGGTTGCATATTGTCATTGTTAAAGGTGTCAAAATGGCGGAACCGACTCGTACTGAAAAGATTGAATTTAAACTAAAAACGTTGAAGTTTAAAAAGGAATATTTGTTCTCTAAAGTACAAAAGTTATATGATTTTTCCACAACAATTAAAGCGGATTTAAATAAAAAACATAGCTTCTTGGCACAGTTTTCCGAATTAGAAAGTGTTCGTACGAAATTCGAAAATACCGTTATGGAAATTTTCGAGTTAGAAATGCAAATAAATCCAGGGTTAAAATTATCGACTTCGCAATTAGATGCATTCGAAACATTATACGAAGAGTGTAGAATAGCTGCGCGTAAATATAAGTCCGAACAAACTACCTCCTATGCGGCGGAGCAACAAAATAAAAGCGAGCTAGTGAGACCGTCGTTGCCGAAGTTAACGTTGTTTGAATTTGACGGCGAAATTGAAAATTGGACGACGTTTTATGACACTTTTTATTCGTTAGTGCATAACCGAGACTTTGCCGAAATTGATAAATTTCATTATTTACTGTCGTGTGTCAAAGGTCCCGCACTTAATATAGTGAAAAAATTACCGATCACGGCAGCTAATTACATGTTAGTTTGGCAAAGCCTAGTCGATAAATATCAAGATCCTAGAGCGCTTGCGGGGAGATATCTCGATAAAATGCTTAATTTTACTCCGATAAATCGAGATACTTCGCAGAACCTTACATTATTTATTGAAACTTTTGATCATTCTTTAAAAGCGATTCAAGCGCTGAAAATAAATGACCTCGACGATTATTTATTCTGTCATATAGCATTACGAGGCCTTGACCCTCATACTAGAAAATTGTTCGAAGAAAGTCGGGATCAAAAAACTATACCTAAATTTTGTGAGCTAATAGATTTTGTCAATAAGCAAATTAAAGTATTGGAACACACTTTTCCGTCACCGTTTGTAAGCTCACCAAATAAATATAAACAAACAAATTATAGTCATAGAACAAATCAACAGAGTAGTTCGCGACAAGCGTTAACAAAAACCGTCCTTACTACTTCTCGTACGCTATCGAAAGGTGACGATAACTTTAATAAAAATAGGTTAACATGTCCACATTGTAACCAAAATCATATGATTTATCGATGTGAACATTTTCGTAAAATGTCTGTCGATAATAGAATTGACCGTGTCAATTCACTTAAATTATGTTCGAATTGTTTAAAAGCGAATCATGACCCGTCATCTTGTAAAAGTTTGATCACCTGTGGTGTTTGTGATTTACCGCACCACTATCTATTGCATAGAGATAAGGAGCGCGGGAGTTTCGTGCGCACATCGGCCGTGCCGACTAGCGAACCCGTGCCATCCTCGTCGCACGCGCAGCATGCGCTAGTGTCGTCTCACTCCGTGAGTGACAATGCATCGACACAGGCGGCTCTGTATTCCGTTGATGGAAAACCGTACGGGGTAGTGTTAGGAACCGCGCGAACGCACGTTCTCGATGTAAGCGGACAGTTTCAAGATTGCCGTGCAGTTATTGATTCAGGGGCTCAGAGTTCTTTCATAACAGCGGAGTGTGCTCAACGTTTGGGATTGCCGCGAAAGAAATGTCCGTTTACAATCTCCGGCCTCGGTGGCGAGTTTATTAAAAATCAAGGCATTATAAATTGTACGATTAAGCCGCGTCAGGCAGACGGCCCCATATTTACGTTAAATATGGTCGTCGTCACAAAGGTGTCATCTGAGATGCCAAATATTAATTTTCCTGCGAACGTTATCCAGGAATATGAACGATTTAGTTTAGCGGATCCTTCTTATTATAAGCGATCGCGCGTAGATATGTTATTAGGTAACGATATCGTGTCGGATATTATAAAGGATAAGCCGTTATTTATTAAAGACGATATTCCTAGTGTTATTGATACTGTTTTCGGGCACGTAATTAGTGGGAAATTATGTCCTAATGGGGATTCGTATTTTTCCCAAAATTTTCACTTCTCGGTTGCGACGGAGGAAGAACAGTCTCTCGATCGGACATTGCGTTCCTTTTGGGAAATCGAAGAGGTGTATTGTCCACCCGTAACTAATCCATTAGATCAACTAGCGGAAGATATCTTCGTAAAAGAGCACACTCGCGAAGCGAACGGCCGCTACGTCGTCCCGCTTCCGCTCGTCCGCGACCACCCGCCTCTCGGGGACTCGAGGACGGCGGCCGAGCGACGGTTGTTATACACGGAACGCAAGCTCGCGCGTTCGCCTGTGCTACAACAGGCGTACGGAGATTTTATGCGCGAATATGAAGCGCTTGATCACATGGAAGTTTATTGCGGTGCTGAGCAGAGTCGATATATAATACCGCATCATAGTATTTTGCGGCCCAGCAGTACGTCAACTCCTTTACGCGTTGTGTTCGACGCGTCTGCAAAAACTAGCAACAATATTTCGCTTAATGATATATTATTAACTGGCCCCAAACTTTATCGCGATATTGCTGCGATCATTTTAAATTTCAGACTTTTCGAATATTGTCTAGTTTGCGATGTTTGTAAAATGTATCGTGCTATTCGGTTAAGAGAGTCGGATAGACGTTATCAGCACATATTGTATAGGGATCACCCGAGTGACAAAATGAAATTATACGAATTGAAAACCGTGACATACGGACTTAGTTGCTCACCCTTTCTTGCGATTCGTACTTTGTTACAATTAGCGCGCGATGAAGAGGAACGTTTCCCCTTAGCATCGCGAGTCGTACAGGAAGGAGTATACATGGACGACATATTATATTCATGTAACACCTATGAGGAGGCTTGTACGTTACAGGATCAACTTATAGGTATTTTTGCAAAGGGTACTTTCACATTAAAGAAATGGACGAGTAACAGCGCGGATTTATTAAATCGTGTTCCCTCGGAATATAGGGAATGTCCGGTTACCTTTATGAAGGATGAGAACGAGTGTACAGTCAAGGTGTTAGGTTTGACCTGGACTCCACTGTCTGACAGTTTTTTATTTTCGATTAATAAGACAGACCCTACTCGTACCAAACGGTCCGTCTTGAAACTTTTAGCGTCAATTTATGACCCGGTCGGGTTCATCGCGCCCTGTACGTTCGTAGCTAAACAAATTATGCAGGACTTATGGAAGCTAGGCCTAGGCTGGGATGAGCCACTCCCACTCGAAATAGGTAATCGTTGGGCATCGTTTATCGAGGAGTTGCCGCGCTTAGCTGAAATCCCGATTGAGCGTCACATGTTATTGCCGGGACAGACCGAATGCGAACTGGTCGGATTTTGCGATGCGTCATCCCGTGGGTACGCCGCCTGTGTATATGTTGTGTCACGAGATGAACAACATAAGGTTAAAGTCCGATTGGTAACTGCAAAATCAAAGGTCGCGCCGGTGAAGCCCATGACGATTCCGCGGTTAGAATTGATGGGTGCTGTTCTACTTAGCAAACTTATTAAATTTGTTTCTGAAAATATAACGCGTGTTAAAATTTCTCGCTTAACTGCTCTAACCGATTCGACCATCGTATTGGCTTGGCTTCAGACGGAAGCTTATAAACTTCAGACGTTTGTTTGTAACCGTGTTACACAAATAATTGAAATTATACCATCGCATCATTGGCGTCACGTTAATAGTGAAAATAACTTAGCAGACATCTGTTCAAGAGGTGTCTCGCCATCTCAGTTAGTCGCCGATAGTCGTCAATGGCTACTAGGTGCTGATTGGTTGTACCGTGCATACAACGAGTGGCCTACCTCGGGTTTTGTTCAGGACTCAGTAGCGAATCCGCCCGAATTAAAGACGTCGTACAATTTAATGTCTGAAAGGCTCGAGGTAATAACAATTACCGATAAAAAAGAATTTTGCGAACGTATTTTTGATAGGTTTTCGTCGTATTCAAAATTACAAAGATGCTTCGCGTATATGTTGCGATGGCGTAATAATAAAAATAAATTAAAGGGGTCGGCTAATTTATCCACAGAGGAGCTAAAAACCGCTGAGGACTCGCTAATTAAATTAGTGCAAGGTGCTTATTTCGAAACTGAGATTGATCGTTTATCAAAAAACATCAATTATATTCCTTCACTTAAAAAATTATCACCTTTTCTCGATTCATGTGGTTTTCTCAGGGTAGGGGGTCGTATTCGCTACTCTGAGCTTCCATATAATGCCAAACATCCACGCCTGTTACCTAAAGGCAGTGGCTTTACAAAATTGCTGATAGAATACTATCATAAAAAATATTTACATGCGGGTCCGCGAACGTTACAAAATATTATAATTGAACATTTTTGGATTTTATCAGCGCGTAGCCTGATTAGATCCGTGTTATCCAAATGCAAGGTTTGTTTTAAATGTAAACCGTCACTTTTACAACCAGAGATGGCTCCTTTGCCACCGACGCGGTTAACGCCTAATAAAGTTTTTGATCATGTCGGAGTTGATATTGGAGGTCCATTTTACACTAAGGAAAGCTTGCGTAGAAATGCGAAGGTGTCCAAATCGTATTTGGCATTGTTTGTTTGTTATTCTACGAAAGCCGTGCATTTGGAATTATTATCCTCGCTGTCTGCCGAATGTTTTTTGGCCTGTCTAGATAGGTTCGTAGCGCGTAGAGGGCTATGCTCCCATCTTTATTCGGACTGCGGAACTAATTTTATAGCATCAAGTAAACATTTAACAGAAGTTCAAAAATTTTTGAGTAACAACAAAAATAATGAGGAGATAATATCAGGCTGTGCTCAACGCCAAATCAGTTGGAAATTCAATGGTCCTAGCGCCCCTCACATGGGAGGGTTGTGGGAATCGGGAATTAAATCGGCTAAATATCACATCACCCGTAGTGTTGGTGATAAATCTTTAACTTTCGAAGAGCTGTATACTGTCGTTTGTAAAGTTGAAGCAATTTTAAATTCTCGACCGTTATGTCCATTACCGGCTAGCGATAACCCTGAAGATTTTAACGTTTTAACTGCGGGACACTTTCTAATTGGAAAAAGCCTAACGGCCGTGCCGGAATATAATGTTGAAGATATGCAAATCAGTAGGCTGTCACGTTGGCAGTATATCCAAAGGGTGTCGCAATTGTTCTGGAAACGATGGAGTCGAGAATATCTTAACACTTTGCAACAGAGAGCAAAGTGGTTTACATCTACGCCTAATCTTAAAGTGGGCGATTTAGTCATTATCAAAACTGACAATATGCCTCCTTGTAAATGGCCTTTAGGCCGCGTAGAAGTCCTACACCCTGGACCAGATGGCGTTGTTCGTTGTGTCACGTTGCGTACTTGCAAAAGCAAGATGCAAAGACCAGTCAACAAGCTTAGTCCTTTACCGTATATCAATTAATACTTATTCTAATTATATTTATTATTTCTTTAACTTAACTTTATTATATCTTTATCTAGTGTAGGACTTATCTATTTATTTATTATTATAATTTTTGCTACTACTGCTGTAGGAGAAACCATAATTATGGTTTCGGTAGGGGGTGTGTTCAGTACTTGCTTATTGCACATTCCGTGGTTGGCTGTAAATTCTGCCGCCAACCTAATGGTATCGCTCGGTGGTACCGGATTGGTGGATTTCTGCAAGAGCGCCACCAGCGCCACCGACACGTAACAGTGAGTCGTCTCTTGACCGCTGACTTGTCCGACCGCCATAGCAGTGTCCGTGACTAACCGTAAAACTTTGTGGTACCGTGTGCCTGTTCACCGAACTTTATCCCACCCGTGTTGTGACATTATTGTGCGTGATATCTCTGCCAATTTCGGGAGCTGGACGTTCCAGAGGGACGGTGAGTAGTTTTTACTTGTCGATCGCGGATATTGTGTAATTTGGGGTACACTGGACACACCCATTCAGAACCAGCGAAATTTATAAAGGTCCTTCGAAAGCAGAACAACAAATAGCAGCTTTAATAATAATATACAGAATATTCAGAAATACGATTTAGAAATATTTCTATTATGTAGAAATTTGTAGGTTGTAAGAGGAGTATATTAGAGAAGATTCAAAGTTTGATGAAACGACCTTTAAAATAAGGTGTAAAAATAAAATGAACTCTCGGAATTAATTTTTGAAAATAACCTGGATTTTTTTTCGGGATGATTTATAAATCTCAATTCATGCACATAAGTTTCTTAAAGATATCTCATTAAACCCGTAACCTAGAGTTTGTCCCTGCAAGCCCTAGGTATGGGTGCCACCATCTTCCACCACCCCAGTTAACCTTAACTTCTCAAACTAAATTTAAGTTACTAAGTTATTACTATAATTTAATATTACCTAAAACAGACAGGGTTTCTTTTCGTAATATTATAGTAACGACTAATAATTACTTTTAAATTAAAGAAGATTGAGATTTAAGTTTCATAGGTAGAAATTTAGTCTTTCGTTTCTTTTTTCTTATAGAAATACTATATCAGGATATTCATTCCATAACCTAGTGTAATACAAGACGTATTGTAAATAATATCTATTGATCAGTGGCTTCATGACATGAAGTGTAATCAACTTTACGTAATTCAAAGTACTATAACTATTTGTAATAGCGCAGACGGAGTAATAAGTATTAGGAGTATCTTGACAACAAATCTAGTAAATGTACTGTAGCATTTTTAATGGCAATCATTATATTTCTCTTCGGCAAGGCCAATTGAAATAACTGTATTTTTAATTACCTTAAGCACTAGTTTATTGATATCCTTCGTATAATTATACTGAAAACGGCGATGGCACCAATAAAATTTGATATTTTTAATTTATAACAAAAAGAGATATTTATAAACATTATTTTAGAATAATTAGGTAACCTTAGAAGAATTCCCTCGTCTAAAGCCAATCCTGGCGGCAGCATCAGGTTATGATTATCATAAAAATATATTGTCATCGGGACTGGACCAATGTGTAAAATTTCAGCTATATCGGACAGTCAAATTTAACTTGCAAGGTTCAAATAAGAAAGACGATTCAAATAAAAGCTTTTAGAAAATACAGCGTTTGATAGCTTGCGTGCTTTTTTAAATTGCCAATACTTAAATTTTTTGATACTTGTTATATTCATCATCATTCTCCTGCCCTTATCCCACTCTAAGTGGGGTCGGCACAACATGTTACAAACATGTTGTCAAATGATTTGGCTACGTATTTTACGACCGGCAGCCTGCCAGACGTCAACTTACCTTAGTCGCCTTTTACGACACGTCGGTAAGAAATGAGGATGGTCTATTCTATGCCGCCGGATACCACACGGCACATACCTTAGTCGCCTCTTACGACACCTCGGTGAGAAGGGAGGGTGGTCTATTCTATTCTGCCGGTACCACACGACATACTTGTTATATTATAATATAAAAAAAATTAAATGTTAAATTAAATGTACTAAAATTTTTAATTTTAGAGTTTTAATATTTGCCTTAATGTAGTTTTTTTGTTTTCATTATTCTCTTATGTTAATTTTTAGATTTATAATTGTAACACTGTAACTAACAATGATGTGTTCTTCTATAATTGGTACTGCATGTTTAATGTAAACTTTATGGGATATAAGTTGGATGATTTATCGTGTAATGCTGCTGAAGATACGAATAATTTTTTTTTTCATAAAAATTTGATCTAAGTAGAAGGTAACTAAAGATAAACAGCTAAATGAAATTTAAAAATTTAATCAATTGTTAATATTTAGATTCTCTCACATCTTTTAATTTTGGATATATAATGGAACTAAATAATATGTCATTTTTTAAAATTTTTGCATAGAGCCAATGATTATGTATTATAAATTTTCATTAAAATACGCTTAAAATATTAAACTTAAATGCTTATTTTCGACAGAAACCATGTTGGAGGGCACGAAAATAAACACACCATCGCAAATGTCTAGCATATTTGACATTGCCAAAGATACCGTTCTTTTTCTCGTTTTATCTTGTTACTACATTTTGGAAGCCCTCTTTTGGACATTGGTTCCAAACGCGTTAAGGCCTATGAAAAGCCTTAACGGTGATGTAGTATTAATTACTGGAGGCGGCGGAGGAGTTGGCCGCCAATTAGCTATTAAGTTAGCAAAGCTTGGAGCCAAAGTTGTTTTATGGGACGTCAACAAAGAAGGTAAGTCGTCTGAACTATGTTAAATAGAAATGTTTGATATAATGGATTTATTTGATAGAAATGATTTTTTTTAATTTAAACTATCGTGATTGGTATTCATATTAATGTTTAGAGACCAGCTATACTCACGTCTTATTTTATGGGATGAGTCCGCCTAGTTTGAAGGCTTCCTATTTGGCGTCATCGCCGCGTAAAGAGCTCATGAACGTGAGTTCCGTGTGGGCTACTAGTCGTGCTCAAACGATAAAATAAGACGTGAGTATAGCCGGTATCTAAACATTAACTTGATAGATATGTACGTATGGGTCAATACTCGGGCAGATACTAATGAGTTATTATATTATGTGTCTAATTGAAATTTTGCACTTTGCTGTATGTTGATAGGTGAAGGAAAAAGGGATCGTGAGGACACCTGCATGTCTCGATAATTATATACAATTCCGGGAGTTTGGGTAATATTTCCCAGCTTGTTACTTTAAGCTCTTAAAAAGAGAGGAGGCCTACGCCCAGTTATAGCATAGAAACAGGCCGCTACTTTAGAAATGTGTAGTTACCTGGTAAGCCAAGGACATCAGGCCTAAAAATTGTATTAATTTACTACAGAAAAATTGAACAACTTTTTAAATTTCACATTTAAATGATTTATCTCGTCACAATTAAGCCGTTATTGTGCGTGCTGGAAATCATGTTGTAATGTCTTCTTACATATTACTTTAATTTTGAGACATATCAATTTTATACTTAATTATAAGGTTGTATCATATCTTACTACGTTTTATGTTAAGATCTGCAGGTCAATAAAGTATTCTGGTTTCGCTATCGCGCTGAATGCGCTTTTTATATTTTTTTTATAAAACTTAAAGGTATAGAAGTAATTTTATTCTTGTGTGGTTTGAAGCTCGCTTTATGTTGGAGTATAGTCAAAGATTTGCAAAGCATCTTGTTATTATTATTGCGTTGACTCGGCTACTCTTTCGAAATAATAGTACGGGCACATTATATCTCGAATTTTGTAATGTGCCAAATGGAAAATTTTCGTTCATCTTGATCGACAAGTACATTAATGATCTTAGCTAACATCACATATTATCATTCAAATCATTTTTGCAGTAAAAACTTCTATAGGGGCGTTGTGCACTTTTTGTGGTGTTTAAACTCGCGTGTCTTGACACGTGACCTGATTTAAAATTTCTAAGACGGAGGGCGAGTAGACCGCCGGCGTGGCGTAGTGGAAGTAGTCTCCCCTCTCTTTCTGTATGCCTGAAAATGTATGCCTGCGCCAATTGTTTCGTTTAGGCAGTGTGCGCTTGTGTGAATGAGCGTGTGTGTTGCAAACTACAAACTACTATTGATGTCGTCTTTATTAGACATTTACATAGGTTCGAATCAAAATTGTTCATTTCTTACTTCAGCTATCATAAACCTATCGTATCAGTTTTAGAGATTGGCGATGATGGTTTTGCTAATGAAGGTGGTGTAATAGTTGCGTGTTGTAATTATGGATGGAAGTTGATTTTTTTGAGAGATAAACTTTATAATGTTAAATAATTGTAATAGAACTGAGAAGTTATAAATTATAGTTGTATAATATATAAGTTATATAAGTTGTAAATTGTTATGTTTGTGCACGATAAAAAAGGAGAAAAAAAGATTGTATTTTACCACATTAATGTTTGTAGTTCTTGATGGCAAATGTATTTGCAACAGGCATGTTACAAATATTTGATGCAATCATTGTTGCAATAGCAATTATTTCTATGGCTCAGGCTCAGCTATTAAATGATGCTTAGTCACTTATACTGTTCATGCAAAACGCTTATTTGCCCTATATAATTAATTTCAAGGTTTCTTCCTTGAAAGAAACTCTGAACAGCGATGAATAAAAGCTTGATGCCGCCCTAGGCCCTGTTTATCAGACCGCTTGTTCTCTATCAGAGGCGAATCTTTACAGGATTCTATTTTATTAAATTTTATTAATAATACTTTTATTTATTTACGTTTGCTAGCACTTCATAAAACCTGTGAAGCGCTTAAAGATGAGGGTTACGAAGTAGCCAGCTATTTAGTCGATCTGGCAGATCGAGCAGCTGTCTACAATACTGCTCATAAATTAAAGAAAGAGGTAAAGGTTTTTTTATAAACTATATTTAGATAACTGCGATTTAAACAATCTAAAATTCATATTTTGCTCGGCCGTCGATACGTTGATAGACAAATATATTTTTAATATAAGGTATATATTAAAAACTATCATCATCATCATTCTCCTGCCCTTTTCCCACTGTAAGAGGGTCGGCACTACATATTACAAATATGTTGTCAAACGATTCAGCTGCGTAATCACGACCGGCCGCCTGCCTGACATCAACTTACCTTAGCCGTATTTTACGACCCCTCGGTTGTAAAGAGGGTGGTCTTTTCTACTCACCCGGATACCACACAGTGGGTCTACTAACCTTAGTCGCCTTTTACGACACCTCGATAATAGAAATGAGGGTGGCCTATTCTACTCAGCCGGATACCACACGGCATGAGTATGTTAACGCAGTTTGTTATAATAAAAAAAACATTACTATATTACCCAATTCAAAAAAATGAAAGTATCAAAACAGGTTTAATGGATGTTCGCGTAACATTTTATACACTTGAAATTTTTCGACTTCTTTTTCTTAAAGGGCAAAAATAAAAGGCCAACGGTCATTAAGTAACTTGGCAATCTTTATACCTTAGTGAAAAAATCTTCAAGGTAGGACGTTATAGCATAAAACTCTTTGTTGATAACGTTGTTTTTATCGAAGTCACAAAAATGATCGTACAATGTAATTTTGTGATATAAATGCTTAAATATTACGCGTAAAATATTCGGTGTCCGTACTTTTGTGATTCTTAGTATTTTGAGACATTTGCACATTAACCTGTTGTTTTAATATTAGGTACATATATTTATGCATATAATTTTTTATTTTTACTGATTATGTAGCAAATACTACAAATGCATAGAGGGTTTTAGTCACGCCAAAAACCTTTACAAAAACCTTCCGGATAATCGGACATAATCATAGGGCATACGATAATAATGATAATTCAAACATGACGCGCAAAATTTTAATAAATTTGAACAAAAATTCCGAGCTTGCGATTTAAAAGAACGAAACTTTTAGGTACAATTCTATAATTTGGCAACATTATCTAAATTAAAAAATATATTCTTTCAGGTTGGAAAAGTGGACATATTGATAAATAATGCTGGAATCGTTTTTGGTGAAACTTTATTGGATCTAAACGATGCAGCCATAGAAACGACCTACAAAGTAAACATCCTCTCTCACTATTGGGTACGCACTTTTTAATAATAGACAAATCTAGAAGTTGAGTTCTGGTCGTGTATTCTTGTTACAATTTACAGTTTAGTCAACAGCTATGAAGGCATTGCCTAGGTAATGCCCTAGCAACTTAACCCTAGCTCTTGGCACTAAACTAGCGTTACTTTTCTTTACATATAAAACCGTACATATATTACCGCAATTTTAGCTCTCAATTATGCAATCAAGTCAAAAGCTGCATAACGAATTTTGATAAATATTATACTATGCAAAAAAATTGAAAGTTATTGTTTAAAATATGGACAACAAATTAAAATCGGCCAGTTTGAAAAGCCTGGGTTAAATAATATTTGATTTTTGTTGTCTTGGAAGTTACCTAATGGATTTTTGGAGGCTTATTCGTATATATAGCTTATTTTGGATAGAACGTAGACATGGTTTACGTTTAGAGACGGCCGATATATATGGTACGTGAGTTAAAATGATACTACGTAGTACTATTTAGCATCCTATTTAAAGTAAAGTAAAGGCCTGTTACTATCCCACTGCTGGGCATAGGCCTCGTCTCTCCGTTTTTGGAGAGAAGGGTTGGAGCTAAGATCTACCACGCTGCTCCAATACGAATTGGTAGGTTACACATATCCCCAGAATACTCTAGATTCTAGAGATATGCAAGTTTCCTCACGATGTTTTCCTTCACCGAAAAGCGTGTGATATTGTAATTATAAATTAGTTTTTTATAAGTAAGTTTTAGATTATTTAGATTAGATGAAATATATTCTCGGCTTCCTATTTTTATTTACAGAAGATAATTTTATACTTCTTTTTGGAATCAACAATGAAATATACCCATATGCTCTTAGATAGTTTACCTAGAGACGATGGATAAGCTGATTATTATTTGCTTGCAGACAGTAAAAGCATTTCTTCCTGATATGATCAACTCTGGAAAAGGTCATATAGTTACTGTGGGGTCAGTTGCAGGCCTACTTGGTACCTATCGTTGCACAGATTACAGTGCCACAAAGTTCGCTACTGTAGGCTTTCATGAAAGCCTTTTTACTGAACTTCGGGTAAGTGATATGATAAAATATATTTAAGCAAACTCATCCTTTATTTAGAGAGATATAAAATTTGCGTGGCCAATAATATTCCAGAATTTTAGCTAAAAATTATTTATTTTAGTTACATAATTAATTTTAATTTATATTAAATAATATTAAGTTTAATTATTATCTATTATCTGGAAGAGATTCATTTGGATTTGTCATTAGTTTAAATATTTCTATGTGTGAAATAAACAGACTACATCAAACAAACAATTCCTTTACCAATAATTTAACAATAGAGATCGTTTTGAAAATCATTCGTGCGATAGAAAACATCCTGATTTATCGATTTCACATAAACATTTACCAAGGCCGATATCTGAACATTATATTTCATACGGGTCCGGTCATTATATCGTAAGAGCTCTATAAATACAGTACGAAGTTGCTAAATATATATTTTGTATATCATGTACATTATATAGTAGGTATGTTTTAAAGACTACCGTAATAACACCCCAAATTATATGTTTCTAATACAGTGATTATAGGCTAACTGTTTAACTCAGTCGTTGGAAAACTGCTCTAAGGCTCCATAACATATCTATAAAGAATTCAGCGTGCGAGCACTCTTATTATTGATTTAAGTATTTTTAACCTGGAATAATACATAGATATTTATTTTTAATTCCCTGTATATCTAATCAGAGAAACATACCATGAAATATTTACAATTTAGTATAATACAAAATTATACTCTTTACAAATATAATACAAAAATTTAATAGTAAAAGGAAACTCCTCGCAAGGTATGAAACTACAACGAATACAAATAAGCAATTAATAAAATGTTTGCAGAATTCTAATGCGAATTAATTCAGAACACCTTCACGTCTTCTATTTCCATTTTACCAACATCAAACGCGGTCGAGGCTAATTTCATTAAAATAAATTATAAATCACAATCAGACTTTACTGTTCTTATTTTAAGTCATTTCAAGTCAAGATTCTAATTATGATAAAATTATTTTGTTATAATCCGCGTTTGTTAGGAAAATCTATGTATAGCAAAGTGTAGGAACCGTAAACTGTTCTCTGTAGATTAGTTACCGCACGTATCTCAAAACAGCATCACCAATAAATAAATACACACATTAACTACGACAATCTGAACGATCGTTTTGCCCCGTAACCGAAGCATTATCAAGAGATAGGCTCCACGACAAAATCGCAAAGCTTTACGATTACCACAATCTAATACCATTCAAATTCCCAATGAAATGAACTTTAGCCTTATATCTAAACTCTCCACTATAACTCCACTATAAAAAACTCGTGAATAAGGCCCGTTGGCGCAGTGGGTAGTAACCCTGCCTACAGCTGCGCGGGATTAACATTTTTTATAAACAATTTTTCGTTCTTCGAGCCTGGGTGTATATTTGTATTTAAGTATGTATTTAAAATTATATATGTAGTATATTTATCAGTTGTCCGTCACCCATAACTAAAGTATTAAATTACTTTGGGGATGGACGACCGTGTGTGTGTAAGAGTTTAAAATGGGCCTCGTATAAGCTTAAAAGAAATCGGGCTCTGATAAAATAAGACAAGAGCATAGCCGTTTTCTATACGTTAACTAAAAATTTATAACCTATTTAAATCTGTTCTTTGTAGGCTCATGGACATAATACGATCCACGCTACTCTCGTTTGCCCCTACTACATCAACACGGGAATGTTCGATGGGGTGACGCCGCGACTCATGCCAATGTTGGAGCCTGACTATGTAGCTGAAACCATGATAGACTCCATTCGCAAAAATGAAGTCAACTGCATCATGCCTGGATCGGTCAGATACCTGCTGCCGCTTAAGTGGTTAGAATTAATAAGATTTATAAACGCATTTGTGTGTATCTTCCAGTGACGAACTTCCGCTTAGTCCCGTGAAACCCAGACCTAGAGCGAAATGATCTGAGGCGACGGTAAAACTTTTGAAATGATAAAGTTTTAGAAACGAAATAAAAGTAAAAAAGGTGTCCTTTTACAATGAGTTCAGAATATATAATAATTCAATTTTTAGTCTTCATCTCGAAGACTAAAAATTGAACCACATTACCCACATTACCCACCAATGCTCAATTGGTTTACGAATTTTTTTAATATTGGAGCTACAAATTGTTCAGGATAAGGATTTTTTTAGCCTATTCACGTGCAAGTATGGGTCATGATTATATTACCAAGTCCAAGAAATTGATTGTGATGAAATAATTGATATTTTTGCGGGGACCAAAGCCATTATGTTCTAACGAAATAAAGGTTTTTTTTTATAATAAAAAAAAATAATAATACTGAATCGGAATAATAAAATTTATTCTAATAAAGGCGGCGTAATAAACATAGCCAGGTGGTGGTATCAAGCTAAAACCATTACTGATGCCTGCTACAATAACTC
Source organism: Morpho deidamia (assembly GCA_947086505.1). NCBI lineage: Eukaryota > Metazoa > Arthropoda > Insecta > Lepidoptera > Nymphalidae > Morpho > Morpho deidamia. The sequence continues at coordinate 10,551,389 of CAMTZC010000026.1, read as the reverse complement.
TTGAATGCTCAAAATGTCTAGTATACCTATAATCTATATTAAAGATAAACAAAACATAATTAATATTATCTTTAAAAAAAAAAAGAAATGCGTAAATACATAAAATACACATACATAAAATTAAAATTATTAAACAACAATTTATATTTTGTAATAAATTATTGCTTGTTATTCTAATCTTCTTAGAAATATACGAACGTCAAGTCCATTCCATGGATGCTTATGCATGATGCTCTTTTATTCGTATCTACGAATTGAACATTTGTTTATCTAAACAAATGTGTAATAATTGTTGTTAACAATTGCCTAAGGAGAATATAACTAGAGTCCTTTACATAATTTAGTTGTGCAACGCATAACTTTACATTTGAAATTTATTGCATACGTTTTACAAAGAGGTCATATCTCTCTCTCTCTCTCTCTAGAGGAATCTCTCTATAGGAGTAGGGATGACATAGAGTAGGCAGTGACATAGAGTAGGCAGTGACATAGTGTCCAACAAATTATAAAAGAGGGAAAATGAGAGACTCATAATCTAATCACATATGCTAGAAAAAGTGCCAAATAGCCCCATCTGTTGTCTATTTTTTATGGACACATTTCAAGCTAGCTCTCTTAATCTAGTATTATAACTCTATAAATATGCTTGAATCTCTTGTCTAATTGCCCTATTTCCTGTTTCAGTTTACTCCCAGCAAAAATGTGTTGGGATTTAATGCACCGTGTGATGAAAGGGCCTCAGTCAATGATGGAGCTGAAGAGAAAAACTAGAATAGATTAATTTATCATTCTTCTAACTCAAATAATAATAAAAACATCGGAATCTAGACATAAAGATGGAACTAATCTAAAAAATACAGATACTCTTTGGGTTGCCGTCATTTGTAAATATAACCAAAATTATATATTTTTTATAATCAAATTTTGTCTAGCTATAAATTTCTAAAACATCAATTTTTTTCTGCATCCCAAACTTTTTTTTGATAGTTTCCCAAAGTTTTGGAAAACTATCAAAAGATCGATAGAGTGGTAGTGAAAAGTAAAAGGCATTGTTTTTTTTTTTTTTTAAATGAAATTATGACAAAAAATTTGGCTGAATTTTTGTCTGCCTTTTAATCTCTCCAAACCAAATAAGGAGAACAACGTAAGATAAAGATCTGTTTATTGGTTTTTGGTTGTTGTTGTACCTATGTTGACGATTACGACGGAAAATTATGTACTTAGGTTGTAGATATCTTAAGTAGATTTAGAAGACTGAGAACATTACAATTTCATAATAAATAAAAAATATCGACAAAATTGTTTTTTTAGTCACATAAAAAGTGTCCTATATATATATATCTGAGTATTACTAAGGCTTTAACATTATTTCGTTAATATCTACAATACTGCTACTGTATGTTTTAGCCCCTCTCCTACTTCATACATGTGGATTATCAAATATGCAACGCATAACCCAGACAAGATAGAACATGTTCATATCGCATATCTGGGCAAGTTTATGGAGCGCACCACTCTCTCTAATGCAAATCACCCATTATTTAAATTACCTTAAAAATATCCTATATATGTATAAAAGTTTTTTTCTGTGTATATTGTTTATCTACGGGTTGCCGTGTGGTATCCGGCTGAGTAGAATAGATCACCCTCATTTCTTACCGAGTTGGACTATCCGTTTTTTCATACCCGATACATGCCGGATTCGTAAAACACATGCACAAACGTTTATCTTTATTTTATTAACATGCAAAAAGTTTATCATTATCATTATCAAACCTCCGCCACCGCCACCACAATACACAAGCACTACACACGTTCAATATGACAAACTCAACAATCGTTTCGCCACCGCAACCGAAGCATCATCAAGAGATAGACTCCACGATTTCACTAAATGGGGTCGGCACAACATGTTACTAAAATGTCACATGATTTGGCTATGTGTTTTACGACCGGCCGCCTGCCTGACGTCAACTTACCTTAGTCGCCTCTTACGACACCTCGGTAAGAAATGAGGGTGGTCTATTCTACTCAGCCGGATACCACACGGCGGTAAAAAAAAACTGTTTGAATAAATTATTTATTATTAATACTTATTACATTAAAGTAAGTCGTAGAAATATTGCAGGCCTTGTCCTAACTCCCATATGGCGATGCCAGTACCATATTCTTTAGCAAGGTCTAACCTCTTCTGGATGGAGTAAAGTGTGGGGAAAAATATCTTCTTGGTTCCTTGGTATGTTCTGTGATGGGGACAATATTCATAATTAAAACATTATCTATTACGATAGAATTGTACAAGCACTTTTTGTTAGAAACAAGGAATGCATATTGAAATCATAAATGCTAAAGTTGCTATGGCTCTCTTTTACTTTTTTTCATGAAATTTGGTTCAATTAAAACTTATATCCGATGAATATAATTATAGTTCTGTTTATATACCTATATAATATGTAATTTTATTCTTCGGATGGGGTGATATTTTGACCTATAAAATAATAAACTTGCGGTTTATCTTCGGGAACCCGATCTATATAATATAGTATAGAGTGTATTTTAACTAAATTGACGTCAACCTTTTCGCACTTACAACATGTGCTTGTAAGAAAAATACATCAAAATGCAATGGTGTAAAAATTTAAAGGCAATATATGGATTAATATAATATAATTAAATAATTAATTACATAATATATATTAATAACGTGACTGTAACTGTTGTACTTTACTACAACTTTTATTTTATGTCTTTAGAAAAACATGTCGTTTTAGATTACTTTCAGGGGTTTCCTTTGTTCCAGTACCAGATAAAGACCTAATCAATATTACTAAAATATTTAACCTTTTCAACCAAATGTAACTAATGTCAAATGTTTTTTCTTAGGCGAAATCAACTACTTTAACAACATAGAAAGCGTGATTCAAGATAATTAACAAAGCAGTAACTCGATCAGATTCAGAATCAATTCTTATATTTATTTTTAGGAAAAAAAACAACTCAATTTATTGAACGGCGTTACTTTGCGAAATTCCATATAACAGAACTACTTTGCTATAATCCGCCCGGGTTAAGCGAATCCATGCAAAACTAAAATGTATGAAGCAGGCAAAATTCACGTACCTTACACATGCAGGACAAGCCACCACATGCATCTCAAGACGCCTCCACCAGCAACAATGCAATCACACACAACCATCACCAAAATCTCTTAATTTACCTTAAATGCCACTTACCTCACTTCAATATAATTTTCCGCTGTATTATTATGGTAAGACAAAGCTTGATTAGCTTTGGCGTTTTTCAAAATTTCAACATATTCTGTCCCCACAATAGGTCCTCCACCATTTGCAGTATACGAGTTGCCATAAAAATTCAGACCTAATAAGATTTTTGACTTTTTCGCAGGATTGTCTTCGCCACCTATCAATTTGTCTACACACAATTTCATCCAATACAATGGTGCATTGGGACCTACAAAAATTTACCGATTTGATAAAAATGAACACTCTTACGGTATTCTGCTCTAAAACCTCGGCTTATTACCTCTTCAGGTGACAAGAGGACTTACACCTTTTGGCACAAAGAATCAGGCAATATAACAGAACTAACTACTTTGCTATAATCCGCACGGGTTAAGTGAATGCATGCAAAGCCAATGTGTATGAAGCAGGCAAAATCTACGCACCTTATACATGCACCCCAAGGCGCAATTCACCAGCAACAACGCACACAAAAGCAGCACACACACCCACCACCACAATCTCGACGATCGTTTCGCCCCGAAACCGAAGCATCATCAGGAGAATAGGCTCCACGACAAAGATCGTAATGCGTCGCGCTACCCATACAAACAGTCTTAAATAGTTCAACTCCCACCAATACCCTCCCCTCCGAACACATGTAGCAAAACGGAATTAGATACATTTACTTGCTCGTTAATTAAGTGACCATTGTTATTTTTTATTATCTCAAGTTGCTCTAACGTATTGAGTCGGAGTCCCTTATCACAAGTGTGGAGAATAAGATGATAAGGGACTCCGAATCAATTCCGTTTTACTACATGTGTTCGGAGGGGAGGGTATTGGTGGGAGTTGAACTATTTAAGACTGTTTGTATGGGTAGCGCGACGCATTACGATCTTTGTCGTGGAGCCTATTCTCCTGATGATGCTTCGGTTTCGGGGCGAAACGATCGTCGAGATTGTGGTGGTGGGTGTGTGTGCTGCTTTTGTGTGCGTTGTTGCTGGTGAATTGCGCCTTGGGGTGCATGTATAAGGTACGTAGATTTTGCCTGCTTCTTACACATTGGTTTTGCATGCATTCACTTAACCCGTGCGGATTATAGCAAAGTAGTTAGTTCTGTTATATTGCTTGTAATATGGAATTCCGCAAAGTAACGCCTGCTTCTATAAATCATACAAAGAATCAGCTTAACGATTCAAATTGGAAACACTGTCAGCATTATTGGCACCATTTAATGTGGACATCATTTATACAAGTGTAAGAAATTTAGAGTAGATATCAAATCAAATCAAAAAAACTTTATCAATCATCAAGGATCAATATAATAAATGAAGCTAAAACTGGTTCGGAATTTTGCTCTTACTGTAAAGAACCAGCAAGAAACTATGTTATCAACCTTAAAACATTTTCATATGCAATTTTGTATGAAGCTGAAAGGATTTTCAAATCCAGGCATTTATCATCATAATATTCCTCAATTTTGTAATATGCTTTTTTGATATTAAAAAAGTAATGAGAAAATTATTTTGCTATAACCCGCGATAAACTAGGAAATATATAGTATATAGCTAAACGTAGAGTGTACTATACGTTTTCATACCCGAAACATGAAGAATTCGTAGGAACACATGCACAAATTTCCACCTCAATACACAAGCACTACACACGTTCACTATCACAAACTCAACAATAGTTTCACCCTGCAACCGAAGCATCATCAGGAGATAGACTCCAGGACAAAATCGCAAAGCATTTCTTCATTATATATATTTCCTATTTACTTTATCGAGGATTATAGCAAAATAATTTTATTATTTTGTATTATAGATCTCCGCAAAGTAATGCCTAATTCTATAAATAATTTAATACACTTAATTTAAACTTTTATTACTTGTATATTTTCATGAATACAAATATGATTTTGATAAAAATATAATTAAATGTTTATTAAAAAAATATTTTTTAGATAAATAATAGGAAGTGATCTCTAGAGAGTGACTTTAGAGACTTTTGCAAATTAATGGATTCCTGAAATTTTGGAATTTTTTGAACTTAAAAAAAGCAAACTTACCAGGTTTTTGTGGATTAGAAAAGTCATATGTCATGACTGATACAGCACTAACATAAGGATAAATTTCGTTAAAGGCCTGAATGAAAAATTCATCACTAGGATATCCTTTGAATGGGGGATATACAAGTATTAGACTTAAATTATCTTCAGTCATCTCCAGACCTGCAAAGTATGAAAATCTATAAAGTCTATTTTTTTATTTATTTGATCAGTATATTGATTACTCTATCATATTGCTATACAATTTATATGCTGTCTAAGCCTGTCTATTTGTGTTTATAACTTATCAAACTGTGATGGTCCAGCAGAGACCTTACAACTTTTTGGAGGATGTAACTTAACTCCAGGCAAGCGCCTGTGAGTTATTCTGTTAAAATTTATGTATCTAATTGATAAATGTAATATATCACACTCTTTTCTTTAAAAAGAAAACGTCATGAACAAACATACATATATCGAGAATTTTGGGGACATGGGTAACATACCAATCTGCATTGTGGCTGCATTGTATAATAACAGGCTGTTACTTTAATATTGTATAACCTGTCAATAGTTAAAATATTAAAATAAATAAAGATTTAAAAGAAATCGCAATTGACTTGAATAGCATTTCTTGCCCATTATTGATAAATATAAATAAATAATAAATAAATATATGGGACACTTACACACACACTGTTGTCCATCCCCAAAGTAAGTAACTTAATGCTTGTGTTATGGGTGACGGACAACTGGTAGATATACTACATATATAGTTTTAAATACATACTTAAATACAAATATACACCCAGGCTTGAAGAACCAACAAATTGTTTATAGAAAATCGGCGGGAATCGAACCCACGACCCGCAGAGCTGAAGGTAGGGTCACTACCCACTGCGCCAACGGGCCAATCAATATAGTCAATAGTTAAATAATTGAGAGTTAATAGTAGCCAACAATAACAGTAAATAAAACAATTTATTCCTTAACTTGTTTTCAAATCCAAAAAATGATTTCAATATCTCTCTGAAAATGTTATGCTATTCTTAGAAAGGATATAAGTTATAATTCTTACGTACCAAACTGTTGTATGAATTTAACAGACTTGTCAATATATTTCCCGATTTGAGAAAGTATTTCTAAGACAATTCCATTGAATTTCCATTGTCTGCAAATTTTTTTAACTTCCTCAATGAGAGCCTTCTGCTCTGTGATTGATGTGGGTTCCATAAAAAATGCTTTCAGATCTGAAGGATCCCAATTTTCAAAAAGTAACCTTGGTACAACTGAAATTGAAAACAATAGTGTAAGTAAAGTTATATAACACAGAACACATAATCTGAAAAATCAGTTCTTAATTTTATAAGTCTTAAGTAGTAATTTTAGTAATCTTAAGTAGTAATAATGTAGTGAAAATAAGACACACACACACACACATCACAACAACATTAAGCAATGTCACAATGAAATCTTGGTAGGAATGGATTATTTTAGGCCCTCTATACTTAGTTTTGCAGGTGAACACTGTATACAACTTATACTTTCATAAAATAATTAACAAACATCTAGAACTATACAATATATCAGCTGATACAAGGTATTACAAATATTGAGGGAGATAAAGGAGCAACTCATCCTGCCTCTAAGTGAAGGACGTTCACTGTTAGACAATTTTTTAAAGGAATTTCCATACTATACAATATTATTGTTCAGTCCGAGTATCCCATCTCAGACCTACTATCCTAATTATTAATCCTCTATAATCATTTATCTGACATCATATATCAGCCATCTAATATTCTAATTATGAAAATATGACTATGTAAATAGATGACTTTAAAATGTTACATACTTTTTAAATCATTAGTGGAACCTTTCTGTTTAACAGTCTTCATCCATCCATGGTCCACATCATGCAAGCCTGATACAATATAAATATTAGGGCTTTGTCTTTTTATCTGTAGCCAAACTGGTGAAATGTAATTGAATTTTGGTGCCCATATTTTGGCTACATCATATCCTTTATTGTTCCACTTAAAACAGTAATTTAAGAAAAAATTATTAGAACTTCCATCAAGCCATTTTTTAGTTTTATAGAGTTGCATTGCTATAAAGCAATTTAATATAATTTAATGTAAAACATGTGTTTTTGTTCTTACAGATATTTGAAATGAAACAATTGTTTGCTTAAAACAATTGTTCTCCAATAAGTTTATTTTATTACACATAAATCTAAGAATAAAGATCCAAACAATCTTAACTAATGTTGTTTAATCAAGAGACAGATTTTCATCAGATTGCATGGTTTCTTTGTCTTGCAAGTTAAGGATTAGCATATAAAGTTATAAGTCTCAAAACATTTTTTTTATTATTCTATCAGTTTATCTAAAATTAACAGGGAATATTATATATTGTTATTTAAAAAAAAAATAAGAGATAAAATATCATTATAAATTAAAATAAATCGCTAAAGACTGAGTGGTAACCAGAGAAATGTAAGGTTGAATAAGTGTTTTTGATTTCTAGATATTCTAATAACTAATCAACATCACTAATTTACCGAATATTAAGCAGGACATTATTATAAATTACCGGAGTAACATAACCCAGAACAGTATTTTTGAAATTCCGTAATGAAGTTTCCTGGTGATAAGTGGCATGATATTTAAGAATATCTTTTGCATAAGGGGACTCTACAACTAGTTTCCGATCCAAAACATTGTTTTTCCTAGGACCTTCTTGAGGTTTTACACCTTTTTGAGACTTTTTATCGGAAGGCGGAGACAATGTTGCAAAACAAACGTTTGATATTAAAATAATTTGTATAAATTTAATTGCACATTTCATTTTAGGTCTAAAATTTGCTATATAAGACCATTTAAAACTTTAATAAAATATTGGATGGACCGGCACTCAACAATAAATTAAGACATTGACGTTTATAGCATGTTTATAGATTTCAGTGAAAATTAGCAAGATGCGTTCAAATTAGTGATGTTTTGACAGTACAATACGTTCAGATACATAATCTAACACAAAGATTTGACTGAAGTTAGACACCTACATGTTGCGTTTATGTGGAACGCAACGTGCGTTGATACGTTGGCCTCGTCCCGTCAGGAAAACGGCGTCAAGACCTGGAGCTGTGGCGGGAATGGCCGAATCCGGCAAGCGGCGAAGGTATTCATCTCTCATTAAGAGTTATATATTTGTACAGTTTGCAGTTGAGACCCTAGGGCCGTGGAGTCAAATTTTTTTCTATTCGTTTTAACACCTCGGTTGTTCGCCTCTTCGGGTGACAAGAGGGCTGGCTCCTTTTTAGCCCAAAGAATCAGCTTAGCGATTCAACGCGAAAACGCTGCCAGCATTCTTGGAACCATTCCAGGGCACGATGTGTAGACTACTAGCGTGTAAGTAATTTAAGGTAGACATAACTTGTACATTTTTGTTGTAAATGAAAAAATAAAAAACATTTATTACAGAGACTTTTTTTCGTTTTTGTTTACTTACATCTGGGCAAAAGGTTCCCCTTTTGAAATGTAGGAAATATAAAGGTAGACCAAACCAGCTTTGTTGTTTCTATGGGGATTAACGGCTATAGATATCTAAGAAATTCTCTAAATTTCCTTCACCGTACAGTGATTATGGATCTATTCACAAATTGTATAATGATTATGGATCTATTCCCAATTCACAAATTGTGAATAAAAGTTATACGTACTTTTATACAAAACTTTGGTGCGAGTCTAGGTCAGATAACGCAAAATCGCAAAGTTGAACATACAATCCTTTAAATATAATAATTATGAAAAAAAATTATGACATTCTTTGGTAGACGTGCTTTCCTTTTTATTACAAAGAAATGTTTATATCTGGCGAAAAGAGCGACCCCAATGAATACAAGTATTGACCCGCTTCAGTCTTGCCGACTCTTCTCAAGAATAATCATGTCGCAAAACATTTTAATACTAAATTACATGTGAGTAAACTTGGAAACGAAACTTCAATAAAGTACACACATGACGTAATAGCTCTCAAAGGAAAACTTAGTTTAAACTTAAAAACGCATTACTTGTTTACTTTTCTCTAGAATTTTTTATCGAAAAACTGTTATTGGCTAAATGTACTAAAATATGATATTGCAAATATATTGGCATTGCAGAAGAGGGCCATACGTGCCATTTACAATTTAAAACCACGTGATTCCGTGCGAGAGAAATTTAGAGGAAATAGATGTTCTCATCAAAAATTATGTTGAATCCCATCACAATATATTTTTAACATTGTATATAACTCTTGGGTTTAAAAATATACAGCACTAAATAAAAATTCGTGATATATCTACTTAATAGTCGAAGTAATAACGAAGAAGCTAACGGCTCCTGCTTTGCGCCTTATAAAGTAAATACGTAAGTCGCTGGTGTGTTTTAGTACACGATTGCATAATATCATAGCACAATCTATATTAAAATAAATATAGTCTTTAAAACTACAAATACAGGCTTTTACAGCACAACGGACTAAAACGTAAAAAATAACGAAAAATAGTTTGTACCATCTTTTTCATATATTGTATATATCGAGTACTCCATGCTCTTATCACAATAATACTTTTGTAGTTTTTTTACTTTTTAGTTCGATTGACTGTTAGATTTTTTTTCAAAAATAACGATCAAATGAGACAAGTTCATCAAATTATTGTATTGTCACCCATTCTTGATAAGTTAGAATTCTATCCGCTCCAAGTGAGTCAAAGTTTATTTCAAAGGAGTTGGTTGCATATTAATCTAAAAAGCCTGTATTTTAATACAATTTTAATAAATAAAAAGCGAAGCTGATACTGATTACCTAAACAATTAAATGCGTGGATTACAACGACGAAATGTAACCAGTTATATACATAGAATTATATTTTGAATAGAGCAACCGCTGAGTTTCTGGCTGCCTCTTTTCCGTAGCGACAATTTTCCGAACCAGCATTAGAGTAGTCAGTAGACGGTTCAAAAGTAACTGTTTAAAATTTACTTAAATAAAGTGTATTTTGATTTAAAAAATAATTGAATTTGAACCTAATATTGTATGCTATCGTTTGAAATATGTTTATTTTCTTCTTTCTTTATTTTCTTATTTTTTTCTTTAAATTTCTTTTTCAAATTACGTAATTTTAAATGTCTAGAATCCAAAATAACAACTTCGATCAAAAGATTTCAACGCATGTATAGCACGTCAACATTTTGATTTTTGAAGTTATGAATCATTATTATTAGTATTGATAATTTTAATACCTTAGTTAACGTGGTATATCATACTTTGCCCTTTATATTGAGTTTAAAGAAAGCTGAGTTATTTCTGACGACGATTCAGTATTCAAGCGGAATCTGAGCTTGCAACATGGCTCGACACCTTTCACGACTTCACTTCGTCGTGTTTACTATCACATTTATTGCAATAGGTAAAACTATAGGTTATCGCGGTTAAAAACTTTCTTTGACGCTTATTGCGTAAAAGTTTTATTTCCTTTAACTGACAAAAGTTACGTTTTGATTTTTTAAATTAATTAATTACAAACAAAATTTCCGCACTGAAACCTAAGTGTAGTGTAAATGTGTTTTTTTTTATAGGAGCACAAGGAAAATATTTGAACAAAAGAAGTTTAGATGGAATAAAGTGTCATGAAAATGGACGATTTTATCGGTGTGTATTTATAAATTTTTATGAAGTATTTGATGAAACAAATGTATAATTTCTAACTCACTACACTTTTATATAGCGTTTTTGAAAGGATTTTTATTAATTTCTTATATAATAGCAATTATTCCCTGCCTTTTAGAATAATAATTCATAACTTATTTTCGAGAATCGAATAAATTTTAACCTAACATATAAATTTTTAAAGGACATCCGTTTTTTCAGATGATATTTTAATGAAATTTAAATCCAACTGTAGGCGGTCTTTTATTTTTCCATATAAATACCCAACGAACTAGCAAACCTGATTTTGATGAACTAAATATTCGTATGGGGTCACATAGGTAGAACACACTTTTTTAGATAGTACTCCGGTAAATTTAATGTACTTAAATAAAAATAAATGACCACCAGAAATTAATCAAGTATCGTAATGTTGCAAAATATATAAAAAAAAACAAAGTCTAAATTAAATATAAGACATTAATGTCCTAGTTCAATCCATGCTCGGTCCGTTATTCGTCAGATGTCATTAATTTATAACACAACCACACCTTTTTGTAAAAGGAGCTAAAAGCTACAAATCACTCAACTGCTTATTTAAAGTTGTATGTAACTTAAAGATTTGTCATACGAATATAATAACCATATAGTAATCTTATAACCCAGTAAAATGATGTCTTTGTATTTATTAAGGAAAGTTGGTTAACAAACTAACGCAACTAGACTCAAATAGCGATGTATCACATCTTACGAGTAACAAGAGTTATGTAACGATTTTCAAATAAAAATCGGTTGACTTGTTAGATGATTTCTATGAAGATCGCATTAACTGATAACTAGACTTGTAAGAACTTATTTTATACTATATCAACAGTAGCTTCTGGAGGTCAGTTTGAAAGTGTATGTACAATTGAATTATTTGCTACTGTTTGCTTTTTAGGCGTAACCCAGGATCAAAGGATTCTACATTAATAAAATTATTTAATGTTAAAAGATTATAAACTTTGATAAGTATATTACTTATCTTCAGTAAATATTTTAGACGCTTAGAATCTTTCTATTACACGCCGTGTGGTATCCGGCAGAATAGAATAGACCACCCTCCTTTCTTACCGAGGTGTCGTAAAAGGCGACTAAGGTATGTGCCGTGTGGTATCCGACTGCATAGAATAGACCACCCTCCTTTCTTACCGAGGTGTCGTAAAAGGCGACTAAGGTAAGTTGACGTCAGGCAGGCGGCCGGTCGTAAAATACGTAGCCAAATCATGTGGCAACATGTTGTAACATGTTGTGCCGACCCCATATAGAGTGGGATAAGGGCAGCAGAATGTATGTATTTTAGACGCTTAGAATCTTTCTTTTTTTTGTAAATTAATATCACTCTCATAATTAATCAACATTGCCTATTTATTTTATCGTTACACTTAAATTTACATAAATTTGTAATGTGAACACAAAACAATGACTTTGTATAAAATACATTCACACGACGTTATTCAATATCACGGTCTAATTAACTAATACAGAGGCTGAATGTAATTGAAATATAAAACGAGATTAAACAGATGTAATGTGATTTAAATGCTACTTATTGTAATTTTATTATACTTATGTAGGATGTTATGTAGGATAACGCTGTTTTTACAAATCTTGGTAGTAAAGTCAAGCCAAAATAGCTAATAGGACTGATCAGAACGGGGAGATTGATTTATAATAGCCTATATTATTTTCGATGTTTTCCTTCACCGAAGGTAGAAAGAAAGGAAAATAAAAAGATATGCAGGTTTCCTCACGATGTTTTCCTTCGGTGAAGAAAAACATCGTGAGGAAACCTGCATATCTCTAGAAAATTCTGGAGATATGTGTAATCTACCAATCCGCATTGGAGCAGCGTGGTAGGTCTTAGCTCCAACCCTTCTCTCCAGAAACGGAGAGAGGAGGCCTATTCTCAGCAGTGGGACTGTCACATATTATTTTCAATATATTAACAAGAAATTATCCTTAAGAAAAAATAACGTAGCTGCAGATTAAAAACAAAAATTACCTAAGTCTAACCTTTTTTTCTAGATAAAAAATAAGTTGAGTGTACTGAACTGAGAGAATTCGCTATTAACAATTAAATGTTTTACACATTATAATTAACAATAGGTATCTACATAATAGAGAATAACATAATAGTTCCGCTAAACGCAGTCATGCAAGCAATTAACGCACGAGAATTATAAAAAGGGGGAGAATTATTTTTCCCCCATTCAACTGTAAGAACATTGACCCGATACTTTCGCCGCAACCTTGACAACGGCTATCGTTAGCGGCTACCGCGTTGTATTTCACGTTATTATCATTTCCTGCCGCGTCTTGAGAAATTTACTTTCGCCGTTATTGTATTGGGTCAGGGCTGCCACTATACAACTCAATAAGCTTGCTCGAAATTCCTCCTTACCAGTTAGTATTTTAGATAATTTAAGCGATATATTTTTTACTAATAAAAGAGAACATCTCTAGGACGATCTATTACGAAAAGCTTTTCAGTTTGTCGGTTAATACAAAAGTTGATATTATACTTACCGTATGCACTATATTATGTAAAAATTACAAATTAATGTTGCATGGATCAGACGGAACTAATCAAATATTTTTATTGCATTTATTTTTAAATTCCCACTGGCAAAGATAAGTTATTACCAGAAAGGTAGTGAAAATACTTATATATTGACTGCAGCGAAGTTTTTTACTTGCACAAAATAGTTTGTTGATCATGCTAATTTACCTTTTTTTGGATACTCCCATCAAGTCTACTTAACCTTCTATTTCACTCTTATTTAAATTTCCTTTGCTTTTATATAATACTTACATACCCAGCCCGCTCCGCTGGGCTTAATTTGAATATATCAGTAGTAAAAAACTGTCATTGACAGTTAAAAAAATGCTCCGATCGCCACCAAGCTTTACAGGACCATCCCCTAGGTTAATCTAAAGATTGTCTGAAATTTTCATTAAAATAGGTCCAGCCGTTTCGAAGTCTATAAAGGACTTACAGACAAACATTTATTTTTACGTATAATATATTAACATATTATATCTGAACACGCGTGAAGCGTATATTTTTTGTTATTGATATGTTTCATATTTTTTTTTATCATTGGTTTCTTACGAAAAGTCAACCCTGCGCTTTATTGTAACAAAATCACATTCGCGGTATCCGGACGTTCGATAATCCAAGTACATATTATTCTTACAAACTGAATTATATTACTATAGAACAAATATGATATTACTATAGATTGTTTTTAGAAGTGAATTATTTAATCAAAATAAGCAATTTACTGCCACCAGTAAAGATATTTTAATAATTTCTATGACATGCGAAAATTGGCTTCAATATTTACGAATAGTCTTAAAATAGGATTTAACATGTTTGAAGACGTTTGGAAACTTTTTCGTGGCATCATTTTTATTTTTATTTATTTACACCAATAACTGCAACATAAGCAACTGCAATGGAATTTGCTGTGTATTTGGAATTCCAGGCATATTAAAATCCTTGAAATTGCTTATGAAAGAAGCAGGCATATCCTGGTTCTTCAAATAGGGAAGTATGCAATTTATATGAACATATTGTTAATTGCTTTTATGTTACTTAGTTTTATGTTTATATTTTGTTTGTCTGTGACAAAGTAAAATTAATCGCATGACAGAATTAAAAAGCAAAAGATATAATTAAAATACCAGCATTCTAGGGACCATTCCACGTGTAAATTAAAAAAAACATTTAAGCTAACGCGAATATAGTTGGGCTACAATCAAAGGGTATTAAACAACTTCCATGTTAGCGTTGACCATACTAGCCCGCTTTATAATGGGTTACGAGCACTTGAATACGTTATATAAGCGTTAACCTGTTTGTCAATCAATTAAAAAAATGAACCGACTTTCTACATGAAAGTTAATATAATTTTCCGTAGAAATCCGGACCGTGCCGACGAAGTTATGTGGACAAGCGATGAATGTTCTCGGTATTACCTGTGCCTGGATGGGGATGTGTTTGATTTTCAATGCACAAAGGGTCTCCTGTTCGATGTCAATCGCCAGCTATGTGATATGCCACAAAATGTACATAACTGCGATTTAACTACAGGTAACATATAAATTACTCGTAATTTAATATCTCTTTAGAACTTTGCTCTCTACTTCACTTTCGTTAGTAATCATTATTATATAAGCGATACCACTAATGAAGGGAGCTTTTTTTACCCGAATGCAGCACAAATGACTTCTTTTATATTAAAAGGGAGAAAGACATATAACATATATTTATAAATACATATAATATATATTCATAGAGTAGTATACTCCTTGTTCTCTGCGTTCTGCTCCATCTAAGTACAAAAGTCTATCTGTCTGTTATGCTTTCACCTAATCTGCTGGAGCAATATCCATAAAATTTAAAACAATTGATGCTAATATACCGGGCTAAAATACAGAAAAAAAACGCCATTTTTTCATGAATTAATTAAAGACGACTTCAAAGTAATAAAGATATTATTTTTGCTATAATATGCGATAAAGCACATGCAATGTTCTACATTTAGCAAAATTACTTCTATATTATGGATCTCCGCAAAGTAACGCCTAATTCTATTGATTATTTAAAGCTGACTTTTAAATTGATATGAACTAAGTCACGAGTAAAACTTGTTACATATTTTCTATATAAATCTGTTTCCTAATAATGTTTCTAAACAAAACTCACTTAGCTGTACTTGAGGGAACCCACAAACCTATTATTAATAATCACGTGCTTATACCGTATGTTCAAAAGGCCCAATCAAAACATTGTCTCATTTATTTATTTTGTCGCAAAACTTGTTTGGTAATATTATAAAAATATTCACTTTTTTGTTCCATGTAGATAAAACGAGTGTGTTTATTCGAGCTCCTTTAACATCGTAACACTGTTTTATTTGTATAATTTATTTGACATTGAATACGAGATTAATTTATCATTGTGGTTATAGAGACAGTGATACCAAAACCGCAGTTAGAGAATGCACAATGCGCAAATGAAACGCATCTTGGCTGCGCCGATGACATTTGCATTCCGGCTGAGTACTTTTGCGATGGCTCTATGGATTGCGAAGATTCCTCCGATGAGGTAAAGTGCAACAGGACTATAACTTTAATGTGTGGTTAAGATATGAATCATAAGCTTTCGACTTAAACAATGTATATAACTGTATTGAACAAATAAATAATTTCTTAATTCAGTTTAGGATCAACTAGATCATATCTGCTTAATTTTTTAAGTTATTTTTATTATTATTTATTTATTTATTTTTGCTTTACTTTATCACTTATATGAAGGCTTGTAGGCTTATGTTTGTCTACCTCCCCTCTTTCTCCTCCACCCACCGCCTCCAGCTCGCGTAACGAGTAAGCTCAGAAACCGCAATTTTCTAAAACACCTGTGTTTGTAACCACAACTATCAATAAAGTATCTAGATTCGAGTCCCAATCTCGTAAAGGTAAGTGCTGCTACCTTTTCTTTTGTCCCTTTTCTGCTACCCAGCTATTATCGAGGGTTATCAAATTTTCTTTTAATTTCTTACTGTAAGAATGGAGCGTGGGAATTCGTAATGTTGTTTTCTAACAACATTATGTACTTCTGTACATTTTTACCTAAATATTTTAATTTTTATTTTATTTAATTTTTACCTAAATATTTTTTATGAATACTGGCTTCTTTGTTGCAATAACTTATGATCATGCTTAGACATAGAACTCAGATATAATACAAATAGGCGTCATCATTTACTTTCACTACCGGCAAAATGTATTTCTAAACATCAAAGTTGTTTAGTTGCTGTAATTTGAACTCCGCTTCGTTAAAGCCAATTTGCTCAACTATGAAATAGGAAGAAGACATTTACAAATAATCTTTCTTTGAAAGAAATCACATTAACATTAAATACGAAATACTTTGAAGAGACATTTGTTGTTTGATGGAATTATTATACCTAATGACTGCTTTCACTATCGGCAATGACCGTTGGTCGGGTGACCGTCTATAATCGGCACGATCATCGTAAAAGTATCCAGATGATCATCCATATTATCATACGATAACTACGCTCATACGTATCAACCAGCGATTCCCTTTGATAATTGATTCCTTGTATTTAAAATACCCGGGTTGTAGGCGATCGTTGGCGACCATAGATGATGATTGGCGAGTACAGCCGACTATCCCCTCTACATGATCGTGCTCGCGCTTAATCTTTAGTAATTGTCAATTATAAAGGAGCTTTTATGGAGAAGGCGAACATAAGAGGTCACAAATAGCTTGTGATACCTGTGTCGCGACTCAGCAGAGTTAGCAACTCATTTGTTGGTCTCGCTATTCGCTTCTATAATAAAATTCCTCAATCCATTCTAGACCAGTGTACAGAAAGATTCCAATTAAGTATAAAAAATATGCGTATACATAAAGCATATTACAAAATTGAAGATTATTTGGATGATAAGAAAGCTTGGATTTGCAAATTCTTTCAGCTTCATACAAGACAGCGGTTTAATAATGTATAATTGAAGATATTTAAAAGATTGACCGCCGAGTTTCTTGCTGGTTCTTCTCGGTAAGAGCAACATTCCGAACCAGTTGTAGCTTCATTAATCATATTGATGCTTGACGATTCAAAAGTGCCTGAAATGGTTTATTTAAATAAAGATTATTTTGATTTTGAAGAAAACTCATGCGAAGTTATTACTAGGGATGGTGTGATGTCCACTACGACCCTAATTCAGCTGCACCATGTGATCCTGGGCTGTGCCTCTTGCCAGATTGCTTCTGCACTAAGCATGGCAATCAAACACCTAATAACCTTGTCCAGAGTCAGGTAATATATATTTTGTCTGTTATACATACCAATGAATATAAAATACTTTTAAATATTACATATCTTTAGTTTAATAATGTTTTCAAAACTAAACTGACAAAGCGTGACAAATAGGATGAAATTTGAATTATAATTTAGTTATATGTATAGCATATATTTTAATGTATACATTATACTTTAATTATACATTGTACATAAAAATAATAATTTGTAACATTATAATTTTAAATCAAATATTGTTTTTTTAATTTATGTAAATAATAGAAATAAAAATGATCACAAGAACACATACCAAAAATCTAAGAGATAATCTGGTGTGTACTATGTATGGTTAGCGTCGATGCGTCGATTTAAAAATAATTATGATGACGTTACTTTTGTTTATTATTTAATCACATTCAAAATAAAAAATGCAGATATTTTCTTTAAAACAGGACATTTCTAAAAATCAGCGGCATGCCGCCAAAAAGCGGGATTGTCCTGCCAAAATCGGGACGTATGGTCAACTTATATTAAACTCATGATTTGTTATTAATTTCAAGTTATTGCTTAAGACGTTAAAGAGACGTATATATAACATATAACTTTATTTTCAGACGCCTCAAATGATAACGTTAACATTCGACGGCGCAGTAAACCATGAAAACTGGGACATTTACACGCGACACCTCTTCACGCCAGAACGCATAAATCCCAACGGATGTCCTATTAAAGCAACATTCTTTGTGTCTCACCCATACACTAATTACAGACACGTGCAGAAACTATGGAACGATGGTCACGAGATTGCTGTACATTCTATAACGTAACAGGACTTTTATAATTAAGTCGAACTATTTTGTTTTTAATTTTGATGCAGGTCTTACGTTTCTAGATAATGCTTATTCACCTTTACATCATACTTTTTACCTTAATTTATGTACATTCAGCGGATTATAAGAAATATCAGAACCGAAATGACAAACTTCAAGCACGATTTGTGGTAGAAAATAATAATATTTATAAACTATTTCATCATCATCCTCCTGCCCTTATCCCACTCTACGTGGGGTCGGCACAACATGTTACAAACATGTTGTCATATGATTTGGCTATGTATTTTACGACCGGCCGCCTGCCTGTCTACTTACCTTAGTCGTATTTTACGACCCCTCGGTAAAAAAGAAGGTGGTCTATTCTACCTAACCGGATGCCACATGGTGAGTCAACTCACCTTAGTCGCCTTTTACGACACCTCGGTAAGAAATGAGGGTGGTCTATACTACTCAGCCGGATACCACACGGCGGGTCGACTTACCTTAGTCGCCTCTTACGACACCTCGGTAAGTAATGAGGGTGGTCTATTCTACTCAGCCGAATACCACACGGCATTATAAGCTATTTCATATTTATTTTAAATAAATAAATATGAAACACACGGTCATCCGTCCCCAAAATAAATAATTTAATATTTCCGTTATAGATGAAGGCCATAAATGTATACATATATATTTTTAAATACACCCAGAATCAAAGGACCAACAAATAGCACTTACAAAATGCTGGGCCTTGGCGGGAATCGAACCCGCGACCCGCGGACCTGAAATCAGTGTCACTGCCACTTGCGCCAACCGGCCAGTTAATGTAGTTTTGGTTCAACCTAACGCTTATCAAATACAAATTAAAAAATATATTAGGGTTTCTGTCGTACGGAGATAAAAACCCTATTTAAGTCATATTATAGGGACTCCTCTGTGGTATAATTATTAAATGTTAATATCTCTTTTTATTAGACATCGTGGCCCGGAAGAGTGGTGGTCTAAAAATGCTACGGTAGAAGACTGGTTTGACGAAATGGTAGGTCAGGCAAATATAATTAACAGATTTGGTCGAGTTTGGATGGAAGATTTCAGGTAAAATATTTTTTTTATTCTCTTGATATTTATCTGGCTTAAAGGACCAAAAGCATTTCTATTTGCAGAGGATTACGAGTTCCGTTTTTGTCGGTGGGTTGGAATAGACAATTCCTAATGATGCAAGAGTTTGGATTTGTTTATGATGCCACGGTAGTTGCACCTGTATCTAACCCACCTTATTGGCCTTACACATTAGATTATAAAATGCCTCATCCTTGCATTGGTAAGTTTTATTAACTTTATAAAAAACTACATGCTGGCTATTCATTGGAATATTACGACCTGTATCATAAATAAAAGTAGAGTTGAATTCTATTTATATAATTAATTTATTAGGTCATGAAAATGAATTTTAAAAAATTAAACAGATGATTATATTAGAATTTGGAAAAAAATAATTGATAGATGTATTAATAGCAATCTGTACCCGAGACTTTGATCTATATATTATTTATTTCAACCAAAATCCAGTTCTCATAGAACGTATAATTATTTTTAAAGTACTACATAGTTACATACACTTCGACAGTTGCACAATTTATTACATTGATTTCAAAGATGAACACACTTTGATAAACAATAAATGTACCGTGCGAACAGTTACGTAAAAAGATAATCGTTCTTGCTAGAAGTGAGAAAAGATTCCACGCTAACAGCTCAACACTAAGGCCATCGCCGATCACTTTAGTTTTAGTGACTGTAAGGTTTCTTTATACTTTTACTCGTGGTTGTTGCTATAATACGGTCAAGGTGTGAAGACGTCATATTCAAACGTACCCGGAAACGTACCAAGGAATAATAGCTGACTTTACATTGTCGCCAAGATATATCCCGATCCCGAAATATTTTAACATGTATATAGGCTTGATAATTTCCCTATATCGCAGATTTATAACTGTATGTAGTTTGTCATCATCTAGTAGTAACAAATTTTTATTATCTTTATTTTAAACTGAATACTAATTATCAGCAATTAATTAATTACAAGTAATAATTAAACATTGGCACGCTTCCATTTGATGACATGCGACACCTCCAAACTATGCGAGTGTTTGAAACATTGCAAATTCACATTTTGATGTTAACTGCAGTGTTTTGAGTGAATGATAAATAATCATTTTCATTTTGTTCCCAATAATTATAACAACTCAAAACTTTTGGCACGCATAAAACTACATTAAACATTTCTTTAAAAATTAATGGCACGTAGATGCATAAACGTTCGCCTACTCTGCCCTATTAATATTTCCCTATTTTAATGTCTGTAATTTCAGTGTATAATAAGCCTTCCAATTTCTCAGGAAACAATCAATACTGTCCATCAAGAAGCTATGCTGGCCTATGGGAAATGGTTATCAATCCACTTGTTAATGGTGATCACACATGTGCTACAATAGAATATTGTCCATCAAATCTTAGCGGTGACGATATTTACGATATACTACTGAATAATTTTAAGAGACATTACTTGAAAAACAGAGCGCCCTTTGGAATACACCTTAATTCTACGTGGTTGAAAAATAATGAATACTTGGCCGCCTTTAAGGTATTATTAGAAAAAAATATTAATATTGTACAATGAGCGAATACTTAACTGGCGTATTATGTAGATCAGTAGGCATACCATGAACTCTTATTGCGACTCAATTAAAGACGTAAACGAAATCGTTTGCTTTTTCATACCATGACGTCTTAAAGACGCACACTTTAAGTCGTTGCCGAATGAGCGTTCGGCATTCGTCCAAAGAACATGTGAGTAAAAAAGACAAGAGTTATCTATAGTTCACATAACGTTATCCTTTTCAAACATTACGACCCAAATGCAATTCACACTTCATGGTACGAAAAGAAATCGGTTGGCGGTCGTCTTTCAGTTGCTTCTACCTACATCCCAGTTAGGTCCGACCATCGAAAATACAGGCGTCCAAAACGCGTCTTGTATGACCCCGACGATCAAATAACGATCGCCAACACAGAAACACGTAATACACTCACACAGCGTCTTCGCCGGCGAAGACGAGGTCCCAGTTTTCTGACGTCGGTCGGTCGTGGCTTCTCGCCACACTTCCGACGCCGCAATGACTAATCTAAGTCATACCATGAACCCTCCACTACGCGTCGCCCTAAGCCGTGGTCCGGCCTCACAGGAGGCACCCTTAGGACGACGTTCCCCGACTTAAGTAGAGCTTCTGCGCTCTACTCCCTGCATTTCGCAACTTCGGCGATGCTTCTGCGCTCGCCCGTCCCGCCCGGTGACGCTGTAAAAGCCATTAGGGCTAACAGCATACAGTGAGGTCGGAAAAAAAAAATGGCGGTCGTCGTTTACGTCTTCAATTGAATCGCAATAAGAGTTAATGGTAGGCCTGCAGAGATGAGCAACACGCGGCCTGCGGGCTTTTGGCGGCCCATTAAACATGTATGTGCGGCCCGCCAAGCATTTCGAAAATTGAACTTATTTTATCGGCTTTCATCATACTAGGCAGTAAATACTAAATACGAAACTGAAACCTTTATAGTTTTTAATTTTACATTTTTTTATTCAAATTTTAGTATAGATAAAGTTTTGTAAATTATTAGTTGGTGTTGTATATGTGCAGCCCCCAAAATATATTAAAAATAAATTGGCCCTTTAATTTAAATGGTTAAAATTTGGATCCAAATCTTCTTACGCGCAATAACATTTTTTTTGTTCCGTCCGAAGTCTACTAAGATAGAATAAAAATATGCCTAATTAATGTTACATAATCTGTTGTTACAGAAATTTACAGACGAGATATTAAAGCTGCCAGACGTATATTTCGTAACATATCGAGAAGTAATAGACTGGATAAAACGACCAACACCAGTCTTGCAACTTAGGAAGTTCCAACCGTGGCAATGCAACAAACGCCACTTTGAAGAATCAGAAATAGCTTGTGCTAAACCAAACACATGCAAACTACCGTCAAAAGTGTTAGAACATGACAAATACATGATCACGTGCGTGGATTGCCCAAAGAGTTACCCTTGGATAAGAAATGAATTTGGATTTGAATAAGAATTTATTGCAAATAACGTTAGACAAATGCTAAAGTTACCAATATTTGATAAAGATTTTAATAATAATTTAAAATTATCTTCTATATTATATGTTAGGAGCCATTAACATGCAATATTAAAAAGAACTATTGACAGAAACATCATAATATGCCATCATTATAAACTGTCTTAGAAAAAACTTTTACTTATATAAACATTAGACTTCTCTTATCTTTATGTCACAATAATTGTACAACACACACCAAACCTTTAACTTACTCGACTGGAGTTCTGTTACATCAGTTTTAAAAACAAATTATAAGTTAACTAATCTGTATGTAAATGTTCTAATTAATTTTAGTGATATGTTAATTTATTCTATCATAATTTTAGGGTTAGACTTTTAAATTCTGTGATGCTTCTTAAATGCAACTTAGCATAATTAAAATCCTGTACAAATCCTAAAAGTTTTTTATATTTGTCGATATTTCATCCAAGTGACTGAAATATTTCTAATAATGTTGCTAAATAGTTATTTTAATGTTGTTGCATTATAATTTATTTTTTATATTTAACAATAAATTCTAAATTTTAATTGTCTTTTCAATATTAGTGCATGGTGTTACTGAAATTACTGTATAAGTCAACGGATTAATAAACAGTCCATTCATGAAGAGAAGATTATGAAAATATTTCTATACAATACAAGCGATACTGTTACTTCTATCAATCCAACTTAAATACACTAAATTATGTGGTATATGTTTTTCCTATTTCTGAGGCTATATTAGGCAGGATTTATTTTTATGTCTTATACATTAATCTGGTATGAGTTTCAAATGTACCAAATTTCATATACATTGGTCCAGGCTATTATCTATAGAGTGTAACAGACAGACACCCACCTCTATGATATTAGTAGATTTGATTTCTTTAAAATTGAAAGAGTGATTTCACTAAAGTATGAAGTAAATCAAGTAAAAATGAAAACAAGTGAAAACAAATGTTAAACCAATAAAAATTCTGATCAATGCAATGAATTGTGCATAATTTTAGATAATTTTGGAACTGATTACAATCAGAGACAAATTTTTACCCACTATTACTAATGACATTTACAGTTACTGATTATGATAAGATTCATTATAATATAGTAGCATAAGTGAAGGAAAATATAGTGATGAAATCAGGATTTCTTAGAATTTCTAAGCAATCTCCATTAGATTAGATAGCTCAAAGCTTGGAAAGTGTGAGCACCAAAATGAGAAAGTAGGGCTGTGCAGCAAACTGAAACTAACAGGCTGTTATGATCTACTCATATGAATATATAGAGTGTAATATTATAGATAATAAGGAATTAAAGAAAAAATGCATTATGGTTCTTAATTTATACTTAAAAAGTATCGTAAATTCTAATATATAAAAATAATTCATTGCAAGCTATCCTTCTTGGGTAATGAAGGGATTTGGAATAGCTTCCATTCCATCCATTGGACAAATGAGTACTACAGATGTACCTCTACATACTACAAGTCCTAGAGCTCTTGTGTCATCAAGTAATTTGTATGGATCATCTGGATCTGAAATTAAATTATTTTGGTATTTTATAACAGGAAAGAACTCAGAGTAATGTCATTTTATGCTATTAACTTGGAATAATATTTAATCTTAAGTTAGCCACGAGATATGACGACAGTAATAGAAATCGAAGAGAATTAATGTATACTATATATACTTTATAAATCGAAATATAATTGTGAAATTACTTTAAATTACATGAAAGAGCCTCAATGACGACAAGTTGATAACAATATACAGCTATCATGCTAACATACCTCTAAGGTATTCCGTAGTATTGTCTAATACCAAGTTCAAAAGAGGATCATATCCCTTCAATATACCAGCCGCTTCCCGACCGCCTGCAAATTTGACTCGGATACTCTTTTCTAGATATTTACTGAGATCTAAGATAGATTCTTTTCGGCGCTTCTCCTTATTATCACCAGCGCCTTGCGACCCCTAAACAAACGAGATATGAAATAAATAAAACGAGTAACTAATTTGAGCAAATTAAAATCAGACTTCAATTTTACTTTTGATTTGTCGCCTTCTTTTGAAGCCATTTGGAATTAATGTTTTGTAATATATAAAAAAATGACTATACTATAACAAGAATAACTTTTTCTTGAAAAATAGCATCAAATATTAAACAATAATACAAAACACTTTTCAGGTTATTTAAACGTCACTGTCATATGCTAAACATTGATGCTAAGCTGGTAGTAATTGGAATATATTGCACATCCCATTTATGTTTATGTAGGTACATAATCAAAATAAAATTATAAAATTTCATCGTATTCTTATTAACAGTTTTTTATTGTATTATATAATTGACTAAGATATTTTTGTTAACATCCTGAAAGGCCTAGTCCTATAAAACCTTTACCTCCATAGCATAGATAGCTCTATTTATGTTTTCTATTGTTCGCCTTTGTTTATTGACATTTGATATTGTGATGTCATTGTCAACAGCTGTCAAAAGGCAAATAAATGGTCTCACGTACACATATGAAAACATTTTTTTTGTATTGATTTCACCGTGTATTCATTAAATTTTTCTGCATAAACAAAATTTTGTTTACACTTAAGCTAACTGTTATCAACTACTAAATAAACAGCTTTGTGCCTACTTCTGTTCAGTAGCAAACATGCAGTAATTAAATGGCTACCAAATTCACGCGTTGTTCCACATAGATATAATCTAATGAGCTATCAATGCGCTCATCAGTGAGTTACATACTATCTCACGCGCCCGGAGAGTCTGTGATGTCTCACCCAGACTACGCGCAGCACGCTCAGCATCACGCATGCTTATTGGTGCTAGTGAAAGGAATTGGGGGTGTACTGAAAAATTTTAACAAACTTTGGGAGCGAATACAGCGCGTCAATAATATCAAAGTAACTGGTTAGTAACGACATTCGTCTAAGCTGATTACTTAAAATGAAATATGTTGAGACTCTTTAAATAGTTTTAATTCAAAAACATATGTTTCAAATCATGTACATCAAATATTAAAACGATAATATTATAATGATCATGTTAATAGTATTTATTCACGAATAACTGTTTAATCACATGTTTCTATGGATCAGCCTGGTTTCGAATTCCCTTTTAAACATACCTCAAAATTATTTAAAAAATGCTCCAATCGCCTCCAAACTTTACAGTAACATATGCTGAGTCAATCTAAAGATTATCTGAAAATTTCCTTTGAGATCCCTATTTATAACTGCTATTATTATGGCCTTTTTGCTATAGAATGTGATTCTTACATTACAGTTCATAGAATTAAACACTAAGCCTATACATAGAATTACTTTTTATAAAATTCAATTTTTTCATAAACTTGTGTTGTTATCAACTTATTCTAGATTCTTCTGGTCAAGTAAGGGATATTTGGGTAAGATATGTCAGAGATTACCCAGTTGAAAATAATGATTGGGGAGACTTTCAAACTCATAGGTAATATTTTTATGTATTTAAATCTTTTAGCTTCAACAAATATTTTCCGAAAAATATATATTTTTTAAACATATCTTTATTTAAATTCAATTCTAAATATTATTTTTCAAGCAACTAGTTTCGTTTTGTGATTCAAGATAGGAATAGTAGAAGGTTGAAGAGCAGTTATATCTACTTATTTTTATCATTTAGGTACTTCACTAGTACATTTAGGTACTATACTAATTATTATACTAAGTATTCAGTCGCCACCTCCTTAAGAGTTACTTATAACTATAAATTATAGTTTTATTCAGTTTTAAGAGTTAATATTAACTGTTGTAATAGCAAAGCTAAACTGATTGTAGAATTTTACTATAAAATAGTATACAAAAAACAACAAATAATTATGTTATTAAGGTTTTATTATGTTGGTAAGGGACAAAGCAGGATCAACAACCTTGTCAGTTTCTACCAAGATTATTATATACATCACCAATTTTTTGTAAACCCTATATATTTTTATGCACAAAAATATAATAAGAACCTTATTCATAATATTGTTTAATATCATATACAACCTTCATTAATAAATTAATTATTACTTCATTAATCACTTTTCAGGAGACTACTTGGTTTAATCACACTCAGCAAGTTTACCAATCAAATTGAGCTAAATGAAGTGTGCAGAGTTCATGAATCACTTAAAGTGAAGTACTCAAACACTTTGTATGATTCTCGTGCGTTTATGTTTGGTCCTGGCAGCAATCTTAAGAAACCAGAACAGGAGCCTGAAACTTATAGTGTCTTTGAGGAAGATAAGTTGAAAGAAAAATCATGTTTAACTGACAGGTAAATGTTTCATAATGTTTGCTTTAGATTTTTGTGTCAATAGCAATAATGATAACTTTTTAAAAGGTTTCATAATTTTTTTTGAGTATAGTATATAATACAATGACCAATATTTATCCAAAAATATATAATATTAAATTACTGTTATACTAAACAGCATATCAATAATGAAATCTTTAAGGTCTTAAAAAGTAAAAGTCAATGTCAAAATTGTGCCACCAAGTGTGGTTTAACAACACCTAATTTATAGAATTAAGCATTACTTTGCGGAGATCCATAATACAAAAGTAATAATAAAATTATTTTGCTATAATCCGTGATACAGTAAATGGAAAAAATATATAGTGCTTAATGTATAGTGGACTATCAGTATTTTCATACCCGATACGTGCAGGATTCGTAAAAGCACATGCACAAACCTCCACCACTTCCACCACAATACACAAGCACTACACAGGTTCACTATCACAAACTCAACAATCGTTTCGCCCCGCAACCGAAGCATCATCAGGAGATAGACTCCACGACAAAATCGCAAAGCTTCGCAAATCGCAATCGCTTTGCGATTTTGTCGTGGAGTCTATCTGATATCCTGATGATGTTAGATTTTAGCAAAATAATTTTTATTATTACTTTTGTATTATGGATCTCCGCAAAGTAACGCCTAACCCCTCGTTCGCACGGGCGTAAAAATTACGTCGCGTTAAAATTCCACAATAGGCGTTATAAGAAGTTTCGTATGGTATATTCAGCTTAACGCCCTCGCCCTAACGACTAAAATGGAACACTGCACGGTAAAATACGTCGCAATTTAAATACGCTGTCGTGTCAACAGATAGATATCTTTCATTCTAAAAGTGCACGCCCCTCCACCAAATTACATTATTTTAATGTGTGAGAGAAAATTTTGACTGTACTATTTTATATGTGTGCGCGCATCTATTTCAAAGTTGACTCGACTCATTCGCGCACTTAAAGGTCAACTAATTGCTCGACTCGAATAAGTCAAGCATTTATATGGCGGAGAATGCACGCTTTATATGAGACAACACGTCTATTCTGTCACGCGTTCCTATCATTTGTGCACAGGTTGACCAACCAATCCGGTGGCGCTGTGGATTGTAAACGGGAAGTTCCGCATTCGAATCCTAGAAAAAACATATTAGTATATTTCTAAAATTTATTCCTGGTCTTGACTAGATAGATACTTCCGACGTACCCTTCTAACAAAGACGTACCACCAAGCGGTTTAGCATTCAGGTACGATGTCGTGTAAAAACCCTGAATGGTTACACGTTTAATCTCCAAACCCTTTCAAGAAACTTAAACTACATCGGCATCCATCAGGTGAATTCGCAATCAAGAGCTTGCCAACTTAATTTAATAATGATCATATCATATCATATATTCATTATGCAACTATTAGAATGATAAATAAAACGTAATGTACAGAATTTATCATTAGTAAAAAATATTTATTTTATTAGTAAAAAAGAAAAAAATTAAACCGCAATAAATATTTACTATTTTAACGCTATTCACTCACGTCGCTATCTTCACATTCAGACTCAACATTAATTATAAATTCAAAATTTTTCATATATTCTATCTCAATATCATTCACATTTCGACACGTATTTTGCCACATATTTCTATCAATCATGTCAATTCGTTCCTTAATTAAAGCAATAGCTTTAATGGTGAAATAATGATAGATGTTAAGTTTTGTTCGTTTTTTTTCGCCACATAGTTTTATAAAATTCTCCATATTTTTCTATTAATGAAAAAATTTATCTAATTATTATTTAAAATAAAAAATTAAAAAAAATTATCCTCTTTTTTTTGACATGCTAACTGTACTTTTGGCAATAATCGATGCGTGCTCCCACTTTCGTGTCTGTCTGGCAACTGAGTAACCAATTAGAATAACAAGTTTGAGTGTATTTCGTCTGTACATAAGTTTTTAGTGTGTGAGTAAAGACATTGGAGGGGCGTGCACTTTTAGAATGAAAGATCTCTGGATACCCATTTGTTTCAATTCGACGTAATTTTTACGCGCGATAAAATTCCTCTCGTGCGTAGGAGGGGTACTATAAATTATTTCACTTTTGCATTTTTGTTAAATAATAACATTATTTATGTAGTAGATATTGTTAATAAATATATAAATTGTCTTACAGGATATCTCTTCCTAGCGAACAAGCTGACAGTCTTTCATCTTGTGAAAGTTTTCCACAATCTTCCTCTTCGAATGCATCTTATTCAGTACAAGAAGAAAATTTCACAACTCCATCTAACTTCAAAACCCATGCTGTTTTTTATGGTGAAAATGATCCAGTACCAGATCTGGAGCAACATGTTGCTGATCTTATAAATTCCTTATTTTGGGTTGTGGAGTCTAAAAGATTAGAACGATCAAGGGAAAAATTAGAAAAAGTTTCTTTATTAGTAGCACCATTTGAGAAAAGGGATTTTGTAGGTAAGGCTTCAATGACTTTGACGACTTTTATAATTTTTTGTTTCTAATATTTTTATTAGGACTTATTATATTTCCTTACATTGTTTATATTGCGTTTTATATCTATATAATTAAATGCAATATTAAAGAAAAGTAATAATAAAATTATTTTTCTATAATCTGCGATAAAGTAAATAGAAAAGATATTTAATGCTAAATGTAGAGTGGAGTGTCCGTTTTCATAACTGATAAATGCAGGATTCCCCAAAAAAACATGTACAAACCTCCACCACCGCCACTATTATCACTTTCACAAACTCAACAATCGTTTCGCCTCGCAACCGAAGCATCTGGAAATAGACTCCACGACAAAATCGCAAAGCGAAGCATTACCAAAACAAGGTTTTACGAATCCTGCATGTATCGAGTATTAAAACGGATAGTCCACTATACATTTAGCATTATATATATTTTCTATTTATCTTATCGCGGATTATTACAAAATAATTTTATAATTACTTTTGTGTTATGGGTTTCCCGCAAAGTAACGCCTAATTCTTAACCGTGTGGTATCTGAATCTTCTGAAAATCTGGAAATTTTAACATAATTATTGTTAGAAAATAATTACCGAAAACATGTCGTAGCATTTCACGGACAGATGATTTCGTTGTCAAATTAAATCCCATTATGTTATACAAAATTATAATCATAGAGGCCAGTGGTTTGGATGATGATTTTCTGTGGATTCCGCAAGATTAATTTTTTTATAAATTTGTTCCCTAATTACATTTAATATCTCATTTCATATTAGTAAAACACACGCCGTGTGGTATCCGGCAGAATAGAATAGACCAACCTCCTTTCTTATCGAGCTGTCGTAAGAGGCAACTAAGCTAAGTGCCGTGTGGTATCTGGCAGCATAGAAAAGACCACCCTCATTTCTTACCGAGGTGTCGTAAAAGGCGACTAAAGTAAGTTGACGTCAGGCAGGCGGCCGGTCGTAAAATACGCAGCCGAATCATGTGACAACATGTTTATAACATCCTGTGCCGACCCCACTTAGAGTGGGATAAGGGCAGGATGATGATGCAATATGGAAATAAAATATTTTTTAGGTCTCGATATGGAATCTCGAAATAACAAAAAACGTTGCATGGGTCGCGTTACTAAAAATCTAGCTGATCTAACACTACAGGCTGGCTTAGTAGCAGAAGCCCTAAGTTTATACCACTCTTCTGCGGAAATTCTTAAATCAGTGACCGACTGGCTGTGGTTAGCAGCCGCTAAAGAAGGTAATTTATTATTATATATAGAAGGTATTCTTACGTTTGCTTCACAGTATATTTTAAGCAATTTAATTTTGGTACATAAACATATAAATAATTGAAACATGGACCGTAACCCAGAAGGACGTACATACCATTCAAGTTGCCGAAATGAAGATGCTGAGGTGGATGTGCGGCGTAACGAGGCTCGATAAAATCCGCAATGAGTATGTGCGAGGAAGCCTAGGAGTGCGCGATATAGCCGACAAGATGCAGGAGAGTAGGCTGCGATGGTATGGACACGTCAAGAGAAAGCCACCTGACTACGTCGGAAATTTAGCACTACAGCTTTCCATCCCGGGTCAAAGACCGGTAGGAAGACCCAGAACAATATGGAAAGAAGTAGTGCTAAAGGACAAGAGTGCATGCAAAGTTACCGACGACGATGTCCATGACCGAGCGAAGTGGAAGAGAAGTGTAAGGAAGGCTGACCCCACCACCATGTGGGATGCATAGCTGGGAAGAGAGAGAGATAAACATATAAATAATTATAAAACGATAAGCGATGTATATAATAGACAAAGTAGGAACCGACATAAGCTTGCGACTCCTGCTTTACGCCTAGCAAAAATACGTAAATAAGATTCTAAAAAAAATTCCAAAATCAATTTTGGCCTTGCCATTACAGTTAAAAAGACCATTAAAAAGACCATATAGAAAGCCTACTGTACTGTTAAGGATACTTAGCTGATAAGAATGTAGCTGCATTTTTACCTTGTACAAGACAGTAATGACTAAATGTAACTAGTTATAATATTTATATTCTAAAAAGAGCAACCGCCGAGTTTCTTGCTGGCTCTTCTCGGTAGGAACAGCGTTTCGAGCAGTAAAGTTGACGATTCAAAAGCACTTGTTTCCAAGTTTACTTGAATAAAGAATATTTTGAATTTGAATTGGATGGTCAATTTTTGGTAGTCTATTTATAGTCTATAACTGTTTCATTTCAGGGCACTGTGCGACGTCCGCTATTCTCCAATATCCAAACCTCAGAAATCCAATGCCCTTACAACGCAATGCAAGCCTACAAGAGAGTTCTCCTAATAAAACAAAACCTTTATCACTTTACCAAGCAAATACCGATCCATTCCGTAAATTTAAACTCCATTCCTCTCCATTACGCTCGTCCAAAAATTCTAGCCCTATCAATCCACCCAGCGAACTTACCCCGTCATCTTCTGAAAGTGTAGAGACATCCTCAAGACAGTCTGAAACGGATAACGCAGACTCAGAATCACTAGCATCTTCCACAGATATCGACTATCAAAGTCAAAAATCTTATCTCGGTCCCGATTTACCGTCGATACCAAGACAACCATCAATTAATAACCAATACCTATTAAATGGTGAAGAGATAGCTGAGAAATATCGAAAAGCAATTATACATTACAGCAAATATCAGAATGCGGGCATTATAGAGACAGAGGCGTGTTTCAAAGCCGCTAGAATTGCTGTTGAACAGAATAATAGTTTGCACGCATCGAGTTTCTTACAAAATGTTATATTTATTAACTTAACTTTGAGTGAACAAGAGAAGATTCAAAGATTCGATACTCTTGCCGAGCTCTATAAGGAAATCGGTAAGTGTCTAAATTGATTTTGCTGTAGAATTAATTATGATAATGAGTATTGCTACATTTTTTATTAAAGATAGATTGAAGAGTTATTACTAAAGTTTGATTAGGGATTATTTTATTATAACTAAGAACCAAATTATTAATTTCATTTAGATTTGACATTATTGTTTAAATTCAAAATTGTATATCGACTGTGAACTGGCAAATTGTCCTATCTTATTTCTGACAACTTTTCAGGAAGTAGAAAAGACTTCTTCTTTCTCCTACCCTTATCCCACTCTAAATGGGGTCGGTACAACATGTTTTCTTCTTCCATTCTCTTCTATCATTCGTCAACTTTGGCGCTACTCCTTTTATACGCATGTCATACTTCACACATTCCAACCATCTCTTTTTAGGCCTCCCTCTAGTCACATATCCATCCACATTCATATTCAACACTCGCTTAGTCACATGATCTTCATCCCTCCTCATTACATGTCCATACCATCCCAATCTTGCACCTCTCATCTTTTCCATAATGGGCGCAACTTTCATACTTCCCCTTATATACTCATTTCTTATTTTATCCAATCTTGTCACACCACACATCCACCTTAACATTCTCATCATCTCATTTGCATGCACTCTTCTTTCATCCATCTTTTTCATTGCCCAACATTCTGATCTATACATTACGACAGGTCTAATGACTGATTTATAAATTTTCCCCTTAAGTTTAGGGGGCATTCGGGGGTCGCATATTGTGCCTGTCGCCACTTCATCCATCCTGCATTCATTCTATTCCTCACATCGCGATCAATTTCAGGAAGTAGAAAAGACGTGATCATTAATACATTCTCAATAATTTTTATGTAATAGAAAAAAAAGTTGACTTTCATTACGTTTCTTTATTCACAAATTTTCGAGTAGATAATACATGTTGAGATGGTAAATGATGGGTAGTAATACCCAATGCCAGTAAAAAGTGATTTCGCTTACAATGGAGATAGGACATATTACCAGTTCACAGTCGATATACAAAAATGGTCAACAGGTACAATGAATGATAAAATTTTGCGATCAACTAATGTTGAAACTGTTTTATTAAGGTTTTTTGCGCTAATCATCATTTTTTATAGGTTTCCTTCGCAAGGCAGCATTTTGTCAACGGCTTGCGGCAACACGTCAAGTTAGCGCAAATAACCCGAATCCTGATTGGCAAAGATGTTATTACTTAATGCTGCACAGCTTCCCGGGGCACAAACTTAGTCTTGATCCAAATTATGTGATCCAGCATCAAGTTGGTTAGAAAATACTCCTTACTTGGAATAACTCAATAATTACATTAAAACAAAGGGTTAATTACTTAATAACATATAAAAATTAATTATATTAAATTTATGAATATCAGATATTATATAAACTTTTAATACTGCATATATAAATTTATAGACATAAATCATAGATGACTATAAGAATAGCATAACAAAAATAATAAAATCATTTTGCTATAATTCGTGATAAAGTAAATAGAAAATATATATATAACGCTAAATGTATACCCGTTTTCATTTCCGATACATGTAGGATTCGCAATACATGCACTACAAGCTGCCACCACCGCCACCAAAATACACAAGCACTACACACGTTCACTATCACAAACTCAATCGTTTTGCAACCGGAGCATCATCAAGATATAGACTCCACGACAAAATACCTAAGCCTTTTAGTCTTTGTCGTGGAGATTTATTTTCTGTTTACTTTATCGCGAAATATAGCAAAATAATTTTATTTTTTGCTTTTGTATTAGGGCTCTCTGCAAAGTAACGCCTAATTCTATAAATTATTTATGAATACTACAGATCAAATCCATTCCACGCTTTGCACGCCTTCGCTCAACCCGCGCGGATTATAGCAAAATAGTTCTATGAGCTGTGATAGCCTAGCGGTGAGACCGTGCGAGTCTCTAGAGACGACATAGGTTCAAACCCCGGGCAGGCACCAATGAGTTTTTCTATTAAAACTTATATGTCTAATTGACAATTGCAATTTATCACACGCTTTTCGGTGAAGGAAAACATCGTTGTTAAACCTGCATATCTCTAGAGAATTCTAGGGATATGTGTAACCTACCAATCCGCATTGGAGCAGCGTGGTAGGTCTTAGCTCCAATCCTTCTCTCCAAAAACGGAGAGAAGAGGCCTTAGCCCAGCAGTGGGCATAGTAACAGGCCGTTACTTTACTTTACTTTAGTTCTATTATAGTTTCTGTAATATGGAATTTCGCAAAGTAACGACTGCTTCAATCATTTGAAAGGATTTATTTTCATTAATTACTACAATTCTTCAATATTGTAGGTTGGCCGGCTCTGCAAATTCAATTATTGCACGAATTAGTAGTTGCCGCCCGCCGAATGGGTCACCCCGCCCTTGCAACTCGACACATGACATTCCTCCTACAAACAATGTGGCCCCATCTCTCACGGCAGGAGCACAGAGACCTGGCCATACAGTTACAAGTAACAAACCAAACGTTTATTTAGTTTTTTGTTTGCATTGATATTGTTTTTACACTAATATTCTGCTTATCTTCTTTAGCAACTAATTGGACACATACATGCAGAACAGAGAATCATCGTCCTCCTGCCCTTATCCCAGTCTAAGTTGGGTCGGCATAACATGTTACAAACATGTTGTCACATCAAATCAAATCAAATCAAAATATTCTTTATTCAAGTAAACTTGTAAATAAGTGCTTTTGAATCGTCAACTTTACTGCTGGTTCGGAAAGCTGTTCCTGCCGAGAAGAGCCAGCAAGAGTCTCGGCGGTTGCTCTTTTTAAAATATAAATCTTAGAACTAGTTACATTTATTTATTACTGTCTTGTACAGGGTAGAAGTGCACCTATATCCACACATCCTTATCATCTAAGTAATCTTCAACAGTATAGTAGGCTTTCTGTATCAGAATCTTTTTAACAGTGTTTTTAAACTGCTGTAATGGCATGGCCAAAATTGATTTCGGAATTTTATTATAGAATCTTATACCCAAACCCACAAACGATTTACGTACTTTTGCTAGACGCAAAGCAGGAGTGGCAAGCCTATGTCGGTTCCTACTTTGTCTATTATATACATCACCTATCATTTTATAATTCTTTATATTTTTATGTACAAAAATTACGTTATTTAAAATATACTGTGAAGCAAATGTTAGAATACCTGTTTCCTTAAACTAACATGATTTGGCTACGTATTTTACGACCGGCCGTCTGCCTAACAACTTACCTTAGTCGCCTTTTACGACACCTCGGTAAGAAAGAGGGTGGTCTATTCTACTCAGCCGGATACCACACGGCTGATGCAGAATACAGAATGAGGTTCATAATCCTACTATTCCTTGGATAGCTTGGCATCGCAATGCCTATCCCTCGTAACTTTTATAGTTTTGATTCAACTTAATCCAAACTTTAACTTCAACTCGTTAGGCTTTATGTCTGAGATTCCAGTTCTCGTCATTTCATATTCGATTATATGGACTTTCCAAAGTAGGTTTTTCACAACGTATTCCGTTTTATAAGTGTTTCTGCCTCATCAGGCCTGTCTTGACCCATGTCCCAAGGCGTGTAATGCACCCGAGAGTTGTGGTGCACCAAAATCCTTTAGTTATCTATCTATCTATCTAATTCGGGGACGCCTGCCGTAGCAATGCGGATGGTCAGCTCCTAGTCGGACTATTCCACCCATTTCCCCATGTTGGGACATGGGTGTCACTGATGTCCCGGCAGTGTCACCTGCTTTAATCTACTTTTATCTAGCTTTTGTAAACCTGATAATGTCCCTGAAGGGGATATCAGCCAGGTCCTTAACTGCAAGTTCATCCTTACCTAGTATCTCCCATCTTACCCGCGAGTACATAGGGCACTCAGCTATCCTTTAGTAATGGGGGGCAGTGATTTTTGGGCGCCACTAAAGCACTGCTTACACCCTAGTGCCTGTTCGTAGACACATTATAAATATAAAATACAATAAGTATTATATTCTTGTTCTTATTTTTGCAAGCTATTTTCCGCACTTAGTCACAGTTAGGTAACCATTGTGCGTGGATAAAGAAGCTGGCTATTCCAACCAGGTAACCTTTTCAGCAAGCCAAGGAGATTGTGCAATGACGTGGTATGGTGTTTCTGGTTCCCCTGTATTACAAATCAGTGTTATTTGTAACTTTTATAATTTATAAGTTTTTTAGGTAAATATCGAATCACTATTCCAGGCTCTCTCCGCTCAGTGCGAAGGTGGTCCAGTACCGTTAGTCCTCGAAACTGGTGAAGTGATTCCACCAGCAAACTTGACCCATGTACCTAGCTGCTCATATTTTAATCCACGACCGTTGCCACATACGAGAACACCACATCTAATTAAATGCAAATCAAACCAAGGACCGTTTATATTCACTCCAATACATTTTGGTAGCCTTGAAAGAAAAACTAAGAAGGATGAAGGGAAAATGGGTAAGGTTTAATAATGATTGACGAAAATTACCGTCTAATCTATACTTAATATAAAACGAAGTCCCAAAAAGCTGTATGTCTGTATGTAATCGTTTTTCTCAAAATCTACTAAACGGATTTTTGTACGGTTTTCACCAAAAAGATAGGATAGTTTAGGTAAATAGTACATATCGGTATTATGTACATTGTGTTGTAAAGATCGCGTAGTTGTTAAAAAAACTTGCTTGCTAAGAGCTTTAGTCGCTGCGTAAACTAGCAGAGATACGCTAAATTAATGTAGAAGAAAATTGTAGATGTATAAAAATACAATAAAAAGTCCGCGATAGCATGTGTCTATCTCTTATGGTTAACTCACAATAACTACTTTTATGTTTAAAATATGAATTGTAGAAAAATTTGTGTCACGCTGATATCCACGCGGGCGAAGCCGCTGGCACAGCTAGTTACTAGATTCAATGACTGTTGATTAATATCTTTTGCTATTTTAAGGTATAAATATATATATTTATAAATAATCTAAAATGTGGTGCGTTACTTTGTGGTTCGTAAAAGCACACAGTAACGCACCACATTTCCATGAAACAAAAGTTATAATTATGTTTTTTTATTGTAAATTATATTAAAATTACTTGTTACTTTTGTGCATTAAGCAAATTACAAAACATTCTTCATATAGTAAGTTTTAATTAAATAAATAAAAATTTTAAAAGTAAAAGTACTTATAAAATTCGTTATGAAGATATTATTTATTAAAGGGTATACGTTGACAATACGATGCAATTTAATATAATTACAACTATTAAGTGGCATTGGAATTTTGGTATTATTTAAGGATTTTTTTTACAGAATATCTTTGGGTTGAAGATGATATATGCGAAGTACAAATGAAATTGACCAATCCGCTGCCATTCGAGCTTAAAGTGTCAAACATGCGTCTCTTGACCTCTGGAATTGTTTTCGAGTCTATCCCCGAAACAATAATTCTCCCACCAGATTCTCCAACCACCGTGAATCTTCACGGGACACCTAAAGAAATTGGCGAGTTGCAAATATTGGGCTACTCAACTCACACCTTAGGTGTCAAATCCAACTGTAGACTTAAAAACATGCCAATGCCAAATAAATTTCCAGCTTCATTTTCAATAGAAGTGATACCCAGTCTTCCGACAATTACTATAGAAACAACGTTGGCCCTTTCTGGTAACATAAATTTATCCAATCCAGAAATATCTGGAAGTATTACCAATATATCGCTTTATAACGGGGAAAGCACCGAATGTACTATAAAGATTACTAATACTAGCAACGTTCCAATTGAATATCTAGACTTATCTATTCAGGTAAGTGTAACTTAAGTAAGCGACATAATTTATTTTATCAACACAATCACAAAACATACTCTACTGACAACTTAAATAAGTCAGTTCCCGCCGCGATAACGAGCTCTTGAATAAGAGTATGGGCTTGAAACTTGTTGGGCTCATGCGATAAAATAAGACGTGAGTATAGCCGGTCTCTCAACATTAATTATGAATACCACTCACGATGGTTTAAATTTAAAACTTAAATAGTATGAATCCTGAATTGCTAGTCGTAGTATCGACCTAACTAAGTTTGTAGTTATTTAATATTTATTTTGCGTGTAATTTAATACATGTACACAAACTTTAAACTTTATAAATTTTTGTCTTTATCTCTCTGTCAGCTTTCAATATCCGTATTGAAGTATTAATTGAGTTTTTTTGTCCTCCGATTCTTTAAATTTACATAAAGGCCTATGTTGTGTGTTATGTCCTACATCATCTTACGTAAGGCATTACATATTTTTTTAGTTTATCAGTACTTTTATATTTATACTTTTCCAATTATATCGAATTTAGAGGATCATGCTTATGACATAAAGGGCGAATCATCATAAGATGACTCTTCTAGTCTTGGCTATTCGTCGATCTACCCTATGGGCCTTGTTATCGTACCAAAACGAATTTTTGACATTATTTAGATTTAGATCATGATTAAGACCGCTCATCATCATTGCTATTATGTTTTATCTTGCTACTGGTATATGCTCTCAACTGTTTTTAGCAGACCTAGAATCTCATTCAACATTACTTCTCTATAGCTTGTTCTCTGGTATAGAGTCGCAGACATAAACTTCAGCCATTTGATCGAATCTAGCAGTTATCGTAATAGTTTAAATAGTTAAAACTTTTTTTGAATAGTTTAAGTTTATTAGAAACTCGCTTCCATTGGAGGATTACCAACACCACACCTGGCAATTCCAGTATCTTGAGGTCAAATTAGCTTCTGCACTGGTATATTGTATTGAATACGTGGAACACATATTAACTTCAATCAGATTTGTTCTGTGTAGATTATAGTATTAAAATCAATTTATTTTCCAGTCCAATATGGATAGTCAACTACAAACCAAAGTATTTCAATGGTCAATCGATGAAATACAATCTCAGTTGCCAGTCAAACCAAACGATGTCGCTACTGTAGTAATGAAATTGTACGGTGAAGCTGATTTTCTGGACTTAGGAGGTGTAGGGGAAAATATATTTCCTAATAGTCTTACGTCGAATTATCCTTCCCGAGTGGGCTCCCCGATACCGCACGCTCAGACATCTTTGCCCACACAAAGCTCGAATCCCCAAAATTCTCTGAGCAGCGGTCTTATTGTCAACAGGACATCTGGAAGTTTCAGGTAAGTAATACTCCATTACGTCTCCTATTAGGTCTAGATTAGAAAATGTTTTAGCTCTTTTAAAATTATTTTAAGGGAAAACAAGTTATCTTTACTTATCCGAAAATAGAAGTCAAAAATAAAAGTCAAAGACAAGAATTGTAACCATCTAATCTAACTGTGAAACAATTTGATTATTATAATTTGTTACCATTTGTTATTAAATAATTTAAATATTTTTTTACTAAAAAGGTTAGATTATTTCTTCCGTATTATCTAAATTAATACATCCTATCCTACTTCCTACTAATATTATAAATTCGAAAATTTGTGAGTATGGATGGATGTTTGTTACTCTTTCACGAAAAAACTATTGGACGGATTTGGATGAAACTTTACAGTTATATAGGTTATACATCGGAATAACATAAAGGCTACAATTTGTAATGATATTATGTAATGTAACGATACATGTCAATAAAGTCGGAAAAAATCTCAGAGCTATCTCGGCGTACGCTGTCTAAAGCATTAAAGTTACACAAAGATGATGTACCGTATTATTGTTTGTCTTTAATAGTTCTAAATAAAAGTCCGCGACAGCATATACCTATCTTTTATGTGGAAGCCACTATGATCAAAATTGTGAATCATAAATTTAATTTAATTAGATACTGTGGCAGACCAAATTCCTCGCGAGCGAAGCCGCGGGCAAAAACTAGTATATAATAAATCAATTTAAATAAGAAAAAATGTTTTAGATCTACAAATTCTCAGGCTACCAGTTGGTCAGCACCGATTTCTATCATGCCACCTTCTCGAGGACGACAAATCGAAGCGCAGGTAATATACTAATTGACAAGTCAATATACTGTTTCAATAAATATTGTACCTCTCAGTATGTATTTTTATTATATTTATTAAGGGAATTTTATTGAGATAGGATCTAAAAGATTTAAATTTATTGTCTAAATGTAACTTACTTTGAATTTTTTTTAACTATAGAAGGGTGATAACATAAATTAATGAGATAAAAGTAATATATGTTCGTTTAGTTTAATTTGATCTTTGTTTTGCTAATATGTGTAGCTTCTTTATGTATTTTTGTAATCTTGAGTTCATATTTCGCCATTTTTTCACGAATTCATGAATGGCACTCATATTTTCGCTTTTAAGTTTGCGTTTATTTCCATTAGACTATTTAAAATATCAATAAAGTTTATGTATTAGTAATGTAAGTAATTATGTATTTAGTAAATTTTACAGATTATAATAAGATATTCAGGGGGAGCAGATAAAGAGACTCACTGCCGGCAGTCTACCCTCCAGATGAATCTCGAATTGTTGCCAAGTGTGTCCATCACACACTGGGACGTGTTACCAGCAGAAATGTGAGTTTAAGGAGTTTAAAGCGACCTTAAAAATAATTAAACATGTATATATGGTATATACAAAACAGCAGGCTTATGAACTCTTCGTGCGACTCAATTGAAGACCTAAACTAAAATTGTTTTGCTTTCATACCATGACGTGTTAAAGACGCACAGTTTAAACTGAATCGCAAACGTATTTCATCCACACTTATTTATATATTAGTTATCCAAATGCAGTTAAAAACACTTCATCATCATTCTCCAGCCCCACTTAGAGTGGGATAAGTCCCACTCTAAGTGGGGTCGGCACAAGATGTTACAAACATGTTGTCATATGATTTGGCTACGTACTTTACGACCGGCCGCCTGCGTGACGTCAACTTACCTTAGTCGCCTTTTAACACACCTCGGTAAGAAATGAGGGTGGTCTATTCTATGCAGCCGGATACCACACGGCACATACCTTCGTCGCCTTTTACGACACCTCGGTAAGAAATGAGGGTGGTCTATTCTATGCAGCCGGATACCACACGGCACATACCTTAGTCGCCTCTTACGACACCTCGGTAAGAAAGGAGGGTGGTCTATTCTATGCAGCCGAATACCACACGGCAGATACCTTAGTCGCCTCTTACGACACCTCGGTAAGAAATGAGGGTGGTCTATTCTATGCAGCCGAACACCACACGGCAGATACCTTTGTCGCCTCTTACGACACCTCGGTAAGAAAGGAGGGTGGTCTATTCTATGCAGCCGAATACCACACGGCAGATACCTTAGTCGCCTCTTACGACACCTCGGTAAGAAATGAGGGTGGTCTATTCTATGCAGCCGGATACCACACGGCACATACCTTAGTCGCCTCTTACGACACCTCGGTAAGAAATGAGGGTGGTCTATTCTATGCAGCCGGATACCACACGGCATATACCTTAGTCGCCTCTTACGACACCTCGGTAAGATAGGAGTGTGGTCTATTCTATTCAGCCGGGTACCACACGGCGAGCAATTAAAAACACTTCATAGTACTAAAAGAAAGCGATTCAATTTAGGTACCGACTCTGAATTGCATTGGAATTTAATCATTTTATAGAAGTTAATGGTAGGCCTACAGATTTATACAACATCATTTTCTCTTTTTTTATACCTTATTTGGGGTATAAAGCAGAAAAATAAATTCATATTGAACTAAAGTTTATGACTCATCGTTTTGTTAAACTGAAGTAGCTATTAAAAGTGGTAGCTATAGTTCGAAGATCTGATAAGTTTTGTGAAACTAACTGTTAAATGACGACTGTGAAGTGTCTGTACCAAAAACGAATAGTTTATACTCTGAATTATGACTATAAAGCAACTTTGTGTCCCTTCAACAGCTACTCTCAGCTGTTAGAGCGACTTTGTGTCCCTTCAACAGCTGCTCTCAGCTGTTAGAGCGACTTTGTGTCCCTTCAACAGCTACTCTCAGCTGTTAGAGCGACTTTGTGTCCCTTCAACAGCTGCTCTCAGCTGTTAGAGCGACTTTGTGTCCCTTCAACAGCTACTCTCAGCTGTTAGAGCGACTTTGTGTCCCTTCAACAGCTGCTCTCAGCTGTTAGAGCGACTTTGTGTCCCTTCAACAACTACTCTCAGCTGTTACAGCGACTTTGTGTCCCTTCAACAGCTACTCTCAGCTGTTAGAGCGACTTTGTGTCCCTTCAACAGCTGCTCTCAGCTGTTAGAGCGACTTTGTGTCCCTTCAACAGCTACGCTCAGCTGTTAGAGCGACTTTGTGTCCCTTCAACAGCTGCTCTCAGCTGTTAGAGCGACTTTGTGTCCCTTCAACAACTATTCTCAGCTGTTAGAGCGACTTTGTGTCCCTTCAACAGCTACTCTCAGCTGTTAGAGCGACTTTGTGTCCCTTCAACAGCTGCTCTCAACTGTTTTTAGATTTTCGCAGACCTAGAATCTCATTCAACATTACTTCTCTATAGCTTGTTCTCTGGTATAGAGTCGCAGACAAAAACTTCAGCCATTTGATCGAATCTAGCAGTTATCGTAATAGTTTAAATAGTTAAAACTTTTTTTGAATAGTTAAGCTAATTATTAGAAACTCGCTTCCATTGGAGGATTACCAACACCACACCTGGCAATTCCAGTATCTTGAGGTCAAATTAGCTTCGCAATTGCTTGAGATTGGTTTGCAATTCTCTTGTTAAAGTATCGGACTTTTCACATTCTTCTTTCCACAGTCCAAGCCAGCTTTATCTAGTGTTAGACATAACGAATCTCACAAATGAAGAGATAGACTTCTACTATGCGTCGAACAGACACATCCTGATCGAAAGCAAGGAATCTCGCAGGGTGCCTGTGCCTCTGGACAGATGTCCTTTCACGGTTGCACCCATCAAAATTGACGATGGTAAGTATATGTAGAAAATGAGATATGTCGATACTGATCTACACATTTTAGACATTACAACAACACATATATTTACATATATTAACACATATTTTCGGATTCCTTTACCACTTTTCAAAAACAAAATTAATTATTTGCTGACTTAATTTAATTTAATTATTTGTAAAATTTAATCTAAATTATTTGGAATTATATAACTATTTTCGACATTATACATTACACATTATTTTTATTTCTTGTCATGTAATAGATATAATATAAAATTGTAA
The DNA here is from genome assembly GCA_947086505.1 of Morpho deidamia. NCBI lineage: Eukaryota > Metazoa > Arthropoda > Insecta > Lepidoptera > Nymphalidae > Morpho > Morpho deidamia. The sequence goes on along the minus strand of CAMTZC010000026.1, from coordinate 10,507,662 downwards.
TTTGGGTTTATTTAATTGTATATTTTGGTTATTTTAAGGAATATTATACAATCTAGACTGTAAATATTTTGATACTGTAATGATAAATTAGATCGCTTAAAATATTTATAATGACAAATATTGAATGTTGTACATGCCTTTAAGTGACTATGAAGCTGAATCTAGCCGATTTCTCTCTCTAAGCCTCGATGTGCATTATTTATTGCTCGGTAGTGTACGTTGTTGTCTAATCAAGACAAATCACAACACGATCTAACAGTCTTAAGAGCACAACATTAGGACAAGATACTAATAAAGACAATGTCGCAAAGTCCTATGAATGCATTAAACTCTGAAAGGAGTTTGCGACATTGTCTTAATTAGTATCTTAAAAAATATACCGTTGTATATTTTTAAAAATAATGAAAATATAATCCGCGATAAAAGAAAAAAATATATATATAATACTAAACGCAAAGTCTACTATCCGTTCTCATACCTGATACATGTAAAAGTCATAAAACTTATGCACCAATAACACAAAATTACACAAGCACTGCACACTGCCACAATCTCAACAATTGCTTGGCCCCGTTACCAAAGCATCGTTAGTAGATGGCTCCACAACAAAATCGTATTTTATTGTTTGCTTGCTATATATGCTATGTGTTATATGCTTACATTTAGCATTACATATATTTTATAGATTATAACAAAATAATATTTTCATTACTGTTGTCTTATGGACCACCGTAAAGTAACACTTAATCCTATATATTATATGTTGTTTAGAGTAAGACTTGACACTATCAACTATCTTTGATAGTGTTGTGATGATGTGGGATGTGATAAAGCGGCCACTAATTGATTTACATATTTCTTAGCGTATATTTATCTGTTGTACATATTACATATGTGATCAATACATAATATATGTCAGGTTTAAGATATTCAGAAACATTATATGCTAGAAACAGACATAAATAGCGACAGCGTAATATTCTACGTTGCTAAATTAAAATGAACCAACAAATTTTCGAATCACGTTATTAATTCGCTTTCAGCGTTCTTTAAGTCCTCCTTTTTTCAGATTCAATAGAACCAAAATCAATAAGTACAGGAACATCGAGCAATAATTTAGAACTAATGTGTTCGGAACATTTAACAAAGAACGTTGATCTCCGTTGGCATCTCTTACAGTCTAACATAATGGGACGGGCCTCGGTCAAAGGTATCACACTATCGCAGACAATGATGGATATAGTGAGGATGTCGCCATTGAACTGGGGTAAGCAAGACTGACATAACAATACTTATTACCCTCCACATAGGGCTCCTCTCTTCGTTTTTAGAGAAAAGGGTTGGAGCTAACAACCACTACGCTGCTCCAGTGCGGAATGGTTGGTTACACATGTCCCCAGAATTCTCTACAGATATGCAGGTTTTCTTACGATGTCTTCCTTCACTGAAAAGCATGTGGTAAATTGCAATTGTCAATTAGACACATAAGTCTTAACAGAAAACCACATAGGTTTTGAGTCTTTTAAGTCTTTTAGTTTTATTAACAAAAATATAACGCGATTCTCATTATATATATAATGAGAATCGCGTATATATATTATATATATATACGTCTGCAACATACAATTTATTTATTACCTCCATAGTAATAAAAATGCGACAGTCTTTCGATCTATAACCTATTACGGTTAATACGGCTAATGGAACTAAGTTCCCAGTTCTGGGAACTTAGTTCCCGCCAAAATAACGCCGCATACAGAGCTCATGAATAAGGGCATAATAGTAAGGGAATAAAAGTCTTGGGCACCCGATAGAATATGTGTCTAGACGGTTTCTATACATTAACTATGAATACCAGTCACAATAGTATAAAATCAAGAATTATTAGAACATATGTTACAACATGTTTCAAATACAACCTCCTTATTAGGTCAATAATATAAAAAAAAAATTCGACAAGCTGTTCAAAAAGTGATTAATTGAGCTGACTTTTGAGAAAATTGCTTCTTATTTATTGAATAAGTGTAAATTATACATAGTTCGGCGATTAAATTGGAGCACTCACGAAAAAAATTCTTATTTAATACTTTACTGAAGTTCGGGTATCATTATTAAAATATTATTGTTGCGTACAGGGGTGCGTGGATTTGGATCGCTTGTTTATTCGCTCTTGATCGCTATTCGCAAACTGAATGTCGATGCGCACGATACTTCACCTTATATTTCGAACAAACCGTTGTTCGAGAACGTTCGCGAGACCTTGGGGAGATCGTAAACAACCTTGGTAAACAATCTATTCGTAAACACCTCGAATGTTCCAGAGAATTAGTTTTAAGCGAATTTGAACTCAATGACACATTCTTTGCGAACTCTTTTTTGCGTGTTCTTAAACTGCCCCCGACCAATTTGAACTTTATGACATATGCATTACGAACTCTTTTCGCTTGTTCGTAACACTGCCATCGTCCAATTCGAATTCTGTGACATACGCATTGTGAACACTTTTCGCATGTTCCTAACATTATTTTTAATTCCTTAGAAGTGAGTTTGAACAAACAATGTGTCAAACCTCAAGAGGAGTACAACTGCATAGCAGGCGAATGCCTTTCCCTGGGCGTGGCTGTACGGAATCATCTAGACAGGCCGCTGCACAAACTATGTATCTCAGTGCAATTCTACCAGGACTACAATAATGGCGTGCTCAATTACAAGCTGGATAATCGAGTCGCTACTGCTGGCAATAACAAGTAAGACCATAAAAATCCCCAAAAATATATTATAAAACCCTTTTAGACACTAAAGATTTATAAGTTTAAAGTAATTATTATAAATCTCTAAAAGTTGCTTTTTTTGTATTATACAAACTGACACTCGGACAAATACAGGGCAAGGCTATGCTAAGGTAGACCTTGATTACTTATGATAGTGAACTTATATTTCATTTTGTTATTCAAAATCTGGACAGCCTTGTATTTATATTTCATATATTTGCTCACTTAAAAAAAATTCATGCTTAAATTTTTTGAACAATATTTAAAATAGTGGGGCATATGTTAATCGCAATATGTTTAAAGTTTTATCTTTATATTATAAGATTTGCGTGATATGTTTATCTCTATTGCAGAGTTGTGCTGGCTACACTATTGGAATCGGCAAAAGCATTTCATGAATGCACTGTCGTATTTTTGACGCCTGGGGAATATAAAATAGATATCCAGTGTTCAACGACGGAACCAATACTGGACGAAACAATCATCAATAATCAACCCAGTGTTCAGTCGTGTGCGGGTGAAGTCAGCCATGTTTGGAGGTTCATCCCCCCAGTAGCTATAAGTGTCACAGATTGAAACAAAGTTGAATTGTTAAATATTATTTATTCAATGTTAATCCTATAAATTCGAACATTTATATTTACTTTTGTAAATTGCGTTATTAAATATAAATTATTTAAAATGAATTGAATTATTTTTATTTTAAAATTTAATAAATTATACATACCCAATGTCTAATTGTGTTGTATTTTTCATGAGTTCATCTGCTACAGTTTAGTAGTGGTCAATATTTGGCTTTCGATGCCCTCATACTAAAATAAAACTTAAAAACAAAAAAAAATTGTGCCCGTGCAGTTGGAAAAACAAGTTGCGCTTCATTAATATTTTTCATGAAAAGTCAGGATGGCTTACAGACCTTCCACTGAAGTCAGTTCTATGGACATCTACAGAAAACATAACATTTTTTGTTAGCCTAGGACAGTGGTCGGCAAAGTGCGTCTCCGCATGTGGCTCTTTGGCTTCTTAAGTGCGGCTCTGGCACTACGGAAGGCGCAATAATATTTTCAAATAGAAAAAAAACAGTAAGAAAAATATTGCATCTTATTTTGATAAATTGAAATTCTTCTAGAAATCGAGAACATGTATAATTTTTTGTTTAAGTTAAAAGATAGGTAGGTAATTAAAATTTTATATTGTTCTAAAAATATCTAACGAAAATAAACATTTACTAAACAAGCAGATTTGAGTCCCAATTTTTTTTAATTGTAATGTTCATATTTGGCTCTTTGGCTAATAAGTTTGCCGACCACTGGCCTAGAATATAATCCAAAAGTAATAATAAAATTATTTTGCTGTAATGTATTGTGGATCTCCGCAAAGTAACGCTTAATTCTATATATTAGAATATAATCATCAATTGAACAGTAGATTAGCCGTGAAGTGATTAGCTAGTATACTTATCATTTTTCTTCATTAATACAAAACAATTTGGAATTGAAATCCACCTGGCTACCAAAAACATTACCTAATGAGAAGAAATCATTTATAGAATTAGTGTAGATAGATAAATATTTTATATATATATATATATATTTTATTTTTTTTATATATATATAATATTTTTTATTCTATAGAAAAATAACTTTATAATTTACTTTTGAAAAAATCATCCACATCTCATTTAATCACATTACTGAATACAATTAAAATTTGTGATTCACTTTGTTTATTTAATTATTTTTTTACATCTTTCATTTTACTTATGTGTGGCGAAAATACAACCAGCACAGAGCACATACATGTTCGTAGTTAAATGTTAATGTTAAATGTTGGTATAGATATTTTCAGTATGTATAGTGTACACTGTAGCTTTGTACTTTGGATGAGAGTCTATGGTTTAGAACCTATTATAAAAAAAGAGTTCTACTATTTATCAATTTAAAACCTACCTTAATTTACAATTTCACAAGTTTATCAAATAAAGATATTATGTCACACACACACTGTGCAGTGCAGGGATGTAAAATAAGTATTTTTAATAAACCAATTGGCATCTACTTTCACTCGTAAGATTTTTATTGATAATAAATGTTTTTTTGACAATTTTGTGCAAAATTTGAATCTTGAGTATATCGTTGAATCTGTAAATTGTTTACTTAGTACACTGGGTATACATACATTTTAACCATGTTTCTTAAGATGATAACAAAACACAATTTATCTCTCAGGTTGTCGGGTAGGAATCGCTGTTAAGCGACAAGACCGCCGCTTAGTACAAGTCTTCTAGTTATAAGTTTATTATGTATTTTCTATTTGTTTTGATGTGCCATAAAGTATAAGCAAATAATAAATAAAAAATTATGTACCAGAAAACCACAATTAATCGTTGTACAGCCTAAGACCAGAAATCTTTATTTAATTGGGACAAACAGCGTTTCAACTTCCTATAAATGAACGTTTGTAGCGGCAGTGCTCATTCATTCATTCATTGTGAAAAACTGAAGTTTTTATTTTTCTTACATTTCAATTAATTTAATATGTATAAATAACAATGTGTCTTTTTTCGTGTTGTCACAGTTGTCCAGTATCCAATGAAATGAGAAGTAAATGGCTGCATGCATTAAAAAATAAATGTGCTCTGCTTGACTGGTCTAAAAGTCGCATTTGCTCAAAGCACTTTGAACATAAATATTTTGACTCACAAAGGAAACTTAAGGATAATGCAGTACCTACCCTTTTTCCAAATACTATGAAACTCCAAAACGTAAGTATATCAAGTGTGTTTAGTTTTAAAACAAAATTATTGCACTAACTATTTAGTTTATAAATAAATTGAGGATAAATTTTTAATTACTTTGAACTATAATTATAAGCACTTTGGTAGTCTTTATGTAATCAAAATTTTACTTATTTATATATATATATATATATTACATATTAAAATTGTAAGATTTTTTCAGTACACTGAATACTCATCTAAAGATAAAGTAAACAAATTACTGAACAAACTTACACAAACAGAACTTCTAAATGATATAAAAAACACCTTAAGTAAATTTAAGGAACCAGCAAATTTTGATAAAATTGTGACAGATGAACTGAAATGTAAACCTGATGCCACTACAGAAACTCAACTATGGCTGTTAATCAAGAAACAGAGTCATTTAAATACAAGATTATTAGAACTTGTTGCTCAGAACAAAAAGCATGTAGAAGTTTTACAAAAGAATATGGAAGAGTCAAGAAGTTCTAGGAAAGACATGGACCAGAACATAGAAACATACAAATATATTGTAAAGTGTCTTCAAGAAAAACTGGTAAATCTTGAGGAACAAATTGAAATATTAACTGCAGTAGAATCAAGATAATTGAAAAATTTATAAAATAATAATACAAGGCTATTTTAATGATATTTTATTATAATTTTTATTATACATGATCCAATGTAAAATCGAAAATTTAATAATTATCAGTCTATATAAATGTTGCAAATAAATAAATTGTTTTAACATCTAGATGGACTTTAGATTTTTTAGGTTCAGTCTTGAAATTACTTTCTTTGTATTTTTTTTTCTAATAACTCACGAAGTTTGCCTTTTTTATTTGTCTTATCTGATAGATGCCTACCTAAAGGTATTAATTCCATTTGTTGCAAACGTCGTCTAAATCTCTGATAAAACTCCAAAACATCAGTATTAGCCCAAACATGGCGAGAATCAAAATCTAAAACTCTTAATGTGTCTAAACTTTGAGCTCTACTAAGAGCTACATAAGCCTGTCCAGCTTCAAATATCTTAGCTAGAGACATTTCGACACAATCCAAAGTGAGCCCTTGTGACTTGTGTATAGAAAATGCCCATGCTAAGTTAAGAGGTATTTGTTGGCGACAAAGTAAACTACCATTGCTATTCTTTACATACCAGCGTTCAGTTCTAGCTGTATACTCTTTTTTACTTTTAAATCTGACAACAGGAATTCCTTCTTCAAACCGTACAACAATACCTCTGGCTCCATTTACTAAGCCTGCATTAACATTTATATTTTTAAGTAACATGACTTGTGCACCTAATTTTAACAATAACTTTGATGGCACAATTGTTTGCATATCAAGAGTAGCAGTAGCATTATCACTATCTTGTGCCGTAAATATTTTTTCTTCTCCATTCAACTCTTGCAACTTTGTATGATTAATCATTTTAGAGTCATTAGTATGAGAACATAATCTTGTAGCCAGAATGCCATCACTTTCAATTTTCTGTGATGCAGTCTGTACAAGTCTTTCACTGATTTCCTTTGTAACTCTACCTATTCGTATACTATTGAGAATTGAAATAAATTCTTGATCAGTCTGCCTGTGAACTTCTTTTAACTCAAAACATAGTTCAATACATTTATCCCAACAAGATGTCTGAAAGCAAAATCTTTTACTTGTTTTCCCTTTATCCACAACTGGTGGAAGTTGTAGGAAATCTCCACACAGAATAAGCTGAATACCACCAAAGGGTTTGTCATTCTTTCGAACATATCTTGCAACTGCTTCCACTTTCTGTAACAATTTTTTTTGCCATATATCATGAAACTACTTAAAATAAAAAAAAATAGTAATGGTAAAAAGTTGATTAGTAAGATTATATGTGACTAAATAATAGATGCAACTTGAAATTAAATTTAAAGATTGATTTACACGATGTCAAAAACCAGTTGAGTAAAAAACATACAAACCTCAAAATAAGATCCATCGATCATAGATATTTCATCTATGATGAGATGTTTGCATTTTCGCCACTTTTGTGCTACTAATAGTGTTTTTATGGCTCTCTCACACACTTTTTCTAAAGACCCACTACCATCTCCAATCCCAGCAAATGCATGAAGAGTGGTTCCACCTTAAAATTATAATAATAAAGCAATATGTTATTTATAATGAGTTTCATGTGTACCACTCAGGATTCTGATAAGTTATCTAGTGTATTGTAATCTGTGTTAAATAAAAGTAGCAAATATGAAAAAACATAATCAAATACTGTAAAATTTTACTTATTTCTACATTAAAATATTCATAGCTTTATATTGTCAATATTTTCTATATTAAATATATTACACAAAAACTATTCATTTACGTGTCCTAAATGTACATACATAAAAATCCCTTCATATAAAACATACCAATATGACATGCAGCAACACCTGTTGATGCTGTAGGCATAGTAACATCTGGCGGCAAAGCTGCAACTATTCGCTTTAAAAGAAAACTTTTCCCTGTACCTGCAGAACCAGTGAAAAATATATTTTTTCCACTAAGACATGCATCTAACACCCGTTGTTGTTCCACATTCAAAGAACTTGATGATGTTAAAGGTGATGGAGAGTATAATTTTTTTGGAGCAGGTCCTCTATTTATATCTTCTGCTTTTCGTTTTTTAGATGGTGGAGACGGTGTTGTAGTTGTTGCTTTACTTATTTTACTTTTAGCTTTACACAAATCGGCAACTGTTACAGGGCTAATATCCTCATAAGCTTGAGTCTTACCACTTAGTAACTTGGTTCGCGTGATCTTTTTAGTAGGTGTTCTAGTATCTGAGTGATCCTTATCTCCAGTAATTTTCACAAATATAGTCCTTAAAAATGAGATTAAATTCGTTGGTGGTGCATTTGATATGAATAATGTACAGCCTGCTTCTTGAAATATAATACTCGATTTACCCTCCGCCATAAACTTTTTAAAAACATTTATACTTTTTATAGCTAATCTAATTGGTGCGTGTTTTTCGCTAGTAACTTCTATAAACATTTCGCGAAACTCATTTCGAATTAGCCTTAGAGAGGCGGTTTTATAATTTACTTTTCTACTGACAGATCCATGCATCGTCCACTCTAATGTTACGGCACACGATAAAAAAGAGTCTGCTGAATCCATTTTAAGTAAAACAGACTTCACTTTAATTCATCCTTTTATATTTATAAAATAACGTCATATACCTACGCGCCTTTACTAATAACCTTCGCGACCATAGGGCATAGACCACAATAGAGTATAGACTAGACTAGATTTTAGTAATCCTAACTAAAATATTAGTAATCTATATTCGCGACCACAGGAAAATTATCAAACAATATAATGAACTGCTACAGGTTACGAATAAAAAAGGATGACGGAGTGCCATAGACTATATATTGCGAGTGTAAATGCGGGTGGTCTAACATAAAATAGATAAGAAACTCATAATTATCTTCGTCTATTCACACATAAAAAATAGAGACTTCATTTTCTTACTCTTTTTTTTCGATGACCACATTTTAAGCTGGATCTCCTCATACAATTATTATACTGACTATAAACGCCTACTCTATATTGTATATATAATAACATAATATTATTATAATCAATATATAATGATAACTCTGTGTAGGACACACGGAACTAAAAAGTGAAACATGTAATTGTCAAATACTAAGCCGATTATCTATTCAGACATAAAAAAAACTCACTTATTGACACACCAAACTAAGCTTATCGCAGAACTAGTCAAGTTACAAAAGCTTTTAAGAAAATTTCGTATCTCTACTGTTAACCGTTCAGCAGTTCCCTCGTCTGGAGTTAATCCTGGCAGCAGCATCAGGTCATGCTTATCATAAACATGCATTGACATTGGAACTGGACCAGTACATAAAATTTCATCTCAATGGGACCCCGGGAAGTTGGTCAAATTTAACTTGCTAGATTCTACCTTTATATATATATTGCAAGTTGAATAAAAGCTTTTAAAAAAGAGACTGAACATTGGACAATATTGTACAACTTTGATATATTAATGTATAAAGCTCATCATGCCTTTTTGCGTCGTTAAATATTGCAACCACAATACATAGTCACGTACAAAAACGAAAGAAAATACTTTTCACGTATAAGTTACAGATTAAATAAATTATTATTATTAAGACTACTAAATGTGTTTTATGTTGTTTATATATTGCCGTTAATTAATTGTAAATCATGCAGATCGTAGTTCTCACTTTCTTCTCGTCTTAGTCTTATAGCTAAATAACTTAGCTTTGTATTTAGATTTTTTTCTTATTTTTTATTTAGTTTCCACAGTAAGTGACTTAATACTTGTGTTAAGGGTGGCAGACAACTTGTAAATATATAAGAGTAGTGGATTATCAATGAAAACATAATTTTACATAAACTTAATTTTCGGCTGGAATAGAACCCGCTACCCGCGGAGCTGACTCATGGTCACTGTCACATGTGTTGATTTTGAAAATATTTTTTTATACTATAATTTTTTTCACTTATAGCTGTCATTTGCATGAAATGTATTATTATTATAAATCGGTGTACATAATGATCCTTATAATGGTATATTTATATTTACTTCTGACACTGTGTTTATCTTTAGACGCTTTTACGTGCTGGCGATGAATTATTAGCTGTCGGTTAAATGACAGCTTGTCTCCGGCAACTAAACAAAATTGTATAGCAGACAGATCATCGATAATACATGAGACTGCTATTGAAACGATCTACCTATCTATCTGCTAAAGTTATGAATTGATTCGGGAAATCAGCTTACGTTACCAATAAATGCCAAAATGTTATTTCAGCTGAAATGATGGAACAACGCTGATAATTTAGTAGAGACGTTAAACGTACCCTAAGAATGTCTTAGCCAATTTATCTAAGGTAGCGTGATTGAGGCTATATGCAATATTTTTTATATTTGCTGGAATTTCGGTCGTTGTTTCAAGTTATTTATTTACTTTATATATATATATTTTTTATTTTATTTATATTTTATATATTGTCACCGGTTCTTGGCAAGTGTACAAATTCTTAATTAAATCTGATCAAAAGTAATAATAAAATTAGTTTGCTATAATCCGCGATACAGTAAATAGAAAATATATATAGTGCTAAGTGTATAATGGACTATCCGTATTTTCATACCCGATACGTGCAGGATTCTTAAAAACACATGCACAAACCTCGACCACTGCCACCCCCGCCTCGCAACCGAACCATCATCAGGAGAGATTTGTTGTTGAGTTTGTGATAGTGAACATGTGTAGTGCTTGTGTATCGTGGTGGCAGTGGTGGAGGTTTGTGCATGTGTTTTTACGAATCCTGCATGTATCGGGTATGAAAAAACGGATAGTCCACTATACATTTAGCACTATATATATTCTATTTACTGTATCGCGGATTATAGCAAAATAATTTTATTATTACTTTTGTATTATGGATCTCCGCAATGTAACGCCTAATTCTATAAATTATTTATATCTGATCAAAATTGAGTTAAAAGGACTCGGTTTCGTATATACAGTTTGTTTTCAATTTTCATTCTCAAAGCTGAATCACTTATATGACAATGTTGCTCTGCTAGGTCTACTTGAAACTATAGTAACAATAAATAAATATATGGGACACTTACATACGGTCATCCGTAATGTAAGTAAGTAACTTAATACTTGTGTTATGGGTGACCGACAACTGGTAGATATACAACATATATAATTTTAAATACATACTTAAATAAAAATATACACCCAGGCTCGAAAAACCAACAAATTGTTTAAAGAAAATGTTGGCCCTCGGTGGTCATCGAACCCGTGACCCACGGAGCAGAAGACAGGGTCAGTACTTACTGCACAAACGAGCCAGTCAATACACAAGATAAGTATTATCTTAATTATATCTACGCTTACCTAATTATAACTACTTACTCTATACAGATATTCTCTATATATATATGTACCTTCGCAAACGTAAGAACAACATTATTAATAAAAAAAAGGTTTACAAAGATCAATTTGTATCTTGTAACTTGTAAATATCTTGCTTGCTACGTAAGAAGTTGGAGTCGTTACATACAGTTAAAATTAATATAAAGCGTGTATATTGATTTTTAATTATTTAAAAATCAATATATTTACAATTATATAAATAGGTATTAAGCAGCAACGATTTTCTCAAGAGTTGATTACAGTTTCAGAGATATATTATCCAGATTGACTGATGATCTCATATGTCACTTGGCATCAAAGATTGGTTACTGTCACGGCAGGCTTTTGAAACATAGCATGTGTAATGAATTACGGAGCGTCTGGCGATGTTTTATATTTATTTATAAAATATAATTTTATAGAGCCATGTGCGAGTTTTATAGAGATAAAAATTGGACCATTTTCGATTGTCCCATTTAATTACTTCTTCAAAACGGCATGTGTAAATATATTTCAGAATAATAAGTATAATACTATTGAACTGTAACATTTTACTTGACCATTAATTGAAGCAGAATTTTTTGTTACAAACATTATTTCAATTATCATCAGTCATTTGTAAAATATCATGATGACTTTGCATACGTTTATAGAGAGCTGGCTTAATAGATGTTAGATCTTTTATACTTTTATATACTAGTTTTGACTGGCCCGTTAGCGCAGTTGGCAGTGAAAGTGCCTTCATCTCCGCGGGTCGCGGGTTCATTCCCGCCGAGAGCCAACATTTTCTATAAACAATTTGTTAGCCCTTTGAGTATGGGTGAATATATGTATTTAAGCATGTATTCAAAATTATATATGTACCTATACACCAAAGTCGCTAGATTCTTATGAATCTCTAATTATTTACAGTTTTAATGGTCGCCAAATTATAAGAATTTATTTTAAAATTGATCAGCATTTTTTAAATTACACTATCGTTGTGCTGACGTGTGTTGAAGAATAAAAATTTATTTAGTTATTTATAAAATTCCTGATCTAATGGAAATAGGTACGCATGAATAGGTTAAAGTTAAAAAGTTAACTTGCAGCTAATAACTATCCCAATGTTGATACTATCTAAAGGCATCTACTCTTATTTTGAAGAGAATGATTCGAGCTTAAACCCACCATACTGCTGCCCTTATGGTCTCACCGTTCAGTTTTCACGGCTTCATTACAGGTATTTAGTATTTTACTTGTTTACGTTTACTTTTTTGTTGTAAAAAACAATTTTTACAACAACTTTGACTAAAAACTACTTATAAAACAACAAAACATCATTCATATGTTCGAGTCCTTAATTTTTTTAAAGGTGTGTAAAAAAATAAATGTGTTGTATGGAAGATTATTCAGCGGATATACCACAAAAAGAACTGTAAAAATTGTACCATATAATTATCCGCAAAAATATCGTGCACAACATTTTTATTATTGCTATGCTAAATATATTGTTTAAACTTATGTTCTGAATTTATACTTTGGTCTTTTTTTCTCAAATGAGACAACCCATCTGTAATCATTCAACACTATATCATTATCTTAAACCGGACATAACAATAAAATGGATATTTTGCGAATAATCACTACGTATTGACTCTATCTCTTTCATCGCTAAATATTTCCAAACGATCACGAAAATAAGTATATTTACTTTGAATTCATGCGGCGTTGATACTTTTAGCAGCGCCTTCCGTTCAAATTTCGCATGTAATAAAATATTATTACTGAAACACTAATAACAAACGCGTCAAATTATTAAATTATAGGATTACATTTTGTCCTAAATTCGCCTTCACGTTGTTATACTTGTCAACATTGTATGTGATTTGTGCATATAACGTTCATTATATTTTCGCCCGGGTTATTGTGTACAATTTACCCCAACTAAAATTACGTAACTTGAATAGTTTTGCGGGTTACATAGTTGGTATGTACTACTTGAATGTGTGTTTATATCGTGTTGCCTAATTAACTATGAATATCTCAATTTTAATTGTTAAAAATGCCCTGGCTATTATCCCTTTGATAATAAAATACGTTGAAAATCGAAACGCAACTGTCCAATGGAAAACGGACATATTTCAACTGTTTCTTCACTACATTCTAGTATTATACTTGAGGCCAGAAGCTCTCGAGCTTCAGGTCCGGCGCTTCATATTTAATAATAAATAGTAGGTATTCCTAATAATCTAGGAATAATCCGTAAAAATAATTAGCACTATTTAATGTATTTTATGAATAATTAGTCAGTTTTATATCTCGCTAAAAAAATATTTCATGTTTTTGATGCTTACTTTTACTACTAACTGGAAAGCTTCGATTGGGGAAAAAATCTCTTTAATATATAAGTTAAGGACCATTTAATAGCAATGTGTTAATTCCTCCACAACCTGATAGTCTGAAAGAATTATCATAGACAATATTATTTGGAAAAGGTCTAGATAATATAGCCCTATGCGTTGATGCGGAATAATTAGTACCTACCCCACTCTAAGTGGGGTTGTTATTATATGTTAAGGACATGTCTCATGATATGGACATGATTCGGTTATGTATTTTACGACCAGCCGCCTGCCTGACGTCAACTTACCTTAGTCGACTCCTAGGTAAGAATGAGGGTGGTCTATTCTACTCAACCGGATAATACACGGTGTATCAACTTTCTTTAGTCGCCTTTGACGACACCTTGGCAAGCAATTAGGGTGGTCTATTCTACTCATCCGGATACCACACGGCGGGTCGACTTACTTAGTCACCTTTTACGACAGCTCGGTAAGAAATGAGGGTGGTCTATTCTACTCAGCCGAATATCACACTGCTTAGTATTAAGGAGATATATGCAATCATAAAACAAAAATTCTTCATAAATGATTTGAAGAAATTGTCACTAGATAATTACTCAGAACAGAATCAAATAAGGGCTAATACTTTTAAAATATACATTATTAACCTAAATTATTGTCTAATCAAGGATCTTAAACAAGTAAAGAGCGATCATTATATGGCGTTTGAAAGATAGTAATTTTCGCCGAGAAATCTAATAACGCTTCGGTTACCGGTAATATACGAGATTTATAAAAATTGCTTTGTATGTGTAGTGTGTATGATGATAGGTGCATTGACTATTTTTTTTCAATCGCAGATTATGGCAAAATTATTTTATCATTACTTTTATAATATTAATCTATTTCTATATTTTCAGACATGCATTATACTAAAATTGATCGCCATTCATAGTAGGTCGTTAGAATCGTCGGTCGAGGGGACATGAAAGGCATCGATACAGGAAACGAGCACCCACACGAGCATACCTAATGTACTCGGAATTAGCAAACCAGTGTATTAGAGTTAACTGTATCTTAACGTTAAACATCTTCCGAAAGGTTTACTATAGAAATGATTATTTGTAGAATATTTTTGGAACAGTATAATGTATTCCAGTTAAACATATTAATATTTTAGTACGATTCAATTTTTTTTATTAAGTTTGACAAGTTTGCATCTCGTTTCCCCACTAGGGTATATGCTTTATCATTGAGAAAACAAAATTATAATGGTTATAGCGCAATGAATCTGTCTGTCTGTCTGTTACGCTTTCGAGGCTAATCCGCTGGAACATTATTGATCAAATTTGGTACAACTGTAGCTTATATACAGGGCTTACTTACTATAATAAAAAATCATTTTTTTTACTTCGGGAACAGAAAAATTATTATGGTACATAATTGGGAGTATTTTGACTTAATTTGAATCGGACGGATTAGCCATAGGTAGGGCTTGTACTATGAAGAGTAACGGAATTTACTATAAATTGAATAAAGGCCAAGTCATTGCAAATTTAATTTAGCAAATTACAATAATTGAGGTACAAGCGCTTGAAACATATGAAATTATTAGAGTATAATTAAAAGTATGTATATTTAAGATGTGTGGATTAGGTATACCATTTTATAAGTTCATTCGCATTTATAAGTTCTCTAACCGAATAAAGAAGTTTATTCACTACATAAAAGCTACACGCCGACAATAATAGAACTGTTTACTTAACTGTTTAATAGATATAGTTTTTAAATTTTTCATCTATTTGTTGGTTATGTTACGTAGAAATAACGCTGACCTCTGTACTAGTAATAATTGTATCACAGTCGGTCAGCCATTCTCGTTCACAGTGAAGAAAATTTAAAAATTTAACAGCGTTGACGATGATGTCGGTAGACAAAATCTTTTATACATACAAGATTTTGCATAGATAATATTTTTAGGCACTTGCCTAATAAGGTCATAAGATCTATAACCACATTATGAATAAGGTCTCTTCACCCAATAGTCCAGACTGTGACATCGTAGAAGACGTGCACCACATTTTAGTGGAATATGTTCGCAATGTACCCTTTAAAAGAGATAGGGCCACTAGGTACGTGTAACATGAGCTTGGCGACTCCAAACTTCTCTCCAGAGCCCACGTGACGTGGCAATATATCTTTATAGAGTATACTTAAGTAGTTATAATTTTGGACTGGTCCGTTGGCGCTGTGGGTAGTGACCCTGCCTTCAGCTCCGTGGGACGCGGGTTCGATTCCCGCCGAGGGCCAACATTTTCTATAAACAAATTGTTGGTTCTTCGAGCCTGGGTGTGTATTAACTATATATGTAGTATTAACTTATATTTGTAGTATGTCTACCAGTTGGCCGTCACCCATAACACAAGTATTAAGTTACTTACTTTGAGAACCGTGTGTGTAAATATCCCATATATTTATTATTTTATTATTATATTATTAATTAACTTAAGCGTATATATAATTAGGATAAGTATTGTAAGTGTAGTGTAGCCCAGAGTAGCATAAGTAACTCAGCTCTCTAAATGAAAATAAAAAAAAGATCTACAACGTTTTCAGTACATGTATATATTTTATATTTCAAGCAGTTAATATATATTTAAATACGGAACACAAAGACCATGGTTTTGCATTTGTATATTAAATTTTCATAAATTATTGTATAAATAGCTGAATATTCAGTAGTTCTATGTAGTAATTAGTTAGTTGGCATCGTTCCGAGTAGGTAGCGATGCGCGGGGTCGCGTTACCTACTGCATCTGCTGAAACAAAACAATTCGTGTGAACCGGACAATGCAGGGTGATGGTATGGTTACCATGTTGTGTTCGTAATTAGGACAATTTAATAAGGGGTTTTAAATATTTCTCTTCCATTAAGTTATACTCGTATAAACCTCTAGAACTTATCAAAATTTGTCGATAGAAATTAATACTTTAACGAATAAGTAATATAACAGAACTAACTACTTTGCTATAATCCGCACGGGTTAAGTGAATGCATGCAAAGCCAATGTGTATGAAGCAGGCAAAATCTACGCACCTTATACATGCAGGACCAGCCACCACATGCACCCCAAGGCGCAATTCACCAGCAACAACGCACACAAAAGCAGCACACACACCCACCACCACAATCTCGACGATCGTTTCGCCCCGAAACCGAAGCATCATCAGGAGGATAGGCTCCACGACAAAAATCGTACAGTACGATTTTTGTCGTGGAGCCTATATGGTCCTGCATGTATAAGGTGCGTAGATTTTGCCTGCTTCATACACATTGGCTTTGCATGCATTCACTTAACCCGTGCGGATTATAGCAAAGTAGTTAGTTCTGTTATATTGCTTGTAATATGGAATTCCGCAAAGTAACGCCTGCTTCTATAAATCATTTAACGAATAAGTATTTCATATATTTTACATTGGATGTATCTGTAATGTCTTTTTATACTTTGATATAAATATCAACAAGATTAAGAAGTTGTCAAAATTTATTTCTAAATTTCCGAACCGTAACTCATATTTAAATTTTAGTGAAATTACCCTACTGAGGTATACACACAATTTGACCCCTTTTTACGAAAATTGCGCGGACGGAAGAGTACCTATGATATTTGGCACACTTTTAGTTCAAGTTTAGGAAAAGTGCAGAACGCTATTATTTTTCAATAATAATGCTTATAAAGTACATTAAATCAATAAACAAAACATCACAAACACTACTATGCATTTCACACACTCAAACACACATGTTTGTTACACGCATTTCTCTATTGTCAAATTGTTTCTTATTACTACAGACATAGAGTACTGTTTTATATGTTTACTGTGGTCTTGCAGAATGTTAAACAGAAGTTTTATTTGCCCCCATTTAATATAAAAAAACTACGTGAAATGCCGCTCGCTTAGACAAATTTATGTAATATGAGTTGTATAGCAGTAAAATACATTTGAATGTGCAGGAAATAACATCTTATACATAGAGAAAGTTTTGTAAGCAGCAATCTGCATTAACAATATCAACATACAGGTCAAAAAATATATAATTTGTTATTGTTGGTGGGTAAAGCAATTATTATATTTTTAATTTTTATAAATTTATTAGCTGGCAGCGGCTTCGCTGGCGTGGAAATCAATGCCACAAAGTTTCCCGAATTAAAATATTAAACATAAATGTAGGTACGAGAGAAAGAGATAGAGACATGCTGTCGCGAACTTTTAAGTAGTATATTTGTAGATCTACAATTCTCTAATACATTAGCGTCGCGCGCGTGTCAAGCTCCCAGCAGGCGAGTTTTTTTAACCGCGTGACGTCTTCAATAAAATTGACATAAAGCTGTAATATATTTTAAACTAAACCATCCGGAAGCATTGCTATATATTTAAGGAAAAACCGTATAAAATCCGGTCAGTACAGTTTGAGAAAATTGCTCACATACAAACAGACAGATTTATTAGAAACAAAGTCTCCAAAATCATCCAAAGTAGCGATTGTGGTCGAATTTCAACCACAAGTTAGCATTTTAAAATTATATGTGTCAAGTATCCGCCGTGTGGTGTCCGGCAGAGTAGAATAGACCACTCTCATTTCTTACCGAGGTGTCGTAAAAGGCGACTAAGGTAAGTTGACGACAGGCAGGCTGCCGGTCGTAAAATACCTAGCCAAATCATTTCACATTATGCTTAACACATGTTGTGCCGACCCCACTTAGAGTGGAATAAGAGCAAGAGAATGACGATGATATGGTCGAATTTCAACCACTGAGCGACCACTAGTATCGATAAATTCATGATGCAAAAATGGTCATTTCATGAACACCGGGTGGTCGCTAGTTCATGATAATTAGGCTATCTGTAATTTATTATTTTTTTTTTTCGAACTGACTGTATGCTGTTAGCCCTAATGGCTTTTACAGCGTCACCGGGCGGGACGGGCGAGCGCAGAAGCATCGTCGAGGTTGCGAAATGCAGAGAGTAAAGCGCAGAAGCTCTACTTAAGTCGGGGAACGTCGTCCTAAGGGTGCCTCCTGTGAGGCCGGACCACGGCTTAGGGCGACGTGTAGTGGAGGGCTGATGGTATGACTTAGATTAGTCATTGCGGCGTCGGAAGGGTGGCGAGAAGCCACGACCAACCGACGTCAGAAAACTGGGACCTCGTCTTCGCCGGCGAAGACGCTGTGTGTGTGTATTACGTGTTTCTGTGTTGGCGATCGTTATTTGATCGTCGGGGTCATACAGGACGCTTTTTGGACGCCTATATTTTCGATGGTCGGACCTAACTGGGATGTAGGTAGAAGCAACTGAAATCAGGGGGTTCGGGTGTACCTCAGATTTCTCGAAGTAAGATTTCGAAAAACGTTTAAAGAGGTGAGTAATGGTAGGGAGATCGAGGTGGCTATCTGTAAAGAAAGTCATTCATGGTCGCTGTAGCAGGGCGTCGTCGGCATCGAACGGAGAGAGCACCACACATGGGACGCATCTGTGTTCGACTCGCTGGAGGTGTACCCTGAAATCCGTATCCGTAGTGACATCCTAAATGTAAAACTAATTCAATAAAATCACTTTAATCACTTATATATAGTGTAGGTAATAGGTACTTCCTCTGCGTCAACTCAACTGTTAAAATAATATCAATTATGTTTTTCTACTATTCCCGAAGTACAATCGAGAAGAAGTTTGAAATAAAAATTCCCATTATTTGATGGTTTGGACGCTATATTTTATCGTTAATATATATTTAAATATTAAAACAATTATTATAGTATTAAAAATAGACAAAATATTATTGCTGTGTTCCGTACATTATACTCCTACGAATACGTAACATAGTTCTCGAAAATTAAGTTAAATTAACTTCTATATTCAAACCCCTTTCATCTACAGTTTGACTAAAAATTAGTAATTTCCCATTTCTGCCGACTAGTTTTTATTTATGTACATAACACTAAAATACATTTTATTTCTATTATAATATTCAGGCGTTATTACGCAATAGTATAGTAAAGTCACTTAAACGGAGTTGGTTTTTTATATTAAATTATCCCCTATCCTCTATATTACCTTTAGGTATTCTCCGTGTATTAAATCTTTTTTTTTTAAACAAAAAAGTTCGCTTAATGCGTTTCCTAAAAATAAGCGTTAGACACAGATGTTCCAACATTGATACATTTATCGGCGAATTAGCAAGCAAGAAAACAATAGCTGTTATCAGCGCAACAGGTAGGCTTAGCCTATGGATCGGGCACACGTGTGACGTATTTTCCTCACCACAGCTGCAGAGGCCTCGCAGATGTTTTATGGCACTGAACATTTCCAAGACGCTTTATTTATTACGATATTGCCGTTTAGAACCTAATCTCCGTTTTTATTATGAAACAATGGTCATCACGGACACTATTTTTGGCATGCTGTACGCAGATGTGGGGTTGATATTGCGTGGGAATGAATATTCAGTTATTACATACCTAAGGAGAAAAATACCTTATTTCTGCTGTTTTTATGAACCTATTGTCTAAATCCATACTTTCTTTTTTTAATATATATTTCTTAGTAACTTACTATACGTATTTTTTTAAGTTTTTAATAAATAAATAAATAAATACTAGTTACGCAATTGTTATAGATGCAAGAAAAAACTGTCAAATTAGAATATGCGTCAATAGGAAAACTAGTCTCATACAATTGAATCTAAATTTTACACATATTTTTATCAAAAAAGTTATATGAAGTAATTAAGATCATTAGAATAAACAATAATAAATAGAATTGCTTTTTAGCCTATTATTTTCAGAGAAATTTACAATAGCGTAAGCGTAAATATGTTATTGCTCTTTCTGATAATTTTAAATTGATATAATTTTTTTTTTTTAAAGATTCTACGTCGACGAGATTTATTTATTATACATATATTATTTTTCTATACCGTGTACTTGTTAAATGAAAAATTTCATGCTGGAGTAAATTTTTTTTTATACAATATAAAAGTACATACTATACACTCACTAGGTTTTTGTCGTGTTCTTCGAACTCGTATAATACATATACTTCTCGGACTACAAGTTTGGTAAACTCTATTTTAGTATATGAATTATTTATGTAAAGAATCATATTTATTATTGTCAACTATATATTTGATATTATGGAAAATATACAGTTATATCTATACTTAATCACTTCGACGCTTTACAAAATATTGTCCAATGAATGGTACCAAGAATGCTGGCTTTGTATGCGTTTGAATCGCTAAACTGATTATTTGTGCAAATACTAAGCCTTTCCTTTTGTTAGAACTTAGAAGACCTGATGTTTTACAACTAAAAAGATTTGTTTTGCACTTTGAATCGGCCCTAGGGTGCCTTAACACATATCAATTATGCAAAACACGTACATATCAAGTATTTATATCGACTTTTCGAAACTTTATGATTAAACACGGACCCCGTATGCCATTACATTAAAGACATCGAATATATGGAATTCACAATGAGAGTTCCATATTCACAGATTAGACCATTTTCGTTTCACCCATATTAATATTATAAAAACGACAAACAATCAAAGACACATTGTATTTGATTGTTTGTTTGTATATCTTAACTGAGGAATTATAGCTATTTTTTATCTCAGTTCTGAATTCCACACAGAAGAACTCGGGTTCTTCGGTCTCGGGTTCTGATCGTCGGCGATCAGAAGCTAACATCTGTAAAGACACAAATTATGTAAATACAAAGTTATTTTAAACTTAGTATCGTTAAAGTGGTACGTATTGGCCCTCAACAGATTAGCCTATTTATCACAAACAGGTGTCACTTACACCGCAAACTGGGTGTAAGTTTTAAAATAAACGATGGTGTCGTAAAATTCTTAACCAAATAAACTTAACTAGGCGTTAATCTTCGGCTAAAACATCTGTACCGCTGCGTAACAAGGGGATGACGTTTTATCTGTACATTAGAAGGGATTAAAGACTGATACCGGCTTTCAGTGACATGCTTCAAGAAATTTCTAACGCTGATTATATTTTCACGTAGCAACTTTTCACATGTAAGGATTTGAACAGTCTTTAATCTATTTATATACTACCACATACATTCTCCTGCCCTTATCCCACTCTTAGTGGGGTCGGCCCAACATGTTACAACATGTTGTCACATGATTTGGCTACGTATTTTACGACCGGCCGCCTGCCTGACGTCAAATTACCTTGGCCCCCTTTTACGACACCTCGATAAGAAAGGAGGGTGGTCTATTCTATTCTGCCGGATACCACACGACGTATTTATATACTATTACTACTTTTTATATACTACTAAGTTTATTTAATTGTTAAGTTAAAACTATTAAAATATTTTTCTGTATTCTAAGACTATATAAAAGCTTATCATGTCACAAAGGTGTAATAGATGATAATAATAAATAGATAGGGTATACAGCTAAAAGATCCCTGTAACATTTAGTCTGTGAGTTCTACGAATTTTGAGACGGTAATATCAGAAGACACACTTAGTGTTGGCAAACCATCTTAATACTAGTAGTATGTGATCAAATAAGTCGCGGTGAAGATTTGGAAATAATGCAGAGTCGTTGTCTTCGGTTGAATATGAAAGCAAAGAATAAACACTTTTCAAACGTAAGATTTTGAATAGAAAAGTAAGTTAAAATATAAAAGACGCTAAATTTTTTAATATAGCAAATTTTGTAAATTACGTATGGTTTAAAATTTAATACCTTTTGAGCATAATTAATTAAATGTTATGACTGGGTAGCAGTGACCCTACTTTCGACGCTACGGTTCACGCCATTTCTAAAGAAAATTTTTAGGTTTTTCGAATCTCGATGTGTATATATAATTAAGTAATTATTTATTGGAAATTATATAAGAATATATTTACCAGTTATCTGTCAGCCATAACACAAGTATTAAGTTGCTTTGGAGATGAAAGACCAGTGTGTTATTCTAACATATATTTATTTATTACATTGTTCTTTTTGAAATTTAAATCTATGTTCGAATTGTTACTGTTATTGAAAACGAATATCTGATTTAGTAATAAAACAAAATTGTCGTTACATCGATGTTCGGAAGAGTTTTATAATGATATGCCTGATTCAACCACTAAGAAAGAACTGTAGATGTGACACGGATTGAAAATAAAAATTAAAATAGTTTTTTTTAAGCGATATAAAGATTATATAAAAAGGAATGTTGCAATTTCTTTATCTTGACTACTAATTATGTTTAAAACTCACAACCGCTTTAAGGAATCAGCGAATAATTTTCATTTTTTGGAATAAAATATACTTAAACTTTTTTTAATCCACTAATACGTAACAGATGGTCATAATCTTATACTTTAAGTAACGACGTAGCCCTAGATATTCATACATTGTACACTAATTACGAACCTATTTAAACATTTTGCATAAAAAAAGTTCAGGTTCATTTTTTTATATAATATTTAGTACCTAGGGAATATTAGTTAATTTACAAATTTAATATAAATACCAAATATTATTATTGCTTATCGCACACGTGCTTTGGAGAATTTCATTCAGCAAGATGATTTTTTTTCTAAGATTAAATAATGTCCTAAAACCCGATTAAATTTTTATTTACTTTGACTCTAAACCATTAATTTTCCCATTTCACGTCCGCTGTCCGGCCACGCGTTGCTGTGACTTAATCGGGTATCGAATTCCTCTTAATGTAGAATTCAACAGTTAAAAAAATTATCTGATCGCGACAAAACTCTACAGGATCATCCGCTGGGTCATTCTAAAGATTGTCTGAAAATATCATTAAAATCGGTCCATGCCTTTCGGAGTCTATAAAGGACATACAGACTAACATTAATTTTTATATATTAGTAGATAACAGACCAATATATTTATTAATGTCTAGTATTAGGTAAATTCAACTGTAGGACAAATCTATATCTATACTAATATTATAAAGAGGAAAGATTTGTATGTTTGTTTGTATGTGTGTATGTTTGTAATGTTTTCACGCAAAAACTACTGGGTAAAACTATTCTGCAAACGTTGACAAGTCGTCGTGCACTTACGTATATTTCATTCATAAACGAGACTTATCAGTATGAAGCTTTCATCGTGAGAATCTTCTAACCTTAGTTAAGATAACGGTAGGTAAGTGTATTTTAGTTTGTGAATGGAGGCAATATTGTACAGAAATCCCTTAACACCAAGTGTTCAGCAGATGTTGACAACGTGACTCATGCGCAATTACTTGGAAAATTGTAAAACGTTACCAAAGTATTTTAATGTTTAGCAATATACAATATTAAAGCCTTAATTAAGTATACTAGATTTGGGTTATGTAAGTACTGCTTATATATTTTAATAAACCGGTATTTCATGGATGAATGCTAAACTCAATTTATGCTCTGACTTTTGGAGCTTACGAATATTTTTTCTATTTATTAAATGTATCGTCAAAGATTTTACGGATAACTTAAATAAACTTAGTTATATCCTCCTGATGACCTACTTGAAGCTGAAAAATATACAAGATAAGTTTTGGAAATCGCCGAAAATTCTTATATCTAAAAATGAAATTTTGTCTGCATGTCCTTTACAGACTCCCAACAACTGGATCGATTTTAATAAAATGTTTAGACAGTCTTTAGAATGATCCAGCAGATGATCGGTAAATTTTGGAGGCGATCGGAGTATTTTTTCCAAACTGTTAATAAGTTTTGTTTCTGCGGAAATCGAAATCAGACTGAGCCGCAGCAATGCGCAACCGGACGGCTAGTATTGAAATAAAAGGAGAGAATCAAATATCTAAAATTTAGAATATTAAATGTTATTTAACAAGTGGGTACATAAGTAAGTCTGAAGGGGAAAACCTTATCATATTTTTAAGCTAATGTAAGTTGTAGGTACATTATTTAATACTTATTATGAATGCCTATGTTTTTAATTTTAAGATTAAATGGCAACAAAAGCAATAATTTTTTGATCTGTGGTTTTGATTACAATTTAATTTGGTTAGACTTTTCCTTCGGTAAAGATTCATTGGCCAAATTGTAGATCACTGTTAAAAAACTAGTGTAAGGTTAGGTTAGGTTAGCTTTAAAATCTATGGAAACAGGTTTAATTATTACGGCTGACAGTTGTAAAGGTACGACATAAATAGTTACCTACTTTTTAAATTTACTGAACTAATCTGGTTTGAAGTTTGGTAAGAAAATATAGCAAGCAAATATAGTTTTGCTTTTTTCGCATAAAAAGACAAAAGTATAGTTAATCATTAAAAAAGAAATAGATCTAAGAAAAAATTGTACTTATTATTTAACTTATTAATGTTAAATGATTTATAGAAGCAGGCGTTACTTTGCGGAATTCCATATTACAGGCACTATAACAGAACTACTTTGCTATAATCCGCACAGGTTAAGCGAATGCAAGCAAAGCCAATGTGTATGAAGGAGGCAAAATTTACGCACCTTACACATGCAGGACAAGTCACCACACGCACCCCAAGGCGCCTCCACCAGCAGGCGCCTTGGGGGTGCCGCGACAAAATCGCAATGCATTGCGATTTTGTTGTGGAGATTGTGGTGGTGGTTGTGTGTGCTGCTTGTGTGCATTGCTGCTGGTGGAGGCGCCTTGGAATGCGTGTGGTGACTTGTCCTGCAAGTGTAAGGTGCGTAAATTTTGCCTGCTTCATACACATTGGCATTGTATGCATTCGCTTAACCCGTGCGGATTATAGCAAAGTAGTTCTGTTATATTGCCTGTTATTAATGTTACTCTGACAAATGGTTTACATCTAAAAAAAACTACATTTTTTCAACCGCAAAAGTACCTAATTCAAATTTGTATCACTATTCTATTTAAGTCAACATCTGTAGATTTTTCGAGCCCAACTGAATTTTTAAAATATGGATAGAATAATGAACCTATTAATAACTCGTCGGGTTCGTCACTGCTGCGGTTGGTAATTATTCCCAAAATAAACCAAAAGTTAAATAACCCTTCACTTGGAAAAAATATAATCCAAATATTAGGATAGGTTTACGTAAAGTTTGCGTTGTTTCAAATAATATAATTTCTTTAGCTTATGCGTATTTAAGCTGTGATAGCCCAGCGCTGAGACCATGCGACTCTTACGAGGAGTATACGAGTTCAAACCCCGGCAGGCACCAATGAGTTTTTCTCTCATGTGTCTAATTGATAATTGCAATTAATCACACGCTTTTACGAAAACATCGTGACGATATCTCTAAAGTATTCTGGAGATATGTGTAACCTACCAATCCGCATTGGAGCAGCGAGGTAGGTCTTAGCTCCAACCCTTCTCTCCAGAAACGGAGAGAGGAGTCCTATTTATTCCCAGCAGTGGATTGTAAGTGATTGTAAGAGGCCGCTACTTTACTTTTTTACTTTTTTTTGCGTATTTAATATTAGTTATTTTATAATAAAGGATAGCCATATCTAAAAAAGATTGAATAAAGTTACTAACACGTGACAGTCACAAATAAGGGTATAAGTATAAAATCAGGGAACGTCATAATAGAGAAAATATAGAAGTCTTAGGTATTTTATGTAGACTGTACAAATCGACCGGTTAGGGCTCCTTTGAGGCTAGGCGATGCCTTAGGATTATTTGTTTATTGGGCTAAAAGTGCACCTAAGGCAAATGATAAATATCAAACACTGTGGGTGTTTGATATTTATCATTTGCCTTTAGAATTAGAACTTTATTCGTTTAAAACACTTATGTTCGTAACGTTTTGAGGCTGAAATTTCTGTCAAGGAAGCTGAAGTCTAAACAAGGCGTCAATGGTGATCTGTTTGTATTTGTATTTTATTTTTTCCCTTAATAACGTTATTATAATCTTTTGTGACGCCTTAATTTCAACGAAATTATCTTTGTTAGCATTCCAGTAGTATTAAACCACATTTGCTAGCAATAGCCCTTACATTTTATACTTCAGTTAGATACATAAAAATTTATTATTTTTTGGGTTAATTTTACTACAAACAAATTCTTTACATCAAATTAATATTTTTTTTTCAAATTGCCTTTCAATGCTGCAACATCAAAATACATACCTACGTGTTATAAACAAATATAATTTTTTATAGACTTTAATTATTTTATATTAAATATTATATAATTATAAGCACGAGACACCGTTCTGCGAGGGTGGCATTGCAATATTATAAACTGTGATGCTTATGCCAAATGCACCTTGGTAAAATTGCTAGTTACCAAAAAACCAAAAAGAAATAAAAATAATATAATATTAATAAACTATATACTGTAATAAGCAACAAATTATCTCCAAGCTTGTTTTATTTTATGTACCTAATCTCGTACGATTGGTTAGTACATAGCAATCTTTGAGTTGAGCCGAAATGACTTGATACTATCCAGACCCCCGTAAGCGATCTGTCGAGGAGCGTTAGACAAATATAAGTAGGTGCATATATTAAATATTTATATTATTCTTATAAAGGCCTGCCGCGACGGGTTTGCCCGTGAGATCCCGACTCCTTTGGTCCGATTACGTCAAGGATATTTTTAGTACCCATAGAGGCGACCGAACGACGCGACGAAATAAAAAATTACAAGCAAGGGTGGCGCCGATATTTGTGTTATAATCAATGGCGGCGCAAATAAACTACATATTTTGATAGTTCTTGTTAAAAACTAATTCTATGAACTGGCTTGTCTAGGTATTTTATACATTTATAAAAATTTACTAGCCGTCAGATAACAAAATGAAAACATATATATTATTTAAATACTATAGTACCGAAATACTGAAAAATCTTACAGGATGCACATTTAGTCCGATGCGATCAGTTATGGCGACCGAAGCGCATATAAATCTATGTATAATCGGTAAATGCGTTTCTGAGATGACGGACAAGATAAACAAACGTTTGTCTGGTCTTTATATCCTTGTCCCTCTCTAACACACACAAAACCACATTAGGAGGTAGGAGGCGGCGCGCTGGGCGGGAGGCGCATCGGATCCCGCGCACTGGAAATGGTTTTTTTTAATATCTTGTCAGTGAAGGGACGGGTAGGGGCGGTGCGCTCAGGACTACAGTCAGTAATTGCAAGCGCTTGCGCTGACATCCTTCGCGTGTTATACGACACTCCGAACGGTTTGTCAGCGGACGGATCTCGGAACTATGAGTTACGAAAGTTGTGACAAGAGAGTGCTAATAAAACGTGAACAAGAATCGGACTGTGTAGAGGACGACGACCGGTACTTTGGTTACGCGCCGGTCGAGATTAAAAGTGATGCAGAAATGCAAGGTTTCGCGCCATCATCACCCACACATCTAATGGATTTGAGCAACGGACCCGATCGACTCCCGCAACACCAGCAGTCATGGACGACGAATGTTATATTCGAAGGTGACGAAAGGGAGTACCCGCACCCCCATTATCCACCTTACGACCAAATGTTTATTCAAGATCAACGTCAGAGGCAATTCTCGAGAAATTTCTATTTCGACGACTCAAACTCACAAGACAGGGTAGGAAATTACTACGAACCAAGTGATTTACCAAAACATAATGAACCTATATACAGAAGTGCTATCACCGAGGAGCGGAGTGATGATAACGACGAACAGAGGTCGTCCAGAAAACGTTCATCGAAATCGTCTCGTAAGAAAGCGCAGTCGTTCGAGGAGATGCAAATCCAACGAGTGATGGCCAACGTACGTGAAAGACAAAGAACTCAAAGCTTGAACGAAGCTTTTGCCAGTTTACGACAAATAATTCCGTCGTTGCCGAGTGATAAGTTGTCCAAAATACAAACTCTTCAACTAGCCACACAGTACATAGAATTTCTGTACCAGATTCTATCCAATAGCGAGTCTACATCTAATAGTGATGTTGGTAGTGATTCTGGAAGTGACCACGGGAAATATCTCGCGCAGGATAAGTTAAGTTACGCTTTTTCTGTGTGGCGGATGGAAGGCGAATGGAATGGACAATCGTGATGGTTTTTCTTTAATCGAACTAAAGACGCTTAAAATATTCCATAATTTTGTAAAATATTGTTTATTAAATATTTGTAAATCGTAAATAGATATATAGATTTATGACCAAGTTTAATGTATTAAGTTTAAATAATAAAACAATGTGATACTTTAATGACATATGGTACATAATATTAACGTTACGTAATATTATATAAAGATAGCATACAAAAGGATTTTAATTGTAAAGACATCGATTAGTTTTAAAACAATACAGCTGTATACCAAAAAAATAATTGTAGCTATAATTATAAATAAATTCCAATTTTGTACATTTGTATGTTAGTAAAAACATGATTTATAAATAAATTCGTGTCTAATTTAGATAATAACTTATTGCCTTTTATTCTACATTTACTTAACTGATGCAACTTAGTGGATATAATTAACTATAGAGATTAGATAACCCTTAAAACTGAGCACACGGGCCATTAGGAACAAAATGTATTTAGGAAATGTTAGCCCTCGGAGGAATCATACCCGGTACCTGCGGAGCTCGAGGCAGAGTCACTTCCAACTGTACCAATGGCAATAAACAAATAAATAATCACAAAAAAAAACAATTTATTGTTTATAAATAATTGTGTTTACACAAACTACACATTTAAAAGTTTCATACCAAATCAGGCTTTCTTGTGTTAAACATAGTTTTTTTTGTTTATACTATATACATAGACTTCGTTGTAATAAGTAGAAATTTTTTTTGAAAAAGCGTTAGTGTTAATAAATGATAAATCAAATGAAAAGATCGCAACAAAATAAAAATGTATATAGGTGCCTATGTCTTACTAATTCTGATTAGGTGATGCAAAATTAAAATTTGTTTTAACATTAAAATGAAGTTTTATCGTTTTATATTGGTTCAATGTATATGTATAATTAATTTGCCGTAATTGAACGTCTATTGATCATTAACAACATCGAATATTTGATCGCTGGATATGCTTCTAGCTCAGAGATACTCAGCGGTCAATGATCTCAGGAAGTCACAACGGGATGAAAGCTAAAATGAAGTTTTTTGTAGTACGTAATCTTAATGTTTTAGAATACTAACTATAACGAAAAATTCATAGAAGTCGCAGTATTGGTAGACCCATAATACATTGCAAGAAATCGTCCTTTGTGAAAATCACTTACATAAAACAAAGAACCGGTGGGTGTGGAGGTAATAAGGAGTTAAAGCAGCAATCAAGCACTAGACAGACATGGTTGTTATTCCCACTTTCCGTTTAAAAGTGACCCAAGTAAGGTTAAAAAAAGAAACATCTATGAATTTCGGTTAAAACAGAAGCCATATAATATAGCCTTACTCTAGCGAAATGTAACAACTCAAACAATTACGAGCTATATTTAATTAAAAAAAAACATTGCACGATCTATATTTATTGTCAAGTTTTAATAATAATAATAATAATAATAATAATAATTCTTTATTGCACACCAAGTTAACAGAAAACAAACACAAGAGAAATAAGAACAAACAGAAGTGCAAGGGCGGTCTTATCACCAAAAGTGATCTCTTACAGACAACCCCTACGTTACAGTAACAGAGATAAGAGACAGGTTGTGATCGGTGCACAAGATGGACTGTACATAATAAAATCGATAAACTTACTTATTAATATTACATTCTACGTTACACAAATAGGTGCCGTGTGGTATCCGGCAGAATAGAATAGACCACCCTCCCTTCTTACCGAGGTGTCGTAAGAGGCGACTAAGGTATGTGCCGTGTGGTATCCGGCTGCATAGAATAGACCACCCTCATTTCTTACCGAGATGTCGTAAAAAGCGACTAAGGCAAGTTGTCGTCAGGCAGGCGGCCGGTCGTAAATCATGTAACAACATGTTAGTACCATGTTGTGCCGACCCCACTTAGAGTGGGATAAGGGCAGGATGATGTTACACAAATAGATATGCTATACATAAATACAAATAAGTACACACATAATAACATACATATCACACATATAATAACAGATACTATACTTATAAAAACGCATACATATATTTATATGACAATAGTTTTATATTATCGATTAAGATAGAAATTTTTTAGTCGATGTTAAAAAATTCCCATAGATTTAAAATATCTTATGTGTCGGGGAAGTACATTCCACAGTTTCATAGCTTTCACGGTAAAGTCGCTATATACTTGGGAATGACTAGCCGCCGTCTTAAGTCTATTATCGGTCTGCGAACGGAGGGTAACACGAAGAAAAGTTTTATTCATATTATTTAAGATTTTATTTACATATTCAACAATAAGATATTGTAATATTTACGTAATCTGGCTTCATTTAAATCACACGATGTTCAGGTATTTCACATACATCGACTGGGATAAAATACAAATAATAAACATGTAATAAAAAAACCCCCAATAACATAATTCAATTATCGAATACATTTACATTACTAAAATTATGGATCTGTAATCCAGTACCTACCAAAGTGTTCTTCAGAGTTCACTCGTTGGCAATCTTGGACGTAAAGAAGTAATGTTTTACCTTCGTGGCATCATTAATTTGCAAAAATAAAAACAAAGTTCATCATTTTAAACTATCGTGAGTAGTATTCATAGTTAATAAAGATACCGGCTATACTCACGTCTAATTTTATCGGATTAGCCCGACTAGTTTCGAACCCGTCCGGGGCACTTATTCATGAGCTCTTTACACGACGTTATCGCGGCCGGAACTGAATAAGTGCCCCGGACGGGTTCATCATTTTATAAAAACCGACTTTTTTTTTTTAAATTGTTAAGCAACCTAAATTAATATACATGATAGTACTAATATTCTTTTTGAAACTATTCTATTTAAGTGTATAAAAATTTATCAGTTTAAACAAATCTTTGCCACCACTAATATAAGAAAGATCTATAAAATTAGGCGCTTCTTTGCGGAGATCCATAATACAAAATTAATAATAAAATTATTTTGCTATAATCCGCGATACAGTAAATAGAAAATAAGTCGTGGAGTCTATCTCCTAATGATGCTTCGGCTGCAGGGCGAAACGATTGTTGAGTTTGTGATAGTGAACCTGTGTAGTGCTTGTGTATTGTGGTGGAAGTGGTGGAGGTTTGTGCATATGTTTTTACGAATCCTGCATGTAACGGGTATGAAAAAACGTATAGAGCACTATATATATTTTCTATTTACTGTATCGCGGATTATAGCAAAATAATTTTATTATTACTTTTGTTATAAGAAAGACCGTAAGGATACATTTTTTCTATATTAATAACAATAATTTATATTAATAATTATCAATTTACTCATATCATCGTGACTTAAATTTTAAGCGGGCAACATTCATTGATATACCTACAGTGACCACTTGTCGCCATTCCATATGGGATATGAGGCACATGTTTTTGGAATTAGAATAGTTATTGATCTCTATACTTCTTTATTGTCTCCTTTCTAATATATAGATAAAAAATTGAGGCATTGGCACTATCTTTTTGACAATTCTAGCAAATATTTGTCACAAATAAAACAAATATTGTATGGAAGAATAATTTAATATTTTACTCGAAATGAGTGTTGTTCTAATACGTAACGTCACATTTCTGTACATTCTATCTCTTATTATTTTGTTTTTTTTTTAATTTTATATGTGATGTTATTTGATTGATTTGAATAAGTAACATTAAGTAAAGTAAAGAAGCTAGAAACGCACTATAGAACTCTTAATCATATGATAATTGGTTTAATTTAATATAACTTAATTAACTTGTATCAACTATTTTTATTTACATTTATTTACCTGACCGATAAATTGTATTTAATTAAGCTAATGTTAAATAAAATATTTGGTACATACATGTAAAGTTATTTCAGAAGTATCATATAATTATAAAAGGGCGATAGTTTTGTTTGCGCAATGAAAATTCATGTCGTTGTTTTCTGGAACAGACTGCACCATCTTGAATATTTCATTTCGAATTTTTAATCACCATACCAGGGATGGCAAACCATATACCAAACCAAACCAAACCATAAACACGCGACAAAATATTTTGTTCACGTTACCGATCCTGGAATTCACCAATGTCAATAATTAAACTACGCGTGTAAATGAAACATTGCAAATATATGGTGTTAAATAAGTTAAATAGTTTAGTCAGTCTATAGACACTATTTATTATTTTCCCAATTAGCACAAAGGCTAAATTTATTTGATAACACGGCTCATTAAACATTTATTTTTTTTAAATGGCACATTAACAGCAAAAGGTTCGCCTACCCTGCCCCATATAAAATTAAAATATTAAGAGTTACGTATCATATGTTTATATTTATTGACTGGAACTGGAAAACTGCAATCAAATTTTTGAAAGAATCATAATCTGTTTCACAATTCCACAAACCTATAACGAAACAATATGTTCTTATATTTGATTTTAAATCTTCATAGATTAGGGATGTTACAAAGTTTTGACTCAGATTCCGGTTATAATGAAGAAAAGTCATTTAAATTAGATGAAATCATTTTTATAAGAAAAAGTCGACATTCTAGTTTGTAATTAACAAGCACAAATCAATAAATGAATTCCTCCTTTATTTGAAAGCTCGCTTTAAGTGATTATGCAGAAATAATAGAGAATTCTTTGCTTTTAAACCTACATAGGTACTAATTATTATATAAGTCAAATTTATATACAACCCCTGACAAAAGCAATGGATCTGAAGTAATAAACCTAGGAAAGTGATCGAAATTCATTAAATTATTATACTCAGAATAGGTTAACCAGGCTTAAATACAATACAAGTTAACAAGCTTAAGTACAATAATAATAGATAAGAACTGTAAATAGCACTAAGAAATTGTAAACATAGATATAAGGCACCAATGTATATATATAGACATAAGTAGATATTACAAACTGTAATACCCATAAGGGTAATAATAAATAAAAAAAATAAAAAATGTACAATAAAAATTGACAGAAAAAATTCTCTGATTATGTCAGAGGAACAAGTATAATTAAAAAAAAAAAATAATAAAAAAAAAAATTAAAAAAAAAAACCCTGGCTTAAATGTGACATATTACGAGAGAAAACAAATGAGGGTGATCTATCTATCTCCCTTTTTTATGCGTGATTAGACAAAGATGAAGTATAAGTTTCATCGCCCCTCTCATTATTTTTAGTCATTGTCACTTACTGACATTGCCTATTGAGCCTTAAAATGTATAAAATATCTATATGTGTGTATTCTTTTTTTATGTCTTTATACACACAAATAAGTTGTATTCGTTGCAAATCGTTGTTGCACATCTTTAGTAAAGTTAGTCCCAATAACACAAATTTTCATCTGCATATTATTTATTTAAAAAAATACCCGGAAAGATACTTCAATTATCTATACTCACGGATCAAAATCAATCTAGTTCAAACGATATTATTATATTTAATTATATCTACGGGATAATCAGTTCGTCTGAATGCATGCCGATTTCGTTTATCTGCAAAAAATTGTGGTATCAGTAAAATATTAAACAATAACACTTAAAGTACATTCCATGGAAGCTGATATTTCATTGTCTCGTCTTAACTAAATTAAAAAAATAATTACAAACATTATTTACTACAAATATAAAACAACTGCCTTAGTCTATACAAGGAACACATAGATAACTTGGAAACAATGTATTCTTGTACTCCATGGTACTATTTATATTAACTTTACAATATATGTAAGAGTCATGTTTTTTAATACTTTCTCCTACCCTTATCCCACTCTAAGTGGGGTCGGCAAGTCATGTTTTTTAATATTACTTATTAAATTTTTTTACTAATATGGTGGTCGGTGCATTAGTCGTGTGGTATCCGGCAGAATAGAAAAGACCACCCTCATTTCTTACCGAGGTGTCGTAAGAGGCGACTAAGGTAAATGCCGTGTGGTTTCCCGCTGAGTAGAATAAACACCCTCATTTCTTACCGAGGTGTCGTAAAAGGCGACCAAGGTAAGTTGACGTCAGGCAGGCGGCCGGTCGTAAAATACGTAGCCAAATCATATGACAACATGTTTGTAACATGTTGTGCCGACCCCACTTAGAGTGGGATAAGGGCAGGAGAATGATGATGGTGGTCGGTGCATTGTAAATCTATACCTACATATAAAACAAAGCCCCTAAAAACTCTATTTTTGTATCGATTTTCTCAAGGACTCATGAACGGAATTTGCACTGTTTTTACAAAAAGATAGTACAATTCTTGAGAAATGTTTAGGTTAATAGTACATTGCATTAGGATTTCCGCGGTCGAGATTTATGCGGAAAAAACTCTGT
The DNA here is from genome assembly GCA_947086505.1 of Morpho deidamia. Classification (NCBI taxonomy): domain Eukaryota; kingdom Metazoa; phylum Arthropoda; class Insecta; order Lepidoptera; family Nymphalidae; genus Morpho; species Morpho deidamia. The sequence goes on along the minus strand of CAMTZC010000026.1, from coordinate 10,472,449 downwards.
GACACTGATATCCATTTGGGCAAGGTCGCGGACACATATCATAATACAGTTATAAACAAACAAATATAGATTATAACGTTTTATGAGATTTCCATATACAAGAATAGAGGTAGAAAGACGCCATATTAGTTAGTGCTTCGCTTATTCTATAGCTAACTAATTATATGGATTGAAATAAAGGTTATATGTTTCTAGTTATATTATGATACAATACACGACCGTAAGATATCACTTGGATAATATAATCAACTACAATTATGATTACATACTTTGTTACGAAGTACGAGTGGCGTAGCTACTATCAAATCTTAAAAATCAACTGTCTTACCGAAATCAACATAAATGAAAACGCACGTGTTCGTGGTCAACCGTTTCTGGTGCAGCAAAAGGGTTTCAAGAATACCGAGTCTTCACTCTGCGTTCTGCGCTACAAAACAGGATCCAACTATACCACCAAAGGCTCACTACCTACAGACTACTCCAAGCAGATACCGAGTTTACTGGGCAACAGACGAAACTCTAATATAGTCTCCGACCCAGCGAACCGAAATCCCGTTTAGAGTATAAACATCTAAACACCAATTACACGTTATCACAAACCTTGTCATTGTCAATTGTTACGTGATCCTCAAGCATTTTTCTAAGATAATCAGACGTCACGTTCTTTGACTAGGAGAGCTCCAGCTCTCCTAGTCAAAGAACGTGACCAACGTGAAGAAAGACCAAGCATTTCACCGTTTGTCACTCCAGTGACAAACGGTGAAATGCTTGGTCTTGGTCTTTTCACGTCTATCAACTCATTTCACTCTATCACGTATGACCTGACATTCTTCTGGAGACAACCTATAAGTTTGCCTTTGCACTGTACAAATCAATTAACCTAATCTATAGTTTGCGCAAGTTACACGAGATGATGGAAAACTATTAATGTAAAAGTCAGAATGATAACGAATTTTGTAAGATTTTACCATTCGAGATTACTATTAGTCGGGATATCGGTATCAATGTTATAAAGGTTTGGGAGATAGAGTATCTTTAACTGATGTACAAAATGTGTAGTAAATGATGTGGTGCGTAGATTTTGCCTGCTTCATACACATTGGCTTTGCATGCATTCACTAACCCGTGCGGATTATAGCAAAGTAGTTAGTTCTGTTATATTGCTTGTAATATGGAATTCCGCAAAGTAACGCCTGCTTCTATAAATCATGATGTACAAAAGTTTACTCTAGTCTCAGCCATACTTACTAAACATTGTTTTTCAAAATGTCATGACCTATCATTATATCGTTACATAAATATGCAAAATAGTATTTCAATCGGTAATCCGTTCATTTCTATTCGACACAATAATCGCAAGGTACCATAAATATTCATGTTACATATCCCTATTAATAACACATTATCAATTCTTTTCGCATCAAATTTATTGCCATGTTTCATTTATGAGTGAACATTCAACCCTAGTAACAAATCAAACATAAAACCTACCAAATTGTGTTTAAGATCCTAATGAAGGCTTGACCAAACATTGGTGCACAAGAGATAATTGGCAAGAAATAATTCATTGGCCGTGCAGCGAATCGAGACATGGCCTGGCGTGCTACTTTTATCGTACTGTTGATTTGCTGGTTTGTTCAAATCAAATCAAATCAAATCAAAATAATCTTTATTCAAATAAACCATTTCAGGCACTTTTGAATCGTCAAGCATCAATATGATTAATGAAGCTACAACTGGTTCGGAATGTTGCTCTTACCGAGAAGAACCAGCAAGAAACTCAGCGGGCAATCTTTTAAATATTTTCAATTATACATTATTAAACCACTGTCTTGTTTGAAGCTGAAAGGATTTTCAAATCCAGGCTTTTTTATCATCCAAATAATCTTCAATTTTGTAATATGTTGTCGTTGCCCAGAACTTGCCACAATAGATAATGGTATCCATTAGCGTCACTCAATTTCCCTATGTCCTTTACTTTACGCTACGTTTACTACGTTTAAGACTTTTGATTTGGGATAGCGTCGAATCCTTGGGTCGTGTGTCACTGCCATCAACATTAAAGCTCATATCCGTAACTTGCGTTTCAAATAGAAGTATTCTTGATATTCTTTCTGCAGTTGTTGACGTGAAACTATCTCCGTTGTGAATGCAAGTCATTGCAGTTTCAATTTGTGCCAAATTTGCTACTTTTATCATACTGTTGATTTGCTGGTTTTTTGTCGTTGCCCAGAACTTGCCACAATAGATATAGGTATCCATTAGCGTCACCCAATTTCCCTACGTCCTTTACTTTACGCTACGTTTACTACGTTTAAGACTCTTGATTTGGGATACCGTCGAATCCTTGGGTTTGTCACTGCCGGCATCATTAAAGCCCATATCTGTAACTTGCGTTTCAAATAGAAGTATTCTTGAAATTCGTTCTGCAGTTGTTAACGTGTAGCCATCTTCGTTGTGAATGCAAGCCATTGCAGTTTCAATTTGTGCCAAATGCGCTATATCCTTTGATAACGCTACTTGTTATAGGCTTACATTCTTCTAACAATTCATCAAATACGTAACAAGGCGATTGACACAGAATGATTTTCATAATCCGTTGGTCTACCATTACTTAAATTTTCACAGCAAATATATCTTGATAACTTTGTTTTCGATTGCTATTAGTGTTAAATGTCGGAGTCAAGTTTGGCCCATAGTATTCTGTAAATCGTTTTTTTTTTACTTTTAATTGGCTAAAATGATCTTTCGGCTTCTGCAGAAGTGTCGGGAATTGCATGGAACAGTAAGATTGCTGTAAATAGTTTGGTTAAGTCAAAATTCCAGAATTTCAACACTCCATACTTCACTAGTTCAGTTTACACTTTGAAAGTTGGAGTCCGAGGGACCCCTGAGGGTGGGGACCCCGGGGCATTACCGTCTAGCCCCCGGGTAGCTACGCCACTGCGAAGTATATATATTTATGTTTAACTTATTTGTAATTGATTACATTATGTATAATTTAATTAATTAATATACTTATACAGGATTAAATATAGTAAAATAATGTTTGTAATATTATTTTTGTATCAGCTCTACTAGAATCACCTTTATTTTAAGGACAAGTGCTTATATTATCATACTAACGTTTTGCGGCAATTCTCTGTTGAGCCGGATTTCATCTGAATCGCCGTCTGGACTTTCTTGAGACATCCAGTCCTTTACAAACACAGTCTACGGAATATTATTCATATTTTATTTATTTATTATCTTCATTTGGGAAACAAACAATGGTTCTTTTATGATAATACAAATATTTAAACATCAATAAAGTTTTCATTAAAAAATGTGACACAAATATCAATAAGTTAAGAGCTCATCTATTTAGTGTTTTTCTTATTTTATTTTTAAAAGAAAAATATATCAATATCATGCAATTTATTGATGTTGTTAGGAGAGAAGGATTGGAGCTATGACCTACCACGCTGCTCCAATGCGGATTGATAGGTTACACATATCCCCAGAATTCTCTAGAGATATGCAAGTTTCCTCACGACGTTTTCCTACACCGAAAAGGGTGTGATAAATTGCAATTACCAATTAGACACATAAGTTTAAATAGAGAAACACATTGGTGCCCGCTCAGGGTGAGAACTTATGACCCTCTTGAAAGTCGCACGGACTCACCGCTGGGCTATCACAGCTTGCGAGCTGAGTATTATATATCGACTGTGAACTGGCAAATTGTCCTATCTAATTTTTGACAACTTTTCAGAAGACGAAAAAACGTGATTATTAATAAATTCGGATTAATTTTTATGTAATAAAAAGCCAGTTGACTTGAAATATGTTTATTTATATACAAATTTTCTAGTAGATAATACATGTTGATACGGTAAATAATGGGCAGTAGTACCTAATGCCGTTAAAAAGTGATTTGGCTTAAAATTGAGATAGGACATATTGCCGGTTCACAGTCGATATTTAACTTACCAAGTTGTCCTTGGCATCGATGTCCTGCTTATGCACCTGTTTCATGTGATCTTTCAGCGCAAAAGCACGGGCGTAACTCGCGCCGCATAATGTACACGAAAACTTGAGACTATTCTGTCTTGAATGGATCTCCATGTGTACACGAACCGCATATAGAGAAGCGAAGGGCCTACGATTGATAGTTAACCGTTAAATTTTCTTCCTAACACCTAACTAAAGTAACAGCCTGTTACTATGCCCACTGCTGGGCTAAGGCCTCCTCTCTCCGTTTTTGGAGAGAAGGATTGGAGCTAAGACCTACCACGCTGCTCCAATGCGGATTGGTAGGTTACACATATCCCTAGAGAATTCTCTAGAGATATGCAGGTTTCCTCACGATGTTTTCCTTCACCGAAAAGCGTGTGAGAAATTGCAATTATCATTTAGACACATAAGTTTTAATAGAAAAACTCATTGGTGCCTGCCCGGGGTTTGAACCTATGTCATCTCTAGAGAGTCGCACGGTCTCACCACTAACACCTAACTGCAGTGATGGAATATATATTAGGCAAAACTATAAGTATATCTTGTAAATGTTAGGAAGCACTATGCGATATGATAAACCGTTAAGATAGAGTAAAATAGTAATAAGTACAATAATAATAGATAAGAACTGTAAATAGCACTAAGAAATTGTAAACATAGTTATAAGGCACCAATGTATATATATAGAGTAGACATAAGTAGATATTAAAAACTGTAATACCCATAAGGGTAATAATAAATAAAAAAGACAGTATAAAAAAAATGGATTTAGTCTTGTTGCAGCCCTAGGCCCTATTTATCACTCCGCTCTTAATGTTACAATAAATTTTGCTAATTTGATCCAGTATTTGTACTTTTATTTAAAATAACTTTTATTTCGTTAGAGTATAATTATGCATGATAATTGATAATGTATGATAATGTAAAATTTCATCTGAACTTAGTATCAATGGAGATCTTTTTTCATTTCTCGCTTCTCAAATTTTAATCAACATTCTCCTGCCCTGTACGCCGTGTGGTATACGGCAGAATAGAATAGACCACCCTCATTTCTTACCGAGGTGTCGTAAGAGGCGACTAAGGTATGTGCCGTGTGATATCCAGCTGCAAAGAATAGACCACCCTCATTTCTTACCGAGTTGTCGTAAGAGGCGACTAAGGTATGTGCCGTGTGGTATCCGGCTGCATAGAATAGACCACCCTCATTTCTTACCGAGGTGTCGTAAGAGGCGACTAAGGTATGTGCCGTGTGATATCAAGCTGCATAGAATAGACCACCCTCATTTGTTACTGAGGTGTCGTAAGAGGCGACTAAGGTATGTGCCGTGTGGTATCCGGCTGCATAGAATAGACCACCCTCATTTCTTACCGAGGTGTCGTAAGAGGCGACTAAGGTATGTGCCGTGTGATATCCAGCTGCATAGAATAGACCACCCTCATTTCTTACCGAGGTGTCATCAGAGGCGACTAAGGTACGTGCCAAGTGGTATCCGGCTGCATAGAATAGACCACCCTCATTTCTTACCGAGGCGTCGTAAAAGGCGACTAAGGTAAGTTGACGTCAGGCAGGCGGCCGGTCGTAAAATACCTAGCCAAATCATGTTACAACATGCTTAATACACAACATGTCTTAAACATGTTGTTACTTGATTTGGCTAGTTATTTTACCGTCCGCCTGTCTGATATCCACTTAGTCGACTTTTGCGACAACTCGATAATAAATGAGGGTGGTCTATTCTACTCAAGCATGTAATAGCCTAGCGGTGAGACCGTGCGACTCTCTAGAGACGACACAGGTTCAAACCTGGGCAGGCACCAATGGGTTTTTCTATTAAAACTTATGTGTCTAATTGATAATTGCAATTTATCACACGCTTTTCGGTGAAGGAAAACATCGTGAGGAAACCTGCATATCTCTAGAGAATTCTAGGGATATGTGTAACCTACCAATCCGCATTGGAGCAGCGTGGTAGGTCTTAGTTCCAATCCTTCTCTCCAAAAACGGAAAGAGGAGGCCTTAGCCCACCAGTGGGCATAGTAACAGGCTGTTACTTTACTTTACTTTTTTTTATTCTACTCAGCCGTATATGGTACGTCGGTCGCCCTTAAAATTTTGCCATCCCTCAAGTCATAGTGCCCTAGGGCCTCACGTGGAGTAAGTTAAAAAATAGCCTATACCTGTTACACTGCTGACAAGAAAAAGGTTTAGTGTGTGAATTCTTGTGCCCTGCGAGTTGGACTGATGTCTTAAATGCCTTGGGACAGAAGGGGCATTTGTAAGCTCGTACTTCTGAATGCGTAAGCAGGTGATGATTGTACACGCTGTGCGCTTTAAACCTGATATAAAAATTATTTATATTCAATAATATAGGAAAAATAATACAAACTTACTTTTTACAAAATTCGTATTCTATAAAAGTACGAAGATTGCTCGAAAAAAAAATTTCGATGTACCTGTTATTAAGATTTATTTCATTTATAGAATTAGGCGTTACTTTGCGGAGATCCATAATACAAAAGTAATAATAAGATTATTTTGCTATAATCCGCGATACAGAATTAGGAAATATATATAGTGTTTAATGTAGCGTTTAATGTATATAGTGTTTAATGTAAGCGAAGCGTTATCCAAACAAATGTTTGGATAACGCTTCGCTTGCGATTTTGTCGTGGAGTCTATCTCCTGATGATGCTTCGGTTGCGGGACGAAACGATTGTTGAGTTTGTGATAGTGAACCTGTGTAGTGCTTGTGTTTTGTGGTGGAGGTTTGTGCATGTGTTTTTACGAATCCTGCACGTATCGGGTATGAAAATACTGATAGTCCACTATCCATTAAACACTATATATATTTTCTATTTACTGTATCGAGGATTATAGCAAAATAATCTTATTATTACTTTTGATTTATTTCATTCATAGATGGACATTCGCAATACAAAAGTACTAATATTATTATTTTGCTATAATCCGCGATACAGCTAATCAATATATATAATAGACAATATATGTAATGCTAAAGAATGTCAAACCGCTTGCGATTTTGTTATGGAGTCTATCTGATGATGCGGTTACGAGACAAAACGATTATTGAGTATGTGATAGTGAATGTGTGCACTGTGCAAATGTGTATCGTGGTGGTGGTGGCGGAGGTTTTTAGTGCATGCGTTTTTACGAATCCTGCAAGTGTCAGGTATGAAACCAGATACACTGTACATTCAGCATTACATATTGTTATGTATAGGAATTCATGGACTTCGATAAAATATCTGGTGAATCGTAAAAGATAAATTATTCAGCTTTTCACTACAAAATTATAACTTACAATCACTATGCAGTCCCTTGTCCAATAACAAAGCCAAGATCACTATTATTTCACTTTTATTTTCGCTTCTTAATTCTTTCTCGATCGCTTATTCACAAACTGAATCCCTGAGGCGCGCAAAACGACCGCTTATATAGTGAATGAATCATTCGAGAAGGTTCTACTTCTCGATGACTCGTCGTTAGTACAGTAGCGAGAATACGGAACACGATTCCTAAACAACGTGATTTTTTTATACGATTAGCGTCAAGCGACTTTGAACTCTATGACATTTAACTCTTTTTGTATGTTCGTAACAATATATTTTCTATCAGCTATATCATGGATTATAGTTAAATAATATTATCATACTAGCTATGCCAGCGGCTTCGCCCGCGTGGAAATTTGCGTGTTACAATTTTTTTCTAGAATTCAAATTTTAAACATAAAAGTAGTTATTGTGAGTTAACCATATGAGATAGAGACTTGCTGTCGCGGACTTTTCGGTAGTATTTTCATAGATCTACAATTCTCTAGTACATTACTTTAACGTATCTCTGCTGGTTTACGCAGCGCACGCGACTAAAGTTTCCATCAAGCAAGTTTTTTAACAACTGCGCGATCTCTTCAACCCAATTTACATAATATCGATATTTTCATGTAATATTTACCCAAACAATCCGGAAGTATTGCACTATCTTTTGGTGAAAACCGTACAAAAATCTGTTCAGTAGATTTTGAGAAAATCAATTACATACAGACAGATAGCTTTTTGGGACTTCGTTATATAATAAGTATAGATTACTCTAGATAATATGTCTCTATTATTGCGCAAATATGGACCTAAACAAGTCGATCACTGATTAAAACCAACAAAACATTATACCTCTTGTTGCAATGTGGACATGCGTACGGCCGCGCCCCCGTATGCGTGCGCATGTGAAGCGTGAGGCAGTACGATACTCGGAAGGATTTACCGCAGATTTCGCACGAATGAGGCTTTTCACCTATTAATTAATCTTATATTATCCACTGAAATACTAGTTATCGTGTTGGATTTATCACGTATAAATTCAACATGATAACAGTAACAACTGTTTTATAAAACAGTCATTTTTTTGTTAAGGAACTTAAGTATCTACAGATACATGTCACCCCATCGTAACCTAATTACACTTAAATCTAATTTTATCATTAAATCATTACTTTATGGTCATTTTTGAGAGAAGCACTAATAAACTCATAAACTTTTACAGTCGAAAAACAGTCACAAGACCTATCGTATTGTATGAATCAGAATTTTGACTGATGAAAAAGAAGGGTGAAAGAAAAGTGTATGCAAACGTGATGAGAACGTTAAGGTGAATGTGTGGGGTGACAAGACTTGATAAAATACGAAGTCTGAGAGTTGCGAACATTACAGAAAAGACTAGAAGTGCAAGATCAAGATGGTATTGACATATAATGACATTTATGTATATATTATTGTTATTTTATTTATCATATATATAATATATTTAACTTATACACTAATAAATATATATATTTATTAGTGTATAAGTTAGGATATTAGTACCATAGCTGTTTAACTATAAATTATTTCAGTTTGCCTACGAAGTGAGATAATTTATAGTTAAAGTTAACATATTAGCTGGTAGAGATCTCTGTCAAAGAGATAAGTTGACCGTTGTACTCTGTTTTTTTATTGATAATGTTTTTCTCAAGTATTTTTTTTCTATATGGTACATAAATAAATAAATAAATAAATAATGAGGATATGAAAATTATATGACCAAAGGAGCGGTTAAATATGAATTGTGGATAGATATGTGACCAGACGGAGTCCTAAAAAGAGATAAATTGTGTGAAATGCATATACTTATAATTGTTACATACAGTTGAAATGCATATAAAAGGAGTAGTGCCAGAGTTAACGTATGATAAGAGAGAATTGTAGAGAAGCATTTGTGTGTTCCACTTAAAGGCAGGAATGATGTTATCCACTAAACCACATCAACTTGGTCTTGATTGTATTTAACTCTATTTGGAGCTTGCACGTACTAATCTATGCATTCTAATTAATTAGTGTTTGATATTCTTTGGATGAAACACACATGACAAAATACTCATTTTTGAAACAATTTGGGAATTTGTCACTCGCCAGCACATATACAAAATCTTAGAATAAAAGACAGGACTGTAATTTTTTTGGTTACTTATATTTGTGATCATATAAGATAGATAAGCGAATCATCTTGCAAATATCTAAATCGTGAACTAAAATAAGTTTCAGTTGAAAATACATTAGCAATTACTGTCATTATGTTGGTATTAAACAAAAGTAACAATAAAATTATTTTGCTATAATCCGCTATACAGTAAATAGAAAATGTATTTAGTGCTAAATGTATAGTTTTTTCATACCCGATATATGCAGGATTCGTAACACAAAAAACACATGCACAAACCTCTTTACATTTAGTACTATATATATTTTCTATTTACTATATAGCGGATTATAGCAAAATAATTTTATTATTAATTTCGTATTATGGATCTCCGCAAAGTAAGTCCTAATTCTAATTCTAATTCGCTGCGTCCATAAAACCATATTACGATATCTTAAACAAAAAAAAAGTATGGCTCACCTGTATGTATCCGTTCATGTTTTACTTTCTCATGAGGACGTGCGAACTTTCTATTACAATACAAACAATTATACGGAAGAGATTTATCTTGTTTTTCTACTGTAACCTGTAATGAAATATAAGGAATGTTAGAAGGAATCAAATTCTAAAATACTAATTAACAGTTTGTAGTAAAGATTAAGTTAAACAGGTTCTGCAAAATGATAGAAAAAAATTACATCGAAAATTCGCAGAAGTCCATATGCATCTACTGCCAAATGGACACTTACATTCTCTTGCCCTTATCCCACTCTAAGTCGGCACAACATGTTACAACATGTTGTCACATGATTTGGCTACGTATTTTACGACCGGCCACCTGCCTGACGTCAACTTACCTTAGTCGTCTTTTACGACACCTCGGTAAGAAATGAGGGTGGTCTATTCTATGCAGCCGGATACCACACGGCACATACCTTAGTCGCCTCTTACGACACCTCGGTAAGAAATGAGGGTGGTCTATTCTATGCAGCAGGATACCACACGGCTCATACCTTAGTCGCCTCTTACGACACCTCGGTAAGAAATGAGGGTGGTATATTCTATGCAGCCGGATACCACACGGCACGCCAAATGGACACTTAATGATCGGTTTAATTTGGACGCAAAAACTAAAAGTCGTTGGCGGGTCAACGGCGATCGAAATCGCTGCGTCAGTACCCGGCATTCAAATTCAAAAATATTGTTTATTCAAGTAAACTTGTAAACAAGTGGTTTTAAATCGTCAAGTCTACTCCTCGTTTGGAAAGCCGTTCCTACCGACAAGTGCCAGCAAGAAACTCGGCGGTTGCTCTTTTCAAAGAATAAGTCTTATTACTAGTTACATATGGTTATTAATGTCTTGTACAAGGTCGAGGAGTAGCTATATCCATTCTTGTCGTCTAAGTAATCCTCAATAGTAAGTAGGCTTTCTGTATTAGCCTTTTTTGAAAATGTTTTTAAACTGCTGTAATGGTAAAGTTAAAGTCGATCGCGGAATTTTATTATAGAATCTTATACCCAAACCCAGAAGTTTTGTACATTTTGTACGAAGTTACGTACATTGCGCCTTGCAAAAGTACGTAAGTCGTACCTTTGCAACGCGCAAAGAAGGAACCGCAAGCATATGTCGGTTCCTACTATTGGTCTTTTATATACATCGCCAACCTTTTTATAATTATGTATATTTTTATGTACAAAAATTTACCTTCAATACCTATTAACTATTTTAAAATTAATATTTTTTTTTACTAAATGGTGTCAACTCACCTTATCCAACTTATGTACACTCATATGCATACTAAGATATTCTCTAGAGTGGAACTTTTTATTGCATATATCACAGTTCATTTTGTTACTGCTCTTATGTGAGTTCTGGTGTATGGTGCGGTAGTCGATCGGGATGAGCTTATTACAGATAGAGCAGAGGTACTTGTCGTCGCTCGCTGGCGTGCCCTCTGGTGTCTCTAAAGGAGGTTCTATTGGACGGGCTCTAGAAAAATTCATGTAATAGACGTATGGGCCCTTAAACTTAAGTAGTGTAAGGGGTGGTAATTACAAGAAGTCGCTGCTGTCGTGAGTGTACCGAGTGCAGCCGATGTATAACGAACATAGCCGCAGATGTTCTAGTATGATCGTTGCGCCGCAGAACGGCGCAACGTTCAGACGAGTGATTGCTATAGAATAAGAGGGCGCCATTTTGTGTGATATGACGCGTGTTTTGTATTATTGTATTAATTGGGAATAAGGAAGTACATGTTGAATTATAGTAAAGTAGTAAAGTACCAGCCTGTTACAATCCCACTGCTGGGAATAGGCCTCTTCTCTCCGTTTCTGGAGAGAAGGGTTGGAGCTAAGACCTACCACGCTGCTCCAATGCGGATTGGTAGGTTACACATATCTCCAGAATTCTCTAGAGATATGCAGGTTTCCTCACGATGTTTTCCTTCACCGAAAAGCGTGTGATAAATTGCAATTATCAATTAGACACATGAGTTTTTAATAGAAAAACTCATTGGTGCCTGCCCGGGTTTGAACTCGTGTTCCCCTCGAAAGAGTCGCACGGTCTCACCGCTGGGCTACCACGCTGGGCTACCACAGTTGAATTATAGATTAAGGATTAATTAATACTCACTTCTGAACATTCTTTAACAGTAGGTAATTATTTATAGAAGCAGGCAGGCAGAATAAAGGCGTTACTTTGCTGAATTTCATTACAAAAACTATAACAGAACTACTTTGCTATAATCCGCGCGGGTTAAGCGAATGCATGCAAAGCAAATGTGTGTGCAGGCCAAATTCACCAACCTTACACATGCAGGACAAGTCACCACATGCATCCCAAGACGCCTCCACCAGCAACAATGCACACAAGTAATACACACAACCACCACCAAAATCTCTACGATCTTTTCGCCCCGAAACCGAATGGCATTGGTCAATCATTGGATCAATGAAACGATTTATCGTTAATCGTATTCGCATTACCATTTTGTCGTGGTGCCTATCCTCCTGATGATGCTTCGGTTTCGGGGCAAAACGATCGTCGAGATTTTGGTAGTGGTTGTGTGTATTGCTTGTGTGCATTGTTGCTGGTGGAGGCGTCTTGGGTAAGGTATGCGAATTTTGCCTGCTTCATACACATTAACTTTGCATGCATTCGCTTAACCCGCGCGGATTATAGCAAAGTAGTTCTGTTAAGTAGGAAAATTCAAAAAACGGTCATTGGACCAGTCGTAATGTATCCATTAGAATGGTGGGCAATAAAAAAAACAGGATGAAAAAAAGGTGCGTGCCAATAAGATGCGAATATTGAGATATTTGTGTGGTGGTGAAGATTTGATATAATACGAAATAAGTAAATCTGAAAGTTTCGCCCACTATAGAAAAGATGAAATGTACAATATTAAGAAAATCATTTATTATAATCATTTGGTTACAAATAAGTATTGTTTACATTAAATATGAATGTAGATCGAAATACGACTAGAGGGAGGTCAAGAAAAGGTAGATGTATTGTTTGAAGAATGAATACCAATCTCATCGAATTTATGTTACTTACTTGATTGGGTCATGCATTTTCTTATGTAATTTTAGCGACTTGCTAGTAGGAAATTGTGTGTTGCATATCTCACATTCAAACTTAGTTTGAGCAATATTGCAGTTCATATCTGGAATAGATAAATATAAGTTATTATTTCAGAGTGTATGTGTTATTTTGATAGGACAAGAAAATTGAATATTTCTATTAATCTCTACGTCAACGTATAACCTGACTGGCCCATTGTCCATTGGTCCATGTCACCTATAGCATAATAAAACGTTTATTTGACATAAATCCTAATACAAACATTACTTAAACTTATAAAAGATTTCTAATTTTTTTGGGTTGTATTAAGTTGCGCTTATAAAAAGTGACCCTGACTTTCAAGCCAGGATGAATCTGTTGGTTTAGCTCGGACATAAGACAATGGCAACAGAGTTATCTATAGTTCATATAACGTTATCCATTTCAAACCGAATTACCGAAATAAATTAATAATACCAAGGCTAAGGCTTCAGAAAGTACGTAGATCGTTTGTGGGCTTCGGTATACTTTTTTATAATAAAATTCCTCAATCAATTTTGGACTTGCCTTTACACAAGTTCAAAAAAACAATTAAAGAGATTCTCATTAATAAAGCTTACTATAATGTTGAAGACTATGTCAATGATAAGAAAGCTTGGAACTAAATTGCGACCAGCTATGTACTAGACGATATTATAATCTAAGTTTGTTAACAATAGTTAATACAAAACTGTAATATTTATTTTTTAAAAGAGTGACCGCCGAGTTTCTTGCTGGTTCTCCTCGGTTAGAGCACCTTTCCGAACCAGTTGTAGCTTCAATTTAATTTTAATTTGACGACTCAAAAGTGCTTGTAATAGGCCAATTTGAATAAAGACTTATTTGAATTTGAATTTGAATTTGAAACATTACGACCCCAATGCAATTCACACTTCATGGTACGAAAAGAAAGCGGTCCGTGATCGTCATTCGTCTTCTTTTACTCTTCAATTGAGTCGCAATAAGAGTTCATGGTAGGTCTGCTGGTTTAAACTTACCTGGTGTTCTTAATTTATGTACTTTCATATGGGCACACAACGATTTGGAGTTCACATACGCCACCGGACATTGGGGACATTGGTACTTAACTGAAAACAAATATCAATTTTTTTTTTCAATATATACTATAAGCTTCTAACAAAAGAGACGTTCGTTATACATAACAATATATTTAGTCCGATCATATTATAAATAAACAAAATATTACAAAAGTAATAATAAAATTATTTTGCCATAATCCGCGATACAGTAAATAGAAAATATATATAGTGTTTAATGTATAGTGGACTATCAGTATTTTCATACCCGATACGTGCAGGATTTGTAAAAACACATGCACAAACCTCCACCACTTTCACCACAATACACAAGCACTACACAGGTTCACTATCATAAACTCAAACGATTGTTGAGTTTGTGATAGTGAACCTGCCCCGCAACCGAAGTATCATCAGGAGATAGACTGCACGACAAAATCGCAAAGCGAAGCGTTATCCAAACAAGCGTTGTTAAATAGTACTTGGTTCATCCCCACCCTTGGTGGAGTCGTCCTCATCATCTCCTGATGATGGTTCGGTTGCGGGGCGAAACGATTGTTGAGTTTGTGATAGTGAACCTGTGTAGTGCTTGTGTATTGTAGTGGAAGTGGTGGAGGTTTGTGCGTGTGTTTTTACGAATCCTGCACGTATCGGGTATGAAAATACTGATAGTCCACTATACATTAAACACTATATATATTTTCTATTTACTGTATCGCGGATTATAGCAAAATAATTTTATTATTACTTTTGTATTATGGATCTCCGCAAAGTAACGCCTAATTCTATAAGTTAACAAAATATTACTTTTGAATTTTCGATTGTGCTTTTTTTTATTTACACACACGGTCGTCCGACCTCAAAGTAAGTAGTTTAATACTTGTGTTATGGGTGACGGACAGATGGATATACTACATATATATTTAAACACATACTTAAATACAAATATACATCCAGACTCGAAGAACCAACAAATTGTTTATAGAAAATGTTGGCCCCCGGCGGGAATCGAAACCGCGACCCGCGGAACTGATGGCAGTTTACTACCAACTGCGCCAACTCCAGTCATATATTGTAAGTATAGGGTGGTCTAATCAACTCCACCGGATACCACACGGTGGGTCACCTTACCTTAGTCGCCTTTTACGACACCTCGTTAAGAAATGAGGGTGGTCTATTCTACTCAGCCGGATACCACACAGCGGGTCGACTTAACTTAGTCGCTTTTTGCGACACCTAGGCAAGAAATGAGTTTGATCTATTCTACTTCGCCGGATACCACACGGCATAATAGACGATAGAGATCAAGGAACGGAAACATGTTTTATTAAAAAATACAAATAACTTTGTTAAATTTTAAACTTTCGCGATTCATACTTATTATATATATAATACACGTTTATTTTTGTAATAACAAATAAAATAACTTACATAATTTACACGGTTGTTGTTTGAACTGTGCTAATGAAGTAACATACAGATTGCATGTCATACAATTATACAGTTTAACCCTGTTTCCGCTAGTCATTTGTACTTCTTTCAATACGACCTTATGATATACATTTTTATCGGCAACTAAAAAAAAGCCCAATAAAATATCCGTACCAGGAGTGAATAACTTAATACGTCCAAAACCTATTTATGTCTGTCCCAATTTTTGGGACAGACATAAATGGGTTTACGTTTAGTATAAATTTATGAGAGTTATTTAGATATACACAAGTTTGTATAGCGTTATAAAAAACTTCACTGAAATATTTACCATATAAATTAGGCATTCTAATGCCTATTATGATTAAATATATTAAATGACGTGAAGTCGACCTATCGACATATTCACGCCTGGTATGGATTTAGGATTAAAGTAGGGTAGAATAAACGCTCACTCAGCGATGGAGCGAGCTATGCTCGGAGTATCTCTACGTGATCAAATCAGAAATGAGGAGATCCGTAGAAGAACTAGAGTCACCGACATAGCACAGCGTGTCGCTAAGCTGAAGTAGCGATGGGCGGCGCATATAGTGCGGAAAACCGATGGACATTGGGGTCTCAAGGTGTTGGAATGTCGACACCGCACCAAAAAGCGCAACGTTGGTAGAACCCCTACGAGGTGGATAGACGACCCAAAAAGGGCGCGGGAAGCCGCTGGATCCAAGCGGAGCAAGACAATACACATCACAACATGTCACAAAACTAATTCAAACAATAACATAATACAAGGAGTACTTAAAAATAAAATAAATAATGTAATTTAATTAAAATTCTAAATGGTGTTTCATTCATATAAATTCATACATTAATGAAATACTTTTTACCTGTTTCATCTTCTAACAAAGGAGTTTCTATAATGTTTCCAGTCTCTGTTATCATTCTTTGTGATGCTGGTTTCTCAACTACAGTCTCTCTATTTACAGTAGATTCAAATTTCATAGGAATATCTGTTGCATTCTCTTCTGATATAGGTTCCTAGTAACAACAAAATCTCAATAAAGTTTTGCTTCTCCATACATTATGTATAGATAGTCTTTAAACAAATTTCAATCAGCTCCTCATTATTAATCCTTACGTCATAAGATTTTTGAATTAATGAAACAAACACCAGACAGTCATAATAAATGTAAGTAAATTTATTATTTCTAAAGGAATAAAGCATTCTTAATTATCACCCGAGAATTTTTTTTAATTTTTTTAATATTTCTAGACTCAGAAGTGGGATGGTCACTTGAATTGATAAATTCAACTTTCATATATAATAATTAGAATAATCTCTTGATACATATACATATGCAGAATCTACTCAGGATTCGTGTTTCAGACATTAATTATATATAAATAAACATTACTACAATACAATTTTTACATATTTAAGAAATCAGAATAATTATAATTTATTTACTACGTATACATATACCTAAACTAGCCTCATGTCATGAGGTTTATTTTAGGAAAGTTATCATCACGTTCACAAATATCACAGAACAAATTTTACATAAGGGCCATCCCTTATCCTTAAGAATTACCTCAAACATACCTAATACTGCCTGCTTCAGAGTACATGTTATATTGTCAATCCTTGTTCAGATTACTAGTTCAAGCCACTAGTTTGTTGTTTCAGATCAACAAAAAAGGAAAGATAGTCTTGCTGAAAAATGGAGTGAAGCATTTTCAAGTACTTACTTTTGTTTATTTGGGTGCACCATAGTGTTAGGAATAATAAGTTTTATTATGCTTCATTTTCAGATCCATGTACTCCACCTTCCTTTTCTGTTTGATCTGAATTCATCTTTAACATGTAGCATGTCACATATGGGTTAAGATAAGATAATAAGCAGAAACTGTTTGAATATATGCTGGTGTGTGTAGACTAAGGAACAGCTTATTTCAACAATTAACTAAAACAGTACTTTTCACCATGGTAAAAGATAAAAGACCATGGCTAAAGAAAAAAGGAATATGTTTAAAAACTAAACCAATTTACAAATTTAAAATGAACCACATCTCTTTAAACCATTTGGTTGTCTAGCGCTTGACGGTTCTTCTAAGGCATTTCTTTCCATATCAAATGATCTTGTGTTTGTTGAATCCAGATGCTCCAAATGATTTTTCTACTCCTTTTTTAGAACATTTCACTAAATATTGGTAAGTATATAGAAGCTTACGTAACAGATACAATTATTTTCAAGTATTAAGAAGTAATAATAAAAGTGTTTCCTCTTACATGAACCACAACATCTTCATCAGTATGATAATTTTGTATATGGTCCAAAACTGATGAAAATGAAACACCACATGTATTGCAACTATAGATTTCTTCATCATTTTCGTCTAGTTTATCTTCTGGATCACCTATTATTACCTCTGATTCCATTTCTGAATCCTTATTTAATATAGTGTGTGAATCTGAAATAAGAATGATATTTTTAATGAATGCAAATCTATTATAACATTTAAGATCCACAAGAGATAATAATAAAATGGAACAAAGTTAAAACAAATGTGGCGACACCAAAACATCTAAATTATTTCAGTAGTTATCATACTTCTCCCAACAGCTAGACCGATTTTTACGAAATTTTGTATGGTATAGTCAGTAGGTATGACAATCAGCTACTATCTATTTTTCATACCCCAAAGTGATAAGGGTTTAACACCCCTAACATTTTTTATTTTATTTTTTGGCCAATTCTCTTTATTTTTTTATAATGTACACTAGATATTCCCTTGAAATAATTTATATGCCAAAACAATGTTTGCCAGATTTGTTTTAGATGATTATAAAATTATAATATACATAACAGTAATAGTTTAATAATACATTTAATAATTACAATTTGAATAATACATAACAGGTAATGATTTAAGGTGGTGATAGCTTAATAGTTAGTGGTGTAGAGTGATTTACCCATCATTATCATCGCTACTACATTATGGCAAAAGAAAACATGAGTAGAAATGTGAGAAACAAGAAATATTTTTTTATTTACGTTTTACCAAAATGAGAAAAGAAGAAAACAATCAGTGTTTAACACCTCCTAACACCTAGCATCAATGACATGATGCTATAGTAGAATAAAATTAATTTACTTAGCTAGCACTAGACATCTTATGATAATTCAGATAAATGACACTTCATACTCTCTTTAGCATTAAGTATAAATATGAAAGTACAAATATTATTTTTTCATAAAACAGGTCAAATTTGAAGCTAACCTACAATTATACTTGTTTATCATACCTACAATTCTTACCTTTTAAAGTAGTCAAGGATATAGTGCCATCATTGTTTTGTTTAGTTACTATAGTGACTCCAGGATTGAGAATGGATTCTTCATCTGCCAGTATAACATAACGACTTTCCCCATCCTCTCTTACCAACTTTAACTCCTGGGTCTGGAGACATGGCTTAGTCAACTGTTTGCTTAATAATTCAACATACATTTTACCAACATCAGTTCCATCATCTGTGTTGGTCACCTTTATTGTATCTGTTGTGATTTCATTTTTCAAATAACTTTTTTGTGTACTTAACTCTGCAACAAAATTATATAAACTTAATTCTCAATCAACATAATCTATATGTATTTAAACTGATAATTGATCCAAATAGTCAAATATTTTAATATTTCCATTCCTTTCCATTTCTTCCATAAATTATAATTTTAGTGTGTTGAAAAAATATAAAGAAACCACCACTTAAGTTTTATTGTAAGTGGTTTTTTCATCAAGTAATTGTTGTATTCTCAGGTTATTATCTACGTTTAATGGTTACGAATGAGAATAATGTTTAGATTTATTTATTTATTTATTACCATTATTATGTAAAGTGTGTGTTGGATTAGAATTTTCATTCAAATTTTTATCATTTTCAACCTTGACAACAATGCACATGCTGTCATTATAAACATTTGGGGCCGAATTTACAACCTCACAGTTGTCAACTTTCAGATGTTCAGTGAGCTGTTCTAATGTAGTGAATTTCTGATTACATATTGGACAAGCTAAATTCAATGAAATATGAGCCAAATGGTTCAATAGGGATTGTTTAGATTCGAATATTGTATTGCAACAAAGGGGGCAACAATACAAAAGGGAATCTCCCATTTTTAGTAATCATTCATCAGTGCATAAAAAAATAAAATGGGCGAATAGAAGGAAAAGGGAAAAAAATCTGATAAGGGATCATTCATTATTTTGTAAACATAAACGATCACTTCATCTCTTGGATTGACGTTTAGTTTGTATCTAATTTCTCAACACATCCATTTTTGAAGAACTTCACACTAAATTATAGAAAGTAAAGCACAACTCGGATATCAGCAAACAGAGATTGCACGATTCATAGACGAAAAACGCATAATCATAGACTAATCATATAGATAGAATAAGAGGACGAATAAATTATAGAAACCATAAATTAAACTCACTGGTTACAAACTAGAAACAAAGAATTAAAAACTATTTTGAACCTTTTTTATTGGAGATTTTAGCAAAATAATTTCATTATTACTTTTGTTCAGTTTTTTTTTAATCGCATATTTTACCATTAAAAAAATTTAGAGGTCGTAGTGTTAATTTTGTATGAATTTTTATGAATGGAAATTTATAGTATAAATCAAATGTTTCGATTGTCATTACTGTACTTAATAAAGGCTATTTAATAGCTTTTACAAATTTTGTAAAATAAATTTATGATATCCCGCATTTATTCGCCAAATGAGTTTAAAAATGAATACAAATAGAACAAAAATTAATAAATCAATTAAAATTGTCTATTAAATCTTAGAGTACTCGGTGCTGTAGTGTACGTACGACTAAATTAATTATTTAATTTAAGTAGAAGATTATTGTTGGTTTACCTAACTTTTAAGAGTAGATTGAGATTGATGTATGCCGCAAAAACTTATTACATAATTATATGAGTTATTTTTGCATCAAAATACAAATAACGTTTAAAATCTTTTCTTTTGCGAAATATATGTGTTAATATTTGTGCCAGGATCAATTTTAGAACATATACGTACAACAGTTCGCTACATCAAAGGATTAACTCAAAAATGAAAATATCACGGATTTTTTTCGGACAAATATTTGCTAACTCAGAAGAATATCTTCAATTGTTGGTGATTTCTTTTAAATGTTTTTTTTCAGCCTGTTCCATGAGCGGAATTATTATCAATCATTTCAATGATGATTAAAATTTTTGTACACATTTTGTACATTATTAAAAACAAAAATCAAAGACTAGAAATGTACAAGATATTTATCACAGAGTAAAATTATTACATCTTGTAGCAGCCATCTTGTTTTGTATATTTGGGATTTGTTCTGTCATAGTTGTTTTTCACAATAATTTATTTTTCTGGCAAGATCTTTAACGATTGTGTTTAAAATAAAACGTACTATTATATTTTATATTTGTTACTAACACTTGTTCGTGTTGTTATTTAAAGATTGTGCGGGTAATTTCAATTACAATTCATTCGAAGCTTCTTGCTTCAAATATTTGTATATATATATGTGTATATTTGCGTTTGCGCGGGTAATTTCAATAAGGTGAATATGATGGGTAAGAGAATGCATCACAATAGTAAAGGAAGAATGGGTAGTAAAGGATATGATAACGGTAAACCTTCTAGCCCTGGTGTGTCGCCCTACAATAAGCCTTCTAAACTACCTGGTGCTGTATCTATAGGTAAAACTAAAGTAGATATGTGTCCTATACCATACATAAGACAACAAGACAACGCCATAAGTTTACCTCGGTTGACTGGTATATTGGCGCGTTCTGCCGATGAAGCAATCGGTATGGATGAATTAGATGCTTTGCAGCTAGAATTGGAAACGCTTTTATGCAACACAGCTTTACGCATCAGATATTTCCAGGGCGAAATAGAAAGCATTGATACCAACGAATCCAAAAGAGAAAAGAAAAGTAAAGCTGCTGGTAAACAATTACAATATTCCATGAAAAGAAAATTTCCAGAAGACAAGTTAGTTAAAACCAAAGATTATGCAAAATTATCTAACCAACCAAAGGTTCCTAAGTTAAAAAACTTTGGTGGATCTTCCGGCGCAGCACATAACTATTTAAATGAAAATATTAATTCAGATAATTCAGTCAAACTGGACTTATCTCAACTAACATTACCAAAGAACAATATCCCATATAAATTTTGGAATTCTGTAGAGCCTTATTGTGCACCTGTAACATTAGATGATATTAAATTTCTTGAATCACTGTTGGTACAAAGTAGCAATACAACTTTACCTCCCATTCCACCCTTGGGAAAACATTATTCTGAAGTATGGGCCGATGAACACCTTACTGAAGACCAAAATGCTTCAAATCCAAATAAGCAAAAAGGCTCTGGGTGGTCGCCTGAAACATCAAACTTAAGAAAGAAATTTGAAAAATCATCTGATAATATGATCACAGGTCCCTTAACACAAAGGCTTGTATCTGCTTTAATGGAGGAAAATGTGATGCCTTATGAAGTTCCTGACATTAAAGTGAAGCAAGCAACAAATACTAAGAATAGTTATAAAAACTCATTAACCTTAGAGAAGTGTTTAAGGAAAGAATTAGTTGAACAAGGTATATTAGATCCTGAAGATTTACCTCCTCTGACAAATCCTGCTGATGATGAAATATTGGCAGAAATAAAAAAATGCCAAACAGAATTAACTGCTGTTAGAAAAGAAAATTGTAGAAATCTTAAAAATCTAATTGGTTTATGTAAACAAGAAATGATAAGATTGAATTTAAAAAAACAACTTGACCAAGTGGATATGGAATGTATTGATACATATAAAAAGATGGTGGCTGCAAAACAAAAGAAACGTCCCATAACTAAAAAGGAAAAGGATGATGCTTGGAGAGCAATTAATGAACAAATAAGACTTAATAAAGAAATCAATGCTTTGCCATTGACAGGGCCAAACTCAAGTTAACTTGTTCTGTTAGATTTATGAACCTAATTGAAATGCTATGCAAATTTTGTTAAAAACACTGTTTATAAAATAAAATTATTATGTATGAATGTTACTTTATCATTTTACATATAATATCACTATTTAAATTGCTAAGATATGATTAAAAAAGAAATAAAACAATTTCCACAGTAACTGTAATAAAAATTTAGATAGTGTCAGACTTAAATTATTGCAATACAAAAATCTGAAATAAAATGTATTCTGCATGGGCAATGTAAAGCAATATTAAATCCCTATCCTGTCATTGTAATTTTTCCCTTACTTCATATATGAAAACTAAGTTTATTATAGTACTAAGTTTCAATGGCAAAATGTCATTTTTTATCATGTTCTAAATTTCATCAATCAATTAAACTAATTCATACCCCCGTTGTCTTTTTAAAAATTATTTGTACATAGATTGTTATATATATTTAATTCTGTTATGGACTGTTACATATAATTTTGTATTCTAATAATAAAATTGATTTGGTATTTAATAATAATTATTATAAACTATTGTATGTAGTTTATTTGAATGTATAATAATAAAATATAGAAATTATGGATAGTAATAGAATTATCATTAAAAAAATGTTAGCAATTATACTTTCGCAAATTATTAATATACCATAAAATATTTTTATAAAGAAATTAACATTTATCAACTTTATAGAAATAGCAACCTGCACAGCTAAAACCTATATTATCCTTTGTGTGACTCCATCATTTTATTTTGTTATATTATTATAGATATCTGATATACGCTTGAAACATAGATACTTATATGTATTATTAGAGACGGGCGGGGGACTGTTATATATATATGTAGTTATATATGGGTTATCCTATATATATATATATAATGTGATAATATTATTCAAATAGAAGATCGAGTTGAATAAATCTATAAGTATGAGTAGGAACTCTTTATAGAGTTATACAAAAAACCATAAATAAATAAATAAAAAAACCGGAAGAATAAAATTACATGTTCTATGTATAATGTATATACAGTTCATGTCAGTGTTTGTGCAGGGTAGACTGATATCAATAAAATTAGGTACATTTGAAGCGTTGTATAAAATTTTAACATTTAGGATAAAAATTTCGTGATTTTCTTTCCGGAAAAGCTAAAATACACAATAGACAGTTTGTGTTTCAATGTATTGAGCTATAATGGACATATATTTAATTCAACGAAACTCAGTACGTACCATAGGTAAATTAAAAAAAGCCCGTTTTTCTATTATTACTTTTTCAAATATCTTCCTTTTTTTATCTGGGATCACAAAACTCAAAAACCTACATAATTTTATATCCTAGCAATATTAGTTACTTGAAGTCAAATACGTGATCATCATCATAGACTACTAACATCATCATCGAATTCATAGAAGAAATCAGATATGTCAAATATACTTCAAAATTTAACGGAAATTTGCTGATACTGTTGCAAAAGTACCTAAGTTAATGTGTGGATGTTTGTAAAAGTAACAATATAATGGATAATCCTTTAACGCCAAACAAAATCCAGAGATTGATTCATTTAGCTGAAGATAAATCGTTTAGTTTCAACCGTCGTGTGCTGACAAATGAAGATGTTGAAAGGTATAAAAATACATATTTTCGTACTTATCTTTATGCAATTTATTTGAGCTACGAAAAAATGTTTCTATTAAAATATTTGTTGCAGTCATACGCGTAGTCAACTGGCGTTTAATCAAACTGTCACTAATTGCGAGTCGTCCGGAATTATAGACCTCGAACGTGTTGAAGGTAAGAAATAAAACTTTAATGGTAAATTTAATTTGTATAAGCCCTTTTTATTTTCTCTAGAATAATTAAAACGATTCACAAAATAATCCTGGAATAGAACAGTAGGATTTCTTTAGATTAACTTAATTTTTATTTAGTTTCCAAGTTTTATATTTTATTATTATTTTTACTTGTCAGTATATAAATTTTTTACATGTTTTAGTTTTATATTTTATATTTATGACAAATTATTAAACTTTTTAAACATTTCGATTAATAAAATTGTTTTTTACTATTTTTAGGATTTGGTGAATCGGGTCTTGGAAGTATATCAATGAGTAAATCTGTAAGTATTATTTTAGGAATTTACGAACGAAAGCAAGTGAAAAAACAATTTTTTAAATTAAAATAGTGTAAGACTTTTTACATTTTTATTTTCACAGAATACATTTAATCCTGGTGAAATGACTGGCCGATCTACTGAAGCGGTAGATGCAGACAGACCCGAAGCAGCCACATCCAAGGCTTTCGATGAATATGGAAGGCACTCAATGGCTTTAGACTCTATTACAAGTCACATGGACAAGCAGACTTCTGAAATACAGGATCTAATGAGGCACTCCATTGCTACCAATTATTCCTTTCACACGAAGGTGTGTATTTTGCTAAAATGCGTGTCAAATACGGTAAATGGTAATAAGGTGTGGAATGTATGATGTACTATGTGCAGATTGCTTTCTTATTAAGATTAATGTACCAATATATGTCTATATCTCTTAATACAAGTTTAAATATGTTTTAGAGAGATTTAACAGCTGATGAAGAGTCTTTGGTACTGAGAGAAGCTCCTTTGCCTGTACAGCACAGTACTCAAGTTAACTTTCAAGACAGTGCAATGTATGTATACTTTCTATCAATGTTAGATAACAAATGGTTACCTTATTACTTACAAGTGAAAAAATTTAATTGGAATCTACTTAAAAGATTTAAGGCTAGAATAGGTAGATTTCGATTTGTTAGTAAATTTGAAGTTTTAAAAAAAATTGTTCTGGCATCGCCGTTGTAATTAATTACTCTAAGCTTATATACACCATCTTAAGAAATTTCATAACTGGCTCATTATTTGGCATCAAGGCAGAGCTTTGGTGCTTAGTAGTTGCATATAAAATTCATAATAAGAAATATTTTTTCCTGTCATTCTACTTTTGGATTCCAAATCATTATACATGTAATTTTCTATATATGTAGGTTAACTGGTTCAAACATGTCTGCATATTTTAAAAATCGCTGCCCAGAGTTTGGACAAATACTTGGAAAAACAGATAGTCCAGATAGACCTAGTATTACAGAAAGTAAGTATGGTATCTTTTAAAATATATTGTCAGTACAATAGCATACTAACTAATCAGCACTCTTGTTGTTTTATGTATTAATATTAAAAACAATTATTTATTGTTTTATTATATTCCTAAAACACACCTACACACGATGGGCTTTCTAGAGAGTATCAATCTTTCACCTCTTTGGGGAACTTATGTAGATGTGGATAAACTTCTATCTAAGATAATGCTAATAAATAATAGTAACAACCTTTCTAATCTTATATACAAAGTACATTAAATTGTTAAAAGGTGTTGTGGATGAAATTCACTAATTAATTTAGAAAAAATGTCATTGCACATTTCGCAGTAAAGAGAAAACTTGACACTTATGCCACAATGGTGCTGGCACCAGCACAACATTCTGAAATCAAATATGTTATCCTACAAAAATCTCACTTTTACATGAAAGAATATATTAATAGTGTTTCGTGGATTTGGATGAAAATACCTGGTAACTCATTAAAACACTTTATTCAAGTTTCCACTACAAACTTAGTACTTACTGTCTCTATGCAGTATGTTGTCCAATAAGAAAGCCGAGGTCAATATTATTTCACTTTTATTTTCGCTTCTTTATTCGCTCTTGATCGCTATTCGCAAACTGAACGTCGAGGCGCAAGATACGTCTGCTTATATATCGAACGAAACAATGACGACAATGTTCGCGAACGTTTGCGAGTCCTTGGGGAGATCGTAAACAGCATGTTCCAGAGAATTAGCGTCAAGCGCATTTGAACCCTACGACTTATAGTTCACGAATTATTTTTGCATGTTCGTAAACTACCACGTCCAATTTCCATTCTATGACGTATGCATTACGAACTCTTTTCGTATGTTCGTAACAATAGGATATACACAGCTATCCTGAGACCAATAGTCTACTGTACCTCTGTGTTCTGGTCTAGTAAAACGACGCAGATTACCATACAAAGTAGGTAAGCTAGTATTGCTAAAAAACATCTGGTCTCTCAAGTTACAGGTGGGACCATGTTCACTTACCATGGCAGAGGTCAAATGCATTACTAAATTTGTGCCCCTCTCGTTTACATCCCCTATGGTAAAAAGGAAGCCGAAGCATATAATTTTGCTCTAATCGATCGAAAAATTTAAGATCGTTAAGATCCCTTTTGATGTTTGCTTTAATTGCAACTCTTAGATAAATAAGTTTTCATTTAATCACAAATACCTATACATACAAGTAGGGTGTCATTATGCTATGTACTCAATGATAAGAAATTAATTTTTGTTACTATTTATGAAATTAGTGTGTTAAATTTACGAATGATTTAATTTATAATTTTTAAATTAGGTGTTCTGACTCCATATACATTTATTTTACATTTCCAGTATCATCATATGGTCTATTGGAACATGCCCAAAATACATACAAAATGGATCAAACCTTGGACTCAGTGCCAGTGCGTCAATCACGTACGGATAAAACTAAGGAAAAACCTATTGCTACTAATCTATTTCCTAATAAGGTTGATGTCCCTGTTTACACTGTGCCTAAAACTATCAATTTGGATATGCCATCAAATAGTATCCAAAAAACAACTCTCCCAATGCCTTCAAGTTTAATGGGGAATAAAGCAATAAATCCGAACACAATACAAAAATCTTTCATGTGCTCTTCCAATCCTAAAGATATTTTACTCCGTAATCTTCAGACGTCCTTACATTTGGTTCCTGATGATACAGAGTGTTCTATGGAGAATTCATTGAGTATTTCTAGGATAGCAGATTATTTAGGTAAGAATTTAATGCATTTTATGCTTAACTATTAAAATATTCATGCTTGTGTTAATATTTGATTTTACAATTTAAATTATAAGGAAATGTAAGAATATGCTGCTATAATATGAATATGAAAATAAGCTGTCCAAGCTTGTCAAACAATTTTTATTTAAAAAGTGTGAGTTGCCCACGATGACTGTTGATTTCGGAACTAAGTCGCTGATCAAAATCAAATCATGAACGTTGAGATCCGTACACGAACCAAAATCAGCGATATAGCTTAACGAAGCTGAAATGGCATTGGGTAGGGTACTAGTATGACGATTCTATGGGCTTTGGGGTCGTTAGCAAGTGGACTGACGACCTCAATAAGAGGAGCCGGTGGATCCAAATGGACGGACAAATGTGGGAGTTCCCTTAAAGAGACTTATATCCAGTGGAATAGTTAAAATTATTGCTATTTTCAGGGAAAGAATCGAACGTTAGTATTTCTGATATGCTTAAACTCAACAATCAAATGAAACAGCTCAACAAAAAACAGCCCCTCACCGAGCTGCACTTGAACGTTTTGGAAAATAAAAATGTAAATAAGGAAACATATGTAACAAATCTCAATCAAGACACAAAAAAAGCAGAGATAGTTACCTCTTCGAGCACACTTAATACGATAATTTCAATGGAAAAATTGAAAATAAATGAACAGCATGTGCCCTCCGTAGTTATTTCTCAACTTGATATAGATAACCAGAATAGTGATGTTGAAGAGTTAAGAACTCTCAGACCTGCACAATCCAATTCTCCATCAGGCAAAAGTCATTCCACTCTCAGTACAGTTCATGAAAACAATGCTAGTTTTAAATCTCGCAATAGTCCTCTTCGTGACAGTAAAGGTGAGCTTGTTTTTTTCCTTTTTATCATAAATTTAATTTTACTTTTATATACATTCATTACGCTGTTATGTATTTCATCATCATACTCTTGCCCATATCCCATTCTAAATGGGCACGCACACCATGTTACAAACATGTTGTCACATGATTTGGCGACGTATTTTACGACCGGCCGCCTGTCTGACGTCAACTTACCCTAGTCGCCTTTGACGACACCTCGGTAAGAAATGAGGGTGGTCTATTCTATGCAGCCGGATACCACACGGCACATACCTTAGTCGCCTCTTACGACACCTCGGTAAGAAAGGAGGGTGATCTATTCTACTCAACCGGATACCACACGGCGGGTCAACTTATCTTATTCGCCTTTTACGACACTTCGGTCAGAAAAAGGGTTTTCTATTCTGCTCAACCGGATACCAAACGTCGGGTCAACTTACCTTAGTCGCCTTTTACAACCCCTCGGTAAGAAATGACGGTGATCTATTCTACTCAACCGGATACCACACGGCGGGTCAACTTACCTTAGTCGCCTTTTACGACACTTCGGTCAGAAAAAGGGTTTTCTATTCTGCTCAACCAGATACCAAACGTCGGGTCAACTTACCTTAGTCGCCTTTTACAACCCCTCGGTAAGAAATGACGGTGATCTATTCTACTCAACCGGATACCACACGGCGGGTCAACTTACCTTAGTCGCCTTTTACGACACTTCGGTCAGAAAAAGGGTTTTCTATTCTGCTCAACCGGATACCAAACGTCGGGTCAACTTACCTTAGTCGCCTTTTACAACCCCTCGGTAAGAAATGACGGTGATCTATTCTACTCAACCGGATACCACACGGCGGGTCAACTTACCTTAGTCGCCTTTCACGACACCTCGGAAACTGTAACAGAACTACTTTGCTATAATCTGCGCGGGCTAAGCGAATGAATGTAATGCTAAGTAAATGCTGGCGAAGTAGTTCTGTTATAGTTTTTGATTATGCTGAGTTTGAACCTTTTTGGATACGTGGATACAGACTGTGGATAGCATTAAACTGTTTTTACTTTTTATTTAATGTAAATTTTCACTTTTGTAGTAGTAAATACAACATTTATTCATTCACTTATTAGTTATGTTAAATTTTTTATAACCATGCTTTTTATAAATTTTCTTTGTGATAATAACTATAATTTAAGTAAAATTTAATACGATATTAATATTTTGAAAATTTAATATATTGAAAATGAACAATTTAAAGAATTAGGCGTTACTTGGCAGGGATACAGAATACAAAAGTATTAAATGATATTATTTTCCTATAATCCGCGATGAAGTAAATAGAAAATATATATAATGCTAGATGTAGAGTGAACTGTCAGTTTTCAAGGATTTAGGATTCGTAAAAATAAATGCACAAAGGTGCACAACGTTTCGCATTGTTCAAAGTTTCATCGCCAATGAAAGGATCCATAGAATTTTGGATCAGTATTGCAGTACCCAAAAAGACGATTGATGTCAAACAAATTGATAACAACCACTAGTTCCTACCATCATTCTCTATTATTAATATTTTTTTAAATATTTTTTTTCAAATTGTTATTAAAAAGTACTTCAGAGAGACTTTATCACACATCAAACCACACAAACACCACCACCACCGCCACAATACACAACAACACGTGTCAAAGCTCGTAAAATGTAATAGAAAAACAATATCTGATATTTAAATATCCAATTTAGGTTTTAGTGATCTTTAAAATTAAAAAAAAATAGCAATCGTGTTATTTAACAATTTTTATTGGTTTAAAGTAAATTATTATTATTTCTTTCTCTTCATATACTGGCACTCTACTATCTAATTCTATTTTTTTTATTTATTTCTGGGCTATATGTTGTAGCTATCACTTTTTCTACTATTTTGACCTATTATCTAGTTGCATGAAATGATAAATCATTAAATTATGTTAGCACATTTTTATCTTAGACTGCACTTCTACCTGTCACATAAAAGTGTATAATATATAAAGGAAACAATACAACACAGGTATCTTTACCCCTTTCGGTTAACCGATTTCACTGTTACCATGGGGGCAGTATTACAATTTTCGCGTATTAATAACCTCAACAATTTTGATATATTACATAAGATACTATCCGGCCACGCACTGCTGTGGCTCAGTTTGGTTTCGACCTCCCCTCTAGGACAGTTAAAAAAATGGTTCACATGGCTTAACATTGTCTAAATATATTAAATTAAGTCTAGCCTTTTCAGAGTCTATAAAGAATATACATACTTTCTATTTTATCTGTACTAATATTATAAAGAGGAAAGATTTACATGTTTGTAATGTTTTCCAGCAAAAACTACTGGACCGATTTAAAAAATTCTTTCACCATTGGAAAGCTGCTTCTTTACAGTAGGCTATATTACATTTTCAAAAAAAATATGGCTCCCTACTAAAATTGTAATAAGGTGCGAAACATTTAGTCATAAAAATCCTTAATCGCGTGCGCTGCGGAAACTATTGATGATAGAACAAAAAAAAGTTCTTCATTATTATAAAACGTATCAATATCTACAGAAAAGTCCGCGATACCATATATCTAACTATTATAGTTTCGCCAATATAATTACTTTCTACATTGTAAAAGTTGATAAAAGTGGCGACAATAATCAAACCATAATATTTACATCTCCGTATTAATCCTAATCCCACTAAATGATATTTTATTAAAACTGTTTCAATACCTGTAAATACTTTTAAATTATTAAAATCGGACATTCCAATCAAAAGATGTAACGAATTTAAAAATATCAATATAAAGAAAATAATGCCATAACAATTGTAGCGTATTGTATTTGTGTACCTATGTATACATTCCGTTAAAAATTACCTTTGCCTTAACTATTGAGAAGTCCCAGGACCAAAGTTTGAATTTACAAAAATAAATCTGACTTAGTAAACTTTCCACTACCACGTATGTACACGGGTGAAACCGCGGGGCATTGCTAGTCTATTATAAACGCACGAAAATTTTGTGTAGCTTTACACACGATCTAGATATCAAGGCATCTAATAGTCGCTCGAGTCACCATTTTTTATACATATTTCCTGTCTAAACTAAAAGCGACACCACTTATCTACCGTAACAATATATAGATTCAATTTTATAGAATCAAAAGTACACTGCGTTATGATAGTGATAATGCACAGTTATTTTCAGGCGAAGCTTACGCTACACGTATCTCATCCCCAAATACAAAATATAGAGAGTTAGATAAGTCGGTTAATTGGGATGAGTTGTTTAAGCAAAAACGCTTCAGCCAGGAGGGTTTAGCAAAAGGTTTGTGGGACTTGCTTTGCTTGAATGGATATAAGATTGAAACATCTGACTTACATTTATTTTATAGTTTATTAATAATACTAACGCTAAACTAATCAAAATTATTTGTTCCTTTCTTTATTTGTAAGTTAACTCCTCTAATATCTGTGTTAACCTCAATCTAACCAGTAACAATAATACTAGATCATCAAAAATTACGAAACCTTAATAGACTTTTTTCTTAATTTAAACTATCGTGAGTGGTATTCATGATTAATGTATAGAAACCGGTTATACTCATGTCCTATTTTATCGGATGAGTCCAACTGATGCGGCGTCATCAGCTCATAAAGAGCTCATAAATAAGAGCCCGTATGGGCTTGAAACTAGTCTACCTCACCCGATAAAAAAAGAAGTATAGACGGTTTCTATACATTAATTATATTTTTTTATCCAGTGACTACTATCATACGGAGAATCGTAAGATAAATTACTATTTACAATATAAAATGAATAGACTAAAATATCGACTGAATTTTTAATTCGTAATTTAATAATGTCGCTTTTCCAGAAAAACTATGACGCAACTGGTAAAACTATAATTTTATAGCAGACCCAAAAAAGGAAGTATAATTGTGTAGTTAACAAACTTAATATAAAAGTGATTATAGTAATTTGACTAATTTTCACTGTTAGTATTTTTTTTTTCTCTTCCTTCTATAAAATTTTAGTTTCAGCAGTTTCCTCATTATCCTACTAGAGCAACGATATTATGTAAAGGGAATATGTAAGAGAAAATATACCTCAAAACAATATTATATTATAACGAAAAAGTTACTAAATTTTAATTCCAGAGCAATGGGCCGAGATAAGTACGAGTCCAGTGGAAGGGTTTGTTGGTAAGTTTCCTATTCTTTAATTTAATAATTTAAAATAAATATTCACGATTACAATTTTTTTGTTAGCAACTTCATATAACGTACATCATATTCATAAAAATAGATGTATTTATGCCCGGTTTCACCAACCACCCCTAAACTATCACTTTGCTAAGGGACACCTAACTAAATGGGACTCCTAAACAGACCCCTTACTTAAATTTGATTTCACCAATGAATGTTACCCCAACAACGGCTTTGCCCGCATGGAATTCAGTGAATTACGAATCTTTTCCTGAATTTTTGAAATTTTGAACATAAAAGTGATTATTGTGAGTTAACCGTGAGAGATAGAGACATGCTATCGCGGACTTTTTTTTGTATTTTTATAGATCTACAATTCTCTAGTACATTACTTTAGCGTATCTCTGCTGGTTTACGCAGCGCCCGCGACTAAAGCTCCCAGCAAGCAAGTTTTTGACAACTGCGCCATCTCTTCAACCCAATTTACATAATACTGATATGTTCTATTTACCTAAACCATTCGAATGTATTGAACCATCTTTTGGCGAAAACTGTACAAAAATCCGTTCAGTAGATTTTGAGAAAATCGATTACATACAGACAGACAGCTTGTTGGGACTTTGTTATATAATAAGTATAGATTGTAACGTACGAAAACTATGTGACTTTTTTTTACCATAATAGTGCGTGACTTGCTATCTGTATTTACGATTGATAAGAAATAAAAAGGTTTTGTGCAAAATTCTAATTTATACTATTGAATAAAAATAAGGGAAAGCAATATATCTTCTATGTTATTTCTTTTATGCAATATTAAATATTTTTGATCAAAATTTTATGTATAATGGTATTGTACATTGATTTTTACTCTGTATTCTAAAAGTAATGCTGTCAAGTTGTTACTTACGCCATAATTATTGATATCTTTCAAAGCCTACAATTGTTTCCTGATATTTTCGTGGTTTTTAATTATTAAGAATTTAGACTATTTGTAAATACAACTTGCCAATACTACTGTCTCTTTTGGTACATGGATATGAAGCTCACACCTATATTGCTCTGTTTAGGAAAAACTTTGTACCGCCTTTTTAAGTCCATTGCGCTCACATAGGAGTTTGAAATCTGAACTGTTAAAGCGTATATAGTATAGTGCATATTAGATTAATTAATAACTCAATTCGCTCCATTGGTGTAAATGTAATTTAGTAAATTCGTTTTGCTTAGTCCAACTAAAGAAAAAATACACTTTATACCGTTTGTTATCGTTGATATCGGATTTTTTTCTTTTACGTATAAGAAAATCTGTTTTTAATTATATAAAGCTAAGTTTAAGTTTTTAGCTTCTAATTAAAGTCGTAAAAAGTCAGACATGAATATTTGGAAATGAAGTCACTGACTATTCGAAGATCTCTATTCGACTTGAAATTTCTCTATAAAATATTCAATCTATCTATACTTATTATAAAACAAAGTCCCAAAAAGCTGTCTGTCTGTAATCGATTTTCTCAAAATCTACCGAACGGATCTTTGTACGGTTTTCACCAAAAGATAGTGCAATACTTCCGGATGGTTTAGGTAAATAGTACATATCGGTATTATGTAAACTGTGTTGAAGAGATCGCACTGTTGTTAAAAAAATTGCTTGTTGGAAGCTTTAGTCGCGTGCGCTGCGTAAACCAGCAGAGATACGTTAAACTGACGTACCAAAGAATTGTAGATCTATAAAAATTACTACAAAAAAGTCCGCGACAGCATGTCTCTATCTCTCACGATTAATTTACGATAAATATTTTTACATTTAAAATTTCGCGCGGGCGAAGCCGCAGGCACATCTAGTGGAAATATAAATGACAATCAACTGTTAAGTAGATTTAATGACCTCTTAAAACCTCCTCGTACTCCATGTCCGTTCTTTAAGACGTACTTTGTTAGAACGAAACTGTGGCAGAATATCTGCATAAAGCACACGTTAGCACCGGATATTGGCTGCGATGGTCTTTCATCATTTATGAAAAAATTTACTGAAATTTTAATTTTAGAGTTCTAATATTTGAGGCTTAATGTTTTGTTTTTTTATAGTTTCATTATCCTCTTGTTTATTTTTATGGTTAAATTGTTATTAATTGTAATTACTTTTAATTGTTACACTGTTACTAAGAATGATCTCTTATAATTAGAACTACATTATCACTACTTAGAATATTTTGAATTTGAATTTGAATATAAAAATAAATAGGTTATTTGTTGGATTATTTAAAAAGTAATGCTGTTGGAGATCTGAATAAATAAATAAGTAATGAGATATTTTCAGGTGTAAGTGTAGCTGTAATAATCTCGGTTACAACTCTAACCGACAATTGGTTAACTGCGAAATTTGAATTCGACAATTTACCTAACTTTAGTAAAGACATGACTATCGAGTTACCGCGTTTTCCGGTGCTCTTATCACCGGCAAAAACTGAAAAATTCACCGTACACATAACCAGTAACATAGAAATGTCTAGATATCTGCCATACACGATGCACCTAAAGGATGCGTCGTTAGACTGTGGTGTTGAGTATAAAGGGAGCGTAGAAGTGAATATCAAAATGCCAATAATACAAGCTTTATCCTGCGACGGAGTGAATATATTAAACTTCCCAACGATCCATGAAAGGTCATCAGTGACGAAGCATTTTGTTCTCATCAGTGACTGTCCTGTTGATTTACAATTAGAGTTATCGATTCCTATCGGCGAGACTGTGTTCGTTATAAAATCGGTTCAGGAAATAAAGAAAACCGATGTCAGTAAAGTCCTGATGGATCGTTCGCGGTGTGTGGAAGATGGCCAGGCGAAAACTAAAAAGGGAATTATTAAACGGCTCTGTAGATTGAGTAACGGTAATGCGATTAAAGTTGCCGTAACGTTTTACTCGCCAAAGCTTTCTGATTTGGAACTTAGTAAGTATAGGTATTCTTACATTTGCTTCACAATATAAGACTATATATGTACGTCATAAACTTCAAAGATTTATACGTCGTAACATTAGTGGATTATTCCGTGAAATGCTGAATATATTTTTTTTAGATAAATGGAATATTTAAAATATCGGCTTTTTGCAGCCCCTGGGCACTGGGTCATAATGC
The DNA here is from genome assembly GCA_947086505.1 of Morpho deidamia. Lineage (NCBI taxonomy): Eukaryota > Metazoa > Arthropoda > Insecta > Lepidoptera > Nymphalidae > Morpho > Morpho deidamia. The sequence continues at coordinate 10,436,764 of CAMTZC010000026.1, read as the reverse complement.
CTTTGTGGTAAAGATGGCATTGACTGTAAATATTGTATACCAGGGTATTTTTTATATACCAGGGTATATAAAAAAAAGTAAGTAAAGTAACAGCCTGTTACTATGCCCACTGCTGGGCTAAGGCCTCCTCTCTCCGTTATTGGAGAGAAGGATTGGAGCTAAGACCTACCACGCTGCTCCAATGCGGATTGGTAGGTTACCCATATCCCTAGAATTCTCTAGAGATATGCAGATTTCCTCACGATGTTTTCCTTCACCGAAAAGCGTGTGATAAATTGCAATTATCAATTAGACACATGAGTTTTAATAGAAAAACTCATTGGTGCCTGCCCGGGGTTTGAACCTATGTCGTCTCTAGAGAGTCGCACTGTCTCACCGTAAGGCTATCACAGCTTCCCACCAGGGTATATAATAAATACTATATAGGGTACTATACAGGGTATATAAATATAGGGTAGAAAATTTTCCACTTTTTTCTTTAGGAACTGAATTAAATTTCATAATTGAGGCCATTATTACACTAAAGTTGACTCGAACGAAGTCTACAATTAGTATTAAATAAGTTTTTGTCATTTAGGTGATCAAACGCCAACATTTAACGGGACGCTTAGTATCAATCTAATTGGCATTAATACAGTGATGAAGAAAATCAGTCTCATTGGATCAGTTGGTAGCGCCAGTCTCGTGGTGCAACCGCCGGTTGGGAAACTACTACTAACTAATGGTAAATATCTGGGAGACTGACCCATTGGTGCAGTGGGTAGTGACCCGCCTTCAGTTACGCGGGTCGCGGGTTCGATTGGCCAACATTTTCTATAAACAATGTGTTGGTTCTTCGAGCCTGGGTGTATATGTTTTTACATATGGCCCTTAATCATGAGCACTTTATGCGACGTTATGGGGGTGAGGACTGCAGTAGCTCGTTATATTCGAACTCATGAATAAGGGCCTCAGATGAGATGATACAGAATAGGACGTGAGTATAGCCGCTTTTTACCCAATTAATTTAAACACCACTCACTATAGTCTAGAGATAAGATAATATAAATATATGGGACACTTACACACACAGTCTTTCATCCTGAAAGTAAGTAACTTAATACTTGTGTTATGGATACAACTGATAGATATACTACATATAGAATTTTAAATACGTACTTAAATACAAATATACACCCAGTTTCGAAGAACCAACAAAATGTTGGCCCTCGGCGGGAATCGAACCCGCGACCCGTGAAGCTGAAGGCAGGGACACTACCCACTGCGCCAACGGGCCAGTCAAATTTGTATACTATTATTCTATTATACACGCACGTTAACTATGGTACTTTTGTATGCTAGAAGAAATTGCCGCGAAATTTCACAGACGTAGGTTCATATATAAAGTAGCAGCCTGTTACAATCCCACTGCTGGGAATAGGCCTCCTCTCTCCGTTTTTGGAGGGAAAGGTTGGAGCTAAGACCTACCACGCTGCTCCAATGCGGATTGGTAGGTTACACATATCTCCAGAATTCTCTAGAGATATGCAGGTCTCCTCACGATGTTTTCCTTCACCGAAAAGCGTGTGATAAATTGCAATTATCAATTAGACACATGAGTTTTAATAGAAAAACTCATTGGTGCCTGCCCGGGTTCGAAGTCGTGTTCCCCTCGTAAGAGTCTCACGGTCTCACCGCTGGGCTATCACAGCTCGGTTCATATATGAATTTAGATAATTTAAGAAATTAATTGTTTCAGAACCAACTATTCTAAATTTACGGAACGCCGGCGCAATAACTGGAGTTTGGGCGGTTAAGTTTAAAAGTAAAACCGTGACTGATGGTCATTTTCCATTCAAAGTGTCAGCAAATAAGATCGAAATAACTCCAGGAGGCGTGAATCAATTGAAACTATTGTATTTTGGACCGGCGGATACTTTGAACGAAGGGTAAGTTTAAAAATTATATATAGATAATAAAAAGTTCTAGGTTTCAACCGGTTTCTTTTCTAATACCTACATACGTTCGGTTATTCGATTATTCTTGTCCATGTCTTCTGAATTCTGAAAAAAATCAGGGATAATTCACAATAAAAACAAGTTAACGATTTTTCATAGTTATTATTCATAATGCTTAGGGATAATATGAATAGGATTACTGTAAGGTTTGCTAATAAGCTTAACTGGTTTTTCTGATGATATTATTAAAAATAAATAAGAAATCACTTGGCTTTTATGTTATGAATTATATTATAAGATAAAAGCCAGCATAACTAACTCCAGTTACTATATCTTCGGCCTTTTAACCTTCTATGGGTGCGTGTAACTTTCAAGCCACATTTCAATTAATCGCCATTTTAGAAGATAAAATTAACTTTTTTCATGAGATGGCGCAGAAACTAACTCCATGAATTTACCAATACAACGCGACTTAGCATTCAATCTATTCATGGCTATTGTAAGGGTCGTCATCCTGATACAACAAACTAATTTTTCGTTATCACATTTGTTTTAGAATTTAACACATATATTCGGCTTATAAAGAGTCAAAATGTAAAATTATCAAATATTATCTAGTCTCTTTATACTATTATGATATATTTTCTAACAGAACGTTAATATTGGAAGACACATCCAATGGCAGCGTGGCATCAATCGACATCGCTGGAGGATCGGATAAACCGAAATCTTTCCCAATCAAAACCAACTACAATAATATGTCATGGGTCCGGGCTGGTAGGAAAGAGCTCAGTTTGAAAAACTCTACCAACCAGAAGATACATATCCGATGCCAGATGTTGGGAGATGGGTTTATGTTGGATTGTCCTGGTGCAGAATCTAGAGGGACTTATATACTAGCGTTTGGGCCTTGTGAATGTAGACCTCTGCCGATCATTTTTGCACCGAACTCTTGCCTCCCACACACAGCCGCTTTGCATTTAGTGTACGATAAGAATAGTGACTATTCTCGGAAGGTAAGGAAATAGATTATTTTACGTCATAGCATAATCAAAACATTGACATCTTGAAAAAATCAAAGATACAATAACTTCGTTTTTTCTCAAACAAATTGATTTCAAGCCTATTATTAATCATATTCGTATCACAATGATTCCATTACGTTAATTGTAAACAAAGCAGCGTTAAATCTTATGGTAACGCTGGTTAGAATTAATCCCGTTCGCATATTAGATCGGAATGATTTCAGTGGGCGCAGCATCCCACATTGAAGCAACCTCATGTCCCAGACATAAACATTTACGTTTCGTTTCAATTTCAACTTATACAAAGTTTTCGTCAAAAGGGATTGTGTCATCCACTAAAATTGACTGAGATTTTTTCTGTCCACGGTCCGGTACCACAATGTCAGGCTTAGCCAAAATAATTATGTCCGTAATGACGGACCTGTCCCAGAATAGTGGGTTACCATTGCGTTTGAGTACCGGCAACGTAGACTTATAATAAACCAGCCTTTTCCAAATATAAGTAAGATCTAAGACGCTGCTCTAATCCGGATTGGTTACATATTCTCGGAATTCTTTAGAGATATGCAGGTTCACCGAAAAGAGTGTGATAAATTGCAATCATCAATTAGACACATGAGTTTTAACATTAGCCAGTTCGGTAGCCTTCCGTAGACTTGTAAGCGCACATGACATTCTCGATCATTCGATCATTTGATCAATCCATTACATGCGACGTACTCTGCTAGCGGCAGGCTCAAAAGTTTGGATCCCTATGGCTCCATGACAGCCAAGCCCTCTGATGGAGATTATTATTAACTCATCATCCCCATCATCCTCCTGCCCTTCGTGCGGTCGGCACAACATGTTCAAACATATTGTCACATGATTTGGCTACGTATTTTACGACCGGCCGCCTGTCTGTCAACTTACCTTAGTCGTATTTTAGGAACCGAGAAAGAGAGTGGTCTAATTCTACTCAACCAGATACCACACGGTGGGTCGACTTACCTTAGTTGCCTTTTACGACACTTCGGTAAGAAATGAGGGTAGTCAGAGAGTGTTCTACTCAGCCGCCATTGTGTGGTATCTGTAATATCTGTGCATATAAAAGGAGTAGCACCAGAGTTGATGAATGATAGAGGAGAATGGAAGACTGGAATGGTCTATTCTACTCAGTCGGATACCAAATGGGGGGGGGATTATTATTAATTATGCTGTCAATATTTAAATAATCAGATCAAACTGCACGGGTGCGCCAGTAACGATAGTGTCCGCTGGTCGGGCCTGATGACATATGGGGACACCGCTTTAGTTCGTGCGGTGTCGCGTACCGATATAGAGCTCAAACTGTTCAACAAGGCTGCCACTCCAGCGTTCCTCTGTGCCCGGGTGCAATTTAATTGTAAGGGACTATTTCTAAGCTTTTTATTCCCGTACACAGCACAATGCTTGCCTAAAGGTGTAATTCCACCAGTGTGCAGAACTGTGCAGCATTGTGAATGCATAATGTACGAGACAAATGTTTAATTTTGTTAGATATTTTCAGATATGAGTCGAATTGATAATGAAGTGTTTTGTCTACAATAATGTTATCTGTCATTTGGTGGGTAGAGGAATAAAACCGAATGAATGAAGGTAAAATATTGTGACCCAAGTATTGTTCGCGAGCGACATTCAACAGTCTAGTCAGTTCAATACCACCTCTCAAGGTGTCCATACGTTTTAAAGTGCTGTGACGTTGTGTGTTGATTTGGTTACCGATATTGAGTATTTCGTGTTGTTAGAATCTAACGTCAAATAGTTAATATTCGCGATAAGAGCAACGATTGAGTTTCTTGCCAGTTCTTCTCAGTGGAGGACAGCGTTCCGAACTGGTGGTAGAATCGTCCTGGCTTAATGATTCCAAATTATTATTAAATGAACCTGCCAATACTTGTTTGGCGTCCATAAGTTATAGTTGTACGGTTATCTGTTGTTGGTGACGTATTATTTGGTAACATTTTCTATGAGAGAACGTTAGAATTATGAGTCGAATCCCGGCCGTAGCTAACAATTTGGTGGACTCACTCAAGAAAACATTAACAAATTGTGCGCGAATATTCTAAAAATGTTCGCGCACTTCTAACATTTATACGCGTACACTTGAAACAGTGGACTCGCGTCCACGCGTACGCACTCGTTGTTCACGAACTCGAGTTTTGTTTCCGCTACTGGATATTTTTTTTAAATATCTAAGAATATATTGTAAATTTGTATATAATTAATAAGTGAAATAATAATAGTAAAGATTATAGAATATTTCTAAATGAACATGTTCGCGCACATGTGTGCTTCACTTGCCGGTGGTGATAAAAGCTAAACGCGATATCAGCTTAGTACGTGTAGTGCGAGAACTTTGTACACAATCTTTGTAATGTGTTGTACACTATTTTGGTGGAATCCTACCATTACAACTGCTGCGAATTAAATTACATATTGGTATGGATTAACGTGGAGATTAAAGTAACACTGATAAATATAAGGAGGTAAATATTGTGATCTTTTTGCTGGTACATATCAAAGTTTATAGACCACAGTAAAGGGAACTCGAATTTGCAATGTCACCCGTGTGTCTATACATATTATAAAACAAAATCCTCAAAATCTGTCCACGTGTGATCGACATTCTCAAAATCTAAAGAACGGATTTTTGTAGGGTTTTTACTAAAAGATGCAATTCTTCAGGATGGTTAAGGTTAATTGTTCATAACGTTATTATGTAAATTGACTACAAGTACAATTTTTGTGATATAGATTTCCACACACAACATACACACAACACAGCACATACACATGCACAACTAGTGTTTATATTATAAGTATGAATCGCAAAATTTTATACGGAACACAATTTGTAAATATGAAGTAATAACGTCACGTGAATTCAAATTAAAAATATTCTTTATTCAAGTAAACTTGTAAACAAGTGCTTTTGAATCGTCAACTTTACTGCTGGTTCGGAAAGCTGTTCCTACCGAGAAGTACCAGCAAGAAACTCGGCGGTTGCTCTTTTTAAAATATAAATCTTAAAACTAGTTACATTTATTTATTACTGTCGTGTACAGAGTAGAAGTGCACCTATATCTACACATCCTAATCATCTAAGTAATCTTTAACAGTATAGTAGGCTCTTTGTATCAGCCTCCTTTTAACAGTGGTTTTAAACTGCTGTAATGGCATAGCCAAAATTGATTATAATGGAATTTTATTATAGAATCTTATACCCAAACCTACAAACGTACATTTGCTAGGCGCAAAGCAGGAGTAGCAAGCTTACGTCGGTTCCTTCTTTGTCTATTATATACATCACCTATCGTTTCATAATTCTTTATATTTTTATGTACAAAAATTACATTGTTTAAAATATACTGTGAAGCAAATGTAAGAATACCTAATTACTTCAACTTCTCTCGCAAGGAATCGCGGACTTAAATTGTAGTATTAACGTAGTAAACGTAGTAGTACGAATTGTGAACGTAGTATGTACGTGTTCTATGCATTTAGAATTATTTTCCAATGATCGTAACAGTGTAACTAAAAGCGTTTTCTTTCGTACAGTACAATACAGGTTCATAGCGTCGGAAAGCGAGTTAATAGGAGGTCGTCATGTGATGGGTCGCCGATCGCAGCACACAGTGTCACTAAGGGTGCCGTGGCCAAAGCTCGAACGGCGCGCACGTGCTTCGGACGCGACCGCGCTCGCCACAGTCACCATACTCACCGGACCGGAGTTTACCAGACGAAGGATACTAAGGTATGCAGATTAATTGAATCATACTAATATATTACATTAATGATTATACTTTAAAAACATAATATATAGAATACAGACAGTCACCCGGCAGACACGACAGAGAGAGGCCGCGCGTGGCTTGGACGCGGCATTCCTTTCCTTACGCACGTGTGTAATTTTGCGTTTCGGGTGTTGTTCTCAGATTTAGTGACGCGTTTAAACAGTGAAGCGTTTGAGAAGACGCGACCGTCCACGGTTTTAGTGCGCATTGGGTTACTATTCCCCGATATAGGGACGATTCAATAACGTGTGACCTTACGAAGGTTGTGTACACACCGGGTGTTATTTGGGTTATTTAACCGATATAGTGAAGTGTATACTCCGGGAGAAACAGACATTACGTGTCCGTGGAAGTTTGCAGAGGCGAGCCAACGGTTTCGGGAATCGGCCAAGTACATACAAGCACACACACACACGTACACATATACACGCAGTGATTCATGAGGCCGGACCACATAAAGCTGAGGTTGTTTCATCCGTCCGCACGTTTGCGCGGAACAATACTATTACCGTTGTATGCCCTATAGTAATTTGGACTACTTTGTGGTCCATATATAAGGCAAATATTCTAATTAATAGGGAATTGTAGATCTATAATAATTATAGATCTACAACTCCCTAGTACATTAGTGTATATCTTTTGATATACGCGACTAAAGTTCCCAGCAGTTGAGTTTTTTTTTAATTCAAGCGACCTCAACGCGATTTACAAAAAATCGTAATAATAAACCTTAACCTTCGGGAAGAAAGCACTATCTTTAAGTAAAAACCGTACCAAAATCAGTAGATTTCGAGCAAACCGATTACATACAAACAGTACAAGCCTAATATACTGTTGAGGTTTACTTATATGATAAGACATTAATGTCTAAATGCAACTAGTAATAAGAATTATATATTTGAAAAGAGCAACCGCCGATTTTTTTGCTAGCTCTTCTCGGTAGGAACAGCTTTCCGAACCAGCAGTAGAGTTGACGACTCAAAGGCACTTGTTTGCAAGTTTACTTGAATGAGGAATATTTTGATTTTGAAACTTGAAACCCTGGTGATTGTCACGTACTCTCGCCTATTATTGCTCTCATCCACTATTTTCTCTATCACTAACCATTATCTATTATATATCCTATTTTAACATAACATGACGTCTAGTATATTGGATTTATTTGTATAGTACTTGTTTTTTATTTTTGTAAGACCATCAACGACAAATACATCATTTACAGTTGACAATCATAAAAGCAAAATGATATTAAAAGCAAAAACGTGTGGTATAAATAAATAAATAAATAAATAAACTCTTATCGAGGTGTCCTAAGAGGCGACTAAGGTATGTACCGTGTGGTATCCGGCATAGAATACACCACCCTCATTTCTTACGGAGACGTCGTAAGAGGCGACTAAGGTAAATGCCGTGTAGTATCCGGCTGCATAGAATAGACCACCCTCATTTCTTACGGAGACGTCGTAAGAGGCGACTAAGGTAAATGCCGTGTGGTATCCGGCTGCATTGAATAGACCACCCTCATTTCTTACCAAGGCGTCGTAAAAAGCGACTAAGGTAATTTGACGTTAGGCAGGCGGCCAGTCGTAAAATACGTAGCCAAATTATGTAACAACATGTTTAGAGTGGGATAAGGGCAGGAGAATGACTATGACGATGGTATTAAAAGCAAAAAACAAAAGAAAGGGAAAAATTAATTATATGAATCTACGTAATTGGATACTAGTACATTCTAAGTTATAAATCTATTCTATATTATTTATTGTACATTACACACTACACACATACACACATATACGCATATATGCATCCATACGCGCACACATTCGTTGCAGAATACTTAAAAGCGAATCAAATGGAGCGATGGATGTGTCACTACTGCCAGAACATTTAAAAGTTTTGGGCGAGCCCTTTGAAGGTGAAGACGAAAGCATGGATACTTACTTAGAAGCCTTTAATGAAACTAAGGTATGTTCTTGATATCTCTTTTTCTGTTTGTTTCCTTTTTTCTTCATGTTACTAGCTAACCTATTTAAACTATTTAAGATAAGTTGCGAAGAGATGAAATAAAGTATGAAACAGTATAGTTAAATTTAAAAAATTTAGAACTCTTCCAAAGCGAAGAGAATGAATTGTCACAATAGTTATACAAAAGATCCATTCTCTATTATATTATTATAAATGCGAAAGTTTGTTAGAATTTCACGGCTTATTCGCTAGAGCGATATTCATAAAATCTGGTAGAAGTGTATCTTATGCCGAAGTCTAACATAATATATGATTTTATCTAACAATATGTCATTTAACTAATCAACAATAATGTCATTTAAATATTAATATAAGATAAGATAAGATAAGATATTAATATTTTTTCAATTTTTAACTAATATTACTAACTAAAACTATTCCATCAGCAAAAGGAAAAACAAAGTACAAAAAGTAGAACATATTAATGAACGAAGGCTACCACTAATATAGAAATAATTGGATATGAAATATTTGGATTTTCATTTCTTTATGTTGCTTAGGTATCGTTAAACGAGCTGATTGAAGGGTTGCAAGAATTGACCGCCCAGATCGACCTCCCGCACGATTTCGCCGAAGATAACACGATTCTCATCACTGATGACACTGTGGTGGTTCATCATACTCTCTGTGATTGAAATATTATACACAAACTTTTTCATTCCACAATACAGTAATCCCTGCTATAACGCGACGCGTTGTAGGAGTCTTCTCGTATAACACTTTCGTATGACTCGCTGAAGGGAGATTGAATGGTAAGATTATGTTATAAACGAAGTGTTTTTATTTAAAAAAATGGTTTAATGTTAATTAAATATTTTATTTAAAATAAGGTTTTCGCATTTTTTGGTAAATATATGCATAACGAATGTTCTTATTATTCAAAAACTATACACAAAAATTTATTCAAATAATTTACTGTCATTTTATAGCACGTGGAATGTGCTAAAATAGCCGCGTTATAGGGGTGAAATCACGCGTTATACGAGCAACTGAAATCGCTTAATATGAAAATGTGTTAAAACAGTACCGCGTTATCGTGGGGATTACTGTAGATATGATAGAATTTTATTATATTTAGAAAGTTTTATTTATCCGTCCCGAGGCTGTGGTATAAATTAGGACTCGGCATTTTATAAAATTAATTTGTTTTTATGTATATACAGCATTGTTCTAATACTAGGTTAGATTGTAGAATCGAGTACTTAAAACAGAACACTCATTTGATGTTGTAATGTGAAGGTGATAGCAAAACTTATTTATCGTATAGTTTAATACATAAAGTTAAGTTCGTGTTTCAAGGTCATCGTGGTAATATGAACATGTTTCGTTTCTGGCCAATTTGAGTGTTAGAAAGTTTCAGCATCGGAAATATTAATTCGTAGAATTTGTTCACTTCGCATTCGTGATAGTATAGTTAATATAAGAGTATACATAGCCATAGGCAGGCCTGTGAGTGCTGTGAGTCCAATAAATAATATCTGTAGGTGACAGCTAAAGAACCTTAATTCAATTTTTTTGTAATGTTTCTATTTTCAATGATTCTTGTTCACTTCGTTTTTAATAAATATAATTAATTTCATGCATGCAATGTAGATGGCGCTGTTCTGTATTAGCGCGCGCTATTGGGTGTCGTTTATAAAACATATAGGCTACAACGTCATTTCAATAAAGCTGAGTTCAGACAGTATCCAGTTTGTTGTTTCATTCTCTTGCAGTGTGAGTGTATTATAATAGTGAAGTAAACAATTCTTGTTCCCGTATCGATCAAACGGTACTGGACATTTAGTCCTTATTAGTAAAATTATAAATGACATTAAATCCCTAAGCGTGAAAAGTAAACAGTACTGAATAAAGCTTTCTAATGTGTGACTTAAGGTCCTTTGGCTTTCACCTACAGATATGACAGGGAAGAAAAGAGACACATGTAGTAAAATATCCATGGCGTGTTCATTAAGCTTAGATAATTTTTAGCACACCTTAAATTTTTTCAATTCAAACACTGATATTTTTTTTAGCATAGCTTTAAAAAGTTTACGCGTTTTCTTTGGGTAAAAGTTAAATTCGTTTGAAATTTTTCAACATTCAAATTGATTGACAACTAAATCGAATAGAACGCAGAAAAGTTTAGTTATAAATAGTAAAAGAATAGTTAGCCCTCACTTACTTTAATTTTTTTATGGATACCTTAGGCTGCCTACTGTAGTATATTAACTCAATGATGATTTAAGATCTATTATATAGCCTTATTTCTGTCAAGTTTGTGAGCGCTAAAGTCTATGAGTAACGTTGAGTCGAGTGCGATGATCGCCGAATGGAATAATTTAGTAGACTTATTATACTTAGAGTAGCAATCCAATCTAAAATGTGCCATATTCAAATTAAAGGAAATATAGAGAAAGCAAAGCGAGTTTCATCTTCCGTCCTCACTTACAGACTTCCTCTACTCTAGTATAATAACTCTATGACTTGTTTAATAATTTACACTTAATGCCTTCTCGTTTCACAGCTATGATCCACCTGTATAGTTTATAAGTATTTATGTATGTTATCAAATGTAAGTTAACAATAAAAAACTTTTATTTCATTTCAATAATTATTTATTATTTTCTTAACCAGTATATTTATTCCAATCGTTTTCCTATTTTTTTTTAAATCATTTGTATCTAAGAGATTCCACTGTCAATTGCAGTTATCTGTTAGAACTGACTTTCAAAAATATTGCCTACTACTTACAAACTAAAATGCATTTCCACTTATAGTAAATTCAATTTAAACGTCGCAAAATGATTTATATACAGGACTAAACGGTCTATAAAATTATTATAGATATTTCGCTAATTACCAATCGTTTCGAACGAGCTCCCTTTTCCGTTATTAAATTAACAAGAATTTGGGCGTAAAATATATTGAATTTAAAAAAAAAGTATTTCTTTTCGGAGCTCATTCGGAAGGATTTACGTCAATAGTACATCGAGCTTGGTGTATTTTATGTTACCATAATGAATCTATCTCTAACACGACAAAAATGCACCTTAACACAGCACATTCCTTACATTCGGTCCAGCGTTCGTTCGTCTCTATCACACACCATTTTCAAACACACACACACAACATATATATCGCATTTGGCAGTTTATCATAGTTACTTCACGCAACGTCAATATTCACATGAAACTCGTCATTACAAAATTATTTGCGTTTTCCCATTCAACCTTATCAATTATATAGCGTAGTATAAAGCTAGAGATAATATGTGAATATCGACAACATATGATAGTGAGCTCCACGCGGGATGTTTTTTTACAGTCTACATAAAACAATTCTTACTGAAATGGAAGTACTTATTCAACATTTTTAATATAGTCTAATTTGCGTTAAAAATGGCTGACGTAATCATTAGAAAAGGGTGCTTTGATACTATTCTCGTAACTTTATTTAAATTACATCTATTAGTCAAACATCACGAAAAAAGACAAGGCAAAGAGTATGTATAATATAATAGGGAAAGAGAGGTGGATAGAATTCGAACCAAAACATTGAACGTCACATGGCAATATCGCATGCTTACGGATATTAAAGTCAAAAGGATATGAATCCTTTCAAGAGAGTGAAACGTACGTATATATGCCTTGGTTCATGCTTATTAATTTTTAAATGATTTTTGAGTAAAGAATTTGGTTATTCATAAGGTCCACTAATCTCAAAACTTAAAAGCTACTTTCAGTTTCAACGTAATCCCTAACATACGTTATAACTTGAATAAAAAAATAGGAATATATATTATTCTTGTGTTCAGAGACATTTATGTAATCTGTATTGAATTTGATTTAATCTCATAGAAACCGTTTTCCCAGTTTTGAAATTTTCTGATATCAAATGTCCCTGAACACGAGAGCTTGCGAATAAATTTAAAGATTTGATCATTCGGTGGCATTCATAAAGATAATAAAGCGGTTCGTCATTATTTATATACATCACACAATCACACGTTTTTACAATAGGAATTAAAATTTCTAAACTAAAAAATAAACCAGTCACTTAATGAGCTATATAGTACGTAAGATTTAAGATTGCCAACGATACACTGGCCTAAATTCGAGCGGCGCCGCTCGCGACTGAATGCTTTCTAACATTATACATCGACATTGCAGAGGCTCGTGAATTATGAATAAAATGCTGTTGACCGTTATAATAAGTTCTTAAGTTAAATACAATGTTCTGCAGTGTACGAGATTCTTCTCAATGCAGATTTCATATTCTCTAAGAGATCAAAATGGCTTCGAGAACGTGCGACTCCCATACGGATGTCAACACAAATTTTGATCATAATTTCCTGCCACATTTAAATTATTTAATACTATCGCATCTAAATTGTTCATAGTTTGATAAGATCGGTAACAGAATAGCATATTCGCTCACCAATTAAAGCGTCACGTGATTATATAAAATTAACTCGTCCACAATATATAAACTCCTCGAAATCCTTACTGTTATGTTCCGACACGAATGTAATAATATTCACCTAGAAATGCTGGTGTTTCTTTTAAAAATATAAATATCACAGATAGTGCAAAAATAAAAACAATATTCCACAAAGGAATAACACGTAATGTATCAAATGAGGACATCTAAACATACATTCATGGGAACTAAGTGAATTTATAAGTTGTTTTTTTTAGATACTCAGGAGGAAATATTGTAGTCTTATTTTGTTCTGGAAGTATCTTATTCTACAACTAAGTTTGGAAGCAAGATTTCATTAATTGCTTTGAAAGCTTTTAATAGGACAAGAAATCCTCGAACATTAGGACTCTTAGATTTTCAAAGTACATAGTTAAAAAAAAATGAGGAATTTGCTGATTATAACAATGCTGATAGTAAATTTTTAAAAGGGCTTATAAAATACTATTTCAATAAGTCACAAGATACAATTCTAAACAAAAAGTTCAACTTCATTTAAATCATAGAATGTCTGAACTCTGGGTCATGGCAATCTAGCACTTACGAGTATAAACTAGTATACACTGTAAATGGAACCTGATCCGCACTTCGTATTGTGATCAAAGCTGCTTAATTTCCCATTTTGGCTATTGAAAAATTTATCATTATAAATGATCTGAAAGTCCTCTTAAGGTCACACTAAAAATTTAGAGAAGCCAGTATGCGGAGACACGGTAGAATGGTATTATGTCCGAGGGCCGATTTACATCCGTTTCGGCTTTTGTTTGTTGTTAAAACATTCCACATCGACAGCAAATGTACTTCACAGTCCGTGTCCATTGTGGTACTGCGAGTTTCCGTATATTAGTGTATTCCACATGGAAACTGAGGATTTGTCAAGTTGTGATTTGCGTCCAATAGATATGAAGGAATTGGGCGCGTATTGCGTGGATACAGGCGGGGGGGCGCGGAGCGTGCGCGGGGGGGCTGGAGCGGCTAGGGGGCGCGGTACAGCAGGTAGGCGGTGAGTGCGGGCGGCAGTGCCAGCCGGGACGCCGCGCCGCGCAGACGTGTGCGACCGACGCGCTGCCGGATAACGCGTCTACACAACTCCATTAGCGGCAGCGGCTCGGCTGGAAAACAACACCCTGTTTAATGCGGGAACTCTGAAGATAGCTGTGTAAATTTTTTTTACTAATGCTATGTTTATTTCTAGTGGTAAGGACGATAGGTGACCGAGTATATAAAAAATAACTAAATCATTGTGCAGCGTCAGTCCATACGTAAATAGCAATCCCGCGTACCTTTTTCTCTGGATAGTAGTGTTCCGCGCAAACGTGCGGACGGATGAAACAACCTCCGGGACCTGGGCCCGTCGTCCCGGCGTCTCAACCTACCTTATGCGGCCGTTGGCTGTATGTGGTCCGGCCTCATGAGTCACTGCGTGTATTAGTGTACGTGTGTATGTGTGTGCTTGTATGTACTTGGCCGATTCCCGAAACCGTTGGCTCGCCTCTGCAATCTTCCACGGACACGTAATGTCTGTTTCTCCCGGATTATACACTTCACTATATCGGTTAAATAACACAAATAACACCCGGTGTGCACACAACCTTCGTAAGGTCACACGTTATTGAATCGTCCCTATATCGGGGAATAGTAACCCAATGCGCACTAAAACCGTGGACGGTCGCGTCTTCTCAAACGCTTCACTGATTAAACGCGTCACTAAATCTGAGAACAACACCCGAAACGCAAAATTACACGTGTGCGTTATAAAGAATGCCGTATACAGGCGCACGCGGCCTGTCCTTATCGTGTTTGAAAAGTTACTACCGGTCGGCCGCTCGCGTCGGCAATCGAATGCATAAACGTCCTTGCTTGCGTTCGCGTCGCGTCGCGCGCGTCATTCAAAACAGTAGTGTTATTTAATTCGACCATTAAGACAAGTTCTTAAAGGGGCAAATTGACAAAATATATTTATTAAAAGAATCAGATTGTTTTGGTTGTAAACGAACCAGTTTATTTCTGTAGTATTTAAGATTAGTGTATGCATAGCTTTAGAACAATTATATATAATCTTCAATATTAACCAACTCTAAACACAACTATTGCTGGCAATGACCAATAGACGATAGAGTTGACAAGCGAAGGAAATGCCGGAATTAGTTTTCAATCGTTTCGGGTGAATACCGGTACGTGTTACGACCACTCAGGAAGCGCCTTACATCTTTTTCCTATCGCTCGTAGGCAGAAAGGTTGCTGCTATATGGTCTACCATGAGGAAATCTCCGCAAAGTAAGGCCTAATTCTATAAATTACCATGAGGAATATTTAAAGGTTCTATTTTAATCCACCTTTGTGTCTTTTTCTTGTTCTCAAAGTTTCCTTTATTTCTAAAGGATTTTATTAAATTTTATATGTTAACCCAGTATATAAGCATACATTGCTCCAACGTTTTATTTTTAATATTATTAATAGTAGTATGGACATACGATCAAGTCCGCCGATATATTTCATGGTGATTTCCGCGTGTCCCCAAACAGCGGACACGATGGGGTACAGCGTCTTCCCGCGCAGGCCGCGCGCCGCCACGCCCAGGTAGCGGCCGTCGGCGCAGAAGGCCAGCGTGCCCTCGTCCATGTCGAGCACCACGAGCAGCCGGTCCGGCACCAGGAACTGTTCATCGGGCCGAAGCAACGCTGGGTACGTCGTACCACTACTGCCCGTGCCCTTGGCGTTGTGGTACACCTGCAATACGAAAGGAACACATATATAAATATACTAGCTGTGCCAGCGGCTTCGCCCGCGCGGAAATCAGCGTGTCACAAATTTTTGTTAGAATTCAAATTTCAAACATAAAAGTAGTTACTGTGAGTTAACCATAAGAGATAGAGACATGCTATCGCGGACTTTTTTGTAATTGTTTTATAGATCTACAATTCTCTAGTATTATTACTTTAGCGTATCTCTGCTGGTTTACGCAGCGCACGCGATTAAAGCTCCCAAAAGCAAATTTTTTAAAAACTGCGCGATCTCTTCGATACAATTAATATAATACCGATATGTACTATATACCTGAACCATCCGGAAGTATTCACTATCTTTTGATGAAAACAGTACAAAAATCCGTTTAGTAAATCTTGAGAAAATCGATTACATACAGACAGACAGCTTTTTGGGACTTCGTTTTAAAATAAGTATGGATACTAGCTTTTAAACGCAACTTCGTTCACGTGGACTGCAGTCTTACTATTTGAGATATTAGTTGTGGTTAAAGTGGGTTAACCTTAAAAGCTAGACATATCGTCGCGGAATTTTATTCAGAACATTTAGAGCGGAACAATTTTTTAATATATGATTTTTGAATAACGTTCACCGTTTACTTACCAAGCAAGGAAAGCTTTCAATTATGCCATATTTGCAATATTTTTATTGCTGCTCCTCTCCTATTCATGTTAGCGTGATGTTGTATCGTCTATAGCCTTCCGTGATAAATGGACTATCTTACACTCAAATAATTTTTCAAATCGGTTCAGTAGTTTCTGTGATTAGCGGGTTCAAACAATCAATCAAATAAACTCTTCAGCTACTATATATTACTACTACTTATATATTAGTATAGATATATTTATGGTTTATATTCATAATATACTAGATTTTACCCGCGACTTTGTCTGCGCTGACCTTAGTCTTGAAGTAAACATTAGCTTCTGTCACTCTCCAACCCTGCAAATATCTCAGGTTCAGGTCATGACAGGTTTTAAAGCCTATATGCTACCCCGGTGAGCATGAATTGCGCCAAATTTCATCGATATTGGTTCAGTGGACTGACCTTGAAAACGTAACAGACAGACATACTTTCATATTTATAATATTTACTCACTTTTTAAACCTTCCCTAGACTTCCACAAATAATTGAAGACCAAAATTAGCCAAATCGGTCCAGCCGGTTTCGAGTTTTAGCGGGACTAAAGAACAGCAATTCATTTTTATATATATATAGATTATACTATATATAAGTTAGGATATTATTAGTAAATATAATTTAAATTCTTAATTTTTGATATCCACGTACCAAAACTGTTTTACTATAAATTGCCTCATTTCGTAGGTTAACTGGAAGAGATCTCTGCCAAAGGGATAAGTTGACCTTTGTACACTGTTTATTTATTTACAATGTTTTTCTTACGTTTTTTTATGATACATAAAAAAAAATATGTAAGTTATTATTATAAAATGATTTATTGTATTCAATATCGATTTCTCTCTCTAAGCCTCGATGTGAATCATTTATTGCCTCGTACTATTGGCATTTCTAGTAGAAAAATAATTTTATCATTAATTTATGTACTATAGAATTCCACATAGCTTTTTTTCCCTATATTTTGAGTGTTTCTCCACTCATATAATATTTAAACACTGCCGAGAAACCCCTAACCATATGGCCCAACTCGGCCACGGTACGGGTGGTGGCTTCCACTATTGGATACGTCAACCGCCTTCCCACCTGTTGGGACAATTTACACTACAGGGTGACTAACTAAATTATATCTAATCATTCAATTTCTTAAATAATCTTAATTCTAACTATACGGATTTGGGATTTTGCAGAGCAAAACATAATAAAATAAAACACACATTTAAATTATACAGTTGAAGAATCAAAAGTATATTTAAAATAAACCTTGCCGTAGACAACCGTCTAACTCGTAACCACGTGTTCTTCTAGCACAGCGGTGAGCGAAGTAAGAGAACTAAAAATGGCGCTCGCTGCTTTTATAAGATTAATTTTAGCAATTATTAGAAAATAAAGAGTCACTTTTTGTGCAGATAATAGACTAAAATACCAACACTAACTTAATTAATAATTTATTAATAAATGCACATAACGTTTTAATACGTAATTCCGCAAAGTAAAGCCTACTTCAATAAATTACAAATTACCTTCCTATATTTCTTCTCCATTATATATTTTTTCTATATTCCTATATTTAAACATAAATTAAAAGTTCACTATTTGTCTGAATAAAGCATTTTATTTATTTCTCTTTTTATTATTATTCTTTTTTCCCGTTTCAGTCTTTATTTTTGATGTACTGTATCTATTATATTTATACTACGTAATTATATATATTTATATGTATGTTTATATATATAGGTAGGTTTGTTCTATTTATCTATTTAAGTATATGTATATAAATATAGGTATGCAAGTAGATTTAGTGCGTCTTCTGTTTGCACACTCGCCACGTTCTTTTGTATTATCCTATAACAAGGGTTGCCTGGAAGAGATCACTGATAAGGCCGCCCTTTGTGCATAAACATAAGGTTTACTTTAGATTTTCATGTATGTTTAATGTGTTTTTGTGCAATAAAGTTATTATCTATCTATCTACCTTATTTCTCCCAAGATCCCATCCCCAACTTTGGTCGGTAGCGCCGACGAGGCTCTGGTAACCGACGGAGTGTAGAGGTGCGTGCGCCGTTGCGACGCCCACCACCGCGTGCGTGCCGCGCTGCCTCGCGGGCCAGACCACTTCCCAACAGTGGAGCCCACGCGAGTACCCGACCCGCCCGCGAATGCAGTCTGTGCTTTGGGCCACCGGGTGTCGGTGGAATGTTAACGCGTCCTCCTCTTTTACAAATATATTTAACGATCTGAAATTAGAATATTTCAAATTATTTGCAAGAAATAGAGACCTGTTCATGACCTCTCACAGTAGGCCTACCATGAACTTTTTATATATATTATTAAAGGCGTGGTGTGACGTCACAAAATGGGTAACCACTCGGCTTTGGTTCGAAAACTCGAACACCGATTTTCAGTGGCCGCCATTTTGTGACTCACGCACGTCTACAACAGATAACATAACTTAATATATTTGTTAAAAAAAAAGAAACTAGGGTTTAGGTACTGACTTTGAATTGAATGATTTTCTAAAAGTTCATGGTAGGTCTAATGCGACTTGGTTCGCGTCAATATTAGGAATAAAATACCCGCAATTATGTGCCTCCCTGTAATATTTTATTTTCGTTTCCCAAGAAAAGACTTATATTTTATATCCCTAGGCTGAATAGAATAGGCCACCCTCATATCTTAGCGAGGGGTCGTAAATGGCTACTAAGGTAAGTTGACCCACCGTATGGTATTCGGTTGAGTAGAATAGACCACCCTCTCTCTGGCCAGGGGTCGTTAAATACGACTAAGGTAAGTTTACGTTAGGCAGGCGGCCGGTCGTAAAATACGACGCCGAATTATGTGACAACATGTTTATAACATGTGTGCCGACTCCACTCAGAGTGGGATAAGGGCATGATGATGTTAGTATATGTGCTTAAATTGTACCTAATTTTAATTTTAAAATGAAATAGTCTTCTTCTTCTTCGTCAACCGATGGATGTGCACTGCTGGACATAAGCCTCTTCATGGGATCGCCACACCAGACGATCTTGCGCCCCCTGGATCCAGTGGCTCCCTGCGACCTTTTTGAGGTCATCTGTCCACCTCGTAGGGGTCTACCGACGCTGCGCTTTCCGGTGTGGGGTTGCCATTCCAGCACCTTAAGACCCCAGCGCTCATCGGTTCTCCGCACTATGTGCCCTGCCCATCGCCACTTCAGCTTCACACGCTGAGCTATGTCGGTGACTCTAGTTCTTCTACGGATCTCCTCATTCCTGATTTGATCTCGTAGAGACACTCCGCGCATAGCTCGCTCCATCGCCCGCTGAGCGACTATGAGGTTTCTTATAAGGCCCATAGTGACCGACCACGTAATAGTACTCGCGGTTAATTGTTTGTAAACGTCGATTCCTAAGAGGAGCCATTAGGTATGAAAGGTACATTATACATTATACAAAAGGTACATTATGATAGTACATTCTACATTTATCATTACATAGATTTTATTTTAATATTATCATTCCTTTTGTATCATTGAACTCCGCAAACTAACGCTTAATTTATAAAAAAAGTTTAGTCTTCGTTGCTTAAATTATACAAGCCGATGTCAAGGCCGCCGTTTACATTATTTATTACAGACCTAATGACCCGCAACTTTATAGTTAATACAACCTTGTTCCGTAAAATACGTAAAGTCTATGAGTCGGTTTGTTCCCAAAATGGCTAACAACAAGGACGTCTCCGCGAAGGCCAACAAGCCATAGGATTGCCTTTTACGACAAGTTTTTGTCAATATACGGCAGTAAAGGAAATGTACAAATCCTTTGGGGCTCTTATTGGATTGGGTGTTTGTTGTTTTATAAATTACCATTAGATTAATTTGAAAAACTCTAGCTTCAGGTTTTATAATTTTACGTAATACTTACGTTTACCTTCTACTTGGTTTGGTCTTACTTTTTAATTTTTATATAAAAACATAATGATGTTGTAAATCTCCTAGAAATAACATGCAAAAAATGTATCTATTTTGAAATAAAACAGCGGCCGTTACGTATTACTAAAACATTCACTTTAGGTGTATCTTTACAATAGCAAAATAAAAACTGTAATCTCTCACCTATTTTAAATTTTGGCTGTTAAATAAGATTTGATAGTGCTGCATTAAGGCATCGAAAGGTGTAACTAAAAAGCGTGGCTTAATGAAATGTATATCAAGTAAAAAAAGAATGGACGTTAGACATTTGTAGATTTTAATTTGATAATAACTTAGCCATTAACGTTTTTATAGTTACAGGAAAACTTGTCAAACGGCTAGCTAACGCATAGTTTTGATGTTAGGTTAGGATCTCCAAACTTATTTTGGTATAACTTTATTAAGTTATACCAAAATAAGCTTTGCTTTAGCACCACTAGAAATAATAAAACACAATAGAGTTGTACACTAATTACTGTATCTAGTTCAAGTCTAGACGTGTTCTAAGTAAAATTAATGTTGGGAGTTGAATTAATCACTATATAACTCTTCTTACTTGGATGATGCATTGCTTTGTGATTGGGCCTAGAATACTATGATGATGTTTTGATTGCAGTGCTAGCACTGCAATCAAAATCGTGAAAAGCTAAAAGTAGAGTACACACTACACTACTAGTAGTGTAGTATGTACTCTACTTTTAGCTTTTCACGATCTTTCCCTAATCACGAATCACACCAAAATAGTTGAGTTTTTTTTGTATTTAAGTATTATTCACATTGCAGCATCGTAGTGAGTTTATGCTCCGATGTTTTAATCCAAGAAATAGGAGACTTTCCGAGCATCGGGATAGTAACAGATTGCTACTATAGTATATCAGTGTTATCAAATTGTATAAAACTTAAAAATAAAGTACTGTGATAGCTCAGCGATGAGACCGTGCGACTCTCTAGTGACGAACATGGATTCAAACCCCGGGCACCAATTAGTTTTTGATTGCTTATTTTTTAATTGATAATTGCAAACTATCACATGCTTATTGGTGAAGGAAACGTGAGAAAACCTGCGTATCTTTACAGAATACTAGGGATATGTGTAATCTACCAATCCGCATTGTATAGCAGCGTGGTAGGCCTTAGCTCCAATCCTTCTTTTCAAAATATATAAAAATTGGCGATCTATATAATAGACAAAGTAGGAACCAACATAAGCTTGCGCCTTGCAAAAGTACATAAGTTGTTTGTTGGTTGGGGTATAAGATTCTATAATAAAATTCCGTAATCTACTTTAACTCTACCATTACAGTAGTTGAAAAACTATGTCAAAAAAGGCTAATACAGAAAACCTACTACACTATTGAGGATTACTTAGACGATAAGAATGCGGGATATAGCTACTCTTCGACCCTGTACAAGACATCAATAACTATTTTCTGAGCCGAGTTTCTTGCTGGTTCTTCTCGGGAGGAACAGCTTGCCGAACCAGCAGCAGATGTTGACGATTCAAAAGCATTTGTTTACAAGTTTACAATATTTTGAATTTGACTTTGAATAACGGAGAGAGGAGGCCTATGACCAGTAATAGGATAGTAACAGACTGTTACTTTATTTAACTTTAAAAAAATTGTTAAATTAGTACTGAACCGACCGGTCATCTGGATTCCAAGCGTGTTTCAGCTGCGTGTCGGGGTGCGCGGGCGGCGCGTCCAGGAGCGCGTCGAGACGCGCGGGCCGCGGCGGCTCGGGCGCCAGCTCGCGCGCTACCACTGCTTTGAACGGCGCCGTGCAATCGCGCGACACCGACTTGACTCCGCCGGAGAGCTTTTGCCCCATGTTCATGCCCCTGCAGCGAGTGCGGGCGCGTTTCGGCAGCGCCTTGAGGCCGCCGCGCCGCGCGTCCTCCGCGCCGCCGCCGCCCCCGCCCCTCACTGAGCGCACCCCGCTCTTGTACCTGAAATAGATTCAATTTACATTCAATAAAAACTCTAATTCGGCCTCAGATTATGAATAATTATTTCCTAAATAATTTATAGCATTAGGCATAGCTTTAGAGAGAAAGAAAGAAACCTATAATTCTTTTTTCATTATCCGTATTTCACTTATTGTCCTTATCTTTCTGTTGCTCAAAGGTTGACTGGAAGAGATCGCTTTTATATGAATCTGAAGTGTAGGTACTATTCGTTTTCATACCTGATACAGTGATACCACAAAATCGCAAAGCTTTGCAATTTTAACGTTGAGTCTATCTCCTGATAATCCTTCTGTACGAAACGATGTTAGAGTTTGTGATAGTGAATGTGTGCAATACTAGTGTAGTAGTGTGTTGTTTGTAGTACATGTAGTTTAACGAATCTTACATTAGTCGAAATGCCAATAAATAGAAACAGAGACTCATTTCAATTTTCGAATTTGTCAGATTTGTTAGCAACCCATCCGGGATTAGTCATGACGCGACGATGCGTAATAAGAACGTATGCATATACTAATGATGTGAGTATAGTCTGTTTCTTCAACGATGTCGGTGAGTTATAAATATTTCCACTTAATTTCACTTAGGAACAATTTCAAAACACATGTGCGCTAGATATGATTCATAGCAGAACTCAATCTATACAAGGTACATAAGTGACTGTCGTTACTATTTAGGCCACGATAGATTGTTTAATTGCGTAATAAAATGTAATTGTTATTATGTGTTACAATACTTTCTTAATTCATAGTTTGATAAGAAAATCTAGTTGTCTAGCGGCAAGTAAGCGGTCTCGATGTCATCACAGCAGATGCGAGATCGGCATCGGTGCCGTGGCATAGAGCGCGCTTCTTATGTAACGCAGCGCCCATCTAACCGTGAAAGTCGCCGCTCAAAAGCCAAGGTTAGCACGGCCCTGGAGCCTCGTTCTAACACACGCCAATGTTACCTACATGAACATAATAATCTATTCGGACTTTATTTGTGTACGCTTTTTGCTTACTATGATGTCATGTAATTGTACAGCAAATCCTTAATTATGTTTTCGAAGCATCCGCATTGGACTGGTAGGCAAGAAACAGGCTTCATAATTATTATAACAAACGTATTTATTTAAAAGAACACGGCGAAAGAAACCTCACATATTCAGCAATTCAAAATATTCTTTATTCAGGTTTACTTGTAAGCAATTGCTTTTGAATCGTTAACACTACAGCTGGTATGGAAAGCTGCTCCTACCGAGAGGAGCCCGCGAGAATCTCGGCGGTTTTTTTTGATAATATAATTATTAACTAGTTATGATAGTATTATAACATTTAGGCGTTACAGTTTTGTACAGGGGCGAAGAGTAACTAAGTCAGCAAGCAGCACAAACACGTAGCAGATCGTTTGAAGAACCGGTAGACGTTAATTTCAAGGACGCATCGACGATTCCGCATCTTATCTATACTGATTTCAAAACTACCACTATTCGGATAGGCGATATAAACATTATGTATGTTGCGGAAAAGCAATGAGGATCAACATTTCACGCCAATCAGTTGAAGAAAAAATAACCGCTAACATTTTCGGCACGACAACACAATATACTAAACTTAGGAAAAATATGACACTGAAAACCATGAACAACGTGAAGAACCATTTAATAAATTTATAGGTAGCAGATCGATATCCGACCATAGACAAGCTAGAAGCTCATGGATTTGCCTGATCGATTAGCCAAAATGGGTACTGTACACGATAGAGTCTCGGCAGCGAGTCGGATGGGAAGGGACGGCTAGAAGGCACGCAAGCCACAAGGCCGTCTGCCTTTCCGTCGCCTAGAGCGGCGGCACAACAAAAGCGGGAAGTGAAAGGTAGTGAATGTGTCCCCTCCGCCGCGTCACCTCCGACCGTATCCAACTTCTTCATCGACCAAATTGCTTCATCTTGGAAACGAAATCTGTATGTCATCGACATTATAGATCTTGCCTACAACAAATCTCGTTTTCAAAAGATCAGGCTTGTTTTGTGACACCGTATTTCACGTTTTTAGACGTTTGATACAATGTTGCAAATGTATGTAAGGTAAATTGTAGTCAAATTTATTTTAATAATATATTTTAAAAACCCGTGATGGCCGAATGGTGACGGTAGGTAACCCTAAGTTACAGTTCGCGGAATCTAAATACAACAAAATTTATTCATTCTATTATTATAAAAGCGAAAGCCTGTCTGTCTGTCCGTGTGTTACGCTTTCACAGCTAATCCGCAAGAGCAATATTGATGAAATTTGTTAAAATTGAAACTTATATCTGAACTAAAGTAGAGAATAAAATAATTTTCGTTTTTGCTTCGGGAACAGGAGAAAATGTGTGTACTTAACACATTTTTTCCTGTTCATTGAGAGTATTTTAATACCAAAATTTTAAAGCCAAGATAATAAATAAGGTTACCTAAACATGACGATGAGATAGACAAATGTGTGTAAATGTGCGTATATGTGTATTGATGTGTGCGTGGCTGCGTATATCCATGCTAATGCAATTCTAATTAAAATTTAACTACACTGAGATAGTTCGCAAGCCCTGATTTGGTATCGAAGAAAAAGAAGATTTTAAAATTTTCAAGCAACAATCTCTTTTGTTGCTTGAAAATTTGAAATGACGATCAAAGACCATGTTCGAGCCACTTGAAAACGTAGCCTTATACACTTAAAACACCTAGCCGCTATAAAATATGCGAGTGAATGTGAGTATGCCATCACATTCTCTCGTGCTCGAAGATTTGCGATTTAGGAATATTAATTAGAACATGAAAAAGTTCCGTTAAAAATGAAGAATATCCAATTAAAGAATAGCGCATGCGAATAGACATGCTTAACAAATCCACGTGACATTTGAGTATATACATTACGTTTCCAATTTTCTTATAAATAGATTGACCTACTTAACAAAATTTATTGTGTCATTGTCACCTACAGGCCTGCCTTTGGGTCCCCTTCTCTAAGTTATAACTCTATGGTTCATTAACAACGCTTTTATTTGAAAATATTTATATACGACTGTGAAATATTTGATGAAATTGCAATATTTAATAATAAATAAAAGATTATTTATTTAGTATGGTGATAAGATTTAAAACACCTGCATTAATCTATCGCTGGCTCATTTCACGTTTCGAATCGTGGGAATCCAATGACCCGTCAGAACACATCAATCGCGCGACAGATAAGTATCAGAATGGAAATGTTCGTTTTTTTAAATGTTCAAATAAACACTGTCTAGTGTGGTGTGGTCATAACCGTTCGCGCCTGGTGAGAGGTGAATGGATTCGAGTGTTGCTAGGCCGACTACATTAGCGTGTGCCAGCGTGCCCGAACAATGAACTAGACAAAGTGACGTACATTTAGCAGCATTCAAAGTACACCAGACACTTTTATAGCTTAAGACAACGTAACAGCGCAACATTTTGAATTAACTGGCGTTTGTCTTTTATCTGTTTCGATTCGAAACATAAAAATGTATGAAATGTACTTAAATATGATAAGCAATTGTTATTGTTATTTTTACACAGTCTGACCTACATATGTACCGTTGCATACTGGCCGAAGTTTTGCGGTTCGTTTCCGGGAACATATGGCTGCGTTTAGGAATAATAAACCACAAAATTCTAATTTTGCAAAACATTTGCTGGAAAGCGGTCATAAAGTGCCTAATGACCATTTATTTCATATTCTCCACACTTGTGATAAGGGACTCCGACTCAACACGTTAGAGCATCTTGAGATAATAAAAAATAACAATGGTCACTTAATTAACGAGCAAGTAAATGTATCTAATTCCGTTTTGCTAAATGTGTTCGGAGGGGAGGGTATTGATGGGAGTTGAACTATTTAAGACTGCTTGTATGGGTAGCGCGGCGCAGTACGATTTTTGTCGTGGAGCCTATTCTCCTGATGATGCTTCGGTTTCGGGGCGAAACGATCGTCGAGATTGTGGTGGTGGGTGTGTGTGCTGCTTTTGTGTGCGTTGTTGCTGGTGAATTGCGCCTTGGGGTGCATGTGGTGGCATGTCCTGCATGTATAAGGTACGTAGATTTTGCCTGCTTCATACACATTGGCTTTGCATGCATTCACCTAACCCGTGCGGATTATAGCAAAGTAGTTAATTCTGTTATATTGCTTATAATATGGAATTCCGCACAGTAACGCCTGCTTCTATAAATCATTTACTTAAATATGACGCGGAAATTTAAATTTGGACCGTATTATATCTTATTCTCAATATTCATGGACGCTCCCAGTAGGTATCTATTTAATTAGCATTATTTTTTCTTTTTATAATTTTTTGCAATCGTAATATCTTATCAAGGTTATGTGATCCGATTTTAGATGGTTTATGAGATACTGCAATCGGATCTCAGAGGCTTTTTTCAAAATTGTGATAAACACTGTGCAAATGTGTTAACATTATTGTTATTTTTTGAGTACCTAATTAGGATACCAGAATATTAACATGAGGTACCCTATTGTAATAGTATTATCTATAATAGTTAATTAGTACTAGAGTATTCCAGGAACAGAACGACGATCCAAAATATTGTTTTGATATGCTATTTGATATATTTGATAGTGCTTCCAGTAGAAAGACCAGCTTTCTTAATGCTATTAGCTAAAATTTGTTATGACTGACAAATTGCGTACTGAATTAACGCCGTAAATTTGAGACTGTTGAATATGTAACATATGACCAAGCTATTGACTATAGTTAGTTGTAGTGCGAGCGACAGAGCGGTAAACCAATATTAGGGCGGCGAGGTCGGACATTGTGACCTGAACCCACACATTTAAAGCTTAGCCTTATTGACTGCTTTACGAGTCTGGTGTGCTACCACCTAATAAATCGTTAACAACAAACACATTAAAGCGTATCATTAAATATGCAAACCTCTAAATGACTTCTGCGAATTTGTTGTATCGTTCGTATTCAAATATATTTTAAGATTGTAAATTAAAATAACCATTATAGAGATGTAATGCACGAAGTATAAAATTTCTGATTATAATATATTTATATAAAAGAGTAAGTATTAATGTTAGTCATTATAGATTTTAAAACCGCTGCACCGATTTTAATTCAAATTCAAATTAAAAATATTCTTTATTCAAGTAAACTTGTAAACAAGTGCTTTTGAATCGTCAACATCTACTGCTGGTTCGGAAAACTGCTCCCACCGAGAAGAACCAGCAAGAAACTCGGCGGTTGCTCATTTCAAACAATAATTCTTATCACTAGTTACATATAGTTAATTATTATTATTATTATTATGTACAGGGTTGAAGAGAAGCTATATCCACGCATTTTTATCGTCTAGGTAATCTTCAATAGTATAATAGGCTTTCTGAATTAGCCTTTTTTTAATAGTATTTTTAAACTGCTGTAATGGTAAAGTTATAATGAAATTTTAAGACAATCTTTGATTGACCCAGCGGATAATCTATGTTTGGTAGCGATCGCAGCATTTTTTTTGAACTGTCAACAATGAGTAATATAAAATAAGTAATTAATGACTGTATTTCACGTCAATTAAATTTTTTACTATCAGAGAGTAATTTATTTACTATTTTCAAATTTACTATTTAAAACTGCGACATTCACATTTCGCTTGTCCTCGTTGATGTAAAGCATCTTTTTATCAAAAACAAGTTTACGTTTGACCGTTAATCCGATACAAGTATAAGATAAAAAATCTGTGATATGTTCGAATTTGTAGGCATGGACTTAGTTGTGTCTCATTTGGTTACAACGCGGTATGCTTATAGCTTGTAGAGTGAAATTTTAAAAATTATTTAACAGGATTTAACTTAACTTTTTTTTGTGATACTAATTTTAAGTTTATTAAATTTTTTTTTGGTAAAATTTTGTAATAAGTGTTAGAAATTAAGTATTTTGTCTGTAATTAGTTTTAATCTAGGTTCAAATCGTGTTTGTCTTAAAACGATTGTACATAGTAATTGTACTTTTATATTAATCTTGCATTTTACTATTAAATATATGTAACAATCACTGAAAAAAAAACTACTAGTTAAGTGCTGATCTAATTTTGACCTGTACTGTCTTTACTTCTTAGAACAGGGGCACAGTAGTATTTACGCAATTAATTTAATTCTCAATAAGTTTTCCTTATTAAAGGTCACGATTTAAAAATAATAGAACAAGTAATTGTACATAAACTTTACTCGACGGCAAGTACCAATTGGAATACAACTTGATTGGCATCGTTTAATTTGTAACACAAATACAAAAACACAATTCACAAACGAAATTGAAACGTCCCGAAACTGAATTGAATACCGGACAGCCGGCGGGGGAGGATTAATTATTAATTGGAATGGAGTACGTAGATTTATGAGTCTTTATTTAGCTGCCTTTCCGTATGAAAGTTTTATATTTGGAATCTCGTCTTCTCGAGCAATCAAGTGGAGCTTAAGTACTTATATAAAAAAAAATATATATAAAAAAAAGCTTGCGTGCGACGTAATATTATACGTAATAAGCTTTATATCGAACTTTAATAATGCTCATTCGATTACGAAAGCAAACGGCTTAGCTTTACGTGTCCTTGTATAGAGAAAATCTATACAGTACGTGTTCAAATACTAGATCGGAAACTTTTTAGTTTAGTGCATTTAAAGAAAAATTTACAAGTTTGGAAGTACGTAACAACTTCTTTATAATTATATTACTTTAATCTGTGATAGCCCAGCGGTGATATCGTGTGAATTTTTTGAAGGGGGTCCCGAGTTCAAACCCCGGGCAGACACTAATGAATTTTTCTGTTCTATCTTATGTATCTAATTGATATTTGACATTTGTCGCACGGTTTTTGGCGAAGGAAACATATCATGAGGAAACCTGCATATCTCTAGAGAATTCTGGGGATATGTGTAGTCTACCAATCCTGTCTTAACTGCAATCCTCCAATCCAAAGATAGTGAGAGAAGGCCTATGCAGCGGAATAGTACCAGCTTGTTATTTTACTTTACTTTACTTTAATCATGTGATATCGATAAATCGCCATTACATGCGTACAAATTTATTGTCATTCTGTACAAGAACTTAGGACATAGCTTATGTTGGAATGTTGTTGCTGAGAATGTCCAAAAAAAGTGAAGCTGCCTGGGAGCTTTAGTTGAAAACGCTGCCTCTGATCCCTTTGAGCTATAACATATTTTATGGCGCGATTGTTTACTTTTACTACACAAAATTTCGCGTTGGCATATATCTATCTATAATTCAATGATTCATTGTATTCATTCCATGTATTCATTCTAACTTAGTTAATATATAGATACCGGCTATACTCACGTCTAATTTTATCGGATTAGCCCGAATAACTTCTAAAGAATCGTTAATTGGAAAGCTGTTTAGACAGATAGCGTTTTAATCTTTATAAATTGGTGGTGGGTCTTCTCGGAACCTTTTGAGGGGTACCGGGGAACGGGCCTCGAGGCGAACCTCCTTGCCCGGGCTTGTCCTCGCAGGCCTTGTGGGCCTGGTCAGTATTCGGGCCGGTTGGCCCAGGTCACCTAGGTGACCTGAGGGATATCTTGTTCAGGTGAGGCGGTCTGGGAATAGTAACTCCCAGACCGCTGCGTCATATTCGGGTGGTGTCATTTCCGGTGGTTGTGTCTCGTCAGGTGGTGGTATGGTCAAGTCCGGTGGTGTTGCCCTTGTGCCCGTTGCGTCGTCCTCGTCGTCGTCGTCGTCTTCCGCGTCGGGCCGCGGTGACGGTGATCTCAGGAGCTCGCGAGGCAGGGGAAATCCCTCCGGAGGTCGTGCATGGAGTGGCGCGATGTCGTGAAGGTGCTCGTGCGCGCTGTAGTCCGCTCGCGCGAACAGTCGGCGCGCTAAGCGACGAACGAACTCCTCCACGGTCGGCATCTTGGTATCTCGGTGCACGACGTCGTTCCGCACATACCTCGGGGCTCCTACGATCAATCGCAGGCATCGGTTCTGCTGGACTTGCAGTCTTCGCCTCTGGTACGCCGAGCAAAGCGCGTACCAGGCGGGTGCCGCATACGTCAAACGCGAGCGGACGTAGGCACCGTAGACCCTCAGCTTGGTGTTGACGGGTAGGTGGGATGTGAACAAGGCGTGGAGCTGGGACCTGGCAGCAGCAGCTTGGCCCACGGCACGATTCGCCATAGGGACCATGCGCAGGCTGCGGTCCAGTTCACACCCCAAGAACCTTACTGTGGTCTTCCACTCTACGTCCTGGCCTCGCAGAGTGAGTTGACGTAGCGGCACGGAGCGGCTGGTCAGCAGAGCGGCCGTCTTCCCGACGTTGACGGACATCCTCCACTTGTCCAGCCATTCCGGCAACAAGTCCAGCAGACGCTGCATGCGGTTGATGGCGACGACTTGCTTGTAGGACGACGCAAAATACGCGCTGTCGTCAGCGTAAAGCGACAACAGCACGTCCTCCACTCCCTCCTGCAGGTGGTCGCGCAGGGTAGGGATGTCATCCGTATACGCCGCGTATAAGCGCGGCGATATACAGCTGCCCTGGGGTACTCCGGCACGGATGGCGCGTGGCTGGGATTCGGCGCCATCCACTGCCACGTAGAAACTACGACCGTGTAGGAAAGACGCCAGCACTCGCACATAAGCGGGCGGCATGGTGGTCTCGATGATCTTGGCCAGGAGCCCGGCGTGCCACACGCGGTCGAAAGCCTTCTCGATATCGAGGAAGACCCCGACGGTGTAGCGGCCTCGGTTCCGCTCACTGGCCAGGTGGTTGATCACCCTCGCCAGCTGGAGCGTCGTCGAGTGGCCGCTGCGGAATCCATGCTGCTCCTCGCGGAGGGGCAGATGGGGCGTGATTCGACGCAGCAGCAGACGCTCAAACAGCTTGGCTATGTGCGAGAGTAGCGTGATCGGTCGGTAGCTCGATGGCAGGCGGCGATCCTTCCCTGGCTTGGGAAGAACAATGATCTTCCCGGTCTTCCACGCCTCTGGGAAGTGGCCGGTGCGGAGTACTCCATTGAACAGGCTCGTGAGCGCTACGAGGCCTGTTGGGGGCAGCAGCATCAACGCGGCGTTGTTGATTCCGTCGGGGCCTGGTGCTTTACGCTTATCAAGGCGCGCAGCAACCGACCGCAGCTCTGACAGGGAGATGAGGTCCCCTCCCCGGAGCGGCGGTGTCGGGCCCGACAGGAACCTCTCCAGTTTGTCCTGGACCGCCGCGTGATGACGGACGACTCGGAGGTTGGAGGTGTTGGGGGCGTTGGGCGTAAATGTCTTCTCCAGGTGAGCTGCCAGGATCTCAGCACGATCCCTGGCAGCGTAGTTGCGTTTACCGGCTGCGTCGAGCAGCGGGTAAACGGGTGTGTCTTGTCCGGTGAGCTTCTTGCAGAGAGAGTATAGCGCGGTGTCGTGATCCGTCGCTCGATCGACGGTGTCCTCCCAGCGCGCCTCGTCGAGAGCGACTACGGCACGCGATATCTTCTCTGCAAGCCGGTTCAGGTCAGCCTTCACCCTGGGGCAGCGAGTGCGGGCCCAGAGGCGGCGAAGGGTACGCTTCCGCCTGAGCATGGTGCGGAGCGAGCTTGGCAGGTCCTGTCTTCGGTTGGTGGTGGGTTGAGTCGACGTGGTGGTGGCTGCCGCTTTGGCGGCGACAATCGCCTCAGCGACGAGCACAGCAGCATCGTCGACTTTCGAAGAGGTGGTGATCGGGCCTGCTAGCTCAAGCCCGGCGAGCTCGGCGGTGTAGCGCTCCCAGTTCGTCCGCGTCCGCGGCGGGCGGGGCACTAGAAAGCCTCCCTGGGTGGCAAGGGTGACCAGAACCGGTCACCCTTGCCACCGGTTGAGTGTCGAGATCGTAGAGGACCTCGACATCGAAAGGCTTGTCAAGTCCGTGGTGCAGCACGATGTCGATGACGTCGGGATGGAAGCGGGGGTTTGATGGTATGTGGGTCGGCGCTCCGGGACCCACGACTCCGTACCCGCTCCTCACGCTATCCTCGTGCAGGTTCCTCCCCTCCGCGGTGATGATTCGCGACCCCCACGCATGATGTTTCGCGTTGAGGTCGCCCACGATCACCGCGGGTCCCTGCTGGCCGAAGATGGTCCCGACATCGGTGCTGCAGAATGTCAGTCCGGGTGGTTTGTAGGCGGCATAGACGCGGAGCTCCTCGTTGCCCACGTTGACCCGCACTCCCTGTGTACGAGTGCTGGTGAACGGGGTGTGCTCCAACTCTTCGTGTATGATGTCCCTCCGCACCAGAGCGGCCGTACCCCTGTACGGCAGGCCCCGGGGAGAGACTTCGTCGCGTCGATACACGAAGTAGTTGGGTATGCGGAGCTCGACGCTGTCCGTGAGTTTCGTTTCGCCCAGGAGGATGATGTGGATATCCTGCGACTGGGCGAGCCGGGTTAGTTCACGGACGAAGTTCGAGAACGAGTTCTTTATAAATTTAAATACTTTATATAATTTATAGAATTAGGCGTTACTTTGCGGAGATCCATAATACAAAAGCAATAATCAAATTATTATCTATACTCATGCGAAACCGGGACCAATTGTTTGGTAGTTTACACAAAATGTAAACTTAGTGTTAAAATAGAATGCAAGTGCTGAAAGACACGTACCAAGGTTATTACATAAATCTTGAACTTATTCTATCCAATTATCCTATATGAAGCGCAACATCTTTCACTTTGCCCTCACACTCATTAACGAGTTGTCGCGCATACTCTCTTAAGTGTTTAAGTTTGTAATTTGTCGAGACTTCTGCGATCTGTAAATAGGGATGCCAATTTATAATATAACAAATATTTTGTCTAATTTACTTAAACAAGTTGTAAGCTGTGATAGCCTAGCGGTAACACCGTGCGACTCTCTAGAGACGATCATGGGTTCAAACCCGGGCAGGCACCAATGAGTTTTTCAATTAAAACTTATGTGTCTAATTGATAACTGCAATTTATCACACGCTTTTCGCTGAAGGAAAACATCGTGAGGAAACCTGCATATCTCTAGAGAATTCTAGGGATATGTGTAACCTACCAATCCGCATTGGAGCAGTGTGGTAGGTCTTAGCTCCGACCCTTCTCTCCAAAAACGGGAGAGAGAAGGCCTTAGCCCAGCAGTGGGCATAGTAACAGGCCGTTACTTTACTTTAACAAGTTTGGCGTAGATCGCAATGTTAATTCAAATTGTATCGTAAGAGAAAAGTTGTATAATATGAATTTAACATGTCGAAACAACAAAAGAGTTCTTAAGTGACGCTCTAATATTTTATTACATTCTTCTTTATGAACCCATGAATTTCAACGGCTAAATTCATTTCCCCTTCGACATATTTGTTTTGAAAAGATATTCCAGTTACACGATAAGGCCGTATGGTATACGGCAGAATAGAATAGACCACCCTCCTTTCTTACCGAGGTGTCGTAAAAGGCGACTAAGGTAAGTCGACCCGCCGTGTGGTATCCGACTGAGTATAGAATAAACCACCCTCTTTCTTACCGAGGGGTCGTAAAATACGACTAAGGTAAGTTGATGTCAGGCAGGCGGCCGTGTATAAAATACATAGCCGAATCATGTGACAACATGTTTTATAACATGTTGTGCCGACCCCACTTAGAGTGGGATAAGGGCAGGAGGATGATGATTCCAGCTACACGATAAGATACTGTCAAGATCTATTGGCTACCAGCAGGCCTACCATGAACTCTTATTGCGACACAATTGAAGAGTAAGAGAAGTAAATGACGACCGCGGGCCGCTTTCTTTTCGTACCATGAAGTGTGAATTGCATTGGGGTCGTAATGTTTGAAAAGGATAACGTTATATGAACTATAGATAACTCTGTCTCTTTTACTCACATGTTCTTAGGACGAATTCCGAACGCTCATTCGGCAACGACTTTAAGTGTGCGTCTTTAAGACGTCATGGTACGAAAAAGCAAAACAATTTCGTTTACGTCTTCAATTGAGTCGCAATAAGAGTTCATGGTAGCCCTGTAATGCCCTTTTTGGACTTGTTATTGATATGATCCAGTGTGGGGTTTACCACTGCATCAATTTTCACCACATAGCCCATGATTCTTTGACCTATTGGTCCCGTACAAATCTTCAAATTCCGCAAAATCTA
Source organism: Morpho deidamia (assembly GCA_947086505.1). Lineage (NCBI taxonomy): Eukaryota > Metazoa > Arthropoda > Insecta > Lepidoptera > Nymphalidae > Morpho > Morpho deidamia. Next base: position 10,402,036 of record CAMTZC010000026.1, on the reverse strand, counting down.
TACTGATACAGTTAAATTTTCCGTGAATTCGAAGAAGTCAAAGTTATATATATCTATAGATTCTATGAATATAGATCTATACTTATTATATTATTTTAACGTGAAAGTTAAAATATAAACATAAAATGTATAAATAATTGTACAAAATTTCTCATGTAAAAAAAAATTAGTTTTATCTGATTATTAACCATGCGATATTTTCTATCTATCTATACTATCTATTCTAATATTCTAAAGAGGAAAGATTTTTATTTATGTATTGTTTGTAATGTTTTCACACAAAACACACAAAACTACTGGACCGATTTAAAAATAAATTTTACTACTGGAAAGCTGCATCTTCATTGAGACATATTGAACATAGGCTATATTACATTTAAAAAAATAGGTAAAAATGTAATAAGGTGTGAAAAAATTAGCCGTAAAAATCGCGTGCGCTGTGGAAAAAATTGATGGTAGAATAAAAAATGTTCTACAATATTAAAGAACGTATCTACAAAAAGTCCTAGATACCATATGTCCAACTATTATATGATAGTTATGCCAATATAATTACTTTTTTACATTGTGAAAATTGATAAAAGTGCCGACAATAATCAAACGATATTATTTATATCTCCGTATTAATCCTTATACCCTTTGATTTTATTTAAAAACTGTTTTAATACATGTAAAATACTTTTTAAATAATTAAAATCGGACATTTCAATCAAAAGATGTAACGAATTTAATAATGTAAAACTAAAGAAAATAGCGCCATAACAAATTAATTCAACTGATTTTTGTCCACTACCACGAGATCGGTATGTACGCAGGTGACACCGCGGTATTTACTATATAAAATTCTATCTATACAAAATCACTCTTTAACGTGAACCTTTAAGAGTGTTAATATGATATAAAAATGCTTTATATAATCTGTAAGAAGAAAAATCAAAAGAATTATCGTAGAAAGTTCAAAAGTTAAATTAAACAAGTATTGTCGCACAATTCTTATAAACGAAAACAGCCGGAGAAAGTGTCGACCCGATGCAAGGAACGACTTGCGAAAGGGACCTCTTGAAGAACTTTGGCCCACGCCTTAAAAGGTATAGAGTAATGAAAAATTCGACACGCACTTTCAATAATAAAATATATGTATTTAGACCAACAAGTTTTAAGTATAAAGCGATTTATGATTAAATTATACGAAATTGAACTATAGAAATTTGAAGCTGTGATTGTGTGAGACCGTGTAATTCTCTAGAAACGATCATGGGTTCAACCCCATCAAGCAGGCAGGCATCAATGAGTTTTTCTATTAAAACTTATTTGTCTAATTGATAATTGCAATTTCTCACAAGACTTTCGGTGAAGGAAAACATCGTGAGGAAACCTGCATATCTCTATGGAATTCTGGGATATGTGTAACCTCTTAGCTCCAATCCTTCTCTCTAGAAACGGTGAAGAATAAAGATGTAACTTTATTCTTCGGATAGGGCAATAAATATTATAGATATTTAATATATTATTTACTTTTATTTCGTGTTTGCTGCTAAAATTGAAAATTACTCCGAATAAGTTAAGGCAGTAACATAAATTCTGTTGCAATGGCATAAATTTTAAAATAACGTTTTCCTTCGAAAGGGATTAATTTGAAATATAATTTATTTCAGAAAACTAGAGTTATTTCCCGGGACCTGCACCTGCTACCTTATGGCAAGGATTATCTATGCCTTTCTCTAATTTATTAAGGTTTGTTTGTTCAAATAATTAAACAAACGTATTAACACACGGCCGATAAATTTCTTTCTTATTATTTAGCTTAGTGTCGAGGACAAAAATTTTGCGGTTAGATTTATTTATTTATTTATTTGGACATCCAGTAGTTGCTACATATAAAACTTACATAAAAAAATAATAGAAACGAAAAATAGTTTAAAATGTACAACTTATTAAGGCGCTGAACAGAGCTGGCGTAAATTCAGATTTCGGCATATAAGCCACGCCCAAAATTTCTGCGACGGCGTAGCGACAAACTTAATTTTTTAACACCCATTGTAGGTGTACACTATTTTATCCAAACTTTTTTTGTACAATTTATTTAAAAAACTTATGTCTAATTAATCTTATAAAACTAAGTATGCTGAAACTATAAATAAACACCTAAAAAAAGACATATTATCAACAAGGAATAGTTACAAAAGGCGGCAGCTAGCGACACACGTCCGTATAGCAGCGCGCCTCAGCGATCACTGTCTATATTCGTAGATGTAAAAGAGAAGCGAGACGATGACTCGTTTCAGTTTTGCTATTTTCTAAAAAATATTTAATTTGAATGAAATATCTTAATTAATTCAAAATTTAAATCTTACATTCTCTTTATATTATAATGATTTATTAGTCTTATTAATTTTACCAATTTTTGTTGATAAATATTAGAGATATTTACGATCAAAGTAAAAATCAGAGGTCTATTTACCATTTTTTTTTATCGAAAAAAAGTATCGTAATCATGTTTTGAAATCTTACATTTTCTCTGAGATATGATGTATATTAACATATATTTTTCTTTTAATCGTCATCCCTATAGCTTTTCTTAAAAACGTGTTTAAAGTTAGCCTATTTGGCTCTGTTCAGCGCCTTAAGGTGTCACAGCATGCACCAAAAATTACTACACAATATAAACGTAAAAAAAATTACATAATAGATTGGAACATAGAACTTAATTGGGAAAAAAAATAAAATAAAATAAAATAATCCGGTAAATCTCATCGCATTAATCTTCTCTTAACAATCTTACTGTCTTTTTTTTGAATATTTGTAAAGTGTCGTTAAAAATATCCACTTCTCGGCAGATGGAATTAAATAATTTAGGCAATCTAGATAAAGGCGAAAACTGTTTTAGATTGGTTAGATTGTTTTAGATTGACTCACACTATTAATATTAAATATCACAATGAATGTAAAAACGTTAAGCTGCTCTATTGAATTAGAAGGTCAATAGACAAATTATTAAGATCATTTTTATATTGCAAAAAAGAAAAAAGAAAAAGACCACCCTCATTTCTTACCGAGGTGTCGTAATAGGCGACTAAGGTAAGCGACCCGCCGTGTGGTATCCGGCTGAGTAGAATAGACCGGGTGGTCTATTCTTCTAAGAAATTAGGGTTAATTTCTTACCGAGGTGTCGTAAAAGGCGACTAAGGTAAGTTGACGCACCGTGTGGTATCCGGTGAGTAGAATAGACCACCCTCTTTCTTTCCGAGGGGTAGTAAAATGCGACTAAGGTAAGTTGACGTCAGGCAGGCGGCCGGTCGTTAAATACGTAGCCAAAACATGTGACAACATGTTTGTAACATGTTGTGCCAACCCCACTTAGAGTGGGATAAGGGCAGGAGGATGATGAGGATGATGAAAAAAGATTTCCGAAAATTTAATAACTTCTCAATCCATAAAAATATAAACTGTTCGCTCATTTTAAATCTTTCTGGATTCATATCACACGCTTAGTATTAAATTGACCGAATTAAAAAAACTGTTTTGTCACTAGTTAACTGTCAGTCATTTACAAGTACATCTAAAAAAGCTTCTAATATCATTTCATTGTCCCTACTGTTAACCGTTGAGGAGTTCCTTCGTCTAATAAAAATAATGATAACACCTACAGGCCATACTTGTCACAGACATGCATCGCGACTGGATCAATATGTAACATTTCAGCTCGATTGAACATCGGGAAGTGGGTCAAATTTAACTTGCAAGTTTCCACCTTCACATAAATAGGTACACAAGTTAAATAAAACCTTATAAAAATGTTAAAAATGATCATCAATATCAAAAATATAATATTAAAATTTGTATGATACGTGGCATTCAACATTCATTTCCCAGAGACTCTACGGATAACCTAGTTTCAATATAAGTCCTATATCGACTGAGAACCGGCAATATGTCATGTCTTTAATTTAAGCTATATCACTTTTTAACGGCATTGGTTACTACTGCCCGTCATTCACCGTATAAACATGTATTATCTACTAGAATATTTGAACATATTTGAAGTCCAGTGTTTTTTTATTTCATTAAAATTATTGCGAAAGTATTCATAATCTCGTTTTTTCTTTTTCCTGAAAAGTTGTCAAAAATAAGATAGGACAATTTGCCAGTTCACAGTCGATATAGTTCAATATAAAACCTATAAGCACCTATTTGGATAATTTATAGAATTAGGCGTTACTTTGCGGAGATTCATAATACCAAAGTAATATTATAATAAAAATTATTTTGCTGTAATCCGCGATACAGTACATAGAAAATTATATATAGTGCTAATTTTATAGAGGACTATCCGTTATTTCATACCCGATACATGCAGGATTCGTAAAGACACATGCACAAACCTCCACCGCTGCCACCACAATTACACAAGCACTACACACGTTCACTATCACAAACTCAACAATCGTTTCGCCTCACAACCGAAGCATCATCAGGAGATAGACTCCACGACAAAATCGCAAAGCAAGGCTTTGCAATTTTGTCTATCTCCTTTGTTGTTGAGTTTGTGATAGTGAACGTGTACAGTGCTTGTGTATTGTAGTGGCAGTGGTGGAGGTTTGTGCATGTGTTTTTACGAATCCTGCATGTTTCGGGTATGAATAAACGGATAGTCCACTATAAATTTAGCGCTATATATAATTTTCTATTTACTGTATGGCGGATTATAGGAAAATAATTCTTATTATTACTTTTGCACCTATTTGGAGTTAGAACCCGCGTGCTCTTGGTAAAGATCTCGACATCAGATTACCATTTGATGATCATGGCAATAAAATAGAATATGACAAGCAAATTTAATGTTAATATCTGTTGCTAGTTAGATATACGTTACATAATATCTAGCTAGCTGGTTAGTGAAGTCGTTATCGTTCCTTTAAATGCATACTAGAATATGATATCACGAGACAATTTTATTTTATTGATATTTAAATCGTAATCTTAACACCAATATACTATCTCCGATTAAATGATTTAAATAACAGTTAAATAATCGCTAGGGCGTGTCACGGTAACCTTGTGTCCGTTACCGCCGTTGCAACAGGCCTTGTGTCAAGGAAAATCTACTTAGCAGTTTCCCTGGCCCTGAATGGACACTTGTCAAATTGAGATTCGCGATGAACTTCACTGTCATTCTTATTGATAAAATAGCAGAAAAAAAGAGTATTCGTGGAATTGGCATCGCTTCACAAGGTCTAAACCTAGTTTAGATCCATTTCTATGAACTTTGCTGTCACTCTTATAAATAAAAAATTGAATGCACCAAAAAAGGGGTTGCATGAGTATCTAAAAGCTTAACACCTTCTGAACGTTGGTGATTCTATTAAATAACGTAAATGTTATTCTTATGAACTAAAAACTATCTCTACTAAAACTAAAACCTAAAAGGGTATAAAAGTTTATATCTTTTACAAGGGCTTAACTAGTATTGAAATACAGCCATTTATATTGAAAGAAAAAAAACAATAGACTACATACAAAGGTATTTAAAAATAACTGTTTAAAGGCTTCTTCTTTTTTAAGGGTTTTAAATTTCTGTCATTTTTAGTAATGGATACTGTGTTTGTCACACAGTATCTATAAAAGGGCTATGTATTTTATATAAAATGGACCTGAATCTGAGTTATTGTATTATGTAGTTAAAAATTGAAACGCGACGCGAGACAAGACTTGTTCGAAATTGGCTTGGTCTGAAAATAGTTTTGGCGTGAACTTTTTTACCTCCTCTGGGAGTAAAGAAGACGACCCAAAGATAACGTTTTACTTTACAAACTCCTGTGAGGCCGTGGCTCGGCACCCTTGGGACGACGTTCCCCTTCACGCTAGTAGAGCTTTTGCGTTCTACTCTATGCATTCCGCAACCTCGACGATGCTTCTGCGCTCGCTCGTCCCGCCCGGTGACGCTGTAAAAGCCGTTAGGGCTAACAACATACAGTCAAGTGCGGAATTCCATATTACAAGCGCTATAACAGAACTACCCCGCTATAATCCGCACGGGTTAAACGAATGCATGCAAAGCTAATGTGTATGAAGCAGGCAAAATTTACGCACCTTATACATGTAGGACAAGTCACCACATGCATCCCAGGACACTTCCACCAGCAACAATGCACGACAAAAATCGCAATGCGATTTTTGTCGTGGAGCCTATCCTCCTGATGAAGCTTCGGTTTCGGAGAGAAACGATCGTCGAGATTGTGGTGGTGGTTGTGTGTGCTGCTTTTGTGCGTTGTTGCTGGTGGAGGCGCATTGGGGTGCGTGTGGTGGCTTGTCCTGCATGTATAAGGTGCGTAAATTTTGCCTGCTTCTTACACATTAGCTTTGCATGCATTCGCTTAACCCGAGCGGATTATAGCGGGGTAGTTCTGTTATAGCGCTTGTAATATGGAATTCCGCAAAGTAACACCTGCTTCTATAAATCATTTAACATACAGTCAGTTCGAAAAATAATTTACATTACTATGCAACAGCGACGGACAGAGTCTGCGCGATCCAATGTTTAACATATTATGTCTACTTGTCTGTAGGCGTCAGGTAGCGACATTATGGTAAAATACACTCAGTAACCCATCCTTCTCATATAAGCTAAAGAAGCATGGGCCACTAAGGACCGCACTTATTATTGTCAAGCGATAATACAGATTTTCACGCAGTGTTTGCATACACGTTTGCACAAGTACGTTTGAACACGATCGGAATTCTCGGATGATTTAAGCATTACATTATGATATGGGTGGTTGCATAACGCGGCAGTGACGCGTGCGCATGTCGCTGTGGAACATGTCAAGGATGCGTTAACTGTGGCTTTGTTTTATGTTGCAATTAATATCATGGTCAAAGATTAAAAAAATATATTAATGACGATGTAGCAAGTAATAGTGCCTTCAGTCGAAAAGTTTTGCGATAATTTTAACACAGATAACAAACCCGTATGCATGGGTAGATAGATTTAACTTCGTTAAATTGAAATATCCTATTTAAATAAATATGAAATTTAAAAAACTGAAAAACACGTCTTTATAGCACCGCACTAAGAAATTATAAATTATATATTAAGAATTATTATTTATTAAATCATTAAAAAGATACAAATTTATCAATATATTTTATCGTCACTGGTGAAAAGTGTACAAAGTTTAAACTAAATCTGTTCAAAAGTAATAATAAAATTATTTTGCTATAATCCGAAATAAAGTATCGCGGATTGTAGCAAAATAATTTTATTATTACTTTTGTATTATGGATCTCGGCAAAGTAACGCCTAATTCTATAAATTGTCTAAATCTGTTCGTTCAAAGTAGGTCATAATTGAGTTCAAAGAAGTCACACACAGGTGAAACTAATGTCTGTAGTGAGACACATGGGTCGTTCAATAAAATAATAATATTATTGTCACTAGTAATCTTGTTTATAAGCCTTGTTGGTGATCCTCGTATTGACCCTGTAACACTGCTATTCGTCTTAAGTTATATTTGGGTCACTAGGTCGTATCGTTACGCGCTCTCTAGTTGGTAGCCGTATTTTCGCTTGAACGCCAGCAGGATACACTGAGGGCAGATGAGCTTGGTAATTAAGGATAACTTAAAATATCGACTCAGAAACGAAAGTTAAATATTAAGACAGTTATGCAATGTCAATGATACAATGAAAAAATTTCTATATATGAATATTGAAAATATGTAAAACCTTTATTGAAACCTTATTATAATAATGTTAATACACGAAATATTTAATTTGTATTTAATCATCTTCATACAAATTTTATAACTAATTTAGAAATCAAAACTCATTTCCTTATGGCTCGAACATGTAATGCACCAGCTAGCCATTTTCTAAGTTTATAGGCTCATAACATTTAAATGCGATATTGTATATTACCGAACTGTATTTGAAAATAAAATGGCATCTGTTGTTTATTAATAGATCATTCTTTAATCAATAGCAAATTTACTTATTTTATAATATAATAATAGATTAATTATTGCACCATGTATTAAAGGCCTCATTTATTCTTTAGACTACGTCATGGAGCATTAATCATTTATACAGGTTTTTAATAGAGCTTATGTCAGTCCTTAGTCTTCCAACTCTTCATACAAAAAAAAAACATATCAAATCTGTTGCTATGGTCGGACCTGATAGAAAAATAAACAAAAATACACACAGTCGCTACTTTAGGCTGTGTGGTATCCGGCTTCATAGAATAGACCATCCTCATTTTTTACCGAGGTGTCGTAAGAGGCGACTAAGGTATGTGCCGTGTGGTATCCGGCTGCATAGAATAGACCACCCTCATTTCTTACCGAGGTGTCGTAAGAGGCGACTAAGGTATGTGCCGTGTGGTATCCGGCTGCATAAAATAGACCACCCTCATTTCTTACCGAGGTGTCGTAAAAGGCGACTAAGGTAAGTTGACGTCAGGCAGGCGGCCGGTCGTAAAATACGTAGCCAAATCATGTGACAACATGTTTGTAACATGTTGTGCCGACCCCACTTAGAGTGGGATAAGGGCAGGAGAATGAGGACACACAATCGCATCTATAAGATTCGTTTCTATGAAAGAAAAATATGGCTTTTGGATACAACATAAAGGAGGTTGGGCAATTCACCAAAACCTTTTCATTACGTGGATGGTCAATACAAACGGGGTTGAATTTGGAAACGCGTTTACTCACAACCGGTCAAAGACAAGCAAAAATGATATTACTCAACATGTAACGGATGTAATATTTACGACCATAAATACTGACCGGCTTTAACCTGACACCTTAAATGTCATAAATTAATTAGCTCTCACGGTATGAAGCTTGTCACCTAAAAGTCAAGGGTGGTTCGGCCTAGTTGACATAGTACGTATATCAATTTACTTTTTAATACAGTGATTTCTTCACAAATTTTCTTTAAATTTCGTATATGTTTTCGCATATCACTCTCTCTCTCTCTCGTCATCCAATAGACGTCTACTGTTGGACACAGATTTGTTCTAAGGACTTCAATACTACAAGATTTTGTGCCGCTTGGATCTAACGGCTACCCGTGACCGTTTTCCTATACTACGTATTCCGGTGCTAGAGTGGCGACCCCACTCTAATACCTCGAGACCCCAACGTCAGTCGGTTCTTCGAACTATATTCCCCTCCTATTGCCACCATCAGCTTCGCAACCTGTTGAGCTATGTTCGTCACTTTGGATCATCTACGGACCGCCATATTTCGATTAGATCACGCAGAGATATTCCGAGCATAACTCTTTCCAGAACCCGCTAAGCGACTCTGAACTTTATTAGCAGGCCCATCGTGTCGTCGACACTCTTATATCATCGGCATTCATTTTTTGGCATTTTTTTAATTTTTACTATTCACAAAAAATTATGAACTTTTATTTTATGGAATTGAGAGGCGGAGAAGTCTTTTTCTTTTTATGATTATGTATTAAAATATTTTATTGTCAAAATATAAGAGCAAGCCATAACATTTTTAACCTTCAGGATAAATTAAAATTATAATAGCAAACAAATGATTCTTCTTAGAATAAAGTAAAAAAAGATACCTATTAATAATTAATATGTGTAAAGAGAAAATATAAATTATATTTGTTTGATTTTTAATGTTACTGTGGGTGGACAAGACCGTTTGTTTATAATGTTGAACATTATCGTGGGTGGAGTAGAAAATGAAAGACTAATGATTAAAAAAAATAAGAAAAATAATTCTTAACTTTAAAAGACAATTCATAAATTACAAGATGCAACCGCCACTTCGTATGCATCAACTGAAATGTTAAAACAACCTCAGTTATGTACTATGTAATTTTTCCTATTTCCGTAAGAATATTGGGTACATTTTTATCCTACAGCACAAAAGTAAAATATAATATGTAAAAGAGTAATAAAATTATTTTGCTATAATCCGCATAGTAAATAGGAAATATAATGAAAAATATAATGCTAAATCAGTCTATTTCCTGATAATGCTTCGGTTGCAGAGTAAAATGATTGTTGAGATTGTGATAATGAACGTGTGTAGTGCTTGTGTATTGTATTGGTGGTGGAGGTTTTCGCATGTGTTTTTACGAATCCTGCATGTATCTGGGTATGAAAAACGGATAGTCCTCAATGCCGATACCGGATGCTGAGAGCACAAGATCACCTAGCATGGAAGAACATAGAGGCCTATGTCCAAAATCAAACCAGAAATGGTTGATATTCAACCATTTCGGGTTTGATTTTGATGATGATGATGAATGTACTGTACGTAATGTACTTTTAACGAAAATCTTCCAGAAGAATTTCATTATTTTCTAGTTAACACGGTACAAAATTCTGTTCAAAACTCGGTTTTGAAGGTGAAATAAATAAATAATAAATATATGGGACATTTACACACACGGTCGTCCATCCCCAAAGTAAGTAACTTAATACTTGTGTTATGGGTGACGGACAACTGGTAAATATACTACATATATAGTTTTAAATACATACTTAAATACATATATACACCCAGACTCGAAGAATCAACAAATCCTAATTAGAAAATGTTTGTTCTCGGCGGGAATCGAACCCGCGACCCACGGAGCCGAAGACAGGGTCACTGCCAACTGCGCCAACGGGCCAGTCCAAAATCGATTACATGCAGTCAGACATATATTCGGGACTTTGTTTTATAATAAGTATGGATTTAAAAGATTGTTCGATAAGTCGCGTGACATATTCCAAATATGGTCCAAGTCAAGTAGGGTAAGTGGTTGGACAAACTAGATACATATGTTTCGACTATCTATAGGAAATCTTACGGCGGTATCTGGCACTATGCGGTCGGTGGCGGGTGCCATGCGTCCGCGCCGGTAGTCGCGGGCCTTGACAGCAATGCGCGAACGCCGTAGCGTGTCAAGGGAGCGCTGCTTTCGCCGCCACGCCTGCATCAGGCCTACATAAACTGAACATGAGGGTAAAACCTGAATACCGCTCTAATCTTACCATATACATCATCGACTAAACAAATTTTAATTAGTTAACAAGAAAAAACCACTCGTATGTGTGGAACGTTGATAGTCAACAAAGATTTATGAGTAAAATTCGTGTCACGTTACTTTATGTAAAAATGGGTCTCTAGAATGATAATATTAGTGTAAGCACTATCGTTAGGTAACTAATCACGATTAATACTTCAATAACCAGAAAGCGTTGGAGGACACTGATGATGAAGATGGGCATTTTTATCGAACTGACCGTTATGTAGCCCTAACGGCTTTAACAGCGTCATCGGACGGGAAAGAAGGTTGTTTTTTTATGAAACTGTTAGCCCTTCGGCGGGAATCGAACCCGCAACCTAAGAATTGAAACATCGTGAGGAAACCTGCTTATCTTTAGAGAATTCTAGAGATATGTACAACCTACCAATCCTGCTGCGTGGTAGATCTTAGCTGCAATCCTTTTCTCCAAAAACGGAGAGAAGAGGCCTATGCCCAGCAGCGGGATAGTAACAGGCTGTTACTTTAGGTAGATAGGAAGTTAGGCGCTCGATCCTAGTGTAATATGATTGTAGTGCGTGTAAAGAGTTATGGAGTCCTTGTAGAGCTTTTGATATCTATATGTAGAAGAAGTGCAAAGACTTTCGGTCAATATGGCATGTAGAAGAGAAGTGGGTCATTGAATGTTTGACTGAATATCGGCATACAATACAATTGCTCGTAACAACAGGCCGAAGGCAAAAACAATTTAAACACGGCCTTCGCACAAGGGAATTGTGCAGGCTTTTGACGCGTCGTATGAATTACACGTACAGATGCGCAATGCAAAAAAATCCTTATACAGAGTGTTCTCATCATAAACTCTAGGTATGTACGGAAACTATCTTCTTATTCTATTATGTACATAAGTCCCCTCTATCTCGACTATCTCTTCAAGTGATTTCCACTTCCACTCTACAAACGATTTTATGGAGTTTGGATGCATTGTAGTCGTGCGACCTTACTTAGAACTTACCTAGTGACAGAATTATGTTTGTCTATAACTATGTAACTTTGAACTTTTATAACTTTTTTTACTCCAAGTCAGAAATGATATAAATGTTAGGCATTTATAACATTACCAGATGTAGGTACGAACGAGTTTTACTGTAGACCTCTTCAAGCAATCATTGAAGTGGCTGTAGATACCGCAAAGCGAACAAAGACAATCCCTTTTACAAGCCATCCCGACCGATAAGCACGCCCTCCGCTTCAAAAAGCCTTCACAATGTCTCACAAATGAGATACCGATATGTCTTCAACTAACATTTCTTTCTTTTCATGTCAGGAATAAGACAAAGAAACTACTAAAGTAATATATGATTATATGATGAAATATTTTGCTATAATCCACGATTAAGTAAATAGAAGATATATATAATGGTAAATGTCGAGTGGACTATGTGTTTTCATACCTGATACGTGATAGGATGATGATTCCCTCCTAATGATGCTTCGGTTGCGGCGCGAAACAATTATTGAGTTTCTAATAATGAACGTGTGCAGTGCTTGTGCATTGTGGTGGCGGTGGTGGAGGTTTGTGCAGAATTCGTAGAACACATTTCTTACGAATTCTGCATGTATCAGGAATGAAAACGGATAGTTCACTCTGCATATCATATTTTTCCTATTTACTTAATCGCGGATGATAGCAAAACAATTTCAGTATTACTTTTGTATTAGGCGCAAAGTAACGTCTAATTGTATACATTATTTGAAAAATAAACTGTGAAAAAAAGCAAATCACGAACATCAGTAATATAAGAAATCTTCTGGGTATAAATAAGCGAAGTACCACCCGCTGAGTCGGAATTTTATGTTCGTTCAGGGACATATTTATGGGAGGAATTACAGCAAAAGTGAAAGCATTAACGCGATAACTACTACACGGAGCGATATTACAAAAATATATGTAAAATATGAAATTATTTACCGTGTTGTAAATATTCCAATACAATAGATTTTACCACAAAAAGTATACTCGATAAAAAATTATTCATTTCATATCTGTATTATCTATCGGTAATGACTGTAATTTTTTAAATGTATTCAAATTTAAATTCAAAATATACTTTATTACAGTAAACTTGTAGCTTTTGAATCGTCAACATCTACTGCTGGATCGGAAAGCTATTCCTACCGAGAAGAACCAGCAAGAAACTCGGCGGTTGCTCTTTTCAAACAATAATTCTTATCACTAGTTACATATAGTTATTAATGTCTTGTACAGGGTTGAAGAGAAGCTATATCCACGCATTCTTATCGTCTAGATTATCTTCAATCGTAAATAGGCTTTCTGAATTAACCTTTTAAAATAGTATTTTTAAACTGTATGGTAAAGTTAAAGTAGATTGTGGAATTTTATTAGAGAATCTTATACCCAAACTCACAAACGAATTACGAACTTTTGCAAGGCGCAAAGCAGGAACCGCAAGCTCATGTCGGTTCCTACTTTGTCTATTATATACATCGCCAATCCTTTTATAATTATAAATATTTATATTCATATGTACAAAAAATATTTTAATACAGATTTGTGTTTATTTTTACAATAGCTGTATCTATGAAAAGTATTACTCATCAAGTAAATAGTATTTTTACTTAAATTTTGTACGTTGCGTTCATTAACTTTACAGGGGTTGGAAAACTTCAGAAAATATTGAACATAGAAATCTTAGTCATAAAGTGAGAAGCATAGACAGAAAGATAATATAACAAAAAGCGTGAGAAGTTAGTAAATATTACTAATTAACTTTACTTGGATGTTGTTATTTGTGGATGTTATAAAATAAATGTATTTTTTTTATTAAAGGCAATGTTCTCTGGGCCTGCAAATATTAAATACAGTACCCAGTATTTCCAGTACCCAGAAAACACCCTTATGTATACGGAGTAAATAGACTTATTAGTATTTGTTTCTAAGTTGCTTTGATAGAAGATTTGCCACTCAGTAGCATAAAACGTTTAAGAAAAATACTCCCTTTGTTCCATTTAGCTATGAACTTACCAGTGTGAGAATAATATTATTTTTCCCTTCAGTTTTAAATTTGTAAATTATTCACTGTAGTTCTTCTAATAAACAGGTAATAATTAAGTTGTTACAACAGTGAAAATGAGTTGAATCCGCATTGTTCAAATGGCAGCGTTTAAATAGTTTCACTCAGAATTGTTGACTCGATGTATCATAAAGGTTGAGCCACAGTTGGATTCCCAAGCATTAAAGTAAATAGCAGCGAACCAAAGATCTACAAGCTCGGGAGTAAAAAGAAAAATAAGCAGTCGATTGTTTCATTTGTTTCTCTTTGGAAGGATCAACGATGCACTCGGAACTGGAAACCGGTATAGTAGCGGGCTGATGAGTCGCGAGTGTCGGGTGTAATGTTTCCACATTAGTTCAAAGGCATTTTAACATTCCTTAGTTAGACCAAACTTTATTGATTTGTTAACTCAAGTTCGACTATTTGTGTAATCAGAGCTTGTAAGTTGCATTTACTATTTGAATAGTTGATACTTATTATAGTAATTTCACATTTCTATTACTTATACGATTGTTTTGAATAATAAGTTCTATTTTTCTTTTAATCGATTTAGTTTTGAGAATAGAGTTGATAACAATGTCACAACACCAAAATATGATAGTGCGTATTAAATTAATATTATGGATGATCGGGATTTGTGCAAAAGAACAACGAGCAGGGTTGCAATGTAGGAACAAAACCTATTCATAACGGAGAACAACAAAGGGCATAGGATAAATCATGTGGTATATATGTGCAGTATGGAGGGTCAATGACACTCACCCCGACCGACACTAGGGCATAGATACAGGACGTGCGTGAGTCAATACTGGGGTAACCAGCTGCTGTAGGCAAAAACTACCCTCTATAAAGCGTACGGCGCGTGCTCTAGCATGTACAAATCTTGTAATTTTAATTGGGTTAGTCATTTGTTTTGGTTCCGTTAGTAGGCCACCGATGTTCCAATTTAGTTTCAAAGTCAAAAGAATGTTCAGAATTTGAAAGCAGATGCGTAAAGATTTGTTGAAATGATTTCTCGAAGTCAAGAAAGCGGAATGCCTAAAACATTTTATTTTTTAAAGAATTATTATCTTCAAAACATTACTCTCATAAAATTTATTAAAATAGATTAGTTTCATTTGGTGCATGTTACTCGCGGAAGTTATGGCATACATAATTTCCTCGGTGTTGAATTTCCACGGTAGCTATAATCGGATATAACTTGTCATTCCCATATGGGCCTATGTACAAATATACGTAATAGCGATTGTGATGGAGGGAGTGAAAGCGGCAACATATGACCTCATTCACTTTGAAGTGTCAATGCGTAGCCATATGGTGCATTCAGAATTTATTCGATTCTAGGTCATACAAATTATTCATTACCTAATACATAAGCTGGGATATATGCTCACAAATTTTATTCTTAAGTTTACAATAAAGTGGATATATAAAACCAAGTCTAGCGTAGAGTTGGGTGTAGTAGTCAATGGGATGCTGTGTCCAAAGGGCGAGGAACTAAAACAATCGGCCTTCACCTAGGACTCGCTGGGCATCGATCCTAC
Organism: Morpho deidamia; assembly: GCA_947086505.1. NCBI lineage: Eukaryota > Metazoa > Arthropoda > Insecta > Lepidoptera > Nymphalidae > Morpho > Morpho deidamia. The sequence goes on along the minus strand of CAMTZC010000026.1, from coordinate 10,386,408 downwards.
GCCCGTGCTTGCTTGACGAGTGTATTTATAGATGTTGCTCGCGACTGTGAAAAGCGCACAACTATAGACTTATAGAGTATGTGTGTGAGAAATATTGTTTTAGTGTATAAGAATACTGCACCTGGTGTATCTTTTATGAGAACAGGAAATATTTATTCAATCAAAAGTTACGAACGGTGTGCGTTTCGTGACTCAGTAAACTATCAAACTCTGAAGGCGGAAACTAGCTTAGGAGTGACGTAATATGTATTGTGGTTAACCATTAAAACAAGATCGACGTGAGAACAATCGTTTCAAGGAGAAGGCAAGCGTTAGCGATGTCAGTGGTCGTAGTTGTTACGTGTTCCCATGAAAATGAATTGTTATGTCTCGAGACGTCAATAACCTCGCCGGTACGGATCGTGGAGGTTGCAATAAATACAGCATCGGCGTCGCTGGCCTGGTCAAGAGCCTTTCAAGGCCGGGAGGTGAGGCGGGGAGCGCACCACATCTGTGTCTGTGCCACTGTGGCCCAGCCGCCTGCATTCCACCACAAGTTGTACTCTATCGTTTTGCCAAATATTAACTTCAGAAGTTCCCGAGAGAGCGTCATTATTTGCGTTCTTGTACTACTTACACTGGACTAATTGGAGTCCAATTATTTCAAGATATCATAAAGCGGAATATTGGCAATCAGTGCTGATAAACAAAGGTTAAAAACTTGAAATTTGAAAAAATATTATGACCACTAATCTTGTAAAAAACTCATGTGCACAGCCGGTCTTGTAACCTGGCCTTTAAAGATTTTACACTAACTATTTAATGATTTCTTGCGAAATCCTTGGAAGGAATAATAGTACTATTATTTATTTCCTTAACCGTTTTCGCGGATACCTAGACACCGCAATGAAACCAAGCTATTCTTATTAGAATATGCCGACAGCAAAATATGACACGCACGTCGAGCATCTGTTCGGCTGGCAGGTAAACGCGTTGAAAAGAGACGGACGCACGTCACTCTTAGCAAGGATTCAACAAAGGATCGGTCGGTCGTGACAGGAAGCATGATGCGGCGAACTCACCGCAGGTCGAGGAAACGGGCGGCCTTTGTTCTCCTTTCACAGGACATATCGTCAGTTGTTTGATGCACTCGGATGACACTTCACAAGCTGGGCGCAGCGAGCATGCTCGCGGTTAGCGCGCGTGCGTCCGCGCACTAAGACACTACCACCGGCGGCGAGAGAGCGCGCGCACTGAGCACTAGGCCGCCAGTTCGCTACCTGCTCGCGCCCGTTTCCGTGGCGAGGTGAAGCGGAGGTGCACATCGCGGCGTGCAGGCAGGTACGCGACCGCACGCCCGCACCATTGTCGCCGGCTTGGCAGGGTGGGAGGGGAAGGGGACTCACTTTCCTTAGCCGTAACATTCGCTAGGCCTTTCGAGACTAAGCCCATCCAAACAATTCTGCTAACTACATTAAGGCTCAATAAAAGTTTTGTTTTGCTCAAATAAATGATTTCAAATTCTAAATGGGTATCTTAAGTTTATTGATACTATTGTAAAAATATTAAATAAACATTGTTAATAATTCTAATAAGCACCGCTGCTAAGTTTTATAAAAAAAATAGAACACTCCGTTTCGGGACAACTTTTATGAATTAGTGTTTTGTTACGCTCAAATAAATGATTTCCAATTTTAAATGTTTATCTTAAGTTCATTGATACTATTGTAAAAATGATAAATAACTGTTATGTATAATTCTACTAACCGATTAGTTTTTAAACAAACTATAACGCTTATAAAAGATTCTAGGTGTATTTATTTATTTAAAATTACATCATATATAGCTGTGATAGCCTAGCGGTTAGACCGTGCGACTCTCTAGAGACGACATAGGTTCAAACCCGGGCGGGCACCAATGAGTTTTTCTACTAAAACTTATTTGTCTAATTGATAATTGCAATTTATCACACGCTTTTCGGTGAAGGAAAACATCGCGAGGAAACCTGCATATCTCAGAATCTCAGAATTCTAGGGATATGTGTAACCTACCAATCCGCGTTGGAGCAGCGTGGTAGGTCTTAGCTCCAATCCTTCTCTCCAAAAATGGAGAAAGGAGGCCTTAGCCCAGCAGTGGGCATAGTAACAGGCTGTTACTTTACTTTTTACTTTACATATATAAAATTCTCGTGTGACAATGTTAGTTACCATATTTGCTTCGAAACGGCTCGACCGATTTTTATGAAATTTTATATGCATATTCAGGTCTGAAAATCGGTTACTATAAATTTTTCATACCCCTTACTGATAAGGGTTGTCCACCCCTAACATATTTTTTTAAATTTTTTTGGACAATTGTTTATTTAATATACACTAGAAATTTACCATAAATTATTTATATGGCAAAACAACGTTTGCCGGACTAGTTTGTATATACATATAATAATCACCAGTTGTCTGTTACTCATAACACAAATATTTAATTACTTACTTAATTAATTACTTGTATATTTATATTATATGTTTATTACTTTCAGTGATTCGTATTTACCTTTATATATGATAAGTGAAATTTACTCCAAGTAAATTTTATACAGTACAGAATGGATACTAAGAATGATTGTAATAAGAAAAGGTAATGTAATTGAAAATGTTCATCGTTATTGTCAGGGTTTAATCGACCTAATTTACATGTGAACATTGTTTGGAAACATTGACTCATTTCCGAAGTCTCGGCTAACTTTCACCGACGCTCGTTGAACAATTAACAAGTAAATTTGGTAACTGACGGCCTTTTGTTAAAAAATACACATCCACTTTTATGTATGTATTTATACAAATGTAAGAATATAAAAATTGATACATATAAATCTCGCTTTGAATAATAAATAATTTATAGAGGCTTTGCAATTTTGTCGTGGAGTCTATCTCCTGATGACGCTTTGGTTGCGGGACGAAACGATTGTTGAGTTTGTGATAGTGAACGTGTGTAGTGCTTGTGTATTGTGCTAGCAGTGGTGGAGGTTTGTGCATGTGTTTTTACGAATCCTGCATGTATCGGGTATGAAAAAATGGATAGTCCACTATACATTTAGCACTATATACTTTTTCTATTTACTGTATCGCGGATTATAGCAAAATAATTTTATTATTACTTTTGTTAAATAATAAAATAAAAAAAGCTTTAGTACAGTTCATTTGTCTAAAGAGTATTATTCGCACAGTGCGTTTTGCTAGTGATAACTCTGATACTTGATCACTCACTATGAGATGAGAAAGCGATGAAAAGTATCTCTGCATGATCAAATCAGAAATGAGGAGATCCGTAGAAGTCAACGGTATATTAACTTTTTTTAGAATATAACAGTAAATCAAAAAGAAGTTTAAATTTTTAAATATCTTATGGTATTTCTTTGTTCAAAATGTTTCCTTTATCTATTAAATCTCTTAGACTATCTGTTAAGTATTGGAAAACGAAACTAGAAACGATTTAAATCGATTTTTATACTAATTTATATAATATTTTCCATATTTTATTTGTTCGTTTTGGGTTTCATTAATACGTAAAGTGGAATTCATAAAAGTAATAAATAAATCAGAATAATATATTCTTTTTTAGCGGTACTTAACAACACATATAAGTACGGCATTCTTCCTTGCATTGTTAATTATCTTAATTGCGTATGCCATTAAAATTCGATGCCAATTTCTAATATAAGACTAATATCGATAGAAACATACTTTTGTTACGAATTCAGTTTAGTTTTTCAATCAAGAAATATTTACATGTCTTATTTATTTACGCAGGTGTACGAATATTAACGTCTCAGAGTTTTTCTTAACAATAGTGATCCCTTTCTTTTGAAATGAATATAATATAAACACGGGACACTTATACACACGGTCGTACGACCCAAAAGAAAGTTAATACTTGTGTCATGGATGACGGACAACTATATATCTACCAAGACTATACTACATATATAATTTTAAATACATACTTAAATACAAATATACACTCAAGCTTGAAGAACCAACAAATTATTTATCGGAATTGTTGGCCCTCGGCTGGAATCGAATTGCCGCCACCCGCAAAGCTGAAGACAGAGTCGCTACCCACTGCGCCAACGGGCCAGTAAACTTAATCAATATTTTACTGTATTACGCTGTACTACCAGACGGAGTTGATTTCCTGATTCTATAAGATTTTTAAATAATTTATGGAATTAGGCGTGACTTTACAGAGATTCTTCTACAAAAGTATTAATAAAATCATTTGGTTATAATCCACGATTAATCGCGGATTACAACAAAATAATTTAATTATTAATTTTGTATTAGTTTTCCTTTATTTTTTCGCTTCTTATGAATATACTTATTAAAATATATGAATCCCACAACACATCTTTAGAAGTGAATAACTATATAAATCAAGAATTTATTTTAATTTTAAAGTGGATTTAAAATGCAGTTTTCAGTCAGTTTAAAGATGCAGTTTTCAGTCAGTTTTAAGATGCAGTTTTCAGTCAGTTGGTGACCACGACGGATGAAACTCAGCGGAATTGTCGCGATGTGACCCGTTTATTTATATAATAATAAGTATAAAAGCGAAAGTTTAAAATCTACCAATAATTTCTGCATTATGAATAAGAAGATTTACACATGCCGTATAGATATATATTCCAAATTCACCAAATATAATAAAATACAGTGTAAATGACTTATTCAAAACTTCTTACCGAGGTATCGTAAGAGGCGACTAAGGTATGTGCCGTGTGGTATCCGGCTGCATAGAATAGACCACCCTCATTTCTTACTGACGTGTTGTAAAAGGCGACTAAGGTAAGTTGACGTTAGGCAGGCGGCCGGTCGTAAAATACGTAGCTAAATCATGTGACAACATGTTTGTAACATGTTGTGCCGACCCCCACTTAGAGTGAGATAACGAGAATGATGATGATTACTATTATATTATTTTTAAATATAATTCTTATTTTTCCACTGTATTAAGAATAATTTCACGTTTTGCACGTATTATTTCCAATCAAATGAAAACATATTATACAGATATAATAAAATTTTCGAATAGCTCTTTAAAAGAATATCATCAATATCATAAAACATCTGCGATTTTCTTACAAAGATATCAGAAAAAATTCCTAACTTTTGTATTCATTGTCATGAATGTACAGAAATCATTGAATGTTGCCGCAACAATGAATTAATTACAACGAATTATTTCTCATTTACCTCATAAATATTTGACTGGAAGGTTTTTTTTTCTAATAATTCTTTTCTTCGTCTTCCTATACTATTGCTGGCTAAAGGTATCCTCTCTTCTTTTTAAGACTTTGGTTTGGAGTATTATAGCGTCGTGTGTTATCCGGCTGAGTAAAATAGATTCCCCTTATTTCTTAACGAGGTGTTGTAAAAGACGACTAAGACAAGTTGACCCGCCGTTTGGTATCCGAATAAGTAGAAAAGACCGCACTCATTACTTACCAAGGGTTCGTTAAAGGCGACTAAGGTAAATTGATCCGCCGTGTGGTATCCGGCTGAGTAGAAGAGAACACCCTCATTTCTAACCGAAGTGTCGTTAAAGGCGACTAAGGTAAGTTGACCCGCCGTGTGGTATTCGGCTGAGTAGATTAGAACACCTTCATTTCTTACCGAGGTGTCGTTACAGGCGACTGAGGTAAGTTGACCCGTCGTGTGATACCCGGCTGAGTAGAATATAACACCCTCATTTCTTACCGAGGTGTCGTAACAAGAGACTAATTTGACGTCAGGCAGACCGGTCGTAAAATAACAAGCCAAAACATGTAACAACATGTTTAAAACAAGTTGTGCCGACCCCACTTAAAGTGGGATAATGGCAGGAGAATGATTAATGGTGGTTTGGAGTATTATAAACTTATTTGGTTGACGGTGAGGATCCTAACTAAATGCAGCCAAAAAAAAGATCAAATGTTTTGAATAGTTTAAAATGAAAGCAAAAATTAAGTCCAGGATTATTTATACAAATATCACCGCTGTCCGCAACAGGTGACGCCGAATTGGAAAGTGAGGTTGTTATAATCGCTGTATACAAAATGGGGTTAAGGAAAGGAAAGTGTATCCTTTATTATACAAATAAAGACGACAAGTTTATTAATAATTTCATTCTTCGAATTAAAAAGAAACCTATTGAACATAATAATATCTGTATGCTTTTCACTATATACGCAATAAGAAAAACATATATATGCATTTATATATCAGTTTATATTTTCTCTAAACAACCTTAAGGTGTTTCTATCGATCGGAGATAAGGAAATCTCTATTTAATACGAACTCTAAGGGTTAGTCAATAACCATTTTATTCATTCATTCTCGTGCCCTTATCCCACTCTAAGTGGGGTCGGCATAACATGTTACAAACATGTTGTCACATGATTAGGCTACGTATTTTACGACCGGCCGCCTGCCTGACGTCAACTTACCTTAGTCGCCTTTTACGACACCTCGGTAAGAAATGAGGGTGGACTATTCTAAGCAGCCGGATGCCACACGGCACATACCTCAGTCGCCTCTTACGACACCTCGGTAAGAAAGGACGGTGGTCTATTCTATCCTGCCGGATACCACACGACACATACCTTAGTCGCCTCTTACGACACCTCGGTAAGAAAGGAGGGTGGTCTATTCTATTCTGCCGGATACCACACGGCGTGGTTAGTCAATAACCACAGAATAATAAAATTCCTATGAATTGTATTTGAACTGGCAAGACTATTTATATTAACGCTGCTGCGTCATGAGACTTTTAATGTAAAGAGAAAATCCACCACGTCCAGTCACGCAGGAACATAAAAATTATTCATTTACATTCGAAGATTATTAAATGACCTACGACTATAAAAATACGTCAGGCGTTACTCAGAATAAGTTGTAGCAGTTACTCAAATTTGATAACACGCACATCGTGTTATTGAAAATATTTTCATTTCCTTTAATATCTTTATCAGTGAGGTCAAGAAGCCTAGTTAGCAGTAATTAATTTACTTTTCAATTTACCGTTCAAGTTTTTCTTCACAAAAGTAATTATAATAAAGTTAGTTACGTTTAATTGAAATATGTTTTGGGAAGTATGGTAAGTAAATCGATGTTATTTTAACAATTAATTTTAATAAGTTATTTTTTAGTATATTGGGGCAACTAAGATACAAAAAAGTACCAGCATGTTAATATCCCAAAGGTGCAAATAGGGTCTCCTCCTCTCTCCGTTTTTGAAGGTTGGAGCTAAAACCCACCATGCTTTAATGCGTATTGGTAGGTTAGACATATCCTCACAATTTTGTAGAGATAAGCAGGTTACTTCGTATACGATACGATGTTTTTCGATAAGCGTGTGATAAATTGCAAACATCAAATAAACACAAAAAGTCTTTGGTCCTTGCCAGGGGTTTGAACACGTGACATCCTCAAATGAGTCGCATGGTCTCACTACTACTGGGCTGGGTTTCGGCTACAACATTCATACAATAAATTTGATCTAAAGTAAGTCTTGTTTTCTCAACATAGAATACACGGGCAATTTTTACATGGGACAACTTTTACAATTCTCTACGGATGAACGAGCGGCGCCAATATAAAATCAATCGAGTCCAGGCATAGTCGTTTAAAAATATTTTTTTCAAACTTTGCTTACTATCCAATTTCAGTAAATTCTTTTTTACGTTACGCAAACAATTTCCATTTGTTAGAAAATACCTTGTGCCGAGTAAAAAAATGGTTTAAAACGTTGGATTGATTGCGTTACAACCTATATCAAAGCCAATTCCACGGCCAAAATTAGAAGCGATCTTAGTCGGTGTTGGTAAAACTTCGTATATTTAGTTTAAGTTCAAATTTTCCTCTAAATTTCGTATGTTTATAAAAATATGACAGAAGAAAGAAGAAAAAAAATGAGATAAGAAAAAGACATGATATGATAATAAGATACTCTTAGTAGTTTTTATGTGTCGTCGCATTAGAGCGTTGAATCGAAGTTTTCCAAACGAACCAAACCCGAATTAATATTTGATAGTGTATTATATGACCTAAGCAGTAAGTTAACAAAGGGTCTTTACTATATTATACTAAACAGTAATCACGGATTCAAAAATTAATATCTAAAGTTTATTTTAATTAGTTTATATTAATATCTAAATTTTATTACTGAAGTCTGAGAAATTAGGGCACAACAAATGTAAATATAAAATAAGGAAGCGGAAGCGACGTATCTTAACACAACGAAGCCGCAGAGGAAACGCCAAAATCCTGACATTATTTTCAAGCGCATACGGTAATATATGATGCTATATCTTCTATTGTAGTAAAAAAAAGTTTGCTGGGACGATATTTTTGCGGGAGCGGCCCAGTGTGTAGTAAAAGTAGACAATAGTGCTAGGAATACAATAGAAAACGTATATAGGTCATTTTCTTGTTGCTTTTTTTGTTCTAGTTTATCGTCCAACCGATATCGACCAAAAAAATTTAATTTATAATATATATTCATAGATACATTTATCAGTAAATGTATATATAATAATTAAATTCGGTACAATCCATGGGCCCAGAAGTTTTTCGCTTATAATTAGGTATCTTTAAAGTTACTTAGCTAATTAATTTTTTGTATGTACATTGAAACGCGGGAGAAACCAGGCTTTCCTTTTTTATAATATTTACAAAAAAAAATGATTTGTATGGTTATTTCACAAATATGGAAAGTAAAATGTTTCAACGCCATGTTGCTCAATAGAATAATTTAATAAATTAATAAATTTAATTAATAAATAAATTTAATTTAATTAATTACTAGTTAATATTGTAGTAAAAGTGTAGTGTTAGGGACAGAGCGGCTCAGAAATCCAGAGAGAAATATTAAATAATCAATTAAAGTAAATAAAGTCTATAAAGCGAAAAATATATTACATATTAAAAATGTTTATGTGAACAATAATTCTAATAAACTTAATTAATAAATTAACAACACTGGTTTTCGAATACCTGTTTATGATAAACACTAAACTAAAATTAATTAAATTTTACTATTATTGTTCGCGACAACTTTACATTTACCCAATTGTATATAGTTTGTGAATGAATAAATAAAGAAAATATATATTTAATCATAGGATAGTAATATAAGATAAAAGAATATTGTAACAGTTATCATGAATAAAGACGCTAGTCCCCCCGCGTATATATTTGCTCGTCCGGGAGCTAGTACGGGCTCCCGCAGTTGCCGGCCGCGAATATGTATAAACATAGCGGTCGGCGGCCCAATTAGGCACTCTACGTCATTCGACTGCAGTACGCGAAAACGCTCTCTTAGGGAAAAGCGCGGGGGAAAGCAAGCAAGTTTAATCAGTGTTTTATTTATTGAACCGGCAACCAAAGTTAACAAGTGTGGGCTGTCGAAGGGGCCCACATTTCTGGTCCTTCAAGAGCCGAATAATAGAAGAAAAAACCGAATTTGAAGAATAATAGCTGGATAATTTCAAGAAAATTATCATAATATTTAAAGGTCTTTTTCGAGACCAAGTTCTAGTTAAATACTTAAAGGTCTTTTTCGAGACCAATTTCTAGTTAAATACTTAAAGGTCTTTTTCGAGACCAATCTCTAGTTAAATATTTAAAGGTCTTTTTCGAGGCCAATTTCTAGTTAAATATTTAAAGGTCTTTTTCGAGGCCAATTTCTAGTTAAATATCTAAAGGTCTTTTTCGAGACCATGCCTGCAACAAGAAGTAAGAAGCAAAGCGAAGAAACGACCGAGTCTTCTACGGGGGCTACTAGCACAGAGTTGTCAACGGAAACTACGTGCGGGTCCGTCACAACCCGAACGGTGTCCACAGAGGCGTCGGCGTCGGGAACGGCCGCACAAGAGAAGTCCGTCGAAGCTACACAGGCGTCCGTGAAGAAAACATCGCGTCCACCGAGTGCTTCTGAGAAAAATCGCAGGAGAGAACTAGCTAGAGCCCGAGAAGAGTTGCTACAGAAACAAATTGAACTTGCTGCCGCGCGTGTATCAGCGTTAGAAAATGAAAGCGACAACGAAGACGAGAGTGACAAAGAAGAAGATACCATCAGGGAACAGATGACATCTCAATGGTTGTCGAAGAGTGCGCTAGCTCTAACCATGGAGCCGCACAATAGGACTAGAAGAGATGATGGAAGCGTTCCTGTTCCAAGAGAGAACAAGACGCAAGACCGGCGTGCGACAGAGGCGGCGCGAATAGAGCCCCGCCCTCAGGAACTCCACACGTGCCCGACGCGACACGATGAGTTTATAGAGTCTCATGCTGGTATAGATCCGTCAACTCCACGTCACGACAACTTTAATTATAGAGAACTAGCGGCTGCTATCACACAAGCAGCGCGCTCGGTTCAACCAGTCGCATATAGGAGCCACGAGTTACCGATTTTCAACGGCGCATCGAGCGACTGGCTACCATTCAAGACCGCGTTTGAAGAGTCGGCGGCACTACTCAGCGAACAAGAAAACCTAGCCAGACTACGAAGGAGTCTCCGAGGGGCTGCCAAGGAAGCGGTACAATGCCTATTCATCGGAAGTACAACATCAACAGAAGTAATGAAGCTATTAGCGTCGAGATTCGGTCGACCAGATGCCCTCGTCATGGCCGAACTAAACAAGCTTCGGGCATTACCACGACTGACAGAAAACCCCCGTGATATATGCATATTCGCATCAAGAATCGTAAACGTCACCGCAACAGTGAGGGCCCTGAAGAAACCTCACTATTTGTACAATGCAGAGATAGTTCGAGGCGTTGTCGAGAAACTGCCGTCTGCGTTACGTTATCGGTACTACGATTTCGCGGCAGAGCAAGAAGAAGACCAGCCCGATCTCATCACCCTGTCAAGCTTTTTCGAACGCACAGCGGAGCGATGTGGCAGCTTTGCGCCGGTTGAGCAAATCGCGTCGGAAGACCGGCGGGAGCCATCCGGCAAAAGAATAGCGCGAAGTTGTCACACGCAAGATCAGAAACCACCTGATGAACAAAGGCCGACACAAGAAGAAGCACAACATTGTCTTATCTGCGACAGGGATAACCACCGAACGCTCGAATGTCGTACTTTCAAGAATGCAGAGGTATCGAAGAGGTGGGACTTAGCGAAGCAACATCATCTGTGTTTCCGCTGCCTGAAGATTCGCAAGTTTCGCCACACCTGCAAGTCAAAGAAATGCGACATCGATGGGTGTGAGAACACGCACCACCCGCTGCTACATCGAGAAAGAACAAACAGCAACGGGTCAACAGACGTCGTGACTTCAACCAAGGAAAAGGTCACCACTGCGCTACTAAAAATATTACCCATTCAAGTATCGGGACCGAGAGGCACCTGCGACACGTACGCGCTGCTCGACGACGGATCTACGTGTACCCTCATCGAGACGGCGACTGCTGAAAGAATAGGCGCCACAGGACCTCCAGAGCCGTTCTACATTGAAGGAGTGGCGGGCACAAAGATCGACGCGACCGAAGCTCGACGCGTTCGCTTCACTATCCGCGGACGCAATAGCAAAGAGTACGACATCTCGGCGCGCACTATGCAAGACCTGCACCTCTCTCCACAGTCAGTATCGAATAAACTGACTCGTTCATGCGATCATTTGAAGGAAATAGAAGACAAAATAGTTTACGAAAATGGGAAGCCGACGGTGCTGCTGGGTCAAGATAACTGGCGGTTCCTGATTACACATGAAGTTCGTCGCGGAAGCAGAACGGAACCGGTAGCCTCACTAACAAATCTAGGATGGGTGTTACACGGAACGGGACGCATCAATAGAAGTAGATCCGCGCAACACGTCAATCACCTGACCGTCTCCGAGGATGAAGAAATTTCTATGGAGGTGTTAATGAAAGAACACTTCGCTCTCGAGTCACTAGGGGTCGAAGCTAGAAGATCGTTCAACGACGAAGAACAACGCGCTATAGACACGTTGAACGAAAAAACACGTCGGCTACAGGCGGGAGGATTCGAAACGGGTCTGCTGTGGAAGAAGAAAGAATTCAAACCACCAGCAAACTACGATGCCGCTCTACGTCGACTCGAGTTAATCGAAAGAAAGCTCGACCGAAATGAAGACATGAAAAGAAAATACAAACTCCAGATTCAAGCGTTCATAGACAAGGGTTACGCGGAACTCGCACCAGCTTCAAGACCTACGAAGACCTGGTATCTGCCACACTTTGCGGTGTTCAATCCGCAAAAGCCAGAGAAACTCCGCATTGTCCATGATGCAGCCGCCAGCACCAAGGGTGTCAGCCTGAACGACATGCTGCTCGCGGGGCCTGACCTACTCCAGTCGCTACCCGGAGTACTCATGCGCTTTCGTCAGCATCCCGTGGCAGTCACCGGCGACATTCAAGACATGTTTATGAGAATAACAATTATAGAAGAAGATCGCGACATGCAGCGTTTCCTGTGGCGAGAGGATAGAAATCTACCACCGACGGAGTACAGAATGAAGAGCGTGATATTCGGCGCAGCATCGTCACCTTGCACTGCGATATATGTGAAGAATAGAAACGCCGAAGACTATCGCGAAAAACACCCCGAAGCGGTAGACGCCATCGTGAGAAACCATTATGTCGATGACTACCTCGCAAGCTTCATGACAGAAGAGGAAGCCATTAACGTATCATCGCAAGTAGCGGAGATCCACCGTCAGGGCAACTTCAACCTGCAAAAGTGGAACTCCAATTCACTTAAGGTGCGCTCCGTATTGTCACAGCAGCATGCAGAAGAGACGTTACACCTGAATGCAGAGAAAATATTGGGAATGGTATGGAACACGGGACCCGATACCTTGTCATTCAACATGAAGCTCTGCAAGCTGCCGGTGGAAATAGTGAAGAACGAGCGCACGCCCACGAAAAGAGAAGCTTTGAAGACCGTCATGTCAATCTACGACCCGCTAGGCATCGCCACTCCAGTTACGACACAGGCAAAGAGAATATTGCAAGACGTCTGGCGCTCCGGCATAGAGTGGGACTCGCAATTACAGCAAGACGAAGCCGAAGCCTGGGCAAAGTGGATGAAGCAGGCGCAACAACTGCAAGAGATAGCAGTACCTCGCTGCTACCCGCACATATCGAAGGCAGCGAGCGTACAACTTCATACATTCGTCGACGCGAGCTCAACAGCGTACGCAGCAGCTGCATACTGGAGGGTCATTGACGAGACGGGTAACATACACGTCGCGCTCATAGCTGGAAAAGGGAAAGTGGCCCCGCTGAAGACGGTCTCAATACCGAGACTCGAGTTGCAAGCAGCGGTACTCGGATGCCGCCTCGCCAACACCATCATAGAGGAGCACGACGTGAAACCATCAAGTCGGTACTATTGGTCAGATTCCAGAACAGTGCTAACGTGGGTTCGAAAAGGACCTCGAACATACAAGCCTTTCGTCGCACATAGAATAGCGGAAATCGCCGAAAGTACGAAGAGCATAGAATGGCGCTGGGTGCCGACGAAGAAGAATGTCGCCGACGACGCAACAAGAGAGGCGCCTCACAACTTCACGTCCGAACACCGATGGTATCGTGGACCCGACTTTCTCTATAAAGAAGAAGAACAGTGGCCCCAAGAAGAAGAAAGCGCGGACGATGAATCGACGGGTGAAGAGAGAGTCCTCGCCGCGGTCGACACCTCAAATCTATTAGAAGCACTACCGCAGATAGAAAGATTTTCAAATTGGATGCGAGTCACGCGAGCTACAGCAAGAGTGCTACTCTTCATCGATCTACTGCGAAAGAAGCAACAATGTATGGTTGTTCAGAAAAGGAACACGAAGAACACAGAAAAAGATCCCGCGTGGAAGAAATACACACGACCACAACCTGCGAGTGAAGTGAGACCGCCAGGATTCGTATCTGACAAGTCAAAGTCAGTTATATCGATCGACCACTCGTATATGCAACGGGCGAAACAAATATGGATACGCGCGTTACAGCAAGAGTCGTTCAAAGAAGAGATATTCGCGTTAAAAGGAAATAAAGCGCTACCGAACACGAGCCGACTAGCGCAGTATTCGATAAAAATAGATGAACAAGGAATAATACGTCTGCGTTCCAGAATAGCGGCTACAAAAGACATCACGCATGAACAAAGTGAACCGGCTGTACTGGATGGAGAGCATAGATGGACTCGTCTCTACATAGCGTGGGTGCATACACAGCTACATCATGGCGGGTTTGAGACAACTACAAATGAAGTTCGCCAACAGTACTGGGTTTTGCGCTTAAGAAACACAGTGCGCACGGTTATCAAGAGTTGCCAGGCCTGCCGCATAAACAGAGCGAAGCCAGCCCAGCCCTCGACTGGAAACCACCCCTGCAGCCGGGTAGCCCACCATAGAAGGCCGTTTACCTACACAGGCTTGGACTATTTCGGCCCTCTGACAGTCACCGTCGGAAGAACGAAACAAAAGAGATACGGAGTGCTGTTTACGTGTCTTACCACAAGAGCAGTACACCTGGAAATAGCTGGGAGCTTAACGACAGACTCGGCAATAATGGCGCTTCGAAGATTCATCAGTCGCCGCGGGTGTCCAACAGAGCTTTGGTCCGACCAAGGGACGAACCTACGAGGCGCAGACATAGAGATGAGAAGAACTGTTCGTGAGGCGCTTCAAGAAGAGTCATCGGCACGATTCATCAAGTGGCGTTTCATACCACCAAGCGCGCCATTCATGGGTGGCGCTTGGGAGCGTCTGGTAAGAAGCGTGAAAACAGCCTTACAGGTTACGCTACACGAACGAGCCCCCAAGGAAGAAGTCCTCCACACACTTCTAGTAGAGGCGGAGCACACGATCAACAGCCGTCCTCTCACCCACGTGTCAACAGCTGCCGAAGACGACGAAGCACTGACGCCCAATCACTTCCTGCTGGGCGGACCATCGCGAGTGCCGTTGCCCGGCGCCTTTTCGAGCGAAGACACAGCGGGACGTCGAGACTGGAGAACGAGCCAAAGAATGGCCGACATGTTTGTGGGTCGTTGGGTGCGTGAGTACCTGCCTGAGTTACAACACCGGCGGGAGCCGTACGCACGGGGAACCATCAAGAAGGACGACCTGGTCCTGATCGCGGACGGAACCCTGCCTCGCAACATGTGGCCGCGAGGAGTCGTCTCTGCAACATACCCCGGTCCAGATGGCGAAGTGAGAGCTGTAGACGTGAGAACAACAAGAGGAGTGCTGCGCCGACCAACAAAGAAATTAGTTATCCTGCCCGTCGAGAACAAGCGTCGCGAACCCGAAGCATAGAAACCAGCTGCGAGAGCTGCGGCGGGAGAATATGTTCGCGACAACTTTACATTTACCCAATTGTATATAGTTTGTGAATGAATAAATAAAGAAAATATATATTTAATCATAGGATAGTAATATAAGATAAAAGAATATTGTAACAGTTATCATGAATAAAGACGCTAGTCCCCCCGCGTATATATTTGCTCGTCCGGGAGCTAGTACGGGCTCCCGCAGTTGCCGGCCGCGAATATGTATAAACATAGCGGTCGGCGGCCCAATTAGGCACTCTACGTCATTCGACTGCAGTACGCGAAAACGCTCTCTTAGGGAAAAGCGCGGGGGAAAGCAAGCAAGTTTAATCAGTGTTTTATTTATTGAACCGGCAACCAAAGTTAACAAGTGTGGGCTGTCGAAGGGGCCCACAATTATTATACATTTTATTTTATCTCAATTTCTTTAGTAACTGTATTGACTATGGCATGCCATAGTAATTAGGACTCAGTCATGGCCATATTTAATGATAAATATATACCAGGTATATTTATCATTGATATAAGATTTTAATCCCGTTTCTATTTAATATATAAATTTTAATCGTTTCTGAACACGAACGGCCAAATAAAAGGTTTCCTATTACTGAAATATATCGAGAGCTGCTACGTAAATTGTCACGGCTAATAAGAATATTTAATATCTGTATATACAAAAATGTTGTATTGTAATAGCCCAGCGGTGAGACCGTGCGACTCTTTCGAGGGGAACACGAGTTCAAACCCAGGCAGGCACCAATGAGTTTTTCTATTAAAACTCATGTGTCTAATTGATAATTGCAATTTATCACACGCTTTTCGGTGAAGGAAAACATCGTGAGGAAACCTGCATATCTCTAGAGAATTCTGGAGATATGTGTAACCTACCAATCCGCATTGGAGCAGCGTGGTAGGTCTTTCCTCCAACCTGTATCTCCAGAAACGGAGAGACGAGGCCTATTCCCAGCAGTGGGATTGTAACAGGCCGCTACTTTACTTATACAAAAATGAAACACGTTTGTTAGTCCCGCTAAAACTTGAGAACGGGTGAACCGATTTGGCTAATTTTAGTTTTGAAATATTTGTGGAAGTTTAAGGAAGTCCCCCCGATACGTCTGTTTGTTCGCGATAATGGATTTTGATGGGATTTTCACAAATACAGAATGGTTCACGAAAATAGCTATTTTTAGCTGTTTTGATTTGAACATGTAGGTTTCGTAAGTTTCTAATATATACACCGATTCGAGATTTGCATTGTTACTTTCTAACAAGAATACGTAATTTCAGATTTAGAATATACACGAAATTAGTTTAAGTGTAAGATGGTTGGATATACAAAAATGTTACATTTTATTTCTAATTTTCTTTTTAAAGTAGACTATTGATTTTTGTTTTTTCATCATATATTTTAGTTTGACAGCACTTAGTTTAAAAATAGTTTTATATTGTGTCCTCTAGCTCCCTATGGTGTGTATATTGTTGATGACCTATTAAAATAAATACATAATTAAATAAAATAGATAAATAATATCTATTATTATATAAGTAATAAAAAAAATATCAGGCTGTATTATGATATAATGTAACAGCTCGATCAATATTTATGGAATCAATATATTATAAGTACGTCTGAAGTCTACACACCCCGACCCTTCAAGAGCTTTTGTGCTCCAGAATCAAACAATATTACTGTATAAACATTAACAAATAAAAGTCGTGAACTAAAATCTGAATTTATCACAGCAATAACTTTTCTTCCGCGTGAATATTTAATTTACGATATTTTCAATGATATGAAAGATTGTATATCAAATAAAAATTAAAATGTTATAGCGAGATAATAGAATAATTGGCGCGATAATTTAACAAAAACATGATGTTTAAACAGTGGAGTGATCAAGGACAAAAATGACAACAATTGAAAATATAAAATGTATACTACTATATTTTACAATGTTTGCATGTTAAACGTGTTTCTGTAGGGTTTTTTAAACTTATTTATTTATATTCAGACTGCATTCTTGATTCTTGTATTATATACAATATAAGAAATGTCGCAAATGTTGTCTTCTATTAATAATTTCCATCGCAGATGATCTTTTGAGACATGTATATTAATATTATAAACGCCACATTCTGTCTGTCTGTCACGCTTTCACAGCTAAACCAGTGGACCAATATTGCTGAAATTTGCCTCAATCAAATACCGTTTTTCTTTGGAGAACTAGGAAAAAACATATGATGAAGGTACTTAAACGCTTAAGTTAGTAAGGCGCATAGGAAGTTGCGGGTACTACTACTGTAGTGGGTGCTAAATATAGTAAACTATATTAAGAGTCGAATGTAAAATTAGAACCGGTTACATCATCCAATTTAGAATATTGGTTTCTGTTTGAGGAATACAATAAAAAGTACACCCTCCACGCTCCTCTAATGACGTTTGGAGGGGAATCTATATCCTAGGAATTCTTTGAAAGCTATATGTCATTAAATTTTGCCCGACGATTGAATTCGCAAAGTTCTCGTGAAGCTCACATGCTTCTTCTATACTTCATATAAATAGTCTGGTACTTTAAAATGGAACATAAATTTTTAGGTAATTTTAAGATGCTTCAATATAACCCTTTTAAATGCCACTTCCTTATACCAGAAATAAACGTATAGAACTTCACAGGGTACTATAAATAGCATCGCTGCGTATTTAAGCGTAATATGCGATGACGATGCTATGGATAAAGGAAACAAGCTTTCAGCTTACTAGTAGTCTCCATTTTAGTTCAGTTTGCATTTACTTACAGTACAAACAATGGCGTTCGTCGTAAGAACACCCATAACACGCTTTTATGTAGCGTATCATGGAACTAAAATAGCCGTATGTAGAGGATACGTATATAGAAGCCATACCCTAGTTTTTACGCTTCGTGAAACAAGATTTTATAGGAAAGCTTGTTTCTTTCTACTGAGCTAAGCATCTACCTATTTACAGTATTACAGAAAAGAACGGAAACTTTAATGTCATCTTATTTTGAGAACATTTACTAAATTAATATTTTTATAATGAAATAGTAACAATACCAGTTCCTTGGGACAATTTGTAAAAATCAAACGACGGAAGTTTTTGCAAAGATGTTATTTAATAGAAAATCGATTTCAACCAATTGTTAGCAATTTTAACATTTGTATAATAATAATAATAATAATATTGTATTGAGAAAAATTATCGTATTGAGTTTAGTGTATTAGGAACTTTAAGTGTTGGCCTTAGCCTCAACTTGAGAGGATATTGAAAAAGATAGGAATAATTCATTTTAGCGGCATTCTGGTACGACGCAAAATAAATGTAATTAAAGTAAAAAGCGTAATAAAGTGTTTAAGAATTGTTTTGGCATGTTATTGAACACCTTTTTTAAGTATTTTATCACAATGTTAGGACGATAAAAATATAGTTATTATTAACCTTACCCACCTTATAAGCTACAAAGAACTGGTCGTGACATCATCGATTTAAATACCTTTGTTACATTTGCGTGCTCATTTGATCTAATACATGCATGTACAATATAATAACTAGCTTCTATTTGCACCTTAGTCTGACAGGACTAAAGCATAAGCTTTTTTTTATTTTACAAAGTAAAGTAAAGGATTCTCCGCTGATATATCACTTACTTTTGAAGGCAACTTAAAATTATTTATCATTATTATTGGTTAAACACAATGCCACCAATATTCATTTTGCTCAAACAGGATGAACCAATTTCTGAGGCAAACTAATAAATTTTGGACAATCTTAATCCTCTTAAGGCTAATGCCTTATTCTACTCGTATCTCCCCTAAATTAGAAGTGTAACGTGGAGTGAGGCGGATCACGAGTGCTTTCTTAATATATTATTTAATCCTTATAAAAATATTTGTTACAAGTTACTTTTTTCGGATAACCTATACCATTATAAAATTATAGGTTATTATAAAAAAATAGACAGACCTTGCATTATTTATGAAGGAAGATAATATCCGCGTAAATATATCCGCGATTTAAGTTCAAAATAAAATATCAATTGAAAAATTAAAATAGCATATATTTTCTAATCTGTGTAGAGTTTTAAGTAAACTATTACTTATCTGTTATTAAAAACCTAAAAACTATGTATTAACTGTTATTATTATTTATCATCAAATTTTATTTAAAATATCATTTGATGCAACGGATAATATATCAGCTGACGAAAAGTTAGTTTAGTATGAAATAGTCAAAGTAAGGTTTTTTTGCTTAGTCACAATTTACTCAAAACGTGGCCAGTACACATGCTAAGGTTAGCTTCTTAGAACACTAACTAATACATAATTATACATTCATGGAATGGAATTTAGTTAGGCACTTGATTTTTCCTCGTCTGGTATGTATCTATGAACACCTATTTATTTCCTGCCAACGTACTAAATATAATCTTAAATATAAACTCATTTATTACTCATATTTATAACTCATACATTTTTTTGTTATGTATAAAGAAAAAATATTTTCTTCCAAATATAAATTTCCCGCGCAACTCATGTCATAGAGCCGCAGTCGGGTCTATAGAAGGAGACATTAACGAAGAAGTATCGCGTCATTGTCGCATAAACCAATTTGTAAATTGTAATAGTAAAATAGTAAAAAATAATATTGGTATTGTGATTTAGACAATAAATAGCATTAAATGTTGTTTCTGTATTGGTATAGAAACTCAGTTGTGTTTTATTTAAACATCTAAATCACATTATATATGTATGCATACAAACAATAAGTAGAAGCTTGTTGTTGTTCCTTGTGAGAAAAGACCTCCTCACTTTTGGAGAACGATTGGCTTTATGCTGATCGACTTGAATTTCGAAATGAGTTTTCTTCAGCTGTGAAACACACGAGGAACTTTGAATATAAATTTACAAAGAAGCACTTATATTATGTTTTTATAGAGACTTTCTCGGGGTAGAACCCACGACGCCTTGGTAAGGACACATGCTTACCATTACATTATTATATTATTATTGCCAAACGGTTTTAGTGCGTTAACTCACAGCTCGCACCTACAAACAAACCCTTTGCCTATCAGTTTGTTCAATTGATATTTTTAATAATACATTATGCGTTAACAGTGAAAGAAAACGTTGTGATGAGACCTTGTGCATGACCCTTGGACCGTTCCTATTTATTCTTCCTATTATCATTGAAGGATTTTGGATCTAAACCTTTACTCTCAAAGGACAGAGATCTTTTCACAGAGCTAAGAAACTAGCAAGCAATACAATATAATGGTCGAATAGACCAAATATTTCCAAATTTGTAATACCTTAAATAACTAAACTGGTGTTTTCATACAATAAATGTAATACTAAATTCATAATTTGGTGTCAAGAACGACTGGTCTCAATTTAGAATTTATTGCTATCCTTAACGCAGTCATTTTATATTTCTTACTTATCCAAAGTGCTTATCATTTGACAGACTTAAAAAGGATACAACATAGAAAAAATAAGGTTTAAATTGACTTTGAGGGATGGTAAACAATAATGGAGTAACAGGTAACATCCATTGTCTCGAGGACAGTTTATCGTCTACTTACTGTTTTCTTTCAAATCTTTTAATTCTTTACATTGTTTTCTTGTTAAGAAAAACATACAAAAATTCTGTTTTGTATCTAAGGATTCAAAGTAACTGTTGAATTTCCGGTTTTACCTTAAAGTAGATGACAGAAATATTATTAATAATTACGTCTTTGACTGAGAATCTACATGTCTTTTACAGGCAAGATTAGCAAGGCTTGAATCCTTTAGATAATATTTAGTATTCTAGGCGATCGTGTAGTGTACGGATACCACACATCATCCTCATTCTCCTGCCCTGATCCCACTCTAAGTGTGGTCAACACAACATCCTAAAAATATGTTGTCACATGATATAGCTACGTTTTTCACAAGCGGCCGGCTGCCTGACGTCAACTTACCTTAGTCGTATTTTACGACCCCTTGGTAAGAAATGAGGGTGGTCTGTATACATTTTTTCATATAACATTTGTCGTATTTTATCATCTTAAATTCTCGTGTCACAATGTTAGTTACCATATACCTCCGAAAAGGATTGACCGACTTTTATGAAACTTTATATGCATATTCAGTACTATCTATTTTTCATACCCCTAAGTGATAAGGGCTGTCCGCCCCTAACATTTTTATTTATTGTATGGACAAAATTTATTACGTTTTGTATATACAATAAGAAATTCCCTTGTAATTTATGTGGCAAAACAACGTTTGACCAATCAGCTAGTATTTATTTATTTATATAAGACACACCATGAGCTGTGATAGCCCAGCGGCGAGACCGTGCGACTCTTTCAAGGGGGTCACGAGTTCAAACCCCGGGCAGGTACCGCTGAGTTTATTTGTATTAAAATTCTTGTGTCTTATTGATAATTGCAATTTATCACACGCTTTTCGGTGAAGGAAAACATCCTGAGGAAACCTGCATATCTCAAAAGATTTCTGGAGATATGTGTAACCTACCAATCCGCATTGGAGCAGCGTGGTAGGTCTTAGCTCCAACCCCTCTCTCCAGAAACGGAGACAGGAGGCCTATTCCCAGCAGTGGAATTGTAATAGACCGCGACTTTTAAGACACACCGACATGAACACAGTTACAATTATATAGTTACATTTTTTATATATAAGATTTGTTCTGGGTGAACAAAACTTAGAAATACACTATCATGGTTAGTGCTAGTTATTTTCTCCTGTTTGTCATCGATTAAGACAAGCATCACTGTGGGTACGGTTTAGGTTGCATTTTTATTCGTTGAAGATGTTTTCTATCCTGTAGCATGGAAATTCCTTAAAAAGCAAGCTTTTATGGCAAGGGCTCGAGAGATGCGATAGTTTGCATATTATTACTAACCATTAAATATGGTGAGTGATTTATAGAAGCAGGCGTTACTTCGCGGAATTCCATATTACAGAAACTACAACAGAACTTCTATTTTTATTATATATTAATATATAATAAAAATTCTATTTTTAATATATATTTATATATGATAAAAATAGAATTATAGCAAAGTAGTTCTGTTATAGTTTCTGAAATATGGTGAGTTTAGTTCTTATTTTACCCGTAATTTAAAACTTTATTTAGCAGGTTTTATTTTCGAAAATATATTTGCTTTTAAACATTAATATAATATTAAAACTGATTTAAAAGCTTGACTTCAAATCTCAACCATACAAAGAGATTACAAGGCAACTGTTTATCTATTCAAGAACACTGTTGTCTATTATGAATAATTAACTAAAGCCGAAATGCTCGTTTAAGGTAATTTAGATTTAGTTAATTATCTAACAGAAAATAGTAGACGTCCGTGGCGGAGTGGTTTGTGTGCTGCTCTATTAGTGGAGACCACAGATTTGATTTGATTTATGAAAGATATTTATATGGTATAAATCTTTGTCAGTGGTCTGTAAGAAAGCCTCTTTGTGCTGTAATACGTAAAAGCCTATCTTAAAAGCCTACCTGACTAACGAGCTATATCTATAATTATTATAAAACAAAGTCCAAAAAAAACGGTGTGTATGTGATCGATTTCCTCAAAATCTATTGAAACAATATTTGTACGATTTTTAACTATAGGGTTTAATGCAATTATTCCGGAAGATTTAGGTTACTAGGTCATTACGGTTTTATGTAAACTGTGTTGAAAACGTCGTGCAGTTGAAAAATAGCTCGTCTGCTAGGAGCTTTAGTCGCGCGCGCAACAGATACAGTAAAGTAATAAATTCTAGATTTACAAAATACAACACAAAAGTCCACGACAGCTCGTCTCTATCTCTTATGATTAACTCACAATAACTATTTTTTTGATAAGAATTACAATGAAATACACTGATTTCCACGTGGGCGAAGCCGCTAGCACACATCTCTATGTAATATACTATAGTATACCAAATATAATATATTATATATAGAGATGCTGAATAGAACCCATAAAGGCTTTTGCGCGCTAGCATTGTTGATTATTTTTACTTAACATAATTTTAAATAACAGTTAATAAAATATCTGCAACCAACAAAAAAAAATATATTCCTGCTTCGCTTTTGCAATTACATATTATGACTAATTTTTATACATAGATATGCAATTTATATTCTATTTCGTAATACAGATTCATCTAGTGGTTTTCAGATAAGAACTGACGTCGATAGCAGTTCATATTTCTAACTGCCATAAACACACTCCGTACATTCATCCCATATCAGGGGTGCCCTCATTTCGCGCATTTGGCGTACATATCAGTATTCAATATTTCTTGGAAAATCAATATCGATATCACACTGAAATATAAGTCGTCATATAAAACATCATTTCAATAAATGTCTCCGGTATTTTGTATAAAATTTATTGATTTTATAATCTCCGAATCTCCATCTGCTCCGACGAGGGCTTAGTTTTCTGACGTCGATTGTTTTGGCGGAAATTTATATAAAAGAAAAAACACGTTAATAATTACTTAAAAATCATATACTACCATACAATATAACCAAAAAGGTTTCACTATATAACTACATAAAAGGTTGTCAATGGGGGTGCTTGCATAGCTTTGACAGGCCCGTTGGCGCTGTGTGTAGTTACCCTGCCTTCAGCTCCGCGGGTCGCGGGTTCGATTCCCGCCGAGGGCCAACATTTTCTATAAACAAATTGTTGGTTCTTCGAGCCTGGGTGTGTATTTGTATTTAAGTATGTATTTAAACTTATATACATCCATAAATTATATACAACCCATAACATAAGTATTAAGTTACTTACTTTGGGGACAGACGACCGTGTGTGTAAATGTCCCATATATTTATTATTATTTATTATAGCTTATGTTAAATTAAATAGTTTGGTTCCACAGCTAAACTAAAAAAAACTTATGTTTACGGTCACAAGCTGACTAGTCACAGCCATCGTATTCACACACAGCCCTCCACTATAAGTCACCATAAGCCCGCCTCAGAGGCACCCTTTTTAACGGGGTACGATTCACGATGCTAGTAGAGTAACTTCATATTATAAATTTAGTAGCTGTGCCCGTGGCTTCCGAACCCGTGGAGAATTCTGGACTTAAAAAGTATCGTAGCCTATATGTTGCTCCGCAATCACGTCCATGAAAGTCTCTTCAAAATTGGTTTAGTCGTTACGGAAAATCTGTTAACCTAAACCTTCAAACTCAAGAATTGCACTACCTTTTAGTATACACCACATTAAAATCCGTTGAGTAGTTTTTGAAAAAATCCATCACATACAGACAGCTTTTTGGGACTTTGTTTTATAATAACAATAGATACAACTATAATGGGACTGTTGATAGTTTACCTCGAATCGTAACTTAAAGCTACAATTTCATTAGTTAATTTGCTTTCTGCGAATGTACTTTATGGAATTTATAATACATAAAATTTTTACCAAGTTACTAGAAGCGATTTACGATCATCACATAAACACGGAAATATTTCTTATTTCAAATTAGTAATTTGAAATAAGAAATTCTTATTTTAAATTAGTAATTTGAAATAAGAAATTGAGTCTTTTATTATTTCTATTTTTATTTGTGTCTTTATTTAAATATATGGGACATTTACACACACGGTCGTCCGACCCCAAAGTAAGTAACTTAATACTTGTGTTGTGGGTGACGGACAACTGGTAGATATACTACATATATAAGTTTAAATACATACTTAAATACTAATACACACCGAGGCTCGGAGAACCAACAATTTGTTTATAGAAAATGTTGGCCCTCGGCGGGAATCGAACCCACGACCCGCGGAGCTGAAGGCAGGGTCACTACCCACAGCGCCAACGGGCCAGTCATAAAGTATAGGTAAATACAAGTATGTCAATAGAATTGTTCCAGCAGGAGTTTGTCACATATATATAACTTTTTTCTTTCTTAAAAATTTTAGTGTTAACACTAGTCGACAATATTTTTTTTACAAAGATTAAATAAATAACAATCATCAATCGTTATTAATTTAGGAATAGGTAAATAGTTCAGTAATACTAAGTACATCGGCAATAACGGTTATATTAATACAAATAGTAACAGCATTTTATTTTCTTATTTTGTTATTAGGCCATTAACAATTTATACAATAAATACGTTTCAGATTATAGATGATAAATAAAAAAATGAAAACTAAATGCTATATTCATTAAAGATGGTAACAACATATGCAACAATAGTAAATATCTAGTAAGTAATTAAACGATGGGTTAGTACACTTATTAGAGTTAAGATGTTATGGAGCATATAAATACCTAAGGCTAGTAAGAATAAGACCAATTAGGTGATTATATGGTGTACGTTTCTGAGAAAAGTTTTAAAGTATTGTCGATAGTATCAAAAGAAAAATGCAAAACACCACTTCATCAAATTAAAATAAATAATCTAAGAAATGAACTAATTTTTAATATCCAAGGTAAGATTCCAATATTAATAATATTCGTATGTAAGTTTAAATGTTAAAGTTATACATGCTTATGTGATTGCGAATACAAGCTATCATTTAATAGGCGTGCATGTCCTTCAACGATAATACCAAGGCTTTCCACTTTCAACATTTAAATAAATCGACTTTTATATACAGACTCAAATTTTATGTATTAAATTTTTATATATTAAATAACAAAAAAGTTCGCTATTTATACAAAACTTAAACAAATCATACATTTGTATAGAGGTCACTTCATTATCTAAATTTGGGTATACGTGTTTGTAATGTATCTGAATATTTTATAGTCAATGAAAACGTTTTCGCAATTACGAGGTCTTAGCTAGTGAGCGGCGCAGGAAAGAATTCGTCGTCGAAATGTCAATACCAACCACGTCGGGCTGTTAACAATTATTTGCAGAATTTCAAAGTTTTATTACTTGTGGGTTCCATTATAAGTATAGTGTATAAGGGTTTTATAAATGATAAAGCGCTGACCTCGGGAAGGGTCATACGACTTGAATATTCAGTGATAACGTCGGAACTAGAAGCATTTGCGTATTCGAGGAGTCATAGGCGTCTATGTTTACACGTTTTATGAAGGGGTCATGCGATAACGAGCCGCTGTTAGACGATCTATTTATTTAAATCGATTCTTATGTATTAGTCTGAATTTTTTAAATGCAGTCAATAT
This sequence comes from Morpho deidamia, assembly GCA_947086505.1. Taxonomy (NCBI): domain Eukaryota; kingdom Metazoa; phylum Arthropoda; class Insecta; order Lepidoptera; family Nymphalidae; genus Morpho; species Morpho deidamia. Next base: position 10,359,904 of record CAMTZC010000026.1, on the reverse strand, counting down.
TTTTTTTTATAAAGGACAATAAAACTCGTACAAATATGCATAATTATTTAGAAAAGGCATTACATTGATTAACAGTCAAGATCTTACAATTTTACTAGTTGAGTAAATTTTTCAAGGTTTTAATGAATGTTAAAGAATATTAATTATATTTCACGTTGAGTTATATTTATATGTCTTAGCTTTAATATTAATAGATATGCTTCCATGTAATATTAGTATTTATTGTTAAAACACCACAACTCAGTTTCTATATTATACGTGATTACTTTTTACATTACGGAGAACTACCTAAGCATACTTTAGGTAGCCTAGTGCAACGCTTAATGAATGTAAAAGAAAATTAATTAATTTTGACGTTCAGTTATATTTAAGTCTTAACTTTAATATTAAATATTAGTATTTATTGTTCAAACGCAACAACTGACTTGCTTCTATACGTGATTGTATTTTCATTACGGAGAACGCTTACCTTAGGTAGCCCAGTGCAACGCTATTCCGTACACTGTGTCCATAACGTGTCACGACAAGCGCCGCCACGGAGCGTCGTAAAAGAAAATTATCTTATAAACATTGATCACATAAATAAGAGTCCATACATCGAATGGTTGCAACACTTATCAACAATCACGTGAACTCAACAACGCGCCGAAACCAACTGGGACGGACGATCTATTATAGCGGTGCGCGTGCGCAGACTCGGTCCATTTCCCCCACGCAACTTACTCTGTTAGTATTTGTCGCAGCGATAATATATTTCTTTCTATTTCCTCGTGGCCTGAGAGACTCCATAAAGAATTCTTAATGGCCCCTGTCAATCTTGTTTCAAATCGATTGACCATTAGGTGCTAAACGCGGTAAGTGATCGTTAAGCTGACAGTTTTTCTAGGATATATAAATAACTACAATGGACATGTTAAGGCCTAGGAGTGGTCTTTACATACTTTATACTAGAAACTACTTTAGACAAAATAAACCACATGACTATGTGAAGCAATCTGTTATCATCACAATTCTCCTGTCCTTATTTCTCTAAGTCGGTACATGTTTTAAACATGTTGTCACGTGATTTGGCTATTTGTTTTACGACATTTGTCGCCTTTCATGACACCTGGTTAAAAATATCTGTTAATAATGATACTTTAATTCGAATCGGTGATAGAAAGTGTACTATGTATTCCAAACTTCAACCAAATCTTACCTTAAGCTGTTTCCGTGATAGAGTAACAAACATACAAACATTTAAATTTATAATGTTAATAGGAATAACCCATAAAAGCAGTACAGTAATACTTTCACGTAAACGGTAAATACAAGCAAAGCAAAGGAATTATTAAACACCTATTTCACCACACCGCGTATTATAGACGTGTGAATTATTTATTACGGTGTATTCTTTGGGGAATATGTTGTCTATAACAAATGATCGCAAAAGTTTGATGTCGTTTATGAGGTTAATATAAAAAAAAATATTCACATAAATATAAAATGATTTGCTAGAAATATTTTTTATATGTATATAGCAAAAATAAATATGAACACGCGACATACCGAGTCACATAACGATAGAATCGAGCTTATTATCCGTTTGTATAAGGTTCGACGTTTCGGCGGAGCAGCATATACTGAGGTCACCAACTGAAAGGTTATGGCTATATTATGACGGCTACAAAATAAGCTGCAAGAAATAAATAAATATATGGATCATTTATACACACGGTCGTCCGTCCCCAAAGTAAGTAACTTAATACTTGTGTTATGGAAATTAATAATAATTGCAGCTTATATTGAATTTACTAAGTCATGTGAAGAAATCAATTTAATAATTAAGAGCCAACAAAGTTTTTTCACTAGTAATCGAAATCAAACTGTACGATTTTTAAAATTAATATTAACAAACTATGGCACTTATTAATGAGATTAAAGTTCATAGAAACGGTTGTTTTTATTTAACATTAAATGTATATGATCTTCAAATTACGTACTAGATTTGAACGTTATATTTATTTTATCTTCTGTGCATTTGGAATAATAAATGAAGATGTTTATTTGACTGACCCGTTGGCGCTGTGGGTAGTGACCCTGCCTTCAGCTCCGACGGTCGCGGGTTCGATTTCCGCCGCGGGCCAACATTTTCTATTAACAAATTGTTGGTTCTTCTGGGTGTGTATTTGTATTTAAATATGTATTTATACTTATTCCGTCACCCATAACACAAGTATTAGATTACTTACTTTGGGGACGGACGACCGTGTGTGTAAATGTCCCATATATTTATTTTATTTATTTAATTGAAAGACACAGTTATAGTTCTAGGTGCCACTGCATATACTGTAGTAGTCAGCAATTACAGAATTTATGTCGGAGTCTATTAGAGCAGGCCGTTGCAAGTTGCCGTTAGACACAAGATAGTTCAATTTTTTCTTATGCATTCGTGATGTACGGTAGGAGGCCGTTATTCACCGGTTCCGAGACAGGTGTCGCAGTTATCGTCACGTTTGCCACTACATCGTATCCAATCTCCCATTTCAAAAGCCACTTTCCTATTACCGTTGTAAGGCATCAAGGCGAAAGCGACCTGTTTTCTTTGATTTATCTTTGATGTATTTTTTTCTTTTACTGTTAGTACAGGAATACGTTCGAAAGAAATCTATTTTTATTTTTTCTAGGGAAAGATTTTTTCGCCATTGCCATAGAATTCAAGAACCATTTAGGTGGGTTAGTTATACACTTTAAACATTAAAGGGTTAATGTTTCAATTGTAAAAATTATGAGAGGATTCAAAAACTCTTTTCATGCAAGATGTGATTTACAAATGACGAATTATTTTAGAATCGTTGTAAATAAGGTTCACTATATTAATATTGGTTAATGTGATATATTGTTAATGTGTATGATTTGTTTTATAAAAAATATAAAAAAAAAATATACAAAAATATTTTCCCAAGAGTGTGACAACGCCGTGTGGTATCCGGCAAAATAGAATAGACCACCCTCCTTTCTTACCGAGGTGTCGTAAGAGGCGACTAAGGTATGTGCCGTGTGGTGTCCGGCTGCATAGAATAGACCACCCTCATTTCTTACCGAGGTGTCGTAAAAGGCGACTAGGGTAAGTTGACGTCAGGCAGGCGGCCGGTCGTAAATACGTAGCCAAATCATGTGACAACATGTTTTTAATATTTTGTGCCGACCCCACTTAGAGTGGGATAAGGGCAGGAGAATGATGAGTGTGACAACGAAGAAAAACGTAATTAGGTGAACTAATAATAATAACTTGTTGGCCGTCATACGTCAGTAGTATCTTAATCAATTCTGGCGGCCATGGCTGGTTAAGATACAACTAGTTAAATGTTTGTCGATTCACCCAACACTAGTTCAGTCTTGTCGGCTATTAAGGCCTGGGGAAGAGCTTTTCATTTACTACCTACATAATATTTCTACCTTTCCTCGCTGTCATAACTTATATCTATGTAGGTTTATTATATTTTGTATTAGTATTAGTGTATTATCTTGTATTATATATATGTATTCTATTTTATGATTATAAGAAAGTAAGTTTATCCAAATTCAATTTATAATTGTTTTGTAGTGTTTTTAATAATTTATCTTTTACTATTAATGTACCTATACTACGTTTTCACTTACTTTCAAACCACCAAGGGTCGCTGGCAGAGATCTCTTATAGAGATAAGTAATCCTTTGTACTTGTTTTCTTTACCTGTATTTTCTTATATATTTTAATTTTGGTACATAAATAAATAAATAAATAAATAAAATAAATAAATATTCCACCCCACATTAAGTACGCATAACTTAATAAATTATACTGACTTTTCATTTTACTACGCTAAAATACACGCTTTTAAGCGTAGGCTATATCGTACTTTCAAAATATGTTTTTTTACTTGACGCTTAACAAGAAAACCTTGTGATTCAGCCTTGGTTGGGTAATAGAATTTATAAACTTAGGAAACGTTAGGTTTTGCTTTAAAATTGATGTCATCTATTTCGAACCATAGACTTATTAGATGAGACACAAATTCAAATTATTCTTCATTCTAGTAAACTTGAAAACAAGTGCTTTTGAATCGTCAAAATCTAACGCTGGTTCGGAAAGCTGTTCCTACCGAGAAGAGCCAGCAAGAAACTCGGTGATTGCTCTTTTAAAATAAAATTCTTATAACTAGTTACATTTAGGTATTACTATCTTGTACAGGGTAGAGGAGTAGCTATATCCACGCACTTTTATCATCTATTTAAGCCTCAATAGTATAGTAGGCTTTTTGTATCAGCCTCACTTAACAGCGCTTTTAAACTGTTGTAGTGGCAAAGATAAAATCGATTGCGGAATTTTATTATAGAATCTTATACCCAAACCCACAAATGACTTATTTACTTTTGCAAGGCGCAAAGCAGGAACCGCAAGCTTATGTCGGTTCCTACTTTGTCTATTCCTTATACACCGGGATAACGTATAGGCTATGGTAATCCTGTTAGTTCAACAGAAATAGGATAACATTAAGAAACGCCATCTATTATCAGCCAATCAAAGTTTTTTAAATTCACGATGTGTCAAAGTCAAGTTTTTATATATTTTGGTTTCTGCTTGGGGGATAAATTTAACTGAGGTATTACAATATATAATTATTAAAAGTAAAACAGGTTATTTACGAAACTGATTAAACTACTTATATTATAAATGCGAAAATCTGTCTGTAACGTGTAAGGGCGAATCCGCTGAACCCATATAAATGAAATGTGGCGCAATTAGTGATTAGGATATACCGGAGTAACATATAGGCTATAAAAAATCCTTTTTTTTTTCAACGGGAAAAGCAGGAGATTATTAAACGCTGTCTATTATCAATTTATTAAGATTTTCTTTTATAAACAGTTCTCACTCCAAAATAAGCCCCTACTTTGCTATCGGTCACGCGGTTGCCAATATACAAGAACAAAAGAAATTACATTTGACTATTTCCGTCCCCGACATATACTTTATTTTCAATTGGATTTAATATATTTACGCACTTACACTTTTATGGTGTATGTGTACACTTTTTGTAGTTGTCCTGAGTCATTACCTGCAACAAATAAATACAATCTTAAAAATACAATTTTTTGGTCTATAGTGTGTGCATGTTTTATATTTTGCAAAGTTTTTGCAATATTTATATTGCAATATTTGCAATTTATTGCAATATTTATATTATGCAAAGAGTACTAATTGAAATATTAGCTTTTGTACGTGACTTCGTCTGTATGTTACGTCAGTACTAAAATAAAAGTAATCCGTATCATTCTCTAGCTTTTCAAAAACCTCCGTAATGAAAATTACATTGAACTCGTGCTCGGTTAGGACGTTCTTCTTCAACCGATCGTCGTCCATTGCTGGACAAAGGTCTCTTCAGGGGATCTCCACACCACACCGCGCTTCGGATGGACGTTATGTTATAGAGAAGGATAGTCAAACAAACTTTCGCATTAATATTAATATTATTTCTTATGAGTCACAGTATCTTCGAAGTTTCCAAGACAAAGATCAGAAAATCTGACCATATCTTGGCAAAGCACTTTAATGCGATACTCGGTTGGCCCTGAACGAAATTCTCTGACATCATAAAATATAACCATGTATATATAATTTATAAATTATTTTTAAGATTAAGAAATATTTACGAGACTAAGAATACATAGTTTTAAAAATACTACTTCGCAAGTATCTACTAACACTTTTTTTTTGAGGAAATTTTATTAATGTTTTAAGGTAAATACATTTTTGAAAAAGTAAATCTAGACAAGCTTAACTAATAAGGTACTTTTATTATTTGTGTCGATATTCATAATGATATTGTATCTATAATTATTATAAAACAAAGTCCCAAAAGGCTGTCTGTCTGCATGTAATCAATTATCTCAAATTCTACTGAACGCATTTTTGTACGGTTTTCACCAAAAGATAGTAATACTTCCGGAATATTTAGGTATATAGAACACAACGGTAGTATGTAAATCGTGTTGAAGAGATCGCGCAGTTGTTAAAAAACTTGCTTACTGGGAGCTTTAGTCGCGTGCGCTGCGTAAACCAGAAGAGATACGCTAAAGTAATGTACTAGACAATTGTAGATCTATAAAACTACTACAAAAAAGTCCACGACAGAATGACTCTATTTCTTATGGTTAACTCACAATAACTACTTTTATGTTAAAAATTTGAAGTATAGAAAAAATTGACACAAGCTGATTGCCACGCGGGCGAAGCCGCTGGCACAGCTAGTATAGTATAAAAAGAACCGATTCCAATTTAATATTATCAAAGCTTCCATATGAATTTCAAGTTACGAGATTTAAAATTTATAGCCTTTTTATTACAACCGTATTCTGCAACTGTAGGAGGCTTTCATTTCACTGAAAAGCGCAATTTTCCTTATTCAGTAGGGCCGCAGTGAAATCGTTATCATCTGCGTTCTACTACGCCCATTTTCTACTAGCAAAATCGCGTGCATTTACCTTTTATCACCAGTTAAGCATTAGCCCAGAACCTATTGATTAACGAATGCCTTTACCTATACATTTATTAACTGTTTAAAAGAATCTGTAATAACATTGAAGGTAAATTATAATGTGATGAATAAAATAAATACAACCTTAAATAATGATGTTTATATTTCTGATACCTTCCAAAGAGTTATTCACATAAGTAACTAGATGTTTACCGTTTGCCTTAATGTCTATATATTTCCTACTCATAGATATAAAAAACAAAACACGGCCTATTTACTATTCCACAAGTGGACATAGACTTGCTGTTCTAGCAAAGACCAGTTAGATACTCCACTCCATCGCGCCTGTCGAGTATGGCATTCTCTTAATTTAATCACGATATTTTCTTTTACCATAGACTTCGTGATGATCTACAAATATAAATAAAAGTCAATTTTTTTTAGGACATTCAAGAAAGCCCTGCGTAAAGGTCACAGATACGCTCTAAGCAATCGACTATTCTGGATTTTTCTAATTTATTCAATATAAAAATCCATAAATTTTTGTGTTCTTATGTGATGTTTCAAGGCAAGAATGAATCAACGGCGAGGACATTTATGTTAGTATTTTCCATCTTAGACCTTTGAATAACTATCAATCAAGTGTTATTAGAGTCAAGTGCGGGATCTTGAAATAAAATGAGGCTTGATCATGAATAAGACAAGTAGGAAAATACTACGAGATGCCGACAAAGATTAAATCTATGAAAAACTTGAAGAGCAAAATAAAAAAAAGGCATATAATTCCGATCGGCGTAGTATTGCGTGACAATGTGTGCGTTATTTTGTATACGTTTATAGAAGCCTGGCTTTATAGATGTCAGATCTTTTATAGTTTTGTATACTAGTTTTGACTGGCCCGTTGGCGCAGTTGGCAGTGACCCTGCCTTCAGCTCCGCGGGTCGCGGGTTCAATTCCTGCCGAGGGCCAACATTTTCTAAATAAAATTTGTGGGTTCTTCAAGTCTGGGTATATATATTTATTTAAGTATGTATTTAAAATTATGTATGTATATATTTACTAATTGTCTGTCACCCATAAAACAAGTATTGAACTACTTTGGGGGCATACTACCATGTGCGTAAATGTCCCATATATTTATTATACACATCTTGTTCTTTAAACTCACTACGTATATGTAATTTATTTAGGTTGCATGACACATAATACATTTTACCCTATTTTAGTTACCAAACTCACAATATATTATAGTTAAACTAGATGTGCCTGCGGCTTCGCGTGGAATTTTAAATATAAAAATAGTTAATTTAAATTAACCGTGTGAGATAGAGACATGCCGTGCGGTATCCGGCTGCGTAGAATAGACCACCTTCATCTCTTACCGAAGTGTCGTAATAGGCGACTAAGGTAAGTTGACGTCAGGCAGGCGACTGGTTGTAAAATACGTAGCCAAATCATGTGACAACATGTTTGTAACATGTTGTGCTGACCCTACTTAGAGTGGGATAAGGGCAGGAGAATGATGATGAATGATGATGTGAGAAATAGAGACATGCTGTCGCGGACTTTTTTGTAGTATTATTATAGATCTACAAATCTCTAGTACATTACTTTAACGTATTTCTGCTAGTATACGTAGCGCACGCGACTAAAGTTCCCAGCAACCAAATGTTTTTTAACAACTACGCAATCCCGTCAACACAATTTACTTAATACCGATGTGTGCCTACTACTTAGCTAAACCATCCGGAAGTATTCCACTAAGTTTTGGTGAAAACCGTACAAAAATCCGTTCAGTAGATTTTGAGAAAATCGAATACAGACAGACAGCTTTTTCGGACTTTGGGACTTGATTCTATAATAAGTATAGATTAGTTAATGATGAAATTATATTACAAAAAAATTATAAATGTAATAAAAGAAAATAACACATTAATAATTTTACATAACAGTAGATGTTTTAAACTGTTGTACGAGAATATAATTCTGGCAATCATTACTAAAACTGCAAACAGGTGAAAATTCAATGAATTTCTAGGTCAAACTCATTTTACCTGACGTATGAAAACAAACGTGCTATGATCAACATTTTTAGTAGTATTAGCGTGATTTAGTATTTAGTAAATATTGAATTTTTCTGTCACTTTCTCTTTTTTCGAATTGTAGAGGTCCAATGGTATACAGCAGGCTTACCATGAACTCTTATTGCGACCCAATTAAAGACCTAAACTGAATCGCAAACGTATTTTATTCACTCTTACTAATATAATAGATGTGCGATCCAAATGCAACTCACTCAAAAACACTTTATAGTACGAAAAAAACGATTCAGTTTAGGTACCGACTTTGAATTGCAATGCCGTTGAATCGTTTTCTAAAAGTTGATGGTAGGCCTACAGATCTCATCATGGAATTTAAACAACATCGCCTTATCGCCATAATTTCACTAGAGCAGACCTATTCTGGAAGTATACTGTTCTTAATATGAAGATTAAGATGATTAAATTTAATTTAAGAGATTTTGGCTGTATGTATTGCTTGTGTGTAATATTGCTGGTGAAAGCGTCTTGGGATACATGTGGTGACTTATCCTGCATGTGTAAGGTACGCGAATTTTTCCTGCTTCATACACATTATTTAGCTTTGCATGCATTCGCTTAACCCGCGCGGATTATAGCAAAGTAGTTCTGTTATAGTTTCTGTAATATGGAATTCCGCAAAGTAACACCTGCTTCTATAAATCATTAAGATAATATTTATTTATTTATTTACTATCCCTCTTCTTCATATGGACATATAATGAGGAGGGATGCAAATCATGTAACCAAACGAGCCTTAAATATAAATGTAAATCGATATGTGAATAGAGAGAGGCCGTAAAAGAGATGGAAGGATTCTGTGAAGCATGAAATGCATATGAGAATGGCAAAGAAGAATGATGAGTGTACTTGATGGTTTTTAACTTTGGGCTTCTGCCTACAATTTTGTCTTCGTGGAATTCGGCATTGAACTGAAAGCTAGTCTCTAGCCCTTCAACTATTTTCATAGCATCAAATATATCCATTAGCTTTGTTGAAATTTAGAAGATGGACAGAAAAAATTGTTTGCATGTACTAGTATAGATTTAAATATATCGATTAGGTATTGTTTTTTTTATCGTATCAATAAAAAAGTAAATACAAATATTTAAGTAAAAATGTAAATAAACCGTTATATACATACGTATATGTGCTGATGTACTTGTTGAGGGTTATATGGAAGTTGTAATAGTTTCATAATTACCTGACTTAAAACACATTTACATATATAGAAAAGCGTACCATAAAAAGCATAGTTGATTTTAAGAATTCCGTATATTTGCACTATAGATACCTATATAAGCTATAAATTAATACCATTGCGTATAAGGATAACTACGCATGTAGGTATGTAGGTATCTGAAAAGTCATAAAAAATGATGCCAATATATATTACCTACTGTATTGATAGTCATAATACCGACTTACTTACTCCCAAGGTCACAACTGAAAGCAATTGTATCTCTGTGATTCACAATCAATATCAGCAAAACGTCATCATCCTCATAATCCTCCTGCCCTTATCCCACTCTAAGTGGGGTCGGCACAGCATATTACAAACGTGCTGTCACATGATTAGGCTAGTTACTTATTTTACGTATTTTACGACCCCTCGGCAAGAAAGAGGGTGGTCTATTCTACTCAACCGGATACCACACATTGTCAATTAAATTGCTTCAATTATGATAAAATAAAATAAAAAAGTATTCTATTTTTATTTATTTCAATTATGATCATTATGCGATTCGAGAAATAAGCTACCTATGTATATTGATACAAGAAACTAGAATTTGTACCTTTTTTTGCGCAAATTGTGCTAAGGTTATTTGAGATTCTGACATGACGGAAGTTAATAGTACAGAAATTAACTATTCTCTACTGCTGGTCAAAGGCCTCTCTATTTTCTGCTTTAAATAAACAATTAGATCTTGGACCCCACATGTTGCTTCAATGAAGTGTGGTAGTTAAGTGATAAGATAAATGCAGGTTTCCTCACATTCCGCATAACCTAAACGAGCTTCTTTAGAAAGATATATTATTAACAGTACAAAAATAATAAAGATTTTTTTCAATAATTAATTAAATAGAAAATATATGTAATATAATACTAAATGTAGAGTGGACTAACTTTTTGCATTCCCGATACATGCAGAATTCTAAAAAACACATGCACAAACCTCCACCACCGACATCACAATACACAAGCACATCACAAGATCACAAATTCGACAATCAAACAATTATAAAATATAAAAACAATTATCACAAATTCGACAATCGTTTCGCCTCGCAACCGAATCATCATTAGGAGATTAGACTCAACGACAAAATCGCAAAGCGACTCATCACCTAAGCACGCATATACTTATTGGTTCAACCCCCACCCATTCATTTTCCTTCCGAACAAATGTAACAAACTTGAAATAGAACTATTATTTCTAGTTTAAGCTTGTTACATTTATGTAAAGGATTTTTTTAAAAGTAAAAGTATCTAAATATCGAATGAACTTGACCGTGGGCGAAGACCATTAGAAACTCATTGCGAAAAGCCATACTACGGCGAACAAATTGCATCATATTTACAACAAAATCAATTATGTTTTACGTAAGCAGGTCAAGGTCAGAACTTTATTGATGTTGCATTTTATTAGAGGGCATCACACATACAGATTTCTGACCTTCTTTGTGACTATATGTGCAGACGCATCATCAGCCGACGTCAATCCACTAATGACCTTGCGATGCTGGGTTTTAAACAAGTAGTATTGTGCCTGTTATTCCCAGGTTTTAATTTTACTGTCGTTATTTACTTTTCTGGAGGATACATAAACATTGTTTCTTTCGATACACAATGATAAGTCCAAATATTCATGAACAATTTATACTTTAGCCATAGTAGTAACGACTATGTAGTTACTGTTGGAAACTACAAAGTTAAACTACGGTATATAAATATGAAACACTTTTATATATTTTCTTGCAAGTTAAATTTGACCCACTTTCTGGTGCCTGATTGAGCTAATGACAAAGCATGTTTTTGATAAGCAAGACCTGATGCTGCTGGGATTAGCTCCAGAAGAGGGAACTCCTCAACGGTTAACAATAAGGTCATGAATTTTTCGTGAAAAGCTTTCAACTTGACTTGTTTTGTTTTATGTCAAAAGTTCTTCAAATAATTTATAGAAGCGGGCGTTACTTTGCGGAATTCAACAGTACAGAATATATGATAGAATTATTTTACTATAATTCGCGTTTGTTAAGAGAAGGAAGCAGGCAACGGTGAAATACCTTATACATGCAGTACGAGTCACCACACGTACCACAAAACGCCGCCACCAAAAACACTTCACTCAAATATTACAACAGATAGCAGTTCTGCACCGTGGCATGAATTTGAAAATCATATGATGTACGGTTTACACAAACTATTTTAAACATATAAGTAAAAGCATATAGTTTTTCTAGAACGATCTGCCTATTATCGTAATTAACGTTATGAAGTAAGAATCGTCACAACCCGCCATGTAGTATCCGGCTCAGTAGAATAGACCACCCTCATTTCTTGCCGAGGTGTCGTAAGAGGCGACTAAGGTAAGTCGACCCGCCATGTGGTATCCGGCTGAGTAGAATAGACCACCCTCATTTCTTACCGAGGTGTCGTAAAAGGCGACTAAGGTAAGTTGACCCACCGTGTGGTATCCGGTTGAGTAGAACAGACCACCCACTTTCTTACCGAGGGGTCGTAAAATACGACTAAGGTAAGTTGACGTCAGGAAGGCGGCCGATCGTAAAAGACGTAGCCAAATCATGTGACAACATGTTTTTAACATGTTGTGCCGACCCCACTTAGAGTAAGATAAGGTATGGAGAATGATGATGATGAGTAAGAGTCGTCACAATATTTTATGTCACAGATAAAAAAATAACATAGTTGTTCATCGAAAGTTCTAAACAACACAGCGCGAGATAATAGCTCTTATTAACTCGAGACAAATTAATACCCTAATACGACTACGCATAACGTTATCTTCAATATTACGAAATCACTTAGCATAATTGAGAACTGTGACGAAATTAGGCACTTTAGCCGTGAATCGATAACAAAATGACAAAGACCTTGTTAATGCGAAGCCAGCAGAGATATAGAGGTATGCAAGGTTATTAATTAGTTTTTATTTATGTTTAAGTAGCCATGTAACGGGTTCTTCACCGCTTCTGAATTTCATAAAGTATTTATTTTACTAAAATACTTGCGATTCAGGTTTTTTTATGGAGGCCCATGTCCCACAATTTGACTATTAAGGAGGGCAAATCAGAAATGGACTCGAAAGAAGTTTAAACCCTTTCTATTGGTGCCAAATTTAACGTAAACAGTAAATTCTTCCTAAATCCTATCAATTCACCAACTAAATTTTTTAATATTAAAAGTTACATATGTTACGTCGTTGGAGACACTAGTTTAAATGAAAGTCAAAAATAAATTAGAATTTGATAACGTTAGTTTAAATCTCTAAATCTCATTAGACCACATGTAAAAGGTAAAATATTTCTTTTAATTTGTTTAATATAAATTAACTTAACTGTTTTATTGAAATATAAAAATCGCCCTTTACCACATATATCCGAAGCCTTAAGCGTCGAAGCAGCATTTGATATAGAGTGTTTGGTTTGAAAATGTCTTTTGTCGTCAGATTTTCCTTTTATTCAAGACAGAGTGACACTAGATGACTATTAATTTAATAAGTCGAATGTTTAAAATTAATACATAAGAAACCGCACACCATTCACAAAAACATATCAACGCCCAATGTATAACGATATAAACATATCCAAATTTAGGTAAATCCGGGATACTTTTGTACAAAAAGCTGTTTGGTAGCGAACCACGTCACATCTATTTATGTTTGAACTATCGAACAGGAAATAAAGTTGTACGTCACAGCAAAACACACTGTACTATTTTGGATGTACAGATACCAAACACAATGGCAAGTGTCAACCGTTGCGAAAAACATTTTTTTTAGCAGCAGTGTACGGAAATTGCGTTTTTGATGGGAATGTTACTATTAAAGTTAGTGTCTGTAAACAACATACATACTTTTTCTTTTTTATATACAGAATTATATTTGTTAACTTTGTTATAAAGTGTTAATACTATCCCTATACGTGCGACTTTCATTGCCTATTGTATTCATACAAAATAGCTAGATCTATTACATTCCATAGACGGCCATAATACGCTCGTGCAAATTCTCTTTATTGCCTTTGATAGGTTCATAACACAGTCATTGTCGTGACATCAATTAACTACGATGCATTGGTTGACCGATTCAATATTTTCAGTGTAAAATCTGAAATAAATAGAATATTGGTAAAACCGTACCATGCTATATTCTACTATAGGCGAAGTATATAGCGTTGCTTTTAGTACACAAAAACTATGGCATTTTATACTAGAGAGGAATAAAGTTTTACGAGGTTTGCCATTTTCTGTTTTGTTTCCAGAAACTATGGCAAAACATTATTATAATTATAAGTTATCAAACGGTTAGCTTATAGTCCAATTTACAGAATAAAATATATGCGATTCTTAGTATTAAAGTGATCTAATTAAAAAAAGTATTTTGTGGGAAATTGCAATAAATCGTAGCGCCAGCAAAACTTGTGTGTTAAAGCGATCCATAACTTGAAAGAGCAAGAAAACCCTAGTTTATTTAATGATTAATTCAGGCATTGAAATAAGGATCAATTTTAAATAAGGTCTCTTTAATAGTTTTAGTATGATTAAAAGGCGGGTCTATTTCTATTTCATTAATTGCGCAATATTGTTCCGAAGTAAGAATTAAAATAAGAGGGAAAAATAAAGAAATCTTTATATTAGATTTGAAAATTTAGTTGAACGGAGTTAAATCAGGCAGCATAATACATAACAGAATAGATGTAAATATAAAAAAAAACCTTTTCGTAGATAAAATTTGTTGTTCTTGATTGTTGAAAAATTAACAAAATCTAGGTAATATAGAAAATTATTCCAGATATAAAGGATTACTTAACAAAAACAAATAATAAAACCTAAAAACAACAACAAACGAAATAAGGAAAATTGCTAAAAGATATACGTACATGAATATTTTTAAATGAAAAATTGCAGCAATTTTCAGTGTAGAATTTATTGTGTCCATTTTTGGTACACTAGTAAACGCAAAAGATATGGGTTATACAAATTAGACAAGATAGCGTTTATTTCATATCACCACCATATGACCACTTAGTATATCACTCTCCTGTCTGTTCTCTAAAAATGGTGACTAAACCAGACAATAATATGGAAAATATAATCACATTCGTGAGGGTGTGAGGGTTAAGCATTGCGATTTTGTCGTGGAGCCTATCTCCTGATGGTGCTTTGCTTTACGGGGCGAAACGATCATGTAGATTGTCATAGTGAATGCGTAGGGCTTGTGTAGTGTTGTTGGTGCGGGTGTTTTGTGATACTTCCGTGACTAATTGCATGTATTAGGTATATGAACGGATTCTGCTTCTCACACTAGGAATTACATAGATTTCTTAACAAATGCGGATTATAGCAAAATAATTATATCATAAACTTTTGGCGAGATGTACGAGTAGTCGTCAACCTTAACCTTTAATTGAGTTGAATCACATATATCTACATCACATACAATCTACAAATAGGTATAAAAAATCATTAATTAGCATTTTTTGTAGTTTTCTGCATCTATGTAATTTTCATTTATTCATTACGTGCGTAGCAACACGTATGCCGAGTTTTAATGAAGCATTATGTTATTTACAGCCATCGCGAAATCCAAACAACATTATTGGAAATGAACGCTGTTTATTTGTATCCGGATCTCTAGCACATAAACAAAATTACGATAGAACGGTAAAAAAAATAAAAGCAAATAATTGAATTTTTTTTGAGGATCCTGTAAAAAAACAATTGTGGATTCTTTAACCTAAGCCGAAAGCCTTACGTGATCGATATTCTTTTGACGATAAGAATGTGGATATAGCTACACTACTACCCCGTACAAGACAGTAATGACTAAATGTAACAAGTTATAAGAATTAATTTTTTTAAAAGAGCAACCGCCGAGTTTCTTACTGGCTCTTCTCGGTAGGAACAGTTTTCCGAACCAGCAGTAGAGTTGTCGCTTCATAAGCACTTGTTTACAAGTCCACTTGAATAAAGAATATTTTGCATTTGCAGCCTAAACTATATTCAGTTATAAAAACAAAAAAAAAACATTTCTTACTTGGGTCATTTAACTAGAAGTAGTTAATTTATATAGGTAAAAATAAACAACTGCGGAAATTACTTCGAATTTGAAGACAGATATATATCATTAAGCACCCTGCAAATAAAGATCACATTAACTATTAGAAGTAATTATAACGAGTGAACTAACTGAATTCCGAATAAATCAGCAGCATTATCAAATCGAGCAAGTCAGAAGATGAATGTACATATCATCACTCGCAGAGTAGTATTCGGTCGAGTCTGAGATTCCGCAGTGATTAATCACGTGGGAAGACTGTGTAAGTAATACTTCCTCTATAACGTCGCTAATCGTAATACAATTTAATAATAGTGTTGTGCAGAAGGTTACGGGAAACCACTGCACTATTTATTCCCTAGTCGTCGGGTTAGTAAGAATTATGGAAAGGTCACAAAAGTCTTCCAGTTTCTAGCATTCCTTAGATGGGACGGGGTGCTAAGCTATAAAAAAAAGTAACGGCCTGTTACAATCCCACTACTGGGAATAGGCTTACTCTCTTCGTTTATGGAGAAAAGGGTTGAAGCTAAAACCTACCGAGCTGCTTCGATGGATTGGTAGGTTACATATATCCCCAGATTTCTATAGAACTATGCTGGTTTCCTAACAATGTTTTCCTTCACCGAAATGCAATTAATCAATCTATCACAGCTTCAAAAATAAGAAGAAATAGTAAATTCCATCCATCCATCCAGTTACTGATCTAGGACATTATTCAATGACAATTGGTATCATGATATTTTAATGTATTGACTGCGAACTGGTAAATAGTCATATCTTATTTTTGACGTTTTAGGAAGAAGATAAAACGTTATTATTAATACATTCGCAATATTTTTTATGAAATAAAAAAATATTTGATTTTGAATATGTTTATTTATTACCAAATTTTCTAGTAGATAATATGTGTTGATACGGTGAATGATGGGCAGTATTACCCAATGCCGTAAAAAGTGATTTGGCTTAAAATTAGAGATAGAACATATTGCCGGTTCACAGTCGATATGCTGCAACGACTAAATCACGGCTCAAATATAAGCTTGAACCTATTTAAAATTATAGATAACACAAAATGAATTCATCATTTTATTATGAAATGTATGCAATTCATTTCTCGGTACGTATGTCCGTGAGCTATGCTTTGATTGCAAGATGTGATCCGCGAATATCACGTAATATACTTTTCCAGTAGTATTTCGCAGTATCTTTCTAAACATTAATTTTTATTGAGCTATTAACAATTCGAAAAATTATTCTAACAACACTGGAATATAATATTAACGAAAAACTTATTAAGACGATTAATTATTAGGATAGTTGTCGTTATAATTAATTTATTAAAATAATAAAAATATTACCTTATTTAAGAAAAGAGGCATTTAAATGAAACAATGACTAAATTACAGTAGGTATCTATTTTAACATATATAGTATTAGGTTTTTGATAGCCGAACGGTAAGATGGTCGACCTCTCTCGACGGGAATATGGATTCAAACCCAGGGCAACCATTAGTTTCTCTATTTAAACTTGTGCTTAATTGATATTTGGAATTTATCAGACGCTTTTTGATGACGGAAAACATCGTGAGGAAACTTGCATATCTCTGGAGAATTTCTGGGATATGTGGCCTACCAAACCATAACATTGGAATACTATGGTGTGGCTTTGCTCTAAACCTTTACTCTAAATAAGGAGGGGGGAGGCTTTTGCTTGGCAGTTTGATAGTAAATGGTCGTTAGTTTATTTTTTTTCCTTTAAATGTGTGACATTAAATTATAACTTTGAAAAAAAAATTCAAAACCATATTTTGAGTGATGGAAAATGAAGTTCACGTTGTACAGAAATAATATGTGGATTAAACACGTTCGTCGTAACCGATTAGTTGAATTAATCACAGAGATAAATAGTATATTCTGAAGAATTTATACACTTTAATAACTTATTACTTGTAGTTTATGTAAGTAATCAGAGCAATGATCTAGCAATTATATAAATTAAACCGATAATGTTTGTAGAACCGAATTGTTTAATTAGTATTAGACAATTATTTAACTCATAATATACATATAAATCGTATAAATTTAAGCAATTACATTTACGATCATCAATAAAAATTATATAGAATGTTTAATATAAAAGAATTAAAATATTGAGCGCCATTAAGCCTTGAAGATTTTATTTGTCCGCGTCGACTTAGGTGTTAAGGCCGGTTTGAACCAAACGAACATAGAAATATATCTAGAACATGAACATTATTTCTCGATTCTTTAGCCTACCATGAACTCTTATTGCGACTCAATTGAAGACGTAAACTAAATTGTTTCGTTTTTTCATACAATTACGTCTTAAAGACGCACACTATAAGTCGTTGCCGAATGACCGTTCGGAATGCGTCGTAAAAATATTTGAGTAAAAGAGACACAGTTATCTATAATTCATATAACGTTTTCTTTTTCAAACATTACCTTCCCAATGCAATCCACACTTCATGGTACGAAATGAAAGCGGTTGAGTTTAGGTACTGACTTTGAATTAAATCGTTTTCGTTCATGGTGGGCCTACTGCGCAGCTAGCACGTCCGAACACGCAAGAACGCTGCATTCAGCTGTTCGCACGTTCTAGTATCGTTTATGTATATAAAGTGTAATATTTTCCAGAGAATCTGTGCGAACGCAAAAAGAACACCAAAAGAATCTTCTGACAATTTTCCGACTTACAGTAACCGAATTTCATTGTATGGGAATAGAACCAGCAGTTGCTCGTCTGAAGTAAATCGGCCTTTGGAACACTCTCGAATGTATTTTTCATAAACGTTAGACCAGTTTATATGTATGTAGCAATTGTACCAAATTTTATCAATATTGGTCTAAAGGATTAGACGTGAAAATGTATGAGATAGACAATTTCCATAGTATTTTCCAAATGAAATCACATCATAAACCTTTTATTAATAAATTCGCATTAATAAATTAAAATAGCTTACAGTAAAAATAAAAGGAAATAGGTATAGAAATATGACGTTTCGAATTGGAAATTCGGACAGGGATGATCTCAAGTAGATAATCATCAAAGTGGAGCTTCATTATTAACATAAGATCTTAGCTGCCGATGACACTCTGACGGGAATAAGTGTTCACTTCAGTTCTTGTGGCGTGCCGCCGAAACGCTTGAACGATCATCTGTGTACACTTCGACAGAGCTTGCGCGCGCACTAGATCAATATCCTCGGCTGCGTCGAGTTCGCACCACACGGAATTCGCTACGGAATCCAAGTATATATTTACAGTAATGCAATACAAAAGTAATATCATCATTCTCTTGGCGTTATGCCACTCTAAGTAGGATCGGTATAACATGTTTTTAAACATGTTATTAAATAACCGGCCGGATGCCACACGGCGGGCCATACAAAGGTAATAATAAAAAATATTTTGCTATAATCTCTGCCTCGTGGAATCCGGGTGAGTAGAATAGACCACCCTCATTTCTTACCGAGGTTGATGTCAGGCAGGCGGCCGGTAATAAATTACGTAGCTAAATCATTTGACAACATGTTTGTAACATGTTGTGCCGACCCCGCTTAGAGTGGGATAAGGGCAGGAGGCCCTTATCGATGGTTGGTGATCGATGATGATTTTTGCCATAATCTGCGATAAAGATAAATAGAAATATATAATGCTACATGTAGAGTGGACCATCAGTTATCATACCCCATGCATGCAGGATTCGTAAAAACACATGCACAAACCTCCACTACAATACACAAGCACTACACACGTTTATTATCACAATCTCCAACAATCGTTTCATTATCATCATTATCAAAAGATAGACTCCACGACAAAATCGCAAATCCTTAATTACTTCATCGCGGATTTTTTATTCTACTTTTGTATTATGGATCTCCGCAAAGTAACATCTAATTTTTTAAACTTAATTAGTAGAGCAATAATTCATATTTTGAATATCATTATAGTAACCAGAATTAATGTACAGTCCAATTAGTTTCCTTCGGCAGGATATAGGTCATTATATGAAAGTTATCTCTATACATATAACTTACTTTAAACTACGGAAAACTTAGCAGTTTCTCGAGCACTATGTTTATTATTCGATGTAAAGTAAGTAGTAAGTAGTTTGTAGTTTGATATGTAGAACCATGTTAAAATGCAGAATCAATAATGCTATTCCGCTTAATACTAGCCGTCTTACGCCAAAAACTACGCCAAATACTAATCCATCATCATTTTAGTTACTCAAGTTATGCGCATTTAATCACTACATTAAGATCTATATCATATTAAAATTAATTCAAATTTCGTTTAAAAATAGACGGATTAAGTATTAATTACGAAAATTAATAACGCTATAAGAACTTACCGCCGGAAGGCATTAAATGCTAGGCAAATGCAGCATATGTATATCGGGCCAGGATTTTGTGAACAAATTAGTACGCCAGTATAGCAAGGAATGCGAAAGTATTATTTATTTCTAAGTTTTTTTTAACCAAGACAAATAACACAAAGACGAAAGTAATAATAAAATTGATTTATAGAAGCAGGCGTTACTTTGCGGAATTCCATATTACGGGCACTATAACAGAACTACCTTGCTATATATAATTGCGTGCTAATTATAACAAGGTAGTTCTGTTATAGTGCCTGTAATAATAAAATTATTTTTCTATCAAGTAAATAGAAAATATATATAATGTATCTAATAATTTATATATAATAATTGAAGCGAGATGGGAAGCGATATAATTGTCGTGATACTGCTATGTTTTAGAAGTAATACTATTTATTATTGCTATTATTACTACCAACTACTTAACTGGGGGTTGAACTAATTACTATATTGCTCTGTTTCTTTGCATAGAACAACATTTAGTGATTTTGTCGTGGAGTCTATCTCCTGATAAGGCTTCGGTTGCGGGAAAAACAATTGTTGAGATTGTGGTAGTGAATGGGTGCAGTGCTAGCAGTGTAGTGCGGTTTTGGCGATGCTGGTTTTTAGTACATGGAGTTTATGAATCCTGCATTCATAAGGTAAACTTAATAATGTATAGAACCTTTTGTGTAAGCGTTTCATATAATATTTATGAAAACGCGTGGTGCACTCTACTTTTATCATTACATAGATAGGAAAATAATCATCTTTATTTTTGAATTAATTACATCTTTCAATTTTATAATTTATTATTACAAAAAAACTTCTGTTTTTATATATGTAAAATATACCTTTCATACATTACATTTTCATTCTGTAAAAAGATCAATCGAGTCTTCGTGAAATTGATTAAATTGCTTCTCCTTGATGTGTCCATCAGACGACCACTTACAGCAGAGCATGTTGGATTACCACGAGGACTAAACAGAAATATAGACCTCAATAGAAAAAAGTCGTTTAAATTTCATCAGCTACCTGGGTCGCGAGTACCTTATAGCAATGGGATACGCTGAGGTACTATCATCAACCTATCAGGAACTTTAAATTTTCAACTTCGTAGTTTCAATTATATAAAACGTTTATCACTCAGTTAGAATGATACAAGTTTAAGTTAGTGCCATTAAGTTTTCATTAAAATAAAATTAGTTAAAACGTCAAGTCATTCTCATATGTGGCTAATAAATTTTATACGACTATGAGTACATGAGTACATAGTAAACGAACACATAATAATTATTTTAATAAGACAATAAATATTGTTAACATTAATGTGTATTTTTTAATATTCCTTAATCAAATAAACTTGATAACAAGTACTTTTGAATCGACAAACCAAAAACACAACACAACTGAAAAAATAATGTTTGAGATAAAAGGGTTTAAACTTTTCAGTGCTACTTGGAAAATACACAAAAAATACTTTAGTTCGCTTGCCTTAAACGAACGGCCTCACATGAGATCATGAGTTCTGCCAGTATTGCTGGTAAAAAGAATGTCTTTTTTTTACATTTACATCTATTCCTAGTCCAGAACACTTGTTTTTTGAATTCCGCCACTATTTTAGTCTATGGGCGATATCTACTTATGATACAGAAAATTGTCCCTATCAAGAAGATCTAACACGAAAATCAACATTTCCTCTACTTGCAAGTCGATCCTGTATTATCCTGAATGGACGTCACCGAAACCTCACCGAAAAAAAGGTATCCTGTGTTAGTCCACACATCGGTGTGCCAAATTGCATAAAAACCGATCCGTCCTTATTGCGTAAAATAAAACAAGCACATCTACGTTTGAAATATGTACCTACTGGTAAGATTTTCCAGTTTCAAAGAACAATGATAATTAAGTTTTCTATAGTATTTAAGTGTTATAGTAAGTAATACCTAATGTGCCATGACCCAATAGGTTAACTGTTTGTATCAAGAAATATTTAGATAAAAAAGAAAGAAGGATATTTTTGTATAAAGAAATTAGTTAAGAAGATTTCCATTATAAAGTATATCTACAATGGAAGTATTTTATAAAAGTTACAATATAGTCTTAGCTTATATAGAACGGAATATTAAGCCTTAACTAAAACATATACAATTTAACATTAAACAAAAGTTATGTTAAAGTTTACATTTAAAACAAGTCCAGTGACTTACCTTAAATCTTTCTCAACCTGCTAAAATTTAAGAAAAAAGACCAGATTTCAACGAATCTTGGCAAGCAAGTGAAGTACCTGACGACGTTGTTATCGTGCACAAAGCGTTCCATCTACGTAATATGCTCAGGAAGTAACAATAGAGGAGTGTTCGCCAAACGTTACAATGACATGGGTGGGCGTTGTATGGGGTTCATTGAACGCCATTGTGAATCTTCAGGTATACGCGGAATACCTGTATTGTATGTCACCGTTCTTAAAAACGTTTGTATCATAGCATGTTTTTCGTAATTTTGGTAATTAATGAACTCGAAAACAGGAAATTACTTTAAAGTAATTTATAATATTTATATAATTTATAGAATTAGGCGTTACTTTGCGGAGATCGATAATACAAAAGTAATAATAAAATTATTTTGCTATAATCCCCGATACAGTAAATAGAAAATATATATAATGGACTAACCGTATTTTCATACCCGATACGTGCAAGATTCGTAAAAACACATGCACAAACCTCCACCACTTCCACCACAATACACAAGCACTACACACGTTCACAATCACAAACTCAACAATCGTTTCGCCCCGCAACCAAAGCATCATCAGAAGATAGACTTTATTATTACTTTTGTATAATATTTATATTTACGGCCATATTGTTGCCCAAAAAAGAGCCATACGGGCTATCTATAATATGAAGCAACGTAAGTTCCTTCGCGAAAAGTTCAAAGAAATAAGCATACTTACTGTAGCATCACAATATATGTATATATAGTAATATTCTATTTGTACGAAAAAATATAAGTATTTATAAAACCAAATTTGATGTATATCATAGACATACGAGAGGGCACAAAAAGTTTGTGACACCTGCGTCGCGACTCAGCACAGTTAGCAACTCATTTGTCGGTAATAATAAAATTATTTTGCTATAATCCGCGATACATCGCGGATTATAGCAAAATAATTTTATTATTACTTTTGTATTATGTGTATCGCGGATTATAGCAAAATAATTTTATTATTACTTTTGTATTATGGATCTCCGCAAAGTAACGCCTAATTCTATAAATCATTTGTCGGTCTCGGTATTCGCTTCTATAATTCTATAAAAAATTCCTCAATCCATTTTAGACCATTGTATAGAAAGATTCCAACTAAGTGTAAAAAATATGTTTATACGTAAAGCATATTACAAAATTGAAGATTATTTGGATGACAAGAAAGTCTGGATTTGAAAATCCTTTTTGCTTCATACAAGACAGCGGTTTAATAATGTATAATAGAAAATGTTTAAAAGATTGACTTCTATCACGAACACAATGATCAACAGATTGATGTGACTTTTGTTATAGAGGTATTTAAAGAGCTGCAATGAGCAAATGTTGCAAAGTCCTTGCACTCAAGTCGCGAACTGTAAGTTAGCATTTCTGTGATATTACTAAACTAAAAATGCTATAATATTGATCAAATCAAATCAAAATAATCTTTATTCAAATAAACCATTTCAGGCACATTTGAATCGTCAAGCATCAATATGATTAATGAAGCTACAACTGGTTCGGAATGTTTCTCTTATCGAGAAGAACCAGCAAAAAACTAGGCGGTTGCTCTTTTCAAATAATAATTCTTATTACTAGTTACATATAGTTATTAATGTCTTGGACAGGCTTGAAGAGTAGCTATATCCACGCATTCTTATCGTCTAAGTAATCCTCAATAGTATAGTAGGTTTTCTGTATTAGCCTTTTTAAAATAGTGTTTTTAAACTGTTGTAATGGTAAAGTTAAAGTAGATTGCGGAATTTTATTATAGAATCTTATACCCATAACAATGACAAGCGAAGTCATTTATGCCTAGGAGAAGTCCCAAAATGTAGTAGTTATTTTTGTGGCTCGTTTAAAGCATTCGATTATCTTCACCATGAGACTATTGGGCCATTGCAGAGTAAGAGGCACTACACTTGATCTAACTACGTCATCTATCTATAATTATTATAAAATAAAATCCCAAAAAGCTGTCTGTCTGTATGTAATCGATTTTCTCAAAATCTATTGAACAGATTTTTGTACGGTTTTCACCAAAAGTTAGTGCAATACTTCCGGATGGTTTAGGTAAATAGTACATATCGGTATTATGTAAATTGTGTTAAAAAATGCATGTCTCTATCTCTCATGGTTAACTCACAATAACTACTTTTCTGTTCAAAATTTCGAAAATCCGGATTTTTTTTGTAAATCACTGAATTCCACGCAGGCGAAGCCGTTGTTGGCACAGCTATTATTTTATTAATACAACTCAAATAATGTGTATAAAACGTGTATGGTGTTAATGGCGTCACAAAAAAAATTGTTGTTGAACGAGACTAAAGACATAGTTACTGTGATTCCAGCATTTCATGTTACTGTCAAATATTTTGTTATAATTTAATAATAAAAAATAAGAGAAGTTTCGCTCTCTTGCTGCGTAGCACGCACACATGTTGACGCAGTTAAATATAACCGGCGGTTCAACGCACGAGGGGGAAGCGTACGGCTAACCTACTGCTATTGATGCGCATTCATTTTCGTTAATACTACACAGACTTCAAATTTATGTTGCATTTTGTAGTTAGAAGAAATTTAACCTTATTAATCTTACCTAAAAATAAAGTATAGTTATGTCATTTTAGGTTGAAGTTTTGATGCATTATAAACAAGGTTCATGCTAAATTAAGCGAACTTTTGTAAATTTATAAGACGGTAGTTCTGACCTTCCCTACAACCTCAATTTCAAAATTAAATAACCGTCCTAATAGAGTTGTATATGTTCAAATCGCGTTCGCCAACATACACACACAACAAAATACACACATGTATGTACCCACACATACATTTAACCTACGAGTACTTCTTCGCGAAGAAAAGGCATAGACTTTTTCTGATGTCGGCTCGTCCTTGCTACTCGGAATGTAGGATTGTTAAAAACTAGATAAAGTCAAATGGCCTTAGAACGACGTTCCTCTACATCTTGTTGTAGGCCTTATGTCAATGTAGAGCTTGTCTTGTCTACTATCGATTTCCGCAATATTTCTGTGAGGGTGACGCTATTTTGTTTAGGCTTATGAATTTTTCACCGCCGTGTGGTATCCGGCTGAGTAGAATAGACCACCCTCATTCTTACCGAGGTGCCATAAAAGGCGACTAAGGTAAGTTGACGTCAGGCAGGCGGCCGGTCGTAAAATACGTAGCCAAATCATGTGACAACATTTTTGTAACATGTTGTGCCGACCCCACTTAGAGTGGGATAAGGGCAGGAGAATGATGAACAATGAATTTTTCAACCTTTGAAAAAAATAAAAGTTCAGGCATTCTTGTTTCAAACTGTAAGGAACTGTATCACAACATTTCTATAATATTACTTAACTAAAAATACCATAATTTTCAATGGCCGCTCTCCAGATTAAAAATATAAACTACGTAAAACATTATCTTATCAACGATTTTTCTATAATATAGCTATTGTACTATGGTATCCGTAACGAATAGTGTCATGTTATGACTGTTATATATAATATACATGTTTTAATAAGTAAATATATCTCTTCCAGAGTTTATGAGAAAACTGGAAAAAATATATTCCGAACTCAGTATGCTGCTGAATCTAGAGTATTGATTTTTTCATATAATACAACAAAGTCCTCCACAACGTTTAGGTGTTCGTGAAAGACTAATGGGATTTTGGCGTTCTTTCCACCAACAGACAATGTGTTTAAGGACTAATGTTCGTGTGTAAAATTTGTTAAGGCTCATTGTTAAATGTTAAAACATGACGGTAGTTGAATATTTCGGAAAAGTGAAGCAAACTGGGATCATTGATTGAAAACGTTCCTTAATCCGTTTGAAATGTAATAAAACATTGTATGGTAAAAAAATAAGGGCTCTTACGGGTACTATATAACATATGTCTTGTTTTTTATATTTTATTTATTGTTTAACTCAGGTTTACATTTTTGTTAACATTAATAATTTCGCCAAACTATATAATAGTTTGTTGGCGAGTACATACATACACGCTCAGCTATCTAATGACAAAAAAAAATACAAAAAATATGCGCTTAACACTATTTTCTCTTATACATTACAAAGTGGTATTATTAAAATTTGTTGTGAGGATATAATAGGATATAATATGAGGATATAAAACTAAGTATAACCATTTAAACTGAAAATGAACTTAAATACGTAAGTTATCTTTTTAACATTTAGATGCTTATACCGTATAATTTTTATGAATATAAGACGTTATCGCAACAGTATTAGAAGAGAGAAAAATTGTGCTTATAAGACACAGCAACGGGTCAGGTCTGTTAGTAATATAAGATCCTTTGGAAAGCTTTTCCGTGATGCTCATCTTGCCTCGTTTCAGTGTTAATACCAATTGTATATATAAAAATCGAAACAAAGTAGGTAGCATCGTACTGAGATCTTGCATACCTGAGAAATCTTCCAACCATCGAGATAATTTAAATGTAAATTTTCGTCTTGATATACCTACGCGATATAAATATTTTATGAACCATTTACAGTTACCACAACCGGTTATTGTGCCGTGTATTATTGTATGTACCATTGAATCGTATACTTTTAGCTATATTATTTATTAACTTAGGTAACAAACTTACGCGATATTATAATTTCGATCTTATATTGAAGTGGAATAAATGGTATATTATATAACATTTTATCAATATCAATAGGTACACGTGAAAGGCGTAAATTGTTTCAGAAATATATATAATTAATTAATAAAATAAAATTGAAAAATTGTGAAAAAAAAATATATATTTTTTAAATAGTTACAAGTTATAACTATATTTTTTTAAATGCAAATATATACAAGGTGTCTTTTGTCATTAAGTACAGTTAATACAAGAAAATGAATTAATTTAAGATTCTTTATTCAAATTTACCCCTTCTGCATACTAATAATATTACCGTTGTATTTATATGGGATAAAAGCATTTATTATACCATTTTAAAAACTTTGTTAAACGCGTATATTTTTTAGTTTATTAGTTTGCACTTTATGCTTAAGTACATTTTTTTTACACAACATGCCATGAAATTAGACAAAAAAAAATCTTTTCACAATTATAAATAATAACTGAAGTTCAGAGTCGTTTTTCCAAAAAATCATAACCGCATCTCATATGGTTCATTAGAAATCTATTTGTGGTGTTATGGAGATTAATTATAATACCAAAAAACCCACAGATTTTACTTATTTTTAGCTTCGGTAGACAGAATCGCAAAGCAGTGTGAAAAAATTCAACGATTAAAAAAAAATCATATCTTGGGCACCACGTCGAAAATTTATAATTTTTTAATTGATTCTGAGTCGTGAATAGATCTACTATAAGGTGTTATAAGTTTATCCATTCTTTCCGGGACACCTTGTCTTTTTTTTAATAGTTACAAAGTTTGTTTTCGTGTTCAAAACCGGCAAGCGCTAGTATAAGTTTTTATATAGCAAAGAACGATCGGGAATTCGTCTCCCTAACACCGGTGACATTTACGATATCTTACATTTAATCACAAATCGATACGTAGTAGAGTAGTAGATTCATAAGTAAAAAAAATACTAACGTGATAATCTGTTAAAATCAAATGGGCTCGCATATGCTTTGGATAGAAGAATTAATTTGGTACAGTGAACAAACCGATTGTATATTTTATTTTGCAAAGCAAGTATGTGCGAATTAGCTTAAATAGTAGGCCAAAGCCGCGGTAATCCTACAATTATGTTTTTCAGGTATAAAAATTAAAAAACGTTTATAATTTTACTAAATTTAAATAACACCTTTTGCTATAACCACGAGACCAATTTTAAATATTTTGAAAATTCGTTTGCCGCTGTAAAAGCATATTCATTGCTAAGATAGAATTGATATGTAAGCTATATTAGATAAGACTGCAATAGCCGCCTGTGACTATTCCGCAGCTGAATAAAGACCTCTTTTCTTTTAAATGGAAACGTAGGCATACCTACAAGGGTGCCTGGTAAATTAAACGTATTCGAGAAATTCTTCATAGAGAGCCTGGTTTTTTGAAGATACTTTACCTCATTGAGAAGAGCGCGATGAATTAAATTGATTTTTATCATTTAAGTAACGGTCTGTTACTACTTCACTGCTGGGTATAGGATCTCAATGTTTTTGTTGAGAAGGGTTGGATCTACAAAGTACTTCGTTGCTCTAATGCGAATTGGTAGGTTACACATATCCCTAGAAATCTCTAGAGATATGCAGGTTTCCTCACGATGTTTTACTTCACCGAAAAGCGTATGATAAATTGCAATTATCAATTAGACACATAAGTTTTAATAGAAAAACCCATTGGTGCCTGCCCAGGTTTTGAACCCGTGACCCTTTTGAAAGAGTCGCACGGTCTCACCGCTGGGCTATCACAGCTTATACCCTCGTAAGCTCGAGAGATTTTTTACCGTGCGTTAAAAATACGTCGAAATGATACAAATGGGTATCCAGTATCTGTTCACACGACAGCGCATTTAAAACGCGACGTATTTTTACATTTTAGGCGTTAGGGCGTAGGGCCTTAAAAAAATATACGAAACTAACGAACGCCTATTGCGGAATTTTAACGCAATGTATTTTTTACGCCCGTGCGAACGAGGGGTAAGTGATTCCCAATTTAAGCGCGTGTCCCGTTTCCGATTATTTTCACACACTTGGCAACAGCACTACACGAAATATAGACAAAGAGGTTCGCATAACCTTGGCGGCGTGTGCCTCAGTGACGAAAGCGGAAACCACTAATGAACTACCGCCTACAGCCAGCCTTACGAATTCAGCGCGTATATTCTGCCTGAGCAATTTTTTTTATTCGACTTCCCACAACCTTAGGTAAAGGTTAGAGATCATATCAATGGTAATCAAGTTAATTTGACAATTATATAAGATTGTTAAAGTAAACGTTATTCATTTAGATATAATAATCATTAGGGTTTAATGGTCATAACGAAATCTATTAATGAATTATCTCATACAGTTACAGCTCATATTAAAAACTTCACTGTTCAAAGAATAATTCTTAATTAATTTGACTCAATAAGAGTTAATATTAATTAAAATTTTAATTTATTAGATAATAATAAGTTAGGCACAAAAAGTTAATTTGAATTAATGAGAAACTTTAAATTTATCGTAATAATTATTTAATATAATAATAGTATTACAAAATAAATTAAAATTGTATTTAAAATTTGAAACAAAAAATATATTTATGCACTAACTATTAAAATATTTCGGAATTTCAATAAAGCATAAAATATATACACAACCCAATACCAGCCATATTGAAAAAAGTTCGTGATTATTGAAGAAAATCGCTTGATGTAAATACGTATTTACATAAAGCAGTTTTTTAAAATAAACTTTATGTAAATTCTAGAAATAGTCTCTTTAGTCTTTTGTTTTGTTTGTTTAGTATATGGCGTATCAACTTGTGCTTAGCTGTATAAGGCATCGTAATTATTGCAATAGGGACTAGTATTTACTAGGTGTTACTTTGTATTATTTGACCTTCATATTCTATTACACTTATATTGTTTTGTCAGCAGAAACAGACATATCAAACAGTTTATAAAATTAACGACGTACTAAAATGGATGGTGTAGTAAACTCATGGCCATGGAATAAATCTTAAGTTTTATGGCTATCACATCCTTTTCCTGAAGAGTTCATGTTCAGCAGAATTTAACTTACGAGTAAAAAATGCGCACTCATTATATTTTTTCTTATTTAAATTGAATAACACCCCGCCGTGTGGTATCCGGCTCAATAGAATAGACCACTCTCATTTCTTACCGAGGTGTCGTAAAAGGCGACTAAGGTAAGTTGACCCACCGTGTGGTATCCGATTGAGTAGAATAGACCATCCTCTTTATTACCGAGATTTCGTAAAAGGCGACTAAGGTAAGTTGACCCACCATGTGGTATCCGATTGAGTAGAATAGACCACCCTCTTTATTACCGAGGTTTCGTAAAAGGCGACTAAGGTAAGTTGACCCACCGTGTGGTATCCGGTTGAATAGAATAGACCGCCCTCTTTCTACCGAGGTTTCGTAAAAGGCGACTGAGGTAAGTTGTCCCACCGTGTGGTATCCGGTTGAGTTGAATAGACCACCCTCTTTCTTACCGAGGTGTCGTAAAAGGCGAGTAAAGCTTGACGAGAGGTAGGCGGCCGGTCGTAAAAAAATTAGCCAAATATTGTACCAACATGTTAACATGTCCCGACCCCATTTAGAGCGGGATAAGGGCAGAAGAATGATGATGGCTTAAATACAAATATACACGGAGGCTGTAAAATGTGGTTTGTGATGGAAAAAATGTGTTATATCTGTGATTAGTCATCACGCCATCGGATGTGAGGCGGATTAAACAAACATCCGATGCCTGAAAATTGGACCTCATCTTTGTCATCATCGCAAACACTATGCAACTACGTGCAACGATACATCTATATCTGCTTATAACCATTGCTATGAGTTATTTCAGATGCATCTTAGTTTTCTTGAACTATGCTTTTTTCGAAGGGTAAATTAGGAGTCTATCTCTATAGGGTGGTTTTTTTTACAATCTGCGGACAGCTACTGACTAGATTCTGTAGTCTTTACAGAGTATCTTGAAACCTGTGCGAAAGCGTATAAATATTGGCCTTGCAATTCTGATTTTATGCAGTATAATGTATGTCTGTTCTCTCAAATTGGCACGTATTAAATTTACATGGTGAGCCCGCATTGTTTCTGTAAACTTAATACTCTACAATATCTGCTGTTATTATAGCTCAAATATTTGTAGTGAAAATGATTTTTAGCGAACCTAAACAACTTTATATACAATATGTTCGTAAGAAACTATAATATGGTATTTGAACTATATGGTATATGAAATTAACTTTTTACATTTTTTCTGAAGACAGATGTTCCATTAGACGCATTACTGCGATCTCTATCTTTCGCCACCTGCTGCATTAAATATGGTAAGATATTCAAGTAGGAAGCTAGAATTCATTTATTTCTACTTTAATATAACAGACAAGTCATAGATATACCAATGGTTACGTTTTAAACGTCGTGTGATGTTAATTAAACTATTTGAGAAATAGTTATATAAATACTTAAGTTTATGTTGCTTATTATTTTATAATATG
Organism: Morpho deidamia; assembly: GCA_947086505.1. Lineage (NCBI taxonomy): Eukaryota > Metazoa > Arthropoda > Insecta > Lepidoptera > Nymphalidae > Morpho > Morpho deidamia. The sequence continues at coordinate 10,328,211 of CAMTZC010000026.1, read as the reverse complement.
TATAATATGGTTTGATTATGTAAATCTTTGTAAAGTACGTGGAAAAAACTTTTTAATTAGCAAAAAATACAGCAAATATCAAAAATAATAAAATTAATAAGTCGAAAATGTCGAATAATATAACAAAATTGTTTTTGAAATGGTTTATTTATATCATTATATTTTGTGATCGGATGAAACGTTACTAAACGGTCTAGCGATGCTTAAACCATTTTAAATAACGGTTATATTTAATGTGTAATAAAATTCACCTATTATTTTCACTGCGAAGCCCTGGATAGTTTATTTAATAGTCAAAGTACAAAAATACATAAACAAATTAATGTGATACTTATTTGGAGATGGTAAAGTATAGACAGAATTATAATAAATACTCAATGTCCCGCGATATTTTAATAGATATGAAATTAATCGATTTATTTAATATTACTTGTATAAATAAATAATACTACTACTACTATAATTTTACGTAGCTCTAACACGCGATCTCGTGACTGCTTAGATTGCCTTAACAAAAAAAAAACATTTTATAAACTTCCGAGTAGAATTGTCGGATTTCAATATATTTACTTCACGAGTTAATATACAACGAAGTTATGGATAACCAATTAACATTGAGCTATGCTAAGCTGCTATTATATATCCAATGGAATGAATCTTCTTGGATAACTCGACAAACAAACTTTGTAGTCATTCTCTGTTTAAGATATAACAGGGATCATACGATAAGTGCTGACTCGCTCGAAATCTCAATGTCTACATTTAAGTCTTCCGTCTGGCACGCTTGTAATTGAGAGCATGTGAATATAGTTAAGATAATAATGGTTTATAATGAGTCAAAGTTCACTGTGTAGCACAATGTCTATAAGACAGCAGACTAGCTTAGCTATGGCAGCCCACCGCAACATAGCTCAATGTAGATTAGTCACCCTAACACTCCAGGCTACATGTTTATCCATTGGCGTACACTGAACTCTGTGTCAGATAAAATGCTTACGATTCCAAGAAACGGGACAGCGGATGTCGCATCGTAGGTGCGCCGCTTTTATTGGAATCACTAGCCGTAGTATTTTAGGGAATTTCAGTTACACGTTGAAAGATTTACACTGATGTACAAAATTCAAAGGCTCCGTAAAATAACCGGACGAACCGGAATACGTTTGGTGCAACACGTTAATATTTACTCAATTTCGGAAAAAGTATTTGACGATCTTTATGATGAAGATTGCTTGATGGATCCAGAATTAGAAGAACAATAATATAACATTAAGTAAACACGCGGCTTTTGCTAGTCTAGTTGCATTTATAAAACATTGATTGCGATAATTACCATAGCAAAGTCCGCGTGCATCTTTTTTGTTCAACACAAAACCTAAAACAAAGCTAAGCCTTACTATCTATAGTTTGTATGGTATGTGACTAGCCCGTAGGCGCAGTGGGTAGTGACCTTGCCTTCAGCTCCGCGGGTCGCGGCTTCGATGCCCGCCGAGGGCCTACATTTTCTATAAACAATTTGTTGGTTCTTTGAGCCTGGGTGTATATTTGTATTTAAGTATGTATTTAAAATTATATATGTAGTATATTGACCAGTTGTCCGTCACCCATAACACAAGTATTAAGTTACTTACTTTGGGGATGGACAACCGTGTGTGTAAGTGTCCCATATGCTTATTTATATATTTATTTATTATCAAGCCTACATCATGACTATAAATAAGGAAAACAATATTCGAATTTTAGTTCCAAAGCTTTTAAATTGAAAATTGAAACAAAACTCGGAAGTTTAACAAGACAAATTAAAGAACCTTTGCGGTATTTTAACAATGATAGGGCACAATGAAAATACAATACAACACGCCCGATACCAAAATTATTAAGCGACCCTCAAACGAACGCTAAACTACATATTTAATGTAATCATTGGTTTTGGGAAAAAGTCGCGTGTTAACATCCACTTACAAAATGCTTTCGTGTTAAATTACGAGACTTCCATGAATTAGCGTATTGTTTATGCCAGTTGGTGCTTATTACAATGATTTTCGGTAACATTTAGCAACTTGCACCGTTGTTTTGTTATTAACACTGCAACGGTGCAATCAATTCTCGCTAAAATGTAATTGGTTTACAAAAAAAAACTATTTACGCTGTGGCTCAGTGTAGAATATTACATTCTTGTGCGATCCTCTAAAAAAAGTATGATTTATAGAAGCAGGCGTTACTTTGCGGAATTCCATATTACAAGCAATATAACAGAAACAACTACTTTGCTATAATCCGCACGGGTTAAGTGAATGCATGCAAAGCCAATGTGTATGAAGCAGGCAAAATCTACGCACCTTACACATGTAGGACCAGCCACCACATGCACCCCAAGGCGCAATTCACCAGCAACAACGAACACAAAAGCAGCACACACACCCACCACCACAATCTCGACGATCGTTTCGCCCCGAAACCGAAGCATCATCAGGAGGATAGGCTTCACGACAAAAATCGTACGATTTTTGTCGTGAAGCCTATCCTCCTGATGATGCTTCGGTTTCGGGGCGAAACGATCGTCGAGATTGTGGTGGTGGGTGTGTGTGCTGCTTTTGTGTTCGTTGTTGCTGGTGAATTGCGCCTTGGGGTGCATGTGGTGGCTGGTCCTACATGTGTAAGGTGCGTAGATTTTGCCTGCTTCATACACATTGGCTTTGCATGCATTCACTTAACCCGTGCGGATTATAGCAAAGTAGTTGTTTCTGTTATATTGCTTGTAAAAAAAGTATATAAAATGTTTTTTTTTTTCATAAAATGTTTCATTTCTCTATAAATTCTGCAAATATGAGCGGCAAAAATATGACGAAAAAGTTGTATTCATTGAAGTTAAAGAGATTTATTTCTTCAGTTGTAATAAATAAAAATACATCGCGTCTTTGGCCGCGAATAAACTTGATCGATACCAGACAATTCATGTGGGACTTGTGGCAGACTACAATGCAGATGAGCCTTTGATGATAAGTTCGTTATATTTGTCTGTATTTACTGCTATGTTTTGTTCAGGACCCATTCTGTTTATGATTGACTAGCTGTGCCAGTGGCCTTGCCCGCGTCGAAATGAGTTGTCACAAAAAATCAAAATTGAAAGATAGATTTATTGTGAGTTAACCGTAAGAAATAGAAACATGCTATCGCGGACTTTTTTGTAGTATTTGTACAGATGTACAATTCCCTAGTACATAACCTTAGCGTAACTCTGCTGGTTTACGCAGCGCACGAGACTACAGCTCCCAGCAAGCAAGTTTTTTAACAACTGCTCGATCTCTTCAACACAATTTACATAAAACCGATATGTACTATTTACTTAAACCATCCGGGAGTATTGCACTATCTTTTGGTGAAAACCGTACAAAAATACGTTCATTAGATTTTGAGAAAATCGATTACATACAGACAGACAGCTTCTTGGGACTTTGTTTTATAATAAGTATAGATTGTTGAAAGATGTAGATGAGTTAAATCCGTATAAAAACAATTTATGGAACTAGCTTCCTTCCATCGTTACGTACGTAAACTTCTGTAGCAAAACAAAAATAACTATTTACGGGTAAGTTTCGATTGTTAATAACAAAAGTCAGATTGATTGATATTTATAAAGAATATAACAGAAACATAAAAATGTTTGTGTTTCTATATTTCAGTATCTATACCGGATACTTTATACCCTTAATTAAACCTCTTAAGCCTGAATTAAGATCTTATTGCTACTTTTGCATCATCGTGTATAAATAAATGAGACATATCAACACTTTATAATAATATACTAATTACTTTATTTAGTTAAGCATGCAATTAGAGGAATAACAAAAATAATACAAGAATGATAGAATTATAAAAACAGATCGTTGTATCAAGTGCTTTTAATTTAAATTATTTACTTTAAACAGTTTTAAGGGGTCATAATAAATAAAAGTATCTACTATGGTCATCTACAATGCTAACAAATTAGTGTAAACTTATTCACCGGAAGAGAACTTCCGTGTGGCTTTTAGAATAGTTTGATATACTCTCGATATTGCGATTCACGTGTTTTAGTCTGCTTAGTTCAGTTTTTTTTTACTTCGGCACAAAATATCATTAAATAAGAATATTTTATCGCTATAATAACTATTATCTATTATCTTGATAGTAATGAACACAAATAATTAATGTAAATAAATACAAAAAGATCACCGAATGTTAAAAAAACGGAGTGTGTTTTGAAACTTTTAAAAAAGATGTAAAATCTAAAAGATATTTTTAAAAATTACACATCATCATGCATCATTCTCCTAACCTTATCCCACTCTAAGTGGGGTCGGCACAACATGTTATAAACATGTTGTCATATGATTTGGCTACGTATTTTACGACCGGCCGTCTGCCTGACGTCAACTTATCTTAGTCGCCTTTTACAACCCTCGGTAACAAATGAGGGTGGTGAATTCTATGCAGCCGGATACCACACGGTACTTACCTTAGTCGCCTCTTACGACACCTTGGTAAGAAAAGAGGGTGGTCTATTCTATTCTGCCGGATATCACACGGCTAATTAAAAAAAAACATTAAAAAAATTACACATTAGGTTAATTTCCCATTTAGGATAAATCTTTCCCCATATTAAGCAGTCATATCTCTTCCAAGGGTAGGTTTGTCCTCAAACTCAGTCATTTAATTTCTGGAAGAATTACTACGAACGCTTCAAATTCAGCAGCCGTAAGGCGTCTAAACGACGTGGGTGGTGTGGCCCGTCGAATATAAACGTCCGGTTAATATTGCCCGACTGCTTGCGTTTGAATGCTATGACTTCATCGCTCGTTGATTTAGTATCACTCTTTTGGGAAGTCTTATGCCGAACAGACTATTCCATGATTCACACTCGTGGTGTATTTCTATTGTTATTTTAATAATTATTGTAATCGATAGTCAAGTCAATCAATTGAATTGTTCAATTGAAGAACAGCTCTTGTGTTCTAGCTTATCTTAAGTAGCTTGTACTGATTGGAGAAAAAGATATCAGTTCCAAGGCGGTAGATTCAAGGGCACTAATACTTCAATCTTTTATTTATTTTTATTTATTTATTTTTATTGTATAAACAAAAGGCGGACTTATCCCTAAAAGGGATCTCTACCAGCCAACCTGAGTAACAGAAAGAAAATGAAAAGAAAAAAAAAATTGATGATGGAAAAAAAAGGAAGGAAGAAAAAAAAAATAAATAAAAATAACGAAACACTATACATAGATTAAAGTTGAAAAATAAATGAATAAAATAATAGATAATAGTGATTATTTGAATTCATATGTACGAAGTTTCTCTTTCAACTTAGAGATGCCTTTGAAAAATTTTCGCGTCTATTCGCATTTTTTACATATCCGTTTGCTTTAGTACACGGTTTACGATACTTTTACGATAGCACAGTATAAGCTAACACAAAACTCTACAATATGTAAAGTTTTTTTTTTTCGAACTGACTGTATGCTGTTAGCCCTAATGGCTTTTACAGCGCCACCGGGCGGGACGGGCGAGCGCAGAAGCATCGCCAAAGTAAAGTTCTATATTATGCTCCGTCGTAAAGAAATGGACAAATCTATTTAAATTTGTTATTACCAATTTCATTAACGTAATTTACTATAACGTAAGTTACTGTAATATTACATTATAAAAACTTTCTGTATTTTTCCATAGATTATGACAAACATTTGAAGACTGTCCAGACATTAGTTTATGAAGTGAGAAAACATCTTTACATAAACATATATTTAAGTAGGTATATAAAGAAAAAACGTTTAAAATTTCTCATAGAATATAAAATAATAGCGGCGGTATTTAGAAAATAAGAAATAGACAAATGAATATTTACATCCACATTTTTACCATATACTTAATTAAATTAACTAAACCCTTGCAACTAAAACTGGCCTTTGACACATGTTATATAAAAAAGGGTTTATATTTTGCCTTAAACAAATCCATAACGACCTTCGGTGTGGATGATGTAATATGCTGACGAGCAGTTATGGATAAAGACTATGGTGTTCTTTATTGTTGTAGACAAACGGTTACTGCCTCATTTATTATTTTTTTGGTTAGTTTGTTTGATAAACAAAGGCGCGTTTACGAAATTACATCATTTTTTAACTAAAATATATGCTATATGCAGATGCTATTATTTTAAGCAACAATTATTAATTTTTCAAAATCTTTGCCGTGTGGTTTCCGGCATAGTATAGACCACCCTCCCTTCTTACCGATGTGTCGTAATGTCAGACACCTCGGTACGCTAAGTTAACGTCAGGCAGGTGGCCGGTCGTAAAATACGTAGCCAAATGATGTGACAACATGTTTCTAACATGTTGTACCGACCCCACTTAGAGTGGGATTAGGGCAGGGGAATGGGATGATATTAATTTTTAAAATCTTTTTAACAATTAATAACCAAATATAAATGCCAAAGCCTCTTTGGTTGGCTTTCCTCATAGAAGTGTGGACCAACGGATCGATGTTTTTATATGAAGATAATTATACGCCTGGAGAGTGATATAGGCAACTTTTAACCCCGTAACTGAATTCTACGCAGATAAAGTCTGACGTTAAATCTAGTGATTTATGAAGCAGTTATTGAAACTTTTTTATAGACAAAATATACCTTCTACTAGTTAGTATTTTTTTATATCTGGACCTAGAATTTCCATAATGTGCATTACGAATGGGGGGAAAAGGGGGAGAGAGGACACATCATTCCGGTCCCAATTTTCACGTTAACCAGCACGCGCTGAAAGGTGTCGGCGGCTATCTGGTAGACGTGGCCCTCTATGCTGGATAAGGAACTCTGCCAAACTAAAACTAAAAAAAAATAGCGGTAAAAAAAATACACCCACCCAGACGACTAGTTCAGAAGAGGCTGCAGCGGCTACAGGGTCTAAATAACCCATTAAATGTCTCGTGCAAAAGGCAATGGTAAACCACTGCATTATCGATCCCACGAGAGTCGCAATGGAAGCATTACGGATAATTTGACTTTTGTTTTTAGTAAATATTCATTAGTCGCTAAGAATTGAGGAAAATATCTTCGCCATAAGATTTATTACACTATTTTACTAGGAATTTTGATTATTATTGATGTGTGGGCTTTTCAGAACAATCTTTACTCTAAATCTATAAGCTGATTGTTTATATACGCACTTATCATACTTATGTTGCTATAAACTTACAACAAAAATTTTGTTATTATTAAATTTTGTTAAATTTTATTTTAGATTTATTTGTTCGACATAATATATTCATGTTTTATAATCTGTCATCTCTAGATTATCCCTACAATGTTCCTAGTTTTCATGATCTCAATAAAATAAGTAGGAAATAATCTGTGTATATGGTTTGAGTTTGATAGAACAGATTCTGTTTAAATAAATGCTGAACAGCTTTAATTAATTTATTCTCGAATCAAAAACTGGCAATGATAAGCAGTGAAATGTTCATAGAAATCAATGTTAAATGTAAAATATATAGTTAGCTATGGATACATTCATTAAATTACGATTCATCAAAAGGTTTATCATAACGTACCTAAGATAAAAGTTATGTAGTTAGGTACTTTGCACCTTTAGGGCAATAATACGATCGACGCAGCTGTCACATGTACTCTATATTCCTGACTTCTACGTATTGAACAATAAGCACTACGTATACGTATTATAAGGAAGTTTATCTTACTAATATTATAAATGCGAATGTTTGTGAGTATGAATGGATGTTTGTTACTCTTTCACAGCTAATCCGCTGAACCAATATCGATGAAATTTAGCTCAATTATTCCGTATATACCGGAATAACATATAGACTATAGAAATCCTGTTAATCCTACAGGATTTTTACATTTAAAAATCATTTAAAAACATTTTAAAACGCCATCTATTATCAACTTATCAAAGTTTTTAATTCACTATGTATCAAAGACGAGTCAAATCTGTAATAAAAAGGAAGTTCTTTATCACGTTGATCAGCTTGCGACGAAGGAGTTATTTTTAAAAGAATTTTTTATATACTTTAATTTCTGTTTACTGCATAAATTTAACTGAGCTTTTATAATGTATAATACTAAAGCTATTGTTTATCCTAGGACTATGGTCCACGCGGACGATGTCGCGGGTAAAAGCTTGTACTTTATAAATGGACCATATTATTTATTTATACGCGTTGACGTAAATAAGTTCGATTCAACTAGTTATCGTAAGTAAACAAGAGATATTTATTGCTAGATGATATCGTAATTGCTGGATATATTTATTAAACTGTAATAGTCTATTGATTTAAATAGCTTTTACAGTAAATAAAACATTTTTCTTAAATGAACTGAAACTGTACGTCGTTTTTAGTCTTAAGTAACATGGTTTAAGCATAACCATTATTATGAATATTTGCGATTTTGTCATGGAGTCTATATTCTGACGATACTTCGCTTGCGGGACGAAACAAAGTTGAGTTTTTGATAGCAAATGTGTGCGGTGCATGTGTATTATGAAGGCGGAGGTAGAGGTTTGTAGTACATGTGTTTTTTGCGAATCCTGTATTTATCAGGTATGAAAACAGATAGTCCAATCTAAATTTAGCATTATATTTTGTATTTACTTTATCGCGGGTTATAGCATAATAATAATATAATTAATTTTGTAATGTTCAATACTATTTTTCAAGGACAATAATTTTTCAATTCAATAACGAATATAAGCGGTATGTTAGATGAGTCTTTTGTTTTTGCGTAGGTACAGAACAGAGGCTAACTTCATTTATATATGTCGTGGGTAGAAGTTAAAAATACACGATACCTAGTTAGGTCAAGAGCAGCTGGCATTCCAGCCGGCACGAACCACCAGGGCGGCAGCGGCGTGCACATCCGCTGCAGCGGCGCACCTCACGCAACCATGCACAGTGGAAAGTCTCTTCAGTCCGACTTATAGACACATTCACTATTCACACTCGTTAGCGATAATATCAACGCATTGTCATAGTTAAGAGATTAATTGACCCGTATTACAGAAAACCGTGACGGCAGAACTGTTTTCTCAGTTTACAGTATTGTAACTATCGATCTATAAGTTGTAAGTACGTATACATTTGATACGATCGTAAAACTAAAAAACTGGTAATAAAAATAATAGAACAGCCCAATCAAGAGCGTTCGGATTTATCAACTAAGGGGGAGTTCATAATTAGAGGGAGCGACAGACTGAATGAAAAGAATAAGGGTTGTTATAACAGTGAAGGGTCGATAAACTTTTTGACGGAGGGCCGAAAAAATTCGGAGTCGGCAGTGGCAACAATTGTTAGGTCAGATGGGCTACATGCAAGGGTAGGATCGCGAGTAACGAACGGCGCGTGACGGCGCGAAGCGCTCGGCTCGTGCGTCGCTCCGATATAAACTGACGTCGCCAGTCGGGAGCGCTTCTCGGTCCAGTAGCGCGCGCGTGGCGCTCCGCCCGCCCCCGCGCCCTACTCCATGTGCCGCCCTGTGATAATGCGTTCCGATGCCTCACGAACTATGCCGAGATGATACTCAAAAAATCTCATTAGGACATAAATTTCACGAAGCCACAACTCATAGACATTCCCGTTATAATGCCATAAATTCTGGATAAGACCAATTCTATAAATTGATAAGTAAGAATTAAATTATGCGTAGTAAATTTCAAATTATTTAGCAATCAAAGATGAGAATAATTCTAGCGGTAGATACAAGTAGGTCCGACCTTAGTATGAAATAAATCAATCACTTTCTATAATTTATAGAATTAGGCGTTACTTTGCGGAGATCCATAATACAAAAGTAATAATAAAATTATTTTGCTATAATCCGCGATACAGTAAATAGAAAATATATATAGTGCTAAATGTATAGTGGACTATACGTTTTTTCATACCCGTTACATGCAGGATTCGTAAAAAACATATGCACAAGCCTCCACCACTTCCACCACAATACACAAGCACTACACAAGTTCACTATCACAAACTCAACAATCGTTTCGCCCCGCAACCCAAGGAAACCTTTTTGTTTTTAATTTTAGCGTTGAACAAAAATTATAATATGTACTTAGATAGCATATATTTAAACAACAGAAGGTTACTAGATTTCATAGCATTCATGACCTTACGGATCACAAACACTATTGATATATTATGCAAACGGCGTGAGAGTACAACGAGCAACTTTGTCGTGTATTCGTGGAGTATGAGAAAACTTTCAACATCATCGAAACCTGATGTACCATATGAGGTGAGATGCGAAATGGATTGGCGTTTATAGACAAGAGATCTATATAACTGTGACTAAGTCCGATCAAGTATTGGATTCGCAATTCATTTTATTGTGAATACTCGAATATTGAGCTGTGTGTGTGAATAACTTTACTGAGTGAGACAGGTAAAGAATGTGTCTCCGCAAGTGATTTTAAATGTTTGGCAAAGTATTAAGCCTTTTGAAGTTAACAAAAAAGGACGACGGAAATGATAGTGGATGGAGAGGTATTGTTCTTAGTAGAAGATTGTAACGTCATCGCAATGAAATTATTGATCGAACCTGGAATATACTTCACGACCTCTTATTCTATATCAAGCCAGCCAGCCTACAACTTGGACAAGGCTAATAATAAGTTTAATGATGATTTGATTACTTGATGAAATCAAGCTTTCTGCAGTGTAGAGGGCACTGACTGTAGAGTAAATCTCGGAGTAATTTAAGACCTACTTCTTTTTATATTCAGCAGTATTAAATCTTAAAATCGTAGATTGAAAAAATTGGTAAAAATTAAAACCAAAATAATACATTTGGGAACAAAGCCCTAAAATTTGCAGCCTGAGAACAGATTGCTACTCCTGCTATTAGCCTAAGAATTGACCGAGTGTCAAGTAACAGTTGATAGTTCTAGTGAGAAGAATATGCTTATGGTTATTTAGAGTGGGACGCCTTACGATTTTAAGAAGAACCTATCTTCCGTAGACGGTTGTCAACATGTAGATACGGGCAAACGGGTTTGGAAAAAGTGACACACATTGATAGTCACCTATATGACTGTGTGTATGAAAGTTTTATAGTAAACGTAATCGTATTTCTTGCATAATACAAAATTTTTAAATTTTACCTAACCATGATGAAACATTTCTTAAGACATATAAGTGATTTTAAGTAATATTTGTAAGTTGGCATATCTATTCTGGGGAATTTCATTTTCTGATGTTTTATGAAGTTTGTGAAATATTTCAATATCTTGTTTTTTCTTGGTACGAATTATACTATATATAATTGAGAAAATATGTAAAAATGATAGCCAGGAACCATAATGGTGTGGTTCTTAAATTACAAGTCTTACCATGTTTATTAAAAAATAGTTCACGATTTGATAATAATAATAAAAGTTCGTACTAGTAATTAAATTGTTTCCAAAAAAATTAATGGAAGAATCACTGAACGATACGCAAATCAAACTGCAGATACTCAAATACCAGTGATACCACCCACATACTTGCAATATGAATTGACTAATTCTTGAGAACATTTTGCCACTGTTGTCTCATCTATTTAACTACTCTCTCTCTTCCTGCAACTTTCCAGCAGCGTGGCGAAAAGCATTTATTATTCCTATTCCTAAAATTCATAATCCTTCATTACCCTCGCATTTCCGACCAATCTCTATTCTCCCTTTCTTGTCAAAGGTACTTGAACGTATTGTTAATAACCAATTATCTTCATTTCTTTCTAAAAATAACTTACTATCAGCGTTTCAATCGGGCTTTAGACCTGGTCATGGCACTGTCTCAGCTCTTGTGAAAGTATCAGACGACATACGCCATGGCCTGGATAATAAGCTAGCTACAGTATTGGTTCTCCTTGATTTTAGCAATGCGTTCAATACCGTTGATTTTGACTTACTTCTCGCCACTTTAAGATCTTTAAATATCTCCTCAAAAACTGTGAACTGGTTTCGCTCCTACTTGTATGATAGAAGGCAGTGCGTCAGAGCCGATAATATATATTCTACCGAAACTGGTCTTTCCGTCGGAGTCCCTCAAGGTGGTGTCCTATCCCCACTCCTTTTTTCGATCTTTATTAACACTTTGTCTTCTGTCATTTCTTCCTCCTTTCATTTCTATGCCGACGATTTACAAATATATATATCAACTTCAGTGGAGGATATCGAAACCGCAATTGAAGCATTAAATTCTGATCTTGCTAGGATTTCGGAATTGTGTGAATCGTTCGGACTTCGTATTAATGCGCAAAAAACGCAAGCAACTATTATAGGCAGCTCCAAAGTGTTGTCAAAATTAAATGATGAAAGTATCCCTGACATTTATTTGGATGGCACAGTACTTCTACTCAGTAAATCTGTTAAGAATCTAGGTCTCCACATAGATAGCACGTTCACCTGGGTAACGCAAGTCTCGGAGATAAGTCGTAAAATCTTCGCTACCTTGGGTAACTTACGGCGTTGGAAAAATTTGTTACCTGTTAAAACAAAAATCTTATTAGCCAATTCGCTTCTCTTACCTATTCTGGACTACGCCGATTCATGCTATCTGGATTTGAGTCAAGTACTCCTTAATAAACTGGAAAGATTGCAAAATTTATGCATACGGTTTATTTACGGACTTAGAAAGTATGATCACGTCTCCCAGTACCGCGCTCAGCTGAAATGGTTGCCAGTCAGTTATCGAAGAAACTTACACGCCCTATCACTCCTTTATGGTATTCTTTATAACCCCCTAACTCCAAGGTACTTAAAGGAGCGTTTTAGCTTCCTTGGGTCCGATAGCGACTTGAATCTGCGATCCAGTACCGATAATAAGCTTAAAATGCCGCACAGTCGAACCCAATGGTATGGCAATTCTTATACAGTGAAGAGTGTTACGCTTTGGAACTCTGTCCCGGTGGATATTCGTCATTCTGAGTCGGTGCACGTTTTTAAGAGTCGTTTGAAAAACTACTATTTATCTATTTGTTAATATTAGTATTTAGTATATTATAGGTAATATTAGTATGTATTATACTATAGGAATATGTATTAAATTATGTATCTTATACAGTATATGTGTAGTATTAGTATTCAAATTTGTGTAATCTATTATACTTTATGTATATATACAAAATATCTTCTCCATTATCTTTCTGTCGCACCAACCTATTCTTGTTCTAAGATCCTTTTAAGAACTTACGGGTTGTCTGTAAGAGATCGCTGTAGGCGATAAGACCGCCCTTGCATGTTCCTTCAAATTTCTTATTATTTCTTGTACATATAATATGTATGTATTTTTTTTTCTTTTTCGTCTGTACGCAAAAAGTATAAATAAATAAAATAAATAATGAATTTGCCTTATACGACAGAAATTTTAATCCCAAGCACGCACGTACGACGATCCACATAAAACATCCCGATATCGGACGTCGCGTCACTGAACCGTAATATCCAGAGGAATAGAGATTCAGAAAAGTGACAAGGACAAGGGACAAGGTTATATGGTTGGTGGTTCTTTATGATCAAGGCCCAGTTGCGTTCGATAATATTTTGTAGTTTATAAACCAAGACAATAAATAATGATGAATTTATTATAATAACATTATAAAGATTGGTGTGCTTATAATTATTGAATCATTAATGACTAACCCTATTCACACAACTAAACGATCGTCGAGATCTTGTGAGCATTGTTGCTGGTGGAGGCATCTTGAGATGCATGTGGTGACTTGTCCTGCATGTGTAAGGTGCGTGAATTTTGCCTGCTTCATACACATGACCTTTGCATGTATTCGCTTCACCCGTGCGGATTATAGCAAAGTAGTTCTGTTAAAGCGTCTGTAACATGGAATTCCGCAAAGTAATGTCTGCTTCTATAAATCCTATTTATTTTGAATTACAATTTTTAACGTAATAATAATTATAATGGATTATATTTACTCGGTGAAAGAAAATATTGTATGTGGATCGTAGTTATCCTCAGAAACGTGTTTACAGCGTCGTGTCTCTGTTTAGAGCAGCGTGGTAGATCTATGTTCCAAACTTATTTTCGAAAAGCAGAGACGCACATCAGGGTGATAATAAATAGCCGTTACATAAACTTTAAAAAATTCTACTATGGTGAACTGTAAATGACAAAAAATCCGAGATATTCTGTGTTCAAAATAAAATACAATGTTATTTTCTTAATACATATACCTACGATAGTATAAAATTTAATATCCACTAGATTATAATGTTTAATTTTACTTCAAATTTCATTACGTTTCAGGGTGTTTCCTTCTTTAGGCAAAATTATTTTCCGGGATAAGAACTACCAGAGTTTGTAGCCTAGGTTTTATCATTTCGGTAGGACGCAAATTAAAATTGAACTTCATTGTAATTATATAAATAAGGATTACATTAGGTGGTGGCGCTACATATAAGACAATGAGCACTTGCTCAAAACATGACAAAGTTTATGCAACATCTTTACCTAGACATTAACTATAAAATATTTTGACATCGTGGCAGAAAAAATCTTCGGCCTCTAGCTTGAATGCGGAGAAAAGGCGTTGTTAAATAAATCAGATTATCATCGGCCCATTAAAATGGAACTAGTGCCATTATTTCTTCATGGCTTCATTTCATTATAGTGATGCACAAGTTTGCCTTGTACAATTGTGATCTCCTTTATGTTCATATATTTTTAATATAGACGTAGATGGCATATCTGATAGAAATTAAACAAACAACCTAGTAGGTGTCATATATTAGGTTTAGCAATGTGAGAACATAACACTCTGTTACATTTCGAATTACGTTTTTCATAAGAATAAATACTTATTTACTTATGAATGAATCTCGTATCTGCTATTAAAAATTGGTTTAGAAATGATATTTAAAAAGTTATTTATTTTTATAACAAAAACATACATTTAATTTTGTCGCTCATTATCTAAACGGTAGCCTCGATCGTGGTTCATCTTTAAGATTGCTTTCAATTACCTACCTACCTTACTATCTACCGCAAGATTTTATGTAGCATTTTATACTTTACTACACTCTGGTGTAGCTATTGGCACTTTCAAAATAAAGTTTTGCTATTGTGTCTTTGTTTTAATTGAGTTAGAAAAAAAATCATTTTGCTTTAACATAAATAAATTTTGGGCATCACTATTTTATCAAATAATGTAAACATTATTGTTTACATTATTGTAATTATAAATATAATTATCGACAATTATTGCCATTACTAGATATCGGTCAGGGTTAAGTTGCAGATTAATGACGCTTTGCGGAAAATGTCTAAAAGATTGTTCAGAATAATTTTAAAATTTTATAATGTAACGAGATTCGATAAAATACGCAATGAGTATATAAGAAGTCTAAAAGTCGCACCTATTATAGAAAAGACGAGAAGTGAAAGATTAAGATGGTATGGACATATAATGTGGGATGAAAATCATGCGACCAAACGAGTGTTAAATATGAATTTGGATGGATATGTGGCTAGAGGGAGGCCTAAAAAGAGATGGTGGGATTGTGTGAGGTATGACATGCATATAAAAGGAGTAGCGCCGGAGTTGACGATAGATAGGAGAAAATAGAAGAGAAAACCATGTGGTTCCGACCCTACTTAGAGTGAGATAAGGACAGTAGCAATGAATGATAGTAATCTTTGTATAATATTGAAAGTTTTAAAACTTATAAAATAAGATAAAATTGTAGTAAGCAGCACCTAGTTGTTAGTTTACGTAAGAGGCGGGTTTAGTTTTCAATCTAAAAGTTTTAACTGTAGAGCGGTATCGATCTTGTTTGACTTTGATTGCTCCGCTGATTTAATTTTAGTTAGACTGTATACCAACTAGCTATTTCAGACATAATTTAATAAACCCAACAAAGTTTTAAAGATTCTATATAACTCAATTATATCTCAGTTTAGAATAAAGTTAATAAATTGTTAATTTTCTTCCATTTAATATCTTAAACTAATTTCAAAAGACAGTTATTTTGCAACGATGTATGTGTGGGTAAGAAGTTGTTAAGAGGTCATCACTTCAAGAGCGACACTAAAAAGTGGTTAATCTTTCACATAAAATATCAATAAGGTAAAACGAGTTTCTTTTCTAATATTTCATAAATTTTATGTCTTAATCTCTTTAAATAAAACTGAGCCAGTGCTATGCGAACATCCATGTCATCAAGGGCGTAGCCAGAATTTTATACAGGGGGGGGGGGGGGGAGAAACATTGTCTCAGAAAATCTAGAATTTTTTTTTCTTAATCATGGTATTTAAATATAAGGAGCTCACATTTGTAATGAAGGTGAGAAAGATTAAAGGTCTTATGCAAGCCTTTTATAGTGTCAATATGTTGCGAGTTGACAGTTTCCCAGTGTTACAGCAGCTGCCCCCTTGCCCATACCTCGCTACGCCCATGTGATGTCATTAATCCCTCCCTATATACAATAATAAGCTTTTTAATGCAACAATTTAAATATGAGTATGTTTTTTTGTTTATATGGCAGTGACTCTGCCTACAGCTCAGCGGGTCGCGAGTTCGTTTACCACCAAAGGCCAACATTTTCTAAATACAATTTGTTGGTTCTTCGATTCTGGATATATGTATTTAAGTATGTATTTAAAATATATGTATATTTTTACCCCATGTGTATTTGTTGTCCCATATATTTGCTATTATTATTATTTATTCCTTTTTTTAATTTCACATTCTACGTGAAAAAAAAATGATTTAAAAAAATAAATGAAAGGGGCATTCCAGCATTGTTTTAGTTTAGCCATATGTGTAGGTTTCATCTTGAAATTGTATACATACAGACATTAAAAAAATTACACACAATTTTCTGTAAGATATGCATTTCACTACACAACTGAGGTCAAAGGTATTACTTATACAGGACAACTCAATAGATACAGTCACAAGGTGAAGTGTGGTCCAAGTGAATGGCGTAGAGAGGGTTTAATAACCTTGATTTTAATGTTGCCATTGGAAAAAAATTACACCTAACACACCTTAGATATATTTAAGCTTTTACGTATTAAAGTATTATGTGTAACTTGAACCCGTTTACTAATAAGGAATATTGTTTTAACATCAAGATTTGGGTTCATGGTATCGGGTAAATAATTATTTTAGTCCAATATATCGTCTATTACAGAATTGTTTAATTTAATTATAGAAACTTCTACTTACTTTTATGTACAATGATGAATTTAGATTAGATTTGATCCAGTTAAATCTTATAATATATAAAAATGAATGTTTGCGTGCATGTCCTTTAGACTCCAAAATGGCTGGACCGATTTCAAATTCAAATTCAAAATATTCTTTATTCAAGTAAACTTGTAAACAAGTGCTTTTGAATCGTCAACTTTACTGCTGGTTCGGAAAGCCGTCCTACCGAGAAGAGCCAGCAAGAAACTCGGTGGAGCTCTTTTAAAAAAGAAGATTCTTAATACTAATCACATTTTGTCATAGCTATCCTGCACAAGGTCAAAGAGCCGCTATATCCACGCATTCTTATCATCAATGTAAGCCTCCACGGTATAATAGGCTTTCTGTATCAGCCTCTTTTTAACAGTATTTTTAAATTGCTGTAATGGCAAAGTTAAAATTGATTGTGGAATTTTATTATAGAATCTTATACCCAAACCCACAAACGACTTACGTACTCTTACAAGGCGCAAAGCAGGAGCCGCAAGCTTATGTCGGTTCCTACTTTGTCTATTATATACATCGCCAATCTTTTTATAATTATGTATATTTTTATGCACAAAAATCAAATTGCTAAAAATATACTGTGAAGCTAACGTAAGAATACCTGTTTCCTTAAACTTCTCTCGCAGGGACTCACTTTAATGGCATTTTCAGGCATTCTTTAGAATGAGGATCCTGTATAATTTGATGGCAATCGGAGCATTTTTTTTACTGTTAAGTTCTGTTTCGAGGGGAATTCGAAACCAGATTGAACTACAGCAACCCGTGGCCGGACAGTTAGTATTATTACAAAAAATCGTATGAGGGATGCAATCACATGAGCTTACTACAAATTTTATGCTCTGTTATTATTCAAAATAATTGATATATGATTCTTCAAATGTTTTATCTAACTCCTAAAAAAGAAACAGGTAATGAGAATGTTTTATTACATCACTATTGTACTCGGAAAGTCTGTATGCAATGGAAAACTTACTTTATTGTCTTTTATAATGTTTCTATTAAAAGATTAATTATAAGATACTTCACTTCGACAGCAATAGCCTTCAAGACTACTTACTAGTTGAGCATCACGAGGGCATTGCGAAAGTTGACAACACCGTACGTGGTCTGGGTACAGACAATTGTCATTCTGGTTACGTCGCCGTTTTGCATTTAGTTGCCTTTATGCCTTGAATTCATTGGGCGGATTAAATGAGTCACTGAAGATTTTAAAGTGTCGAAGTAATTAAATGGGCCAGTTAATTTAAAAAGCGTCTTTTCTAGATTTTCGCATTAAAAACTGTAAAAAAATATATTTGTATGTTAAAAAAGAAATTTTGTAAAATAAGTTGGTCGCCGTAAAATCCTAACAATTTAAGCATAAGATTGTATAAAATACTAGCTGCTCGGCCACGCGTTGCTGTGGCTCAGCCTGATTTCGAATTCCCCTCGCAACAGAACTCAACAGTTAAAACAAATGATACGATTGCCACCAAACTTTATAGGATCATCTGTTGAGTCATTGAGGACTGTCTAGAAATTTAATTAAAAGTCGGTCCAGCCGTTGCGAAGTTTATGAAAGACATACTTACAAACGTTTATTTTTATATATAAAGATGTTGCTCAATCAATTCAATTTCTAAATAAAAAAAGTAAAACGTTGTAACAGTATAAGGAAGGTCTTTACCGAGCATTGGGATTCTTTAAGGCCGCTACGTAATTACTGTAAAATTACATTGTATAATAATAGTCAAAACAGTTACAAGCCCGCAAATAGAGAGAAATGTGAAGTAAAAAGAAAAGTGGAGTAAACTCTTACTGCATATCATCAGAAAAAACCCTCCAATACGCAGCCTAGTAGCATACTTCGTAAAAGGCTTGTCTTTTTGTAGCGTAATGATATAGCAATTATTGATTAAATCTTATATTTCAAATGGTAGCTGGCTACTGTTGAACTTTCCATTAGATACTTGAAAGCGGTAATACTAAAATAATTAGTACAAAATTATTACAAGTAATATAACAGAACTAACTACTTTGCTATAATCCGCACGGGTTAAGTGAATGCATGCAAAGCCAATGTGTATGAAGCAGGCAAAATCTACGCACCTTATACATGCCAGCAACAACGCACACAAAGCAGGACAAGCCATGCTGGTGAATTGCGCCTTGGGGTGCATGTGGTGGCTTGTCCTGCATGTATAAGGTGCGTAGATTTTGCCTGCTTCATACACATTGGCTTTGCATGCATTCACTTAACCCGTGCGGATTATAGCCAAGTAGTTAGTTCTGTTATATTGCTTGTAATATGGAATTCCGCAAAGTAACGCCTGCTTCTATAAATCATTTACAAAATTATTATTAGAAAAGACAATAATAATATATAGTGCGTTTTCTGTACTGCATAGCTACTGTCGAATGGCAATAAAAAAAAGAAAATATCACGTAGACATTGTTTTTTTTGTCATCAATTGACGATAACGTGACATAAAAAAAACACGTTACGGCCCACACGGAGAACATAAATACAGTTGTGTCTATACTTAGTAAGCAAATGTACGCATTCGGCAAGGTTGCGGTGTGTGGCGTAAGAGAACACAATGGTACATGTAAACGAAAGAATCGCGAACTGAGTAAATAGGACACTGATTTACATACAACATCTTTCTTAATGTATCATTACTTTATACTTGTCCAGTCTTGACAGATTCTAATTTTGGATAAAGAACATGGAACATTAATTACGTAAGAAACCTTTTTATGGATAAGCTGGTATTACTTAAAATAAAAAAATATTTAAAAATAACATTTAAAATCAATGCTCGTTGAAACTTTAAAATTAATATATATTAAAATCAAATCAAAAAAATATTGTTTATTAAAATATTTTTGAATAGGCTATGAAATTCATAATTTTATTTTTTTAATATGTGGAAGCTATCTTTTTTTATTTGAAAAGGTGATGATGTCTTTTCTAAAATTATTTTTCGTTTCATTCGTTCATTCCATTCAAAAACGTTCCATTATTTACGTTATCATTATTTTATCTGTAAATATATTGTTCAATATATAAATATGGATAAAGATGAAAAAATATATGGTCACAGGCAAACAACACGAGAGATGTTAATTCAAATATTCCGCCGCGCCGTGTGGTATCCGGCTGAGTAGAATAGACTATCCTCTTTCTTACCGAGGTGTCGAAAAAGGCGACTAAGGTAAGTTGACGTCAGACAAGCGGCCAGTCGTAAAATTCGTAGCCGAATCATGTGACATCGTGTTTATAACATGTTGTGCCGTCCCCACTTAGAGTGGGATAAGGGCAGAAGGATGATGATGTTAATTCAAATATTATTTTGTTATTTCTTTATGAAGAGGGGTAAGTAAGCAATACTGGGAATACTATAGTAAGGGCATGTCAGACGTTTATAATAACAGATTTTTAATTAATCGTGTACTTGAATTATATGAAATTTTAAAACAGTATAGTTTGTTTGTTTGTAGCTTAAGTTTAATATTTTAAATACGTCTTAACCTTTTGTCATAAAAATAACTTGTTCTGCATATGAACTTTCGAAATGCGTCAATGAATGTTCCGCTATGCAAAAAAAAAAACCATTTAAATGCATGGATCTTTATTGAATAAAGCTTGCCCATCCTTATTGAAGCTACAGTTTTGAAATATTAAATGGGACACTGATTTACATAAATATCTTTATGTACATGTTTTCGTATAAAACTCGCTCATCCTTGTCAACAGCCTTCACTTTTGGAGACGGGAGATTATTCTAACGCAAGGTCAGTGTGTGTTATAAATTTTTCTATAGTTTTAAGCGTTCGAATATTCGAATATTAATTATAAACGTTGACGCGGTGCTCTAAACAACTACTGTTATTTTGATTGGTTTAAAAGCTCATGTTCAAATCATTAGTGTTTTTCTTATAGAAGCGAAAATTGAAATTCGGAATACTCATGTATCACTTCGTTGACGCAATATAGTAATATGATTATCGAAGCCAGTAATTTCTCAAGTTATATTTCAGATTATAAAAAAGGAAGATGGAGTTTAGCCGTATAACATTCCGAATCATTTTGAAACACTTTAACAGAGTGATAAATTTGGTCGACACATACAAATCTGAACTCATTTAAGTGTTATATAAGCATATTTGTCAAAATTCATCATATTTAATTCATTGCACTCCTATCTTTCCCCTTTTTGATCTGAGGTTGCTCTGTTGTAATTATAAATAATAATTATCGCGTGATTGTTGAACGGTAAAACGCCATGGCCGTTGCTAAAGAAATTTGAAACACTGGATGACACCTACGAGATAGAATTAACAACTTATCTGCTTGGTTGATATTTACAATGCATCATGCTCTTTTCATGGTGAGAAGGCCTTCTACAGAAATTCTTTTATATTTGGAATCTCCCCATGGCACTGATGAAGAGGTGGTGTATTCCAATCTTTAAAGGGATGGTAATGGAGGGATGGTAATACGCCTCTACTGAATTATTTTATTTAGTTTGCTCTGTCGTGATTTTATAACATGACTATTGATTTAAATAGTTGTGATTTAATTTCAATAAGTTGAAAATTATTTCATCAGCCATTCGGTGTCACATTGTCACCGTTTTAAACTATTTCAAACTATAATTTAAACTACTTTCAAATAACGTCGATAATGTCAAAAGTTGCCCTTTGCAAATATGTTTAGTGTGTTTTTTATTCTACATTTGAAATTTTAACTATTGAACAAAATAGATATTTTAAATAGCATTGGAAACAATCCATGTACCGAACAACATTATATATTATTTTGTTCCGCGACAAAATCGCAGAGCGATGCATCACCGATGCAAGCAGAAAATTAGTTCAAACATTAATTTATTTAATACACCAAATGGATTCTATCTATATTCTATTGATGATGCTAGTGGTATGGTGCGAAATGATTGTTTAGATTGTGGTAGTGAAAGTATGCGGTGCTAGTAGTGTTATGTTGCCCATCAGGTGGTGTTCGCTTTTAGTGCATGGTTTTTTTAATCCTGCATGCATAAGGTATGATCACGGTCTAGTTAAGTACGATCATAGAATCTAGCACACAGCATCTTGCATCACACACAAATTCTCAATATAATATTATCCTCATTTTAGTATTATGGATCTCTGTTCCATTATTTACGTTATTATTATTTTATCTATAAATATATTGTTTAATATATCAATATGGATAAGGATGAAAAAATATAAGGTCACAAACAAATAACACGAGACATGTTAATTCAAATATTCCGCCGTGTGGTATCCGGCTAAGTAGAATAGAGCATCCTCTTTCTTACCGAGGTGTCGTAATAGGCGACTAAGGTAAATTGACGTCAGGCAGGCGGCCTGTCGTAAAATTCGAAATGGATATATGAGATGGTGGTTTTCTATACTCGTGAAAATATGAAAGATATGTGCTATTCTAAAATATACTAATTGTCTTAAGGAAAGGATGATTGTGGTAACGCTCGTATCACAGAGATAGGGGTATTTGAGGACGGTAGGACTTTTTTTTTTATTGAACTGAGTTGTATATGCTGATATATAATGTACAAACCCTCGTCGAATAGAATATAATACACTGATGAAAATATCATCATTCTCCTGCCACATTCCATTCCATATTGACAGATTCCATAGTACAATAGCTATAATATAGCAAAATCGGTGATAAGATAATGTTTTACGTAGTTTATATTTTTAATCTGGAGAGCGGTCACTGAAAATTATGGTATTTTTAGTAAAGTAATATTATAGAAATGTTGTGATACAGTTCCTTACAGTTCGTAACAAGAATGCCTAAACTTTTCTTTTTTCGAAGGTTGAAAAATTCATTGTTCATCATTCTGCTGCCCTTGTCCCACTCTAAGTGGGGTCGGCACAACATGTTACAAACATGTTGTCACATGATTTGGCTACGTATTTTACGACCGACCGCCTGCCTGACGTCAACTTATCTTAGTCGCCTTTTACGACACCTCGGTAAGAATTGAGGGTGGTCTATTCTACGCAGCCGGATACTACACGGCACTTATCTTAGTCGTCTCTCTTCACTGATGAAAATATATTGGAAAATAACAAAGACTAATGCAGGCACATACACACGTCACTAGTTTTCGTTACTAGAAGGCCCTTTCTTAATCGCCAATCGTGACTTACAGTTTCTCACTCAAGCAATAAATATTTAGATGCGTTTTTATAATAGAATGGTGACAATTAAGAACATATTTGTAATAAATTTATCACGACTAAACAGAATATTGAAAATAAATAATGCGATATTAGGTTTGATGAGGATATTTTATATCGTAATGATATCTTCTATTACTACTGAATTGAATATTGTTATATTGACAAGGGAAATTTTCATGATATTAGCGATACTAATATTTGTAATGTGCCAAGTCTTCTTTCACTCCGAATGGAACAATGGAGCAGTATCTATATTAGGGTGTAGATTTTTGAACAACAGGAGGGAACGCGAACATATCAAACATAAAGTAACGGCCTGTAACTATCCCACTTCTGGGCATAGGCCTCCTCTCTTCTTTTTGGAAAAAAAAGTTGGAGCTTAGACCAACCTCTTTAACCGCTGCTCCAATTGGTAGATTACACATATACCCAGAATTCTCTACAGATGTGCAGGTTGCCTCATGTCGCTTTATTCGGAAAAGCGTGTGATATATTAAAAATATCTAACTCATTCTTGCCTTCCCTGGTTTGAAACCCGTGATCGCTTCAAAGGATTCCGACTATACCAACATATATTACAGGTCAATTGTAATAATCCGAACTTATTGAATATTTAGGGGGATGTTTCTATCCTTAAAAACTCTATATTAAAGAAGCCTATGACATGTGCGAAACGAAAATCGAAACTTTTTAAATTATAATAATAACGTATAAATAATAAAAAATAAAAATCAGTGATACCCGTAACTTTCTTCGCATCGCCTTTATAGTTCAAATACTCTCTATTATATACTATATAGCTTTTTCCCAGTTCCTAAGGAAACGCGAGAATTTTTAATCTTAACTGAGCTTCAATTGTGCTAAATTTCACCTATATTTCTCATTAGTCGTGATAGCGGAGACAGACGAACATTTGCATTTATAATATTAGTATTATATGCTGTGCTGATTAATTGATTGGGATGGTAGCAGTCCTTCCTCTACATTACACTATGTTTGGTTCTGTCGAAGCAATAAAATCAACTTATATTATAGTTACCTGTGCGTTGTTTATCAACCAATAAGGAAACGGTTTCATAAACAAAGACTGTGACGATTTTAATTAAGTAACTTTATACAGTACCAACGATAATTATGTCTGTATCTTTATATGTAATTAACAAAAACAATAATTATAAAACTGGTTTAATTCTATAAATTAAATACACTTGGGAATAAATCTTTGTTTACATATTAAACAGAGTCTTATATAGAAGCAACAACAGATAAATATAATCTCTAGATAACCCATAGCTATATTTCAACGATGTTTTGGAAAAGCATGCGATGGATTTTAAATATTAAAAAGATCGTTTTATTTTAATAACTCAATGGCTACATCAGAATAGTTAGCACCATTAAAATTTAATTTAGTTTTGTAAATTTATTATTATATACTAATGTGTTATGAAAATTTATTATCAGATACCACCTCACCTACTCTGTGTGTTACAGTTTTCCCAATCTAAAGGTTTTCAAAAAAAAATTCGCCTTTTGTATTTGAAGTATGTGGTGTAAAATAAAGCTATAAATAAATAAATTTCCTATAAGAAATATACCTGATCTATTATTTGTGAAGAAATATTTCACTATATTTCTCTAGGAACTGAACCTAACTAGATATTTGATCATAATCGCGCAATAAAAATTAAAAAAAATGCTTTTAAGTCACAGGAACTTTAGGCCCAGTATCACTTTGACCGACCCTGATCTATTTATTATGCATTACATACAATTTGGATTTACAGAATGAGCATTACACAACCGGTTATAACAATTTCTGAACGTTTCAGTTTGAATTATAAGATCGATAGTGAATCATTCAATTTTCCTAAAAGTTCCATGCCTCTGAATATGAAATTCTATTAATCCTGCTTTTGAAATGACAGATTGACTAGATTACTGTCACCCAGCTGGCCAATAGCAGTTATCTCTCTACCAATTCGTAGATAATATTAATAGCTTATCTTGAAGTAATCAAAATGCAATTTCTAAGCCGTGATAATGAGGACGAATGACGAACTTAATAGTAGGTCGGTGGTTGAAGCTTGTTACCCAACTATGCCTTTTTCTAATAAACTTATTTTCCTAATTAATATTTACAATATATCACTCATTTAATCCGCGATTATTTAAATATAAAATAGAAAACTCGATACATGCAGGATTTTTTAAACCACGCACAGTCCTCCGCCAAGGCCACCACAATTCACAAGAGAAAATCGCAAAGCTTTGCGAGTTTGTCGTGAAGTCTATCTCCTGATGATACTTCGGTTGCGGTCCGCAACGACTGTTGAGTTCGTGAAGTGTGAAGTGAACGCGTGTTATGTTTGTGTATTGCGGGCGCGGTGGTGGAGGTTTGTGCGTAGTTTTTAAGAATCCTGCATGTATCGGGTATGAGAACGAATAGTCCACTCTAAATTTCGCATTAAATATATTTTCTACTTACTTAATCGCGGATTTTAGCAAAATAATTTCATTATTCCTTTTTTTTAATTGGATCTCTGAAAGGTAACGCCTAATTCTATAAATTACATAGAATCTACTTACACTACAAATCCGGAGGTAGTTTCAAATGCATTGATTTCGATTTATACGGACATAAAAAAAAGGCTCAACTATTTCTGTGGTAAACCTCGCTTGATACATTTTCCGCAATAAGAGTACCAATAGTAGATACAATATTAGGATATAGAAAAAAACTTTATATATTTATATACAAATACTACTCCCTGCGGTTCCACGCACCTTGCAAAGATAGAAGAAAATATTTTTTTTGTTTTTCTGTGTAGGTGGGTTAAAAAGAACCATATGTTTTAGTTTAGGAAAAATGTTGTAAAAATCCGTCAAAGCCGTAGAAACACTCACACGTACACGCACAACTTTCGCTTTTTTTGATTAATAGTAAGATTATCTATAATTCAAACAATAATGCGTCAATAAGTCATTTTGAGTGAGGGTCCCTTAGACTAACTAGATAGATAATATTTATTGTGTTTTGTATCAAAGATTAATATCCGTGAAATAGAGAACAGTGTTTTCTTTTTTGAATCAATCCACCATAACTAATTCATCGATATATAACAGATACATCGATTTATCATCGTCAAAACGGCATGATAGTGCCAACGTCTACGGCACCGCGTTGCGGAATCTTATTATATTAACCGTGCCCACGCGGCCCGATTGTTTACAAGTCATTGTAACAATCTACAATTGATCATTAATTGTCCGCGCTGTCGGCAGCGAGATTAATGAATTTGTATTACGACCATGTAAAGTGATTTGCGATCACTGAACACCCATAAACGTTTAAGTCTTTGTATAGCAATCACTACCTACTTTGACTTCATTAAATACTAGCTTGCGCCTGCGATTTAGTTTTGCATGAACTTTAGTACTGTAAAGCTGAAGTACATAAGAACCCACTTGTAAACAGTGGCTTCCGCCTACATCTCTGATAGATCGACTCACCAAAAATAAAGGCGTCATAAAAGGGTATGTCCCTGACTATAAAATAAGGATCGCGAAAACCAAAACACATAATACACGCAAAGCGTCCTGACTGGTGAAGACGAGTTCTCAGTTTTCTGACGTCGGTCAGACGTGCCTTCTTACTACGACGGCGTGATGACTAATCACAGTCATAGTACTAGCCCTTCACGACATGTTACCCAAAGCCGTGGTCTGACCTCAAAGAAGACACCCTTAGGGCGACAATCCCCGTCGCTAGTAGAGCTTATGCACTCTACTCTCTGCATTTCGCAATTTCAATGATGCTTCTGCGCTAGCCATCCCACCTTATAATGCTATAAATGTAGTTAGAGCTAACAGCAGGTAGTCAGTTCGAACAAATTTGTACCGAGATGAAAGTAAACTATGTTACTTTCGAGCCTTTTACCATCTTTATAACAAAAATTACATCGAAAGAAGGTATAATGTGTTAATAATGAGGTAAAGCCAATAGAGTTCCTTTGTCTGTCGAATAACTTGAATGTTTGAATATAAATAATTTACTTACATATTATTCATAAATTAATAAAAAATTCTATTACAATAAAAACAAAAATACCAAATCGTTTACATAATATACGTTATTTTGTTTAGTAAACGTAAAATCGTTATGATAAATTAAAATAAATGACTCGCCGGGTTGATACTACCAAATGGGTGAAGCGATTTCGTTATCAAAAAATCTTTTAAATATTACCAACGCGCCTGTTAATCATATATTTACACGTCTAACAAGGTAAAACTATTTATTTACATTTTTGTTTATTTTATTTTAGTGAATAATTCTTTAAAATTGTATTTATTTTAAATGAAGATCTTGAGCTTTAAAACTATCCTTTTTTAATAGAGATAGAATTGGGCTTGACTAATTTATGGTAAGTGAAATAACAGTATAAAATCGAAGCGCGCAAATCTCATAAAAATTAGCCATTTAAAGCTCCTATATTCATTTGGCAGAACGGTTTTTCTTGTAGCGGTTTAATTAGCCTCAGCCAAAGAGACCTCAAACCACATAAACTATCAGAAAAATACAGAAGTGATTATACAATTATTTTTCTATAATCCGGGTACAATATAATCGTAATGCTAACGCGGATTTGTCGCGGAGCCTATCTTCCTGATGATGCTTCATTTGCGGGGCGGAGCGAATGTGGAGATTGTCGTAGTGAGTGTGTGTAGTGCTTCCGTGGAGTGTTGCTGGTGGCGGCGTTTTTTGATACAAGTGATGACTTTTGCTTGGATAAGGTATGAACTTTGTCTGCTTCATACACTTGGCAATACATTGAGTCTCTTAACAAACGCGGATTATAGTAAAATAATTCAGTCATACTTCTGTACTATTCGCCGAGTGGTATCCGGCATAGAATAGACCACCCTCCTTTCTTACCGAGGTGTCGTAAGAGGCGACTAAGGTATGTGCCGTGTGGTATCCGGCTGCATAGAATAGAGCACCCTCATTTCTTACCGAGGTGTCGTAAATTACGTAGCCAAATCACGTGACATGTTTGTAACATGTTGTGCCGACCCTACTTAGAGTGGGATAAGGGCAGGAGAATGCATACTTCTGTACTATGGAAATCCGCAAAGTAACGCCTGCGGAGTTTCAAATTGGTAAGAAGCGCACTACATTCAAAGTTTTGGTAATTGTTTTTTTTTCTAAATTAGTTCCTGATTACTCATTTATAAAAAAAAACATAAGTCATATAGTCAAAATATATTTTGTAAAAGCCAAACCTTTACTTTATATCTTATCAAGCTATCAGCTAGCTAGCCTAAAGTCAAAACAAACTTTACCAACTACAAGTTGAATAACTTTGTTTGAGATATTGATTTTATCTTGTTATCTAACGTATTGATGTAATAAGTTTTGAAGGGAGCCAAGATTAACTTCAAACAGTTGATATAATGTTTATTTTTATTACATGTCTATGTACGCTACGTTAAAATATATTCCATGTTAGTTCAAATTTGTTAAATAATTTAAGTTCGGCGTTACTTTGTAGAGTGGTCTATCCGTTATCATACCTGATATATGCAGAATTCACAATTGAAGCTAAATCGGACCAAAATATAGTTCTTGGAGCATATAACTAAAAACACAAAATACGTTATCGCTAAAGGTAGCGCGAAAGAAGTCGCGGATATAAATGGCATCATATGAAATATATGACAAAATAATTTTTGAATTTAGGAGTAGTATTCATATTAATGTATATCTATATATAAAAACCGGCTATACTCACGTCTTATTCTATCGGGTGAGCGCGAAACGTTTCAAGCCTATATAGGACCCTTATTCATGACCACCGATCAGTTCACCGATAGAATAAGACGTCAGTGTAGCCAGTCTCTATACCTAAACTTTAAATAAAATAAAAACTTGAATGAGGATAAAAAATGATTCAAAGTAGCCGTTAGAATAACACCTACAAAATTAAAAATGCGCTTTGTACGATTCCGCGGCACGTCGATTACGTATATGTGATGATAACATTGGCGCCGGCAGTGCGATACCGAAACGGTGGACCAGAGAGCATCAGTATTACCTTGTCATATAAGCTTATTCAAATACGCACTATGTGCTGCCAAGCGTATTATAGTGAACGATACTATGCTGAATAACTATTCCTATTGCATTTTAACTGTAATTAAAAAAATACTTTTCTATAATCCGCGAAAAATGTAACCGCCAATTGTTTCAAAATTTAATTACTAGTTTTGATTTTATAAATTATTATCTGTGCTTGCGCCTTAAAATGGATTGACAATAAGACAAATATCTATCAAACAATGCCTACTACACAAAAAGAATGCACACAAGATTGAGCAAGTCGTGAGATAGACTCCATCCTATCTCCTGATGATGCTTCGGTTGCGGGGCGAAACGATTGTTGCGTTTGTGATAGTTAACGTGTGTAGTGCTTGTGTATTGTGGTGGCAGTGGTGGAGGTTTGCGCATGTGTTTTTACGAATCCTGCACGTATCGGGTATGAAAATACGGATAGTCCACTATACATTTAACACTATATATATTTTCTATTTACTATATCGCGGATTATAGCAAAATAATTTTATTATTACTTTTATATTATTGATCTCCGCAAAGTAACGCCTAATTCTATAAATTAGTACAAAAATCCTTTAAGTAGATTTTAAGAAAATCGATCACATACCGACAGACAGCTTTTGGGAACTTTGTTTTACAATAATTATAGATATATCACATGTAGGGCATCGTACTACGTACTACGGTCTTAGTACTTCGTGCGAAGAACTGATAGGCATCTTTTACTAAGATATTGAAGTGGTGATTCTGCTCTGGAAGATTCCTTGTTTGGTATAGAGGACAAAAAAGCTGGCTTGGAACGGCTGGATCTAAGCGGCACAAAATCGTGTGCAGTGAAAATCTCTTGAAAATAGCTATGTCTAACATCCATCGGTTGGAGAATAACAATAAGATGAAGGTTTCCTTACGATGATTCCGAAAAAAACCGCAAGATGAATTGTGGATATCAAAAATTTATAACTTTAAGGAAATTTGGAGATTTATGTGTAGATAATTCCACGAAGTTTTGTTGATAACCACGTGGCCGAAATACAAATCCACAATACACGTATTAGCCATGAAAACGTAAGAGACATATTGATTTTCGCATTTATACTATTAGTAGAGAATTTGTTGTCAATTGACGTAATACCAACTGTATCTTGCAGTAAATAGGTAAAGAATCCTTTCATATCTCTTTATTGTATTTAGACTCGTCGTTATGTTTTAAGGATTGCGTTTGTTAAATTTAGTTTTAGAAATATAATAGAAAAAAATGTCGAGCTGCTATTGTCTATACATTTTGACATTTCAGAACGACATTACTACACAGCACTATCTAGATTTTACTTTATGAAAATAACGGATTATATTACTATTTTTTTATATTCATTCGCAAACCAGTTGTTCATAAAAAAAATCAGATGACAATCACCAAACTATCTCGGTTGAATGTCCTAGGCGTACTCAAGGCCTAGCTCGAGGTACCAGCTGAGTGTGGTGACCGTCGCCGGTTCAAGGGCAACGGGTGAATGCCTCCGCTCATATTTTTTTGCAACCGTCACTAGTCTATGATGACTGGCCTTATCGAAGCCGGATGAAGCGACAACAGTCGCCTAATAACTAGAAACTTAAGAATAGTTCTTTAAATTATTCGCAATCTTATTATATTGAACCGTATTTGTGGGTTTGGGTATAAAAAAGTAAAGTAACGGTCTGTTACAATCCCACTGCTGAGCATAGGCCTCCTCTCTCCGTTTCTTGAGGGAAGGGTTGGAGCTAAGACACCAAGGACCTACCACGCTGCTCCAATGTGGATTGGTATGTTACACCCCAGAATTCTCTAGAGATATGCAGGTTTCCACACGATGTTTTCCTTCACTGAAAAGCGTGTTATTATCAGATCGTGTTATTAGACATAAGTTTTAATATAAAAACTCATTGGCACCTGCCTGGGGGTTGAACTCTTAAACCCCCCCCCCCCACCCCGAAAGAGTCACACGGTCTCATCGCTGGGCTGCCACAGCTTTAAGATTCTATAATGAAATTCCGTCAATTTTAGCTTTGCCATTACAACAGTTAAAAATAACTATTAAAAGGACGCCGCGATAACGCCATGATAATTATCCTGAATAAGTCACTCGGATGGGTTCGAAACTAGTCGAGCTAACCCGATAGAATAAGACGTGAATATAGCCGTTTTCTATACATAAACTATGAATAATACTCACAAATGTTTGAATTTTAAAATAGCTAAGTAACAAAGATGTTATACTTACATTTTTGACATTACACAAAAACCATTCAATAAAAATCAGCTAATGGCAATCCGAAATAGGAGAAATACTTTTTACAATTAAATGGATATCGCGAGACCGTTATCTCGCTTGGAGGATGGCGATCGATGCAGTGCTAAGATGGACCGCGCTTGCCCAAATACTGCCTTTTCATATTTCTCTCAAAAGTACTTAAGACGTTCTTCTCATGTAATTAGTATAGGACTTGATACGTATTACAAATAAATTGAACATTTATTATAAGGCTTTTCATTCATATATTTTATCCTAATAAGGTCTTCTTTGATATGAGAAATGTGTATTTTTAACAAAAGTAATAATACAATTTATTTTGCTATAATCCGCGATACAGTAAATAGAAAATATATATAGTGTTAAATGTATAGTGGACTATCCGTATTTTCATACCCGATACGTGCAGGATTCGTAAAAACACATGCACAAACCTCCACCACTTCCACCACAATACACAAGCACTACACACGTTCACTATCACAAACTCAACAATCGTTTCGCCTCGCAACCGAAGCATCATCAGGAGATACGATTCCACGACAAAATCCCAATTTGAACATTTATTATAAGGTTTTTTCATTCATATATTTCAAAATAACAAATTCTAATATTGTTTTATTAAAAATGTATTTTAAAGTCTGGTATAGGACCATCAACAAACACCCTTGTGCAATAATATTAGTACTGCATAGTACAACGCTCTGTAAACGTCCTATTTAAAACGTTTCTAGTTTTTGCATAAAAGTTTAAGTTTAAAAATAGAACATTTGTTGAAAGTTTATACATAGTTTACGTCTTTTGAGAAATAAAGTTTAAAGCAGAGTACAGTCAAACAAAAAAGTTTGATGTTCTAACTTTCGCACTGTAAACGTTCTCAACGAGTATGATGAAAGAAAATAAAGGAATTCCAGGTAAGAGATAACAAGTTACACCTGCGGGAGGCGAAATAACTAGCTATAACTAGGTACACCGTAGCCTTTGTTCTTTGGTCCAAGTCTCACCTCGGCGAATACTATCTTTTTATTTTTTGTCCCGTGCGGGGCCAAGCAGGTAGACTTAATACAATAATGTTGCGTACACAGTTAAAGTTTTGAACGGACTCTCTGTGGCGTAGTGGAACGCTAAATAATCTTTTAGTGGAAACTTTGTTGGTATCTGCATAATAAACTGCACATTTATGTAATACATGTAATATTTAAGAAAATATTTATATACCTAGGAAGGGGGGTAAACCTCCTAAAGATAAAAAATTAATTATAATAAACATTTTAATAAAAAAAATTATATTAAAATTAAATATTTAATTAATATAAAAAATTTCAATACAAAAAATAGAAACATATTATACTAATTAAAAAAGAATATAAACTAAAATAAATGAATCATTAATTTTCATATATATATAGTGCTAAATGTATAGTGGACTATCCGTTTTTTCAAACCCGATACGTGCAGAATTCATAAAAATACATGCACAAGCTCCACGACAAAATCGCATGATTCGTAAAAACAAATTGTGCATGTGTTATTATGAATCCTGCATGTATCAGGTTTGAAAAAACGGATAGTCCACCATACGTTTAGCTTTATATATATTTTTTTTTATTTACTCGCGGATTATAGAAAAATAATTTTAGTATTACTATTGTATTATAGATCTCCGCAAAGTAATGCCTATTTCTATACATTATTATCAAATTAGTCAAAAATTAAATACAAAAGTAATAATAAAATTATTTTGCTATAATCCGCGATACAGTAAATACAAAATATATATGGTGTTAAATAATAGTGGACAATCCGTATTTTATATACCCGATACGTGCAGGATTCGTAAAAACACATGCACAAACCTCCACGACTTCCACCACAATACACAAGCACTACACACGTTCACTATCACAAACTCAACAATCGTTTCGCCCCGCAACCGAAACATCATCAGGAGATAGACTCCACGACAAAATCGCAAAGCACTTTTTTTACTTTTGTATTATGGATCTCCGCAAAGTAACGCGTAATTCTATAAATTAAGAATTAAATATTATTTTTAAATGAATAACTTTTTATTTTGATGATTTATTTTGTCTGCAGTCCTTTTGGTATTTGGTGGGCTTCTTAATAGCTACGCCTGAACCCGAGTTGATAAATAGGAGTAAATGTTGACGGACATCAACAGATATTTGATATTCCAAGAAGGTTACTGCTAAATTATCACGATAAGGCTTGTTGATAATTATAAACACGTCCCACCGACAACGCTGGAATTCGTGATGCTTTGAATCAGCTCGTATGAACGGTTTTAACGTTAGGCGATAGATATTCGTACGGCTACGCAAAGCACTTGTGTACGGAAAACTAAGGATTTCTCTTTACATTACGTAGATTAAAAAAACCTTATTTCATAATCAAAGCTACGAACGAGAGCCTGAAGTAAGGTTGGAGCTGTCTTTTAAGCATGGATATACTTGTGTATACTCTAGAGGTGGTTATTAGTCAACTATTTTTGAAAGTACGGACAGTGCGATAAATGTCACTTGGGTTCAAAAAGGACATAATGCAAAATTGCATTCGCCTTATGTCATGTGACGCTATTATGAACATCTAACTATAGCTGACGGTTAAAAAGATACATATATATTTTTTTTATAAGGTCATCTGCGATCAGTCGTAGGACTATAAGCAAATTTGTTGCATGTATTTGTTTTGTATCGGACGATCCTCATTAGGACTCGACACTATCTGTTGCCGCCTAGACATGTTTGTCTAGATCGAGTATAGATAATTTTTAAGCCTCCTGTGAAATTTCTCTTCCAGGAGCTGGTTGGCCAAGTTATTGGGATGATTGAGAAGACGGTTTTTGGATTTAAGTGACAGTCCTCGCACCTCTTCCCTAACTGTGGTAATGTTTAGATTTTGATGTATTTCTTGATTAGTAACATACCACGGTACGTTGGATATAGAGCGCAAGATGATATTTTGAGCTCTTTATAAACTAGCTGTACTGGAGTTGCAAGATACATAATAACTTAGTATATATCATTAAAAGTTATGAGGTTTAATTATACTTACAAATAATAAACTTATAAATAAATTTATATAAATAATTTGGAAAAAAAGTTAAAATCATAAACATCTTCTATATAAAATCCCCGTGTCACAATGTTAGTTAACATACTCCTCCCGAATGGCTCAACCGATTTTTATAAAATTTTATATTCATATTCAGTAGCTCCTATATATAGAATATCCTCCTATCTATTCATACCCCTAAGTGATAAGGGCTGTCAACGCCTAACATTTTTTTTTTTTTTGTAATGACACTACAAATTGCCGAGAAATCTATAATAATACTATAAAGCTGAAGAGTTTGTTTGTCTGTTTGATTGTTTGAACGCGCTAATCTCAGGAACTACTGGACCGATTTGAAAAATCATTTGAGTGTGAAATAGTCCATTTATCCAGAAAGGCTATAGACTATATTACATCACGCTAAGATGAATAGGAGAGGAGTAGCAATAAAAAATATTGCGAAAACGGCAAAATTTAAAGCTTTGCGCTAAGTAAACGGTAATAGTTATTCAAAAATCATCCACTACATAATTGTTCCCCTCTAAAAGTTCTAAATAAAAGTCCGCGACAGCATGTTTAGCTTTAAAGGTTAACCCACTTTAACCATATTAATTACTGTATACTCAAAAAAAGACTGCATTCCAGGTGAACAAAGTTGCTTAAAAAGCTACTAATTTATATGGCAAAACAATGTTTGACCTTTAACATATAACATAAAAGATACATACTCCCATAAAGAATATGAAGACATTTAGTTTATGAGAGTAAAGAAATATAATGTTTTTTAATATGCCTCTCTTGATACACAATTTTAAGTAAGTTTTATCAATGAAATCTGTCACGAATGACAATAATAACTTCAAAAAATGTTAAGGTGTGCCTAGAAGCAATTAATTTGTAATATAGCTGTAGAATACAATTGAATGTAACAATGCTTATCATTTAACTGTGCAACTGATCTTTTTGTGGAGCAATCTGTAGAGGCCATCAAAGTGTTAATGGAGACATCTTATTGCCAAGGTTGGCTGC
This sequence comes from Morpho deidamia, assembly GCA_947086505.1. NCBI lineage: Eukaryota > Metazoa > Arthropoda > Insecta > Lepidoptera > Nymphalidae > Morpho > Morpho deidamia. The sequence goes on along the minus strand of CAMTZC010000026.1, from coordinate 10,292,229 downwards.
TGTACTTAAATACTTCCTTACTAAAGAATGTTTAAAGAACTTTAATCATACAGCATTGTTTTGGTAATATAAGTATATAAAATATAATATTCAATTTTAAAAGTTATGTACCCTTTAAAAAATTTTAAGCCTTTCAAATCTATGGTAGCAAAGAGAATATGTCAACTGTATATCTTTTCTCTTTGGTTCATGGCTCAAAGGGCTCACAGGTTAAAACCTAGTTAGGCAATATTTATAATTGATCAAGTTTTTGTTTTTTGTGGATCAATTTGTTATGAAACCAGCATACCCCTAGAAAATTCCTGGGACAGTACTCAGAATTACTTGTATCTGTGAATATAATATCATAGTCTTGGTTTTTGAACTACCACCAGACCAGATAAACTTTCAATAAGATTTAAAAATCTCGTGCAGTGCATATGATGTTAATACATATCACACGCTTAGTATTAAACTGACCTAATTCAAAATTCGGCTTTATCGAATTAGGACATTGTAGTTCATATTTTAATACCATATGTGTCTCCACTAACAAGTTTGGTAGGTGCTATGCTGTTTTATTTGCCACATGAGTTTATTTCTTTATTTTCTCCAACATACCAATATCATTTCTTCTTCTTCTTCTTCGTCAGCCGATGGACGTCCACTGCTGGACATACGCCTCTTCATGGGATCGCCACACCACACGATCCTGCGCCGCCCGGATCCAGTGGCTCCCTGCGACCTTTTTGAGGTCGTCTGTCCACCTCGTAGGGGGTCTACCGACGCTGCGCTTTCCGGTGCAGGGTCGCCATTCCAGCACCTTAAGACCCCAGCGCCCATCGGTCCTCCGCACTATGTGCCCCGCCCAGCGCCACTTCAGCTTCGCGACACGCTGAGCTATGTCGGTGACTTTAGTTCTTCTACGGATCTCCTCATTTCTGATTTGATCTCGTAGAGACACTCCGAGCATAGCTCGCTCCATCGCCCGCTGAGTGACTCTGAGCTTTCTTATAAGGCCCATAGTGAGCGACCACGTTTCGGATCCGTAGTCCAATATCATTTAAACAACATCAATCGTCAACACTCATCATCAAATGAGATAGTTCCAATATTATCTTGTCATCTAAGACACAACTTATTTTTTTAAATTTTATTAAAGACAGCTTATCCATATTTAGAATATGCAAAAATGCTAGGCAAGACTATATCTTTTCTCAAATTACAGAACAAGCCGCAGGGGGTATAATCAGGAGAATATAAAAAAAGCTTTATATAAATCACTAGGATTGATTTATTAGAATATAAATAGAATTATTGCTTATAATCAAACATATCTAAATATAATAACCAAAGCCTAAACCAAATATTATACAAATATTTCAAAACTTTTATAAGATAAATAAATATAAAAACAAAATATTTTATTCTGTAGCTACAATTCACAGCTACAATTACAGGCAGATTTATATTGATAAAAGAATAAAGTTATAAAAACAATTTTTTTTTTTTATTATTGGACTAAAACAAATTAAAGGAACTGTAAATAAAATATATATACACTATGTTTTAAAATCTATGTATAGCCTTTAAATAAATGCATTAAAATAAAAGTACATAAGGCTATTAATACCACCAGGAAACACTAACCATTTGAAACTAGTTACTAGGCCAATAAGAACTTTACAAGCCTTTAAATAATAAGATATAAAATCTGTATGATGACGAGTTATTTCCCTAATATTTTTTTGATATTTCATTGTTGAATAATACATAATAGTGCTCCACATTACGTTAATATTATTTTTAGGAACGTTAAACATATTATCGGTAAATACTTAATTAAGAATGCAATTTTTATAATATGAGTAACACGCTGTTTGTCCCGTTGTTTACTTACGTTGATTATTATTTGAAAGTAACTCCGCAAACAATAGCTATTAGGTTTAAGGAAATACGAAGTATTTTAACGATATAATTACATAGACAACGGGATATTAATTTAGCGAACAAATATTGCGATTTCACGCTGTAGTGGAATCGATTTCCAATTTTTCTTTCCGACCGAAGCGTCAGTAGAAACAATGAAAAGTTTTTTACCTTCGTTTTCGTGACTCCACGATGCCGCTTTAATTTCCCAGCGCTGACTACAGTTACTCACAGCACTTATCATCACAATACTATAAACAGTTTAATTACTATTGCTACCATTAAACGATAGTTATCTAATATATTTTATAATTAACTAAGTGCTAACATAAAATACACAAGCAGGATAATACAAGCGAGAGTTTGGGCATGACAGAAAACAAACCAATAGAAAAAGAGAAGGATAGTATCCGACGCGCCTGCGTTCAGTTATACAGTGTCGGTAAAACAGTTGTATGATATAATTATAATAAATATCTTACTTTTTTTTCTATTTGTGTTGCAAGAATCATTAACAGTCAAATATTTTAATTAAAAAATAAGTGCAATATTTTACTAAAATTTATAATATACCTACTTATACAACTAAAAAAAATCTTGTATAGTAGTAGAACTGCCATCTCTAGATAATATTACTTACTGTATGATAATTTGTTTTTCGCAGTTCTGAAAGACGTCGCTAGATGGCATATCTATAAAAAAATGAATTTAATTTAGTTCTAAATTGAAAGATGTCAGTATGAATTTAAAAATGTTAAAATATTCATATTATTATTATCCTATCTAAATTCACTCCACATTTGTAAATAGGATTAAGTCGTTATAGTTTTAAATATCAACGATTTATTGAAGTCATAAATATTTCTTAAGGATTAAGCCATTTTGTGGTGCGCAGTGGTACCCAGACTAGACCCATATAAAAAAAGGAATATAGAAAAAAAGAATAGGAATGCACGGCACTCCCGTGCACTCCATATTGCTTTTTAACTAAAAAGTAAAGAATCTATTTGCCAAAGCGTCTGACGATTTTTTTCTATACAAAGAAAAATCGCAAGACTACACCGATCGACATCATAAGCGATCGAGCAATCTTAATTACTGCATGTTTTTCATTAATTAATTGATAAATCTCAACACGTTTTCTGCGTTTTGAAAAACTTAAAATATAATACATAATCACATTAAAAAAGCCGAAGAAATAAATTTTCACATGTACAGTCACAGATTGAATATTATTTCGATTAATTCTCTTCTTCTTTCTCCTACCCTTATCCCACTCTAAGTGGGGTCGGTACAACATGTTTTCCTCTTCCATTCTCTTCTATCATTCGTCAACTCTTCTATCTTCTATCAACTCTGGCGCTACTCCTTTTATATGCATGTCATACTTCACACATTCCAACCATCTCTTTTTAGGCCTCCCTCTAGTCACATATCCATCCACATTCATATCCAACACTCGTTTAGTCACATGATTTTCATCCCTCCTCATTACATGTCCATACCATCCCAATCTTGCACCTCTCATCTTTTCTACAATGGGCGCAACTTTCATACTTCCCCTTATATACTCATTTCTTATTTTATCCAATCTTGTCACACCACACATCCACCTTAACATTCTCATCTCATTTGTATGCACTCTTCTTTCATCCATCTTCTTCATTGCCCAACTTTCTGATCTATACATTACGACAATCCATACATTATTTCGATTAATTCGTATTACAAAAAAAAAAAACTATTTTGTCAACAATAGAATATTACTTTCACCTTAAGATTGGTTTTATTTTATTAGGCTTCAATAGCTACAAGTTACGTTTATTGGAAAAAAAATATTTTTTCACAAAAATTCTCCCGGTGAGCAGTAGGACGCACGTCCTGCTAATATTTATATTACATATATTGCAATAGTACATAATTTAAAAATGCCTTTCTTTCTTGTTCGACAGAACTCTCTTTTTTTCAAAGAGGCGGTAGATACACGGATTACGGAGTAATATCTAACCTGTCGTATACATTTAACCACACAAGAAACATATGTTAAAGATGCTTAATTGATTATTCTTACAGTCGCGTCGAACTATACTCGTAATTTACGACAGCCGTTTTGTTTAAGGGTGTGCCCAATTTCATGCTAAATTTATATTAATATCGGAGATGATAAAAATATCTTTTAAGGTTTCCGCTTAGCTTGTAGCATGATCTTTGTAGTATCTAAGGCTTTGAAAATATTAACTTCTTCATATCTATGATGAGAATGCGATGATTTCATTAAAATAGTATAATGTTTTGTGATGATTTATATAAAATTAGGGGTTTGTTTTATTTTTGTAAGTAAACGCGTATTATAGCGTATAATTGTATCATTACTTTTATTTTATTCATCCTTAAAAATCAATAATTATCTTAATTTTTATGCCTTTCATTGGAGTACATAATATATAAGAATATGTAATTGTTTTCAGTGGTGACTTCTTACTATAATAACAATACACCTAGAATGTTTGTGATAGAGTGAAGCATATAAAAATCTATTATAAAATAAGTTAATAAAAGGTTTTAACAAAATTTCATGTCCCTAACGTTAACCGTTGAGGAGTTCCTCCGTCTGGACCCATAATAAAAGGTTTTAACAAAATTTCATGTTTCTAACGTTAACCGTTGAGGAGTTCCTCCGTCTGGACCCAATCCTGGCTGCAGCGTCAGGTCATGTTTGTCATAAACACGCATTGTCATCGGAACTGGATCAGTATGTAAAATTTCAGCTCAATCTGACACCGGTAAGTGAGTGAAATCTAACTTGCAAGCCTTCACATACACACACGGCAAATTAAATGAAAGCTTTTAAAATGAATGTTTGTTTGTGTGTCCTTTATAGACACCGAAGTGGCTGGAACGATTTTAATGAAATTTTTAGACAATCTTTAGATTGACCTAGTAGATGTTCCTGTAAAGTTTAGTGGCAATTTGATTTTTTTTAACTTTCAGACAGCCATAATAACGCGTAACCTGGTACATGATAATGCTTATGTGGAAAAAAATATTCTATATACTCTATAGTACAAGCCACGCTCTTATGTTTCTATATTGTAACCCCATCAAAATTATTGTACCACAATTCAAGGTAACATCAGATCTTCTATTGAATTTCCCTAATTGGCCTACGCTAAAGGAAGCCGAACGGTGAGAGTCGGCCCTGTTTTTTTGAGAGATTTTATTTCATTTCCTTATTTGTTCAACAAATTCTTATTCAGAATTGAACTTATCATTAGCAAAAGATGTGGAATGATTTACCTGTAGCAATCCGCAAATCTTATTCCTTTTTTATTTAAGTCACAGACTAGAAAATATTTGTCACAAGTAATTATAAATTAGTGTAGCATCGTGATTCATCTACTTATTTATAAAAAATAATTTGTAAATTAAATAGTAAATTAATTATAGTAATTATTTTATTCTTTTCTATTTTCATTATCCGCATTTAGCCTCTTGTCCTTTTCTTTCTGTCACTCAAAGGTTGACTGGAAGAGATCCAAAAGTAATAATAAAATTATTTTGCTATAATCCGCGATACATGTATCACGGATTATAGCAAAATAATTTTATTATTACTTTTGTATTATGGATCTCCGCAAAGTAACGCCTAATTCTATTAATTATTTGGAAGAGATCCCTCTCAGGGATAAGTCCGTCTTTGTACATGTGCTTTTTTATTCTTTTAAAATGTGTATGTACAATAAAGAAATAAAATAAATTAAAGAAATATTTTTTGAGAGTCATTGCTATATTAACAAAATAACTGAAATAATGGTTCTTTTCAAATAATCAAGTCATTAGAGATCAAGCGACGGAGTATATTTCATAATATGCTTGATTTCTTAACTTGAAGATGCATATCGGTATAAAACGGTCATAAGAGCTATCGTATTGTATGGATCAAATGTTGGCCAATAAAAAGAAGGCTGAAAGAAGAGTGCATGCAATTGAGATGAGAATGTTAAGGTGGATGTGCGGTATGAAAAGAATGGATAAAACACAAAATGAGTATAAAAGGGGAAGTCTGAAAGTTGCGCCCATCATAGAAATTACGAGAAATGCAAGATTAAGATCGTATTGACATGTGATGATATCATCGCTGGGTCATCAAAACTCCACGAAAGAAGTAGTGGGTAATACTATATTTTTAAATAATATAGTCTAAAACATACCTATTTTTTTAAAAGTGATATAATAGTAAACTAACGGCCTACTATTATCCCACTGCTGGAAATAGGCCTCCTCTCACCGTTTTATTGGAGAAAAGGATTGGAGCTAAGACCCAATAGCACTTTAGACTAGCCTGTTAGCACTTTTCGTTGAGGAAACCTGCAGGTTTGTGTGCGTGTGATAATTTACTATGAGTAATTAGACACATAAGTTTTAATAGAAAAACTCATTGGTGTCTACCCGGGTTTGAACCCATGGTCGTCTATAGAGATTCGCTCGGTCTTACCGCTGGGCTATCACAGCCTATCTTCCTACCTGTTTTTAATTCCCGCCGAGGGCTAATAGTTTCATAAAAAAACAACTTCTTACCCTTCTGATGACGCTGTTAAAGCCGTTAGGGCTACTTAACGGTCAGTTTGAAAAAAATGTCCATCTTGTGGTAGTGTCTAGGAACGATTTCTGGTTCTTGATTATTATTCTTTATTAGCTACCTAAAGATAGTGCTTAAATAACGTGACACGAATTTTACTCATAAATCTTTGTTGACCATCAACGTTCCACACATACGATGGTTTTTTCTTGACAACTAATTAAAATTTGTTTAGTCGATGATGTATATGGTAAGTCGCACGGTCTCACAGCTATTAAATGATATAATGCTGCTCTATATTTCTTTCCTTTCAGAAATATATCGTTTGTCGTTTACATTTATCGAGTTGACGCTACGGCGCGGTAACGCTTTCAAATTGCCCTCATTTCTGTTACATCAAAGGAAGTGGAAGGGCAAGAATCTCGAGTGGCCTTATTAGGTCTAGCCTCATTTCTTTGTTCGTAAGAGGGATCTGACTTGACTTTTATAAAATAATAGTCGATATTTGTCGGTATCATCAATATATTATGAAAGTCTTATATATATAATTCTCGTGTTACAATGTTATTAGTACCTACGTATTATACTCCTCCGAAATGGCTTGATTTTTATGAAATTTAATTTGCATATTCAGTATACCGTGTGGTATCCGGCTGTGTAGAATAGACCATCCTCATTTCTTACCGAGGTGTTGTAAAATGCTACTAAGGTAAGTCGACCCACCATGTGGTATGCGGTTGAGTAGAATAGACCACCTTCTTTCTTAGGGGTTGTAGAAGATAAGTTGAAGTCATAAGGTCGCAAAATACGTAGTCAAATCATGTGACAACATGTTTGAACATGTTGTGCCGACCCCACTTAGGGTGGGATAAGGACAGGAGGATGATAAGGATGATGATGTGCCGCTTTAAAGATTGGAATACATCACCGCTTTGTCAATGCTTTTAGGAGATTCCACATATAACAGAATTTCTGTAGATACCTAAAGGCCAGGATAAGGACAGGAGACTGATTATATCAGTAGGTCTGAGAATCAGCTACTGTCTATTTGTCATACCCCTAAGTGATAAGGTCCACCCTTAATAATTTTTTATTTTTAGGATATTTTAAATTTTTTATAATTTAAAAATTCCTTAGAAATCATTTATATGACAAAACAACGTCCGCCCGGTCGGGTAGTAATAACATATTTATGTATTATTATTAAAGTATATTTGCGTATGACAAATATTTCCATTTTCAGATATAGGGAGTCGTCACTCGGCGGAATGAAGAAAAATAATTAGATCTGACATCGTTTCTGTACTTCGGATGACCTGAATACGGGAGGCTGCATCGGGCAGGGGTGCGGCGAATCGATGTGTTGCCATGGCGACCGCGACGTCTGCCGAGGAGCCTGCGCTCTACTGTCCCTTTCTGTCTCGCCTCGATATCATATCACACCACTTTCTAATGAAAAACAACTGAAAACCTTCAACATCAACTTCCAAAAAGCAACCTTAAAGTGTAAATTATAAAGTTTATATTACAATAATGAGTAACCTGTTATATGCCTTTAAGGAAGGAGATTTGTGATCTTGCGATATAATATAAGGAAGAAACTGTTTCTACAGTCGATAAAGACAAAAGGGCAGTAGATGTTAATGCAAAATCAATCGTGTGTTTATTTGATTTAGATGGAAATTAGTTTGTTTTTAATTTGTATGTGTTAATCTCACCTGTGCGTGTGGTATACCGTACGGTCGGACGTCGGTGGGTGGCTTACAAGATCTTTGGGGCTTGTTCAGAGTCTGTTAACATCTGGCCCCTTAAATAGGAAGGGTAAAGTCTGCGCTTCACGACGCTGTAATTAATTATTTATTTTTGTTTCGGTCTGTTTGCGGTATAATTAGAGAGGGTACGATTTAAGCGTTGATGAAATTAAATCTGCTTTCCACCTTGTATGTACTTTAGAGGTAATAGTAAATTATCGTTTTGCGTAGGTGACGTTCTAACTGTGCATCTTTATAATTTAATTAACATTTAAATCATTTAGTAACTAGCATTACTCAACAGTAGAAAAATTGCAGAGGTTTAGATATATATTAATATAATAATAATAATAATAATTTTTTATTTGCATTAAGACACGTAGGTACATGGATGGACCTAATAAGACAATTTTGTAATGTTTGTAAAAAGTTAAAAAAGCTACAAAAAAAGTCATTTTTGTCTTAACTTAAAAAAAAAATATTATTATCAATTTAACCTATCATAAATTAGTTACAATTTCCTTTCGAAGAATTCCTTAATACTGTAAAAATTACATTGCATGAGCCAGTCTCAGTCTTATTTTAAACATTTTTAAAGGCAGTGAACTTAAACTATTAGGAATACTATTGTAGATTTTAACACATTGCGCTGCACAATATCTTTTATACAATTCAGTTCTCGGTCGGCGCTCTAAAACAAGTCTGTCTGTATTTCTGGTACATCGAGGGAAATTTTGTATGGGACTCACACTCGGCCGTCCGTCCCCAAGATAATTACTTAATACTATAATATAATGTATGGGTGAAAGACAACTGGTAAATATTTACTTACCAGCTGTGCTTGCGGCTTCATCCGTGTAAAAATATAATTTTGAACAAAAAGTAGGTATTGTGAGTTAACCATAAGCGATAGAGACATGCTGTCCCGGACTTTTTTGTAGTATTTCTGTAGATGTACAATTCTCTAGTACATTACTTTAGTGTATCTCTGTTGGTTTCCGCGGCGTACGCGACTAAAGAAGGCGAGTTTTTTTACAACTCTGCGACCTCTTCAACATAGTTTATAATGTAAACTCAACATAAAACTGTAATGTACTATTAACCTAAATTTTCCCAAAATATTGCACTATCCTTTAGTAAAAACCGTACAACAATCCGTTCAGCAGATTTTGAGAAAATCGATTACAGACAGACAGACAGCTTTTGGGGACTTTGTTTTATAATAAATATCTTCTTCTTCTTCTTGTTCAACCGATCGACGTCCACTGCTGGACATAGGTCTCCTTAAGGGATCTCCACACCACACGGTCCTGTGCCGCTTGGATCCAGCGGCTCCCCGCGACCTTTTTGAGGTCGTCTGTCCACCTCGTGGGGGGTCTTCCAATGCTGCGTTTACCGGTGCGGGGTCGCCATTCCAGCACCTTAGGACCCCAACGCCCATCGGTTCTACGTACTATATGCCCCGCCCATTGCCACTTCAGCTTCGCGACACGATGAGCTATGTCGATAACTCTGGTTCTTCTACGGATCTCCTCATTCCTGATTTGATCACGTAGAGATACACCAAGCATAGCTCGCTCCATAGCTCGCTGAGTGACTCTGAGCTTTCTTATCAGGCCCATAGTCAGCGACCACGTTTCTGCTCCGTAAGTCATAACTGGCAACACGCACTGTTCGAAGACCTTGGTCTTCAGGCACTGAGGTATTTCGGACGAAAAGATCTCGCGCAGCTTCCCGAACGCTGCCCATCCGAGTTGGATTCGGCGACTGACCTCTTTCTCAAAATTGGACCTACCTAACCGGACCGTGTGTCCCAGGTATATATACTCGTCTACAATTTCAAGTACAGAGTTCTCAACGATGACCGGGTGGAGCGGAACAAGTGAGTTTGACATAATTTTCGTCTTGCTCATGTTCATTTTAAGGCCCACCTGTTGAGACACTCTGCTGAGGTCGTCGAGCATTGTGTTAAGGTCCTCCAGAGACTCTGCCATAACGACTATGTCGTCGGCAAATCTAAGGTGAGTGATGTATTCGCCGTTAATGTTGATGCCGTATCCGTTCCAATCCAAAAGCTTAAAGACGTCCTCCAATGCAGCGGTAAATAGCTTCGGGGAGATGACATCTCCCTGTCGCACACCTCGCCGCGTTTGGATTGGTCTCGTAGTTCCGTCTTGGACACGGACAGACATTGTGGCGTTTTCGTACAAACACTTCAACACTTGGACGTACCGGTAGTCGATACGGCATCTCTGGAGTGATCTTAACACAGCCCATGTTTCCACCGAATCAAAGGCTTTCTCATAGTCCACAAACGCCAAGCAAAGTGGCCGGTTATACTCCTCGGTCTTCTGTATAACCTGCCGCAGCGTAAATATGTGGTCTATGGTGCTGAAGCCTTTCCGGAATCCGGCTTGTTCGGGAGGCTGGAAGTCGTCAAACCTACGAGCGAGACGATTCGTAATGACTTTTGAAAACAACTTATAAACCTGATTCAGCAGCGCGATGGGTCTGTAATTCTTCAATGAGGTGTTATCACCCTTCTTGAAGAAAAGAACCACCACGCTCCTGTGCCACGCTTTTGGCGTAGTACCTTCGTGAATAACGGAATTGAACAATCGCTGAAGGACTTTGAGTACTGGTTTTCCACCCGCCTTCAGGAGTTCGGTTGTGATTCCGTCATCACCTGGTGCCTTGTTGTTCTTAAGTTGTTTCAAAGCCATACTAATCTCGTATAGGCTGACGTCCGGGATGTCTTCAGTATAGTGTCGGGTTAGCTTGGCTCTTGGGTCTTTTGCCAAGGTGACAGCAGGCTGTTGTGTTGGGGTGTATAACTGCCCATAGAATCTCTCAACCTCTCTCAAAATCTCAGGTCGAGATGAAATGATACTACCAGTATCGGTCTTCAATCGCGTCAGCTGCCTCTGCCCGATAGACAGATCTTTTGCGAACACTTTTGAGCCCCTGTTACGCTCAATAGTATCTCGAATATATTCGGTATTAAAGTGTCGCAAGTCGCATTTCTGCGCTTTTGAAATCTGTCTATTGATCAGACGGTAGCGTGACGCGTCTACTGAAGACTGTAGTCTCATTTCGTTCCTCTCATCCATGAGCTTGAGAGTCTGGGTCGAGAACTTATTGGTTCTTTTACGGTGTGTCTTATAAAATTTGGACCCCACCGTATGGACAGTTTCCACCAGCCTGTTGTTTAAATCGTCCACAGAAGCGCAGTCCGCTAGGCAATCGAAGCGATTCATCAGCTCGAGTTGGAAGTTTTCGGGGTTTTGGATATGAGTTCGAGTTGGTCGGAGTGTGGACTTCACCAGTCTAGATCTTTCCAGTTGTACGCATATATTCAATGTGCCTCTTACCATACGATGATCACTACCCGTCTTTACGGTGTTAATGACAGAGACATCATTGAATATATGACGCCTGGTCGACATGATGAAGTCGATCTCATTTCTCGTGGAACCGTCGGGACTTATCCAAGTCCATTTACGATGTGGCCGTTTCTTGAAGAAAGAATTCATCATGTAGAGGTCCTCTCTCTCCAAGAAATCGGCTAACATCTGGCCCCTGTGGTTCCGTTGCCCATATCCAAATGGCCCTACTCTTACCTCTGTACCACTTCGATTGCCTAGTTTTGCGTTGAAATCCCCCATCACAACAGTGTAGAAGGTTTTAGAGACATGTATGGCTCTAGACAAATCCTCATACATGGCCTCTACCTCCTCGTCTGGATGTGCCGATGTCGGTGCGTAAACCTGTATGACCTTCAGCGAATACCGTTTGGTAATTCTGAGTATAAGGAACGCGACCCTGCTCGACACACTCTCGACTTGGACAATGCTGTTGACAAGGGACTTGTGGACGAGAAACCCGACACCACCCTGAGACTGTTGGTCACCCTCCCGGTAGTAAAGCAAGTTGCCGGATTTAAGAATTATCGTGTCCTCCCCCTCTCTTCGGACTTCAGATAATCCTATCACATCCCACCGCAACTTGCTTAACGTTTCTTCCAGCTCGATGATCTTTCCGTCTTCCCTCAAAGTGCGTGCGTTGTATGTTGCCAGGTCAAGTCGTCGGGGTTGGCAGCGGAATCTCTGCCGGAGATTCTTAACACCCCCTGCCCCGCCGTTACCTAAACCGCTGCCAGAGCCAGGAATAGCGGGGCTGCCGGGAACTAGGGGCTGTGGCTTTTTAAGTGTATCCATTAAGGGTATTGCCAATAATCACCACGCTTGGCATGCGGGTTGGTGATCGCAGTGCTGACCATGTCGCACCGACAACGCTGCTGCCCGCTGTCGGTCTGTTATATTTAAGTCAGCTAAAGAATGGCTATACCGCCATTAGTCGGTCGCCAGAGCCTCGTCGGTTTATTTGCAGGGTGTACCACGTGCAGGTGAGGTTGACATTTGAAGAAACTGACTGGGACGAGTTTCCTCCTTACACCCCATAAATATCTATAGATATAATTTTAAATACATACTTAAATACAAATCAGACTCAAAGAACCAACAAATGGTTTATAGAAAATGTTGGCCCTCGGCGGGAAAAGAACCCGCGATCCGCGGAGCCGAAGGCAGGGTCACTGCCAACTGCCAACGGGCCAGTTAAAGTTTGTGTGTCAAGGTTTGTGCGTAGTGCTAATGTCGTCCATGATGCAGCATGATAGTTCAGTTGTAGTCAACTAAACAACTATAATACTACAATTGTAAGGGGCATCCTTCTATTAATTACACTAGGTATATTACACTAATTATAATAGAAGTCATCATCATTCTCCTGCCCTTATCCCACTCTAAGTGGGGTCGGCACAACATGTTACAAACATGTTGTCATATGATTTGGCTACGTATTTTACGACCGGCCGCCTGCCTGACGTCAACTTACCTTAGTCGCCTTTTACGACACCTCGGTAAAAAATGAGGGTGGTCTATTCTATGCAGCTGGATACCACACGGCATTTACCTTAGTCGCCTCTAACGACACCTCGGTAAGAAAGGAGGGTGGTCTATTCTATTCTGCCGGATACCACACGGCTAACAAATTATAATAGAAGTATTGAGTAATTTAAACAATTTATAAAATCAGGTGTTACTTACGTACGGAGATCCATAATACAAATATAATAATAAATTAATTTTGCTATAATCCGCGATAAAGTTAATGGATAATATACATAATGCTAAATGTATACAAAATACACAAGCGCTACACACGTTCACTGTCACAAACTCGACAATCGTTTCGCCCCGCAACCGAAGCATCATCAATAGGCCTACCATGAACTTTTAGAAAACGATGCAATTCAAAGTCAGTACCTAAACCCAACCGATTTCTTTTCGTACCATGAAGTGTGTTTGAAAAGGACAACGTTATATGAGCAATAGATAACTCTGTCTCTTTTACTCAAATGTTTTTAGGACGCATTCCGAACGCTCAACGACTTAAAGTGTGCGTGTTTAAGACGTCATGGTATGAAAAAGAAAAACAATTTCGTTTACGTCTTCAATTGAGTCGCAATAAGAGTTCATGGTAGACCTGAAGGAGATATACTCCACGACAAAACCGCAAAGCTTTGAGATATTGTCGTGAACGTGTGTAGTGTACTCTTGTCAGTATTAACATTAAATGATACAAGTTATTATAAAAGTATTATTTATATGCTTTTATAAAGATAGCGGATTACAGAAAAATGATTTTCACATTACTTTTATACTATAAAACTCCTAACAGCTACTTCTATTAATTAAAGCTATTTAATATCATATAAATTATAGACGTAGGCGTTACTTTGAAGAATTCCATAGTACAGAAGTTATGATAGAATTATTTTGCTATAATCCGCGTTTGTTAAGGAAATCTATGTAATGCTAGTTGTAGGCAGGTGACAACGTTCACATACCTTATACATGCAGAATTAGTTACCATAAGTATCACAAAACGTCGCCAATGCCACACAAGCTCCACACACATTCACTACGAAGATATAAGTATGGATATAATTGTAATAACGCCTACGTAGTAATAATGCATAGGTAGGCGCCCGCGGGTTAAGTAGTTAATAAGATACAGTCGCAATCAAACACAGTTGAAAGTAACACGCATTTTTATTCTTATATTAACAAAGACCTGACTTAAAGTGATACTTAAATAGAGATTATCAAATACAATATAATTATCCTCTGGCTTCGTCTCTCCGATTTTGGAGAGAAGGATTGGAGCTAAAATCTACCACGCTGCTTCAATGGGGATTGGTAGGTTACATATATCCCTAGAATTCTATAAAGATATGCAGGATTCCTCTGATGAACTGTGATAGCCCAGCCGTGAGGCCGTACGACTCTTTCAAGAGGGTCACGAGTTCAAACCCTGGCAGGCACCACGCTGCTCCAATGCGTATTGGTAGGTTACACATATCTACAGAAATCTCTAGAGATATACAGGTTTCGTCACGATATTTTCCTTCACCGAAAAAGCGCGTGATAAATTACAATTATCAATAAGACACATAAGTTTTAATAGAAAAACTCATAGGTACCTGCCCGGGATTTGAACCCATGATCGTCTCTAGTGAGTCGCGCGGTCTCACCGCTGGACTATCACAACCAAGATGTAGAATGTTCTATTAATCTAAATTCAGTAGATTTCGAGAAAATTGATTACATACAGCGGACACCTTTTGGGGACGTTGTTTTATAATATCTATAGATTAAAGTGTCCATTATTTTATAGTATTAAAAACCCCGACTCCCTATTAAACTAGTCACGTAAACTGTTCTTCGAAGTACAACAGTGGGAAGGAAGCGCCCCCTCTAGGGAGGAAGGGAGTCGTAAATATGATTATCAGCGGGGGAGGCGACACGACTAATCATATTCTCCGCAATTTACATAAATATTAGCGTGTTACGTGACACGGACGGTCGTTAAGAGCCTTGGCCATTTTTTAATGAACCTCGCCGATGTAGATATGAGGGTAGTACAGAAGTTGCTTTGTCTTGTTTATGGCTGATATACAATATTTGTGTGAATGTAATGATCATATGCACGATATGTGTTAGTCTTCCATTCTCCTCTATCATTCGGAAACTCTGATGCCAATACCTTTTATATGCATATAATTCTTCACACAATTCATCCATCTTTTTTCAGCTTATGACTAATAATATTATATCCTACTAATATTATATCCTACTAATATTATAAATGCGAAAGTTTGTGAGTATTAATATATGTTTGTTACTCTTTCACGAAAAAACTATTCGACAGATTTGGATGAAACTTTACTGTTATATAGGTTATACATCGGAATACCATATAGGTTACAATTTGTAATGATTTTACGTCATATAACGGATACATGTAAATAAAGTCGGAAAAAATGTCGCCTCTGAGAGCTATCTCGGCGTACTTTGCCTAAACAATTGGAGTTACACAAAGATGATGTACCGTAGTATTGTTTGTGTTTAATAGTTCTAAATTAAAGTCCGAGACAGCATATATCTATCTATCTTTTATGTGTAAGCCACAATGACCAAAATTTTGAATCATAAATTTAATTAAATTAGATACTGTGGCAGACCAAATTCCTCGCGAGCGAAGCCGCGGGTAAAAACTAGTATAATATATGTTAATAATACGATTGTCTCTGCGACGCAGTATACATATTAACGAAATATTTCGAATTTAATTTTACCTTAGCAAATCGTACGCTTAATATTAAAGGGACCTAAATAAAAATAAGTCAAGTTAAAAAGGTTTTAACCAAAATTTCATGGCCATATTATTAACCTTTGAGGAAATCCCTTGTCTGAAGCTATTCGTGACAGCAGCATCAGGTCATGCTTATCATAAATATGCATTGTCGTCGAGACCGGACCAGTATATACAATTTCAACTTGAATCAAACCTCGGGAAGTTTGCAATTTGCAAAATGTAACTTGCAAGACCTTGACATACAAACTTGGCTAAATGAATAAAAGCTTTTAATTAGGCTTAGACTGGCCCGTTGGCGCTGTGGGTAGTGACCCTGCTTTCAGCTCCGCGGGTCGCGGGTTCGATTCCCGCCGAGGACCAACATTTTCTATAAACAAATTGTTGATTCTTCGCGCCTGGGTTTGTAATTGTATTAATGTATTTAAACTTATATATGTAGTATATCTACCAGTTGTCCGTCACCCATAACACAAGTATTAAGTTATTTACTTTGGGGACGGACGACCGTGTGTGTAAATGTCCCATATATTTATTTTTTTATTTATTTATTTATAGATTGAATTAGATTCATAGTAATCCTTATTTCGATGCCATCTATGACATCACGTTACCAAGTATTAAAAAAAACTAGTGTTGTCTTGTCATTCTAAGTTATGGTTCTCTTTACCACTCAAGAGTTTTGTATGTGCTGCAATACGTATTATTGCAATTTGCCAAAAACAACTATTTTGAATGAAGTCATTTTTATATTAAGCGTGTGAAATAGAGTGAGAAATGGAATATTTATTATTATTAGTCTGTTCGTGTCCACTGTTAGACATAAGTCTCTCCCATAGCATGCCACTGAGCTCAGTCTTCAGCTCTTGGTTTTCTTGTTGATGTCAGCAACTCTGCTTTATAGTTAAATTTTGTTTTCTGTCTTCTTATAGAAAAAGACGCTAATATAGAGAACAAGGTAGGTATAGGCTATGACTTGAGGCAAACTGTACTCAATTATGTCCTTCATAAATTCAAATTCAAAATATTTTTTATTCAAATAAACTCGTAAACAAGTGCTTTTGAATCGTCAAATTTACTGCTGGTTTGGAAAGCTGCTGTACCTACCGAGAAGAGCCAACAAGAAACTCGGCGGTTGCTCTTTTTAAAATATAGATCTTAAAACTAGTTACATTTAGTTATAACTGTCTTTTACAGGGTAGAAGTGCACCTATATCCATACATCCTTAATCTAAGTAATCTTCAACAGTATAGTAGGCTTTCTGTATCAGCCTCTTTTTAACAGTGTTTTTAAACTGCTGTAGTGGCATGACCAAAATTGATTTCGAAATTTTATTATAGAATCGTATACCCAAACCCATTAACGATTTACGTACTTTTGCTAGGCGCAAAGCAGGCAGGACGCTTGCCTTAACCGACATAAGCTTGCGCCTGCTTAGGCACAAGCTTATGTCGGTTCCTACTTTGTCTATTATATACATCACCTATCGTTTTATAATTCTTTATATTTTTAGGTAGAAAAATTACATTGCTTAAAATATACTGTGAAGTAAATGTAAGAATACCTATTTCCTTAAATTCACATATATTTTGGGTTGGAGAGTGACAGAAGCAACTGTTTATTCCAAGACTACAGTCCAAGCCAACGAAGTTGCGGGTAAAACTTAAAGACTAATTTGAATTTGAATTTAGTTGCGGGTAAAAGCTAGTACCTAAAGAATAATTTGAATTTGAATTAGGTATAGATCAGTTGTGCTGCCATTGATGGTTGAATGACACACCTTTGTATAATTATTAAACGTCCAAAGTTTGTTGAACTTAAACTTATTAGTACTTTGTTAAACTGTGGATTTTTTTACTATGGGACACGATCGTTCGGGTCATTGGTAGCAAAAAAGTTATGGCTTCATTAATAACTGCTTTGTAAAAGTCTATTTGAAATGGCTAATGTTGATTCATTATCCAACTAGCCCATTGGCGCAGGACTTTGCCTTCAGCTTCACGGGTCGTAAGATCGATTCCCGCCGAGGGCAAACATTTTCTATAATCAATTTGTTGTAATTTGAGTATGCGTGTATATATATATTAAAAAATTTTATTTAAAATTATTTACCACTACTATGGGTCTGTGACCCATAACACATGTTACTTTGGAAACGAACCACCGTGTGTGTAAGTATCTCATATATTTATTTATTTTTAATATTTATAGTATATTTACGGTGTTTAGAGTATCAGTGAATTCGAATTCGAATCAGGTTTTAAGTGTATATATTCATTAAAAAGAGTTTAAATACAATCTGAAGATGTATCTTTATTAATGGTTTCTGTTTTACGTGAAATAATTATATAGATCTATGTTTCAATTATAAAAAACGACATGAAGTTGTTCTGTTCCATATATCTAAGTAGTAAAATCCATGCATTTTATTTGCTTATCATAGGATAAGTACATAAAGTAAAGTACGTGGAATTGTTTACCTTAGGTAGTTATAAAGGAAAGAGAGAGTGCTAGAGACAACGCTTGTCTCTCGAAGCTCATTGGCCAAGTAATCGTTTCAATAAAACGTGTCACGCAAGGTAAAAGAAATGCTGGTGGCTACATGAGGTATAATGAGTCGTGGACGTGTAGGCGGCGGCCTGAAGTCTGCACTGACAGTTGTAAAGCGGCCGCGGTTCGAGACACCGCGGTCACTATCGCGTTTCCCGTGAAAATCGCTTTCCCCGCGGTCGCCGTAGCACGTGAACGCAGTGTCCCGTCGACCGCTCGCGTGACACGCCGCGCATACAACCCGCTCATCCCGAAGACCGGGCCCCGACGTACGTTCCCGACGCCCGCCCGGCCCTCACTGCGCCCGCAACATCCAAGTTCGCGCGCGCAACCCGGACGTTCCAAATTTAAACATTTTAACTTTTTAATTTAAAAGGCATTGATTTTTTAATAACCGCCAGTATCTCATTTACTAAAGAGGTGGAGGCGATGCGGTCGAAAGCAGTCGCGAGGCGGCTTGAAGCGTTAGGTAAGTTTTTTCTTACAAATAAATAATCATATTTTGTACAACAACAGAAAAAAGTTTTCAGCAAAGCTTTGAATGTTTGTAAAGATGCGCAGTAGGTATAAAGATAAAGACAGTGTGATGCGCTCGACGCGATTCGCCATTGGTTCGCGCCTTCCCCGCCTGACAAGATAGCATGGGACATCCTCCGTATACCGCTACGCTATTATAAGTCGTAACTATGGGACGGAGTGTTTATTTTACACTGAATTGGTTTTTCGGAGGGACGATCCCTCCATTGTCACTTGTCATTGGATGAGTACGGAGGAATTTCAGTACATATTTACGTTATGTGTTAGGTGTAAACAAGTTGAGCTATTGTTTATATATTATAGAGGATATTTTTTAATATCCTTTGTTTATTGTTTGAGAGAAATCTATCTTATCTAAAAATTTTATAATTTGATCGTGACGTTTTATCACTTATTAAAAGGGTTTATTTTATTAAAAATGGTAAAGATTTTTTTTATTATAATTAACACAACAACTTACCTTACCAATTATTCATTGAGCTGTTGATCTCAATATCAATGAAGAAGTGTGACGGTATTCTATAGTTAAAAATTTGATATAATTATTTTGCTATAATCGACTATTAAAAGGAAAATTACATTTTATTAACGGATAATAGCAAAATAATTTCAGTATTTTTATTAATATAACGGTATTTCATCATATTGGCTGCCTAAATATACATACATTCTCTTCGATTCATTCTAAACATTGTTCGTAAAATTTTAGTTTCCCCGTTATCAATATTACCGTGATATATATCTCATAGATTGTTGCACAACGCTGTATGGAAGCAATCATCTGTTTTACGATGCGGTTTATGGCAAACGGTGTAGATAAATGCGTATGCTCAACACAATATTTTTCCTGTCGCCAGAACTACTTCCTTTTTATTTTACAATAAAACTTGTTATATTATTTAGTATGACTGTATATTTCAAGTGGCTGATCTACTTTGTTCGTGAACACGAATAGAATTATGTCCACGACTCATAAATCTAAGATATACAGTTGTGCCTCGGCATTCTTCCCTTTTTTTTTTTTTTTTTTTTTCTTTATTTTATTTAGGGACTTTTATACAACATGTATATGCCAGTCCCATTTTGGCAAATACAACACTTAACCTAAGAAAACAAATTAAAAATAACAAATTAGATAAAAACTACAAACTTAAAAAATAATAACAATAATAAATCAAATGAGATTTATGAGTTTGCATAGAAATATACTTTCTCTCGATGAAGGACGGGAAAGTGTCCAGATAAACATACCAGTATCAAGTCTATTCAAACTCATAAGTCTCATAAAACTGTCCCTGCCTGTCTGGAATCTAGCACATTCCGTTAAAAGATGATGCACATCCTCAATGATTCCACATACATCACAATTAGGCGAATTATTTATTTTCATCAAGTATTTAAATTTATTTAACGGCATGTGTCCAGATCTAAGCCTGTGAGCAGTAATAATAATATTTCTAGAAATATTACCCCTGGAAAACCATGGAATATGAGGAGGCTCACACTGTATAGTTTTGTACCAAATACCTTTCTCTAATGATACTTTATCAAAATATAATTTCCACAGATCTTGACATTTTCTTTTATACTTTGGCAACAATTCTGAATATTCCGGTTTAATATTTGAAGTATATGGATTCCCGTTTACTATTGCACTTTTAGCGAGATTGTCAGCCTCCTCATTTCCCTGTAACCCAATATGAGATGGAACCCACTGCAATCTCACTTTAATTTCTTTTCCTTTAAATTCCTGTAACTTGGATAGAATAACATAAGCAATCGAGAAACCTCTGCGACCAGAGGCGCATCGAGCTATATGTTGTAGCGCACTCTTACTATCCGTACAGACTAAAACCTGATTTTGTGACATGTTCTTTGCATGAGCTAATGCTTCAGATATTGCAACGAGTTCCACCGTCATAATGGACACGTTACTACTTATCTTAAAACAATTATTTGTACAATTTGATAATTGTGGATCATAAAAAGCTGCACCCCTTTCACCATTAATGTTTATAGATCCATCAGTGAATAAAATATACCATCCTTGGTAATTCTCTGTGATTTCTTGAATTACATCGCATTCTTCCCTTAAAACGTTTAATAAATTGTAAATTAATATACTCATAGATAATTTCTGTGATATACATAACCTGCTCATTCGCATCAAAGCAATACGATGGATCTTAATTTCAATCTTATTCTTCAAGGAGAGATTAAGACAGTATATTAGTTGGAAAGTAGTAAAAGTTACCTTATTACAAAAAAGAGCCATACGTGGCGTTTACAATTTAAATTCGCGCGATTCCCTGCGAGAGAAGTTCAAGGAAACAGGTATTCTTACATTGGCTTCACAGTATCTTTTTAGTAATTTAATTTTTGTACAGATGAATATAAATAATTATACAAGGATTGGCGATGTATATAATAGACAAAGTAGGAATCGATATAAGCTTGTGTGCTTTAAGCCTTGCAAAAGTTCGTAATTCGTTTGTGGGTTTGGGTATAAGATTCTACAATAAAATTCCACAATCTACTTTAACTTTACCATTACAGCAGTTTAAAAATACTATTAAAAAAAGGGTAATTCAGAAAGCCTATTATACTATTGAAGATTACCTAGACGATAAGAATGCGTGGATATAGCTTCTCTTCGACCCTGTACAAGACATTAATAACTATATATAACTAGTGATAAGAATTATTGTTTGAAAAGAGCAACCGCCGAATTTCTTGCTGGTTCTTCTCGGTAGGAACAGCTTTCCGAACCAGCAGTAGATGTTGACGATTCAAAAGCACTTGTTTACAAGTTTACTTGAATAAAGAATATTTTGAATTGAAATTTGAATTTGAATAATGATAGAGTGTGTACCTGGTTTTTTTTAACTCCATAAGTAGTTCCTTTTGGTATTTAACAAAAACCCATACCTCTAATGACGTAAAGATAAAGTAGTATCTATCACAACGTTGCTAAACGTCAGAGCACTCTTTCTTTAATCTGTTACTTTATGACTAATTTTAAAAATTCAAATTTCTAATATTCCTTATTCAAATAAACCTGTTAACAAGTGCTTTTGAATTGTCAACTCAACTGCTGATTTGGAAAGCTATTCCTACCGAGAAGAGCCAGTATAAAATTCAGCGTTTGGTGTTATCAAAATATACTTCTTATTACTAGTTACTTATATTCATTACTATTTTGAACACGATCGATATAATAATTCATAGACAGATTTTTCGACCCACAGCACGGTTCATCGTTTCTCTCATGGTCACATCCCTTCGGTTTTAAAGCGCATAATATACATTTTTAGAAGCTGTATAGAGTTGTAGATAAAAGTATTCATATCAAGTTTAAGCGGTGTTCATGTAAATATTTCAGTGATTATATTGATATTTACAATATCTGGTGTTTTTATCGTGTCATTAAACTGGAACCGGAATAGCTGTTTCGAAACGCGATAGCGAATTGTTTGTTTTATGTTGATGGTGAAAAGTATTGAAATGTATTTTTGATGATCGGGTAGTATGGTTCATATAGGTGGAGGTGAAACATATTATTTTATTTTCATATGACATAAATTGTAAACAATTGCCTTGTAATCGAGTTAAGAAAGAATTATTCCATAAAAATATTATAAATACTAGTTTTATTTGACTTTTTATCGAATGGCGACCGAACATAACCAGGGCTAAATGTATAGTGGACTATTCGTTTTTCGTACGCGATACATGCAGGATTCATAAAAACACATGCACAAACCTCCACCATCGCCGCCACAATACACAAGCACTACACATGTTTACTATCACAAAGTCAACAATGGTTTCTCCCCACAACCGAAGCATCATCAAGAGATAGACTTCACAACAAAGTCGCAAAGCTTTGCGATTCCGTCGTATCGATTGTTGAGTTTGTGATAGTGAACGTGTAGTGCTTGTGTCTTGTGGTTGCGGTGATGGAGGTTTGTGCATGTGTCTTTACGAATCATGCATGTAACGGATATGAAAAAACAGATAGGCCACTATACATTTAGCATTATATTTATTTTCTAGTTAATTTATCGCGGATTATAGAAAAATTATTTTATTATTACTTTTGGATCATAACATGGCTTTAGTTGTCATGATGAATTCTGAAATCCACTTTCCTGACAACGCCATAAATAACCTGAACAATATTCAATAAGCGCGAGGTTTATTCCTCCAGGAATAGCAGTCGTAAAACCCGCAGACATACCTATGGACGGATCCTCGAATCACAATAACGCTGGAACTCAGCAGAATCCATAATCTTATTTTTGTACCGCACCACGGAGCGTGAATTTCGCAATTACGAGAGCAGCGGGGACGACACGCGATAACTGCCTTAAATGGTATATACTTAGGTACCACTGTCCCTTGGAGAGAGTTTCTCAAAATAAACACTTCTTGTCTGTACACGTGCGAATGTGGACTTTATCTCGGAGACGGAGAGTTACGTGGCGGGACCGGGCAGGTGGTTTGTGAAAGCGGACTCTTTGCGATGGGTCGAGGGCAGGTTATGCGTCGCAGATGTCGCACGGCGAGATCCATTGTGTTCCCTCCTATAATTTTATCGAAGCTGATTTACGATCGATTGTTCGGCCGGTGGACAGTCGGCGAGGCGTGGTGTGCGTGCGCCCGCGCAAGTGTGCGTGGTAGAGCCGTGCGTGCTTCCTCGCCCGTCGAGAGTTACCTGCAGATGTCGCTCGGACTGTACTCGCCTGCTCTCGTAAATTAGGAAACGACGTCTCGGCCAGTGTTCTTGCGAGCTTTATTACGTGTAGGGCTACCATATCGAACTGTAATTTATAGGCAATATAACAGAACTAACTACTTTGCTATAATCCGCACGGGTTAAGTGAATGCATGCAAAGCCAATGTGTATGAAGCAGGCAAAATCTACGCACCTTATACATGCAGGACCAGCCACCACATGCACCCCAAGGCGCAATTCACCAGCAACAACGAACACAAAAGCAGCACACACACCCACCACCACAATCTCGACGATCGTTTCGCCCCGAAACCGAAGCATCATCAGGAGGATAGGCTTAACGACAAAAATCGTACTGCAGTACGATTTTTGTCGTGAAGCCTGCTTCATACACATTGGCTTTGCATGCATTCACTTAACCCGTGCGGATTATAGCAAAGTAGTTAGTTCTGTTATATTGCTTGTAATATGGAATTCCGCAAAGTAACGCCTGCTTCTATAAATCATGTAATTTATAGAATTAGCCGTTACTTTGTGGAGATCTATAATACAAAAGTAATGATAAAATTACTTTGCTATAATCTGCGATAAAGTAACTTAAAAATAAATATAATGCTAAATGTATAGTAGACTATCCGTTTTTATATATCCGATACATGCAGGATTCGTAAAAACATATGCACAAACCTCCACACCGCCACCACAATACACAAACATTACATTACACACGTTCACTATCACAAATTCAATAATAGTTACGGTCCGTAAACGAAGCATCATCAGGGGATAGACTCTACGACAGAAACGCAAAGCTTTGCGATTTTATCTTGTGATGTTAAATTCTGTTAAGACTGTGTCTAAGTGATACAGTTAATTGTCTAATTGTCTACTAATTCTCTTTAATTATATCAACTATAAACTTTAAACTTACAGAAAGTATAGTATAGAAACATAATATTGTAAATATCTCTGTAATAAATATATGGGACATTTACACACACGGTCGTCCATCCCAAAAGTAAGTAACTTAATACTTGTGTTATGGGTGAGAGACAACTGGTAAATATATACATATATAGTTTTAAATACATATATACACCCAGACTCGAAGAACCAAAAAATTCTAAATAGAAAATGTTGGTTCTCGGCGGGAATCGAACCCGCGATCCACGGAGCCGAAGAAAGGGTCACTGCCAACTGCGCCAACGGGCCAGGCATTGAAGTAATAATAAAAGTCCAAACTCCATAAGGTGAGCGGAGGCCTAACACCCTAACAGTGTCTCTTCAGGTTATTCTGATGTGTATGAAAAATTATTAGGATGTTTTTCATTTTCCATAAAATATGATTGTATGGTGAGTTTAACTTGCGGGAACTTGCACGATTCCACCTTCATATAAATATACGGCAATTTAAATAAAAGCTTTTCAAAATGACACAAGTTTATTTCTCTCAACGCATAAGCCTACCTTTCGCAAATACCTTCCAGCAATTGTACACTTCTATCGTGAAGCGCAATTCTTTTAATTGCATTGAACTATGTCAATCTCGCCGTGGTATCCGGCAGAATAGAATAGACCACCCTCCTTTCTTACCGAAGTGTCGTAAGAGGCGACTAAGGTATGTGCCGTGTGGTATCCGGCTGCATAGAATAGACCACCCTCCTTTCTTACCGAGGTGTCGTAAGAGGCGACTAAGGTATGTGCCGTGTGGTATCCGGCTGCATAGAATAGACCACCCTCCTTTCTTACCGAGGTGTCGTAAGAGGCGACTAAGGTATGTGCCATGTGGTATCCGCCAGAATAGAATAGACCACCCTCCTTTCTTACCGAGGTATCGTAAGAGGCGACTAAGGTATGTGCCGTGTGGTATTCGGCTGCATAGAATAGACCACCCTCATCTCTTACCTAGGTGTCGTAAAGGCGACTAAGGTAAGTTGACGTCAGGAAGGCGGCCGGTCGTAAAATACGTAGCCAAATCATATGACAACATGTTTTTAACATGTTGGGCCACCTAGCCCACCTAGAGCGGGATAAGGGCAGGAGAATGATGATTGCGCTGTGTCAATCGGGATATTAAAATCTCTTATTGGGACATAGATAACTAGATCATTAATGTCAGTCCCGAGATATACTGGAACCGATGGTAACCCTATTTATGCATCAAGAAATTACTGGACTGCACTCAGCTTACGCTTTTAACTTTTCTTTGTTACGTGTGGCGAAAGCTCGTAATTATTATGTTTATATAACGAAGCTTAATACCATGATAAGACTTGTATAAACGCGTTAGTATTGCAAATTGTTTTCCGGTTCAGTTGTGATTAAATTTCAATTCTCAATAGCCACTTGTTGGACGGCTGTTTGTTCAATCGATATGGTGTAAAATATGGAATTACAGGTGCAAAGCATTATACTGCAATCGTTACGTTTTGACAGACGTTATGGTAACAATAACACAGTGTTTTCATTCCGCTAAGCTCAACATTTTGTAAACACGCCTTCATTGTGTTACTCTACGGAGTTTGATCGCGGAACTTTGATTCAATGCTCGACTTAAGTTCTTAATGATAAGGATGACTAAGGTGATTATGTAACCGATATAATAATAATAATAATATAGTATTTATTCAACTAAAAATTACCACAACAACTTAAATAATAATTTTACAATAAGGAAAAGTAAATCTAAGAGAAGTAAGCAAATAAACATAAAATAATATACTTAAATTTATCAACTTAAGTGGTATTCTAGTTGAAAGGTTCGCAGCCTAAGCATCTTGCTGCGGTATTTAAGGATATAAATAAAACCGCAGCGCTGATTTTCAGGCCCGACCTTAAAGTAATATCACGGACCGGTCCGCAAACAGGTTCACATAGCATATACAGCTTAGAGTTTTAGAATATTATAAAGATTTAGGATATTATAATTAGGATATTATTGTATGTCATTTCTATTTCTCGAACAATCATAATTTGCAATCCAGAATTGAACACGACCCAAAAGCTACGATTATGTCTTCTTTTTGTTTTTATAGAAATTTTTGTTTTACAATTTTACGAAACACATGTATAGATTTTGATGCTACGGCTGGGGGAGGCAGATCATTCCATATAAATGATACTTGTTCCTCCGGCTGCGATATGACTGCGCTGACGCGAGTGCTGGGATTCGGCAATAGTAACTCCTGCGAGTCTCCCCTGTTTGATGCCAACCAGCTTGACACAACTAACTTGCTTCGAGACCGAGGACTCCCTTCTAGCCTAGTTGTGAGCCCGTGCGAGTCTTTCGAGAGGGTCACGAGTTCAAACCCCCGGCACGAGCCAATAAGTTTTACTATTAAAACTTATGTGTCTAATTGATAATTGCAATTTATCCCACGCTTTTCAATGAAGGAAACATCGTGAGGAAATATCTCTAGAGAATTCAAGGGATATGTGTAACCTACCAATCCGCATTACAGCAGCGTGGTAGGTCTTAGGTCCAACCCTTCTCTCCAAAAAATAGCAAAAATTGACAGTTAGTTATAACTTTAATTGCAAAAAGCTACCGCCGAGTTTCTTGCTGGCTCTACTCGATAGGAACAGCTTTCCGAGACGGCGGTAGAGTTAACGATCCAAAAGCACTTGTTTACAAGTTTACTTAAATAAATAATATTTTGAATGTGAAGTTTTTAACTTTAGTATTAAATAACCCTAGTATTTTTAATCGACATGTTGTTCCGGTTGCAAAACTTCCATTGTACTAAATTTCATCCACATATCTTCAGCGGATTACCTATAAAAACGTTCCAGACAGACAGATAGACAGACTTCAGCATTTATTATAGTATATGCATTTACAGGAAGTCGAAATCAAACAATCATATCGTACGTTAAAAAATAGCAACACCGTTTTAAAGGTTATGTGCAAATCAAATAGAAATGAAGACAATGGAAATGAATGTATTTTATAGTCAATACCTAGCACAACTGGGTGATCTCAGCGATATGCTTATCATGACTGACTCACGCGTTTATACCGCTCACATACGGCCGTTTTATGGTTATAAAACGATACCTGTAAGATATTTTCCCGATATACCTACTGTAAGAGTTTGTTTATTCTAAACACGCATTGTCTTTAAGATCATGGTAAAATATTTACTAGAAAATGTAGTATTCGAATGACTATTATTTATTGCCTTGATGGCTAAATAGTGAGAGCCCGTTTTATCAAGGGTTTCCAGGTTCAAACGATAGGAGCTAAGTTTGCTGCAAAATCAATGTTACTTGCACTGTGCATTTAAATATATTTTTTAATATTATTAAATTTCATCGATATTGGTTCAGCGAATTATCCGTGAAAACGTTACAGATAGACAGCCAGTCTTATTATGATATTAGTAAGGATATTTAGTATATCATTTATAGAAGCAGGCGTTACTTTGCGGAATCCCATATTACAGAAACTATAACAGAACTACCTAGCTATATAATCAGCGTGGTTTAAGCGAATGCATGCAATGCTATCTATGTGTATGAAGCAGGCAAAATTCACCTACTTTACACATGCAAGACAAGTCACCACATGCATCCCAAGACGCCTCCACCAACAACAATGCACACAAGCACCACCAATTTTTACGATTTCGTCGTGGAGCCTATCCTCCTGATGATGCTTCGGTCTCGGGGCGAAACAATCGCAGAGATTTTGGTGCATTGTTGCTGGTGGAGGCGTCTTGGGATGCATGTGGTGACTTCTCCTGCATGTGTAAGGTACGTGAATTTGGCCTGCTTCATACACTTAGCATTGCATGCATTCGCTTAACCCACACGGATTATAGAAAAGTAGTTCTGTTATAGTTTCAGTAATATTAAGTATAATTTTGTTGCACGTGTTACATGTTTAATAAGACTGTTACTTATAACCTTTTACTTAAGCAAACACTGTATTGACTTCCGTAATGTCTTCAGAGTCCTTGACATTAAGCAACTGGCAACATCGACTCCTTTAAGTAAGGTCGCGACGGCGCCCGCTGCGAGATGGTCCATTCTGGTTCGGTTGCTTTCGATTACGCCTATTGCTATTGATATCGCTAGAATATTGAATACTAGTTTTTTCCCGCGGCTTCGCTCGCTAGGAATTTTGTCTGCCACGGTATCTAATTTAATTAAATTTATGATTCACAATTTTGATCATAGTGGCTTCCACATAAAAGATAGATATATGCTGTCGCGGACTTTTATTTAGAACTATTAAAGATAAACAATACTACGGTACATTATCTTTGTGTAACTCTAATGGTTTAGGCAGCGTACACCGAGATAGCTTTCAGAGGCCAGATTTTTCCGACTTTATTGACATGTATCGTTATATTACATAAAATCATTACAAATTGTAGCCTATATGTGATTCCGATGTATAAAATCGTTTCGTGAAAGAGTAACAAACATCCATCCATACTCACAAACTTTCGCATTTATAATATTAGTAGGATTAGTAGGACTAGTATAGTACTTACGACTTTGTTCCGCCGATTTAATAACTGTTATCTGCTATCAGCTATGATCGTAGATCGTGTGATCATCTATAATCATCGATCATCGTTAAAGTGTCCACACGATCGTCCGTATTATCATAGAGGTATTATATCTAAAGTAGGCAAGCCAGCCTAAAATATGCCATATTACAATAAAGAGAAAACAAATATAGGTGCTGTGATAGCTCAGTGGTGAGACGCCACGCGGCTCTAGAGACGAACATGGGTTCAAACCAGGGCAGGCATTAATGAGTTTTTCTATTAAAACTTATGTGTCTAATTGATATTTGCAATTTATCACACGCTTTTCGGTGAAGGAAAACATCGTGAGGAAACCTGCATATCTCCAGAGAATTCTAGGGACATGTGTAACCTACCAATCCGCATTGGAGCAGCGTGGTAGGTCTTAGCTCCAATCCTTCTTGCAATAAAACGGAGAGAAGAGGTCTATTACCAGCAGTGGGATATGAACAGGCACTTTACTTCTTTTTGTTTAAATATTATTGATCTATCTACCCCTCTTTTTTATGTGTGATTAAACAAGGATGAAGTATATGATTATCATAATTTATAGAATTAGGCGTTACTTTGCGGAGATCCATAATACAAAAGTAATTAAATAAATATTTTGCTATAATCCGCGATAAAATTTGTATATGATAATGATTGATAATGTAATTGTTCCAAATTGAACATGGTGTAGTTGTACCAAATTACATCAATATTGGTCCAGCGTAGTAGTCGTGAATGCGTAACAGACAGATATACTTTGGCATTAAATATTTCTATGGATATAAAATACAATCCGCGACTTCGTTCGCGTCAACTTTAACAAGTTTTAGCAATACCTTTAATTAAGTGTTCGATTAAACACTGAGTTTTTCCAGATACCGGAAAGTGGAATTTCAATTGTATTATATTACAATATATAAGTGCATCCTGTTATAGGCCAAAGATAGTTAAGAAAACTCGCAAATTTATAATGAACTCTGCATTACTGACCTACCACTCCTAAAACGCTTTAACTTTTAAGGAGAATAAAGGGAGACTTAAGATCAACAAACCTGAAAAGACGGTGACTGCATTTCAATAAGTCTTTTCAGTAACCTCTTAAGAAAATACTGCCATTTTCAAAGGTTTCTAACGTCAAAAAGTATATTAATTATATGAAGGGTTCTTTGAATCAAGATCTTCAATATTCTTTATAAAATGTTATTAGCTGGTATTCAATATAAAAAAAACCACTATTAAGATATAGAGAAACGAAAACATAATCAATTAAATGTACTGCATAATGATTGTGTAGTAAATAATTTGTAAATTGGTGATGTACTTACTATTTTTTTTAGTATATGTGAAAATATTCAAATTCAAATTCAAATTCAAAATTTTATTTATTCAAGTTTACTTGACAAAGTGCAAAAAAAACAAGTGCTTTTGAATCGTTAAATACTGCCGGTTCGGAAAGCTGTTCCTGCCGAGAAGAGCCAGTGAGAAACTCGGCGGTTGCTCTTTCTAAACTATACTAATAACTAGTTACATGTAGTCATTACTGTCTTGTACAGGGTAGAGTAGCTATATCCACACAGTCTTATCATCTAGTAGTTTCTATATGTACGTAGATCCCTTTTTGTGATTTCTATCCTTTGCTTGTGTTGCCTGGAAGCGACGGCTACTTAGCAATAAAGCCTTTTGTGCTAAATCATGTAAATGGTTTTAGGTTCAAAATCTTATTTCATTGTATATTAGGATTGTGGTTTACGATAAAGTATATTTTAATCTATAGTAATATCCAACTAGAACGAAAATAATTGTTTATACAATATTCATTGCGTTTATTTCAACATGAAGTAATTTCCTTTAGCTAAATATAGGTTTTAGACCTTCAAACCTTTGCGTTCACGACCGAGATATTATTTAGCTATAATCCACGATTAAAGAAAATATGTAACGCGTACTATCCGATATCATACCTGATAAATGCTGAATTTGTAAAAATCATGCACTATCCGCCAATAACAACAATACCATTCATCCGCCAATAACATTCACTGCCACAATCTAAATAATCGTTTCGTCCCGTAATCGAAGCATCGTCAAGAGGTAGACTCCACGACAAAACCTTTACTTTGCTTTGCGATTTTACGGTACAACACTGTTTAATATACTCCATAATACATAATTTAACTAGAATTTTTTTACTTTACATCTCAATATATTAAAAGGTCGGTCATTATTTATTTCAGTATCTTTATTAAAATTTTCATCCATAAAATATGTGTAAAAGTGAAGTATGAAAAGGTTTTCAACCCCTTGTCAGGCGAATTAGCTTCCTACTATGGTGTCGTGTAGAAGTCGATTGGTATTACTGTTATGGCTCTTCCAGGTCAGCGCGTTACATCTTTTGAATAACGCTATAGAAAAAACATGGAAATAGAAACGGCCTTAATACAGAGTTCTTTGTCATAAAGGAAACTCCATTACGAAATTTAATCATTATAAATCAGACACTTTGAGGTCAAAAGCTGCTCATTAGCCGCAGAAAAAAATATCAAAAGTCATATCAGTGCTGTGTTTTATGCTAATTATAATAAATGAATGTTGGTAAGGGTTATTGTCCAGTGCGCGCGATCCGATGGTATCTGCTTCCGAGCGTCGCGCCGCTGTTGTTATGATAATAGCCTTAAGACACGAACTTTATTATGAAGGGTAGTATTTTGTGATCAATCAGTTTTAGTCATTATGTCGTGTAAGGAGCTGTGATGGCCCAGCGTTAAGACCGTGCGACCCCTTCGAAGGTGTCACAAGTTCAAACCCCGGAATGGCACCAGTGAGTTTTTCTGTTAAAAACTTAGATGTCTAATTGATAGTTATAATGTATCACGCGCTTCTCGGTGAAGAAAAAAATCGTGAGGAAACCTGCATATCTCTAGAGATTTCTGGCGATATGTGTAACCTACTAATCCGCATTGGAGCAGCGTGGTTGGTCGTAGCTCCAATCATTCTCTCCAAAAACGGAGAGAGGAGGCCTTTAGCAGTGGAATAGTAAAAGGCCGATACTTTATTCTGAATAAGGAAAATTTTGATTATATCTAGATCCATTATTTTTTTTTAGAACTGATACAGTCAGTTCTAAAAAAAAACCTTGCAAAATGTGCTCCGTGAGGCGAAATCCGAACTGTTCGTTCGGAATAAGATTTTTGGTATCAACTACGGATTTTAATCGGGCGAGGATGATTCGTTCGTATATTTTCCCTAAGCTGTTTAGTAGACTAATGGGACGATAGCTAGTCGGGACGTCTAGTTCCATAGGTTTTACAATTTGAACTGTTACTTACTCGATATAAAAAAAAAACTACTTATATCATAAGACAAGTTTAAGCCAAAATAAAGACTTTCTTACAACAACATATTGTTAAAATGTTACACTTTCTTTAACTTACATAATAACTTAGCTTTATTTACAGCCTAATATACCACCATATCATTTACTGGTTAACCTTCTTTTAGGTTTGGATTTTTTAATAAGAAATTTTAATTGAATGTTTTTATGTCATTAGCCCGCCGTATGCTATCCGAGTGAGTAGAATAGACAACCCTCATTTCTTACACAGGTGTCTTAAAAGGCGACTAAGGTTAGTTTATCCACCGTGTGGTATCTCGTTGAGTAGAATAGACCACACTCTTTCTTACCGAGGTGTCGCAAAATACTACTACGGTAAGTTGACGTCAGGCAGGCGGTCGGTCGTAAAATAACTAGCCAATTCATGTCACAACATGTTATAATAACATGTTGTGCCGACCCGACTTCGAGCGGGATAAGGGCAGGTGGATGTGATGATGATTTTATGTCATTAAGTATATCTTACGCTTTTGGTCATACTTTCTTAATAAGCGTTGAACATAATCTGTATTATCTTATTAAATTATTAAATTATTTAAAATAAAGATAAATTATTAAAGATAAAAGAATTAAATTATTTTCTATAAACACACGATAACTGTATCTTAATAACAAACGATGCAAATGAAATATTTTTTGCTGTTCCATGGTGATTATAAAAAATTATAATTATACTAAAAATTCTGTAAGTTAGATACCTATTAATAAACCCTACTATTAATTCAATTCAATTCAATTCTCATTAAAAATAGTGGAAACTTTTTGTTCAACCAGTCACCCGAAACAAATAGGACAACACAATGTGAATATATGTTATATGTAAATACTTATAATCAATATTTTTTATTTACAATTTTATTTTATTACATTTAATACATTTACATAAATATTTACAATAGGGACTAAACACAGACGTTAACAAACATTCAACATTTATGGGACGAGGGATTTTGGACGGCAGAATATCATATAGTTGATAAAGGAGCTTAGGACAAGCCAAGAGGATGTGGGATACAGTGCCTTCATCTAAACTACACTCGCACCCTACTATTAATCCGAATGTCCAAACTTGTTACGTATAAGCCAACGTCAACCTACTCTTTCTTTCCAATACTGCTTGGTGATGACCCAGTGAGAAGTTAGTGTGGTCCATTTCAAAGGACATAATCAGCACTCACAAAAAAGATTAAGTTCAAAACTTTCTAAATTAATATTCTAAACTATTTCTGAACGTGAATACTTTAACGCAAGATAAAATATGTCAAGAGTCTATTTATACTTTCACAATAGTATTCTTTCGTTTATTCCATCCGTTTTCGGTATCTTTTACGAACCGGATAGAATTGTATGGAAGAAAGGACGTTTCATTTCGGCAACAATGGTCCTCCGAGACGCTATCGACCGTTATCACTGTGATAGATGAGGGAACGGACTTTTGTGCTGTGACAGATCGATGTTGATTGACCTTCAGGATCGATTAATCGTGAATTAATAGTATTAGGGTCATTGAAAATGAGTTTTGACAAGGTAAAAAAGCAGTATCCGTCAATATTTGAAAACCACACTTCGCAAAGTGTGTTCTTCCAATTCAAATTCAAATTCAAAATATTTTTTATTCAAGTAAACTTGTAAACAAGTGCTTTTGAATCGTCAAAATTTACCGCTGGTGCGGAAAGCTGTTCCTACCGAGAAGAGCCAGCAAGAAACTCGGTGGTTGCTCTTTTCAAATAAAATTCTTATAACTAGTTATTATATTTGGTTATTACTATCTTGTACGGGGTAGAGGAGTAGCTATATCCACGCATTTTTATCATCTATATAATCCTCAATAGTAAAGTAGGCTTTTTGTATCTGCCTTCCTTTAACAGCGGTTTTAAACTGCTGTAGTGGCAAAGATAAAATCGACTGCGGGTTTTTATATAATCTTATACCCAAACCCACAATTGACTTATTTACTTTTGCAAGGCGCAAAGCAGGAACCGCAAGCATATGTCGGTTCCTACTTTGTGTGTTATATACATGTTGCTAGTGAGATATGGATCGGAAGCTTTTCGTTGACTGTGGGACGCAAAGTTAAATCTCCCGATGGCTGATGAAATGAGCTATGCTTTGATCTCTACTTGTCCAAATTATAACTATACATTAATGTGGTGGAGCACTGTCAGGTTTTAGCCGGTAAGAGTTCGACATAACCGTTACTCGTCGTCATCGGGCGACGAATATATGTATTTTCACAGCTAATCTAATGAACAAATATCGATAAAATTTGGCGCAATTCATGATTATACACGGGGTAACATATAGGCTATAGAAAATCTGTCTTTTAAGAAGGAAAATGAGGAGATTGAGAAACCCCGTCTATTATCAATATATCAAGTTACGAGTAGCGGAGCCATCTGATCGATCTCATTTTTGTCATGGACATATTTTCAGGGTTGGAGAGTGACAGAAGCTTATGTTTGTTTCAGGACAAACTTCAAAGCAGACGAAAGTCGTGGGTAAAATCTAGTAAATATATCAATATCTATGGGACATTTACACACACCTGTCTATGGCCAAAGTAAGTAACTTAATACTTGCGTACGGGTGACAGGTATAACTTGTTAATATATCTATTATTTTAAATACATATGTACGTAAATATACTCAAATATACTCAAAGAAACAAAAAAGTGTTTAGTTATGTTGGCCCATGGCGGGAATCGAACCTGCGACCCGCGGAGTTGAAGGCAGGGTAGCTGCTAATTGCGCCAACGCGCCACTCAATGGGAAACAAGGCTTCACTTTAGAAGAATGATTTTACCTGTTGTTGAAGTTAGGTTAATATACACATTATTGATAGGACAAATCGCGTCTGACCCGCATTTTGGAATCATGACTTTTATATATAAAAAGAGTAGGTCAGTAGAGTTCCTATACTTTTATTTCAGGGTGTATCACTAATAGATTAGGTCGCATTCGAGGTTGGTAAAATTGAGTTTAATCATAACATCCAAAAGCTTTTACTAGCAATCGCATAAGTACTGTACAGAGCTCGCCAAAGCTTTAGATTACACGGGGTAAGGTCAAACAGCAGACACAATGAGAGCTTTTGATTACGAAGACATAACAATTATGTTTAACCTCTGGTCACGCACATATTTTAATTGAAGAATCGTGACCTCTTTGTCTTTGTTGCAAAATATTTTCATTCTTTATACCGTTACACCAGTGTAAAATTACGCGTAAATTGACTCTTTGAATGTAAGCTGCAGTGTGATGCCGAAATCAAAACAAAGAGAAATATACCGGTTGTAAAACGCAGGCCGCATTCTTCAGCGACCAGTCTATCTAGGCGTAATTTGGATACTTTCGCACATTAAGTAAAAATATTGTAAAAGTATTCAAAAATCAAAATATTCTTTATTCAAGTAACGTGGTTAACAAGTGCTTTTGAATCGTTAACTTTATTGCTGGTTTGGATTACATCCTACCAAGAAGAGCCAGAAAGAAACTCGGCGGTTGCTCTTTTCAAAATATAATTCTTATTACTAGTTACATTTAACCATTAGGTACTATCTAGTACAGGGTCAAACAGTGGCTATATCCGCGCATTCTTATCATCTAAGTAATTACTCAACAGTTAAGTAGGCTTTCTGTATCATGTAATTTAAAGATGTTCACTCTTCTTAATAAGATAAAGGACACGGCATGTGGTAAATATAGTACGCGGCAATAAATAATGCACATCGAGGCTCAAAGAGAGAAATCGGCTAGATTCTGCTTCATAGAGCGTTGTCTTTGTCGCACAGACTGACGAACCCGTGTGACAGTGACAGCGCTCTACGAAACCAAATTAGCCGGTTGTTTCGTTCTAAGTTCTCGATGTGCATTATTTCTTGCCGGGTACTATATATGCGACTTATTTCATGCGTTAACGTACTTTCAATAATGCAATATATATATATTCCCATGTTCTCGAAAGAAAATACGGGATTTTTTAATCCTATAATTACAATTCTTCTTCTTGAGTCGGATTCTTCATTTGTGAAGGTCATGTCCTAAATGAAACTCCTCCATAGTTTGTACAATTTTCCTACATTTCCCCGGCTTTTAGCCTTTCTTAGGGTGCATGTTTAATTAAAACTTAGACAAATTCAAATTCAATTCTAATGATTATTTATTCAAATTTGCCTTTACAAGCACTTTTGAATCGTCAAATTAAAATTTAAATGAAGCTACACCTAAGTTTTACAATTAAAACTTACACACCTAAGCTTTAATTGTGCCGAATATCATCAATATTTGTACAGCGTGATTAGCCGTGAAAGCGTAATAGACAGACTGAAAGATAGACAGACTTTTGCATTTATAATTAAATATATATCAAATTTATGCCATGTGGTGTCCGGCTGAGTAATATAGACTAGCCTCATTTCTTACCGATGTGTCGTAAAGGTAAATTGACCCACCGCGTGGTATCCGGTTGATTAAATCAAATCAAATCAAAAGAATCTTTATTCGAGTAGGCTTTTTACAAGCACTTTTGAATCGTCAAGTATCAATAATTAGATTTAATAAGCTACACTGGTTCGGAATGTTGCTCTTACCGAGAAGAACCAGCAAGAAACTCGGCGGTCAATCTTTTAAAAGTTTAAATTTACATTTATTTGCAGTCTTGTTTATAGCTGAAAGCATTTTCAAATCCAAGCATTTTTATCATTCAAATAATCTTCAATTGTGTAATATGTCTGTTACACTTGTTTGTCTGTTACAATTGTTGACAATTGTTATTTTGTGTGAAGAGAAACAATAAATGAATCTTTCTTATTATCGAATTTGGTTTGATACATATGAATATTATTTCGTACGAAAATAATATTACTATATATATATTGTGACGCTATTGTAAGTATGCCTATTTCCTTGAACTTTAGAAATTTCCCTGAAAATTAGAATAGACCTCATTTCTTACCGAGGTGTCGTAAAAGGCGACTAAAATAAGGTGAAGTCAGGCAGGCGGCCGGATGTAATACGTAGCCAAATCATGCGACAACATGTTTGTAACTTGTTGTGCTGACTCCACTTAGAGCGGGATAAGGGCAGGAGGATGAGGAAATATATACCAAATTTATAATACGTAATTCGTGTATACAGCAATTAAGCAAAATGCTTGTTGGTTGGTAACCAGTCAACCTTAGAAAGGTTTCGACCACAATATACATTTTTCTGTACATAGGTGCACTTGGCATGTATTTCCTGTATTAACAAAGTAAACAATTGTTCTGATCGCTATGGTGCATCGTAAAGAGTTAATTGGTGATAAAACCGACTAATTGGTGTCGGTTATCGGCGCAGGCACACTAATAGAGTTTCTTTACCTCTCTTAATAGTCTCTAGGCGATAAAAGATCTTTTTCCATTTCGATTTTGCGGTACATAGAAATTGATGAAAATTATTATATTACTTACTAACATATAAGTTTCAGCGGAAGTTGTTATAATTTCTTATTTTAATTTAACCCCTTAAACGTCTAGTGAGCAAGATGTGCACAAATTCAATTTTGAAAAATCGTAATGTTTTTGTCACTAACAATTCAAGTTATTATTATTAAATGATTTATTGTATGCAATGGACAATTTTATAACAAAGAAAATGGTATACAAATATGGTCAAAAATTCTTACAGCGGTCAAAGGGTGATGGGAGTTTTGGACTAAATGTTTCTAAATACCCGAAAGATTTGAGGAAATTAAAAAAATCTTAATAGTAAAAAGTTTTTTTTGTCATTCATTATATCTCATAACATTTATATGAATTGTTATATATAATTAAGATAATAAAAGCCAAAATTTATGATAGAATTATTTTGCTATAATCCGCGTTGGTTAAAAAAGTCTATGTAATGCATAGGAAGCAAAAACAGTTCGTATCACTAAAAACCTCCACTAACAAAGCACTACACACCTTCATTACGACAATCTTAACGATCGTTTCGCCCTGTAACCAAAGCATCTTTAGGCGATAGGTTTGACGACAAAACGACAAAGTGATTTAAGCCCTTTGAAGATTTATTTGAATGTGTAAGGTATGACAACGGTTTTTGCTTCCTACTCTTAGCATTATATAGACTTTCTTAACAAATATAATTATACCAATATAAATATATCATCACTTTTGTGCTATGGAATTCCGCAATGTAACGCTTACTTCTGAAATAATATAAAGAGGGCTCTTATCAGAATATAGCTAAGAGCTATAGCTTTACGATTTTGTCGTGGAGTCTATCTCCTGATGATTCTTCGGTTGCGGGTCGAAAAGATTGTTGAGTTTGTGATAGTGAACGTGTGTAGTGTTTGTGTATTGTGGTGGAAGTGGTGAAGGTTTGTGCATGTGTTTTTACGAATCCTGCATGTATCGGGTATGAAAAAACGGATAGTCCACTATACATTTAACGCTATATATATTTTCTATTTACTGTATCGCGGATTATAGCAAAATAATTTAATTATTACTTTTGTATAGCCAAGAGCTATAATAAGTATTTGTATGTATACTTAGAGGTCGAAGTAAGTGTCTCCAATTCCATACCACATTCATTAAGGACATGAAAATAATTCCGAATCAACAGTAACCATAAAACTGTTCTGAGGGGCGTAATGAAATAGGTTAAATATTTTTGATAAAAGCTATATCGTTATAAACGCTTATAAAAGGCCAAAGGGCGGAGTCACTCAAGCTTCGTGACTTTTGACTTATGGTTGGCCGATCTTCGATGCGTGGTCATTCTAACCATTCTTTTGATACCGATCGAAACTCGTGGAATGAGCAGTGAGCGATAAATAAGACTATGTATTTAATTATAATCATTATTTTTTTGTATCGGAAGCACGCGTAGAACATTATTATAATATAAATAAAATAGCAATGCCAGCGGCTTCGCCCGCGTGGAAATGAGCGTGTCACAAATTTTATCTATATGAATTATAAAATTTTAAACATAAAAGTAGTTATTGTGAGTTAACCATAAGAGATAGAGACATGCTGTCGCAGATTTTTTTATAGTAGATTTATAGATCTACAATTCTCTAGTACATTACTTTTGCGTATATCTGTTGGTTTATAAAGCGCACGCGACTAAAGCTCCGAGAAAGCAAGTCTTTTAACAACTGCGCAATCTCTTCACCACAATTTACATAATACCGATAAGTACTATTTACCTGAACCATCCGGAAGTATTTCACTATC
This sequence comes from Morpho deidamia, assembly GCA_947086505.1. Classification (NCBI taxonomy): domain Eukaryota; kingdom Metazoa; phylum Arthropoda; class Insecta; order Lepidoptera; family Nymphalidae; genus Morpho; species Morpho deidamia. Next base: position 10,252,298 of record CAMTZC010000026.1, on the reverse strand, counting down.
TCTTGGTGAAAACCGGTCAAAAATCCGTAATGTAGATTTTAAGAAAATCGATTACATACAGACAGACAGCTTTTTGGGACTTTGTTTTATAATAAGTATAGATATATAAAGTGATAGAGGTCTGCCGTTGGCTTGTGTGAATGAAACTAGACTGGACAGATTTCAAGGAATTATCAAAAGACTGTCGGCTCTCACCTACGCACATATATAATAATAATAATAATCATTGTTCCTATTGTTATTTCGGTTAACGGTCTGATTGCGACGAGCCTTGACAAACAACTTCAGAGGCTTTCGGTTAATAGTTGGATCAAGAGTCGGATGCAGAAGGCAGTATTGATTGCGACGTATTGTGAGGAAGTTCCTCACTCTGGAGCTCTAACCACCGGTAGCTCGGGATATTGCCCCACTTCCGGCAGACGACAATTTTTTATATTTTTAAATGTTTTTTAATAATTTTGTTTTTTATAATTTGAAATATTTAAAAATGTAAGGAGTTAGGTTTAAGAAAAATAAATGAATATTTATAAGTCTTTATTGACTCAAAAACTTTAACATTCAGACACTAAAGGATACACTTTAAATCCAGCTTACGAGAAATTAGCACTACTTGAGTACTAGCGTCTAAACTAGGCCGAGCCTGCATCTTAGACATAGATGATACACTATAATATCTATAGTCTCTTCCAATAATCATGGCTAAATTAGCACATTTTTTTTCAAAGTGTGTACTTTGAAATAACATTTACACTTATAAAGATTCTGATCTATGCTTACCCACATCCACGTTGCAGAAGTGGTTACACCACTAAGTGTGCGAACTTACTAATCATCATTTTCCTGCTCTTATAGTTTTTCACTTCATCTTATCATTAGTCAACTCGGCTTCTAGTCTTATTATATGTATGTCATACTTCACACAATCAAACCATCTCTTTCTAGACCCCCCTGTTGTCACATATCCATCCACATTCATATTTTACATTCGTTTGGTCACATGATTTTCACTAAACATTTGTTATAATATCTTCATTTATTATCAGGTTATCAAAGTTTAAAGAAAAGACAATTTTCGAAAGCACTATGCGCTTAGTAATATGTTCTGGCGACACGGAAAAGAGCATTGTGACGGTATACTTGAAACAGCTACAGTGATTGCAGCTTCTTATTTATTTACTATTTGCCCTTCCACTAGCTACCTCAGCAATCATCATCCTTCTGCCCTTATCCCACTCTACGTGGGGTCGGCGCAACATGTTACAAACATGTTGTCACATGATTTGGCTACGTATTTTACGTCAGGCCACCTGCCTGACGTCGAAGTATCTTAGTCGTGATTTACGACCACTCGGTAAGAAAGAAGGTGGTCTATTCTACTCAACTGGATACCACACGGTGGGTCAACTCACCTTTGTCGCCTTTTACGACACCTCGTTAAAAATACGGGTGGTCTATTCTACTTAGCCAGATACCACACGGCGGTGGTTACCTCAGCAAAACTAAAAATAAAGTAACTGTTACTACCCCACTGCTGGGCATAGGCCTCCTCTCTTCGATTTTGGAGAGAAGGATTGAAGCTATGACCTGCTGCGATGCTCTAATGCGGATTGGTTGATTACACATATCCCTAGAATTCTCTAGAGATATGCAGGTTTCTTCACGATGTTTTCCTTCACCGAAAAGCGTGTGATAACTTGCAATTATCTATAAGACACATAAGTTTTATGACCTTACTTCATAGGATTACTTTTAGAGCACGCTCTTCACGATACTTAATATCGCCGTGTGGTATCCGGCAGAATAGAATATACCACCCTCCTTTCTTACCGAGGTGTCGTAAAATGCGACTAAAGTAAGTACCGTGTGACATCCGGCTGCGTAGAATAAACCACCCTCATTTCTTACCGGGTGTCGTAAAAGGCGACTAAGGTAAGTTGACGTCAGGAAGGCGGCCGGTCGTAAAATACGTAGCCAAATCATGTGACAACATGTTTGTAACACGTTGTGCCGACCCCACTTAGAGTGGGATAAGGGCAGGAGAATGATGATGCTCTTCACGATACTAAATACTAAGACTATATAATCGTAATTAAGACTTTGTAAAGTTGCGGATTGTTAGTTAATATGTGCATAAATATTACACAAAGTAATTAACAACTCACGGATAAGACAAACTAAAAGTGTTTGGCATGCATTACGTCGGTTTACGTGTGTAAGGGTAGTTATGGGACCAAGAATTGCCGGTTCTTTAATAGCTGTAGCTAAACGCTAAGTATTTGCTGAAGGTGAAGCATACTGTAATTAAAATTCAATTTGCACAAATCAACTGAACAAAGAAAACCACTAACGATCCTTTTTTCGCTCTCTGATTAGATAAAGCGCTGCGAAATTCAAATTATAATTACCACAATGGGACTTTTGTCTTTTAATTAACAAGCAAAATCTATACTTATTATAAAACAAAGTCCCTAAAGCTGTCTGTCTGTATGTAATCGATTTTCTCAAAATCTACTGAATGGATTTTTGTACGGTTTCTACTTAAAGATAATGCAATTCTTCCGAAAGGTTTAGGTTAATAGTATATAACGATTTTACGTAAATTGTGGAGGTTGCGTGGTTGGAAAAAAATTCGCCTGCTGTGACATTAGGTCGCGAGCGCTGCGTAAACCAGCAGAGATACACTGAAGTAATGTACTAGAGAATTGTAGATCTACAAAAATACCACAAATAAGTCTGCGACAGCATATCTCTGTCTCTTGTGGTTAAATCACAATAACTAATTTTGTGTCTTTTGTGACGCACTGAATTCCACGCGGACGAAGCCGCAAGCACAGCTAGTATTAAATAAATATATGGGACAATTGACACACACGGCTGCCTGTTCCGAGAGTAAGTAACTTAATACTTATGGGTGACAGACAACTGGTACATATAATATAATATTTCACCCAGACTTTGTTGCGGATTATAGTAAGATAATTACTTTTGTTTTACACCCAGACTCGAAGAACCAACAAATTGTTGATATAAAATATTGGCCCTCGTCGAGAATCTAACCCTTAACCCACGGAGCTGAAGGCAGAGTCAATGCCAACTGCATCAACGGACCCGTCATATAACGAGCCAGTAAAATAAGAGCTTTTTGCGACTTTTAAATGGTCAAAACGACACTCAACATCTCTGATTTTAGTCATTTCCTGTCATTAAGTTTTTAAGTTAACGATGCTTTTGTATAATTAATAAAATTAGGCGTTACTGAGCTGAGTTCCATAATATAAAAATAATGATAATATTATATTTTTAATGTTATGTTATATTATGCAACTCGGCCAAATGGTAAATGTGGAGTGTACTATCCTCCAGAGCAAAATGGGTATATGTAAATATCTGATATCGGTTAGTTGTTATTTGAATATTTTATAAGTCACTAGCTGTGCCAGCGGCTTCGCCCGCGTGGAAATCAGCGTGTCACAATTTTTTTTTATAATTCAAATTTTAAACATAAAAGTAGCTATTGTGAGTTAACCATAAGAGATAGAGACATGCTAACGTGGACTTTTTTGTAGAGTTTTATAGATCTACAATTCTCTAGTACATTACTTTAGCGTATCTCTGCTAGTTTACACAGCGCACGCGACTAAAGCTCCCAGCAAGCAAGTTTTTTAACAACTGCGCGATCTCTTCAACACAATTTACATAATACCCTTATGTACTGTTTACCTAAAATTCTAAACCATCCGGAAGTATTTTACAATCTTTTGGTGAAAACCGTATAAAGATCCGTTTAGTAGATTTTGAGAAAATCGATTACATACAGACAGACAGCTTTTTGGGATTTTCTTTTATAATAAGTATAGATAAAAACTACTAATCAGAGTTGAAGATACAACATCAAGAAAAACAGACGGACGACGGCAATTTTTAATCTCATTTTGAATGAACTTTCGCCAGGAAATTTCACTTTTGTTTAGCTGGCGGCATTTCGATCGCTTCCGAATACCACCCCACGAGGTAATTAAGGCTTCCTATTGAAATTGAATGTTTTCGCTTGCTCAAGACAGTAGTATGGTATATCTGTGCCTTTATACCTTTACGTCAAAATTATAGGACTTCTTATTACGTATCATTTAGTGGCGGATTTAGGCTTGATGCCGCCCTTAGCCCGGTTCATCATGCAGCCTTCAATGTTTGAATCATCATCATTCTCCTGCCCTTATCCCACCCTAAGTGGGTCGGCGCAACATGTTACAAACATGTTGTTACGTGATTGGGCTACGTATTTTACGACCGGCCGCCTGCCCGACGTCAACTTACCTTAGTCGCCTTTTACAACACCTAGGTAAGAAATGAGGGTGGTCTATTCTATGCAGCCGGATACCACACGACATTTACCTTAGTCGCCTCTTACGACACCTCGGTAAAAGGAGGGTGGTCTATTCTATTCTGCTGGATACCACCTTTAATGTTTGAATAAATTTTATTAATTTTGATACAATATTAGGTAGTGTGTAGTATGACGGGGGTTTCTGGGGCGATAAATCGATCTAGTTAAGTTTTTTTTTTACACAAATGTACAAGTTATATCTATCTCAAATTACTTACACGCTACTATTATACAAATCATGCCCACGTGGAATGGTCCCAAGAATACTGGCAGCGTTTCCGCGTTAAATCGTTAAGCTGATTGTTTGTGCGAAAAAGGAGCCAGCCCTCTTGTCACCCGAAGAGGCGATAAACCGGGGTGTTAAAACGGATAAAAATGTTTTTACACTTTGGCTCCATGGCCCTAGGGTCTCAACTGCAAATGGCACAAATATATAACTCTCAAGGAGAGATGCATACTTTCGCCGCTTGCCGGATGTGGCCATTTCCGCCGCAGCTCCAGGTCTTGACACCTTTTCCCTGATATGGGACGAGGCTAACGTATCAACGCATGTTTCGTCCCACATTAGGGCCCGTCCCCTAATCATAATATAATTAAAATAAGAGTGTTAATTTCTCTATCGCAGTCATAATAGCTCAGTTGGATATTCGAGTGATTCCGTAATTAGTATACTTCGGTTCGGGCAGGGGACATATTGCTTTTTTTAAAGTTCCGTTTTTGAGAGTATTTTTGTGAACTCTTTATAAATACATCCAATTCATATTTAAGTATATCTTATAAAAAAAAACAAAAGCTCAGTCATCCGGATATTATAATATATAGAATTAAAAAAAAAAATTATGACGTTAATCTTATATTTAATTCAATTCTTTACTTTTTCGCGCCTGTAAAATTTTGGCATTTCAAAAATTTTTTGCTCCTCAAATCATGCCGGCTTAGTCTCGGGCGTCACGGACCTAGATGTAAATCTAGCAATGGATTTTGTATTACACTTGACTTATTTTTTGTAATTTCAAGCTCAATAGGCGTACATGATAGTAACTACATAGGAAAATAGCTCATTGTTTCTCAAATCTGAATTGGTTATACATATTACAATCAAATCGATGAAATTTTGAGTACTAAGATCTTAAAAGTTACGATCCTCTTATTAGCAGCATAAATGTGAAGTGTTAGGAAGTATCTAAGCATAAGATTGTATAGCGTTCCCTATGCCCAGTAGTAAACGTTATGCCGTGTCGTAGGAAGTATCTGTCTTTAAGCATAAGATTGTATAGTGTTTAATTAAAAAACTTTAATTGTTTCAGAAAGAAGTATAAAATTTATAATCATACTAATAACGTAATTCTTACAGCACGTCGACCGTTAGACAGTGGTTATGAAGGCTTATCTGCCGGGTCGTTCCACTTTTGACTTTCGTGTCGGAATTCATAGACTTGGCTATGTAGACCACTTGGAATGATTGCCTATTGAGTGTGTACACGAAAGGAAACGAGCTTCTTTTGGACATTCCGATCGTTAGCTGGTATTGAGTCTTTGTTCAAGAATCTATAAATAAATAACATGTAAGATTTTTACCATTTGCACATTATCAAACTTAATTCTGAAACGAAATTAAAACTGATCGAGTGCACACTTGAAGAAAAAATAAATTTCTTCTTGAAAAAATGTTCAGAAAATAAACTTAAGCATACGCAGATTTCATCACGATGTTTTCCATGCGATAAAGTTCGTGATGGACTGGAAATATCATCAACTATTTTATACAATTAGGTGACTTTGTTTCATAATAACAAAAAAATATTACTTAGTTTTTGTATTATCACAGTTTTTAATAAGTAGCTTCATTGATCCTTTACGATTCAAAAGTGCTTGCATAAGCTTGCTTGAATAAAGATTATTTTGATTAGATTTTTTTTAAATGTTTCAATCACTAAATTTTCCGTTAAAATAAGGCACATTCTCAGTAAAAATAAATTTTTTTTGGGGAGACAAAAATTAAGTACATTTCCATTGTTAAGTCAAGCTGTTTAAATATCCTTCAAGTATATGTCGAATTCAATGAAAAATCGAAAAGTCAATAATCTAGTTTCACTCGAGATGTTATCGGTGTTTAACGAAACCTGAACAATAATTTCATTTTTATTACATCTTATCAGGATCAAAGGCAAGCGACTTTATTTATCATCGAATCAAAGCTAGCGCATGGCGGTTAATTAGGTGGCAGCGGTCACGCATGTCCAAGCCGTTGCCTATCTCAGCGTTGTACATATTTTCTTCATTAACCTGTCCGCCTCCAATGTTTTTAACGTCTCTGTAAAAAGCTTAAGGTCTTTCATATTGGAATATTCGCGTGTGTGCCGACGTAAATCACTGGATTGTCACTGTGGTCGACTTATAATTTTATTGTCGGACGAGGGCGACACGACAACGTGTCACGCGACGCGGCGAGAACCTCACACGACACTGCGGATCAGCTTTTATTGTCCGACCTCTAATTACGAAGTTGTTTCGTACTAGATCTCGGCTTAGATTGTGGTCTAGACTGGCCATTGGGCGGTAATTTCGTGAGAGATTAATTGTGCTTGCCGCATTATTAAGTAGATGCTTACGTTTACTGATGGTTTGCGCTCGACTACCCTCATGTCGACAACGATTAGTTAGTGTTTCTATTTAAAAGTTATTACAATGGCGCATTACTTGGTATAGTATTATTTTACTAAGATATACATGCATGATCACAGAAGCAGCTGTTATTTTCCACAAAATTAAAAAGATATTTTTTTTCTATAAAAACAAAATATTGATTACATTATATGATACCTAGAACAACAAGTTTAATATAGAATTAATAAACAATAAATTTAACATGATAAATAAATACTTTACTGCACAAACACATGACTCATGCATGGAAACTTAATGTACACCCTTACTATTATGACATCATAATGAGTAAACTTGATCTCATTTATATGTAAACGCTATAAGGTAACAATACCTAAGCCGTGTGGTATCCGGCAGAATAGAATAGGCCACCCTCCTTTCTTACCGAGGTGTCGTAAGAGGCGACTAAGGTATGTGCCGTGTGTTATCCGGCGGCATATAATAGACCACCCTCAGTTCTTACCGAGGTGTCGTAAAAGGCGACTAAGGTAAGTCGACGTCAGGCAGGCGGCCGGTCGTAAAATTCGTTGCCAAATCATGTGACAACATGATTGTAACATGTTGTGCCGACCCCACTTAGAGTGGGATAAGGGCAGGAAAATAAGGGGTAAGGCCTATAATGTAACAATGCCTATAAAGAGTCTTACTAACATCTGCTACTGGATATGGTTCTTCTCTTTGTATATTTTTTATCCATAGATTTCACCCATAAATATCACTAGGTACCTACCTACTGGCGATTTTCTTTTCGAATTTACTAATCCTCTTAGCCCTAATGACTTTCACCGGAAGAATGGGCGAGCGCAGAAGGTTCGCCGGGTAACATTAGTAAGAGCGAGTGCATTTACGCACTCGCAACTCCCTGGGTCGTTTCCTTAACCCTTTCGCTGCCAGAGATTCAGGAGAAAACCACGACCACAGTCGAGATGTTTTATTCTTTAAATATGATATAATTGTTATTGTGGGAATGGGAAAAGTTTTGTGGGAATGTACTCACAATTTAAACGAAGTACGGCTTGATATAACAGTTATCATGAATTGATAATGAACATCATCCTCCTGCCCTTATCCCATTTTAAGTGCGGTCAGCACAACATGTTACAAACATGTTGTCACATGATTTGGCTACGTATTTTACAACTGGCCGCCTGCCTGATGTCAACTTATCTTAGTCGTATTTTGCGATTCCTCGGTAAGAATGATGGTAGTCTATTCAACTCAACCGGATAACACGCGGTGGAAATACCTTTCCTTTGTCGCCTTTTAAGACACCTCGGTAAGAAATGAGGGTTGTCTATTCAGTAGAAAAGACCACCCTCATTTCATGCCGTGAGGTATTTGGTTGAGTACAAGCGAATGCCTCACGGCGGGTCGACTTACCCTAGTCGCCTTTTACGACACCTCGGTAAGAAATGGTGGTTTATTCTACTCAGCCGGATAGCATATGAATTGATAATGAACATCCGTCAAATATATGTGACGTCGGGCTCAGCGATTCTCAGCAGCATTGGGTCGTCACATATATGTCACGCTGGTAGCGAAAGGGTAAGGGTATCTCCTGCGAGACCGAATCTCAGTTTAAAGCGGCTTACTCCAAAATTTTGAAGGTTTAAAAAAATTCTTATGTTATTAACTATTCCTTGAAGGCGTCTGAAAGTAGGCTGTCCACGCCCCTCCATGCGGTTATTATGCGACAGGATGTCGACCGCTCTACGTAATAGGTGTCATTACTGTGTCGTTCAGAAATTGCTTCACTATCGGACGAGTTATCACGGTCGCTTTATAGGTCCTAGATTACAGGCTTTTTATATTGGCAATTCTGTATGGGCGTTCTATATTTCAGTACAGACAACTTTGTAAATGTGAAATGTTACAAATTATTCTGAGAACTTGTCGGAAAAGGTATTAGCATTGCACAAGTCAAAGTACTTTTTATTATAAGTAGATTTTGATTTAAGTACAGAACAATGTTAATGATACGACGAGTTTCGAGGGATTTATAAGAGATAAATATCGCACGTTTATTATTAGAGTGATCTAATTCAAAATTAGGTTTATTTGAGTTAGATACATGGTAATTCTTATTTCAGTGCCATCTATGACATGAAATATTATAAACGCATTTATTATAATGAATTATAATTAATTATAATAAATATGAATTAAAAAAACTTGTATTTTTTGCTCTTCTCAGCCATGGCTAGCTTGCACTTACGAATTTTGTAGGCGCTACGCTACGCTTATGCAATTTACTATACAAAACTTTTTCGAATTAGGTCACTTAAATAATAAACGTGCAATATATTTTTTAGCATAACAAGAATGATGCAAGCACTCCTAAACGTGCTTTGAGTTGGTGGTTGGATATAATGATCTTGTTTTGTTAAATCTGTGATACTAGTATTGCTAAATGTTCTTAATGTGTTGCTGGTTTCACAAATGTGTTTTTATTGAGACAAACAAGCAAATTTAGTAGATTTTATTACTCTTAACTATTCGTACATCACTAATAAAGTAAGCGAATTTCTTCTACCACGCTGCTCCAATGCGGATTGACAGGTTACACTTATCTTCGAAATTATCTAGAAATATGCAGCTTTTCTCACAATATTTTCATTCACCGACAGGCGTCTAATAAATTGCAATTATCAATTAGACACATAAGTTTAAATAGAAAAACGACTTTAATAAAGCTTTACCTTTAATCCTACAGGATGTTTTCGAATTAAACTATTATTTAACTTGTATTTGTACGACTCATAACTTTAACTAATTGTGATAACATTCTTTAAGTAGACAACATTCTGTATTTTGAATATTCAAAACACTTGCGAGGCGTGTTAATTTTAATTTATGCCTCATTCATATTCCAGGTATGATAATAACGTTATGATAACGGTCATAGAGCAATATTATGTACGAGTTCCACCCTTATACTGACTTTATATTACAATGCAAGTCCTTTAAAGCCAAGGCTTGAAATATTAAAAACTATTTTTATATTATGCTTCAATTTATACTTTGGTGTCTTTGAATGTGTTTGAACGAGGCGAGCTATTTATTGCTGACTAATCGGAGATAATGTATATCAGTAAATAGTGATCATGTCGTCATCATCTTTCTCCTGCCCTTATTCCACTCTAAGTGGGATCGACACAACATGTTTAACACATGTTATTACATGTTTCGGCTAGTTATTTTACAACCGGCTGCCTGCTTGACGTCAACTTACCTTAGTGGCCTTTTACGACACCTCTGTAAATAATGAGGGTAGTCTATTCTACTCAGCCGGATACACCACGGTGGTTAATTGTGACCATGGATTTAGTATACAATTTTTATTAACCTATTTGTTTGCTAAATTTTATTTACTTCAGCCGCCTTTGCGTTATTGCATACATATATTCACACACAAATATATATAAAAAAAAACTATCACTATAGTATATTTGTAAGGTAGTATTTTTTAGATCTATTTAGGACAGCAAATATTTAATTACAAAAATTTTAAATCATATTATTTTTATAAAAACGATTAAGTACGCTCTTTACTTTTATATCTTAATTAACAATTTATATATAACTAATATTAAAATTTAAATGCCAGTCATTTCACTCGTAATAAAAGTTATGAAACTCTTGATTTGATAAAATTGTCAGTGATTGTAAATAAGGCAAATTGTTTTATAACATAATTCAGACCCAGAGTAAAAAAAAAACATACATTTGAACTATATATAACTTTAATAAAGTTATACAAACTCAGGGCGAGATTTGAGCAATCAAAACAGACATAGAATTTATATAAATTGGTTTAAAAAGTAATGTGAAAGTAGATAGTATTATATAATACTTATTTCTCTAAAAAGAAAAAGATCAATAAGCTTTAGTCATATCACGTATTATAAAACAAAAATACGTCTAAAATAAAACAAAAATATAAATTGTGGGATACAATCTTAATGTTAAACGTATTTTGTACAACGAACATTAATATTGAATATTATTCGCAAATCATACACGTATTGTTCCAAAGTGTTAAAATAAATCATTTCCAATGATGTTAAGATAATGGAAATGACAAATTTTTACACCATTTATTTAAAAATTTATTACAATTTTTTATTGATTATGTTTAAATCTTTTCAAAATGCATCATTATGTAATATTCATATGTCGCGTATAAAATTAATGAATTATATATATTGCTATACTGTAAGAAATGTAATGCATAATTCGAATTAACGATTCAACCCATTATATAGTCAATCATACGAATTATGTTAAAATTCGTATAGCCCTGGTGCCGGGGCTTAGAATACGGCATCGGCCTCTTCCCCTGCCTGTGGTAAGAGTCCACTAATGGGGAAAAAACCGACTGGTGGCGGTATAACCATCCAACAATGCTGTAACTTAAATCAAGGCCGGTGATGGGCAGCAGCACCACCGATACAAAAAGTTACGCAACTGCGGTCGCCAACCCGCATGCCTAGCGTGGCGACTACGGGCATTTACCTCCAAAATATGAGCCACAATAAAAGCCAAAGGCCCCCAGTTCCCGGTCGCCTTGCTATTCCTGGCCAAGGCGGCGGCCATGGTAACGGCAGGGCAGGGGGTGCGAAGAATCCCCGGGTGATGGCAGGCCGCCCAACCCAACTGACCCTGGCTACGTATAACGGACGCACGATTCGCAATGACGACAGGCTCGCACAGCTAGAGGAAGAACTGACGCGAATAAAATGGCACATTCTAGGATTATGTGAAGTCCGAAGACAGGGGGAAGACACCATAACCTTGGAATCGGGCCATCTTTTATACTATCGTGAAGGTCATCGGCTGTCGCAAGGTGGAGTCGGGTTTTTGGTCCACAGAAGCCTTTGTAGCAACGTTTTAGAAGTCGCCAGTGTATCTCCGCGGGTTGCGTATCTTGTGCTGAAAATATCAGCACGATATACCCTCAAGGTGGTATTAGCATACGCACCCACGGAGTCATACCCGGATTTGGAAGTGGAAACTCTATATGAGGATATAACGAGAGCCTTACGTCATACCTCTAGAGCCCACTTCAACGTTGTTATGGGGGACTTTAACGCTAAAGTGGGAATACGAAATTGTAGTGAATTGGTTGTAGGACCTTACGGTTTGGGTCGAAGAAACGAGAGGGGGCAAATGCTTATCGACTTTCTCGAGAAAGAGGGGTTGTTTTTGATGAATTCTTTTTTCAAAAAACAGCCCCAAAGAAGGTGGACATGGCGAAGCCCCGACGGGCGGACGAGAAATGAGATTGATTTTATTACTACGGACAAGAAGCGAATATTCAGGGATGTCTCGGTACTCAGTAGATTTGCAACCGGCAGCGACCATAGGTTGGTACGAGGTACTCTGAGCTTTAATCTACAGCTGGAACGTGTCCGTTTAATGAAATCAACAGTCCACCCGAATGTTCTCCAAACCGTAATTGGATCTGAAACATTCCAAACTCATCTTGAAAATCAATTCACTACTCTGGAAACCACTGAAGACGTGGATCAAAAACTCGATCGAGTTGTAGAAGTCCTTCGAAATGAGGGCACAAAATTATGCGAAAAGAAACGTAAGGGCAGGAAGTCGAAGCTTGCGAGAGATACTCTCCTATTAATGGAAGAACGACGCAACCCTATGCTAACTTAGTCAGAAGTAGAGGCTTTAAACAAAAGAATTACCAAGCTGGTACGACGCGACCTCCGATCAGCTAATACGCTCTTGATTCAAAAATCAATTGAGCAAAATCGAGGTCCAAAAGTGTTTATCAAGCCTCTTGGAAGAAGTCACCTGACGAAGTTAACTACATTAAAGGGAAAAGTTGTTACTTCGAAACCGGAAATCCTCTCGGAAGTGGAAAATTACTACGCCCAATTGTACGCGTCGCATGCTCCTCATATACCACTGCCTAATGAGGACAATAGAGCTACTCTGACCCGCCACTATACGGAAGAACTGCCTGACATTAGTCTGGACGAAATCGTTTTAGCCCTTGGGCAGCTTAAGAATGGAAAAGCCGCGGGTGAGGATGGTATTACAACAGAGCTGTTAAAAGCTGGTGGGACACCACTGGTAACGGAGCTCCAGGATCTGTTTAATACCGTTCTCTTTGCTGGGAGAACTCCAAAGGCATGGCACAGAAGTATAGTCATACTGTTCTACAAAAAAGGGGACAAAACCCTTTTAAAGAACTATAGACCAATATCTCTACTGAGCCATGTCTATAAGCTGTTTTCAAGGGTTATCACGAACCGTCTCGCGCGAAGACTCGACGAGTTCCAGCCCCCCGAACAGGCCGGGTTTCGAAGCGGGTACAGCACTATAGATCATATCCACACCGTGCGGCAAATTGTACAAAAAACCAAAGAGTACAATCGACCACTATGCCTAGCGTTTGTGGATTATGAGAAAGCGTTTGACTCGGTCGAAACCTGGGCTGTCCTGGAGTCCTTACAGAGATGTCAAGTCGATTGGCGATATATTGAGGTGCTGAGATGTCTGTACGAGAACGCAACAATGGCAGTCCGAGTCCAGAACCAGCAGACGAAGCATATCCATCTGCAACGAGGCGTTAGACAAGGGGACGTCATTTCCCCGAAATTGTTTTCAAACGCACTAGAGGATATGTTTAAGACGCTGAATTGGACTGGACATGGCATAAACATCAATGGCGAGTACATCTCTCACCTCAGATTCGCGGATGATATCGTCTTAATGGCTGAATCCCTGGAGGACTTGCAATGGATGCTGGATGGCCTGGCTGATTCTTCTCAACGGATCGGTCTCCGGATGAACTCGAGCAAAACCAAAATCATGTGCAACGAGCACGTTGGTCCGGGTCCGATATCCGTAGATGGTGTCACTCTTGAAATTGTTGACAGGTACATTTACCTAGGGCAGACGCTCGAACTAGGTAAAAACAATTTCGAGTGTGAGATTATGAGAAGAATTCAGCTAGGCTGGGCAGCATTCGGTAAGTTACGTCGAGTCTTCTCGTCACCCATCCCACAGAGTCTAAAGACAAAAGTATTCAACCAGTGTGTCCTACCTGTCATGACTTACGGTGCCGAAACGTGGACACTAACAGTTAAGGCGGTCCACAAGCTTAAAGTCGCTCAGCGGGCTATGGAAAGAGCTATGCTCGGGGTATCTCTGAGGGATCATATTCGTAATGAAGTAATCCGTCAGAGAACTAGGGTCACCGACATAGCTCAGCGCATAAGCAAGCTGAAGTGGCAATGGGCCGGCCATATCTGTCGAAGAACCGATGACCGTTGGGGTAGACGTGTTCTGGAGTGGAGACCGCGAATCGGAAAACGTAATGTAGGACACCCTGAGACTCGATGGAGTGACGACATACGTAGAACAGCGGGCGGAGGATGGAAGCAGAAAGCCCAGGATCGGGCTAAGTGGCGTAGAATTGGAGAGGCCTATGTCCAGCAGTGGACTGAAGTGGGCTGATGATGATGATGTTAAAATTACTTAATTAAATTGATTATAATTTTAATTTCCATGTGACAAGAGGGCTGGCTCCTTTTTCGCACAAAGAATCAGCTTAGCGATTCAACGCGGAATCGCTTTCAGCATTCTTTGTACTTTATCACGTGGGAATGATTTGTATAATAGTAGAGTATCAGTGAATACTGATATATATTTTATAAAAATCGGTAAAATTTCCGATATCCGGTATAATCTGCTACAATGTGTATATATTAAGGTTTATAATGCGTTGTCTCAATTCTCATATCATTCAATTTATATAACTGTCACAGCAAAGTTAAATTTTTATTTATTTAAATGATGAATAAGAAAAGGCTAATATTTAATTATTTGTTTATACTAGTAGTTATGACTGTACTAGTAATTATACATCTTTGTTTTGCCCATTAGTTCATTTTAGGGGTTGATGATGTATCAGATAGGGAGGTCAAGTGTCCCCCGGGGGGTGAAATGTCCATAAAAGGGGGTGATTTTGACCGCGCAGTCAGATCGAATATGCTGATACGAGCTACGGCGGAAAACAAGACAGCAATTTTATGTACGACTCAGAACGCCTTAATTGACTCGCAGATAGTTATCACGCAACATTACGTATTGGGTTTTAATTATAACGAGGGGCGGCTAAGTGGTTGTTTACATTGCTTTAGGAAATTGAATTTTTATAAGTAAATGAACGTCGAATCGCTTTTACATGTAAATAAAGTTATTAAATCGCAATCCCAATTCTGATATCAGATTGTAATACAGAGACCGAGGAAAATTTATAAATTGGGATTATGACAGGTATCATTTATTATTGCAAACATTAGTAAAATGTTAAATAATGTAGAGTAGAAGTGCCAGACAGATTTTACCAACAGTGCGAAATGCTGAAACCTAATAAACAAGCAAGAATCTAATTCAAACCATAGCTAACTTTCATTTACAAAACCGCTAGTTAGATCATCTATCCCACGTTCTAAAGATTCCCATTTTTGAATTTATATTTCGGATTTCAAACAACTGAGAAAGTCGCAAATATAATTTTACTCATTCCAGTTACGATGATTTCAACTGTAATTTATAGAATTAGTAATAAAGAAAATTATGATTTATAGAAGCAGGCGTTACTTTGCGGAATTCCATGTTACAGAAACTATAACAGAACTACTTTGCTATAATCCGCACGAGTTAAGCGAATGCATGCAATGCTAATGTGTACGAAGCAGGCAAAATTTACGTGCAGGACATGTCACCAAATGCATCCCAAGACGCCTCCGCCAGCAACAATGCACACAAGCAATACACACAAACACCACCAAAATCCCTACGATCGTTTCGTCTTGAAACCGAAGCATCATCATCCATGTCAAAATCGTAATTCGATGGCATTAAGATTTTGTGGATCATAGCAAAGCTATTATAGTTTCGGTAAGGAAAATTATTTTTCTATAATCCGCGATTAAATAAATGGAAAATATATATAGTGCTGAATGTAGAGTGGACTATCCGTTCTCATACACGATACATGCAGGATTTTTAATAACACATGCACAAACCTCCACCCCCGATACCACAATACACAAGCAATAAACGCGCTTACTATCCCAAACTCAACGATCGTTTCGCCCCGCAACCTAAGCATCATCAAGATGACTCCACGACAAATTAAATGCGCTTACTATCAAAAAACTCAACAATCGTTTCGCCCCACAACCGAAACATTATCCGGAGATAAACTCTAGAGTCTATTACTTTTGCTCTCAACTGTTTTTAACAAAGAAAAAATAGATGCATGAAATTCCAATAAGTTTGCGATCATTAAAAAAAACTTTAATCAAAATCAAACAAGATTCTATGCCATACGAACGAAAATATTTTTCAAAGTAAGCCTTCTATAGAACTGTTAAAAAAATGTTCCTAAAGATGTTATACAAGAGTAACCTTTAGAAAGGGTGTAATATCTTAAACCTAACACGAGCATACTCATATCCATCTGTGAAGAGGGTAGGTTTTTATTACCGTCACCAGATGGTGTGTGTCATTTAGTACACCCATATCTTATAGTTTCTTTGACCTTTGATTTTCTTGTCGCCATTATATTCTGATCTCCCTCTGCCTCACAACTGTTCGTAATAAGCGAAACATATAAAATAGTAATAGCCTAATGGTAATAGAGGAAAAATTTTCTGTTGGTGATATATATATTTTCCTAAATTAATTATTTTAAGGTATGGATGAGTGCATATGTTTCGTATATTTTAATATATTGATACGACGAGTTTTTCTGTTAAAACTTGTGTCTAATTGATAATTACAATTTATAACACGCTTTTCAATGAAGGAAAGCATCGTGAGGAAACCTGCATATCTCCAGAGAATTCTGGGGGGGTTTGTGTAAGTTACCAATCCGCATTGGAGCAGCGTGGAAGGTCCTAGCTCCAACCCTTCCTCTTAAAATGAAGAGAGAAGGCCTATGCCCATCAGTGACATAGTAACAAGCCGTTACTTTACTTTTATATTGTAATGTCTGTTTGGCTGAACACCTTACAAGCACTAAAACGATTCTTTCATCTTTTTCGTTTGTATGGTATGGTCTAGTCTTTAGTTTTCGCTAATTTTAAATAAATAAACTTTGCATAAATGAATAAAGTAGCTAATTTGCTCTAATAAGTTATTTTGTAGTTAAACGAAATAATATTTAATTGAACTTTAAGAAGATTTATCTGGGCGGTTTACTCCTGTTCGCAATATGTGCTATTTTATTAACTTACTATTGGTTAACCGTCGTCCAACGTCTGTTTATTGTTAGTATTACTTCGATAAAAATAAGGCCATTTACGACATAGTGAGGATTTTAACGGCGCGCTCGGGCAAGACGGGGAAATGCAGAAGCATTTTTGAATTTCCAAATTAAAGTGTCCACGAGAATCTGTGATTCCTGAACGGTCAAACCGTGTGACTTTTACCAAGGGGTCACGGGTTCGAACTCCAAGCAGACACCGATGAGTTTAAAAAAAAAATCATTCTTGACACTTACAATTTATAATTACTTACAATTTTTGGTGAAGGAATATCATCGTGAGAAAGTCTTTCGTAAAAATCTCTGGAGAAATCTTAGTATTTAACTTACATATCTGCTTTGAAGCAGCGTGGTGGGTATAAGCTCGATTTATTTTCTCCGAAAAGAGAGTAAAGGCCTGTCTCCCGCAGTGTGATATCAACATACGATACAACCATACGAGAATCTTCAGATCATGGTTTTTGTATGTACAATATCCAAATGCTCTATGTGATCAGAGAGATTATTAAAAAAAGTTTTTATGGAATTTTTGGAACATCAAACTTATTATCTCAAGTTCATGGACCAGATTATACCGAAAGTGTTATAATAATTATTTAATTTCCTTTTAAGTTTGTAAGAAATTTTATCCAGAGATTAGCAGATATTGGCATTGAGGCAGGCATGAGGTCAAATGTCAAGATAATGTACGTTGTTGCAACATCGATAATTTTCGATAATAAATCGTGTGCCATAACAATATCATCATTCACTTACAACCTCGGGGGATCGCATTAGAAATTGGCAATAATTGAAGGGGGGAGGGGAAAGATTCTAACTGGAATTTTGGAAAGTTGGAATTTCGTTAAATATTTTCCTCAAAGCCGTGTTGATTGAAGTTAGACTGCAGTTCTTTATTTTTTGTGGATGTTGTGTCCACCATAGCGAGGAAATCTGCTTATACCCACTACATTTTGTAATAAGGGTTTAAATATTTGTCTGAAAATATGATTTCGAAAAATATAACAGTCTCTTATTAAAAATCTGGCGACCAACTACTAGCGATATAATCCTTATGATGAGGTGATTATACGGGAAACGTGTACCCTCAGTTACATTGTCTATAGTCATAGTTCATTTAAATAGTTTTACAATATATAATTTATTAATTTTTCATTGATTTGTTTTGAACAGTTGACATCTTTTGATTGTTTGATGTTCAGTTGATTGATGTATTATTGTACATATATCCGGTACTTATTCTTGGTCCACATAGAATAACAGCATATGAACTTGAATTAAATATAACATACAATTTCCTTTATAAAAAATTACTCCAAATTTTAATTATTTGTTGTCATTTCGAAAAAACGTCGTCATAATGTAATAGGCATAGTCATAATTCTCAAGACGCGGATGTGTTTCGATTTGTGGATAACAAGGCAATTTACATAGACATTTCGTTGCATGCGGCGCGCCAAATAAGCCCCAATTTCGTATAATGATATCCAACCAACATTGTTTCTTCATGTCTGGAATACCTTGTTTGTTGGAAGAATAAGGATTTTTTTGATGACGCAATGATCGTTGAAGAGACAGATAACGATAAAACAAGATAAGGTCAATGTCACAAAACCAAATCCTAACTATAATTTACTTTATTCAAATAGAACATCCCAGGGGTTTATAAATTCATCATTAATGCTGCAATTCAAGTCAAGAAACACGCCATTAGACCTTTCAGTATATATTTTTAATAATTAATTTACACTCACTTTGCAGAACTTATGATAGATATTATTTTGCTATAATCCGCGTTAGTTAAGAAAATCTATGTAATGCTGTGTAGGAAGCAGACGCCGTTCATATACCTTATGCAGGACCAGTTACCACACGAATCACTCCACGAAAAAATCTTAATGCATTACGATTTTGCCGTCGATTCTTCTGATGATGCTTCGGTTACGGAGCGAGATTGTCGTAGTGAATTTGTGTAGTGCTTGTGTGATGTCTTGTTGGTGGCAGCGGTGTTGTTTCGATAGTTTTTTTGCAATAATGTATTGTTTATTTGTCATTCTTTTTCACTGACTTCATCGTTTTCAAGGAGACTTCAGTAGTTCAGAATGACAGATGAATGATATATTGGTAAAATTGCTTCTGTGACTGAAGGCAAAATTCTTTCAAACCACGTTAATGGAATGAGTTTATAAGGATTCTATATGACATTCTTTTACTCTGCGACAGTGTATAAACAATAATGATTCTTTCACTATACAGTAATCATTCTTCAATCATTATGAATTACAAGCAATCAAATTTAAGCCTCTTACATTACTTTTTTTTAATTAATAAAACTGAATCAATCTAATTCTATCATTCCTTATTCTAAAACATAAATCCCAAACCTACTAAACAATATATTCTGTAGATATGAGTACGTATCTACAACAACTTTCCAACATCTTACACCCTAAGATTTAATATCGTTCTCTCTTCAATAATTATATCCGAAATAATTTCAATTTCCATGAAGCGATTGACGATTTCCAGGGCGACATCTGGCGGATCTTGACGACAACTCGCATTCAAGTTATTGTTATTAATTAGAGGCTGGTATTAATTAAGTAGGGCGCCAATCACGTCGTCATCCGTTCGCCCGATTCATGCCAGTCTTGCCGAACGTCTTTGTTAACATCTTGGCATAGATTTGAGTATGAATAGACATTCCAAACTTTTTAGGTTTTGTCTAGCAATTTTTTATTATTAAATTTTGGAATATTTAGGCGGACGTAATAAAGTCTGCTTTCTCTGCTTTCCCGCTTTCCGAAAAATAAAGTTACATTTCCTATGTTTTTACATGCCACTTAAAGTAAAGTAAAGGATTGGAGCTAAGACCTACCACACTGCTCCAATGCGGATTGGTAGGTTACACATATCCCTGGAATTCTCTAGAGATATGCAGGTTTCCTCACGATGTTTTCCTTCACCGAAAAGCGTGTGATAAATTGCAATTATCAATTAGACACATAAGTTTTAATAGAAAAACTCATTGGTGCCTGCCCGGGGTTTGAACCTATGTCGTCTCTAAAGAGTCGCACGGTATCACCGCTAGGCTATCACAGCTTCATGCCACTTGTAACTTTATTTTTTGTACACATATATAAATACAACGCACGTACCGTAAATGTATACATATACACTTAGACTCGAAGAATCAGCAAATTGTTATTAGAAAACATTGGCCCTTCGGCGGGAATCAAACTCGCACCCGCGGGACTGAAAGCAGGGTCACTGCCATCTGCGCCACGGGGCCAATCCAATAATCAAGTGGTATATTTTATTTAATTTATAATCTGTCGTATTTCCAGGCAGTGTGCCAATTCTTACCAATTATACACTCCTTAATTTCCGAACGATAATGAAGTGGTATAATTTTAATCGTGCGCGAATTGCCGGCGTAATGCCGTAGCCACGTGCCGTTGACGTTACGGCTCTTATCCGAAAGTCATGCTTTTGCTCTCGAAGCTCCCGAGAAAAGTATTTTACAAACATTTAACAGCAAAATCGCTTTGTTAATATAGTGATAATCTTTTAAACAGTTAACTTTATTTAATTATGAGAAGATTGGTATTACAGTATTGACACACGTAAACAATAATTGATTTTGCGATTATCAATTTTTACACAAACATGAGTTTTCATTTCAGAAAAATTCATTGGTGCCTGCCCGGTGATTGAATCTGTAACCCCTCGAAAGAGTCGCACGATCTCACCACTGTACTATCACCGCATACGCATATATAATTATTATTATTCACTAATTAAATGATTTATAGAAGCAGGCGTTACTTCGCGGAATTCCATATTACAAGCAATATAACAGAACCAACTACTTTGCTATAATCCGCACGGGTTAAGTGAATGCATGCAAAGCCAATGTGTATGAAGCAGGCAAAATCTACGCACCTTATACATGCAGGACCAGCCACCACATGCACCCCAAGGCGCAATTCACCAGCAACAACGAACACAAAAGCAGCACACACACCCACCACCACAATCTCGACGATCGTTTCGCCCCGAAACCGAAGCATCATCAGGAGGATAGGCTCCACGACAAAAATCGTACTGGTGGTGGGTGTGTGTGCTGCTTTTGTGTTCGTTGTTGCTGGTGAATTGCGCCTTGGGGTGCATGTGGTGGCTGGTCCTGCATGTATAAGGTGCGTAGATTTTGCCTGCTTCATACACATTGGCTTTGCATGCATTCACTTAACCCGTGCGGATTATAGCAAAGTAGTTGGTTCTGTTATATTATTCACTAATTAATTAAGATATCACGTTTTTTTATTCCTGATGGCTTTAATAGCGTCATCGGTGCGACGGCTGAGTATAGAATTGTGGAAAATGCGGAGAGCAGAGCGCAGAATCTCTACTAACGTCGTAGAAAGTTGCAGGGCGATAAAAATTACAAAAGAGACTGTTAGATTCACGAGCTTCGGGTATTTCTTTTCCATACTGTACATAAATATTTTTAATATTATATATTATGTAAGTATGCAAGTCCAAATTACTAAACTAGCAAAACAACATAGTTTAATGCACTGGCATAAAAAAGCTCAATCTATTCTTTATCTACAATAGCAGAAAAATGCTCAGCTAGTTGTGTTCACTAAATAATTGTTCAATCTCGTTCCCCCCAACTGCATATCACATTAAAAACGAAAATTCTTTAATACCTTGCGCAATTAACATCAGGCCGACTTGAAGCAACGCCAAGTGTCATCGTAAGTTTCAGAACGCGTCATTAAGGGCATCTGCAGCGCGGTAAATAACGAAAAAACTCAACGAGAGGGGGTGAGGTGGCGAGATGAGAGATTTTATTTAACAAAGTCTATATTAACCCGATGCAATTAGAGAACGTTAACGAGCTAGCCGTAATGACGGGGTGTGTAGTCTCAAACCCCTGGCTATGCGGTTATCAGGTTCGAAATGGATTGTGTTCATTTTTTACGAATAGTTTTAATGCTGTGCTTTTAAATGAAAAACATGACTAGTTATGATGAATCTTGAGAAATTGATAATATTCAATGATCATCATCATTCTCCTGCCCTTACCCCACTCTAAGTGGGGTCGGCACAACATGTATTAAACATATTGTAACATGATTTGGCTAGGTATTTTACAAACGGCCGCCTGCCTGACGTCAATTTACCTTAGTCACCTTTTATGACACCTCGGTAAGAAATGAGGGTGGTTTATTCTATGCAGCAGGATACCACACGGCACATACGGTACGGCACATACGACTCTTACGATATCTCGGTAAGAAAAGAGGGTGGTCTTTTCTATTCTGTCGGATACCACACTATGATGATGATACATAAATGATATAAATATATACTAATATCATACGAGTAAATGAGTATTTGTTAGTTCTTCTTTTAAAATTCGTTCGCCACGGAGACACGGATTGGTACAAGTTTAGTATGAAAATATTTGAAAAGAGGCTACTTTTTACCACTGCATTGAATCTCAAGTAGGCTAGTTTTAAATATAATAATAATTTAAATATTAATTGAAATAAACAAAAAAATTTTTTATAAATGTGGCAATAGCACAAGAACAGAGATCTTGAAGAAATATGAATGCAGCGTTAAAATAGAGAAGAGTAACGAGTGCGAAATCATAATATTGTGCACAAAATGATGTATATTACGCGTAGTTCTATTTCTATACGTACTAGATGCAAGATGGCTCTTACGCTGATATCACATCGCATCGTATTTTTGTCTTTATTATCATGCAAAATTATATAATATATTTTATAATCGGTTCTATTTTTAAGTAAAACTGTTAACTCGAGAATAAATATAAAAATATTGTCCTACCAAAGTCGCATAGCCCGTTTCTGTTGCCAGAATAGACCCCACGGGTTTGCGTTGACACATTACAAGAGAGTGATGCGAATTCAAAGCTGCCGCCTTTGAATATAATAATCGTTAGAGCCCGCTATTTATTGTTTAATTAACCTCGCTGGCCGCCATTTGCCTTCTGGCCATTGTTTATACAATTTCGTGACGGCGCAATTGAAAAAGTTGGAAAAATCCAGTTTAATCTACATGTTAAAGTCTTTATATTTTCGTGCATATTGCTTTAGAGCAAAGTTCTTTTTAAACAGCAATGAGAAATATTTTTTGTGTAATAAGCTTATGTACTTAATTGATATTTAAAAAGCATCAAGCCCTTTCAGGTTAAAGAAATAAATCGTAAAGAAAGAGCATCATCATCCTCTTGCCCTTATCCCACTCTAAGTAGGGTACGGCACATGTTACAAACTTGTTGTCACATGATTTGGCTACGTATTTCACGACCGGCCGCCTGCCTGACGTCAACTTACCTTAGTCGTATTTTACGACCCCTCGGTGAGAAAGAGGGTGGTCTATTTTACTCAGCCGGATAATACACAGCGGGTCAACTTTCGTTAGTCGCCTTATACGACATCTCGATAAGAAAATGAGGGTGGCCGATTCTACTCAGCCGGATACCACACAGCATCGTAAAGAAACAGCATATATCTATAAAATTTGTGGAGACTTTGCACAACCCCATTGAAGATGAGTTGGAAAGAAGAGAGAAAGCTCCTTATGCTTCTTTTATTAAAGGAATTAAAGAGAAATGAAAAGAACTCCTTTACCTGTCAGCTGGAAGGTAATAAGTTGTTACTCCACTCTTTATTTTTGCCACTTTTATTATCTCGTCCTATGACATATGCGACTCTAGCTATAGGAAGTGAATTATTACTATTTAAAATTTAAAATACAGTATTTGAGATCCTGATTGGTCTTTAACGATGTTTCTGACAGCTTTTTAAACGGTTCTGACACAACAGTGCCCTGTTGTGAAGTGATGAAATACTGAATTCAATATACGAAAAGTAGAGCAAATTTACGTGGAACCTAAGAACCAACAAATCTGATATTATATACTGTAGAACTAAATTAGTTTATTATCTCTCACAAAATTGGTTACGACATTCTGTCTACTTCGTTATTGACAGACAATATAAAGTTAATTTTGTTTGAGTAACAGGACAAAGAAGTCTCCCTGAGTTGGTGCGTAATTATTTTGACTAACAACTTGTCTCAAGCAAATTGACGATAACCTACAACTGTGAAGGGCGATAGATCAAACGCTTCTTTGTTTTATCTACGTCAACATTAAATGGCTTCTTATTGCTTTACCTTTGAATTGTATAATTTTGTTTTTGTAGCAAGAACTCTTGGGCTTGATCGTTATTAAGAAATATAATAGGGATAACATCTGGCGAAAAAATGAAAAGGTGTAGGAGCATTAGTTATAATTTCAGATATAAATAATAAAAATAGAAGAAAGGTTAAAAGTCAAAGTGAAATCTTGGTTTATTAATTTGATGTTTAATCGATTTTCTATAATCTATAATGCCAAGAAATCTGCTCGTAAGTGAACTTATTTGGTTTCCTATAATTAAAATGTCTTGACTAATTACCTTTTCAGATAGCAAGAGGGCTCGATCGTTTTTGCAATTACATTTGCAGTTCTATTGCATTTTTAACTTATGTATATAAAAAAAAATTGCGTACTGATAGATCCAAACCCGAATATTCTATAGGCGACTTTTTATTAATGAAAAATGAATGCAGAAGAAATTTCGCACTAATTAGAAAATGTTTGTTTTAATTCTCACAAAAGGACACAAGTATCATAAATGGAACCCTTAAAAATAATCTAAGATATATCTTCACTTAACGTTAGAAGGAATAATTATTAAGTGAGGACAACGCAGTTGCTTATGCTATAGTATTTGGATAATATTGCATAAGTGTTACCCTTTCGTTAGGATCAGAACTCCCTTCTGAGAATCGTAAAGTAGCTAGTTTACGAGCTACATGACGACTGTGACAAAAACGACCGAAACATTTACAGGCTTAAGGATCTGTCTCAAAAAAAAATTATACAAGAGTATTGTTGAGAGAACTACTTTCAAGCTGATAAAGCATAACTATGATTAGGTCTGGTCATTAAGTACATCATAATTCTCATGTCCTTATTCCACTCTAAGTGGGGTAGGTACACCATGTTTTTCGCTTCCATTCTCACCTGTTGTTCGGCAATTCTGGCGTTACTTCTTTTATATGCATGTTATACTTCACACAATCTCGTCGTGTGGTATTCGGCTGAGTAGAATGACCACCCTCTTTCTTACCGAGGGGTCGTAAAATACGACTAAGGTAAGTTGACTTCAGGCAGGCAGCCGGTCGTAAAATTAGTAGCCAAATCATGTGACAACATGTTTTTAACATGTTGTGCCGAACCCACTTAGAGTGGGATAAGGGCAGGAGGATGATGATGTTATAATTCACATAATCCAACCATCTCTTTTGACCTCCCTCTAGACACATATCCATCCACATTCATTTTTGACACACGTTTGATCACATGATTTTGCAAAAGCATGAAAAAGCAAATGAGATTTATCATCTATTTCGATGTTACTCGTGCGTAGTCAGCGATTCGTTATTTCGAAGGTATACAAAAAATGTTTTAAGTATTTCTTAAATTAAGAACGCTATTAAGTAATATATCTTTCCGTATATGTGATTAGACAAAGATATACGAATCTAATCTTCCCTCTTACTATTTATTGTGACACTCTCACTTATAGGCCTGCCTATGATTCCGCTACTCACCTACCTGTTCACTACAAAACATTGATGGATAGTACAAAGAGGATGGAGTCGCTTGCGACCACAGGAGATACCTTCCAGCATCCTTAACGTATCCTTTGGAAGGTGCTAAACGAGCTGAAAACGCCGAAAATCGGGCGGCGGATATGATAACCCGAACCCTGACCTGGTCAGGACCTTTCCCTCGGGCCTGAAGGAATTAAATAACATCCGAATAACTCAGCGCAGAAGACAAGGGGAAACCACAGTGACTATTCTCCTAAGAGAATATCCTCGATCTCACTGGGATTGGGACCATCACGATGTTCAGTAGTGAGCACACGACTCAAGTAAAAGGAGTACAAAGAGGACATATCTCACGTAATATAAATTTATATTTTGTGAATTGAATTCAAAGTGACGAAATTATCATGGAGGATAACATCTCAAGTCATATTTAGAGAATTTTACTATTCTTTGGAATCTAAGGTCACTTCAGATGAAACGAGTGCAATTGACATCATATTTCATGATTTTATGAATACTACGTCGGTCTAGATGGGTTTCACTTTTAAAAAATTACTTTATATCCCACTTTTCAGGCACTGAGAAACTGTTAAAATCTATCTATTTATACTTATTATAAAACAAAGTCCCAAAAAGCTGTCTGCCTGTATGTGAACGATTTTCTCGAAATCTACCGGACGGATTTTAGTATGGTTTTCACCAAAAGATATTGCAATACTTCCGGATAGTTTAAGTAAATAGTACATATTGTTATTATGTAAATTGTGTTGAAAAGATCGAACAGTTGTTTAAAGAACTTGCTTGCTGGGCGCGACTAACCCAGATCCCAGAACTTTAGTCGCGTACGCTGCGTAAATCAGCAGAGATACGCTAAAGTAATATAGTAGAGAATTGTAGATCTACAAAAACACTACAAAAAAGTCCGCGATAGCATGTCTCTATCTCTTATGGTTAACTGACAATAACTACTTTTATGTTTAAAAATTGAATTCTTGAAAAAAATTGTGACATCCCGATTTCCACGCGGGCGATGCCGTTATTGGCACAGCTAGTATATTATAAGAAATTGGAAGGTTAAGTTTCGCTATTATTCTCAAAGTCATAATAATGTGGGATCGGACGGTGTCGATGTAAAAATATAAGATCAAGTCCAGATATTACCGACCACCGATTGTTTCTTTTTTTTTCAAGTTGCATAATTTTTATATTTTAAAAAAAAATATAAAAGCAAAGCTCATTCACCCAGATATAACTATTTGTTTCGTTATATCTTAATATACGGTATAAAAATATTATCTTCGCATAACAGACAAGATTAACATCAGTACAAAAAATACAACAAAAGTTAACACCTCCACAGCTAATGGGGTCGTTATATGTGTGTCGGTATATGTGTAAAAAGTGCCATTTATTTCATATCTATATTTGCGCAAACGGAGGACGAGGGACATGTGTAACTCAATAATTTTATTGTGCACGGGGATTTGGGATACAATTGCGTGAAATATTATCTGTGGGCGAGGTCTATGACATATGCTGCGGAACCCCACGACGCGCGGCGGTTTAGTCACACTGCGGTATAGTGACTAAAGCTTTTGAGATACGATTTTTTAAACTAAACTATTTTTTACATTTTATTTGACACTGAAACTTATAAGATCATAACTGTCGCATTTATTTTAGTCTAAATATGGGTTTGATCTAATTACAAGCAATACAACAGAACTAACTACTTTGCTATAATCCGCACGGGTTAAGTGAATGCATGCAAAGCCAATGTGTATGAAGCAGGCAAAATCTACGCACCTTATACATGCAGGACCAGTCACCACATGCACCCCAAGGCGCAATTCACCAGCAACAACGCACACAAAAGCAGCACACACACCCACCACCACAATCTCGACGATCGTTTCGCCCCGAAACCGAAGCATCACCAGGAGGATAGGCTCCACGACAAAAATCGCACTGCCGTGGAGCCTATCCTCCTGGTGATGCTTCGGTTTCGGGGCGAAACGATCGTCGAGATTGTGGTGGTGGGTGTGTGTGCTGCTTTTGTGTGCGTTGTTGCTGGTGAATTGCGCCTTGGGGTGCATGTGGTGACTGGTCCTGCATGTATAAGGTGCGTAGATTTTGCCTGCTTCATACACATTGGCTTTGCATGCATTCACTTAACCCGTGCGGATTATAGCAAAGTAGTTAGTTCTTTTGTATTGCTTGTAATATGGAATTCCGCAAAGTAACGCCTGCTTCTATAAATCATTTGTTCTAATTGTTGTATTTTAAAATGATGTTTTTATATCCAGTAATGTAGCACTATCCTATAAGACTGCAATATGCGTATTATATCATTATTTTTCTGATTACACCGAAAACGTACAAGTTATATATAGTTCTTAAACGCTGTAAGAATAATCCCAAAAAATTACTTGTTTTAATAGCTAAAATGATTCACTGTGAGATGAGAAAATCTTAGTTAATTCTCAAGTTTATATATGTAATTGCATGTGATTGTTAAAACTTTTATTTATATTAGATATATAAAGTAAAGTAAGTCGATTACGTAAAGGTTTTACTAAGTACATTAACTGTGTGATTCCATCCAATAGGTAAATAGAAAATATAGCTTTTTAATTAGAGTTTAGACTCAAAAAACATCACGATAATATTGTATTAATTTCGGTTGTAAAAGCTTGTAAGTTTTTTATTGAAACTAATGTGTGTCTTGCCGTGTTTAAAATCCGCGAACCTTTGAATAAAGTTTCTTGGAGAATCATGTCCCTTAACAGTTAGGTCTTTAACAGTCATCACCTCCTTTTATACTAGACATACAGAGACAATTATTTTTACTATTCAATTCGACGCAATATCGTTTTAAATTCTGTAATGTTCCGCTAATACACAGTCAGGGGTGAGTCACAAAGCCCTGCATACGGCGCACTGACAAAAAATATGACGACTCTATTATAGTGCGTAACGTTATGACAAATGTATTTTAATGATTTATGCTATACTAGCTTTTACCCGCGACTTCGGTCACGTGGACCATTAAGTCTTGGGGTAGCTTCTGTCACTCGCCAACCCTGCAAATATCTCCGATCGATCAATCAATCAATCCGGTCGATCCGGTGTGTTAATTGCATTTTATTAACAATTTATTTACATTAACATCATCGTCATCATTTATTCTCCTGCCCTTATCCCACTCTAAGTGGGGTCGGCACAACATGTTCAAACATGTTGTCACATGATTCGGCAACGTATTTTACGACCGGCCGCCTGCCTGACGTCAACTTAACCTTAGTCGCCTCTTACGACACCTCGGTAAGAAATGAGGGTGGTCTATTCTATGCAGCCGGATACCACACGGCAGATACCTTAGTCGCCTCTTACGACACCTCGGTAAGAAATGAGGGTGGTCTATTCTATGCAGCCGGATACCACACGGCACATATCTTAGTCGCCTCTTACGACACCTCGGTAAGAAAGGAGGGTGATCTATTCTATGCACCCGGATACCACACGGGATTATTATTTACATTAACAATTTATTTAAATTGTAAAAAAACCATTACAAAAAATTGTAAAAAGCTGTACTTTACGCACCAAAGACATTCATTACGACATTCTCTAGGATCGCTTCGCCCTGTAACCGAAGCATCGTCAGGAGATTGTATTTGCACAATAAAGTTTATAATTAATATTTACATTGATTATGTTGTCTCAAAATTACACTGCGAAATTAATAAATCTAAATGGCAACATCTTAAATCCCCGACAATTAAGCCAGCATCATTACTCCGACGGATCTAAATCGACAATATCTGTATCGTCGCGTGGCGGGTAATCCCCCGAACGCCCACTGCGTGAGAAGTGAAACTGCGGGGTTCTATCCACCACTTAGTTGATCGCTTTCGTGTCTTACGATTGATAGACGGAGGGTTGTTGAAAGTTAATTCATGTTTGATGTCACTGCAGCTTTATTGTGGCTGAGGAAATGCAGTTTTCTTGGGGCGGGAATTTTTCTATTAAAATGTTGTGGGAAGTTCGTTAATGCCTATTATTTAATAGTATTCACCTTTTTGGGGTGCCTTTCCGACTATTTAGGTCGGCAGTCAGTTAAGTATACCTTTTATTATTCTTCGCGAAGTGAACGAGTTCGGCAGCACTCGCAATTCCTTTCCATTCCCACTAAACTGAGCAAATATTAACCATCGACATAATATGACAAATTTTAATATAACTAACATTCAAGCACTTACAAGCAAACATGCGTTCACACAAACACACACACACACACACACACATACACAAGTTCCAACAATAATATAAGTTTGTATTATATATTTAAAAAAAAACATGTATCTAATTTTAGGTTTGATTGTCTATTTGTTATTAGTTTTTTGATAAGTTTACTTGTCTTGGTGGATGAGCGGGGCACCCAGCAATACGGGTTCACATCCAGTGCAGAGGCCCTTGCTATTAGTTTATAATGAAATTTTATATAAATAAATTATTTTCATTTTCATTTTTACTCCCGGATATTACTGGCTATCACTTCTCGCTGTTACTTTTGCCATCATAACCAGTTAAAGATGTTCATACCTCTCGTGTCGTGTCGTATGCTCAAGATATGACACTTTTCTGACCTTGACGGTATTTAAAAGTTCGCGTTACTGGTTAACACGTTGGAGTATCTAAGATTAGTAGATTAGAAACTTTCAGGTTATGACCAACACGCACATATACGCCCCGATCTTGAAAGTTTCTATCGAAAGTGTTGAAGGTCTTCTTTAATTAGTTGTTTAAATAACGGCCTGTTACTATCATCCCACGGCTGATCATAGGCCTCCTCTCTACATTCTTAGAAAGAAGTGTAGGATCTTAGACCTATCACGCTGCTCCAATGCGCATTGGTAGGTTACACATATCCCCAGAAATTTCTGATATGCAGGTTTCGTCACGATATTTTACAAAAGCGTGGAATAATTAGCAAATATCAATTAGACACACAGGTTTTACCACAATAACTCAGTGGTATTCCTGCTCGGGATCTGAACCCGAACTCTTACTTGAAGGGGCACATTGTCTCGCCGCTGGGCTATCAAAGCTTTATCATATAGTGTTAAATAATATGTTAAAATTTCTCCTTAGTGAGAAATTTGTGTTGAGCTTCGTGGTTCAAACGTCTGGGCCCGTTGCCTAATAGAGCCGAGGTAGCGTAGTGACGTCATTTTGAAATAAGTTATTCTTAGAATAAATAAGAAAATTCGCAATCAAAACTTTGAAAACATTGAAATATTTTTGCAATTATTAATCTTCCAATAAAAATTTAATTTGGATTTGACCCATCGGAAGTCTCTCTCGAATTATCTGAGTTATGAATACAAAATTATATGAAAACCTTTGTCATATAATGTGGCAGTTAATAACTTGCCAACTTTGTAAGTGATGATTCGGTAAATTTCAATCATTAACAAAGTCTTTAACAAAAGCGTCAAAGTAAGTGATTGTTTTCAATCCCTTTACGAAGACGTCCCTCTGTCGTATTAACCCTTAAATGCTTGGGGGCGAAGCGACACGCGGGCTGTCACATTCACAATACAGCGTTATAGTTTATTATAATATTTTCGTTCCACATTGCCCTTGTTTCCCCTCGCTCTACATTTCACACTACGTGATTTTGGTTTTATGTTTTAATATAATCTATATCATCAAAAATGGATCATATCATAATGTCAGGAAGTGGTTTGTATTAAAAAAAATACTTATAAAAATATTGAATATATAAAGTTTAAACGGCAAAAATATGTCGGTATTAAGTTCACCGGGTCAGGTAATAAAAAATATAACTATATTTATCAGAAATACGATATTATTTCAATTAAAGTTTGTCGATGCCTAGAGTTCAAAATTAGAGCACAAGTTGGGTACAGATTATGACTTTGATACCTCACAATAAATCTAAAAATACCCTCGATTACGTATAATGCGAGTTTCCGAAGGAAAAATATTATTTTTATATATTGCATATTGTGTGCACGGTGTACAAGTTTCAATCGCACTAAATGAACTAGTATCGCTACAAAAAGGATATGAAAGCGTAGCAGACAGACACTTTCGCTTTTATAATATTGGCATGGATTGCGTGTAGCTAGTTATAATTTATGTCATACCTGACAGTAAAGTGTATCCTTATAAAAACCGAGTAATTTAGTTGTAGATAGACAGAGTTATACACAGAGCACATAGACCTCATTAAATCGAAAGTGAAGCACCGATTACCGTCGTTTCAATGTAGGTTTCGAAAAGGGTTCATTGGTTTCATGTCATATACAGTGCGCGGTTAAAGACCCTAAAAGAGAGCTATCCTTGTTTTATAGTTGTAAAATTTTATCATTATCCGTCTTCTATTAAACCAGACATTTTTTATAGATTCAAAGTAAGTTTCAGTCACTATTTTCGAAGTGACTATAGTAAAAATTTGGTTTTTATTTATTTTTTACTTGCTATTTGCTAAAATAATTGTAAAATAATTGTGGGATTGTATAAAAACTCAGTGACTTGATAGTCGTGTCTTTAACTAAAATTTATTATAAAATAAGCGTAATGTAATTGATTTGAAAAAATGTAAAAGGTCTTCATTGCTCTACTTTCCTCATCATAATGACTCGGCTAAATAGATCAGTCTTCGTTGCAGTTAGTTCGAGGCTACGGTGGGTGCAACTCTGCCGAAACGTTCAACCTTATAGAAAGATAACTCGCTTTTATCACGATGTGAACTGTATGTTTATAATATTAAATAGATGAAGTTGTTGACAAATAAATAAATGAAATTAAATAAACATTTGACCACAAAAAACTGTCAAATTTTTAAGCAGCTACGTAAAAGCGACCCGTGTGTATAAGCCGCTTTCAGTTATTACCGCTAGATCCGAGATGACAATAAATCATCTAATTTGGCGACGAAATGCGAATTCCGGCCTCAAATTCATCAGCGCAGTGGATTTACAACGTTCAAATGACAGCTACACGGCTATTACAAGAATTACGCCAATATGACGATTTATACTTGCGAGTATATTAAATTTTTCCCGTCAGCAATACGTTGTAGCAGTTCTCTCTAGAAATTCAAAACAATATTACTTGGGCTTAAGAAATGTTTGTGATAGCCCAGCGGTGTGACCGTGCGACTCTTTCGAGGGGAACACGAGTTCAAACCCGGGGAGACACCAATAAGTTTTTCTATTAAAACTCATGTGTCTAATTGATAATTGAAATTTATCACACGCTTTTCGGTGAAGGAAAACATCGTGAGGAAACCTGCATATCTCTAGAGAATTCTGGAGATATTTGTAACCTACCAATCCGCATTGGAGCAGCGTGGTAGGTCTTAGCTCCAACCCTTCTCTCCGGGAACGGAGAGAAGAGGCCTATACCCAGCAGATGGATTGTAACAGGCCGCTACTTTACTTTTTTTTTTTTAAGAAATGTTTATATGACTTTTTCAGAGCTTTTCTTTTTGTATCTACAAAACAATTTTCATCGTATTTTATTTAAATTTCGCAATTTTCTTAAAGCAATTATGATATTTTTTACTTACTAGAACTATTTCGGCGTTGCCTAAAATATATTAAATATTTCGCTGTGATCAAATCCAGATAGTTTAATCATATTTGGAGTCTTTGTTGAGTATGTCTTAGTTTAATATGATATATCTATCACACGCTTAGTATTAAATAGGCCAAATTAAACATAAGGCTTTATTTTCGATACATTTCAATTCTTATTTCAATGCCATCTGTGATATCACGCTAGGAAATGTAAAAAAATGTTTTTGTTCTTCCAAGTTATGATCCAAGTTCCAATGATTCCAAGTTAGGATCTCTTTAAAGCGTACGAGTTTTGAAGGCGCTATGTTACGCTTTACTGCAATTTGCCACGAAACATTTTTTTTTAATTCGGTCGTTTTAGTACTAAGCGAGCAAAATATTTTATGGGAATTCTATCAATCTAAATCAGTAAATATTTTGATATTAATGTGTAGAATTATACTCTGATGGATTATTTTCGCTGCAGAATCACTATGAATTCTTTATATAAAAAAGTCACATAAACAGCGTGCGTACATCTTCTTGAAAATCCTGGATTTTGCGTAAACTTCTAATGTGCATATGATGTAATAGCATAGTGGATTTAAGCTTAAATCTTTAACTCCCTGAGGTGTTGTTGAATGAAGGTTTAACTCAGTGGTGGGATAGTAAAAGCACTGATTTAAGATGTAGTATCAAAGAATAGGGTTATAAACTATTTATTTTTCTAAATTATCAGTTATAAAACTGTATTAATCATCATCTTGTGGTATCCAGATGAGTAGAATAGACCACCCTCGTTTCGTACCGAGGTCTCGTAAAGGCGGCCTGTAGTAAAATATGTTTAAAATAATGTTATGTCGACTTATGCCAATTAGAGTGGGAAAAGGGCAGGATAATGATGATAAAAACTGTATGTAACAGTAACCAACTAACCAATTAGATTCATAGCGTATTAATTAATATTCTAAGAAGCAGTCTTAGAGGTACATAGAAATGTTCGAATACTAATATACATGTATACATCCGTATACATGTATATAAGTGGATCGATGTGGCTAGCATGCGGAAACAATGGCCAAGGCGTCGACACAATGGACAATGCCCGTACCTTCGATACGATAAATACCCATCTGTGTCTGTGTGTGTGTGATATGTGCTTTCACATTGTGTAATACAACACAATTGTTATGGTACGTGTACAAGTCTTACTTTGATTGCGTCTGTAGATTGTGATACCTACAGTTACTTGTAACAAATAGCTGTTGATATATATGACAAAAAAGCTGTGATAGCCTAGCGGTGAGACCGTGCGACTCTCTAGAAACGACATGGGTTCAAGCCCCGGGCATGCACCAATGAGTTTTTCTATTAAAACTAAATATTAATGTGTCTAATTGATAATTGCAATTTTTCACACGATTTCCGGTGAAGGAAAACATCGTGAGGAAACCTGCATATCTCTAGAAAATTCTGGGGATATGTGTAACCTACCAATCTGCATTGGGGCAGCGTGGTAGATCTTAGCTCCAATTCTTCTCTCCAAAAAAGGAGAGAGGAGGCCTATGCCCAGCAGTGGGCATAGTAACAGGCCGTTTTTACGGCCAACTTTACGTTTCTTTACTTTATATATAACAAGTAGGATGAAGCTTAAATTCATTGTTGGGAAGGTATGACTACGTGGCCCATTTTAACGGTGTTTTCGAAATTTTAGTATAAAGTAATATAGGTATGAAAGTATTTGAAAAATGTATAAGTTTAAACAAGACCTCCTAATGTGGAGAATATGAATATCCTTTAAACTTTCATCTATTACCTTACGGTAAAAGGCTATTCGTAAATCGTGTTCTTTTAATAATATACTCGTACTCCATCAATACTTAGTAAATATATTGTATGAAGAAGAGATGTGCGCTCGTATATCTGAATTATATCTTAAGATTCACTAGCATTGGATATGCCGTGTGCTATCTAATTGATTAGAATATGACTAAGATAAGTTGACGATACGCAGGTGGCCGGTCGTAAAATCAATTATTTGTTTATTTATTTATTTATTAGGATATACAATTTAGTTTAACTTATACTAATATACATTTATAAAATACAGTTTTATATTATATAACCCACTTAAAGGCTAACCCAGCAATCATGTGACAACATGTTTGTAACATGTTATGCCGACCACACTTAGAGTGGGATAAGGGCAGGTGGATGATAATGACACACAAGTAAAGTTACTACATACGTAAATACACCTAGTATCGAAGAACCAAGAAATTGTTATTAGAAAATGTTGGCTCTCGGCAGGAATCGAACGCGCGACCCACGGAGCTGAAGGCAGATTCTCTGCCACTTGTGCCAACGGGCAATAATAGAATCAGAAATAAAGCACAAACAGCGACCTTCATTAGACTAAGCTTAATTCCGTGAAAGAATAATATAGCTCACAGATGTCCAACGAACTAAAACTCATATTATCGAAGGCGTGGTTGCAGTAGATAAGTAGATTTGTGACAGCACGGTAACGACACACATAAATTTGTTAGGACAAACACCGTTACAGTGGCTTAGCTTCCGTGCAAACAAGGGTTCGAATGACACCAGCCACTGTTCGGGGGTTAAAACCATTTATTAGCTAGCAATACGCTTCAACTATTTAATAAAGTTTTTATTAGCAAAACCTATGGCAAGAGGTTAAAATACTAGACTCAACAAAAAGGTTAGTTTTTATTTTCATTTAGTTTGTAAACACGGCTGTCTGTCCCCAAAGAAAGTAACGTAATAACTGCTTGTTATGTAATGTATGTAATTTTAATATTCATCATTTTGCTGCACTTATTCCACTCGAAGTGGGACACAACTTGTTATAAACATGCTGCCACATGATTTGGCTAGGTATTTTACGACCGGCCGCCTGCCTGACGTCAACTTACGAGTACCTTACTCGCCTTTTACGACACCTCGGTAAGAATGAGGGTGGTCTATTCTACTCAGCCGGAGACCACACGGCGGTCGCAATTTGAAGATTAAAGAGACCTAATTAACAAAAATGTTTTATGACAGTAAAGCATAGTGTTGTAGCCTTTACAAAACTTGTGGGTTTTAAAGAGACTCATAACTTGAAAGAACAACAAAAGTAACATAGATGGCAATGAAATGAGGATTACAATATGTCTAAGTCAAGTCAAGTCACTTTAATACTAAGCGTAGACATATAATTTTAAATACGTACCTATATACATATACACACACTCGAAGTACTAACAAATTGTAGGCTCTCGGCAAGAATAGAACCCGTGACTAGCGGGGCTGAATACAGGGTCACTGCAAACTTCACAAATAATAAAAAAAATTCATAAAAAAAAACTTTTCATAAAGTTTATTTTGTAAAATTATCTGGTGAGCGGTAAGAAATCTTCTGCATTCATTATTTGTTTTAAATTTGCAACGTTAAACCACAAAATTACCATAAAATGTGTTATAAAATAATCATATCCTTTTTAAAATACCCACCATTTACCTTATTTAAAATGAATTTAACAGACCTTTTTAGTTGTGAAAATATTGTTGTTAAGACACAGCGTTATGTTTTTTGTATTTTTGGGATTTCTTTTATCCATAACTAGCATTTAAACGCAACTTCGTTCGCGTGAAGTGCAATCTTATTATTTGAGTAAACCGTAATACTTATATTAATTACGGTTAAAGTGGGTTTTC
Organism: Morpho deidamia; assembly: GCA_947086505.1. Classification (NCBI taxonomy): domain Eukaryota; kingdom Metazoa; phylum Arthropoda; class Insecta; order Lepidoptera; family Nymphalidae; genus Morpho; species Morpho deidamia. The sequence goes on along the minus strand of CAMTZC010000026.1, from coordinate 10,214,923 downwards.
CTTAAAAGCTAGACATATGCTGTCCCGGACTTTTATTTAGAACTTTAAGAGGGGAACAATTTTGTAGAACATAATTTTTGAAAAATTCGCACCGTTTACTTAGCGCACGCAAGGAAAGCTCTTAATTTTGCCGTTTTCGCAATATTTTTTATTGCTTCTCCTCTCCTATTCATCTTAGCGTGATGTTATATAGTCTATAACATCACGCTAAGATGACCTTCCTGATGATAGTACCTTCCTAGATAAATAGACTAGATAGTAATTGTAAAATAATTAGTAATAGATATAGATAAAATCGTAAGGTTTATTCTTAAATCAGTAAAATATGCACAACATTCCTTAATCTGGGTTGTCGCGTGTTAAATTGACATTCCATAGGACAATTAAAGTTCTAGGCTAAGTTTGAATGAAATAAAGCGTTTCCTTATCACATTACGAGTTCTGTGACCCGGTATTGAGGCAGGCGGATTGACCCCATAAAGACTGTGGTTGCCCTAAAGATCAGCATAGAATTGCAATGCCGGCGCGTGCGCAAGACGGGTGTACCCTCACAATGGAACGGAAGACGCCGCGCGCCGCCCTCGGCAGATGTCGGCCTCTTCGGCCATCTTGAAACTGGTTTCTGATGAAAGCAGTTTTATTGACCTCAGCTTTAGTGAAATTTTTTGATATGAATTTTTGAGCGTCGCTTGGTCGTTGATTAAAGCAGCTTATGCACTTGAGAGGCAAAAACTCTATGTTCTCTATAGAAATAGGGGTAAATATTTTATAACAAAGCGCGTTAGACTTGAGTCTGCCATTTTTGTTAGGTATATTAGAACAACCCTGAGGATTGTGAGGGAATCGAGTATTCATAATTCGAATAAAAAATATTCTTTAGTCACGTAAACTTGTATACAAGTGCCTCTGAAAATCAATCCTACTGCTGATTCGAAAAGCTGTTCCTATCGAGAAGAGCCATTAAGAAACTCGACGATTGATCTTTTCAAAATATAATTCTTATTACTAGTTACATTTAGACGTTACTGTCTTGTACAGGGTCGAAGAGTTCTACATCCACGCATTCTTATCATCTATGTAATCTTCAACAGTATAGTAGCTTTCTGTTTAGTCTCCTTTTTATATATTTTTTTAAATTGCAAATAATGACAAAGCTAAAATTAACTGTGGAATTTTATTTTAGAATCTTATAACAAAATTAGCAATAACTTACGTACTAATATAATACATAGCAAATGTAATTATTTTAAAATAAGTTTTATTTGAATTAAAACGGCTTTAAGTTTGGTTAGGTTTAGGAATTCAATTGTTTTTTTTTATAACAATTATAATTCAGAGAACGAACCAACGATTCTTTGTACACCACTGAACCATAGATAAAAGTATTAAAATTTATACTAACCCGTGAGTAAATATGATAAAGTCAATTTGTAACTATCAACCCAACTAAACGGATAATGATTATGTAAACAATTTATTACCTCACATAGTGGGCTTAGATTTTCATTGAGGAGATGAGTTCATCGCCAGAAACGATTGATGATAATGCTGACCAAAATTAAAAAACGTTTAATTGCATGTACAAAAAAAGCGGTAGTTCAATATAAATTACGCTTTAAGAAAAATAATGTTAATTATAAAGTGACGCCTAAGTTGTTTTTAAGTAATTATAATAATGTAATAAAAAAAGTCGTAAAAAAGTAATTGTAAAAATTTCTTTAAGTTCAGTAAACCAAATGTTGTAAAAATTTGGCAAAATATATAAAAATTTATCTGTAATAACTTTTTTATATATTTCACCGGTTATTTTCCTATAATCCGCGTGTGCATAAATATAAATAATTATATCATATCTTTTTTGCTATTGAATTCCGCAAAATAACGCCTATTTGTATAAAATATTATAAAATACTTTGCGGAAATCCATAACATAAATGTAACATAAGTGTAAGATACTATTATTTTCTTGTAATCCGCGATTAGAGAAAATCTATATAATGGTTAAAGTAGAGTGTTCTACCCGTGTTTGTATCTTATACATATTGAATTAGTAGTTGTATAATTATAACAAAATAATAATATCATTACTTGTGCAGTACTATAGTGTCTTGTATGATAGATATATTCCGCCGATAATTCCCAACCCGTTTCCGCATATCATAGAAAAGACCGCGTCGGCACGCGTCTACTCGCCTCTACGCATACATGAAACATACTTATTACGAACACAGAAGTAGATAAGAACACGCGCCAAATTGAGTGCCGTAATGAATGAGCTCTAAATAAACCGCCATACAATACGAACATCTTGTATTACACAGTTTTGTAAGGAGAGGAAGTAGGAAGGCAGCTGGTACTGACTTCTTTTTCTTCGGTTTGGTAATGATGACTGTAGTGCATACGCCTTTGTTCCGGTGTCCTGTCGCGTGTCTCGACTATTATTGGGACTGTAAGTAGGTGGAAAGGTGTTCGTGTACCGTTGCTAGTCAAGATGTTTTGATAGACTAGCGCATGGGCCGTAATTACCCCGCGTGCAATCGTGGGGTGTCAGATATTATAGTACTGGTGTGTGCAAGGATACATATTTAAATTTCATTACTTTTTTTACATTGAATACAGTGTTGTTAGAATGACTGGGCCCTTTGGTGCAGTGGGTAGTGACCATGTCTTCAGCTCTGCGGGTCGCGGTTTTGATTCCCGCCGAGGGCCAACGTTTTCTTTAAAGAATTTGTTAGTTCTTCGAGCCTGGGTGTATATTTGTATTTAAGTATGTATTTAAAATTATATATGTAGTATATCTACCAGTTGTTCGTCACCAATAACAAAAGTATTAAGATACTTACTTTAGGCTCGGACAACCGTGTGTGTAAGTTTCCCATATATTTATTTATTTATGGTATTTAGTGTTATTTCGTTCACCTTTACCGATTTAGGTATTTAGTACTCATTACAAAACTGTTTATAAAATATTATATCATTTACTTTACGAATGCATAAACATTTTAAAAATATGTTATAAAAGTAATAATAGAATTATTTTGCTACAACACGCGATAAAGTGAGTAGAAAATATATGTACCTAATGCTAAATGTAGAGTGGACTATCTACCGATACGTGCAGTATTCGTAAAAACACATGCACAAACCTACAACACCGCCACCACAATACACAAGCACTACAGATGTTCACTATCACAAACTCTGTAGTCATTTCGCCCCGCAACCGAAACATCATCAGCAGATAGACTCCACGACAAAATAGTCCACTCATTTAGCCTTATGTATATTTTTTATTTACTTTATATTATACTTTATATTATGGATCACCGCAGAGTAACGCCTATAAATATGTTATAACTTTTGCATATACTCAAAAACTCTTCCCTTAAATTGACAGAAAAATCCTCTCCGTTTAGAGAGAAGAAATGTAGCTCAGATCCCGCCGATCTATAGGTTATAGAAAACGATATATAAATATACTGAATAATGAGTTGAAAAGTTATTTAATAACATAAGTCTTTCGAGCATGTTAATGATAAGTTTGACGGACGATAAGGAATTCACTTAAACCACCAAAGTATCGGGAATATACTTTGGTCATATAAATATTAATATTTTCTTTTCATAAATTCATCTGTTGAATGTAGACTGCCTAAGGACTAGAAGTCCTATTCTCTTCTAAAATAAGAAATATGTCTGCCAATTGTTAATAGTCTGTTTTTAAATCCGTGACATATTAAAAACAGACTCTACAGGACTTGTCTACGAGGCATTAATGATGAATCAATATTCGAGTCCTGACAATTCGAAGAATTATCAAGAGTCAAATTGACGATCAATTCAATCACTCATTGTAAGTTGTTTTTGGTCATTGGGTATATTCGATGCTAGGTTTCTAACCTTGTTTCATAATGCCACAAAATTAGATACTTCTTGGTGATGCGTGCATTCAATTACTAATTAGATCAATTTGAACGCGTAACGGAACCCTCTTCAGTGCTGGTCGGTGCCAGTACTTCATACAATCACCAACTAATTGTTTGTTTAGAGTTGCTGTCTTGTTTTAAAGGGTGGATAAATTCAATGAACTATACACAATTTATAGAATTAGATGTTACTTTGCGGAGATCCATATTACAAAACTCGTGATTTTATTATTTTGGCCATTATCCGCGCAAAGCGACGCATCATCCTTGATGTGTGGAAACTGTCTCCTTATTTTTGTCGTGGAGTCTATCAACGGATGATGCTTCGCTTAAGGATCGAAACGATTATAGAGATTGTAATATTCAATTCAAATTCAAATTCACAACGTTCTTTATTCAAGTAAACTTTTAAATAAGTGCTTTTGAATCATAAACTCTACTGCTGGTTCGGAAAGCTATTCCTACCGAGAAGAACCAGCAAGAAACTCGGTGGTTGTTTTTTTTCAAAGAGTAATTCTTATTACTAGTTACATATAGGTATTGATGTCTTGTACAGGGTGGAAGAGTAGCGATATCCACGCATTCTATCCATATCCATATCCATAACTAGTAGTTACATTTGATCATTACTATCTTGTACATAGTAGAGGATTGGCTATATCCACGCATTTTTATCATCAATGTAATTCTCAATAGTATAGTAGGCTTTTTGTATCAGCCTCCCTTTAGCAGTGTCTTTAAACCGCTGTAGGTGGAAAAGACAAAATCGATTTCGGAATTTTATTATAGAATCTTATACCCACACCCAAAACCGACTTATTTGCTTTTGCTAAGCGCAAAGCAGGAGTCGCACGCTTATGTCGGTTCCTACTTTGTCTGTTATATACATCATCATTTTGTAATTATGTATATTCTTATGCACAAACATTAAATTGTTAAAAATGTACTGTGAAGCCAACGTAAGAATACCTATAGGGAATAGGGATAGGGAATGTATGCAATGCTAGTTATGTAGTGAGGTTTGGGCGTAATCTGTGGGAAGAACAAAATAAATTATTATTATAGTTAGATGAGAAATTTTAAAATTTGTTTTAATTTTTAAATTTATTACTCATAAGTAACATCGTTCCATATTATAATATAAATTGGGGAAGAAATCCAATTATAGCTTCCATTGAAGATAAATATTCCAATCTGTATATGTCCATCGGTTGCAAGCCATTGCTTTTTCTTAATAGAACAAAGGTAAATGTCCGCATATACATTATTTTTAATATTATATTTTCTGGCATAAATGAGAAACCGATAACGTGTTTAACATTAACAGGATAATCGTAAATAATGTATTCCTTGTTTTATTTAACTGTAACTGATAATTGTAACACATATTTTTATAGATTTTTCTGCTATTTCAAATTGTATTTTAATCATACGAGAGTTATATTTCATGTGAGAGTATATATTTCGAAGATAATATATTTCACCCCGTTAGCGAAGCATCATCCGCTAACAGACTCCACAACAAAATCAGGAGACAGTTTCCACTTGCAGGAGTGTGAGATGAAAATAAATATGGCAGCAAAATTTTTAAAAGAGATTCAGAGTTTTAGCTTCACTGATTAATATAACATTAAATCATTGGATGTATAGATTAATATCCTTTTTAATTTTTTGCAGGAAAAGAAAAAGATGGTGAAACTCCTGCCATTAACGATGAAAACGCTGGTACGCAATAAATTCATTAATATTTTTCCTTTTTAAATAGTCAAAATTTAGGTCAAGATAGCGGAATTAACATTTAAATATATTGCACGGTAGTATTCGATACTATTTGGTGATAACATGATAATATTCAACTAAATAAAAAACACAGATGAATCTTTAGTAAACTTATAGCGAAGAAAATTAAACAACATAAAACTCATTACAAAGCTCAAAGTATAAACCTTTTGCAATTTTAATCCAAAGTATTCGACGTTTCATGTCATATTTTAAACAATATTAGTCTATGGCAAATAGTTTATCCGTGCGTGTGGACAATCGTAAGTAAATAGTACACAGAACTTTCATGATTTTGTTCCAAAGGTGAAGAAAATTTGAAAAGTATGACAAGGACAAGATGTATGTCACGGTTTCTATAGATACGTAATACAGTGACACATTTTTTTTTCACAGTCGGTCAACGAATGCCAAAGTATAGCGTGTATGGATATCGTAAAGATAAAATGATACTATCAATCATGTCTATAACAATGATGATAGTTTCTTTATCAGTTAAGATAACTAGGAAAATTTGTTATCAACATCTACAAAACAAAACATTTTCGCGGTTTCGCTCGTAACAGATTGAAAGTCATAAACTCCTGTGTTGTGTTCTATCGGGGCAGTAATTAGTAATATTGTCGCCCTGAAACAAATGAAAAAGGAAATTTGAAATGTTACCTATATCCCAACTTTTCTTTTTACTATAGTCTTATAAATAGCTTGGATGAATGAAGGAAAGTTAGAACCACTTTTCTTTCAACTTATGCATTGAAATCTCAGAGTTTGACCGCGATTTTGGCTTTTCTGCGTCACTCCGCTATACACTAAATAAATATATGGGAAAAATTACGCACGCGGTCTTCCGTCCACAAAGTAAATTAATAGTGATATGGGTTATAGACAACTGGTAAATATTGTGGGTGATTTATCCGTCAACCAATTTGCATCGCTGACATATTAACTCATTTATATGCTATCACAATTAGGAGATACTAATTGTGACAGTATTAGTGTATAATAGTATAGTATAGTAGGTATAGTATAGTAGTAGCAAGTGCGATATCTATCCGCCGTGTGGTATCCGGCTGAGTAGAATAGACCACCCTTATTTCTTACCGAGGTGTCGTAAAAGGCGACTGAGGCAAGTTGACCCACCGTGTGGTATCCGGTTGAGTAGAATAGAACACCCTCTTTCTAACCGAGGTGTCGTAGAGTACGACTAAGGTAAGTTGACGTCAGGCAGGCGGCCGATCGTAAAATACGTAGCCAAATCATGTGACAACATGTTGGTAACATGTTGTGCCGACCCCACTTAGGATGGGATAAGGGCAGGATGATAATGAATTTGGATCTATATTTTATATAACAACTTAGAATGAATGTTTCCAATATAACAGGGAGTGCATGCTTATTATGTCGTAAAATATGCCATTGCTAAAAATAAATTTATTGAAAATAATCCATAAACCCTTTCGAAAGTGTATGCAGCGTCCGTTGCTATGTTCGTGGTCTGGGAACATAATAATAGAATTGAGGTTAGTTCGTATTAATCGTGACAATGATCCATGAAACTAAGTCGCTTTATGTATACATGTAAATCATAACAAAGAAAAATATTATTTTAATGTGAAGCAAAACTATTAATTTCTTCATAACTATTTGTACTGTTTATAAAACGGCTCTGCTCACGACATAGATATCAGGGTCGCCCGATAAGTTTCATATGCATCCTGTTATTGACTCACGAACTAAACGAGAAAGTAAGTAAGTAATTTATACTTACTTTTCAGAGATCTAAAATACAAAAGTTATATTAAAATTATTTTGTTATAATGCGTGACAAGGCGCTTTATAATTTAACAAGCAATGTCCAGCGTCTCAGCCGCGTACATACCGATCTCGTAAGTCTACAAAGTCGGACTATACATTTATTTTTGGTAACAATTTTTTTTATTTCACTTCGGTTTTCTAGTTCCTTCCTCTTTCTACCATTAGTGTAAATTATTACATTTGAGAAAATAAATAATTGAAATCGTTCGCTATAATGTCATACCATGGGATGTTATAGAAGCGGTATAGATGACTTTGTGGTCAGTGAATTAGTGATTGCAGTGCCAAATGTCATATTTATCCCATGCACGCGCAGACAACTTGATCTTTTTACTTGTACCCTGTAGGCGAAAATTAGGTGTCAGTTACAGTAGTGGATCAAACATGGTTTATAATAACCAATAAATTGCACTCTGAATATTAAAAAAAAAAGACATCACATACCACAGACTTTATGTCCGTGCCCTTTTTAGTTAAGCTTTATTTGTATCTTTTAATTTACTTATACTTATAAACGAAACTTACTCTAACGCATCAATGCTAATGCAATGCTAATACATAATAAATATTAAATGTGTACTTCAAGTTCAGGTCTGCGATTACCTTACAATTACGCTGAATATAGCTGCAGATAAGAAACTAGGGGTAGTTTCTTATCTTCAGCTATTTATGCTATCCGAGCTGTGTAATGGATGTGCAAACTATCCACTGTTACTTTGACACTCTAGTAATTGCTGAGCTTAATTTTTTTCTGATATTACATGGTAGAATAGAAACGAAACCCAAAATATAAAAGAAATATAATATGTTCGATTTCTTGATAACCTTTAGTTTATATTAAATTAAATGTTATCGCTAAGATAATCAGTATAAATATCTGTGTAATAGTATCTGGGAAAACCAAAATTTATTTAAGTATCAATTTGTCAGTGACTTTTGCCGTGTATCGGAAATATAGACGTATGCAAGAACTCTATCTATAAAGAAACGGAGATTGATTTGTTCGTAGTTATAGTAAGAGCTATAATATGAAATGAATGAAATGAAATGAATAATTTTCTATTCTGTAAATAACAGAAAGGGCTCGCAGCTCAGCGTGGCCGCATGTCATCACAGGGAGTAATGACATACGGTACTTATTTTCAGCTGCTGCCCGAGAAAAAAACAGAAACCAGTATACAATATAGATAAAAATAAGCTAGATACAACCAAACAAGCATAAAATTACAATAAAAAGAAATGTTAAATACCATGGACCTCATAAGAAAGCATAGAGTCATTCAGGGGAGAATGGATGCTAGGAGTATCTCTACGCGATTAAATCAGGATTGAGGAGAGTCGTAGAAAAACTGAAGTTACTCACATACCTTGTCGCAAAGCTAAAGTGGCAATGGGCCGGGCACGTAGCACGTAGAACCGAGGGACGTTGGGGTTCTAAGGTGTTAAAATGGCGAAATCGCTCCGGAAAACGCAGCGACGGTAGACCCCTCTGATGAGGTCTTCAGAAGGGTTTTGAGGTCAAAAAGGACGCAGGGAGCTCAATAAGGTCGCCGGAACCAAACGGCACAGGATCGTGTGTTATGTACTCGTAGATCCCTTAAAGAACGAAAGAAAGAAAATAATTTTATTTGTGCCAATACACTACACAAGTAACTTATGAAACATAATAAAAGATAATATAATAAAAAAAGGTAAACAACTAGAAACAAACAAACCAAAAAAATAATATGAATATACTCCTTAAATTAAAATAAAAATAAAATAAACAAAATGCCCAAATTGGTAACCTCTCAGCTTTGTCAGTAATGAAGTAATTCACTACCGACGCTGATTTTCAGAGGTCACTATCAGCCACCCTCGTAAGGCAATGACTACATGCGTGCCTCCGTTCCGTCGTTGTCACAAACATTTCTCGCATCCTCATAAATATGAATGCACCCTAATTATGTATATCCAGACTAAAAATAAATAAATAATTAATAATATAAAGAGACCTACGTCTAGCAGTGGACATCAGTCGGTTGACGAAGAAGAGTTATAGTAGAGTCATAATTAATTTCGGCCGCTTCAGTATCTATCTATACATATTATGAAACAAAGTCCCTAAAAGTGGTCTGTCTAAAAAAAAAGTAGCGGCCTGTTAGAATCCTCCTCTCTACATTTCTGAAGAGAAGGGTTGGAGCTAAGACCTACCACGCTGCTCCAATGCGGATTGGTAGGTTACACATATCTCCAGAATTCTCTAGAGAATTCACGATTTTTTCAGAGGTTTCCTCACGATGTTTTCCTTCACCGAAAAGCGTGTGATTAATGCAATTATCACTTAGACACATAAGTTTTAATAGAAAAACTCATTGGTGCCCGGGTTTGAACTCGTGTTCCCCTCTAAAGAGTTGCACGGCCTCACCACTGGGCTATCACAGCTCTAATGAAGGCGACGGTCTATCTGCATGGGCTCAATATTCTTAAAATCAACTCAACGGATTTTTGTAAAGTTTCTATTAAAAGATGCAATATTTCCGCGAAGTTTAATTAATACATAACGGTTTTATGTAAATTGTGTTAAAGAGGTCATGCATTTGTAAAAAATCACCTGATGGGTGCAATTTTTGAGGAAAGTTCAAGTTAATAGTATATTCTGCGGAACAGCTAAACCAATTCAACACTATCAAAAAATGGTGATACAGAAAGTCTACTATTCTATTGAGGATTACTTAGACGATAATAGTGCGTGGATATAGCTACTTCTTGACCTTGTACAAGACATCAATAACTATATGTAACTAGTAATAAGAATTATTATTTACATCATTGTTACATAGTTGAAAAGAGCAACCGCCGAGTTTCTTTCACTAGCAAGAAACTTGAACTATCTTCTCGGTATGAACAGTTTTCCGAACCAGGAGTAGAGTTGACGATTCATAAGCACTTGGTCACAAGTTTACTTGAATAAAGGATATTTTGAATTTGAATTTGATTTTGATGGGACTTTAATTAGAAGATAGAGGAGTTTGTGGAGCAACATTAAAATTTCCACGGAGTCTGGATTAACGCGGGAAAAACTGTGACAAACTGTCTCCCATGCGAGCGAAGCCGCTAGCACAGCAAGTAGGTGTATATATAACAATGAGAATAATTTGGAAAATAAAATCGAAAACTTATACATACGGATGGAAATTTTAATGCGAAATCCGTGAGAGTTGGCAATGAAAATAAACATACTGAAATTATTAAAAATAAATAGATATGATGTATAGATTCAAAGCAGTGATAGATAGCATTATCAAAAATTATTATATTTGTCATATCATGAAGATACGAGGAAAGAAGATTTTTGGTTTGTAATAAGCATTCAAATGGCCGTAGCCGTGAATATCGGTCTCCAATATTGTGGAGTTAGGGTGCATTTGACCTGGATATCAGTAGTGGATGGTGGAATCCAAGTTTTGTTTAAAGGGCCTTTTGGGGTAAGTGTTATTTATAGTAAAATATACATTAAATTAAATGAAAACTGTTCATTTTTTCCCTATGTGAAATGAAGACATGCACTTAACGCAACTGTTTCTAAATTTCACATGAAAAAAAGGCAACTACTCAGTGTACGCCACATATCATAACAGAAAACGGTGGTAACACGCAGCACTGATTTTCAGCCGCGGACCTTTGAAATTTTTTTTGAAAATCATAATAAATATATGGGACACTTACACACACGGTCGTCCATCCCCAAATATAAGTAATTTAATACTTGTGTTATGGGTGACGGACTACTGGTAAATGTACTACATATGTAATTTTAAATACATATTTAATTACAAATATACACCCAGGCTCGAAGAACCAACAAATTGTTAATAGATAATGTTGGCCCTCGGTGGGAATCGAACCCGCGACCCGCGGTGCTGAAGGCAGGGTCACTACCCACCGCGCCAACGGGCCAGTCAGAATAAGCCGTTACTTAGCGTTAGATCCATAATACAAAAGTAATGATAAAAATTCTTTTGCTATAATCCGCGATACAGTAAATAGGAAATATAGTGGACTATCCGTTATTTCATACCCGATACATGCAGGATTCGTAAAAACACAAAACAAGCACAAACCTCCACCACCACCACAATGCACAAGCACTACACGCGTTCACTATCACAAACTCAACAATCGTTTCGCCCCGCAACCGAAGCATCATCAGGAGATAGACTCCACGACAAAATCGCAAAGCTTATTACTGTATCGCAGATTATAGCAAAATAATTTTTATTATTACTTTTTATTTATAAGCTAATATGAACTAAAATTATACAAAACAAACTTACTTAGAGAATCTTAATTAAACGTACAAATATAAATAAATAATAAAAGTTTTATTATACATTTTTGTTATTCATCATCATCATATAATCACAGTCATAATTTTCCATGTCACTATAGTCTTTACATAAATATATAAAAATGTATAAGTTACATCTATCCTAAATTACTTACACGCTAGTACTATACAAATCATGCCCACATGGAATGCCCAATGGTCTTAAGAATGCTGGCAACGTTTCCGCGTTGAATCGCCAAACTGATTCTTTGCGCTCTTGTCACCTGAAGAGGCAATTAACCTAGGTACGAATTCATATATTTATGAATATCGCCTCTTCACAAGAACAAAGTGATATTTGTCAAACCACAACTTTACAGCAGAGCAATTTCAAACCTTTCGAACGTTGATAAATTTAAAAATATTCATAATTTTAAAAATCGTTGCGGTTATTAATGTGCTTTCTGAAAATAAGCAAAAGAGATATAAAGAAGAAATAAAAAAAAGGAATTTTAATGAGATGTCACGTTATTCTTGTAAAGAGGCGATATATCAGTTATATAATAAACCAAATACCCATAACCTAAGGTATGACGTAAAATAAATAAGATATTAAAAACATTAAATTATGTTCGAGGTTTTATTTACTAAAAGGTAAAAGCAAGTTTTTACTAAACTTCACTTAGTATAAAATGATAAATATTTTTTCGTTCAAGCAATCCTATAATAAATTATACATTCTTTTTGTCTGTCTGTTGCGCTATTAATGCTAATCCACTAAAGCAAAATTGATGAAATTTGGCACCATTGAATCTTATATATACAACTATATAAGAACTTACGTTTTTCCTACGGAAACAGAAAAACAATAATATTGTGCATAATTGAGAACGCTAAAGTTGACGCAACATAGACATAAGCACCATTAATTTAAAAAAATGCAATTTTTCTCTTGTTCAATAATGTATATAAAACCAAAACAAAAATTCTCATCTTAGATATTTACGTATTCAGTGACCTATTATCGAACGCAATTCAGATAGTACACAGTTTTTTAAATTGATTTCTAGAAGAATTTTACCAGAATCTGATTATATCTGTTATAAACAAACCATTTCTTATATTGATTGACGATGTTCTTTAAAAGCTGATACAATCGACACGGGGAAGACAATGAAAAATTTGGTACGTTCTCCTGCCTTTATTATAAGATTGCCCATTCTATTGATGATCTATAAATCTTACTCTTGTGGATTCAACTCCCCTGATATTTAGGATAGACTCTCCCTTCCTTTTTCTCTCCTAACGTTTATCCAATTAAAATTAAAGTAACGGCTTGTACTATCCCACTCATATGCCTTCTCTCTCCATTTTTGGATAGAAATGTTAGAACTAAAATCCACTAAACTACTCCAACTCTGATTGTTAGTTTACACATAACGCTACAATTCTGCAGAGATATGTATGTTTCAAATTCTCCAGACATATGCATGTTTCACGATGTTTTCCTTTACCGAATGGTGTGTGATAAATTGCAATTATTAATTGGACATATAAGATTTAACAGAAAAACTCATTTGCTCTTGCCCAGTTTGCATCTGTGACTCCCTCGAAACAGTAGCATGGTAAATGTAATTTAAATATACTTTAATATAATAGTTGATTTGTCCATGAGTCCCCGAGCCGCATTGTCTCACTTTTGGGCTATCCTAGTACTCAGTTGGTATTAGCGAAAATATAACAGGTGCACAAAAATGACGTTTGTCACGCTATTATAAGGTTTGGAAAACGTTATCGCGTTCGCTATCTTCAATTTTATCGTTTATATTACTGATATATGACGTGAAGATGTTATAACACGATCATTGTGTGTAACATAAAGATAAAATGTATCTGTTTATAGGACAAAATCAATCTATTGTTGATAAAAAAGAAATTACGTTCAACCGAAAATCCCCACAAATGATTTATTGATTTCCTGACGTAGTGTCATGTGACGGACCTTGTACATCTTGTTATTTATATAGATAATACAGTTTTTGGACTTAACATAAGCGACATGATAGTATACAATGATTTGGAATAAAAGTTATTATAAAATTACGTTGCTCCGCCGTGTGGTCTCCGGTTGAGTAGAATAGACCACCCTCTTTCTTACCGAGTTGACGTCAGGCAGATCGCTGGTCGTAAAATACGTAGCCAAATCATTTGACAACATTTTATAACATGTTGTGCCGACCCGCTTATAGTGGGATAAGGGCAGAAGGATGAGATAAAATTACGTTGCTATATTGCAATTGAAATTGAAAACAGATTATAGCGAATATGTATTTCAGCAATATATCGCCTACTTAAATTAAAATAACTGTAAATTATTAGTAAAAATAATATAAAAACAACAGATTTACCTACCACTTCCTTCAAAACAACAACTTTTTTTTGGTTTTCACTTTTCAACATAGGTCTTATATACTAACACAAATCTAAATTGCTTACATATTTTATGTGATCTATAATTATTATGAAACAAAGTCCCCAAAAGCTGTGTGTATGTGATCGATTTCCTTAAAATAAACTGCACACAAATTTTTATACAGTTTTTATTTAAAGATAGTGCAATTTGAATGAACGTGTTGTAATTTCCTTGAGGTCAGAATTTACGCGGGACAAACTTTGTCACATACAGATTTCTACGCGGACGAAACCGCTCGCACACCTTATATAGCTGAGTATTCGATGAGAACAGTGTAGCAACTTTCTAACATTAGAATCGTTTTTCTAAGTATGTCCCCTATTAATCAAGACCACTCGTACATGTAAGAAGTTTTCGGCAAAAATGTAGGCTCAATATGCGTTTGCTAATTAATAATAAATTTTGCTATTAATTCGCGAACAGAAGATAGAGAATATGTGCATAATGACTGTAGTACTCGGGAACGAAGACGTCGCGGCGCTCCAGTTAGTTCATGACCACGGTGGATGCAACTCTGCTGAAACGTCGAACCTTGTATAAAGGTAATTGGATTTTTTCGCAATGTGACCCGTTTTTTTTATATAATAATTAGTATGAATCGCGAAAGCTTAAAATCAACCATATGCACAACAATCTCAACTTTTGTTTCGCCTCGTAACCGAAGCATCTTCAGGAGATAGATTCAACGGATATAGACGCAAAGCTTTGCGATTTTGACAAGGATTTTGCTTTGCTTTGGTGGGGTTATGTAGTGCATGCGTTTTTACGAATCCTGCATGAAACGTATAGTATATTTTCCATTAATTATTATATATAAATTCTATTTTCTTTTATGTTTGATTATAGCAAAAGAATTATATTATTGCTTCTTGTATCTCTTTTGTATCTTGTATGAATCTCCGCAAAGCCTTAATTCTATAAATTATTTGCCTACAATAATGTATAATGCTTATTTAACATGGTAAATATTTATTAAGCATATATACATTTTATATTGCAGCCGCGCTGTAGGCAACGGTTACGTACTCTTACTTTTCAGCCATCATCGATATTTTACCCAATTTTCGTTAAACAATATATAATCTTATACAGCATGTTTTTTTTGGTTATCTAAAAAATGCTATAGTCCAAAGTGCGCTTTCTAATCACCGTGTTATCCGATTCTCATCCATAGATACACATAGAGCCGGGCTATAAGAAGTTTAACTATAATTCATACAAAAATTAAAATGTCTTCTGCCCTTATCCCACTCCAACTGGTGTCGGCATAAAATGTTTTTCTCTTCCATTCTCTTCTATCATTCGTCAACTCTGATGCAACTCTGGTGCGAACGAAGCCGCGGGCAAAAGTTAGTACCTTTATATAAGAGTTAGTTTATCGGTGCCGTGCGTGCCGCCGGGCGCATTCCGGTCGCGCCGACCCGCGACCGCGGTTTACGACACCATTAATGACATACGAATGACCGGGAAGAGAATCGATTCACAATCCGTTTATAATCGGAACTCATGGAATACAGTTTCATATATCATACTAGTTGTGCCAACAACGGCTTCACCCGCTTGGAATTTACTGATTTGCGAAACTTTTCCCGAATTTTCGAAATTTTGAACATAAAAGTAGTTAATGTAAGTTAACCGTGAGAGATAGAGACATGGTATCACGGACTTTTTTGTAGTATTTGTACAGATGTACAATACTTTAGTACATAACTTTAGCGTATCTCTGCTGGGTTACGCAGCGCACGAGACTAAAGCTCCCAAGATTTTTAACAACTGCTCGATCTCTTCGACCTAATTGACATAATACCGATACATAAACCATCCGGAAATATTGCATTATCTTTTGGTGAAAACCGTACAAAACTCTGTCTTGTAGATTTTAAGAAAATCTATTACATACAGACAGACAGCTTAATTTTTTTTTTTTTTACATTTAATTCTAACATAAAATATATGAAACTGTTTTTCGTGGATCGAAAATAAACAATACAAAACAGAGTGTATTTTTATGCATTTTGCTTATATTCATTGCAAAATAGTTTTAACTTACAGTATTTAAAGACGAATATGAAGAAAAATTAGTTTCAGAATGCGTCCCATAAAAAACATTTGAGTAAAAGAGACAGAGCTATCTATAGTTTATATAACATTTCCTTTTCAAACATTACGCGCCAATGCAATCCATACTTCATGGTACGGAAAGAAAGCGGTTGAGTTTAGGTACTGACTTTGAATTCAATCGTTTTCTAAAAGTTCAGGGTAGCCCTACTGTTACTATCCCACTGCTGGGTATAGGTCTCCGTGTCTCTGTTTTGGAGGGAAGGATTGGAGCTAAGACCTACCACGTTGCTCCTCAATTATGTAGATATGCAGATTTCCTTACGATGTTTACCTTCACCGAAAACCGTGTGATAAACTGCAATTATCAATTAACACATAAGTTTTAATAGAAAAACTCATTGGTGCCTATCCGGGGTTTGAACCCATGATCGTCTCTAGAGATTCGCACGGTCTCACTGCTTGGACATCACAATTTAGATTATTGACTTATATTCCAGAAAAAATATTCTCATATTTACGCAACCTGCTAATCTGTATTGAAATAAAGTAGTGAATATTAGCTTATTCTGCTCTAAGAATGCCAAAAGATTTTATCTATCAGTAGTGTGAAAAAAATCTAAAAGTGGCTGTTGTTAGTCATAGAGCTATTAACTATGTAGAGGCTTGCCTAAAATCTCTCAGTGGACATAAAGAGGAAGCAAATGAGATTTATTATCTCTTTTTTTATGTGTGATAAGACAAAGATAAGTATATGAGTTTGATTAAACTCACTATCTCTTTCTTGTGACTCTTACTTACACTCTCCCCTACTATGGTAACTATGTTTTTAATCTCCTAGTTTTTCTAACAGGTATATATCAATTTTTTTATGTTAGGATTATCTCAAAATCGTGATGATTATTATTATTTTTTTTTTATCATCAAAATGATTTCGATAAAGAAGTAATATATTTAATAAATTACGTAATACATAACGATATCACTTAAGTGACGTAGGATAATATTCCATTTCTTATCTTAATTTTTTCAATATTATTTATCTAAATAATTACTTCAATATGAATGCAGAATGCTGAATGGTTAGTTTGGTACAAATATTGCCTAATTCATACTTCTGTACAATATTATAAAACAAACTCATAAGGGATGCTGTGATAAAATGATGAGGAAAGTCTGTTAAAGGGATGGATGGACTTTTGTACAGTTTTTTGTTAATAATGTTTTCTAACGTTTTTCATGGCATATAAATAATAATAGAGAACTAAGATTAATAATCTTTACTTACATCAAATAATTACTATTATTGTAAAACAGAATATTATCATTCTTCGTAACGCACTCAGCAAAACGGCAAAGGGGAATTTAAAACAAATAGAACAAAAGGTCAAAACAATAGTCACAGTTTACTGTGAGAGTTCGCCGCTATTATGTTTGAATATGGGAAGACTCTTGTGCAGATGAAATCATTGAAATTGAAGCTATTCTTGTTTTTACCGCGCATTTATTAATATTTAATAATCGCTATTCATTGTTGAGTGTCTTTATAACATTTGATGCATGAATTAACGTACATAATTATTTAAAATTACAAGCTAAAGTCAGCCAGTCTTCTCTATGACTAAAACTTATAACTTAGAACTATATAAAAAAAATATTCTTACGACAAAATGATAATATATTTTTATTTTCTTTGAATTATGCGTCTAGAAACATACCATTTTCCGTGAAAGTTAATGTGATGAAATTTATCCTTCATTATGTACAATATGTTTTATCCTGTTCCCCAAGAAACATATTTTTCAGCAAATAGATAGCATTTTTTTTTTAGTTAATCAGATAAAATTAACAAAACTCCCATATTCAAGGACGTATTATACAAAATTAATCAAAATAGCTATTGTTAGGTATCAATTGTTTATTTTAATCTATTAAAAAAAATTGTAATTTAAATCATATATTCTTCTTTAATTCTAGATACTTTAGATTTTATGTTTTATTAATTTGTTATATTTCTCTGTATCGTTCTTTTTTCTTTATGTATGAGTTAAGGTCATAAATAAAGCTTTTAGAATTTGAATTAATTTACACATATTGTTATTTGCGATTTATGACACACTTTTCAAGGAAAACATCTTGAGGAAACCTGTATATCTTTAAAAAATTCTGGGAATATATTATGTAACCTAACAATCTGCATTGGAGTAGCGTGATATGTCTAAGCACCATTCCCAAAGGAGGCCTATGCCCAGCTGTGGGATATTAACAGTCCGTTATTATATCCAAAAGTTAAATAAACACTGCAATAATAAACCGTTGTATGCTGAAATAAGCTTGATTCGTTATATACTTTCTTACAACACATAAAATGCTAATGCATCATATCTAAACACGCGAATCCCATTAAATCAGAAATAGCTATCCAATCAGTGGACTCATGCATCAATGCATTTACGCAGTTGTTATGGCTGTTGATACACAGACGGATTTAGAGCGAGGGTCCCTCAGATATTTGAGTCTATTTTTAACAAGTAATTTAATATTATTCTTGTTCTCTTTACCATGTGCCTGCAACCTTGTTTCATCAGGAAAACGCCTTATGGGTTATCACTAATTGATGGAGACAAAGTGCGGGTATGTCGAACTCTTACCGACTAACCTGACAGTGCTACACCACGCTGTTAGTGGCTGGGAAAGGATAAGGGAATGGGGGTGATGTGCACAAGAAAATTGCCCCCATTCCCTCCAGAAGCAGCTCGATACTGCTAAAAGCAGCACTCCTTCTGCTTCTCGATGCATCGAACGTCTTGGGGATCTTTTCATATCTTATCTACCAATGTTTACAAAATTTGCCACAATTAAACCTTATACACCGGTATAACGTATAAGATAATAAAAATCCGTTTTGTCTCTTGGTAACAGAGAAATACGTTACCATTATAGAGAGTACTTAAACGTTTAAGTTGGCGCAGACGAAGTTACGGCTACCATTAGTTTTTAATATTGAAATATTGTAAAGTTTTGTAAATAGATTATGCTGGCGTACTATATATAAGGAATCACAGCATCATAAATGTCATAAATATTAAGTAACCGTACAAAACTAAAAAACAAAAACATATGGATTTGAGGTTCACCGAAGTACCAACTCTAGTGCAAAGTCGCCATCACATATCTCAAAGAATTTCCAGGTATGCAATTTTTTTCTTAGTGCTTACTGAATTTTAAATATAAACTGGCACGCGTTTAACTTTTCCGCCATCCAAGCCTATTTACAATCTAAAAATATTTTTACTACTATTTATTCTGTCTATATTTATATTCATATCACATTTACTAACGATTCTATCAGTTCAAAGGCTTTGGTATGTACATATAAACATTTTACAAACGCACATGACACAAACACCAATTTTCCGCGTTCGAGACTTGTCAAAACGGATCCGTTTCCCCTCCGAATTGATAAAATAGCTCGGGCCCACAAATACGTTGAAGCGATATAAAATCTACAAAAGGCTGAGCACTCGACGACTCTCAGCCTAAACGCTTTAACTATGTCCCAACCCCATACTTCAGGATTGCTCACTCCACTTGTCTCCAAAGATCCGTGAATATTTTATTGGATTCTATGTCCAATGACGAGGGGCAAAGGGCCAACTTAGCGCGCACCGCCCGAGATAATGATGGCACTTGAGCCGATGGTTTTGGTATTGCTTCTAATTGGTGGTGGCCCTCGTGAAAAACTGTTGCACACTCCACCCCTATGTACAAATATGAACCTTTAAAAGCGATACCTACGTAACATATATATATTTATTATTACCAAAGATCTACATTTCAATGTAATTTTAAATAAATCTATAGTTATTATATAACAAAGTCCCAAAAGTTGTCCGTCTGTATGTAATCGATTTTCTCAAAATCTACTAAACGGATCTTTGTACGGTTTTCACCAAAAGATATTAAATTGTGTTGAGGAGATCACGCAGTTATTAAAAACTTGCTTGCTGGGAGCTTTTGTCGCGTGCGCTGCGTAAACCAGTAGAGATATGCTAAAGTAATGTAGTAGAGAATTGTACATCTATAAAAATACTACAAAAAAGTCCGCGATAGCATGTCTCTATCTCTTATGGTTAACTCACAATAACTAATTTTAAGTTTAAAATTTGAATTCTAGAAAAAAATTGTGACACGCTGATGTCTACGCGGGCGAAGCCGCTGGCGCAGCTAGTTTACATCAGAAATGAGAAATTGTGATTATTCCTTGCAGAAGGTAGTGTTGAATATGTTATTTATTCACTAAAAGTTTTTATTCAACTTGCAATGTATGTACGCATGTATGTGAAGGTGGAATCTTGCTAGTGAAATTTAATCCACTTCCTGGAGTCCGATTGAGCTGAAATTTTATATGTTGATGAAATCCCGATAACAATGCATGCTTATGATAAGCATGATTTGATGCTGCTACCAGGATTGGCTCCATATTAGGGAAGAAGTTAATAATAATAATAGTAGGGACATGAAATGTTGTTAAAAGGTTTTTTAAACCCATTTTTAACTTTAGTTGTTTAATTTTGTTTAACATGTTGATCCCTTTTTTAAATAACTTCCGTCTTTTGTTGTCCTGTTCACCTTATCAATTTGTAATTATATACTTCCACTACTATTTTTCTGTTTCCGAAAACGAAACTTTTTTTAACTTATTTTTCAGTACTAGCTGCAATTGTACCAAATTTTATAAATTACCATTTCAGCATACCAGACGGGCATACAGACTTTCGCATAATATTCTAGATGTGCACGCAGCTTCCATGGAAATCAGTGTCTCAAAAGCTTTCCTTCGCAAATCCGAACTTCGCAAGAATTAAACCATGTGTACTGTTAACTTAAACCTCCCTCAAAAAGTCTTTTTTAATAAGAACTGTAGAAAAATTCATTCAATAGATTTTAATAAAATCGATCACATACATACAAAAACAGCTTATTAATGTATTTATTATGTGATAAAATGAGTGATAAAATTTATAGGAAAGGATTTTTGGTACGCTAATATTAAAAAAAAAATATTTGAATTTGCTGTAAGAGGAGGATATGATTTTCGCACATGATGATAATTTCATGAAAGCTGAAAAAGAAAAAATATCTAAATATTTGGATCTAGCTCATGAGATAACCACCATTTGGAATATTGACTCGACAATAATTGTACTTATTATTGTATCGGTAAACGGCCTACTAGCGATGAACCTCGCCCAATATATGAAGAAGCTCTCGCTTAGATATTGGATTAAGGGCAGGACACAGAAGGCAGTGTTACTTGTGACGGCTCGCATCATGAGAAGGTTCCTCACTCTGTAATCCTAACTGCTGGGAGCTTGGGTCCTTTCTATGCTCTCCGTGGAAGACAATTTTTTTATATTTCTAAATGTTTTGTTTTAGAAAATATTTAGAAATGCATAAAAGAGTTGTAAAGTATATATCTAAATTCTATGAATGTAAAAATTTGGCTAGTCAGTAGCAATCTATACTCGCCCGAGGCGACTACTAAAATATGATTAAGCGAACACGTGTCTGTGGCCAATGCTATGGAACGCGACGCTTCCCCCTTTTTCCGAGCCCGGAGGCTTTGTGAAATTAATTTCAAGTACAACCAACTTTGTGTACATTTCCCGAATCATACGCAACGTGGAACATGGTGTAACTGGATCGACATTTTAATACAAAAGTTCGATTTTTTTATATCTTTATCTCTTTTTAACCAATGAATGTCCACTGCTGGACATAGATCTCTTCACGGCATTTCCAAATCTCCTCAATCATCTGTTTATATATGGGTTCTATTTCCCATTTTACTTGAGTTTGAAAACTTTAATACGTGAGTATAAAAGTTTTTAGATCTGATTAGGTTTCTATATTTTTACTGAACTTGACAGAAACATTCCCAAAATATTAATTCTAATGTATCTTCTTAGATTTTGTCGATTTATTTATTTTTCTATTCAGCGAAATTATGGTCTTTATTTGCTATATGACTTTTTCTATCTAAGCAAATGATAACTTACATGTGAATTGTGTTAAATGAAATTTACAACATTAATAATGTATATTTTGGTAATAAATTTAACTCGAATCAAATTATTTTATAAGAGATAAGAAATATTCTTATAAAATTTATTTGTGATCTATGATATTTATTTACTATATAACTCACATGAATATTGTTGACTATTATGTAGGAATGATATACCAGAATTTATTGTTCTTGTTTTGAAATTTTTTGATTTGATTTTTACATGTAACCTATTGTATGTTATCGTTTTAGACTTACGGGTATATGTAGAGTTCATCGTTCTTAATATGGATTTAAACGCAGTGTAGAGAAAAAAAATTAAAGCATTAGACCTATCGTCAAATTAATTCGTTATTACCAAATGTATGCGTGTATCTATAAATAAAATCGTTTAAACTTGTACACTTACTGCCGTTATAGGCAATTACACCATTCTCGTTTACGGTAGTCTATACCAGCGGTAAACATAGCTGCAGGATATTTACTTTTGCCTCTAACTCGACGTCTATTATCCGCAGATACACTTTATCTACTCCGTGTTGACTTTTCTTTGATTCATGTTTATTATAAATACATTTTGAACAAGCTTCATAGAGGTGACTACATGAAATTAAAGACAAAGTTTTTGCCATGTCCATACAATATTATCCATGTTACGGTTCTATGACTATGTGTTTACCTTTGATAAATCAAGTTTACACACTAATGCATAATTAAACAGAATATAAAAGCAACGTTTATTGATAATTTTTTTTATAAAAAAAATCTTATTTTATGTCCATTTAGTTAGTCGAAGTAAAGTACAGTAAAGTAGCGGCCTGTTACAGTCCCACTGCTGGGCATAGGCCTCCTCTCTCCGTTTCTGGAGAGAAGGGTTGGAGCTAAGACCTACCACGCTGCTCCAATGCGTATTGGTAGGTTACACATATCTCTAGAATTCTCTAGAGATTTGCAGGTTTCCTCACGATGTTTTCCTTCACCGAAAAGCGTGTGATAAATTGCAATTATCAATTAGACACATGAGTTTTAATAGAAAAACTCATTGGTGCCTGCCCGGATTTGAACTCGTGTTCCCCTTGAAAGAGTCGCACGGTCTCACCGCTGGGCTATCACAGCTTGTTAGTTAGTCGAAATAAGTTGTTAATTATTTGATACGTTGTATAAATCTAGCCGCTACTTTTATTTTATGTTTGACGTTATATTCTTTCAAGACAGTGCTAAAGTTTACTGAGAAGAGTTTACACACACAAAACCTGTGCATTCAGTCCCACTTAAGCCCGACGCAAGCAGTCAAAGGCCCGTCATTTACCCTACCTTTACCAGACACTTACCAACCCATATAAGCGCATATCTGAAACGTCCCTTAGAAACTGCTTTTAAGAGGCCGAGTGGAGAGCGCTGTTGCGATCGGCTTCACTGCTCACCCTGGCGACAGTAAAAAATATGAGCATCCCCCTCACACCCCCTGCGCCATCTTGAAAAACTTTGTCACTTATAGCCGCAAATCGATCTGTGTCTACGGCGTAGCGAGCGTAGGCGGTTGAGGGTGTTTTATGATCTAGGTGACATCATAATGCGGTTCTCTTTCAATTATAATAGAAATATGAAATTATAAGAGAAATACGATATTATAATATTTCATCATACTTAATTATTCATCTTAAATCGATCGATGTAGGTCAGACTGGCCGAAGTTTTGCGGTTCGATTCCGGGAACATATGGCTGCGTTTAGGAATAATAGAACACAAAATTCTAATTTTGCAAAACATTTGCTAGAAACCGGTCATAAAGTGCCTAATGACCATTCATTTCATATTCTCCACACTTGTGATAAGGGACTCCGACTCAATACGTTACAGCACCTTGAGATAATAAAAAATAACAATGGTCACTTAATTAACGAGCAAGTAAATGTATCTAATTCCGTTTTGCTACATGTGTTCGGAGGGGAGGGTATTGGTGGGGGTTAACTATTTAAGACTGCTTGTATGGGTAGCGCGGCGCAGTACGATTTTTGTCGTGGAGCCTATCCTCCTGATGATGCTTCGGTTTCGGGGCGAAACGATCGTCGAGATTGTGGTGGTGAGTGTGTGTGCTGCTTTTGTGTGCGTTGTTGCTGGTGAATTGCGCCTTGGGGTGCATGTGGTGACTGGTCCTGCATGTATGCGTAGATTTTGCCTGCTTCATACACATTGGCTTTGCATGCATTCACTTAACCCGTGCGGATTATAGCAAAGTAGTTAGTTCTGTTGTATTGCTTGTAATATGGAATTCCGCAAAGTAACGCCTGTTTCTATAAATCATTTAAATCGATCATTATTAATATTAATCCACGATAAACTAAATAGAAAATATTTATAATGGTAAATCCGTGGACTAACCGTTTTTTCATGCAGGATTCGTAAAAAACACATGCAAAAACCTTCACCACCGCTACCACAACACAAGCACTACACACGCTCACTATCACAAACTCAATTGTTTCGCTCCGCAACCGAAGCATCATCAAGAGATAGATTCCACGATAAAATCGCAAAGATCGTTTGGCGTTGCAATTTTTTGATAGTGAACGTGTAGTATATAGTAGATACATTTAGCATAATATATATTATAGCAAAAAAAGTGATTATTATTTTTGTATTATGGATCTCCGCAAAGTAAAGCCTAATTCTATAAATTATTTAGATATTTATAAAAAATATAATAAATAATATTAAATCAGTTCATGTGACAACACTTCATGATACATTATAAATTAACTACAAGTAGATTCAATTTTTTTTTATTAATTAAAAAAAGGGTTAGTAGATTTAAAGATACAAAAAGTGTATGCAAAACAAATGACAATAGGAAGGGTCATATGATATTAACAGAAATTGGATTTCAAAATGACTAAACAGTCTTTGAGATTGAATATTTCATACTAAAACTTCATTAGGTTAGAACGTTGTAATAAATTAGTAGTTATTATTTCATTGGTAAGATTTATAGACGTAAATCGTTAAAAAATATGATTTAAGTTATTAATGATATTTATTTTGATAAAGAAATGCATTGATTTTGAAAATAATTCTATATACCTTACCTTAGGGTTGGAAGAGTTATATATTCACAAACAAAAGTTCAACTATGTATAAAATATTATTATGTTCCGTTCTTTGTTAAGGCCCCTCAGATCTTGACTTTTATTGTCATTTAAATGATAATCACTAAAAGGATTTGGATAGAATTATTCACATGACTACCTTGACAAAACAGATACGCCCTGTGGCTACACCATTTATTTGGTATTGTGTAAATTAAAAATAGACTCTATATCTAGTGTGCTAAAGTTTGTTATAGTTTGCATTATTAAGTAAAAAAATGTTAAATGGGACACCTATGGATCACAGTAGGTGTTCTTACAATTAGTGCACGTAATATCTATGTTGTTTGCTCATTCAACGTATAGGCATGAAAAATCTTGTCCTTGCTTTCTGATCGAGTGAATGCATTTAAGGTATGTTATGTAAGACAACGGAATGAATATGATTTAAGGATTTACAGTGGTCATTTACCATGATTAAGATTATTGCTTGTATTGTATAAAACTGCCTGTTACTACCCACTGCTGGGCATACCAACATAGGCTAAGCTATTTTGTTACTAACATTATGGACCATATTTTTGAGATAAAATAAATATTAATAATAATAGGGTCCTCTCCCCGTAATTGGAGAGAAGCGGTTGGAGCTACCTACCACGCTGCTCCAATGTAGATTACACATTTGCCCAGAATTCTCTACAGATATGCAGGATTCCTCATGATATTTTTCTTAACCGAAAACGTGTGGTAATTTGTTGTTATCAATTAGATACATAAGTTTAACAGAAAAACTCATTGGTGCCTGCTCGGGCTTTGAACCCGTGACCCACTCGAAAGAATCCCACGGTGTTACAGGTTTTCTATATTTGCTTGTTATATTTATACTAGGTATCCGACCACGTATTGCTGCATAATTTTTATACAAATAGATATGGGAAATCAATTTGTCTATGAAAATTCTATGTCCAAACTACAATTACTTCTATTAATTTTTATATAGAGTTTTAGAAATGGACTGGAGTTTGGATAAGGAATAAGTTATTTGAAATAAATCGTAATGCCTATGTCATAGAGTTCGTATTCGCTTGACGCTAATTCTCTGGAACATTTGGGTTGTTTATGAAAAGGTTGTTTACGATCTCCCCAAGGAATCGCGAACGTTCTCGAACATCAGTTCGTTCGATATATAAGCAGAAGTATCGTGCGCCTCGACATTTAGTCTGCGAATACCGATGAAGAGCGAATAAAAAAGCGAAAATAAAAGTGAAATAATAGTGACCTCGGCTTTCTTATTGGACAATGGACTGGAGAGACTAACTGTAAGTACTAAGTTTGAAGTAAAAAGTTGAATAAAGTGTTTTTAACGAGTCACCAGGTATTTCGATCCAAATCCACGAACCCCTATATGTAACAATATTATATACTACCTGTACAGCCACGCGTCGGTGTGACTTAGTCAGGTTTCGAATTCCCTTCGAAACAGAACCCAACAGTAAAAAAAATGCAGTCGCTACTAAACATTACAGGATCACCCGATGGGTCATTCTAAAGATTTTCTGAAAATTGAATTAAAATCGGTGAACTTGTTTCGCAGTCTATAAAGGACATACAGACAAACTAGTTTGTAAATATAACAAGTTTGATGATTATCATTATAAGCTTTCCGGTCGAGAAAAACATCATGAAACCTGCTTATTTCTGGAGAATTATAGAGAACATTAGTACCCGGTATCATATCCTAATTCATTTTATGAACTATCTCTTCACCCTATTTAATTATAATACATCTTTTTTATATGATCGAATAACGAGCAAACTTGTACAGTTGTGAGAGGTTTTTGCGATGTATTTTTTCTACGTTCACAAACATAAATTTGTTTCGGGCATGTAATAAATCCTTGATTAATTTAAAAGAGATATCAAAAAATTACTTATTCAATACAACAATTGACGTTGATTAGACCCATCTCGGATTCATACATTTTTAAGAACAGACAACCCTTCGCATCTGAGGTCAAGAAAAAAATCATCATCAACCCCTTAACATGTCCTTAAAGACAGGTAGAAGAATTTTTTAGTGATAAACTCTTTGTTGGAAACATCAGAAGGTTTCAAAAGTTAAAAATTAGGATCTCATAGAAATAAACTTTGACATCCCAATTGTCATAACCAACCGTGCGAAATTCATTACAAAAGGAGTGTGAGCTTCATGTATAAAAAAACAGCAAAATGAGAATTTTACTTAAAAACTTAATAAAAAATCGAAAGGGTAAAATATGTGACGTTACCCTTTGTAACAGATCTTTCGATTTTTAGGTTAACGGTTAGTTTCGTATAACTGTAATATTTATGATGGAAACATTAATTTGTTACCATGTTCTAAATACCTATCTATACTAATATTATAAAGAGGAAAGATTTGTATGTTTGTTTGTATGTATGTATGTATGTTTGTTCGTTACGTTTTCACGCAAAAACTACTGAACCGATTTCAAAAATTCTTCCACTATTGGAAAGCTGCTTTTTTATTGAGCAACATAGGCTATATGTCATTTTCAAAAAAAAATAGGGATCCCTAATAAAATTGTAATAAGTTGGGAAAAATTTAGTCGTAAACATCTTTCATCGCGAGCGCTGCGGAAACTATTGATGATAGAACAAAAAAATGTTCTACAGTATTATAGAACGTATCAATATCCACAAAAAAGTCCGCGATACCATATGTCTAACTATTATAGTTATTCCAATATAACTACTTTTTTACATTGTAAAAGTTGGTAAAAGTGCCGTCAATAATCAAACCATTTTATTCATATCTCTGTATTAATCCTTATCCCATTAAAAGATATTTTATTAATAACTGTTTCAATACCTGTGAAATACCTTTTAAATTTTAAAAATCCGACATCCCAATCAAAAGATATTACGAATTTA
Organism: Morpho deidamia; assembly: GCA_947086505.1. Taxonomy (NCBI): domain Eukaryota; kingdom Metazoa; phylum Arthropoda; class Insecta; order Lepidoptera; family Nymphalidae; genus Morpho; species Morpho deidamia. Next base: position 10,186,473 of record CAMTZC010000026.1, on the reverse strand, counting down.
AGAATGTAAATCGAAAGCAAATAATGCCATAACAAATTAATTGTAGCGACCGTTATAGCAGGGCCTGCATTTGGTGAGTTAGCTCTTATTCCAATATTACTAATGGTACCCTTTTTTATAATTAAATAATCTACAAAATGAATCTATAGTCCGACTTCGTAGACTTTCCACTGCCACAAGATCTCTTAGACGCGGGTGAAACCGCGGGGCTTTGCTAGTATATTAATAAAATATGCATGTTAATCATGCAATTTATTATCTCAAAAGTCAAACCATTTAATCTCTTCCAACAACTTATAACAATGACGACAACAATGTTTTTTTATATAATTTAATTATTTACACTAAAACTATTAACAATTCATGAAACTTAAAACAAAATTAAAACTAACTAAATAAAACTAAAAACAAAAAAAAAAAAACAAAACAAATATTATATATACATATTTACATCTATTTACACTAAATCAAAACCGTCGATTCCAGTGCAGTGGGGTAAAGTTCCCAAAATACTGGCAGCGTTACCCCTTTGAATGGCCAAACTTATTCGTTGGCCAAGGTAGCTGCCAGCTCTCGGGTCCCCGGTACGCTCTACGAGCCTACTCGATAGCTCATTAAAGAAGGTATGAGCGTCCGGGCCCCATGGACCCAAGGTCTCTACACCAAAAGGCACAAAAATGAAGCTTTTGTCTATGTCTTCATATTTGCGCCTTTTGGCATGTTCTGCGCTGCTAGCTGCCGCTCCCGCCATAGTAGAGGTCCCTTGAATATGGGATGCTGCTAAGGTGTCTACACATGTAGCATCCCAAACAAGTGACCTCCCCAATTTCCAAGGAATGAGAGTCATACCATCAGGTCTCTTGCCATCGCTACGAGCCAAACCATTTGGTTCCAAAATAGCGGGCACGTTAACTGTGGCAAGAGACTTCCGTATGATCTCATTTAAATTGCTATGGCGAGAATGACGACCAGCACTTTTCGAACAAGAAAGGCCATGGTGTCCATACGTATCAATTTATTTGCACGCCCCCTAAAGTCCTTTAAGACACAGAGTATAAGGAAGTGAAAACAATCTTTTTTATTAGTGAATTAAAAATTCAGTTTATCTTGTAATTAACCCCGTAACGTGTTGGCTTTTGTTACTATTTATTAAAGGTAGTCTTCTAAATATATAAAAAATGAATTGTTAAATCTGTTACTAAGCGCGGTACTGAAAGTCGCAGGAATGAATTCAGCATTTTTTTAATTATATTCTTTAAGACTCCACGAAGGTTCTTACGGAGATAAAAACTGAGAAATTTTCAAGAAAAGTAGAAAAAACGACTTTTATTTTTCCCATACAAAAGGACCATTTACAAAATAAAGATATTTTAATTCGATACGAACTTCTTGAGTCAGCGAGTATCTTTGTATATGTATATGATGCAAACCAGTATCAAACCCACGATCTCTTATTTTGAAAGAAATATTTGTATTGCCACATCAGACGCCGCCATAGGAATTTTGTTTACTCGTATTATAAATAGACTTCACAATAAAGTTCTCAAGCTCTGGCACTAAATAACTCAATTTAGCAAATGAACTGTTATCGAATATGATTTTTATCAGGACATCCTTTGTCCTAGCCCAGAGGGTAGGAACAATTGATGTGAAAGTGGATTCGATTCCCGGCCTCGACTTAGCACAAATGTCTGCCTTTATGTTTTCAAGGACTTTATCAAGTTTAGTATTGTTTGGCGGTTGTTAATGGTGTTCTGCATAATATCCGTCTACATATTTTTTAAATTATTGATTGTAATTTTTGTTTTGTCAAAAAGTTATTTATTATTTAATCAATTATTTTTTAAAAGAAAGAGCTAATTTTCTTGCTGATTCTTTTCCGTAAGAGCTTAACCCAAAAGTAGCTTCTTTGAATTTTGATGATTCAAAAGTCCTTGTAAAAGCCAACTTGAAAAAAGAATAATTGTGAATTATAATATTATTAAAAATTCAGTAGAGACATTTTGTTATTGAGTTCTTTTAAGTAGCCATATATTAGACAAACTCTAAAGGTCAAATACAAAATGAATGTATTTTAATTAGAATATTAAACATAGTGTTATGTTATTTAATTTTAATATTAGAACCGAATAGAATTAGAACGCTTTATAATATTTTTTTCGATGATCTTGTACAAAAAGTAAATAGAGAGAACATGCTGTATTTTTAGACACAGGGCTAAGATGTGGAGCAGTAATTTAACTACACCTTTGTTTATCGGCGATTTTCTTTGCAAGACACTCGACTTTCAATAATGTTACTGCAATTATAAACAGAGAAAAACAAACCTTGTTCCCTTGTGGTATGATATTAAATTGGGTGCGGGAAACATATCTTAAGGTAGGGGTAGGAAAGAATAGATATGGGGCCCGATTCCATGGATGGAATTCTTTTGATTGTAAGAATCGTAACGGACCCTAACGTATATTTGGACAGCAACCTGAGAGGTTTGAAGTGGGCCCGTAGTTTATAATTACTATAATTTGCCGGCAGATGACGAAAACTATAATGTTACTGGAGTGGCATTTATGAATTAAAAAATTATAATTAAACGTGATGCGATCTTAAACCATGATCGAAATATGCAACCTTGATAGTATTCAGGTATTTAATTGGCACTTTGGAAAGCGTAGAACGTCAGAGGGAAACTTCCTTTGCATTTTCTGTTGGCTGTACACCAAAAAGTTAACATCAAGTAAACTTTTGGTTGTAAAAAAATAAATGTCTACTTCCAATGAGTTTCAAAAGAAACTTGTTATTAGATCAGAGAGTTCTGGAACCTACGTCTATGAACAATCGTGAATGTGTTACATATAATAAAGTAAATTTAATCAAAAGGTTTACCAAATGATTTTAATAATAACTATTTGTAGTAAGAAATAACTTACTATAAAATAATTTATTGAATTAGGCGTTACTTTGCGGAGATCCATAATACAAAAGTAATAATAAAATTATTTTACTATAATCCGCGATACAGTAAATAGAAAATATATATAGTGTTAAATGTATAGTGGACTATCCGTATTTTCATACCCGATACGTGCAGGATTCGTAAAAACACATACACAAACCTCCACCACTTCCACCACAATACACAAGCACTACACACGTTCACTATCACAAACTCAACAATCGTTTCGCCCCGCAACCGAAGCATCATCAGGAGATGAAATCGCATATTTGTCATGGAGTCTATCTCCTGAGATGCTTCGGTTGCAGGGTGGAGGTGGTGGATGTTTGTGTGTGTGTTTTTACGAATCCTGCACGTAACGGGTATGAAAATACGGATAGTCCACTATACATTTAACACTATATATATTTTCTATTTACTGTATCACGGATTATAGTAAAATAATTTTATAATTACTTTTTTACTATAAAATGTATATATTTTATTCAATCCAAGTCAGGTTTAATATCCATACATGTACGGTACAACAGTCGATTTATAAATATTTATTAATCTGTCTAACACACCACACAAATATAAAATTACTATGATGGACGAATTAGTATGTTATTGACGCATATTATTAAAAAAGAATAATGCCTGGTTTTAAATTATCCGGCTTTGTAGAATAGACCACCCTCATTTCTTACCGAGGTGTCGTAAGAGACGACTAAGGTAATTTGACCCACCGTGTGGTATCCGGTTGAGTAGAATAGACCACCCCCTTTCTTACCGAGAGGTCGTAAAATACGACTAAGTTAAGTTGACGTCAGGCAGGCGGCCGGTCGTAAAATACGCAGCCGAATCATGTGATAACATGTCTATAACATGTTGTGCCGACCCCACTTAGAGTGGGACAAGGGCAGGAGGATGATGAATGCCAGGTTTTAAATATCTTTCCTAATTATCTTCATTAGCTTCTTTAATCACCATTTTATATCCATACATCGACAGCAAGTTCAGGGTTTGAAATATACAATCGTCATACGAACAAACGTATAGGTATTGGACCGATTTTATTAAAAACGTGATGAGTCTCGTATGATATATGGACACGGTTGCATGTGAACTCTAAAGCGTTACAGAAATTGTGGATGAGTTTTGTTGCATAAAAAATAATAAAAATCTTAGCTCTTGCAATTGGAATTGGTTACTAGAACTGATAAAGGTAAAATCCCTTTTAGGGATAAGTCCGCCTTTGTACCTACATGTGCTCTTTTTCTTTCTCTTTTCTAACATTATGTATGTACACTAAAGAAATAAAATAAATAAATAAAGGTACAGACAGTAACCCTATACACTGGACTGATCGGTGATTTTGTTTTGTTGTAAAAGCTTCAAAGGCTTACATCAAACTTAAAACTTCATGCTAATAGATGTAGACTTTGTGATTGGTTTGTTTATATTCGTTTTATCATTTACCTTAACTACCATGTACGATAAATATTCAGAAGTTGGCGACTTCAGATTCCCTAACTAACTTAACAGGTATCCTTAGTAGCATGCGCTCTCCCATATTCGCCGTTCAAGCCAGTTATAACATATAGTTGCGATATTTTTGTAATGTACTAACCCACCATGCAAATTTTGAGATAATTTGGATATATTTATGGAAATTTAAAAATATCTAGAGACAATTAATAATAATAATAACAATATATGGGACACGCGTACGTCGTCCATGTCCAAAGTAAGTAACTTACTTAATACTTGTGTTATGGGTGACGGACAACTATTTAATATACTACATATATAATATTCAATACATACTTAAATACAAATATACACCTAGGCTCGAAGAACTAACAAATTGTTTATAGAAAATATTGGCACGCGATAATCGAACCCACGACCCGCAGAGCTGAAGGCAGGGTTACTACCCACTGCGCCAACGGGCCAGTCAATTTGTTTTTAAGCACTGAGCATTTAGCGGCCAATATAAGCATTTATAGACAAAAAAAATTAACGGTCAACAAACTTTGACGCCATGTATTTTTGAGCCGTGCGACGTTTGTTCACTGATACAGTTTCACAATGAAGGGAGCGACAGAAAAATAGCATTTTAAAATAAGCAATTTTTCACGGATCACGCGCCGCGCCGTCATGAATCCAAGTGGAATTTAAATTTGATTTACTGCCCCAAATGTGCAGGCAATATCTGTTTTACTTAATGCCTTATGAATTCAGATGTTAAACATATCTGTATAATTCAATTGATAAAGTTATTGCTTCGATTTTTTTATTTTGTAAAATGTTTAATAATTTAATTACCTTTCGGTAATTCTTGTCACCGACGCTCTATGACGATTTGTCATCGACTTTGTAGAGTATGGTAAAGTTGTTCCTATCTTACTTCTGGGCATAGACTTTCTCTCTACGTTTTAGGAAAGGAGGTAGGACCTATCACGCTGCTCCAATGAGGATTGTTGTAGGTTACGCATATCCCCGGAATTCTTTAGAGATATGCAGGTTCCCTTACGATGTTTTCATCCAACGATAAGCGTTTGATAAATTGCAAATATAAATTAGAAACTTACATTTAAAACAAGAAAATAACCTGGATATTGTGAACCCTCGACAAAATCGCACGGTCTCACCGCTATCACAGCTTCATCGACATTGGCCTTTAATTTTTATTTTATTAGTACAGTTTTACAACAAATGTAATATTATACAAAAATTAAAGTGAAACGATATTGGCTGCATTAGTTGAAAACTGTGTCGCAGCCAATAACGCCCGCCTCCAGTATAATACATTAATTAGGCACTAAGTTATATATTTTTTCTACGTGAGCGTGTGTGATTATTGGTGTGTGTGTGTGTGTGTGTGTGTGTGTGTGTGTGTGTGTGTGTGTGTGTGTGTGTGTTGTGTGTGTGTTTTGTGTGAAATAGAAGAATCAAATTATTGATATCGATTTAAATATCCACAGTAGCTTTTGACAGTACACTGCGGATTGCTTATCTACTGATAAAACAGTACAGTTAGAAATTGTGTACTGTTGATATAAAGAAACAGAATATTAGTAATGTATTACTGTACAGATTTTAGTGGTAGTCTTTATTTGTTTAACTCTATGGTTCTCGCTCTCTGCCAATTATTACTATTTTTTAATAATGGATCTTGATTGTTCAATTTGTATAATCTATACGCTTCCCACTGCTAAGTCTCCTCTCTCCTATTTGGAGAGAATGTTTAGGGCTTAAACCTACCACACATAGTTTACACATATGCCAGTTATTCTGCAAAGATATGTTGGTTTCCTTACAATGTTTTCTCCCACCAAAAGGTGTCTGATTATTTGCAAATATCAATCAATTTTTAAAACATTTTATAATTTTTGGAAAAAAATATTTTAAGCTTTACACGGTTTCCATAACAATTCCTTAATAAATATCTCTATATTATTAATTAAAAACTCTTTTTTTCTCCAACGGCCTCTAGAAAAAATTAACCATACGTACTTTCTTATTGTTGAGTAGATTTTTATATAAAAATAGTTAATAAGCTTCAACTTCACCCTGTTTCTCTTATAAGCTTGGCAATGCGAAAGCGCTTATACAACTTGAAATTGAAAATAGCACCACAAAGAGTAAACTTATTGAAAAGTGTCGGGGATAACCGGCAGAAAGAAAATTAGTATGTGACGCGTCAAAACTTCACAAGCAGGCCATCAAAGTGACATTTTAGAGGGATGCCGCCCCCGCATTACACCTCTCTTATTTATCACATTGTCGCCAAAATTAATGGCAAACCCTCGTCAAATAATTTTTACTTTATAAATGAAGCTGGTTTCTGGCAGTTTAATCATATCTTTGTAATTTTGAAACACGGACCGGCGTAACGACGCGCTCTCTACTGTCATTTACGTAACTCAGACTTGGCTACCGAATAATTCTACTCTATTTTTAGTAATAATGACGTAATCGTTTTGTAACGTTGGTTTACGTTTAGACGAAGTTGATGGTAGATAATCGAGCGAATATGCTTCAAATGATGATAGGTATAGGTAACGCTAGCGTTGGATAGGGTAGAGGACTTTATACATCAGTAATACAGGGTCTTGTGACAAGGATTTAAGAAGGCGCATAGGCATGGCCAAGAGCGCAATCGCACAGTTACATCGCATATGGAGGGACCGTAACATCTTACGGAAAACTAAGGTGAGACTTGTAGAATCCTCGGTTTTCTCGATTTTCAGCTATGGATCGGAAACATGGACAGATCGTGACCGAATAGACGCGTTTGAAATGTGGCGCAGGCTGAAAATGCTTCGCATTTCGTGGGCTGCTTTCCGCACCAACGCGTCTTTTCTGAAGGATTTAAATATTAAGACCAGACTCCACCATATGCTTGAAAAGAGTACTAGAGTTTTTCGGCCATATCGCCCGGAAGGAAGTTAGTAACCTGGAGCAACTTCTTGTCACAGAAAAGGTTCACGGCAAATGCTAGAGGCCGTAGACCTATTAGATGAATCACGACCCTCAGTAAAGAGGATATCGACGCGAGGAGGAGGTTTACGTTTAAAAGACAAATAAAATTTATATGTAAGGACAAACTCTCTCTCTCTACATAAATCCATTCTAATATTATAAATGCGAAGGTCTATCTGTTTGTCAACGCTTGCATGACTAATCCGCTGGAGTAATATTCATATTACATAGCCAAGTTACAATTTGACACAGTTCACACTTATATGCCGGTCTTACGTGTAGGATATATTCGAGAGTATTTTAACATTAAAGTCGAGTTAATAGTAAAGTAAATAAGCTGATGATGTTAAGGTCTCCTTTGATCACAAAATTCCAGAACTATGGCTATATATATTCAGTAACAAATGTTCTCTTATTTGATATGTACATCGTTTTAAGCTAATATTTTTAAAAGATTTTTATTTAAAGCTGAAGTGCTTTCAATTAGAAAACTCTTTATTTATCAGCGCCTACGTAGATACTATAAATTCTCTGTTCCACAATTGCCCAATACCTGCCAAAGACGGGATAGCTGTCGGCTACCGAAAACAAAGAGCATCTTTGCGCAAAGGCATTATGACACTATCGCACCCCGACTATACAACAAATTAAATAAACAATCCAAAGTAAAAAAATTTCCAATCCAATCATATAATATCAAGGAAGTCTTAATTAGTTGGCTGAGTACTTTGACTTATAACAATCAAATAAAATCTATTTTATAATTAAGGTATCATCACTCATTGAGACATACACACACAACACTTTCACACAGTCAACACACATACTTCATACACACTACATCTGATTTTTAGTACAAGTATATGCTTCTTTTTTTGAATGATGGTTTTGTATCCGTTGTTTTTCTTTTCTTTTCTTAATTGTTATATATATACATTTTTATCTTTGTAAATGCCAAATTGTTCTGTTATAGTTGATGAGGGAAGGTACTAGCTCCTGAAACACAGTTTTTCGAGTTCAGGAGCTAGGGATTCAATGCACTATGTAGACTTGGATGATTGAAAAACATTATTACACATTATTATTTTTATTTTATTTAACTTGCCGTGTATGTGAAGATGGAATCTTGCAAGTTAAATTTGACGAACTTCCCGGTGGCCGATTGAGCTGAAATTACATACTGCTCCAGTCCGGAAGACGATGCATGTTTGTGATCCTGATGTTGCTCCCAGGATTAGCTCTAGACGAGGGAACTCCTCAACAGTTAACAGTAGGGCGTGAAATTTTTGTTAGGAGATTTTTAACGCATGCACTATAACAGAACTACCTTGCTATAATCCGCACGGGTTAAGCGAATGCATGCAAAGCCAATGTGTATAAAGCAGGCACCTTACACATGCAGGACAAGTCACCACATGCACCCCAAGGCGCCTTCACCAGCAGCAACGCACACAAGCAGAACACACAACCACCACCATAATCTCGACGATCGTTTCGCTTCGAAACTGAAGCATCATCAGGAGGATAGGCTCCACGACAAAATCGCAATGCAATATGCAATTCACAAAGTAAAAAGTATTTCCGCAAGACTTCCTGCCCGGGGTCCGTTTGAGCTGAGATTTTATATACTGGTCTAGTCCCGATGACAATGCATGTTTATGATAAGCATGACCTGATGCCGCTGAGAGAATTGGCTCCAGCCTAGGGAACTGGTCAACGGTTAACAGTAGGGACGTGAAATTTTAGTTAAAAGCTTGTTTGACTTGTTTATAATAAGACATTCTAAGCTATTATTTTGTCCTGTAACGGTAAATCGCTAGTCTTCATGACTTTAAACGATGAACCTAATAACAATTTTATGTTCGTATTTAAAAGTTTAGTTGTAATAAAATTGAAATTAAAATTGATAACAATAGCCGGTTGAATTTAATTAGCGGGAGTTCACTTGTTAGTATCTCATGTCAGAGGTCACCCACAAGGAAGTAGTTTAGTGCTATTTATTATGGAACGACGTAAAAACACATCGTTAACTGTTGGTTCCTAATTATCAATTTTATCTCTTTTGTTATAACAAACAGTTTTAATTACGGGAAACATGTCCTATCAGTTAAATTTTAAAGGAAATCAACTATATTTTAAAACAGTTACTGTAATAAAATACGAGGTTAAATGATTTTTTTTTACTAAAGAATAGTTTGGCCTGTTGCTGCAGTTGGCAGTGACCCTGCTTTCAGCTGCTGGGGTCGCAGGTTCGATTCCCGCCGACGGTGCTAGATTTCAATCAGAGCCAGATTTAATCTCTATATTATTGAGTTAAGCTTATATATACTTGCGTATTTACTTATTTGGAGTGACGCATTTTTGTCTTCTGCAAATAATATTATAGTAATGTATATTATAGTATACTAGCTGCGCCAGCGGCTTCGCCCGCGTTGACATTTGCGTGTCACAATTTTTTCCTAGAATTCAAATTTTAAACATAAAAGTAGTTATTGTGAGTTAACCATGAGAGATAGAGACATTTTATCGCGGACTTTTTTGTAGTAGTTTTATTAATCTACAATTCTCTAATACATTATTACTTCAGCGTATCTGTGCTGGTTAGCGCACAAGCAAGTTTTTTAACAACTGCATGATCTCTTCAACACAATTTACATAATACCGATATGTACTATTTACCTAAGCCATCCGGCAGTATTGCACAATCTTTTGGTGAAAACCGTACAAAGATCCGTTTAGTAGATTTTGAGAAAATCGATTACATACAGACAGACAACTTTTTGGGACTTTGTTTTATAATAAATATAGATATACATAGTAACATTATAATAAAATAAAATTATAAAAAGAATTTTTGATGGACCTCGCACTAACAAGAGCATCTTTGAAGGTGAGAACTGACATCTTGTTATATTAAACTTGCCATACATGTCGCACACTTATAACCTTGTCTACTGTCGTCCTAAGTCCTTGACAGGAAGTTATTTTGGGGCGATACGTGTGGAGTTTCTGGGCTCTTCTTTCCGGATTTTTTCATCCGATGCTACTGCGCTCAAGCATCCCTATGGAAAGGCTTTTAAAGTTATTAAAAATAATACTATATTGACGGCTCAAAAAAACCCGAAAAAATATGACGTAATTTCGCTGGTACCTTTATGCAAATATGAGAATCACTGAATGATACCGTAACTTATCTTATATGTTTTTTTTGCATTTCCTTCCTTAATCTAGAGCTAGATAAACTAATAATAATTATAATATGTCTTGAATTTTGAGCAATGATTTTTGGGTTTACAAAATAATTTTCAAAAGTAATAATGAAATTCTTTTGCTATAATCGACGACACGACATAATGATCTCCTGATGATGTTTTAGTCACAGGGCGAAACGTTGAGTTTGTGATAGTGAACGTGTGTAACGTTCACTATCACAAACTCAACAAGTGTTTGTTTATTATGGTAGCGGTGGTGGAGGCTTGTGCATGTGTTTTTACAAATCATGTCTCAGGTATGAAAACGGATAGTCCACTCTATATTTAGCTTTATAAATATTTTCTATTTACTTAATCACTGACTATAGAATAATATATTATAGATTGAACACTGATTATAGATTATAAAATAATGTTATTATTACTTTTGTCTTATGGATCTCCGCAAAATAACACATAATTCTATAAAAACAATTTTTCCCATCGTCTACTTTAATTTTCTCGAAATTTACAAAGTATGTAACTTTGATCCCTTGACAGAAAGATTACAATGTAAAAATTTTATGGCACTCAAATTGTTGCCATTCTGAATTGCCTTAAGATTATTGTGATAAGGTTGAAATTTGCATAGCTCGTGTTAGCGTTAGGAAGATGGCAAATTTATAATTGAAGATCGTAAATTAACATGACACCGACAGTTGTGGCTCGAAGTCGAGAAGCGACGTTAGGGCGAGTGTGCCAATATTTTATCGAGGAGGTAATTATTTGATCAAACTGGGGTAACAGATTAAATTTCGACCCCTTGTTTCTGTTGAACTCAATATATGATTGATTGACAATATCAATTGTGTTTAAATGCGAAGGTCAAGATTTCACCGTCGTGTGGATTCCGGCTGAGTTGAATAGACCATCATTTCTTACCGAAGTGTCGTAAAAGGCGACTAAGGTAAGTTGACCAGCCGTGTGGTATCCGGTTGGGAAGAATAGACCACCCTCTTTCTTACCGAGGGGTCGTAAAATACGACCAAGGTAAGTTGGCGTCAGGCAGGCAGCCGGTCATAAAATACGTAGCCAAATCATGTGATAGCATGTTTGTAACATGTTGTGCCGACACCACTTAGAGTAGGATAAGGGCAGGAGGATGATGATGATTTAATTTTAATTCGCATTCAGTATACTTTATCCAAAAAGTCTATGATAGCCCGTGCGACTATTTCGAGGGAGTCTCGAGTTCAAACCTCCGGCAGGCAGAAATGAGTTTTCTATTATAAGTTATGTGTCTAATTGACATTTGCAATTTATCACACGCTTTTCGATGAAGAAAAAAATTCGTGACGAAACCTGCATATGCCTAGAAAATTATGGGGATATGTGTCATCTATAAAATCGGAGTAGCGTGGTGGGTATTCACTTCATCCCTTCATTTCACAAAGGGAGGAAGGAGATCTAGGCTCAGCCGTGGGATAATAAAGTTTTTTATTTTTCCCAATTGTAACTCTATAGTGAGCATGATAGAGTTATAGTTATGATTGTATATGAGAGTATTGTTTACTATTGGTATTTAAATACTGGTCCGTTGGCGCAGTGGGTCTGCCTTCAGCTTGGCGGGTCGCGGGTACGATTCCCGCCGAAGGTCAACATTTTCTATAAACAATTTATTGGTTCTTCGAGCCTGGGTATGTATTTGTATTTGTATTTAAAACTATATATGTATATATTACCAGTTGTCCGTCAACCATACCACGAGTTACTTACTTTGGGGATGGACGACCTTGCGTGTAAGTATCCCATATTACATATATTACCATATATTACATACTATCTGTGACAGCGGCTTCGCCCGCGTGGAAATCGGCATATCACATTTTTTTTCTAGAATTCAAATTTTAAACATAAAAGAAGTTATTGTGAGTTAACCATAAGAGATAGAGACATGCTGTCGCGGAATTTTTTGTAGTAGTTTTATAGATCTACAATTCTCTAGTACATTACTTTAGCGTATATCTGCTGGTTTACGCAGCGCACGCGACTATAGCTCCCAGCAAGCAAGTTTTTAACAATTGTGCGGTCTCTTCAACACAATTTACACATTTCCGATATGTACTATCAACCTAAACCATATGGAAGTCTTGCACTATCTTTTGGTGAAAACCGTACAAAAATCCGTTCAGTAGATTTTGAGAAAATCGATTACATACAGACAGACAGTTTTTTGAAACTTTGTTTTATAATAAGTATAGATTATATTATTTATTAAATAGTAAATACAAAAATTTGACTCTCATAAGTCTCCTTTGTTAATCTCTATATACTAGGTCATTATATCGAACGAAGTACAAAGCGGATATAACCAGTTCCCGATCAATTGCGCGTCACCTCAAAAGCCTCCCGCTGTCCGGTTTAATTCGCGCCTTGACAGAAACCCTTTGACGCGTTCGCGGCTGACAGATCGCAGTCGGGCGCCTCACGTTCTGTTGACGTCTCTATTATCATTAAAAACGCAGAACTTTGAATTAGATTCGTAGATGATATACTCTTGCACACATACAAACATTATTCTTGATTATTCTACGCAAATGAATGTATTAGTCATTTGATAGTCAATATGTTAGGCGTGTTATAGGCGCGTGCTGTATCATGGCCTACCATAGGACATGATTGCAGTCAAGCGCTTGCCTACTATAGTAGTAATAATAAAAAAAACATTGAAAAAATAACTCATCAATCCATGCACGATAACAGAACTATCTTGCTATAATCCGCACGGGTTAAGCGAATGCATGCAAAGCCAATGTGTATGAAGCAGGCATGATTCACGTACTTTACACATGCAGGACAAGTCACCACATGCATCCCAAGACGCCTCCACCAGCAACAATGCACACAAGCAATACACACAAACACCACCAATTTTTACGATTTCGTCGTGGAGCCTATCCTCCTGATGAGCTTCGGTTTCGGGGCGACACGATCGCAGAGATTTTGGTGGTGGTTGCGTGTATTGCTTGTGTGCATTGCTGCTGTTGGAGGCATCTTGGGATGCATGTGGTGACTTCTCTTGCATGTGTAAGGTGCGTGAATTTTCCCTGCTTCATACACATTGGCTTTGCATGCATTCGCTTAACCCGTGCGGATTATAGCAAGGTAGTTCTGTTATAGTGCATGTAATATGGAATTCCGCAAAGTAACGACTGCTTCTATAAATCATTTAAACTCATAATTCTCCTGCACAACACGTAATTATATAATTATACGTAATGATAAACATGTTGTAATATGATTTGGTTAGTTATTTTACGAGAGGCCGCCTGCCAGACGTCAACTTACCTTAGTCGCCTTTTACGATACCTCGTTAAGAAATTAGAGTGGTCTATTTTACTCAGCCGGATACCACACGGCGGTTCAACTTAGGTTCTTTAGTCGCCTTTTACGATACCTCAGTACTTTTTAATCGTCACTCCTTGTAAACTCAGTATCAGATTCTGCATAATTTCGAATGAAGTTTGCTTTATATATTTGAAATATTAAAAGACGGTAATATTAAAAAATGTTAATAAGATGCATTTATTATAGCTTTTAAAATATTTGTTACATTGAAAAGAATTAAGTGCGGCATATCACGTAAGACACAGAAAAATATTATTCACTACTTTCGGTTTTCTAATTTTCTTTGTAATTTTTTTTACTAATGAAAAAGTTTATGAAACTCTGACATAGGTATATATAAAAACATCCCAAGCATAGCATTTAATCCTTAACTTGAAATAAATGTTTCTTATAATTAGGTTGCTTCATTAGATGTCAGAAAACATGTTCATTATAACGCGAAAATGAAAAAGAAATCATTACTACTTCTATATATATATAAAGTCATGTTATAGGATAAAATTTCGTTTTTGTGTTAGTACTTCATCATCATCATTCTCCTGCCCTTATCCCACTCTAAGTGGAGTCGGCACAACATATTACAAACATGTTGTCACATCATTTGGCTACGTTTTTAACGACCGGCTACCTGCCTGACGTCAACTTACCTTAGCCGCCTTATACGACACCTCGGTAAGAACTGAGGGTGGTCTATTATATGCAGCCGGATACCACACGGTGTATTTTGTGTTAGTACTTCTTGATTTTAATAATCTTGATATTCAAATTAAATTAAAATTCAAAATATTCTTTATTCAAGTAAACTTGTAAACAAGTGCTTTTGAATCGTCAATATCTACTGCTGGTTCGAAAAGCTGTTCCTACCGAGAAGAACCAGCAAGGTTGCTCTTTAAAAGGAATAATTTTTATCACTAGTTATATATAGTTATTTATGTCTTGTACAGGCTTTAAGAGTAGCTATATCCACACATTCTTATCGTCTAAATAATCCTCAATAGTATAGTAGGCTTTCTGAATTAGCCTTTTTTAAATAGTATTTTTAAACTGCTGTAATGTTAGTTAAAGTAGATTGTGGAATTTTATTATAGAATCTTATACTTATATTACCCGGCAACAAATAATGCACATCGAGGCTTAGAGAGAGAAAATCGGCCAGATTCTGCTTCATAGAGCATTGTCTCTGTCGCACAGGCTGACAAACCCGTGAGAAACGTCACATACTAACTGAGTGACAGTGACAGCGCTCTACGAATCCGAACTGGCCGGCTGTTTCGTTCTAAACATCGATGTGCATATTTAATGCCGGATACTATTCGTACCTTTACAAGGCGCAAAGCAGGAACCGCAAGCTTATGTCGGTTTATCTATTTTATATATAACCAATCTTTTTATAATAGTGTTTATTCTTATGTTCAAAAATATTTATATACTTTAATAGCAAAGTGTACAACATAGGCTTTATACTTAAACATACTTGTAGTTTCTATGTTAGAGAACCTCAGGGGCCATTCAATACCATTTCATTAATCAATATCGCAAACGTGTTCTAAAGTCTCAATCAATTGAACATAAAAACCGACAAAAGGATTCACCTATAACCTGGAAATGAGATATACGGTATCGATAAAAGGCGGGGGACTCGAATTCGTGAAATATGTATATTAATTAGCACGAAACGATTACTCAATGGTCCCGTTCTGTGAAGTTGTTAGGAAGCGAGGGCGGGGTCGGGCGGACGGTAACTATCAGTTCTGGGAGTCGGGCGGAAGGTCATCTTACAGTGTTGACAGATAACTGTATCTAGCTGATAGATAACGCGACTATGCTACTGTGGCTTACATACATAACTTATACATGACTTAACTAGTCACTTCAGTATGACGGTTCGATACTTCCACTTTTATATACATACATAACAACCCGAAGCTGTGATAGCCCAGCAGTGAGACCGTGCGATTCTTACGAGGGGAATACGAGTTCAAACCCGGGCAGGCACCAATGAGTTTTTCTATTAAAACTCATGTTTCATGTGTGCAATTGATAATTGCAACTTATCACACGCTTTTCGGTAAAGGAAAACATCGTGAGGAAACCTGCATATCTCTAGAGAATTCTGGAGATATGTGTAACCTACCACTCCGCATTGGAGCAGCGTGGTAGGTCCTAGCTCAAACCTTTCTCTCCAGAAACGGAGAGAAGAGGCCTATACCCAGCAGTGGGATTGTAACAGGCCGCTACGTTACTTTTTTTATTACAACCCGTAACATATTGAAGTATCTGTTTTTACTGGCTCCATTTATTGTTAAATAATAAGGCATTGAAGTAAAATAAAAGTATTGAATGGGACAAATTCTTCTACTGGTAGTGAGAGAGAAAGTGAAGTAAGAATAAATCGCTTACATCTATACTTATTATAAAACAAAGTCACAAAAAGCTGTCTGTCTGTATGTACTTCCGGTTGGTTTAGGTAAATAGTACGTATCGGTATTATGTAAACTGACTTGATTACATCGCGCAATTGTTTAAAATCTTGTTGGGAGCTTTAGTCGCGTGCACTGCGTAAACCAACAGAGATATGCTAAAGTAATGTAGCAAGACTTGTAGATCTTTAAAACTACTACAAAAAAGTCCGCGATAGCATGTCTCTATCTCTTATGGTTAACTAACAATAACTACTTTTATGTTTACAATTTGAATTCTAGAAAAAAATGTGACACGCTGATTTCCATGCGGGTGAAGCCACTAGCACAGCTAGTTTTAGATAAAGGCAACATTGTGATGGTACAAGCGATACTTCTGGATGTCATACTGCACGATTTTTTCTACAACTGATATCCCTAGAAAAATAAAGCAATATTATATGAAAGAAAAATTACGACAATACTCAATTTTATTTTATTAACGTTGAAATATGCCATATACTCTCTAAAGATGATCTATCATTTATGAACCGATTTGATCAATTGTACATATCATTAAAGCTTTTTAAGAAAGCTGACTGTTGTGTACCTACATTTTCAACAGTTATAAATATTCTAACCAATTTAAACGAAAATTAACGAATTATATACCTACATGAACCTTCCTGATGGATTGCTCTATCTATTAGTACACATTAAAAAGCGTTCAGTAGTGTTCGAGTACATTGTCAACAGACAGACAAGTTCAGTCCTGGCGACATTTTTATAGTAAGTAGTGATTTGACCTTCAACTTGGCGTTGAATGATGAATGATGACTCAACAATTTTTGGCAAGGAGATAATGGAAGAAATGCCAGTATGAAACAAAAGTTACTTATTCAATCTCGTAATCAATCAAAATCGTAATGCCGTGTTGACATGGAGCCTATCCTTCTAAAGATGCTTCGGTTTCGGGGCGAAACGATCGTGAAAATTTTGTTGGTGGTTGTGTATTGCTTGTGTGCATTGTTGCTGGTGGAGGCGTATTGGGATACGTGTGGTGACTTCTGCTGCATGTTGTAAGTACGTGAATTTTGCTTCATACACTTAGCATTACATAAATTTGCTGAACACACGCAGATTAAAGCAAAAGAATTCTGTTATAATTCTTGTAATGTGGAATTCCGCAAAGTAACGCCTGCTTCTTTAAATCATTTAAAATTTATGAAAATATAAAATCGTGTGTTGTAGCTTATTGTATATTAATTATGAAAAATCGTAGATAGATGTAATATGTCCTGAATTTATGTTTCAGTTTTCTCCCAAATTCTCTCACACCTCATTTCTAACGCCACCAAGAGTATCGAATTGCGCGAAAAAACTCAATCATTGTCATACAAATGTATCTGTTGTTAGAGCCCCTAATTGCTGGCCTGGTGTGTAATTTGCGAAGGTCCATTGTGCGAGTCAAAGCGAGGCAAACAAACTTCTCGTACTAGGGGCAATGATTTCAAACGGCTGCGATTTTGTTATGGCGTAATCGTATTCTGATTAATTTAGAAATCATATATAGTCTCACTCTATTTATGTGTATATTAAATTATATGTATCTATTCCAATAAATAAAATTCCAATGTTTATCTACAATTTTAAAGTAATTAATAAAGTAAACTTTGTATAATAAACTAACATTTTTCACGAGTAAACGTATCATAAACGTATTTCATTCATCCTTATTTATATAGTAGGTGTGTGATATAGTATGGAAAGAAAGCGATTCAGTTTAGGTACCGACTTTGAATTGCATTATAATTGAATCGTTTTCTAAAAGTTGATGGTAGGCCTACGGTACCCAACATCGAATGTCGTGAAAGTCTCGGGAAGAGACTTATGTTCATTGTTTATAGAGAGAGAAGAGATAGAAGGAGAAACCAATTTTTTTTTGTTTGCGTAAAAGAAGGACGCTTATTATATAAATTAAGCTTCTTATAATAATTAATTATAACTAGCTGTGCCAACAACGGCTTCGCCGGTGTGGAATTCAGTGATTTACGAAACTTATCCCGAATTTTCGAAATTTTGAAAATTAGTTATTGTGAATTAACCGTGAGACATAGAGACATTCTATCGCGGACTTTTTTGTAGTGTTTTAAGAGATATACTAGATCTACAGAAAATCGGCTAGATTCTGCGTCATAGAGCATTGTCTCTGTCGCACAGACTGACGAACCCGTGTGTGACAGTGACAGCACTCTACGAAACCGAAATGGCCGGCTGTTTCGTTCTACACATCGATGTGCATTATTTATTGCCGGGTACTATACTTTATTGTATCCTACTGGTTTACGCGGCGTACGCGATAAATAGGCAGGCGAGTTTTATAAGCAAGCGATCGACCTCTTCAACTCAATTTGCAACAAAACGTAATGTACTATTAAGCTAAACGTTCCGGAAAAATTGCACTGCCTTGTAGGAAAAACTGTCCAAAAAAACCGTTCAGTAGATTTTGAGAAAATTGTCTACATACAGACAGACAACTTTTGATGATTTCGTTTTATAATAAGTATAGATATTGATCGTGAAATAATTTTAGTCTATAATTTTTAAGTATGACATGAGAATTATGAGAATTAATACATCAAAATGGGGACACCCATTTTGATGTATTAATTCTTCCCTCATAATAAATAAATCTTAACACCATCTAACCTATAAACACATTAGAGGGATTTCCTTTAATGACTACTAAAACAGAAGTGAGGATAACGCTGTAAGTGCCTTTAACTCTGAAAAACCGTCCAATTTAGAAGCGAATTAGCTAAAAAGGCGTCAGGAAGAAGTTTAAGAACTTAAGGGTTAAGTTTATCGTATAAAATGTAATTAAATCAGCATATTATATTTACTTTCTTAAATGTTCGAGCACTCATATTATATTAATGATTTACAGAAGCATGCATTACTTTGCGGAATTCCATAGTACAAGAAGTTCCAATAGAATTATTTTGCTATAATCCGGGCTTGTTAAGAGAATCTATGTAATGCTATATAACTATAACCTATATGCTATAACCTATGGATCCGAAACGTGGTCGCTGACTATGGGCCTCATAAGAAAGCTCAGAGCCACTCAGCGGGCGATGGAGCGAGCTATGCTCGGGGTTTCTCTACGTGATCAAATCAGAAATGATGAGATCCGTAGAAGAACTAGAGTCACCGACATAGCTCAGCGTGTCGCGAAGCTGAAGTGGCGATGGGCGGGGCACATAGTGCGAAGAACCGATGGACGTTGGGGTCTCAAG
This sequence comes from Morpho deidamia, assembly GCA_947086505.1. Taxonomy (NCBI): domain Eukaryota; kingdom Metazoa; phylum Arthropoda; class Insecta; order Lepidoptera; family Nymphalidae; genus Morpho; species Morpho deidamia. The sequence continues at coordinate 10,166,753 of CAMTZC010000026.1, read as the reverse complement.
GTGTTGGAATGGCGACCCCACACCGGAAAGCGCAGCGTCGGCAGACCCCCAACGAGGTGGACAGACGACCTCAAAAAGGTCGCGGGGAGCCGCTGGATCCAAGCGGCGCAAGATCGTATGGTGTGGAGATCCCGCGAAGAGACCTACGTCCAGCAGTGGACGTCCATCGGTTGACGAAGAAGAAGAAGAAGAAGATGTAATGCTAAGTGTATGAAACAGACAGTTCACGTACCTTATACATGCAGGATCAGTCACCACACGCATTACAAAACGCCACCACCAACAACACTTCACACACTCACTACTACAATCTCAACGAACATTTCTCCCCGAAACAGAAGCATCATGAGGAGGATAATCTCCACGACAAATCCGTAATGGCAACGATGCATTAGCGCGGATTATAGCAAAATACAATAATTGCATTGAAATTCAATCATATATAAGTTGATCATTTCGCAAGTGGTATTCTATAGATATATCTAAACTTAATTGGTTATAAAAATATTCTGTAATTTGAGTAAGATTTTACAAAGTCTTAATTAACATATGCATTTCTCTTAATCTTTTTACCATTCTATTTACTGGTAACTTGATTGGTACGCTCTTAAATATTGTCATATGATTTGGCTACGTATTTTACGACCGGCCGCCTGCCTGACGTCAACTTACCTTAGTCGCCTTTAACGACACCTCGGTAAGAAATGAGGGTAGTCTATTCTATGCAGCCGGCTACCACACGGCATTTACCTTAGTCGCCACTTACGACACCTCGGTAAAAAAGGAGGGTGGTCTATTCTATGCAGTCGGATACCACACGGCATTTACCTTAGTCGCCTCTTACGACACCTCGGTAAGAAAGGAGGGTGGTCTATTCTAGACCGCTTTCATACAGACAGTCACCTTTTTTATATTTTTATTAGCACCTCTATTAATAAATGGAAGTGAACTTATAATAAAACTAATAATAAAATATCCTTTCAGTGTCATTAGCAATCGGATTTCTATGGCGTCGAAATTTATATGTAACTTATTTCGAATCTAGTTTGATTATTATTATTATTATTATTTTATTAATAATAATTAAAATATTAGCCGTGTGGTATCCGGAAGAATAGAATAGACCACCCGACTATTCTATTCTTCCGGATACCACACGGCTAAAAAAACAACCGACAAGATTCTATTCCAAGAATTTTAAATTAAATAGTATGCCAGAATATAATTATTATATCTATAATCCGTGTGCATCGAAAACACTTGGATCATAGCAAAAAGACAGACACACAGACTTTGATTATCATTAGTATTGATAAATATCACTTATACATACGTTAAACGCTTGCGTTCTTAAATTAAGTCAATTATTAAGCAGTAGTGGGGTAGGTTGATTGATGAGCTGCTCTTGTTCTGATCGCCGGCTCAATTACATCACGATTATTTAATTTGACATCATACTTCGGGAGTTGTGAAGCTATCACTTAATGGTAACACGCAAAACAGAGTTCTTGGTAACTTGTTTCCGATCTGTGTTATTGAATGTTGGGAACCTTAACGTCACATTTTTCATTACTAATTTTTAACAATAGTAACATCCTACTGTCAGGCGAAAGCTTCCTCTGTTGAAAATTAGAAGGAAGATAGAAGTTTACGCAACATGTTCTTCAGTATGGATTGCTAGGTTACATTCGTGTGAAAAATCTTAGGACACATAGTTTAATGTGATGTTTCACTTCGCCGTACAGCAGGTGGACATTGATATGTGGACAAAAAATGCTAAAACGAACAACTACAGTTGTAGCGATTGTCGCTTAATAAACGTATTAATTTCCCAAAATCACCAAAATTTCGCACGTTAAGTACATAAGGTTATTCTCTAATTAACTCAGATGCTTCGCAAATATAGACCGCGGTTTCTTGTTAGGAACCATCGTTTTAACCGTTCGTCTATCACAGGTATATACCCAAGCTATATAAAAATATATGCATCGTATGAATAAAATATTAAACCGGTAATTCAGGACAAATTTCTTTTACAAAATTAACCACTTCTACAGGTCATTTATAGAAGCAGGCGTTACTTTGCGGAATTCCATATTACAGAAACTATAACAGAACTACTTTGCTATAATCCGCGTGTGCTTAGCGAATATATATAATGCTAAGTGCATGAAGTTGACAAAATTTACGTACCATTCAACATGCAGGACAAGTTACCACACGTATCCCAAAACGCCTCCACCAGCAATAACACCACGATAAAATCGTACGATTTTGTGATGACTTTAAAACGAAATTTTCAAACGCTTACTCTATTTTTGGTTTGGAAAATAGTACTATAACAGAACTACTTTGCTATAATCTCTGCGGATTAAGCGAATGCATGCAATGCTAATATGTGACAAAATCGTAATGCATTACGATTTTGTCACGTGGAGCTTATCCTCCTGAAGATGCTTCGGTTTCGGGGCGAAACGATCGTAGAGATTTTGGTGGTGGTTGTGTGTATTGCTTGCGTGCATTGTTGCTGGTGGAGGTGTCTTGGGATACGTGTGGTGACTTGTCCTGCATGTGTAAGGTACTTGAATTTTGCCTGCTTCATACACGTAGCATTACATACATTCGCTTAACAAACGCGGATTATAGCAAAGTAGTTCTGTTATAGTTTCTGCACTACTGCAAGGTATTGCTCAAAAAATCAGTTATGTCTTATTGGTAAGAAAATGTAACCCATACTAATGAGTCGGTCTTAACCCCGCGTAGATGCTTATAAGTTTTCAGTAAAAATGTATACTTTAGTCTTTATTTACAATTTTATCATTTTTTTTGTTATTTAAAGAAAATCAATAATTTAAAGCACAGAATTTTTTGATATTTTATTTTGGAATATCCATCGCGAGGTGTCTATAGCCGTTACTTGGTAATGCTATTTTATTGCCGCTATAAATTCGATAGATCGCCCCAGGAGGTTCGCAAGTGGCTATGCGGCGATCGCGCCTTTCGATTTAGAACTCGGCCCAAAATTGAAATGGCCGCCCCTTTATCGGGACAATTTAAATTGGACGTTTTAAAAACTATTCTTTAGTCGGTGATAAGGGGTCGGGGAGAGTGATTCATTTTATCTACGGTCATATTCATTCTGAATAGCTAAAGTATCCACATCTTAGAAGTTCAACTACTTCAGCTTTAGACTATGGTTTATAAAAATAATGTTTCATTTTTTTTTAATGAAACAATATTAACCATAATAATGTTTAACCAATATTATTCATTATAACAATGAATTAATATGAACCATTTTAACCTTTATTACATTATTTCAAAAGGCTAAAGACTAAAGTAACCAGCAGAGGAATAGGTACACTCAGAAGGGAACAGAATACCTACTCAGTTGTCCTTAAAAATTAATACTTCATATAGACGTGAAAGATAGTATACCATATATGCATACCTTGATGATGGAATTCCAAACCCAAGCACACACGCCTAATTCCTAATTTCTTAAACCTTTTTTTAATGTTAACCGTAATACCACAAAAAAAAACTTCTTATAAAACATCTTTACACAAATAAGTTACGATAAAATTGTTAATTAGTATACTATTAGTATTGTATATAATTTTCTTAAAAAAAAATTTTTTTTTGGGAAATCCCGATTCGATTCCATAATAAAATGATTAAAAAAAACGAACAATTCATTAGTATGACGTTCGCATACAATCATTATGTAAATGTAAACACGTTTGCGAAACCAGAAAACGCTGAACCAAAGAGAAACCTTCCAGTTACTGTAGCACGATTAAACATATTCCACCTATAGAATTATAGAAATGCTCTATCGAAACAAACTTCAATGTGGCGTAGCGGGATACCATACAGAATTCACAATGACCGCTACTTGAGACAAGTATGACCATGTTATAATGACAAATAAGGCCTTTCCTAGAGTTAGTCTAATAAAATTATTAGTGTGAGACAAAACTCTATGGAGCAGACTGTGGTTTTTGCTCATCTTAATGTTTAGTGAAGGGTCCTTTCTAGATCTTTTTCACCTTGAGAATATCGATTAGTTCTTCAATTGACTGTCTCTTTATATTTCTTTATTCATGCCCATCGCTACAGGCTTTAACTTGTGCTCTGTACGTTTTTTAGTTCGTCTATGGATTTTGACATTACTATATCGGGATACTTCAAGCATAAAAACAAGTTCACATGCTCATTTTGATGATGTTTATTCCTGGTAATTGCAAAAAAATTATAATCAGTGTTTGGGTAAAGATTTCTAATGTCAATAAAGTATAACTTTATACGTAAAGTATAACTTTATAGCACGTACGTACATTACTGATGGAACACAATATTTCCAGGTTTAGCTATTTAAACATAAATACGCGCAAACAGATTGAAATAATAGTTAAATTTCTTAAGCCTGGACATATCTGAGAACTTGCTACCATATTGTTATCCTATGCAAGACGTAACTTCTGCGGCGACAATTTTATTTGCGGACTACCCCCCATTTGGCACCTCCCTTTGTTAGGAATTCGTGATAGTCTCCCTCTACGTAGGTGGAATGCTTGAGCAAAAAAGTTTCGCCAAGTTGGCTCGGACGTGGCTATTTATGTTGGCTATTACAGTGTAATTCACGTTTTCACTTAGTGGTCCGCGTGCCAACTAAATTGGTTCTTTCTCTACAGTCATTTCCGTATAGATAACAGTGGTTTAATATTTGTAAAGACATAAGAGGATTATAGACATGTTTTTTAAATACCTATTTAATTTATTCAATTATTAGTCTTCAGAAACCAATTTTTTAATTTGCAAATTGAATCTCGGATGTGTCACTTTTTTTACATAACATATTTACATTTTCTCAGAACTTGTCTACATGGGCTACTGTACCGAGATAAAAAAGAAGCCTACGTCACTCTCTAGTACTTCAAATCTAGTCTAGTCAGTTCTCGTCTTCATATCAAAAATCGCATGAATTCTTTTTACCGTACGAGCAATCAAACCTTAATATGAATAATCTCTTTTTTTTCTCACTTTATTTCGATTTCCTAAGTTTATCCTTCCACTCCTATCGTGGATCATCTCATCTGCAAGCACACAGCTTTTCATGTCTTAAATAATGACATTTAACCAACTCTTTATCGGTCTTCTTTATAGCCGTTTACCGCGTACATATAGGTTAAGCGTTATATTTCCGATGTACTCAATAGATCTTCTATTTAAATGTGTATACATGATATCATTACTCATCCTCTTAATATTTCCTGAGATAAGATACTGATATCTCTCAGTATCTATAGTATATCAGTACTAAGAAAATCATTACTTATATCTATATGATATCTCAAGATACGTCAAATCGTTTTACTAACTTCCCAACTATTGCCCATGGATACGATGGCAGATTTTAAGCTAAAAGCATTGTTAGCAAAGCACACCTTATAGCCATTGGGTATCGGAATCGAAATGTTCAATCCAATTGAAAACTGATGCTATCAACTTTATTCTATTCTGTACAAAGAATACCCTTTCAAAGTAGTTCCATTTAAAAAGATATTCGTTCTTTAGAAACGTTTCATTTTTAGTTCTTGATTTAGTCTCTGTTTTATTAAAATATCAATATTTTTTTACATAAATAAAACAGTTGATATAAATATTGTAAAATATATTTTAGTCTCAAAATTAATTTAATAAACGTGTAATTTCATTCTGTCATGTATCAAAGGAACTGCAAGAAATTAATTAAACGTCCTTAAAATTACAGATCTCAAGTATTTACAACACGTTTTGGCACTTTTCGTATTTGGTATAAAATATAATTCCGTTATATATTTAAGTTATTTATATCATAAATATTATTTACTAGTTTCCACTCATGCCTTTTTCTGTCTGAACTGCAGTACTGAGATAAAAAGTAGTCAGGCAATTCGTCTAGTAGAATAGAACATCCTCCTTTCTTACCTAGGAGCCCTAAAAGGCGACTAAGATAAGTTCACCTGCCGTGTTGTGTTGGCTGAGTAGAATATACCACCCTCATTTCTAACCAAGGTGCTGTAAAAGGCGACTAAGGTAAGTTGCTCCGCCGTGTGCTATCCGGCTGAGTAGAATAGACCACTCTCATTTCTTGACGAGGTGTCATAAGAGGCGACTAAGATAAGTTGACCCGCCGTGTGGTATCCGGCTGAGTAGAATAAACCACCCTTATTTCTTGCCGAGGTGTTATAAAAGGCGAATGTTGACGTTAGGCAGGCAACGGGTCTTAAAATACCTAGCCATATCATGAGACATGTTTATAACATTTACGACCCCACTTAGATAGAGATAGGGGCAGGAGAATGATGATCAATTAAACTCTTTTTAAAGTTTCGCTAATATAGCAATGTAGCAAATAAATTTTATTACATCAAGGTATAAAATTTTTAGTCTGTAATAGCACAGTATCATGTGTTGCGACGTAGACCAGAACTGACAGAATTGTGTTGTAGATCGCGCCAGTTTTCTGATTTTCTCTCTTAAGATGAAAGGAAAATTCAATTCCTTTTATAAAAATAATTCAGAACGCAATTTCGAATCTGTTTGAAAGCTGAAAGTTATTGACTGTTAATAATTTTTAAGTTGATAAATCTTCAAACTCTGAATTTACTTGGCTTTAAAAATGTATACCTAGGAATTAAACTAATCTTATATTTAGTAAAAGTTCTACTTATAAAATTTCACGTATAAATAAAACTCATGGAGCAGGTTTATGTCAGCACATGATAACCCTTGAGTGAGAAGATAAAAGAAGATGAAGAAAAAATACTATTAAAAAAAGGCTTATTCAGAAAGCCTATTATACTATTGAGGATTACCTGGAAGATAAGAATGCGTGGATATAGCTTCTCTTCAAGTTTCGAGTTTCTTGCTGGTTCTTCTCGGTAGGAACAGCTTTCCGAACCAGCAGTAGTGTTGACGATTCAAAAGCACTTGTTTACAAGTTTACTTGAATAAAGAATATTTTGAATTTTGAATTTCATGAAATGAAATCGGCCAGAATCTTTTTTTTTTATTCTCTCGCTGTCGGGTTCTTAACTCTCATCTAAGTAGAACTAGCTTTTAAACGCAACTTATTTCGCGTGGACTGCACTCTTATTATTTGAGTAAACTGTAATACTTATATTCATTATGGTTAAAGTGGGTTAACCTTATAAGCTAGACAAATGCTGTCGTGGACTTTTATTTAGAACTTTTAGAGGGGAACAATTTTGTGGTGCATGATTTTTTAATAACTTTCACCGTTTACTTAGCGCACGCAAGGCAATCATTAAATTTTGCTGTTTTCGCAATATTTTTTATTGCTGCTCCTCTCCTATTCATCTTAGCACGATATATAGCCTATATCATCATCATTCTCCTGCCCGAATCCCACTTTAAGTGGGGTCGGCACAACATGTTTACATGTTGTCACATGATTTGCCTACGTATTTAACGACCAGCCGCCTGCCTGACGTCAACTTACCTTAGTCGCCTTTTACGACACCTCGGTAAGAAATGAGGGTGGTGTATTCTATGCAGCCGGATACCACACGGCACTTACCTTAGTCGCCTCTTACGACACCTCGGTAAGAAAGGAAGGTGGTCTATTCTATTCTGCCGGACACGGCTATATAGCACGATATATAGCCTATAGCTTTCAATAAATGGACTATCTCACACTCAAAGAATTTTTCAAAACGGTTCAGTAGTTCCTGAGATTAACGCGTCCAAACAATCAAACAAACAAACTCTTCAGCTTTATATAAAGCTGAATACTAATATACTAATATTAGTATAAATAAAGTCGTATTATCCTATTTAGTACAATTTAACACAGAGCTATAAATGAAAATTTATATGTAATGTGGCTGTAAATTTATTATGCTGTGACACAATCCCACTGCTGGGAATTGTGTCACAGCATAATAAATTTTTAGTATAGATATAGTTGATTATCCTATTTAGTACAATATAACACACAGCTATAAATGAAAATTTATATTTAATGTGGTTGTAAATTTATTATGCTGTGACACGCTGCAGCTAAATTATTTAAAATAACTCTTTGTTGCCCTCGTACATCATCGTTTGCGATGTGTTTACGTTTATTAGCTTTGGGCCCGGGAGTTTCAGTGCATAGAGAAAATTGAAATCGTATTATATTACATCAGCGGGCGATAGAGCGAGCTATGCTCGGAGTATCTTTACGTGATCAAATCAGAAATGAGAACGTAGAACTAGAGTCAACGAATTCCGGTCCGAATGAATGTCAATTAAAGAATTAAAAATAAATGTCATATAAAATTACAACCAAAATATTTTTCTTACACACCTAAATATTTTTGTAATGTTCTGATGGTTCGGTGGTTAAAACCGGTCATTTATCTTAATGTTCCGGTGTCAGGTATCCAATTGATTTGCTTAATATGTACAAATACCAATTAGGATACATAAATATATATAGTATCAAAAATTAATAACTTAAATGTTTAGTATACCTTTTTTAATGACGATATAGCCTTAAATTCGCCGTGTGGTGTCCGGCAGAATAGAATAGACCACCCTCCTTTCTCACCGAGGTGTCGTAAGAGGCGACTAAGGTAAGTTGACGTCAGGCAGGCGGCCGGTCGTAAAATACGTAGCCAAATCATGTGACACCATGTTTGTAACATGTTGTTCCGACCCCACTTAGAGTGGGATAAGGGCAGAAGAATGATGATGATGAGATAGCCTTTAATTAATATAACACAATAAGATCACAATAATTTAAGTTCATAAAATGTACCTATCGTTGGTTGTCCATCAAATAAATAAATAAAGAATTATGTGTATATGTTAAGGTATATTTAATTCATATATAATTCAAGAAAAAAAATATAATTAAAATTCAAATAATCTTGATAAATAAGAAATATTTTATCCAAATATGGACATTATGAGCTAATTTATTAAATTAACTACAAAGCTTTTGTATTCGGTTAGATGGTTTGCCTATTTCTTATCTATAACAACGTGACAATATTTAATATACGCGCGCGAAATCGATTATTGCATCAGATGGATTATCAGACGTGTCTGTGAAAATCGATTTGGTTATCATTTACACGTATGACACTTTATAAAGAAATGCTTTTAATGTTCTCACTTCTCAACTAAACATATCCATACTGTTATTATTAATAGGAAAGTCTGTCTGTTACGTTTTTACGACTGATCCGCTTGACCAATATTGATGGAATTTGTAAGAATTAAAGCTTATACACCAGGGTAACTTATTAAATAAAAAATCCAGTTTTTCTTTCGGGTACAGAGGCAAAAAACACATAATGCTTTATTGAGGGAACTTAAGCTTTGTACCCCAAGAGAGGCACACCATTCGGTTATTCGGTTATTAAAATATTAAAACCTATATATAGCAAAAAAATTGTAAAGAAATGAACTTTCATCATTTAACAACAAATTGTTAAAGTTTTTAATGTACATGTCGCACGATTAGTATTATAATGACCTAATTCAAAAAGTTTTTTGTGGCAAATTGCAATAAAACATAGCGTAGCGCTTACGAAACATATGAGTGTTTTGTAAGAGTGTGAGAGAGAACAAGAAAACAGTAGCTTTTTTAATTAGTCATAGCGTGATGTCAGAGATGGTATTGAAATTAGGATTACTATGTACCTAAATCAATTAAGCCTCAAGCTTTTTTTTAACATCTTCCAATTTTATAATTTACATTCGCTATAGGTACCTATGTATAGTACCCGGCATTAAATAATGCACATCGATGCTTAGAACGAAACAGCCGGCCAGTTCGGTTTCGTAGAGCGCTGTGACTCAGTTAGTATGTGACGTTTCACACGGGTTCGTCAGTCTGTGCGATAGAGACAATGCTCTATGAAGCAGAATCTATTTATTTATTTATTTATTTATTTAGATCACCAACAAAATACACACTTAACATTAACATTGAACATTAACTACTCAAAATAAGTAGTATTTTAATTATAGGTGACAACAGCTTTCAAATTAAGTTTAGAGAACTGAAAGACACGATAAAACTGATCTTATCGTTAAATTAAGATGAAAAAATGGATTATACAGAAAAAAGTATAAGTAAAAGAAGATTAAAACTAAAAAATATATATATGACAGTTACTGCCTTTAAAGTACAAGTAAGAGTTCAAGACCACCACTTATCACTTATAGCCCGAACTAAAGTAGCTTTTTTAAATACGTTTAAGCTATCGTGCAAAAAAATCCACTTTATGCTTACTGCAAATGGTGCTATGAATTCGCATAGCACGATTAAGAGGTGAGTTTTGACCAAAATTTGATCTAGCCGTAATTCTCTCTCTAAGCCTTGATGTTCATTATTTATTGTCGGGTACTACTATTACGTCATTAAGGAATATTCAGGAATAAGAACATGTTTATTCAAAGGATGTTAAGTTACAAAATAATATCGTATTTGAATATTAAATTCCTCACATACAGCGACTAATAAAATCAATCAGTAGACGACGCGTCTGTGCAAATCGATTCCGATTCTCGCCTTCACGAATGACACTGTTTATAATTTTGAAATTGAGTAATCATTTTCTAATATCGTATATTTACCGTAATACAATTTAAGTCTGCAATTCCCGTATTTCTAGTTATAGAAAAATAAGAATTTTTGAGTTGATCGGATATAAGCTTTTTTAAGAAAGGTAGGTCATTCATTCAAGTCATTTTATTGACAGCGTGTGTAGCTATTTAAATCAATGGATACAAAATGAATAATAAGATAGCTAACAGTGGCATAACCTTCGAGGAAAATTTGAAATTCCATTACTAGTGTCTGCTAATTTACGTGACTGGCACTGACAGACTGATTTGCGCCTAATTTGCGCTTTACGGGCTATAAAGAGTCAAAGAAAAGATACCTAACAGTGTCTCAATAATGGAAGCTATGCTTTGAATGTATTTGAATCACATGACACGTTGTTAGCTCCGAAGTGAGAGGATTCGTAGAATAAACGAAGTAACCGATACCTCGAGTGTTTCATGTTTTCTCACTAAATAAGATATATTGTTAATATAGGTGGCTGAAGTTAGATTGCATGAACCTTAATAAGAATCACGCTTCCTCGACTTTAATTTTAAAAATAGAATAATTTTGTTTACCTAGGTAGAATCAAGATTGAACTAGAAATAGAACCAGCGTTGTTATTAGCAAGTAGGTCACCTTACAGTGATATTAACATCGTAAAAACATACCGTAAGTCAGCTCTGTTAGAATGTTTTATTCATACATCCATTCCATATTTAAATCGTAGGTACAGATAAATTATATCTGAAGCGGGTAAATGTCGATCTACTGTCTATGCGCGAAGCACCTGTACTCACAGACTCCGCTGACAGACAAAGACGCAGATAATAAGGAGCATCCCATTGGTGCATCCGTCGCCGGCCCCGCCCACAGCAGCCACCGACCAATAACACCGCCGAGCGCAGATCTCAAACGTTATCTAGTTATCTGCCGTCTCACTTTCCACACTAGCTATTTTCAGAAAGTGTAATGCAACGCTGAAAATATCAATATAGTTTTACTATGACTTTAGTCCGTGACATTTCAAATTTGGAATCTCTACCAATGTTACTAAACCCCATTCGAATTTTAAAATGTTTTACAGACTGAAAATTCGTATTCCGATTTAAATTTACATTAGCGCAAATGATCTTTGAACCTTTTTGTAGTTAAATTTTAATGTCTCAATGAGGTAATCAATTCTGTTCATTGGTTGAGAAATTAATGTAAATAAGTTGCTATTGGCTTCAATATAGTTAATCGTAATTCACATTTAAAAAATGATTTGAAGTAGGCATACTTAAAGCTCCACATTTTAATTAGGTAACGGTGTATGTTGACAATTTATAAACTTGAATGGATCAATGAAAAAAGGACGGTTAAAACAAAACAAGACGGTCGAATATCATTTCTCAGAACTATATAAGCAATTACTATACCACCATTGTTCAATCGACGCTGTCATGTCAATGTAAAATCATTGTAATCGAAACATAACAGCGTCGTATAGTACATGTAAGAAAAAACAAACATGTTAATTTAATACGGTAAACCCAAAGCTTCTGTTATAGGTACTACTGAAACAAACAGCCCCTTGAATTTGAAAACAAATTGTAAATACAATACATGTATGTTCAATATAAATTTAGAGAGAAAAAAATGTTTGCGTCTATGTTTTCAGATAACCTTGTGTAAGCGTCCCCGAAACTCGTATGAAAGAGAGGGGTGCGGTACAAAGACAAGGCGGGGTGTGAGGGGTAGGGGCGGCCCGGGCGAGGGTATGATTCGGGATTCTAGGGATGAGCTCTCGCCTCCTCTCGTTACTCTGGGAGCGCTCGTCGCGGCCGTCGCACATATCTCGTGATTACCGACGGCGGTGCATTATCGGCGTCGAATCGTTCGTTTCGTGCGTACTAGACGTATCGCGTACACATCACTAGAGAGTTCCAAATTTAAATCGAACGCCTATCATTTTTTTTGTTATGTGTTAATTGGCCTGTGGTTATTATCAAACAGCCTAATTGATAATAGAGAATTAAAAATGACTTTTATCATATTTCGAAACAGTGACTTCAATTAATTAAAACAGTTATAAATACTTATCATTAATGTGTACAAGGACTTGTAAAAAAATTACAATGCTGTAATTATATTGTTCGGCGATCGAAAAATGAAGATGTCCGGTAAGCTTTTACAGAGCTTAATACTTCATTACTTATATTTATAAATGGTAGTCTTAGATATTTTTGATAAGTTTCGTTTTGGACCTGTTAGACTATTTATTTATTTTTTATATATACCATTTATATCTATTATTTAGCTTAAAAGCAATAAAATTAATGAGATGTGGTATTGAATAATTTTAAATTTGAATTTTCGACTTATAATTCGATAAAGATAATATAATAATTATTTGTATGAAACAAATAATTATTAAAAAGATAAGATAATAATTCAATATAATTTGTGGGTTATCAATAATTAAACCTTTGACTAACAAGCTTTTCATGAATTGTGCGCTATTTCAATTATATTTTAAAATATCTGAGATTAATAAAAAAACTTCTATAAATTTGCAATATTCAAAATATTTGTGTTTTATTCCTTACCATTTAAAATTAAAGTAAGTGGGTTCTATACTATAAAAAAGAGTTTACGACTATAATTAATGCGAAAATGTCGAACATTTGTGTACACGAATAACTTAACATCCTTAATAAATATAAGATCCGATCTTCGAGAATATCGAATCGATTTTTTTTAGCAACGTTTAGACTTTAAAGAAGGCAATTTAAACATTGCAGATTATTTTATATTAATAAAAAATATATATTCTGTTCGAGCAATTATATTGCTTGTAATATGGAATTCCGCAAAGTAACGCCTGCTTCTATAAATCATATATTCTGTTCGCTTATTAGTGAAAAATTCAAAATTCGATCCTTAAAATTATTTAACATAACAGTCATGATTGGGTTAAAACATATGTTGCTGTAGGAGATTAAACTGAATAAGATAAAAAATATGGTCTCTTAAATATCAATTAATACCTAAGGTGTAAATAATTTCTGCAATTTTCTGACAAAAAAAGCTTTTAAATTGCGTGTCACTACGGTTAATAGTTAAGGAGTTCCATCGTCTGGAGCCAATTCTGGCAGCAGAATCAGGTCATGCCTAACATAAACATGCATTGTCATCAGGACTGGACCAGTATATAGAATTTCATCTCAATCAGTAAGTGGGTCAAATTTAACTTACAAGATTCCACCTTCACATACACACAAAGCAATTTAAATAAAAGCTTGAAAAAAAAACTAAACAGCTTTTTTCGTGAACCCAATTGAGTGTTGTCTAAATCTGTCAAGGGTGTGCGAAAAAACCCAAAAATATGACAGTTATAATCTGTATATTTTATCTATGGCAACATGGAGGTGCAAGCTTTTGGCGGGCGCCGCCGGCTCTCTGTAGATTGTTTGCATTACTTGTTTGATACAGCTTAAGGGTTTGTTTACATCATCAAGATGCAAGTTTTTGTTGCGGTTGTAGTTTTAAGGTGCCCGATTGTTGAGGTTAAATGTGAATAATCGACACACGAGTCTAAATTGTTTCTGGAATTTTCTAACATCTTTACCATAGGGCAGGGGTCGGCAACCTTTAATTTTAATATAACCTAAATAGCAATTTACAAAATTTAAGCTTTTCAAAAACCATTAAAAAAAATTAAAATCTACGGTCACGCCGATGTCATGGGCTGCGGTGAAAAGCAAGTACAAGTGGCTGAAGATAAAAAAGGCGTTTAAACCATGTTTTCTCTCTCTAGTCGTTGCTTCAATGCCGAAGGTTGTGGTCCTGATTAGATTTTACCCTCGAGTGGATCACTTGTTTCCACCGAATCCATTGTGGCCATTGTTGCTATCTCATAAAATTTAAAGCACGTGCATATTTTAATCAAGTTAATCGATTAAAAATGATTTTAAAATGTTAAGAGCCGCATGTGGATCGAAAGCCGCCGGTTGCCGACCCCTGCCATAGGGGTTTACTAGTGTATAGTTAGTAACTAAGATAACGTACACAGTAACGACTAAGACAGAAAGCGCTATTACCAGGCTTAATCTATAAGTTTTCTATAAAAACTTTAACTTAATATTTATAAATATTCATGCGCTCTTTGTTGTGAGGGAATACATAGAAATAATAGTCTACATACATCAATAACGAATCTATGGGATATTTTGAACTCTATGAACAGATATCAGCTATACTCACGTCTTATTCTATCGGGTTAGCCCGACTAGTTTCGAGCCCATCCGGGGCCCTTACTCATGAGCTCTTTATACGGAGTCACCACGGCGGGAACTATACTATACGAGTTATATTTCAGATTTGCATAGTTACATTTATTCATTACTATTTTTTAATCTCTAATTTTGGGTCAAAGAATAACTATATCCACACATTCTTATCGTCTATGTATTCTTTAACAGTATAGTAGGCTTTTTGTATCAGCCTCCTTTTGTTATTTTAAACTGCAGTAAATGGCAAAGCTCACAGATTAGCTACGCTTTTAATGTATTCGTATAACTAATCAATGTAAACATACTACGATTTTTAATAGCAACTGTTGCGGACTGGAATGTTCTATTAACCTAAGCATTCCACTCTCTTTTAGTTGAAACCGTACAATAAATTTTGGGAAAATCTATTACATGCAGGCAGACAGCTTTTGGGGAATTTGTAGTATTTTTGTAGATCTACAATCCTCTAGTACATTACTTTCGTTTATCTCTGTTGGCTTGCGCGCCGTACTAGCTCCCAGCGGGCGAATACTTTACAACGGCGCGATCTCTTAAACATAATTTATATAAATAATCATATATAATAAATAAATATATGGGCACTTACACACACGGTCGTCCGTCCCCAAAGTAAGTAAATTACTTACTTTGGGGACTTATACTATTTGTGATTCTTGTGTTATGGGTGACAGACAACTGGTATATAATTTTAACAATTCAATCAATTTACTAGGTCAAGTTACTATTTAATTTTATACACATTTAAATACAAATATACATACACCACAGCTCTAAGAACCAACATATAATATTTACAGTTTATAACAGTTTATAGAAAATGTTGGCTATCGGCGGGAATAGAACCCGAGACCCGCGGAGCTGAAGTTAGGGTCACCAACGGGCCAGGCAAATTTTGTTTTATAATATGTATAGATAAAATAACATAGCATAACAAAAGACTACGCAGATATAATAGCCGGCGCAGGTTAGGTTTTTTATTACAGTTTGCTTATTGGCTAACAGTTAAAAAAACATGGTCTTCAAATATGCAAATGTTCTAGTAGATATTTTATTATTAGAAAGTTTCGCTTTCTACGAAACATTCGCGCCGTCAGATGAATACCTATTTTGCAAATGTATGTCCGATGAGGCATGCAGTTTGTACGGCTGTTTAATTTACAAATGCACATATGCAAATTTGAATCTTATTGCTTAGTATTAAGGGTGTCCGTATCATATAATGAATGTCATTGTAGTGTTGAGAGAATTTTATGATGTTCGGCCTGTGAACTCTGTGACAGAGTCCGTAAGCTGCGGTTATTGTCAGTCGCCGTAACTAACTCGTGAAATCGACTTGTACTGGGGTCTTCGGACATAGTTTGCGGTTTGTTAAAACTAATCTTTTTTTGGTGGCAAGAATAAAACTATCTACTCACGAACATTCGGAAGTAGGATTAGTGAAACTACAATATATTCCTACTTTCGCGGCAAGTAACAAAGTGCTTACCATATTTTATGCAAATTTGATGTGACTGATTCGATGTCTCAGATTTACATCTCTCGTTAGTCTACAATCAATTACCCCTTACAAACCAAGATCAAAGGATTTTAATTTAATAAATATTATGGAATCAAATTATCGTTATTCATTTTATTAATAATTATTTTTATTAATAAGAATTTTTGCCGCAATTCCATATCAAAAAGGTTTGATTGGTTCTAATCTGCATCTGAAGAATATATTTTTATTAAATTAAACGTTTATGCTTTTGATACTAAAAACAAATATCAAACTTGATAACAGGAATATTTCATAAAAAAAAATATTTTGACATATGAAGTTTAATATCAATGTCTTTATATGTAAAGTCATATAGTTTCGTTTCTTACCATTTAGTTAAATACCTAAACCTATGGGTATAGCAATTACTCAGACTTACAAGCAATATAACAGAACTAACTACTTTGCTATAATCCGCACGGGTTAAGTGAATGCATGCAAAGCTAATGTGTATGAAGCAGGCAAAATCTACGCACCTTATACATGCAGGACCAGCCACCACATGCACCCCAAGGCGCAATTCACCAGCAACAACGAACACAAAAGCAGCACACACACCCACCACCGACAAAAATCGTACAGTACGATTTTTGTCGTGAAGCCTATCCTCCTGATGATGCTTCGGTTTCGGGGCGAAACGATCGTCGAGATTGTGGTGGTGGGTGTGTGTGCTGCTTTTGTGTTCGTTGTTGCTGGTGAATTGCGCCTTGGGGTGCATGTGGTGGCTGGTCCTGCATGTATAAGGTGCGTAGATTTTGCCTGCTTCATACACATTGGCTTTGCATGCATTCACTTAACCCGTGCGGATTATAGCAAAGTAGTTAGTTCTGATATATTGCTTGTAATATGGAATTCCGCAAAGTAACGCCTGCTTCTATAAATTACTCAGACTTACTAAAATTTGGATGTGGGCTAAATTAGACAATTTACGTAAAATTTATTGAAATATACGGTAAAGGAATAACTGTTAATTTAAAGATTAAGGACATCTTTTATATGTATATATTTTATACCAGTATCTGAATCTACATGTCTAATTTCATAAATTTTATCTCATAAGAATGTAATTCAACTCCACATCACGTCTTGTCCTTATTTTAAATCCGGCGCGAGTTTCTGCGGAAACCGGAGATTTAACGACGACTCCTCCGCATTGTCCGTGCACGAAGCCAATGTTCACAGCACTCGAAAGTACGCGATGGCTAATTTGAATTTGAAACTCCAACGCATTTTTACGACGCCTCATTCCGTTCAGCCAGACATAAATTTGTATCATTATAAAATAAAATATGTTAAAAATATTCAATGTAAAAAAAAAGTAAAAAAAAGTACCAGCCTGTTACAATCCCACTGCTGGGAATAGGCCTCTTCTCTCCGTTTCTGGAGAGAAGGGTTGGAGCTAAGACCTACCACGCTGCTCTAATGCGGATTGGTAGGTTACACATATCTCCAGAATTCTCTAGAGATATGCAGGTTTCCTCACGATGTTTTCCTTCACCGAAAAGCGTGTGATAAATTGCAATTATCAATTAGACACATGAGTTTTAATAGAAAAACTCATTGGTGCCTGCCCGGGTTTGAACTCGTGTTCCCCTCGAAAGTGTCGCACGGTCTCACCGCTGGGCTATCACAGCTTTATATTTCAATGTATTTTAATATAAATTTAAACAAATAAATCTATTTAAAAAAAAATATTTGTCAACCACAAAAGATAATAATCAACTCAAGCTTAGTTATCTCTGTCTCACAAATGATAATGCTGCATATTCATAGACTTATACTAGAGTAGGGGAGTCACAGGCAGGCCTGAAAGTAAGAGTGTCGCAACAAATGTCGAATGATGAACCACATTTACGTATCTTTATCTAATAATACATTAAAAGAAAGACAGATAATAAATATTTGCTTTCACTTAATTATGGACTAGCAAAGCCCCGCGGTTTCACCCGCGTCCATACAGATCTCGTGGTAGTGGAAAGTCTACGAAATCGGACTATAGATTTATTTTGTAGATTATTTAATTTAAAAAAATGGGTATCATTAGTATTCTTGGAATAAGACTTAACTCACCAAGTGCAGGCTATAACGGTAGGTTAGGTTTGTTATGGCATTATTTGATTTTGATTTACATTCTTAAATTCGTAAAATCTTTTGATTGGGATGTCGGATTTTAATAATTTAAAAAGTATTTTACAGGTATTGAAACAGTTATTCAAAAAATATCATTTAATGGGATAAGGATTTATAGAGAGATATGAATAAAATGGTTTGATTATTGTCGGCACTTTTACCAAATTTTACAATGTAAAAAAGTAGTTATATTGGCATAGCTATAATAGTTAGACAGATGGTATCGCGGACTTTTTTGTGGATTACGTTCTATAATACTGTAGAACAATTTTTTTGTTCTATCATCAATAGTTTCCGCAGCGCACGCGATGATAGATGTTTACGACTAAATTTTTACCAAGTTATTACAATTTTATTAGGGATCCCTATTTTTTTTTAAATGACATATAGCCTATGTTGCTCAGTGAAAAAGCAGCTTTCCAATGGTGAAAGAATTTTTAAAATCGGTCCAGTAGTTTTTGCGTGAAAACTTAACAAACATAAATACAAACAAACATACAAATCTTTCCTCTTTATAATATTAGTATAGATGGACAGATATTAGGGTCCCCTTTTCTAGTATGATAACTCTATGAATTATTTAAAAAAAAATTTAACCTGTCATTAAATATCTCTTTTAAATCTTTGTCAATGAAAGACAATAATCAACAACGCTCTGCTCACTATGCATCACAAATAGCATGATGCATATTGCGGTAGAAACTGAGATAGAGCATAAGCGCAGGTGAGGATGGCAATGAACGAGGCAGAACGGGACGTGTTTCCTCTTTACACCCTAAAAATATGAAATTATAAATTATTGCGACAGGTGAACTGGCGTAGCAACCGATCTAAAGAACGCAGTGCTTTGATCTAGAAAAAAATTCTTTAAACACGTTCACAGACATCCTGCGTATTGTTATTCAGAATTGCACTTTTATAATGCTAAGCAGTTATCATTTCTTCTGTAATCTCATTGTAGAGGTCTATTGAGCGTTTAATTTTATGTTGAGTTTTTTCACCGCCACGTGCTGGAAGACGTATGGACAAGATAGGGGTTGTTTTAACAAGTATATTAGTAGTAATGGGGCGGTTATGATTTATGGAGTGTCTCTTTCAGCTGTATTTGCCTGGGGGATGTAGTTTATTGATGACACGCGTGCGTTGCGTTGCTTGTAATGAATTTGTTTCCTTCGCTAAACACTGATGTCGGCTATTTATCTTTCTACTATTGTATTATGAATCAATAAATTATCTTTATAATAGATAAATTTTACAAAAGTAATAATAAAAAATATTTTGCTATAATCCGCGATACAGTAAGTAGAAAATATATATAGTGCTAAATGTATAGTGGACTATTCGTTTTTTCATACCCGATACATGCAGGATTCGTAAAAACACATGCACAAACCTCCACCACTGCTACCACAATACACATTACACATTACACACTTTAACTATCACAAATTCAACAATCGTTTCGCCCCGCAACCGAAGCATAATCAGGAGATAGACTTCAAGAAAAATTTTTGTGTGCGTTTGCATGTGATTTTACGAATCCTGCACGTATCGGGTATGAAAAAACGGATAGTCCACTATACATTTAGCACTATATATATTTTCTATTTACTGTATCTCGGATTATAGCAAAATAATTTTTAATATTACTTTTGTATTATAGATCCTCCGCAAATCCTCCATCCTAATTCTATAAATTAGATAAATTTTAGTCAGTTCCCTAATCTTGTTTTGTGGGCTGCAGAGTTTTTAAATGGCTGGAGGGAACTGGAGGATCAATAGGATTTCTTTACTTTAAACTAGCTGTGGAAATCAGTTTGTCGCAAAAAATTTTCCCACGTGACCGACTCCGCAGGTATTATGTAGTAGATTTGAGAAAATCAATCACATATTGACAGTTAGCTTTTGGAGACTTTGTTCTATAATAAGTATAGATGATATAAAAGCTTTAATTGTAACAAATGTCATCAATATTACTCCAGTAGATTAGCCATGAAATCTTTATAGACAAACATACAGAGTGACACCTAAGTTAAGTTCATAGAAAATATATAGATAAATAAATATATGGGACACACGATCTTCATCCCCCCAACGTAAGTAACTTAATAATTGTATTATGGGTGACGGACAACTGGTAAATATTTAAATACATACTTACCTAAATACATAAATACACTCAGATTGGAAGAACCAACAAATTGTTGTTATAAAATTATGCCACTCAGCGGGACTCGAACCTGCGACCCGTGGACCGACGGTGCTTTCTACAATTTTATTTCATTCGTTTAAAATTTTATGGTTCAAGTTAACTCCGCCAATGAATTTTTTTGGCTAATAATCGCTACAGACGAAATAAGACTAAAGTAAAAAACAAAGCAATATCTTCATGTTGATTTGCATTTCGGAGGGATGCTCTTAGAGACAAGAGACAAGCGGAAGCCCTTTGTGGCTGGCGGAAACCAAGTATAATGCGATCACCATCTTGCATTCCATCATTTTTTTTACGTCTGATATAAGACAGGTTCGAGTTGTCAAAGCGCAGGGATTGCTCTCCTTATTAGTGAAATACTATGTCTCTCAAAAAATACATTTATACACTGATCGCGAAAAATTCGTTGTTCATATTGAAATCTTTTGTCATCTATGTATACTTAACTAATAGCACAGCTTTTTTTTATGGTTTGCCAAGCCTTACCACATGTTAGTTTTTGAAGTGAAAACTTTTTCAGAGGCGTTGTGCACTTTTTTATGATGAGTGAAAAATATTAAACACTTCACCTAATCGGGAATCGAACCTGCGACCTTCGCAAATGAAGGCAGGGCTACCTACGCCAACATGCCAGTCAATCTATATGTAACAAACGTGCATTTATGAATAATAATTCATAATATTGGTGTGTGAATAGCTGTGATGGCCCAGCGGTGAACCCGTACGACTCTTTCAAGGGGGTCACGAGTTCAAACCCAGGGCAGGCATCAATAAGGTTTTTCTATTTAAACTTATGTGTGAAGAAAAAGATTGTCAGAAAACCTGCATAATTCTAGAGGCTTCTGGGGGTATGTGCGACCAATCTGCATTAGAGCAGCCTGGTGGATCTTAGCTCCATAACTCATCTCCAAAAATCTGTTTTTGGAGATGAGGTATGGAGAGGAGGCCTATAATATTGGTATAGATATAGCCTCATTTATTAATACTCTTTATTTTTCAACAGCGGCAGATAGCCAGGAATCTGGCAGTCCACCCCCAAGCCCGGCCGATTCCGCAGCATCAGAATCTGCGCCCACCTTAGTCCACATCAAGCAGGAAACGATGGCCCCAGGCACAGACATGAAGGAATACTATAACGCTTTGGACTTCAGCCAACCCGATACATACCTTACTAACTACGATTACACGGATACGCTGATACGATTGAACTATTTACCGAGACCTCTGGATTTGCCGAACCAAAGGTTCTCAGAATCTAAAAGTCCAGACAGGAAAGAAGGGTTCAATGAAGAAATTGATAAGTCGGACTTAAATTTGCCAAGTGAATTGATGGTAAAATCTGGCGGTGTATTTTCTACAGCGAATATCCCAAATGGCACCAAGTATGGGCCCTTTAACGGCAAGTGGGTTGTGCAGCCTCTAGACAAGAGATACGCGTGGGCGGTAAGTGAATCATTCATTCAAATTTTGTATTTCTTAGAATCTTTTTAAAATATTTAAAAACCTATGTACCTATTTTAATAGATCAACAATAGAACAAAATTTTGATTAGATTACGTTTATTTGATACTTAAAATGAAAATTTTAAAGTCGCATTTTTGCGAGCGCGGACTTTTTCGTAGACTTTTTTGTAAATCAAAACTTCTCTTGCACATTACTCTGGTGTCCCGCGACTAAAGATCCCAGGCAAGTTTTTATACAACCGTGCGACATCTTCGACACAATTTACATAAAAATAATGTACTGATAACAAAAACCTTCCGGAAGAATTGCACTATCTTTCAGTAAAAACTGTACAAAAATCCGTTCACTACATTTTGAGAAAATCGATTACATACAGACAGCTTTAGGGGACTTTGTTTTATAATAAGTGTAAATAGTAGTTGGCGGTCTGTGGGAATTCAACCTGCAACCAGCGTAGCTGACCACAGGGTCACTGCCAACTGCGCCAACGAACCGGTCTATAGCCAGGATCTAATTTTGTCATAGTGTGTATCTAATTGTCACATATATATGTAATTAACAATTATTTTAAACTTATCGCCGTATATTATATTACGCACCATATTTATTTAGAAATAAAAAAAGTCTTAAGACTATATTAACGTATGTTTGCGCTCACTAGTAATTAGACAACGTCGATTGGATGTCAACCTTTTGAAAGGAGCACTTGTAACGAGGTCAAGTGAGGATTAAGTGTTAAAAAGAGTGGACTTGTTAATAAATAATCTCCTAAAACTGAAGCTTCAGACCAAATGTCAACGTCGGTAGTAAACTGTTCATTTTATTGATGCCCTCAAGTAGCTCTGTTCTTTTCACGTGAGTTTTTTATTCGATTTTTTACTTTTCGTGTCACACTTCGTTACGTTTCAACAAATATGTATTGTGCGACGGTAAGCGTCTCGATATTTATTATGAAGTTCGAGTTATTATTGTTTGCGGCAAAATCTAAGCTTATCATCGCAGAATTATATTTAACTGAAAGACAAGGACCCTAAAAATAAGCGTCTACGCGAAATATTTGACAATCAAAAATGACTTTACATACATAATGCGCACTTTGATGATAATATTATCATCAAGAGAAAATTTATGCAATATAGGGTGCAATTTTACTTTTACACCACCACACCATAGAGGTCAATAAACTACGATGACGTACTTTATTCAGAAGGTATGGTAAAATTATTTTGCTATTATCCGCGTATGTTAAAAGAATCTATGTAATGCTAAGCGAAGCAAGCAGACAACGTTCACATACCTTATTTATACATGTGGGGCTGGCCACCACACGTATAACTAAAAGCCGCAACCAATAAACCGCACTATACAAGCACTACACACACTCACTACGACAATATCTACAATAGTTTCGCCCCGTAACCGTAACGCCTGTTTCTGTAAATAATTTGTATTACATATTGATAGCAATGATTTCTATACATCAATTTTTGTATATCTATAAAAAATATACTAATTTTCATACTCAGTAATTTTCCAATATTTCTAAATATTTTAATTTATATTAAAAGCACTACCCCCGATTTTCACAAAGAAGTTTTGCTTTGTGATTTATATCACGTTCTTTATCTATTTATTTGATACTTTTTGTACAAAAAACCTATAAATAACTGATTAGAGGAAAATTTACACTATATAAAGGCAATCTTATTGTCGTTAGCAATCT
The DNA here is from genome assembly GCA_947086505.1 of Morpho deidamia. Taxonomy (NCBI): domain Eukaryota; kingdom Metazoa; phylum Arthropoda; class Insecta; order Lepidoptera; family Nymphalidae; genus Morpho; species Morpho deidamia. The sequence goes on along the minus strand of CAMTZC010000026.1, from coordinate 10,142,774 downwards.
CTTACAGACAACCTATGGTGAACGGATTATAGCAAAAGAATGTGGAAAAGTGAAGATTACGTTAAATTAAATTTGTAAATATATAAAATTATCCCATTTAACTATTTTATGCATTTGCAAATATTTTTTCATAAATGATTTGCTTTTGATACACATCCAATCACTAATATAATTTCAATAACTATAAATTGATCAAAATTGCATAATATAAATCTCACAGTGTACAATTCAAATTTGCAAGAAATCTGATACTTTCATACATTTACAATCGATGTTAACGTAATCCAGGAATCTAAACAGACAATTGACTTCCGTTTCCTATGCGTAGACATTGCCCCACCCCTTAAATAGGAAACTTTAGTCAGAAAGATGTTCGCATTGAGATAGATGATTCAGTAATCTTTTGCAATCTTTACACTTGACTTATCTTATTAATGTCATATAATAATATGTGGGAAAATAGCGCACACGGTCGTCTGTCCCCATAGTAACTAAATATTTGTGTTATGAGTGATAACTGGTAAATATTTACATCTATAATTTTAAATAAATACATAATTACACCCAGACTCGAAGAAAAAAAATCAAACAAATTGTATTCAGAAAATATTGGTCATCGGCGGGAATCGGACCCGCAACTCGCGCCCCTGTAGGCAGGGTCACTGTCAACTGCGCAAACATGCCAGTCGGGCAAGATTAAATTATGTAGGTAGTACAGATGATTCTGATTTTAAGAAGGCAATCGAGAAAAAAGATCGCGAATTCTCTGAACATAAAGCGATACGTCGCTTAAAATCTCAAAGTATACCCAAGTAATGTACTTTTTACAATATCATAGCTATCAAGTAACAGTTAAATGGCGACATTGTAATAATGCGATGACGTTTAGTGCATATTTTAGATGCTACAATTATTTGTCGCTAGTGTAGATAATTTTGCTGCTGAGAAGGCACTCGTAAAATTAGACTGCAACCTGTTCAGTAGAAAATATTTGTAGATAGACTTCTTATATCTATACTTATTATAAAACAAAGTCTCAAAGCTGTCTGTCTGTATGTAATTGATTTTCTCAAAATCTATTGAACGGATTTTTATATGGTTTTCACCAAAAGATAGTGCAATACTTTCGGATGGTTTAAGTAAATAGTAAATATCGGTAGTATGTAAATTGTGTTGAAGAGATCGAGCAGTTATTAGTCAACCAGCAGAGTTACACTAAAGTTATGTCCTAGAAAATTGTAGATCTATAAAAATACCACCATGATGTATGTTTCTATCTCTTATTTTTAACTCACAATAACTACTTTTAAGTTTAAAATTTGAATTCTAGAAAAATATTGTGATACGGTGATTTCAACGCGGATATAAAGCGCTACATCGCTTAAAGTTTCAAACTATACCCAAGTGATATACTTCTTACAATATCGTAGGTGTCGAGTTACAATTAAACCGCGGCATTGTAATGATGCGAGCCGTTTAGTTCCGGCCTTTAGATGTGTATTCGAACATACAAATATTGGAGCTGATAAATGATTATTGAATGATGTTCATTGATGTACTTTTTGTCGCCGGGATTTTGCTATTTTTTTTAACCTACCAGATACTCGGAGTTTAACTACTTGTGTATATATTATATTCTATGATATTATTTTGTTATCAGTTTTGAGATTCGATGAACAATAATAGCCAGCATACTTGGAGTATCCTACTGGACATAAGCTGTCTTTTTTTATTTAATTGTAATAAATAATAACTTATTACAGTACTTATTGCAGTATGCGACAATTAATGTTAAAACGCTCTCGGGGTCGCGTAGCAAAATTCTGGGGTCGAGAGATTTTAATGTCAAATAATTATATATACCATTTTATATTATTATTTATTTTTTATTTATTTAATTTAAACAGACATCTTAGCCTATTGTGTTAGTAACATTACTTAATGACTATGTTAGTAGGTACTTAATAACTAAAAATGACCTAGTTCTCTGAATTTCATAACATCACTAGAGTTGGCGGAGTACAGTGGACTTGCAGCGTCTAGACACGCGCATTTGTTGACCTATCTCCACCGACAGATAGATTTGTATGTTTCAAAACGAATTTTAAAACTATATATTTTCATATGTATATGTAAATGTATATCGTTACCTAATAAATAAATCATCAAAAAATATGAATTTATTTTTCTTTTATATTTGTAGGTCGTTAAGAAACTCGCAATCATAAATGGGGTCGTGAATGACGTGAAAAGTTAAAGAAGCCCTGGTCTATCTGTTTTTTGCCTTTTTTTCCCGGAGGATAAAAGTTTTTTTATCCCACAACTAATTAAGCTTCAATCATGTTAAATTTCATTAATTTTGCTTCAACGGATTAGCTAGAAAACGTAACAGACAGACTTGACAGATTTTCACATTTATAGTATTAGTATGGATACGTTTGCTAATTGGAGTACTTATACAGTATATATTTTACTCAATGAGGCCTGATAAAGATAACTATTATATATTTATTATATAGATAGAGATATCCTTATATAATAATGTTTTATTTGACAAAAAGTTTACAATATGAACAAAATAGTTTTTTTAGTCACAATCAAATATTTGGTTTAAATAATTTATTCTCAAAAAAGCCAATGGTCACTTATATGAGAATATAAACTAATTACAAAAACTCAGGCGGTCACCAAAAGACCTGCTCGTTCAACAGTTGTAAATGACTTTAATTAGCGCAAATTTAGGATCATATTGGTTGTCCTAGCTAGACTATTCAATTATTTGTGTTAAGGACAACCTCTCCCCTTTAAAGGACTATACAAATTATTTAATTAAAAAAGTATCGGCCTGCTATATTCCCACTGCTGGGAATAGGCCTCCTCTCTCCGTTTCTGGAGAGAATGGTTGGAGCTAAGACCTACCACACTGCCCCAATGCGGATTGGTAGGTTATACATATCTCCAGGATTCTCTAGAGATATGCAGGTTTCCTCACGTTGTTGTCCTTCGCCGAAAAACGTATGATAAAATGCAATTATCAATTAGACACATTAGTTTTAATAGAAAAAATCATTGGTGCCTGCCCAGGTTGGAACTCGTGTTCCCCTCGAAAGAGTCGCACAGTCTCACCGCTGGGCTGTCACAGCTCTTAATAATTAATAAAAATTATTTAATTACACTTTTATATCTATTTACGATAACTGTTCTTAACGATGAAAGGACTTTATATGATAAAGTTAAGTAAATTGTGTAAGTAAAGTATATATCGCGCAGTAAGTCAATTGATGTCGAGACGTGACGTCAGGGTAAAAGAGCCAATTGCGCGCACGTCATTATGACGCTTAAATCTAAACGCTGACCGCACTTCCGCTCCATCGGGCATGCTCTTTGATGTCCTTAGCCCTATTAGAAGCGAAATAACTTCTGTAATCTCTATTACCTTTTTTGTATTTTTTTTTACAGTTATTTGATAAGATGATACAAGACAAGTAGTTGTTACACGTAATAAGGAATGTTATTCAAATAAGATTCCTTATTACGTGTAGTTGAAAAATATATTATAGTTTTATAGAAAGTATTTGATACTACCCTGTATATGTATGTACCCTGTGTGTTCTATGCCGTGTGGTATCAGGCTGAGTAGAATAGATCACACTCATTTCTTACCGAGGTGTCGTAAAAGGCGATTAAGGTAAGTTGACCCACCGTGTGATATCCGCTTGAGTAGAATAGATCATACTCTTTCTTTCCGCGGGGTCGGTCATAAAATACGTAGCCAAATCATGTGACAACATGTTTGTAACACGTTGTGCCGACCCCACTTAGAGTGAGATAAGGTCAGGGGGGATTATGATATTTTCGATGAACACATAGGTATCAGTCTGTATGTTTGTCTAGTAGTAGTAGTTACTTGTAGTATGGAATCTTGTTTAGGTAGTTGATAAATATATAATAATATTATAACTTTATGTAAAGTGTCTATATAGTTATTTGATACTATTCTGTATTATTCTGAGGATATTTGTAAGCTACCAATCTGTACTGGAGCAGCGTGATAGGTCTTAGCTCCAATCCTTCTTTCTAGAAACGGAGGCCTATACCCAGCAGTGGGATAGCCATTACTTTACTTTAAATGTCTCAGTTCTTAATAATTACCACAGGATTTAATCTAACCCAGAATGTTGTGGAAAAAAAAACTCGCGATAAATATAAAAGGATTTCGGATTAAAGCCGGAGTTCACATGTCTATGGAAACTGAAGGGGTTACGTCTATTGTTATTTTGAGATACGGTAACGTTATCTAACCACCGTTTCACAAATTTTGATATCTTCATAAAGATCTTCAGCAAAAAAAAAACGGATCCGGGTAATCAAAGAGCTCTTTATGCGATCATCCCGTGTCAAAGTGCAATAAAAGGTTGCGTACGAATACACCTTAATTTTGGTTAAGGCGTGACCCCCGTCAACAATATTTTTTCAATCAAAATTTTACACTTTTTTAAGCAAAAAAATCGAAAGTAACGGAAGTTTTAACAATAAGAAACGTCACCGAATTCGTATTTAAAATTAAAACTTGATTGGCGAGTATTTTTTATACAATAAATTGTCACGAAATCTCTTGAAATGCATCTCTTCCTTTAGAATTTGTTATTGGAAATTGTTGACAAAGCTTCCCTTTTTTAGTTAAAATTTACCGAAATGTAGAAATGAAATACGTTCTCACAAGTTTTACTTAGACTTATTATTAGCAGTTGGTTAATTTAAAGCATTTTATCTCTCTGTAATACAATAATTATTTTAAATATAAATTATTCGTTAAATAAAACTGTCCTACGATCTATCGTGATTGAGATAGCTACATACTCGTGCTTATGAGTCAAAGAAGCCTAATGACCTAGTTTCAACAGCGATATCAGGCGATGTTGAAGATGTTGTAATTTTTTTTATGAATAATAATTTTATTATACAGTCTTACATAAATAAAAAACATTTTTACATATATATAAATGACCGCAAAAATATTATTATCTTTACATATTATAGACCCCTGTAACCAAACTATTTCACTGTATCTTGGTATAGGCTCTTCCCGTAAATCGTAATATTATATTTTGTTTGTAAGAAAAAAAGGGGTAGTTAAATATGTTCCTCTTCGTGAGTAATATGTATTATGTAATTGATTACAAAAACCATACATATCCATTATTATATAATTGGTTTGGTAGGTTACTTGTTTGTCTCAAGTAGAAAACGTTGATCTTTGCACTCGTAACTGTATCACATCAACTGTATCAGCTAGTTTACTGAAATAATCAGTAAAATTTTTTTTAACCTAATTTTAAGTAAAATATGAAATTAACGTTAAGCTATAGATCTCAATATTTAAGGCATGGAGGATGATGATTCACATTAGATGATTTATAGAAGCAGGCGTTACTTTGCTGAATTCCATACTACAGAAATTATAACAGAACTACTTTGCTATAATCCGCACGGGTTAAGCGAATGCATGCAATGCTAATGTGTATGAAGCAGGTAAAATTCACGCACCTCACACATGCAGGACACACGCATCCCAAAACGCCTCCACCAGCAAAAATGCACACAAGCAATAAACACAACCACCACCAAAATTTCTACGATTGGTTCATCCCGAAATCGAAGCATCAGGAGGATAGGCTCCACGACAAAATCATAACACAATATGGCATTACAATTTTGTGATTTTGAAATGCATGTGGCGACTTGTCCTGCAAGTGTAAGGTGCGTGAATTTTGCCTTCTTCATACGCATTAGCATTGCATGCATTCACTCAACCCGCACTGATTATAGCAAAGTAGTTCTGTTATAGTTTCTGATTCACATTAGGTTATCTTCAAAGGGAGGTACTTGTAAAAATAATTTAATAATATTAAATTATAAACATTTGGAAGTGGTATATACGGAACGCCAAGGAATATTTCTACAATTTTTTTGTACAACAAAGATTCTCCTTTTCGTTTCGGTTATATCAATATGGATGACAGTACAGGCTAACGTCAGTACTTTGTATATTATTTGTATGTATTGTGTTCATATCTACTTATTTATTCATCATCCAAATAAATTATTTATTTAAAGTGTCTGGGAAATCATCTAACGATTGCATATCCTATAATAAACTTGTTTCATTTAAAGGGATCGTATCGGCAAATGTCAATCAAAATATGAATTTTTAAATTAGCATCAATTTTGCATTAGTTTATAGGAGGGAGAGTCGAAATTGATGCGAAATTGGAACGTAATGGATCACACTAATTATAATTGCAATTTTATATCATTGTGAATGGAAAAAATCCAGTTTCGCACCGATGTTTGCTTTAGTCCTGACAATGGGAATTGGCTATGAATGTTTTATGGTTTAATGTTTATTTTGCGAGGCGACGCGTTGGAGCTTGTTTAATATGTTTTTATAATTCATTTGGATCGTACATATTTACTTCAAAAATAATTTAAAATGGAATCTTCTTTTAATTTGTCGTATGTAGAGATTTTTTAAAGGACAAATTATAAGAAAAACTCGAACTGCCGTGTCTGCCGTAACTGCCTTTGTTTTATGCTGTATATTTTATATATTAATGATTTTAAGTATAAACTGATGGTTGTTATGAATAACTTTAAATAAAGCATTACTTTTTTTTCGTTACTAAATTAATTATTATTTTTTAACTCATTTTTTTTCTGAGTTGTATAAGTTATGAATAATCTTTCAAGGGCTCATAAATAAAATAAGTAACAAATTCATATTTATTATAATTCTTTTTACATCTGGAAAATTAATGATATGAATCTGTATATGATATTAAACAATTTGATGTATTTATAAGTACAGTGATTTGAACTTGGAAATTGTAAAGGACGTTCAAATCAAATTGTTAAATCTATCATGACTTTCACTTACGTAGACTGCCGTATTATTAAATAAATACTTAATAAATTACCATTTATTTGACTTAGTCAACTTACTTGATGATTCAGTCAAATAAAAGGTGATTTATTTATTCTTTATAACGATAAGTGTTCAGGTGTTGATTTATAACTAAAGCGTTTAACGCACAGTTGTATGAAATTAAATAAAAGACGTGATCTATTTATTACTCATGACTTAATTGAGTTAGTAATTACTCATCTTTATCTGTCAAGAAATGGGTCTTTAATCTCTATGGTGTAGTCTACGCTACACCATTACAGATTACGGGTTACACGTATTCCATGGATATAATATAAAAAGTTATGCTTTCATTAACTTTAAAGCTCTTGATGAATTGTAATTAATCAATTAAGCACATAGGTTCTAAACCCCTGGTAAAATACCCCGATAATTCGCGGGTTTAAACACTCGAGGGTATAATACCGCGAATTCTTCGTAAACTTTCACCGCTTAGCAATCAATGCTCGATAAATGGCATAAATTAGATACTATCTAACATTAAATTAACACTTTCTCATAACTTTCAATTTTAAATCCAGATTTGGAATTCGTTAATTGTTATTTTAAATCCAAGCCGAGTCCGTTGCATTACTGTCAAAATATCTGTCATATTCGTGTGACATCCTTTCAAAAATGGCCACCCCCTTCCAGTAAAGGATTACCGCAGCCCTATTACATCTTCATTACGGTAGGCGGCTGACATATTCGTATTGTTGTTCGCAATAATAACAATTTTTTTTATTGTTATTATATTTATTGCCGGCATTGATAGCTTCATCCGAGGATCTCCGTTTACAACGCAGATGCGTTATCCTGATGGCCTTGTTAAATAGATACGAACTAAATCTGTTGATATTCGACCATCAACGATGACTAAGACATTTTGTAATACCCTCATTAGTTACTGTTTTTCTCAATTGTGTTTTTAGTTTTCCTGTAGTAAAAACAGGATTTTTATAGCTTGCTAACTGTGCCAGCGGCTTTGCAATCGTGGAAATCTGTGTCACAAAAATTTTCCGAATTTAAATTTTGAATATAAAAGCAGTTAGGGGAGATCCTTGTACTTTGGGACGCCTTTTACCTAGGGACATCGATAGATCTACTTTAAATTTGGCGGTATAAGTGCCACAAGCGAACCACGCGGTGTTTTTTGTCGGATGTCTCGGTCGCACTTAAAAAAAGTCGTCCATTTTGAACGTTCATGTCAGGCGTTTGCGCACTGGCAAAATTTCGCTACAGTTTTTTTCTTATTCCATTTTTATCGGTGTTGCAAGTGCAATATTTTGAGGTAAGAGGTTTTATATTATGCACACTTACACTATTACACTATTACATCGTTTGATTGTTGACTATTGTGAATTAACCATAGGAGGTAGATACATACATACTGTTATATACAAACATACATGCTGTTGCAGACGTTTTTGTAGTATTTTTGTAGATCTTTCATTCTCTAGTACATTACTTTAGTGTATCTCTCTTGGTCTACGCGGTGCTAGCGAGTAACACCCGTATTCAAGAAGCATACTCAGCTAAGTAAGCACAAATTACTATGCGAAGGAGGCTAGTTCACTGTGCGTTCGTCGTGTCAAGCCTTCCATTTCATAAACAATACTTAGGCCACACTCAACTAAAAGAACGCTATGCGTCCAACTGCGCGCTCTGATTGGTCCATTCGATGTGGCGTAGTTCAGACTAGTTTTGACAAATGTCAATGTTATTAACAATTTGTTGTGTTGTTAATAACAAACAAACAACCTTATTTTGGTATTCCCGTAATTTGCAGTTGATCGTGTTAATAATTTTTTTATGATATTTTGTGTATTGTGCAGTGTAAATAAAATATAGTTTAGTATAATGACTTCGCCTTTGGATTTAAATGCAAGCACTGCAACTCATAAGAGGTAGAACTATTTTTCTTTAATTTATTATGTATGGTAATTCTATTTATAGTTTTACTTATATTATTTACTAGATAAAGTTAAATGATTATAAGAATAAAAAATAATAAATAGATAACTAATAAATAATTTTGCCTTTAACCAAAGCGGCGCGAACACTATGCGTTCGCTAAAGTAGCTCCTTATCTATTTTAGCTGTGCGTCGATTTTGACAAACGCATAGTAGAACATTTCACTCAAGTAATGTCTATGAATTGGTTTGAATGACCCTATGCGTCCCTGAGCACTGTGCGTTATCATAGTAATGTTTATGAATACGGGTGTAAATCTCGCAACAGGCGAATGTTTCACAACCGCGCGACCTTTACAACGGTAATGTAACCTTCTGAAAGAAATGCATTGACGTTTAGTAAAACCTTACAAATCTTTTCGGTAGATTTTAAGAAAATTGATTACATATACACATACTGCTTTTGCTTTTCTTTTATAGTAAGTACATACATCTACTATATCGACTTAATAGTGAACAATTGTGTACTGTTTGCTATTATTTAATTCAACACGGAAACATGTGATAGGCTTTTGAATTCGCAATTAAATTGCATATTATATTGTTTATACGTTCATTGAAATGAATAGGTATATTTAAATGTTGAATAGTTCAGATTACAAATGTCAATGCATTATTTTGTTTTAATTATGGCGAATGTCGTTCAATGTCGGCGATAATTTAATTATTCATTATCGATTGTGGTGTCGATATTGTGACACTGCAGTATATTGAATATAGTAAATAATATTGTAAATAATGTGTTGGTGCTAATTTAGTTATCAATACATTTACTGTAGTTTTCAAACATCGATTTATCGGATTTATATTGTTATATAATATTATATATTGTTTATATGTGAAATAAATATTTTGAATCGTTTGAAACCTTTTTACTAGTAGCATTTAATATCAAAAAATAAAAAAAATATCTGTAGAAATTACACAATATCTGATTTTTGCTCACTAGACCATAGATGACATAATATGAATTTATATGCTACCAAGATAAGCGGCTTTTAAATTTCAAATTAAATGAGACTATTTTTAAGAGTAGTAGCTAATTAGTAGAAGTTTATGGGACTCAATAAGTAGAATAACGATTCCATACTATAAGTGATCTAAGATCGTTTACATAAACTGTATTAACATAATCCTTATCAATAAATAAATATGTATGAATATATGGGACACTTCACACACACGGTCGTCCGTCCCCAAAGTAAGTAACTTAATACGTGTTATGGGTGACGGACAACTGGTAGATATAATACACATATAATACGCCGAGGCTCGAAGAACCAACAAATTGTTTATAGAAAATGTTGGCCCTCGGCGGGAATCGAATCCGCGACCCTCGGAGCTGAAGGCAGGGTTACTCCAAAGGGCCAGTCAAAAATCTACTAATAGTAAAAGTCTGTCTATTTATCTCTTAAGCCAGTTATTGTTGAGCCTTATATGTCGAGCTAACATATAGGATAAATATATACAATTCAAGTTAAAAAAGCTTTTGATGAAATTTCATGTCTCTACTGTTAAACGTTAAAGAGTTCCATCGTCTGAAGCCAATATTGGCAGCAGCATCAGGTCATACTTATCATAATTATCCATCAGTACAGGGCCAGTATGTGAAATTTCAGCCCAATTGGAAACTGGGAAGTGGGTCAAATTTAACTTGCAAGATTCCACCTTCACCGTGTGTGTATATACATGACAAGTTGGATAAAAGCCTTTTAAAAAAGAATTAAGTTTTTGCTTTCGGAAAAGGAAACACATAGTATATATTTTAATATGTAATATAGAGACGCACCTACTTAGAATTGATATATTCTATTTAAAACACGCGTCTGAAGTTCACTCAAACGAACTAACTCGTAGATGCGTTACTTATAGCTTAGTTTACTATTATTTAAAAGAGCGATCGCTAAGTTTTTTAATCGTTGGCACTTTATGGTGCAAAAAAGCGACAGATTTTATTATTTACAAATATGGTAAGTTATTCAAAATAATTTGTTAGCCTGCAGTGTGGTATCCGGCTGATTAAAATAGACCACCCTCATTTCTTACCGAGGTGTCGTAAAAGGCGACTAAGGTAAGTTGACCCACCGTGTGGTATCCGGTTAAGTAGAATAAACCGCCCTCTTTCCGAGGGGTCTTAAAATACGATTAAGGTAAGTTGACGTCAGGCAGGCGGCCGGTCGTGAAATTCGTAGTCAAATCAGGTGACGTCATGTTTGTAACATGTTGTGCCGATCCCACTTAGAGTGGGATAAGGGCAGAAGGATGAATGAATTCAAAAGTATTTGTAAGCGCCCATAAATGTTTTATTCGATTTAAAGTAAGCCTAGAATAATTAATCATAGCTAAGATAGTTCACTTTGATGTATTGATAAGTTGCCATCCCTTTTTCCGTGGTAACATATCTATTTGATGAAGTAGCGGTATAAATATAATAGGGGAGCTTCACCCTAAGAGTACACAATATAAACATTTTTATTATTAACAATGAGACACTTATCAGTTAATCTTACACCGTTGCACAATAGAGGCTAATCTCCAGGCGTGATAGAAATTTATCTTCGGTACAGGATCATTGTCAGTTCGGCCGGCTTCCCCTCGTTTCGCCTGTTAAAGAAATATGTTGCTATACTAAGGGTGCATTTTTCTTAACTCGAGCTACAGGTTTGGCAATTATTTATCTAATACTTGAGATTTGATTGATTTGATTTATTTTATATACATCGCGATAAAATCGAGTTACCTTTGTATAAGGTTCTACGTTTCGCCAGAGTTGCACCCACCGTGGTCATGAAATGAGTGGAGCGCCGCGTCATTTTCGTTCCCGAGTACCTACTACAGTCATGATTTTATTCACCTACCCTCACTCGAACCACACAATCCATGTAAGATTTAACTGTCCAGTGACAACTGACCCGTTGGCACAGTTGATCCTTCAGCTCGGTGGGTCGCGGGTTCGATAGAGAGCCAACATTTTCTAACAACAATTTGTTGGTTCGTCGAGTCTTGATGAATATATGTATTTAACTATATATTAAAAATTATATAAGTATATATTTACCAGTTGTGTCACCCATAACACAAGTTTTAAGTTGCTTACTTAGGGGACTAGGGACCGTGTATGTAAGTGACCCATATATTTATATTTATCTATTTATTATAGTGACATATATTGGTCTTTATGTTCAGTTAAATTGATGTATAACTAGATCTTATGTAGGTAATTTAAGTTCGTTTAGTTGGTAGTTGTTTGAAAGAACTTTTCTAGATTCCAATAGTGGTTACTCCAACAAAGCATTCTTCCTATACTTCACTATCGACGATGATCGTTGATCGTGTGATCGTCTTTAATCGGCACGATCATAGTGCAAGTGTCAACACGATCGTCCGTATTATCGTACGATACATACGTTTCAACCAGCGATCCACTTTGATGCGCGCCCGAAAAACCGTTAATTTCTGAGTTGTACGCGATTGTAGGCGATCATAGACGATGATTACGACTATAGGACTGAGTATGCTCTCTACACTATTGTGCTTGCACTTAATCGTTTCTAATCGCCAATTATTAACAGGAGTCAATAGCTTTGTATACGAGGTAGGGTAGCAAGGTATGTAAAGAAATGTTTATTTATTAGAACCTACATAATATATTGGTCGCCCATTCGGTTAATATCATGGTTGTGGATCGTAAAATAACTCGTAGTGTATTTACTTATAACGATACCAAACTTACTATTCATACTATCACAAAAAAAATCATTGTTACATGTATTAAGTAATTTTAATTGTCAATACATTTTTGTATTTTTAGTAGATTGTTATCTCCTTCCTCTCAATTTATAGACGTCCACTGCTGAACATAGGTGAATGAATTCTCCATAAAATATTATTGTTATATTGGTTGATAAACATAAGCTTTTAGCTTGTTCCGTTGAAATTTATTTAATTTATAACAACATTTGTTCACAACACATAATGTCTGCGGGATCTTATTTCCACCAATATTTTTACCAACAAATTCGTGTTCGCAAAAACAGTGCGGGCGTGCACAGTGGGGCAATATTTCATCTGAGCTGGCCAGAACAATAATAGCTCGTGGAGTCGAAGCCACGGCACGTCCGCGCCACAATGTTGGTAACGGCCAATACACGTTGACCTCTCTCGTCCCGTTGGTTATATTTTAATATTACTGGTCTGGATTGAACGTCACAGCTCAGCGTACTTTTGTCGATGGATATACCATCGCCAGCATCCGTGTAGACAAAATAATGAAATACTCCGAAAGCAACACGATATATGCATTGGTTATTGGGTTAGGTTATGATGTGTTTACACAAGGAACTTCAGGAGGGGCCGTTGTTGATGGGTAAGATGCCAAGAGGCTAACTTCGACGCTTTATTCTTGTGCTTTCTGTTTTTGATTTCTGCCTATTGAATGTCAAAATGTTTTTAAACCGTTACGTGATGTTTGCGTAAATTATAATGCCAATATAATGAGTGAATTTTGACCCATCTTTGAATTTAACTTTTAATCGGAAATCGGTTATTCTGACTCATTTCCTATGCTCCAATCCTTTCGATAAATTGCTAAAAATTTTTTGATGCGATACATAATTATAACCAAGTTCTTGTGGAATATACTTTACCTATTTATATCCATGGTTAATATAATTAATGGGAAAGCGTGTTATGATATCCATAATTCTAGTTCGAACGGGTTAATGCATCTATATAATTCAAATGGAAATATTTAAGAAGTCCAAAGTCCATCATCGATATTGCTCTCTATGGAGACGATGTCGCGGTCATAAAAATGGTTTAATATACTATTTTATTAGGTATTCTATTAGGTTGAGATTAAATATCTAAGGGTTTGCATATTGAAATGTTTATTTGTTGTTGATTTGCTATGCCGATTTCGAGACGCCGATATTTTCGCACAGAAAGATTAAACTTAAAAAAATGTTCATCATCATCATCCTGCCCTTATCCCACTACAAGCGGGGTCGGCATAACATGTTACAAAAATGTTGTCACATGATTTGGATATGTATTTTGCCTGGCCTGCCTAACGTCAACTTACCTTAGTCGCCTTTTACGACACCTCGGTAAGAAAGAGGGTGGTCTATTCTACTTAGCCGAAACACTTAAAAAAATGTTATTATTGTAATTTGGATACTACTGATAAATAAGTGTATTATGTGCACATCGATCTATTCACACTATGTTAGAAATAGTTCTTCTTTTTGTCGTGCCTCTTCTCTATTGAGGGATGGCATTAGTGTCTTCTAAGTCGCTCTGTCCTTCGCAATACTCCACTCTTTTGGTCGCAACCAAAATTCGACGTCCAGCGTTCCTTCAATTGTGCTCATTATTATGAGTTGAACCATGTGGCCGAGGTACTCCATCTTTCTTTTCTTTATGGTTCCTAAAAACTTTCGGGTCATCTTGACGCGCTGTAAAGGTAAAATTAAAATAAAATTTAATATATCACTTGCTTGAATATATCACTGGCCCACACACGCACTAACAGTATGTCACTACACGTCCACTCTCATCTCGGGATCTGGTGTTACTGACGTGCGTGCGCTTCAAGATAGTGTGAGGTAAGTGTATAGTACCCGGCATTAAATAATGCACATCGATTGTTTAGAACGAAACAGCTGGCCAGTTCGGTTTCGTAGACCGCTGTCTCTGTCACTCATTAAGAATGTGACGTTTCGCACGGGTTCGTTAGTCTGTGCGACAGAAACAATGCTTTATGAAGCAGAACTAGCCGATTTTCTCTCTCTAAACCTCGATGTGCATTATTTATTGCCGGGTACTATATGTTTATGTATTGGTATATTCGTGTACGTATTATATGTCGTGTATTCTGTATAAATATACAAGGCAAGAATTACACATTTCTACCCACATATACTACAATTTGTATTGTTATTGTCTTATTCTATGGTTTTCGAATGTACTTTTTGTTTGATAAATCATCATCATCCTCCTGCCCTTATCCACTTTATCCGGGGTCGGCACAACATGTTAAAAATATGTCACTTATATTATTTGGCTACGTATTTTACGACCGGCCGCCTGCCTGACGTCAACTTACCTTAGTCATATTTTACGATCCCTCGGTAAGAAAGAGGGTGGTATATTCTACTAAGCCGGATACCACACAGCAGTTTTTGTTTGATAGATAAATAATTATTTGTTCCAAAATTTAAAGAAAATATGAGAGTATTAAATGAAATTAGTAGGCACCACTAGTGTTAATATTAACGTATTTCTTGATATCATAATGATTTCACGGAATGCAGTCTCACATCTGGATGCGTTAAAACGGATTAACGCGAAGATTACAAGCGAAAAAAACCGCCTGACAAAGACACCGTCGGCTGTCACCGTGACAATTGCCGGGACTCCGAATTATTCGGTTAGTTAAGTTTTTTTCGGGTATCACTGCTGTTTTTTATGGAGTGTGCAATAGGGTAAGTTTTTTTATTATTTTTACGTATATTATACTACTGCTAGGATACTATTTCGCTTCAAAAAAGGCGTTCATAATTTATTCAGGAATAGCATAAATAGAAAAATATTACTAACTTTGTAATGTTATAAATATAAATAATATTATAATTATAATTAATTTAATTAACAATAGATGTTGACGATTTAAAAGCACTAGTTAACAAGTTTACTTGAATATAGGATATTTTGAGTTTGAGTTTCAAACCATGACCCCTGGAAAGAGTTTCACGGTGTCATCCCTGAGCTATCACAGCTCACAGATTATGATTAAATGACATATATAAAGATAATCGAGCTTAAACTGTAAACAAATTGTTCCCGAATGACGGCTACACGTATATGAGACACGTTAACGTCAAAACAATAAAACGCATTGAAAATATTACAAAATATCCACCAGCGACAGGGTCCTGATTGTTTACCGATCACCGAACGAGCGATAGCCGCTCTTTGTGCCAATCAATGGGGTGCCATTAATACTGGATCAATGGGACATGCAACACCCACTGATTGTGACCAACGCAGCTATTTTATTAACCAAAACCTATACTTAATCCCTATCTATATAATAATAAGGTTCAAAATCAGTCGAAAATGACATAATTAATCTTTGTCAATGATGTTTTTTTGCGCAATGATAGCATCGGTTCGTGAATATTTTGTCGCGTCAGGAATTAGTCCGTTCTGTCTCCGGTTAATGGTCAAAACGTGACCGTACGCCGATATCCTAATTTCTCAATAATTTGTTCGGGATGCCGTGACAATGAGCGGTGCCGTTGAAAACTGGTGTATAGGTATCTAAGAATGATTTCGATAAGTGTAAAATATATAATGACATTTACTAGATATTGGTTGAATATTAATACAATACCAATACGTGTCTGTTGTTTGTATCACTTAATAATGCTGGGCTTAGACCTACCACACTGCTTCAATTATAAAGGTACTCTGAGATTCCCTAGGATTATAATTTCGATACCATGGTTTTAATCTACTATTAAAACCATGGTATTATTTTAATTCTAGGTATACTAATAAGTCTAGTTATCTGGAGACCTCTGTTATATGAAAATAATAACATAAATCCAGTGATTTATCTGTTACGTTGACGTTGCATAGTTTTGACATCAATAACTTGATTATTACTTCTGTATTATAATCTCTCTGTAATAAATTTCAATTAAATTTACTCTTTTTTTTCAGTCCTTATAAGTGCTAAGGTCATTTATTTCCTCCTTGCCTTGTTTCTGCTAACAAGATAGGAGCTATTAGGTAAAAGGGCAATAAAACAAAAGAGTTTCCTTATAAAAGTGTGGTTTACTATCTGTTGACATTGCCGGAAGTAATTCTTTTTCCGGCTGATAGCGAGGACGGCTGGAGGAAACGTGGGTCCTCAGGACATGGCTTGAAATGTAGGGTATTATTTTCTTTTTATTAAGCAAAATAAAAAGAAAATAATAAGGCAGCCTTGATAGCCCAGTGGTGAGACCGTGTGACTCTCTAGAAACGATCATTGGTTCAAACCCCGGGCAGGCACCAATGAGTTTTTATATTAATAGTGTCTGATTGATAATTGCAATTTATGATACGCTTTCGTTGACGGAAAACATCGCGAGGAAACCTGCATATCTCTAGAAAATTCTAGAGATATGTGTAACCTACCAATCCGCATTGGAGCAGCGTGGTTAGCTCCAATCCTACTCTTTAAAAACGGAGAGATGAGGTCTATGCCCAGCTGTGGGATAGCCGTAACAGGCCGTTATTTAAGGAAAATTTGACCACGTAAATCAGTAATGGTTATGATATTTCGGATTACAACTTGTAAATCAAAAATTGTGCGCTTCTCTCACTTGTAAAACATAATAATAATGCCTACGTCTTCGTTAATTAGTTTTAAAGAACTGTTCAATTAATTTTTTTTCTATGTGAACTTTACCATATTGAATGGATAAACAAACGTTTTATGGTGATATTTCTGACACTGCAGTGTTATTTTGTCGTACTTTAGTTAAATGATTCTTTCCATGAATTTGCTTAGGTTTGGTGTGATGATTAGATCGCCGATTGTTACTATTCTATTAGCAAAACCGAATTGCCATTACGTTCGGAAAGATTTCCTTTTAACCAGTTTTAAATAACTCCCGTTTGAGAATATATTTTTTGCGTAATACCAATGCGTTAATGTGCAGCATTTTGAATATTATATAATAAATTAAAATAGGTTTTATACATTTTTTGTTTTAAACCAATTTTCAACCACATAAAGTAGAAAAGTAGCTGTTTTGCTTTTACACTGTTGAGCAAACTTCTCTCTCCGAAAAGAGACTTACAGGTTTACAAATTTACATGAGCCCTCAAATTGCTTATACGTATTCCAGGAATTCTCCACAGAGTTATAGGTTTTCCTCTTGATGTTTGCTTCCCCTGAAAAGGACATAAGAAATTGTAAATATACATTACTGATTGCACCACATTTTTTTTCTCTGAGATTTTTAATATAAATGTAGTTATTGTAAGTTAACCATAAGAGATAGAGACATGCTATCTCTGTTTTTTTTATGTAGTATTGCTGTAGATGTACAAATGTCTAGTACATTACTTTAGAGTATCGCTGCTGGTTCACGCGGCGCACGCGAGTAAAGCTCTCAGCAGACGAGTATTTTTTACAACCATGCGACTTTTTTTAAAACAACTAACATAAAACGGTAATGTACTATTGACTTAAATCTTCCGGAAGAATTACACTACCGTTTAGTAAAAACCGTACAAGAATCCGTTCAATAGATTTTGCAAAAAATGATCACATACAGACACAGCTTTTGGGGGCTTTGAGTAGAGAAGTACATAAATTTAATAGAAAACTCATCTAAGGCTGTGTTGAACTCAAGAAAACCTGGCAAAGGTCGTGTCTCATTGTTAGACCGTCATGACTAAGAATATAAAACATAACTCTGCATCGAAATATAAAAAAATTACAATACGGTGCCGTATATGTTCAACGCGTAAACCTGCAATACTTTCAGCTAATCATTCTCCTTTTAATTCAATTTTCCATTTTCTCATTTATATATAGGCTATGTAAATACGGCATACGCGATCCAATTTGGCGCAGGCATGTAGGTACGGTAAATAACCGGGCACAAATTGTTATCTTGTGAAACGAGACGTGTGATTCGCGCAACGACGCGTGTTCGCCGCAACTGCGGCACGGTACGCTCTTCAGTTTGTTGTAGGGATGTGGCGAGTTAGCATTGTCGATAGTTTTATAATATGGAAAAGATCGACGAATTACTTCAATACTGTGCTATGTGTAGACTTATTAAAACCTATGTTTTATCTTCATAAACTATAAAGTAAAAAAGTAAAGTACCAGCCTGTTACAATACCACTGCTGGGAATAGGCCTCTTCTCTCCGTTTCTGAAGAGAAGGGTTGGAGCTAAGACCTACCACGCTGCTCCAATGCGGATTGGTAGGTTACACATATCTCCAGGATTCTCTAGAGATATGCAGATTTCCTCACGATGTTTTCCTTCACCGAAAAGCGTGTGATGAATTGCAATTATCAATTAGACACATGAGTTTTTAATAGAAAACTCATTGGTGCCTGCCCGGATTTTAACTCGTGTTCCCCTCGAAAGAGTCGCACGGTCTCACCGCTGGGCTATCACAGCTTTCATTTCATAAACATTTCTTTCATTGCTTTCATTTCATTTCATTTCATTTCATTTCATTCACAGCTTTACTTTCATAAACTATAAAATTATGAAATTCTTACGAGATATTTAAAATAAATAAATATATGGGACGCTCACGGTCGTCCGAACCCAAAATAAGTAACTTAATACTTAAATACAAATATACACCAAGGCTCAAAGACCCAACAAATTGTTTATAGAAAAATGATGGCCCTCGGCGGGAATCGAAAACGCGACCCGCGGAGCTGAAGGCTGCGCCAACGTGCCAGTCGAAAATACAAAAATATGTGATCTTTCCTAATATTAAGTGAGAGCAATAAGTGCTGTACCCTTTGGTTTCATACACGAATTAAAGGGTATGTAAAATTTAAGATTCGTATGTTTGGTTTCCATTCTGGATTTTCTTGGAATGAAGTTTATGTATTATATCAGATTTAGGCTCATTCATACTAGTTAAGCAATGGGATCGTTAAGACAGTATAATGTGAATATGCAGTAATCAATCTTCGCCTGTAAAATAATAGTAGGATAACCTGGTGGCAAATGACACATTTCGCTTCTCGTAAAGTAATATCTGCTTCGACATAGAAAAAAACATCCTTCAAATGACTATAGAAGCAGGCGTTACTTTGCGGAATTCCATATTACAAGCAATATAACAGAACTAACTACTTTGCTATAATCCGCACGGGTTAAGTGAATGCATGCAAAGCCAATGTGTATGAAGCAGGCAAAATCTACGCACCTTATACATGCAGGACCAGCCACCACATGCACCCCAAGGCGCAATTCACCAGCAACAACGCACACAAAAGCAGCACACACACCCACCACCACAATCTCGACGATCGTTTCGCCCCGAAACCGAAGCATCATCAGGAGGATAGGCTCCACGACAAAAATCGTACTGCGCCGCGCTACCCATACAAGCAATCTTAAATAGTTCAACTCCCACCAATACCCTCCCCTCCAAACACATGTAGCAAAACGGAATTAGATACATTTACTTGCTCGTTAATTAAGTGACCATTGTTATTTTTTATTATCTCAAGCTGCTCTAACGTATTGAGTCGGAGTCCCTTATCACAAGTGTGGAGAATATGAAATGAATAGTTCTGTTATATTGCTTGAAACATCCTTCAATTTTTTTTTGTCAAATTAAGATAATTTAAGTGTTAGATGGTTATAATTTAAAAAAGAGCAAGATAAAGTTAGTACTGCCACTGATGATAACAAGTGATGCATATCGTGAGGATAAAATATTATATTTTTAATTTAATCTATTCCTAATATTGTAAACCTTTTTTATAAGCCTAGTGCTTAAATGAAATATAACCATATATATGTAGTTTCTGCTTCTGTTTTTTTCGACATCATTACTTTTTCGACATCATAAGATGATAGTCACATCACTAAAATTTATGAAATGTAATTTTCCAACGGGAGCTCGCGAACATTTGTAGCTTTTCCGAGTATTCCGGGAAATTGCGATCTCTGAGCGCAAAATATGAGATCTACAGCAGTACTTTTAAATTAAAAACACATTTTTATAATAATCTGCAGTGCAGTCATTTCAATTTGTTGCATAAAACCATGAAGCGAAAACATCTACTATTCGGTACATGTATATAGGACAAGGTCTATTTATAAAAAATATTTTGTGTAGGTTGTTTAAGAAATCTAAGTATAATTAAAACTCAAAAATAAAAGCCCGATAGATACAAACATAAAAGGCATTTACATATATTTAAATTAACCTTTAGTTGTTGTATTACGTATATGTAAATTTGTTGTATATAAATTTTCATTAAATATAATCAACTGTTACAGAACGTTTCAATCGTAATCTCAAAAAGTATGCGAGGTTTGTGTCTTAAGATTTTAATACAATTTTTTATTAACGTTGCCTCCTAATGACAGTTTGAAGATAATGTAAAATCATTTAGGAAGATTAATAAATTTATATGATGATTTTTTAATCTGGTATGGGTCAAAGGAAAGCCACAAGTTCTAAATTGTTTAAAATAATTTTATGCCCAAAAATAAATGCGCTGATTCGGAAATGTGTGAGTTAAGTAGTATCTTTTAGGAAATGTGTGAGCTATAATTATACTTTTATTTGGTTTTTAGCTACTAAGTAGCAGGCCTACCATGAACTCTTCTTGCGACTCAATTGAAGACGTAAACTAAATCGTTTTGCTTTTTCATGCCATTAGGTCTTAAAGACGCACAATTTAAGTCGTTGCCGAATGAGCGTTCGGAATGCGTCCTAAAACACTTGAGTAAAAGAGACAGAGTTATCTATAGTTCATATAACGTTGTCCATTTCAAACACACTTACATGATACGAAAAGAAAGCGGTTGGGTTTAGGTACTGACTGTGAATTGAATCGTTTTCTAAAAGTTCATGGTAGGCCTTACTGGTCTTAAGTATTACATAAGTTCGCTCTCAGATTGGATGATAATTTTGTTAATTAACACATGATTGTGTGCGTACAAAATGAAACCTTTTTTATCATAAACATACAGTAATAGGCTTTTGACACATTGACAAAATATTTCAAACGCCCTGACCCCTGCAATTGTCCGCTCGATTCGCATCCTTGATCGAGGTACATCGATGAGTGATGGCTAACATGTGCTGCTTGTCGGCAACCCTCGTGTAAGGCTGTCACAAGCCACGTAAACATCCAAGCTTTTTACTTTACTTATAATAGTTACTATATATACACATCATTTTCCTGTCCTTATCTCCACAGTAATATTATAAATGCGAAAGTCTGCCTGTTTCTCTTTCTGTCTGTCATCGTTCCAAAGCTAAACCGTTCGAGCACTTTTAGTGAAATTTGGTAGACTTGAAGCTTCTATACCGACCTAACATATAAAATTAACAAATACCGTCTTTAATTTGGGAAAAGGAAAAAAATATATACTACATTAATAAGGTTATTTTAACACTGAAGTTGACGCAAATTAAGTCTCTTATACGATTAATAAATAAGATAAATAAAATGAATATGAAAGTTTTTTATTTTCATTTCAAACAAATAATCCTTACATGTTGAGTTTACTCATGCTTTTCAATATACTTAATATAATTACCCCTACTATTACCAGATTAAAAAAATATATAATTTATAATTTCGATTGAGGTTTATAATAAAATTATACACATTCATAAGATTCGCCTCAATGCTGAATAAGGAAGGATAAAAAAGTCATGTTAACCAACAAACCACATTTACCCATATTATATTTTTATTTTCCGTATGAATCAAGCTTGCATTAATATTCCCATTTTATGAAGCGTTAAGTGCGAGTTGCTAAATACTCACAGTGTTTTTATTAAAAATAATAGGTATGTAGAAGGTTAGATCTGTATGTCCTTTATAGACTCCAAAACGGCTGGATCGATTTTAATCTTTTGATCGTGCAAAGTTTGGTGGCGATCGGAGCATTTTTTTTTAACTTTTGAGTTCTGTTCCGAGGGAGAATACGAAACCATATTTCAAAAGTAATAATAAAATTATTTTGCTATAATCCGCGATACAGTAAATAGAAAATATATATAGTGTTAAATATATAGTGGACTATCCGTATTTTCATACCCGATACGTGCAGGATTCGTAAAAACACATGCACAAACCTCCACGGATTATAGCAAAATAATTGTATTATTACTTTTGTATTATGGACCTCCGCAAAGTAACGCCTAATTCTATAAATTATTTGAAACCATATTTAGTCATATTGTCGCGTGGCCGGTAGTAGTAGCTTAAATAAAATGAATGCTAGTATGTCCTTTATAGACTGAGCAACTGCAGGACCGATTTTAATGCAATTTTCAGACTTGACAGAATGATTCTGTAAAGTTTGATGGCGATCGGAGCATTTTTTTAAAACTATCAATGACAGTTTTTTATTACTGATATCCTTCAATTAAGCCCAGCAAAGCGGGCTAAGTGTTCTAGTTAGATATAAAAACTTTCGCGGCAATTTTGTACATCTCCAAAACGATGACTCGGCTCAAGTGTTACATCAAACAGCCAACAAATTGAGCATGAACCACAGCCCTGGCTCAAGACGAGGGTTGCTAAGATAATTATCTTTTTTACCGAACGCACCCAACGCAGTTTTAATAACGTGATAAATGCCGCGGAAAGGCTTGTCGGTGACGCGTAAAGAGGGTTTCCATACTTAGCTTTGATTAATACCTTACTTGTTACTTTATTACGTTACTTTTATTGTGCAACAGATGCTTTTTATTTCAGCTACGTAATTTTCTTCGCATTTTTTCACACCGGATGGGGGATTGAGATTTTTAATTTTACGCCGAATTAGACGCACCTTGTTTTGGTGATTGGTGAAAGTGAAGACGAAAATTTACGGACTAGTTAATACTACCACTATATACATATATCCATACAAACATTATAAGTGCAAAAGAGTGTTTGTTTCTCTATCCTTCTTCTAAGAGATTTTTGGTAAGGAGAAACTTGTGTAGTGTGTCATGTTACAGTTGCAAATGATGCGCTGGGATATGTAAATGATAAACGACTATCCATGGCCAAGCTTGCTTTATTACTACTCTTCTTACTCTAACACATTCTATTATATACCACTACACCTCCGGGGTTTTTATAAAAAAAAATAATATCTTAATAACATTTTTTTTTTGTTTTATAATTCTTAAGCTACAATTATAACAAACTAAACATAAAAAATCTTAGTTCTATTCTTATGAACTATTTCGCGATTACCGTTTTTTAGGATCGCAACATTTGGTCCTAAATCCTCTAACACTTTATATGGACCGTCATACAAATTGTCTAATTTTTTGCCTGTTTCATTTTTTATTAATAGTAAATCACTATTTTTGTACGTCACTGAATTCACTTTTTTGTCATATTTCACTTTTCTGTCCTGTTTCACTTTCACTAAGTTTTCACGAGCGTCTTTTTGCGCTAACTGTAATCTATATTTTAATTCTAAACTATAGTTATCTATGTTATACAATGGTTCTAATCTATCACTTATTCTACTAGGAAGTTTACATGTTTTTCCGAACACTAGTTCATAAGGTGCATATTTAGTTACGGTATGGATTGTATTATTATAAGAAAAACACCAAAAGGGTAGCCAATGACTCCAAGTCTCGGGGTGTTTATCACATTGAATACGAAGAAACGCACCTAAATTTTTATGTGTATTTTCAAGTGAACCTATTGTTTCATGATGATAAGCAGTTGAATTTAATTTTTCTATTTCTAATAGCTTGCAAACTTCTGTCATAGTAGATGACAAAAATTCTGTTCCCTTATCGCTTACTAAAGAATCTGGAATTCCGTATCTTAAAATAAAATTATTTACTAACGATCTAGCTACAGTTATTGTATCTTTACTTCGTAATGGATAAGCTTCTACATATTTTGTTAATTCACATTGTACTGTAAGTATATAAAGATTACCTTCTATATCCTTATCTAAAGGTCCCATTAAATCTAAATAAATTTTTTCAAAAGCTGACCTAGCAGTTGTCGTCACAACCATAGGCTCAACTGTATGCCTTGAATGTTTCATTCTTTGACATTTTTCACACTTCCGTATAAATTCGCGAACGTCTTTTTCCATATTTGGCCAGTAAAACTTTCTTTTAATATTATTTATCATTCTGCGTACCCCTGCATGCCCGCTAGTGGGTAGCAAATGAAAATCATTTATAATAAACTTTTTATCATTTTCATCAATAATTCTTTTAATTCCTCTTAAGACACAAATTCTTGGTCCTTGGTAGCTACCATTATTTTTAATCTCATTAATTAAATCTTTTATAAACATTTCATTTTCATAATTTTTTATTACACATATTTCGTCGACGTCTATACTTTTACAAAATTCACTCAATTTAATTACAAATTCGTCTCGCGTATATTGTAATTTATAATCGAGATTTACGTATATTATTCTTTTATTTAAGTCATACATAAAACATTTATTTTTCTTATTTATTTGCCTATTTTCTTCTAACTCTTTCAACTTTTTACCCTCTATCAATAACATTTCTACAGAACTATTTGGTATCCTTAATATTTCTACAACGTTCGGTTGATCAGGCCGTTCATCAGTAGCTATACTAGGGATTACATTCCTACCCATCTGAACTCTACTCTTTTCTTCTTCCTCTTTTCTTTTTTGTGCTCTCGTCATAACTGCTATAATACTATTATTTATATCCTTTAATTCATCAGACGTAATTAGTATCCTAGACAACGCGTCGGCAACCGAATTCTCTTTCCCTTTTACATATTTTATATTAAAATCGTACTCTTCTAGGATTAAACGGAATTTTAATAGTCTACTACTAGGATCTTTCATTCCAAATAAGTATACTAATGGTTTGTGGTCTGTCATAATCGTAAATTTTCTTCCAAATAAATATGGTCGAAAATATTTAATACCCCATACAATGGCGAGCAACTCTTTTTGAATTGTTGGGTAGTTTTTTTCAGCTTTATTTAATGGTCTACTAGCATAAGCAATGGGCCGCAAATCCTCATTACACAGAACAGCACCTATCGCTATACCTGAAGCGTCAACTTGCAAAATGAATTCGTTATTATGAGAAAAATCGGGATATTGAAGTATGGGTGGTGACATTAACGCATTTTTCAATGATTGAAATGTTTGTTCACACTCTGTTGTCCATATAAAAGGTACATTTTTCCTACATAATTTATTTAAAGGTAATGTTAACTCGGCAAAGTTTTTTATAAATTTACGGTAATAATTACTAAAAGCAACAAAACGTCTCACACGGGATAGTCTTTTATTACGGAAATTTTATTTGGATCTGGTAAAACGCCATCCTTTGACACAGTATGTCCCAAGTATACTAATTCAGTCTTTAAAAATTGACATTTGTTCGGGTTTAACTTTAAATTAACTTTTCTTAACCTATTGAAAACATCTAAAAGATTTTTATTATGCATCTCTAAATTCCTTCCAAAAATTACTAAATCATCTAAGTATATAAAACATTTGTCATAGGTAAGACCAGACATCGCAACTGTCATAACACGTGAAAATGTACTAGGACTTATTTTTAATCCCATAGGTAGCCTCTTCATTTGATACTGTCCCGTGTTAGTCGTAAACGCTGTCATACTACGGCTTTCGGGAGAAAGTTTGACTTGATAATATGACTGACTAAGGTCTAAATGAGAAAAATATACCGCTCCTGATAAAGAATCTATAATTTCGTTTATATTTGGTAATGGAAATTTATCGTCCTGTATCGTTTCATTTAATTTACGGTAATCAACAACTAATCTCCAACTTTTACTATTTCCCGCTTCGGACTTTTTAGGTACCAATAAAATAGGACTCGACCACTCGCTACGTGATTGTTCAATGATGTCATCATCTAACATTTTATTTATTTGTTTTTCCACCTCAGTCTTTAAACTATTAGGAATACGATATGGTTTGGTATAAACAGGCCGTGAATGTGGTTTTAAAACAATATTCGTTTCATATAACTCTGTTGTAGTCAGCTTATCGCCCGGTAATTGGAAGATGTCTCCGTATTTCGCACAAATAGATTCTATCGTTTGTCTTTCATGGGAATGTAAATGATCCAACTTCAATAGTGACAATAATGTTTCCGCACGTTTGAAGCTACTCGGACATTTATTAAATGAACAAAGATTATAATTTTGTAATGGTTCTAATTCGGGTTTAAAAATTGGCAATAACACATGGTCATCGCTAGTATTAAGGATACGGATTGGAATAACGTTATTTTTAGGTGAAACTATTACACTTGCTAAAAATAAATTTTCTTGGATTTCTTTCGGAAGTACTATGCAATCTTGGTCTAAATTGGTATCTAACTGTATATAATGTATAGATTCGCATCGGGCTGGAATATTTAAGAATTTCGCGCTTATCTCCGGTTTTCTAAACAAGGTTAAATTGTAACTTTTATCAGGATCTATCAAAATTAGAATTGATTTTTGTAAATCAAACGTTACTGTGTTAAAATTATCAAAGAAATCTTGTCCAATTATACCATCCGATTTACATGGTAATTTTTCAAACAAGTAAAATTTATGTTTAATATATGATGTTTGCGAAAGTTCAATTTTTACATTTAAATAAACATAACCTTTACAAATACTTTTTCCACCAATACCATTTATAATAATGTTGTCCCAATATATCCGTGCATTCTTAGGTACAACGCTAACGTTCAAAGCAGATAAGCTAGCTCCGGTATCGCATAACATCGAACACCTGCGGTCGTTTACGTAGAATGAAATATAATTCGCGTTACCTACATCGCATGTTAAAATATTATATTCTTTATGATCGAAAAAACTGCATGTTATGATTAGTATTGTTTATTTGATTATGAGATAAATTATCGTTATGATTATGAGTACAGGTCTCGCTGTCATCTTTTTGAATTTCTCCGTAATTTATATGCCTGAATCCCCTACTACGGTAATTTCGATTCGAATGACAGGGCCTACCGCGGCAGTTTGATCTAGAATTATTATTTTGGTAATGGTTATGATAACCCCTATGCTGATTCGATCTACCGCGAAAACCTCTCTGAAAATTATTGTTTGCGCCGCGGTATGCAAATAAATTACCGCGTCCTCGCATCGAACCGAACGACTTACCTCGCATGTGTAAAATTGAATTTGAGGATGATGGTTGCGCCAACTCCTCGTCCTGTGCTGCACGCACCGCGTCCTTGAATTGTGTGTAGTTTCGAGCTGTAATTATGGTACTCAAATGCCTATTACTTAGACCATGAGCAAATTTTTTTGTGGCTAACTGTTCGTTAATAGGTTTCAGTATTTCGAACGCTTTTTCGTTTGAATTTGCCTGCGATATAGTGAGATCAACGAACAATTCTTCAATACGTCGCGCGTAATCTGTGATTGACAAGTCATTTTGTGTAATATTA
The DNA here is from genome assembly GCA_947086505.1 of Morpho deidamia. Classification (NCBI taxonomy): domain Eukaryota; kingdom Metazoa; phylum Arthropoda; class Insecta; order Lepidoptera; family Nymphalidae; genus Morpho; species Morpho deidamia. Next base: position 10,114,638 of record CAMTZC010000026.1, on the reverse strand, counting down.
TTGAGTTTAGTTAATAATGAGTTAGGCGATTTCTTTGTTAACAAAAATAGCTTCATATCTTTTATTAAGTCCAAACAACATTCGTAGTCTTGCTGGAGCCTAAGTTTAGCTGATTTGGTCAACCTTGTCTTTATTGTAAAAATAGCTAACTGTTTTTTACATTTCGAATCTTTTAGACAACTATCATATAGCTCTAAACTTGAAATAATCTTTTCGATAGACTCCTCCGTATCATCCATAACCGGCACCAAACTAGCAGCAGTTTTTAAATTAAATGTCTCCATTTCTCCGCTTATAATATTATAATGACATTGACAGTATTCAGAAATTTTTTCAAAACTATCTTCTATCTTATGAACTAAATCCTTAAAAACTATTTCTGAAAATTGTATTGTAAACAATTTTTCACTTAATATATATTTCGATAAATCCTTACTACAGTCGTATAATTTTTTAGCTTCTGCAAACTTACTATTGACTAAATTAAAGTATTTTAACCTTCTATCGGGACCTAATTTTCTCAAATCTATTTTTATTAACTCTATCTTATTTTCTAATTTTAATAATTCTTCCATGTAACACTATAATATAATAAAAGTATAACTATACCGCGCTGTTTTGCTCCTCGATGTTTCGATCACGACGTCCAGATAGCCTCAGCCGGAACCCTCTTAGAGAATTTTCATTCATTTCATTCCTTACCCAGTTGAGATGACACCTTTGATATTGTCGATATAAAATATATAATATAGCCAGTCCACAAAATACTAGTATGGTTGAAAGAAGAATATTATTCGTATAAAAATGTGTAGAATTGTCAGCTTTCGCATTTTCTTCTCCATGCTGGTTAATTATTACTTCTTTGTTCTGACACTCACATTTCGAACATTGTTTTCCCATATTTAATTTATTCTGGATAGTATTTTTCTTATATTTCGAATGTAAATATTTAATCTTTTATTAATTCTCGTCCGTGTGCGTCGTTACGCCGCTCCAATTGCATATTTTCTTTCGCGCGGACGCTACTGGCATAGGGTCGCCATGTAGTGTGTCATGTTACAGTTGCAAATGATGCGCTGGGATATGTAAATGATAAACGACTATCCATGGCCAAGCTTGCTTTATTACTACTCTTCTTACTCTAACACATTCTATTATATACCACTACACTTGTTCTCTCGTTGCTCAATTCCACATAGAGCGGACATAAGTATATATTTTCTTTATAAATTGAGCATTTTCCCGGTATTATTATCGACAATTTGAGCTTTAGTTATTATAATAATTAAACTGTGATAGCCCAGCGTTGAGATCGTGTGACTCTCTTGAGACGATCATGGGTTCAAACCCTGGCCAGGCACCCATGAGCTTTTCTATTAAAACTTATGTGTCCAATTGATAATTGTAATTTATCACACGCTCTTCGGTGAAGGAAAACATCGTGAGGAAACCTGCATATCTCTAGAGATTTTGGGGATATATGTAACCTACCAACCCGCATTGGAGCAGCGTGGTAGGTCTTAGCTCCAACCATTCTCTCCAAAAAAAACAAAGAGAGGAAGCCTATGCCCAGCAGTGGGATAGTAACAGAACGTTACTTTATTATTTTATTATAAAAGTTAACAATTATATATACATATATATATATGGCTAAGGTTTATAGCTTTATATATATTTTATTTTTATTTATTATTTTCTATTTAGAAGGCAGATAGCATTGAGTTTTAACAGCGTGAGTAACTAGATATCTTTCATCACATCTACAGCGGTGCTTGCCGTTGACGAACTGATGAGACTGTGGCGGCCGATTTATACTCATAGAGTTATTATACTAGAGTAGGGCCTAAAATGCGCCATATTAATATAACGAGAAAGCAACTAGGGGTGTCTCTCCTTTTGTACATCTCCAAACCTGTCTCTCTTTTTTATGTGTGATTAGATAAAGATGAAGTATTTGACTGGCCCGTTGGCGCAATGGATAGTGACCCTATCTTCAGCTCCGCGGGTCGCGGATTCGATTCCCGCCGACGGGCAACATTTTCTAAAAAACAATTTGTTGGGTCTTCGATCCTGGGTGTGTATTTGTATTTAAGTATGTATTTAAAATTATATATGTATATATTAACCAGTTGCCCGTCACCTATAACACAAGTATTAAGTTACTTATTTTGGGGATGGACGACCGTGTGGTAAGTGTCCCATATATTTATTTATGTTATACGAGTTCCATTTTCGCTCATTATTATTATTTTTATAATATATGGCACATTTACACACACGGTCGTCCGTCCCCAAAGTAAGTAACTTAATACTTGTTTTATGAGTAACAGACAACTGGTAGAATTACTACTTATATAATTTTAAATACATACTTAAATACAAATATACACCTAGGCCTGAAGAACCAACAAATTATTTTTTGTTTCACTATAACTTAAAGGCCTCTCTATGGCTTGTATTATTTAAAACCCCTGCAAGTCCTGGAAGGCCATCAATCATCAATCGTCTTACCTGATAGCAATTGATGAACGTTAAGATACAGAAACAGCAAAATTATTAAAAAAAATATGTTGTTCTAGCATACATAGTATTTACCAACTCGATAGATCAAGCCAAACCCTCTAATTTCACGTCGAAGCACAAATATGAAGCCCTCAATCAGGAAGGTACACATCTTTATAAAATATTGCCCATTGTATTATGACTCAATTCAATACTTATACTTGCTCTAAGTGTTTTGGTAATCCTAAATAAAAGAGGACAATCAATACTGAATCTAATGTCTAGGTCATTTAGTCATATTTTTAGTTAAAATAATTTTGGTCTATTGTAGATTGCTACGCTGTACGCTGTATTGAGGCAAGTATGAACTTATGAAGTGTCTGTTAGAAATTGTAGGTTAGACACCCCTCGTTCTCGTAATGGGTAAAACAATCGTGAGCTCCCTTGTTTTCTTGTTGTTAGGATAAATTATATATAACTTCAATTGTCTGATCGTTTTACATGTTGTCTTAATTTACAAATTACACGAACAAAAGTAAAAGCTTTTTTCATAGAAGTAGGCGTTGCTAAAATTCATAATAAAAATGATGGAACTATTTTGCTATTATCTGCATTTTAAGAAAATCTTTGTCTTAATTCTCATACCTTATATATGCTTTGTTATTAACTCCACGGAGCACCACCAGCATCACACTAAAATAGCGCAAATAGTGGAGCTTAACTCCTAATGATATTTCGATTATGGGACGAAACTATTTTTTGTTTGTATTCACCAGTAACTACCACTATAGACTTGCACAGTGAAGTCTATAGTGGTAGTTACTTCAGTGACCAGGGCTGTCTTGATCCAAGGTCCAGGACGTGCAATGCCAACCACGGCTTAGGAAGACGTTTAGTGAAGAAAAGTAAGAGCATTGTAACAGCCTTCCATCCCGGTCTTGAACACAATTCTCAAATAAGTCAGATAGATATAAATCTTAAAGCATCCTTATTTAAGGTTTGGCAAGAGATGTATCGGATATTTTTTTATAGAAAGGGTATCCTCGCCTAGGGTAGGGTATAACCAACGGACATTTCGGACATATTTTTATTTTATGCCGCCCAACCCTTCGTTGTCTTTCAATATTTAAGAGGTCGATCTAGTTTTCAGATTATGAGATATTCAGATAGGGTTAGTAATCCACCTATGATATTTCTTCTTGCTACACGTCGCTTCGGAAGTGGCAAGATGTATTCCATAATAAGAAGATATTTTACGGCAGCGTTCCAAATAAAACAATATGTGAAACACTTAAAATATGAATAAAAGGCGCTTAGAATCAAAATATTTATATCCACATCCTACCATTGTATTAGATATTTCACGTTTATAAGTTTTAACGGTATATTGACTGAACAATTAATTTATTTGTACGCAAGTAAACCTACTTGTCACCTTAGCCTAGAGTAACAGATATCCAATGAACGTTCCCAGAAATTTGTGTCTACTTTAAGGTATTTTTTTACTTTATACGTACAATTTGTACCGAAGTTGAAACCTCTGTGCACAGCTAGTAATATTGTACGTATTTATATCTTTTATATCAATATAAAAATACAAACATATTTTAGAAAATATAATGTTTTTATTATTGAAAAAATGGCAGATGTGAAAAAAAATTATTTGATTTATCTTTAAAACGCTGACATATTACAATCGTGATATAATAAATATCATAGCGAGTATGAAAATTAAATTATCGAGGGTGGTCAATGATAAATGTCCAAGCTGTGACAAACCGTAGACACTTGGCATAGACTAATAGCACCATCTATTGTGGAGCCGCGATGACCGCGTTATGTATCAGATGTCCGCAAATACCGCGAGATGACGCTATAATACCAACTTATCATTACATAAGAAACTCGAAATATTCTTACTAATATAATTTATAGAAGCAGGCGTTACTTTGCGGAATTCCATATTACAAGCAATATAACAGAACCAACTACTTTGCTATAATCCGCACGGGTTAAGTGAATGCATGCAAAGCCAATGTGTATGAAGCAGGCAAAATCTACGCACCTTATACATGCAGGACCAGCCACCACATGTACCCCAAGGCGCAATTCGCCAGCAACAACGAACACAAAAGCAGCACACACACCCACCACCACAATCTCGACGATCGTTTCGCCCCGAAACCGAAGCATCATCAGGAGGATAGGCTTCACGGCAGTACGATTTTTGTCGTGAAGCCTATCCTCCTGATGATGCTTCGGTTTCGGGGCGAAACGATCGTCGAGATTGTGGTGGTGGGTGTGTGTGCTGCTTTTGTGTGCGTTGTTGCTGGTGAATTGCCCCTTGGGGTGCATGTGGTGGCTTGTCCTGCATGTATAAGGTATTGCCTGCTTCATACACATTGGCTTTGCATGCATTCACTTAACCCGTGCGGATTATAGCAAAGTAGTTAGTTCTGTTATATTACTTGTAATATGGAATTCCGCAAAGTAACGCCTGCTTCTATAAATTAGAAATTTTATATTTTATAAAGAGAACTATTATAGTTAAATGTTAAATTAATTCTTTTAAGGTATAATAATAAAATAAGCTATCAATTATCATTGTGTGTTTATTGTTAATCAGTAAGTTAGAAATAATAGAGTCAATGAAATATGCTTCCACTATTACAGAGCTCTACCAAGTTATGAGATAGTTCAGTTATATAAAACTAGGTGGCGCTCTTATAAATACTGGCTTAGAAAAAAACTATACTAAATAGGAAACCTATTCTTAATTATCATTCAAATTCAAATTCAAATTCAAAATATTCTTTATTCAAGTAAACTTGTAAACAAGTGCTTTTGAATCGTCAACTTTACTGCTGGTTCGGAAAGCCGTCCTACCGAGAAGAGCCAGCAAGAAACTCGGTGGAGCTCTTTTTAAAAAGAAGATTCTTAATACTAATTACATTTTGTCATAGCTATCCTGCACAAGGTCAAAGAGCAGCTATATCCACGCATTCTTATCATCAATGTAAGCCTCCACGGTATAATAGGCTTTCTGTATCAGCCTCTTTTTAACAGTATTTTTAAATTGCTGTAATGGCAAAGTTAAAATTGATTGTGGAATTTTGTTATAGAATCTTATACCCAAACCCACAAACGACTTACGTACTCTTACAAGGCGCAAAGCAGGAGCCGCAAGCTTATGTCGGTTCCTACTTTGTCTATTATATACATACATAAAACACTATTCAGTCTCTCATCCATAAGAAATAATAATAATATTATTGAGCTTTACTTTTTCTATATTGCTCTTTTAGTCTTGCAGATAAATCAACAAACGTTCATAAAAAAATTGTCTCGTAAAGTAGTCATGCGCTTTCTTCTGTTTTTCTTTTTCAACCGATGCAGGTCCACTGCTTGATATAGATCTTCTGGACTGCTGGATTAGCTCTTCACAGGATTTCCACACCACACCATTTTGTCCCGCTTGAGTGCAACGGCTCGCGACCTTTAGGTCAGTCTACGTTGTAGGGGTCTCCGATACTGCATTTTCCGATGCGGGGTCACCATTCTGACACCTTAAGACCCCAATACCCGTCTGTTCTCTGCACTATGTGCCATAACTTTGCTACTGTATAAAACTCATTCAAAGTTTACACCATCGTAAATTATTTATACTGGGCGATCATAGATATGCTAGTGTTTTTTTCTATCTATTGTTATCTAATTATTGTTTTTAACAATATTATAATAACTATGATGCTCCTGAAAATTATCTATATACGCTTACAGCAGTCTATGACGAGCCATTGATAATTTTAATGATAGACATTCAATAACATAATTATTACGTTTTATTCGGGGAGCCTTATGCAGGCCAGTAAGCGAGAATGTCAATAATGAATAAATGTTATAAATAACTTAAATTATAATTAACTTATATTATAAATAATTATAAATAAATGTTAAAATAATGAGAGGGAATATGAAACTTACTTACTCATCTTTGTCTAACCACACTTAAAAAAAAAGAGAGATAGATAGATACAGTCTAATTTGCTACCTCTTTATTTCTCTGTATTTTTTTTGTATTTTTTATTATAATTCTAACTACCTCCATCATGGGGGGACGGAGCCTATGTTTGACATTTTTCCTCTTCCATTCCAGTTCTCGCTTTTGACTCACACTTTCATGCCGCATACTATTTCTTTCTTTTTTATATCTCTTCCATTCTGCATAGGGTGGGATGCCCATCTATTTCTATCTACTCTATCTTTTTACTGGGATAATAATTGTAACACATTACAGTTTTTTGTTTAATATCTAACTTAATTTTATTTCTTATCCTAATAATTCAAATTTTTACCGATCTATTTTTATTCTATTCTATTTTATTCTATTTAGTTACATACTTTTTGCTTATATCTATTATATATGTCAATATATTTTCGATACAGCTCTATATCTAAACCTATGAACTACTTGTATATCTATTTTTATTAATACTAATATTCATATATTTACTATATTATTAGTAGCATTTATTTCTCTCTCTCTCTCTCTATATATATATATATATAATTATAACTCTATGCAATCAAATACGTTTTTCAGGTGACAGACAAGAATGGTGTCCGAGGTTGGTTAGACGGTACAGCTGAGAAGTCCAACTGGATGAAACTTGTAAACTCTACAAGCTACTCTCACGACGTTAATCTACAGCATCTGCTTCAGGCTGGGCAGGTATGTCCCTTGGCATACATCACCTTCAATTATATTTAAATATTCAAGCAGTTCATAAATCTGGTCTCCGATTATAAAATAATGACAAAATTACATTATTATGATATCTATATTTAAAGATGCTCGATTCCAACGTGCAGTGCAAACATTTTAGGGCAATTGTAAAAAAATCGTTTAGTGTAGCTATAAAAGTTGTGTGAACTATTTAATAATAAACAAATTATTTTGTATATAATCATTTTTGAAGCACCGCGCGTTTTACAGTATTAGCTCTACATTTAGTATTTCTTTTACATTATTAAATTTATAAAGGGCCTTAAATAAAAAAGACATGATGATGTAATGATAAGACTGTAATAGACATATGCTATATAAGACAGTACAGTTACTGTGCCACTGCTGGAAAGCCGCCTCTCTTTTTATTTATAGAGATCTTGGAGTGGCTTAAATCCACACACAGTTATAGTACCCGGCACTAAATAATGCACAGTGAGGCTTAGAGAGCGAAATCAGCTAGATTCTGCTTCATAGAGCATTGTCTCTGTCGTACAGAATGACGAACCCGTGAGAAACGTCACATACTGACTGAGTGACAGTGACAGCGCTCTACGAAACCGAACTGACCGGCTGTTTCGTTCTAAACATCGATGTGCATTATTTAATGCCGGGTACAATACGTAATTGGTAGGTAAGTTACGCATATACCAAGAATACTCCAGAGATATGCAGGTTTCCTCGCGATGTTTTCCTTCATCGATAAGCGTTTGATATATTGTAAATATCAATAAACAAAATTACCAAAAGAAAAAGAGGATTTTAAGATTTTGTATATTTTAAAGTTCTATTAAGTTATTATTTTTATCTACATCATTAGCTTTAACGAGAAAAAAAAATTAGTTGTAATAGTCTAAAATTTAATTATGTCATTTTGGCACAATTTGTTCGAATAAATAATGTAAATAGGTTTAAGCGACAGTTCAGAGTTTATATATTCAAATTCAAACTCAAAATATTCTTAATTCAAGTAAACTTGTAAACAAGTGCTTTTGAATCGTCAACATCTACTTCTGGTTCGGAAAGCTGTTCCTACCGAGAAGAACCAGCAAGAAACTCGACGGTTGCTCTTTTCAAAGAATAATTCTTATTACTAGTTACATTTAGTTATTGATGTCTTGTGCAGGGTCGAAGAGTAGCTATATCCACGCATTCTTATCGGTTAAATAATCCTCAATAGTATAGTAGGCTTTCTGTATTAGCCTTTTTTTTAAAGTATTTTTAAAATGTTGTAATGGTAAAGTTAAAGTAGATTGCGGAATTTTATTATAGAATCTTATACCCAAACCCACAAACGACTTATGTACTTTTGCAAGGCGCAAAGCAGGAACCGCAAGCTTACTTCGGTTCCTACTTTGTCTATTATATACATCGCCAATCTTTTTATAATTTATGTATATTCTTTATAATTATATAAATTCAAAAATTAAATTGCTAAATCTATAATATAAATAAATGTTAGAATACCTGTTTCTTTGAACTTCTCTGGCAGGGAATCTCGCGAATTTAAATTGTAAATGCCACGTATGGCTCTTTTTTTAATACAAAAAATTTCTATATCCGTATATTATATGAATAGGCTTTGAAAAAAGCTCTTATCGGAGTGTTTGAAAAGAGCACATCTTGGAATCATTGAAATAGTACCAGCACGACGTGAAGTCGAATTAGTCACGGGCACGGCAAAGGGTTCAAGTAATCGCTGGACCTCGGGACTCCAAGGACGTACGTGAAAAACTTAGTGTCTGTGAAGTCTCTTAACACCACTAGAGTAGAAACTTAAAAAGGTAGCAGGAAACTGTTGGATTCTAGCTGCACTATACCTTTAGGGTCGAAATTCTTAGAAGAGAACTATAGACCGTAAATCAATAATAGACGTTCATTAGTTGTAATGACAAAGATGTGATATCTTTAACATTACCATTTAACTTTTAAAAAAAATCTTTACATATGATATTGTATCTTTACATACGATGTAATTCAAACCATTTATCCAAACATCAAGGTTTTATTAGATTTTTCCACCATACGTGTGCAATGTAAAAACTGACGAATCATAGCCCTCATTAAACCGCGTCTTTGTCACTACCCCAATAAAATTTGAATGTGGAACGTTCGCAACTTCCGGTGACAGAAAATCGTTCGGCTGAACAACTGTGTCCCACTTCCGGTCAGGGGGAACAGATGCGGTGATTAGATTCACTCACCCCGAGGGTTAAATGCTATTTGATATTTTGACCCTGTATATGAAAATCAAAGTTCAGGCCATTCACTTTTTAAAATCTTATTGCGATTTATATCTTAAGTAGTTATTATAAATATTTATTTGATAATTGAATTAATTATTAAGAGCTTTTTCATTGAACTAAAAAGTCCTAAGACCTAAAAGTTCATGGAAAATTTACAAAAACAAATTTTGGTCGCATACTATGGATTTTATTAGAAAGCTCAGGGTCTCAGTGGTTGATGGAGCGAGCTATAGTTGCAGTATACACATCCTTCTTCTTCTTGTATCGTAGGCCTCATTGCTGAAGGTAGTGAACTTTATGTAGTACATTCTTTTAATCTTACTACCGCTATTTGGCTCTATCTTCTCTTATGTCAGAAGTGCTGTATCCCCAACGTAACAAATAATATTGAAAAAAATATTTTAAGTGCTTGTCCACTTACGAACGTACAACAATAATTTTAAAATGTATTTATCATATTTTTCAGGTGTTCTACAAAGCAACTAGAGATATTCCATCGGGTCAAGAGCTACTGCTCGGTCCCAGGACCGGTCTACAAGAAGCTCTAACACCTACTGGTAAGTGTATTTGATATAAGTTTTGTAATACGTTACATATTTACAGAAAATAATGAAATATTTTGCTATAATCTACGATTAAATTTTTTGATTGATTTTTTGTGATGTGATTTGATTTTTGATGATGAAACGATTAAATTGAAAGAAGAGTGTCTATATCTATAAGTAGAATGTCTATATGTAAAACTATGGTGTCTACATTAAAAAGTAGAGTATCTACACCTAAAAGTAGAGTGTCTATATCTAAAAGTAGAGTGTCTGTATCTAAAAGCAGATTGTTTATATGTAATTGTAGAGTGTGCTATCCATATTTATACCTTATATTTGAAGAATGTAAAAACGCATACACTATAAATCTCCACGACCGTGTCCTCATCAGGAGAGGACTCCACAAAAAAATTGCAAAACTTTGCGGTACGAGGCGAAACGATTGTTAAGTTTCGTGAATGTGTGCTAGTTTTTCCGTTGGTTATAATTTTTGTTTCATTTTTTAAAATAAAAATTCAACAAAAAAAAAATTAATTCTTAATTGTTACATATTTATCGTTGTTGTTAAAATTTAGTTTATTAAGCAGCTGTCATACTATGCATAATTTGATACTGTTCTGGATTCGTCTAGTTGTATAAGAAAATATAAAAGAATATTTTACCGTAGAGCACAATATTTAACTATAATTTCAAAACATAATTCTAATATTAACTACTATGCGATATTGCGAAAAAACCTTTAAGTTTTGGAATATAAAAAACCATTATATAAGAATAAGAAAGTAATCTCTTCATACTAATAACATAGATGTAAAAGTCTTAGAATGATAAGAGAATGGTACTGGTGAGTGATAGAGGCGAATTTTTAGCGGAACGGACAGGGCGTCATGTTCAATGCGCATAAACAACTTAAGTCCATAGTATGTCTTATAATTTCTTGCGGTTACGCAACGCAAATATATTCTTAAGATCTTATCATTAATATGAATTTCACGTTTAATTCAATTCTAATACGTAATTCAAGTTCAATATAGAAATCCATATATCACTCAACGTTTGTTTCAACTTCGCAATAGCTCAGTTCCGCGCGGGTTGAATCACAGAGTTCGTCACGCTCTGCTGACTCCGGCAGTTAATTGGAGTCACCTGCCCTAACTACACGTGTGACTTTTGCCCCCACACTTATGCTATAGGCTGTTCGTTATATGCTGAATAATTATTAAGAAATTTCTAGAAATATTCATTTTATAACAATTGATAATTAATACTATAATCATTGCGGTATCCGAGTCGTCAACTTAAAAATTGCTATATGAATACTATAAATCTGAAAGTTTGTCTGTCATTCAGTCTGTCTGTTTTACGCCTAAGTCACTTCAGCAATATAAATAAAGTCGCTTTAGCATATTAGAAATGAAACTTATATAACGGGCTAAAATAAAGGGTGAAAAATCCCGTTTTTCTTTCGAAAATAGAGAAAAATTCAGAATTATTTATAATTAAAAAAATACATATGTACATTTAAACGTATCTGTAATTTTAACTGGTTAAAGTTTTTCAAATACGTAGAAAGGAAATGGAAAGCGGTATCCAAATTTTATTGGCGATTTCTGAGATAAGATAATTCATACTTAAACCCACAGACAAAATAAAAAAACTGTTGTTTTAGGCTTAGAAGCGCGTATTGAAACAATTGCATAGTAAATTTTAGATTACTTCGCTTTTCTAGCTACGCATAAGCGCATGGGGGCAAATCTGTAAGAGGCATTATAGTGTTGCGTTCCGAGCATTAATTAAGTCACACTTACTCTTTAGTAATTATTCTGTTCTCGCCCTCTGGCAAACTTTGCCCACGAATTATTATTACATATTAATACATAGCAGACTTCTAAAATGAAAAGTTTATGTACAAGTATTCTCTTAATCAAAAGAAAAATGAGTTGTAATAATTTAGTACTGAAATGCAGAAAACACAGTACACTTCTTATTTATTAGGAAAATAAATAAGAACTTGTTATTTATTATCAAGACAAGGTTAACCCGCTCATGCTGTATGTATAAAAAATCATAGGGCGCGAGCACACGGAGGCACGCGCACATGCGATATTTAATTTAGATAAATCGCGACGTGCGACGGTCGATGTGAAAAATCACGCATATGTTATATTACCATAAGGGGAGCGAGTATAGATAGCTTTTTACTGGAAAGCATTGTATAAAAATTCTACGTATTACTTTCGATTTTACGTGTAAAAACACAATTAAAGATATTGGCTTAGATATATTTGTTTAAAAAAGGCCGAGAGAAATTTTTTTTTTGCATATAAATAAATATATATAAATTTTATAATTCTAAAACAAAAATTTAATACAGAATGTCTTTTATTAAATTTAATTGCAAATAACATAAATGTGAACAAGTGGGACCAATATGTACGACAAAAGTCAATATATTTTTTTACTTGTCATATCTAGTGAGCTAAATAGAATTAAACTCGAGTTCTTCGTAGCCTCCTGCAATGCTTCCGGTTAATGGCGTCGTCGCACCCGACTTTGCTCAGTGATTTATGCGATTCGAATTGTCCATAATTACTAACTTAGTATAGAATTATTCACTGTATTCTTGTGTTCTGGTATAAATAGAATAGTTCTTTATAAAACAATAATAATAAATTTCGAAACCGCGATTTAAAAATATATAATGTTTTAATATTATTCATTGTAGTTGATCAGTTAATAGTAATTACTAGTCAAAACCAAAAGTCGCAGGTAAACTAGGTCCAAATTTGTACTTGTTTTACTTGTTTGTTCTTGGTACATGTTTTGACTTTGATTTGATTCGATTGAAGACAAAAGCCTTGAAAGTTTAAAATTGTTGTGCTTTTTACTTGATTAACGAAATGATTGAGGCAATTATATATTAACAGCTGTATTAACTTTCACCGCAGGTAAATAAGAGACATTTCTCGTGTTACAATATTTACTCGTATTTCACGGAATCACCACTTTTGACGTAAATGTGAATATAGCGTCGTTTGTGTCAAATAGTTTGATGTTATTTCAGCGTCTTTAGAAATGCATTTTTAGCTTTGTAGTTTTAGGTGTGTTCAACGTTTGAGTCGCAATATTTAAAAGTACGCGTACAATTGACGTGGCCTAATAAGAATTATAGTAGTTTCACTGTCACGAGAAATCGATGTTTAATGATGAAACGCGCTAACCATAATTGTATTATTCTAACATCTATTCTTATTTATATCAATTATATTTAGAAGAAAATCTTGCGACCGAAAAAGTGTTCACAAATCTACAATTCACCCTCAACGCCCACATTTATGGCTGACCAAACATCAGCTGCATCACAATATTGTATAATTTCACAATGACTCTTAAATATTATCCCCAATTAGAGTCGATTTGCAGTGGCTCCATTCAAGCATTTGTCAAAATGCTCCGGGCTCTCTTGCACAAGACATGATTGATGAGGTTAGAACTAAGGCCACCTATCGCTCCTTTCATTCAATATTTCGATAACACAAAATTTTGCTAAAGGATTAATAAATTTCACGTCATCTGTACAAGATAAATGCCTACGATGCTCAGCAAGTAAGAGTTGACTGACAGAATTTTGATAAGATGATTGATCATTGTTTTTATGATCAATTTGCGTACATTATTCAGATATTTTGAGAGCCGCCCAACTTGTGTAATATTATGTGAACATGAACAAGTTCTCTTTGAATAAGAGTGAACCTGCTTCAATTAACGTAAAATTTAAATTGTTAACATAGATGTCGTAAACAGGTGGCTATTCTTCATGTTTATTATATTTACTATAGTAGATTCTTTTAAGTATTTGCTCCTTCTAGCTATAATGTAAAGTACCGGTACCTTAGTTCTTCATTCATAATTTTATTCTCTGTTCATAATTAGCATGCACCGCATCACAACTATAGTTACGATACGGTGCAGATTATGCAAATTTAAAGGTATCCCTTTTTTAATAACATTTCTATATATTTTCTTATACACGGAATGTAAGAATTAACATATAAAAAAAAATATCAAGATACCGTATCTCATCGACGGAAAAAAATTAAATATCCTTGGCATAAAAAATTAATTTGTTTTGTGTCGAGACAATTCACAATATAATTAGCTGGTACAATATAAAGCACGAATAAATTAACGTGTCTTGAAAAGGCAAACTAAAATAAACATTATAACTGAATAAATACGTGATTTCTATATAATCGTTATAACACATTCGTAATCATGCAAAATATCATATATAATCCGGCTACTGTAAAATAATAATATTCAGAGTTAACCCTTTATTAGCCGTTCCTTTTTCGGAATGGGCCGCGTGCGTTCATGCGCGTAATGAATGAGTGTCGCGCGTTGACATTTGTCATCGCGCAATTGTCGCACAGATTAAAATTGATGACGTTGCTTTGTCCAAGGCAGCGTATGCGCTATTGTTACGTGGAAACCGTATTATCGTGCCGTTAATTCTAAAAAAGATTGGATCTGATAAAAGACAATAAAATTTATATAAGTTAATGAAGTGGGGTAATGTACGAATTATCGAATGTACGATATATGTATAAATGTATTAAATAAAATTGCTCTTTTACTCAGTGTCTTCAATTTTTTACATCGATTACATTATTGTAAGTAGTAAAAGTAAAGTACCAGCCTGTTACAATCCCACTGCTGGGAATAGGCCTCTTCTCTCCGTTTCTGGAGAGAAGGGTTGGAGCTAAGACCTACCACGCTGCTCCAATGCGGATTGGTAGGTTACACATATCTCCAGAATTCTCTAGAGATATGCAGGTTTCCTCACGATGTTTTCCTTCACCGAAAAGCGTGTGATAAATTGCAATTATCAATTAGACACATGAGTTTTAATAGAAAAACTCATTGGTGCCTGCCCGGGTTTGAACTCGTGTTCCCCTCGAAAGAGTCGCACGGTCTCACCGCTGGGCTATCACAGCTATATATATTACATTATTGATCGTGCGAGAATATATTTTCAGATAATTGTGAAAGTTTACTTTCATTTAACATTTTATTAAGATAACACTGATGTTTTGAGGCCAAAGGTAACTTTGACTTGTTTTAATTAAGCCAAAGTTACCTTGACTATTTTGAATTCTCCAATATTTAATATTTAAATATTGGAGAATTCAACATTAAACAGTGAATTATTTGATATATATTATAGTTTGCATGATATTGTATATCAATTAAGTTTAATGAAGCGAATGCAACTTTTATAATAAGATATGCATCATTTACGCAAAACCATATTTTATACAATTGCGACGATTCCCCTGCAAATAAAATGATTAATCAAAAAATTAACCAACTACAATAGTCTCACCCTCCATTAAACCGACTACAATCACTCAGCGTCCCACATCGCGTATTTATTTTACAATCAAATAAATATTACCGACAATAAAATAGAAATATTTCAATTTAATACAACCGCCCCCAGTGAAGGGTTAAGTCTGGTACGGGAGATTTAACTTTCAAATTTTTTATAGAGATTAGTTGATGCTACTCTTATCTAGATGATATGCGATATTAAACAAATTTCACAATAATGCATCTAAAATAATCCATGTTTGGTATGTATCAAATAAACAATAAATTGTGCAGTTATGTTGTTTTAAATACATATTTTTCGGTGATGTAGGTTTCATATGCCATTTTTATCGAATTATTATCTTTATCTTTATTATAGAAATGGATGTGGCACGGGCACAAATATGTGCCAAAAAAAATGACTATGTGTGTCAAAAAAGCCCTTTATAATATATCAAATGATAATGATCACACATATCTAATTTTTTGATAAAAAATAATATGATCTGCGTATAGTTTACGATCAAAGATGAGTAAATTATGCCAAATGACAGAATAATGTTTGCCAGGAAATTCTGATTTTCAATATCAAGCTATTCTTAGTACACATATAATGCACATAGTTGTAAAACTATTATTATAGATATGAATCGGTCAGCATCCTGTGCAATGTTGGATACTCACACCGGTAAAGGTCCGTTCGCACCGCGGGGCGTAACGGAAAGCGTGCGACGCACCTGACTCGGAATCAACGCCGCGAGCGATGAGGGGTTATATCGTCTATCAGCATCAGCTTAAACTTAATTTTAAACTTTAGAATTTGCTTCTAGTTTAATATTATAATAAATTGTGTTTTAATTTTATTAGTATTTTTTAATCTTTCATCATTCTCTTGCCCATATCCCACTCTTATTGAGGGCAGCGCATCATGCTTATCTCTTCCATACGAGTGTGGATGTATATAAATTGACTCACATAAATATTCGATCCATGCGTGTCCGCTGTACTGAACGACTTATTTGATAATACCACAAGTGTCCGAATATTTTCGTGAATCACTGTATGTAGAAAAGTATTTTAATTTATTAGCAAAATTATATATATATACCAGTTGTCTTACATTAGACGTGTTTTAAGTTACTCACTTTGGGGACAGACGACCGTGCGTATAATTATCTCATATATTACTTACTACATGTGCTTGCCGCTTCGCTCGCGTGGAAATCAGTGTATTAAATTGAAATTTTGAACATTAAATTAGTTATTGTGAGTTAAACATAAGAGATAGAGACATACTGTCGCGGACTTTTTGTAGTATTTTTGTAGCTTTACAATTCGTAGAGAATTGATTGTACATTACCTTAGCGTATCTTTGTTGGTTTACGCGGTGTATATAGCCCTCCACTACGCGTCGCCCTAAGCCGTCGTCCGGCCTCACAGGAAGCACCTTTAGGAAGACTTTCCCCGACTCTAGTAGAGCTTTTGCGCTCTACTCTCTGCATTTCGCAACCTCGACGATACTTTTTCGCTCGCCCGTCCCACCCGGTGACGCTGTAAAAGCCGTTAGGGCTAACATACAGTCAGTTAGAAAATTACGCGGTGCACGCGACTAAAGCCCCCTGCAGGCGAGTTTTTTTTTACAACTGCGCGATCTCTACAACACAATTTACATAAAACCGTAGTGCACTATTCACCTTAACCTTCTGAAAGAATCGCATCACCTTTTAGTGAAAACCGTACACAAATCCATTCAGTAGATTTTGAGAAAATCATATATAGACAGACAGCTTTTGGGCACTTTGTTTTATTTTATAATTAGTATAGACATAGATTAATTATGCACTAAATAATTATTAAATGCCACCATTCGTGATCATAACCGCCAATTCGCGCGGTCGTTAAGTTTTCCCACGACGTCACCAAATGGTGTAGATGGCGCCCGCGAACCGTGACGGTGACTTACCGATCTTTTGAATTTAATTCACTGCCCCCTATAACTGGCTCACCTGTTGTCTTTCACGTTTTCTACTCATGCCTAAATTGCACCTTCTCATGCATGTAGGCATTACTTAAAATAGCACTAAAAACACATAGAAACATGTATGTTTCTATGTGTTTTGAGTGCTATTTTAAGTAATAAGTAATGATCGCCCAGTGGTCGAAATTCGACCATTTCTTTATTGTTTAATAGGCAATATCAAATTCAAACTATTCTTAATTCAAGTAAACTTGTAAACAAGTGGTTTGAATCGTCAAAATCTACCGCTGGTTCGGAAACCGAGAAAAGCCAACAAGAAACTCGGTGGTTGCTCTTTGCAAATAAAATTCTCATAACTAGTGACATTTGGTTATTACTATCTTGTACGGGGTAGAGGAGTAGCTATGTCAACGCATTTTTATCATCTATATAATCCTCAATAGTATAGTAGGCTTTTTGTATCAGCCTCCCTTTAACAGTGCTTTTAAACTGCTGTAATGGCAAAGATAAAATCGATTAGTCGATTTATCGATAAAGTCTTTACAGCAGCTATGTACAGGTTATGTAATATAATGTTATATTTTTATTTATGTTTACTAAACAGTTTTAATGACAAATAATTGATAATTAATTATGAATTCATAGCATTCAAAGCGTTTTTAACCTAATAAAAAGTATTTAATGAATTCGACCTATCAACAGAACGATTAAAAAGACACTTTTCCTGATTCCAACGATTTAAAATTCTAGATCTATTATAGATGTTTGTGGGTAATTGTTGGTATGGCCGGTATTTTATAAGCAAATTCTATATCTAGCAGTTATGCGTTCGGCATTTAATTTCCCCATTCCCATGGTCGCGTACCGAAATGATTAAAATCTTGGTTGAGAGATTTTAGGACATAGCGTTAATCCTACTAAGGACATTTCTCAATTGCAATTTTAAGTCTCATAATATAATAAATTATCCTAGAGTTCATATCATGAAGGTTGAATATTATTCTTCAGACACAATATAACTGAGTTATTTAGTTATTCGAAATAATATAATTCAGGCGACTCGATGCGAATCATGCAATCATGTGACCAAACTATGTTAAATATGAATGTGGATGGATATGTGCCTAGAGGGATGCCTAAAAAGAGATGGTGGGATTGTGTGAAGTATGACACGCATGCTAAAGTAGTAGCGCCAGAGTTGACGAATGATAGGAGATAAAAAAATAACTTAGAGTGGGATAAGGACAGGAGAATGTTGATGCGACTCGAGTTATGATAGCGAAAGAAGACATCTTGGTCAATCGTTTGATGAATTCAGGTAGGGATGAAAATAAATTAGAGCAATGATAGAAGTATGCGTATGTAACAGAATAATTACTTCTATTTTAGTTATGAAGATACTTAAAATAATTTTGGGAAATGTAACGTTCTTTATTTTCGCCGCTTATACTTGTAGATATAGATAATATTTCTCTCTTCTTGTTGCGTTTTTACGCTTAAATCTCTGTGTCGGTTTTGTTGGTTTTTATATAAGGATGAATAGAAAAATAATGAAGACGTACTGAAAATAATTATATTAGTGTATGATTTTGCAATTTTGTAAAATAACACTATTTATTTTGTTTCTATTTCTATTGTAGTATACAAAGCACAGGCTCGGGATAGTTTGAGCGCTAGGGATAATCTCAGCGTAACTTAGTATTATATTAAGCATGCCTTAGGGCAAGAGATGTATTAATTAACCTTTGTGTGTACAATAAAGAAATTATCTTTTATCAATCGGGAAAGCTTTATCTTATTTGAAAATAAAAAAAAAGTAAAGTAGCGACCTGTTACAATCCCACAGCTGGGAATAGAATAGCCTCCTCTCTCCGTTTCTGGAGAGAAGGGTTCCAATGCGGATTGGTAGGTTACACATATCTCCAGAATTCTCTAGAGATATGCAGGTTTCCTCACGATGTTTTCCTTCACCGAAAAGCGTGTGATAAATTGCAAATATCAATTAGACCCATGAGTTTTAATAGAAAAACTCATTGGTGCCTGCCCGGGTTTGAACTCGTGTTCCCCTCGAAAGAGTCGCACGGTCTCACCGCTGGGCTATCACAGCTCATTTGAAATAAGCGTCTCCAAAACTATTCACGTAATTCAAAGAAATTTTACTACACGGTAATAATATGTAAAACCGGCATCTAAATTAAAGTAAATTGAATAGATATTACCTGTTAAAATTACGAAAGAGATTCACGCGTGGATAGTTTCCTATGAGTGGGTCAAATATTAACCCTCTGTCAGGTGGGGTGGGGGTGTTTGCCTCTGATAATGTATAACCACTTCAGTGTTGTGTTGACATCATATACAGTCCGGTTGACCTCTCACCTTCGTCGGTACCATCCTGGCAATCCGTGGTTGTCGATTTTTGTAATTAAATTCATTTGCTCTTAACCAAACAAATATCTAGGTGAGTGCTATATTATATAATTTTAAATATATGTAATTGCAAGTAGTTAATTTAAAATTGTTTTGTTAATTTATAGATAGATTGGGAAATTCCCGCTATTTTTTACCATTTTTTTTTTCGAAAGTGAAGAATTTTTTAGCTCTTTATTCCCTAGTGTCCATCTTTATTTTTTATATCAAAAAAAAATATTTGGAATAATCGCTTCCAAATAATATCTGTTTTCATCACACAATTTAATTACACAATTAAATTGCGTGTTATTTCTTAATTTTAATTCCTCAATTTTTTATTACAGAATCTAAACAGAAGAAAAATTTTTTTCATTAAACAATTATTGCAACGTTAGGTCCTAATAATAAACAGATATATCGCGGATTATATTAATAATTTTATTATTTCAAATTCAAATTCAATATATTCTTTATTCAAGTAAACTTGTAAACAAGTGCTTTTGAATCGTCAACATCTACTGCTAGTTCGAAGGAAGTTCGGTGGAAGAGTAAGTACTTTTGTATGATCTCCGCAAAGTAACGCCTAATTCTATAAATCCTTTGCATTTGTTGGATTATATTCGTGATTTATTATAGCCATTTCATTCTTAGTTCATTCTAATCCGATGATATCACTCTCTTTGCTTATCGCGGATGCAGGCGTTATACAACGTTTGAGGCGTGGCTCCACTTGTCGTGACTCGAATTAATTCTGCGTGTGTCAATGGAACATATTTTATACTTCCGACGCCCTACTCGTGATCTTCGAATCACATTTGACGTTTTATAGATTATGTCTTTGTTTCTTGCGAAATAATTAGGCGTTTAATATTGTGATGTGACATGTAATACGTCACTCAAACTGTCTTGCTATCATAGAGTTATTATACTATGGGGACCCATAGGCAGACCTACAGGCCTACCATGAACTTGCGACTCAATTGAAGACGTAAACGAAGACCGCGAACCGCTTTCTTTTTGTACCATGAAGTGTGAATTGCATTGGGGTCGTAATGCTTGAAAAGGATAACGTTATATGAACTAAAGATAAGTCTATCTCTTCTACTCACATGTTCTTAGGACGAATTCCGAACGCTCATTCGGCAACTACTTAAAGTGTGCGTCTTTAAGACGTCATGGTATGAAAAACAAAACAATTTTGTTTACGTCTACAATTGAGTAGCAATAAGAGTTCATGGTAGGCCTTCTGTAATTGAGTGTCACAGTCTATACTTATTATAAAACAAAGTCCCAAAAATCTGTCTGTATTTAACCGGTTTTTCTCAAAATCTACCTAACAGATGTTTGTACGGTTTTCACCAAAAAATAGTGCAATATTTACGGATGGTTTAGGTAAATAGTACATATCGGTATTATGTAGATTGTGTTGAAGAGATCGCGCAGTTGTTAAAAAACTTGCTTGCTGGGAGTATTAGTCGCGTGCGCTGCATAAACCAGCAGAGATACGGTAAAGTAATGTACTGGAGAAGTTTAATCTATAAAAATACTACAAAAAAGTCCGCGATAGCATCTCATCTCACACGGTTAATTCACAATAACTACTTTTATGTTCAAAATTTTGAAAATTCGTGAAAAGTTTTGTAAGCCACTGAATTCCAAACGGACGAAGCCGCTGGCACAGCTAGTAATAAGAGGGAAAATGAAACTCGTATACTTCGTAGACGTATCTTTGTCTAATCTTCTCACTTATTTTCTCTTTATTGTTTTATGGCACATTCAAGGCTGTGTTTCTTACTCTAGGATAGTAACTTTATGCTTGCTAGTCAGGTAAGTAATTCTAATAGTTAGTAATTCTAATTTAACTACATTAAGGACTTAAACGTTTCTAGATTACCCAGTAAAATGCAGCAGTTTTAGAAGATTTGACAAGAGCAGGTGGATTAAAGGTTTAAGGTGGAAGATGAAAATTAGCTTACAGGTTTCCTTTTATAACCAACTATATGTACTGTTCTTGAATTTGATGTATAATAAATTGTATTCTGCGAAGCAATTAATATTACAAATTTATAACTGAGAGCTTTTAAAAAATGAGCTATGGGCATTGTATAAAAATATTCTAGTACGCGGCGAAGCAATTGTTGAGATTTTTGTAGTGAATATGTGCAGCGCTTGTGTAATGTTGTGTTATTGGTGGCGGGTAGTTCGTAATGTTTTATAAATTCTGCATGTATCAGGTATGAGAACGGATTTTATGTATTTTCATGTATTTTCTCTTATCGATTATAGCTTAATAATATCTTGATTAATTTAACTTTTTTAATTATATTTTTAAGAACAGCCCCTCATATCGTCGAAGTAGTGATTACAATGTTTCTCAATTTTTTGGTTTCAAATTACAGCTCATGAAGGATCGAGTGTCAACTCGTCCAGCTCGCAGCCTCTGAGAGAAAACGACGACTGGGAAGACCTCGATCCACGTTGCTCGTTTTGTGATGCCCCATTCTCTAATATTGATGCGTAAGTACCTTCATATTTCTTTAATTTTTGTAATCCAATCTAATAGAGGTAAATGGTGTCGACAAATCTTTTCGCGTTAAGTTACGACAACTACATACTATCATTTTTTTTAAACTAACATCAAGATTCCTATATTATGCATTTTTGGGCAAAGCAACGTTATTACATGTCAAATTTGATAAACACTAATAAATAAAATGCTTATACACGACGGCGCAAAATATGTTTTTCTTTAAACAACGTGCATAAACGGCTGAAGCTTGTACGAATTCCTTGTACCACAAGCTTTTTGGACTGATAGCACTCAACGTTAGTTTTTTGTACGCATGTTTTAAAAACAGAACGTCATTTATCGTAAATTTTGCTAGAATTAAAATTTTTAACATAAAAGTAAGTGAAATAAGAGTTAACAATTTATTTTTCGTCTTCTAAATTAAATTTGCAAGCTATCTTCTAAAAAGTATCTTTATTTAATTTCTAAATTTATAGGTATTTATTAAAATAACCGATATGACGTCTTAGTATTAAATAAACATGTAAAAATAACTTTATGGAAAAATATATACAGACTTTACATTACAAGCAATACAACAGAAATAACTACTTTGCTATAATCCGCACGGGTTAAGTGAATGCATGCAAAGCCAATGTGTATGAAGCAGGCAAAATCTACGCACCTTACACATGCAGGACCAGTCACCACATGCACCCCAAGGCGCAATTCACCAGCAACAACGCACACAAAAGCAGCACACACACCCACCACCACAATCTCGACGATCGTTTCGCCCCGAAACCGAAGCATCATCAGGAGGATAGGCTCCACGACAAAAATCGTACTGCATTTGTAATATGGAATTCCGCAAAGTAACGCCTGCTTCTATAAATCAGACTTTACATTGTTTAGCTTTTTAAAAGCTAAACAATGTTAAGCTTTTTAAATTAAGTTATTTAGATGGCCTCTAGTATGAATAACTCTATGATTATGTCTACGAGATGTCTATGCTTTAATTAATGAAGGTTAGTAATTAATAAGATGACACTAAATTACGTGTTGTTCATAGCGTTCGTTTATATTGAGGGAGTGAATTTGATGAATATATAACAATTATTGAGTTTATGCCGTGTGGTATCCGGCTGAGTAGAATAGACCACCGTCATTTCTTACCAACGTGTCGTAAAAGGCGACTAACAGAAGTCGACCCGCCGTGTAGTATCCGGCTGAGTAGAATAGACCGCCCTCTTTTTTACCGAGATGTCGTAATATACGATTAAGGTAACTTGACGTCAGGTGGTCGGTCGTAAAATACTTAGCCAAATCATGTGACAACATGTTATAACATGTTGTGCCGACCGCACTTAGAGTGGGATAAGGGCAGGAAGATGATGATAACAGTTATTAAGTTTATATATATGAGAATCTAAGAACAATTCGTTTTATTAATATTGCACTCTTAAGCCAGGTAAAAAAGTGGGAACCCGTTTGACTAGAAATGAATGTGTCATATCAAAAGCAATACCAACAAAATTAAAATGATCGATTAAATTCAAACCACCCATTCCTTTTGGTTCTTATCTCGAGCAACCATTCAGGCCGCTGCAAGAAGTAGTCAATCAATTTCAAACGTCTTCGGAACCATTAACCCATACTCGTTGCTATTCGGCCATCCGTAATAAGTTAAGTGTAGATTCACATTATACCACTGATTATTAATTCACGGCAAGAGAATAAACTAATTAAAAAAAAGATCGAAATCTAGTATTAGAACTTTTGAACTATGATTATAATAGCGTCTTAACTTTTAAACGCTGTTAAGAAATCTAAATTTCCGACATTTTGTAGTAGATTTATTTTTGTTTCTATGTATGTTTGTTTTATGATAGTCAATAATAGTAAATAGATAGTCAGTAGTATGAAAAACTGCTGTTCAAAAACAAAAAAACGACAAATACTTTTAACTAATTATTAAATTTTTAGCTGTGTAAACCCAGCGCTCTGAGACCGTGCGACTCTTTTGTCACGGGTTCAAAACCCGGGCAGGCACCAATTAGTTTTCTGTTAAAATTTATGTTTCTAATTGATAATTGCAATTTATCACACACTTTTCGGTGAAGGAAACCATCATGAGCAAACCTGTATATCTCTATAGAATTCTAGATATATGTGCAACCTACCAATCCGCATTGGAGCAGCGTGATAGGTCTTAGCTCCAATCCTTATCTCTAAAAACGGAGAGAGGAGGCCTATGACCAGCAGTGGGATAGTAGCAGACCGTTACTTTATTTTAAGCGATACCAATGTTTAAAATTTGTTTTATTTACCTTATTATTTTTTTAAGTTTTTACAAACTAACTACACCGTAACAAGTTAAAACTGATACTTTAGCATAGTATGAATCGACACTTTAGATTTACTCTGCATTAGAGATGTACTCATTCGATAAGACACGCGTCGATAATTTGTTGCAGGCATGCGAAGTCGCAACATCGTATATTTTTCAAATCTCCATATTATCTGAACTATACATTTATTTTGTACCTAACTACGCTTGCAGAATGTTGCTTAATAATTTAAATCTGTCGTGTGCGTAAGATTTTAAAGTTGTCCATAGGATAAATATTTCTATGAACAAACTTTACGTTCATGCCTTTTTGTATTAAGATATAACACGGTAATTACGAAACCTTTTCACCAATATTTTTATTAAGAATCATTATAAATAAAATCAAATACATCAGATAAATTTAAAAGTAAAAAAAAAACACGCACCGAGCAAAACTAAAAAGTAGTTTATATTGAATGGGAGACTCCGAGAATTAGTCGAGGCATGTAATATTTGGAATAGCCTTAGAATAGAATAGGGAAGGAACCAATTTGAAGAAACTCTATAGATGGTATTTTGAGGAATAGCTATTGATACTATTATCAATAATCATAAATGAGGGTACGCAGCAAATATATTGAACCAATGAAAATGACATCGACGTTGAGTCAGTATCAATCCACCGAGATGTCACCTGCTGCTTAAGCAGGACAAATATAATCTAAATGACGTAACATCTAATAATATTAAGTCCGCATTCAATGCGCCATTGACTTCTTAACGGTTACCTCCACCAATTCAAGCAATTAACTCACATTCCCGAATAGCATTCAACTTTTCTGGTTAGAACATATAGAAAATTGGTATAGAAGATAATTCATACGAAATACCATATTACTTTAAAATGCTTTATATAAACATTACTATATAATTTTCCTGTATGAGAAACGTCAGGTATTTGTCATGGCGTGTTTTATATTGTATCGAAGCGTCGCCTCGTCAATAATGCAGGATCCCAATTATCGACATGCAGCAGTTTTAATATATCATCACTCTTATCGCATCATCGATGAGTTGTTGGAAAAAAATGTGGGAAATCAAGGAGCAATGTGGTTTGATGAGACACTTATCGACTAACAGTTTATTAGTAATGACATCGACATTTTTATGATGGCGTATCCGCACTTTTCACGTTTACTTAGTTCAGGGGTTTCAATATTTTGGGAACTGGTCTTACTCGTCGTTGTCAGAAAAGTTTTTGTTTTGGTTCTATACACGACACTTAGCTTAATTGTTCTTCCTAATGTATAGGATATCACTCAAATCGCAGAAGAACTCAAGATGAGGACTTTGTTTTCGTTGGTTCATGGGGTGCCGTATCGGTTAAATCTAGACTTTTTGTACGTATGTATAGCGTATGTAGCCTCTTCATAGTTTATCAGATAGATCTGTTATTGACTGTAAGTAATTCCGATTATAATAATATTCATTTAGTGTACTACTGGGAATCTCAGTTACAGAAGATACTTTATAAGACATTGTAAATAATAGTGAATACCTCAAGAAATTTATAGACTTTGGACTAAATATTGTAAATAAAATTAATATTAGAAAAAAAGTAAAGTAGTTAGTAATAAAAATTTAACAATAGTTATATATATAAAGATTAAGTTAGTTTGTAATGTATATACATTGATAGATATTAATTGTCAATCTTAAAATTCGAAGTTGTTGCACTACAAATAGCAACAGTCGAAATATATTTTCAAAAAAAGTGTACTACTAAACTGACTTCTTTTTCGATCTAGAAATCTTGGTGTTTTGCAATTTATGCGGGCAGCGTCTTCAGACGGCATGTCATAAAGGTTTTTTTCCAAATAAATAAACAAATATTGCATAGGAAACTAAACGAATCATAATGAAAATCTTTTAGTATGATCATGTCTTGAATGATTTCCACCTGTTTTGACCTCTGAAAAGGCAATTTGTATATAACACCTTAATTGGGAATATAGTATTTTATTTTTTGCATGCAGCGACATGTTTGTTGCTGTAGATGTTAAAGTTTGACTTTTTGGTTATGATTTAGTTAAGTTATAAGGGCAATCTGTTTGACGAAGCGACAAATACCAAATGGTCTACCGCAGAGTCGTAGCTTTACACCATAAAATAATACCATACATTAAATTATTAAACTTTAGTATAATGCTATATAAGAACTCGTTAATACATTTTTTCACGACATTGGCGTTTGTTAAATTGATGACTATATTATCCTTGTTTCTATATATCATCATATTCTAACCATAGAGTTATTATTCTAGAGTAGGCTGGTCTGTAGGTGAGAGTGTTACAATAAATAATCAGAAGGAAGATGAATCTCTTATACTTATCTTTGTCTAATAGCACATAAAGAAGAGAGACAGATACAGTCTTATTTGATTTTTCTTTATTGTAGTAGGGCACATTTTTGGCTGGCTTCTCTACTTTTGCATAATAGTCTGTGGATTCTAACCATTTTTGGCTGGCTTCTCTACTTTTGTATGTCTGTGATTCTAACGCTGTCTGCTTTTAATTTTACGGAAACAGTGATGAGCAGTCTTCGCTGAAGACTCATAACAAAAGCAAAGTTGGGACAATATTTAAGAAAACATTTGATTCGAGTAGATATCAAATCCAGATCATTCTGGTGTGTGAAGCTACGTCTTTATAATAGTTAACAACCTAAAAACTCTTTCATCTCAACAATCTTAGACGTTTCAAGGTTCTACATATTAAAATAACTTTTTACAACTAATGAATACCAGTTGTCCATCAAACATTGATATTTATAGATTGCTCTAGTTAAACTCACGCTGAATTTAAAGTACCCTTTTTTCGTGCGTTGACATTTAATATAATAATAAATACAACTTTTTATACCGTGAAGATATTTCACGTTCGATAGGTATGATCAAATTTACACATAATGAATTGGCTTGTCTTATAAAAATTATTTAAACGTATATAGAGCAACATTCTTGCTGTATTTTTTGTGTGAAATGTTTTTTGTATTAATTTATAATTAATATGTTACATGAATTGTCATAATTACCGTAGAACTGCTTTAATGATTAAGTATGCGGTTTTAAACGTAAATTGTGTTCACAAAAGTGAAGTTATAAATTAATAAATCCATAAATAAATTAATTTTAGTTTCGTATTATTGATACATCGACATCTAAATTTACATTAAAATTGTGTCAAATGTTTTTAAACAATTTACCACTGATTAATCTGCAAGAAACTTGGCGGATAATCTTAAAAAAAAATAAATTACAAATTGATTGATTACAAGTTAATCGTATATAAAAAAATTGTATATAACAATTATAGTATTATAATGATCTTGAAAATAATGGATCACAATTTAAAATAGTGCATAATATTTAATAATAGTCTCTTTAGATCCCTGAAAACTATTACATTCAGATTCAGATAATAAATGAATACACTTGTAAATTGTCGGGCAAGGCCGTCAATTGTTTGTTGCATGGAATCAGAATAGATTGTTATCGTAAGCAATAATAGTCTACAATAGTTTATTAAAATGTAAGCTTGACTATCGGTAGTACGTCATTAGTTCACTGCACCGCTAAAATGTTACATATGAGTACACATTTACCAATTTACGAAGTTGAAATTCAAAGATAGATTGATGTTTATTAGCCAGTTAACCGAGTCTAAAAAACCGGGCTTTGCTCGAAAATGTTATGCAATACTCATCACATATTGCAGTTTAATAATATTTTTTTTATCACTTAACTGTATGTCCAGATGGGCCAGCCTCTACTACACTACTTTAAAACTAGATATTTAACTGTCAAGTATCCGGCTATTTTTATACTGTAAAATATAATACCTGAAAGATGTCGTGTTTTTGATATACCTTTAATCTCTACTTTAGTTGAGTTTTAGTTTTAGTTGATTCAGATAACCTTCGTTTAATACAATATTTGACATAAACCCTAAATATCGTAGTACATGGCTATGCCAATAGTTTTTTAATGGAAATATTATTTAATTTATAGAATTAGGCGTTATTTTGCGGAGATCCATAATACAAAAGTAATAATAAATTTATTTTGCTATAATCGGCTATACAGTAAATAGAAAATATATATAGTGTTAAATGTATAGTGGACTATCCGTATTTTCATACCCGATACGTGCGGTATACGCGAATATCAAAAATATAATGTTGAATTATACTTTTTAATAATATTACATATTATTAATATACTTATTACAATAAATTATTATATAACAGCAACATTTTATCGCCGCATTTGATCTCAGTAGTACATGTGGGTGGAGTTAAATGGATCGGCTTCAAACGAAAGTTGTTCATTGGATATTATCAATCGTTGAACATGCAGATCGCTTCTAAGATCTTATAATTGACTATTCTCCTGTATGTTTTAGTTCTCATTTACATTGAAACATGGCTATACCAGAAATCTCAAGAAACTAGTTTTAATTATCATACTTCTAATTAGAATAAGTTTTTTGAGTAAAAGTTTTTGTGGATCGACGCAACTAGTAATTAAAACACAAATGATATTTTATTTCCATCTTTTAATATAAATTTAATGCGTATATATCGTACATGAGATGTAAATAAAACTGACCTAAGTCAAACCATAGTGCCATGTCCTAGAGAAAACTATTATTAAATATTCGTCTGTAACTCCGTGCTTCACGGGTGTTATCGTGGGGCCTATCTATTATTATAATTAAAATGAAATTATTTTATGATATGAGATCTATTAAAAAATGATATATTATTTTTATTTATTACAACTAAATTAACAATAACTAAATTAAATGTTTAGTCGTACGATGATTTAATATGGCATAAAACCGTTAATATTCCATTAAAATGTAATGATCACATTTTATATCGATTTAGAATTATTATTATTTCTTATAAGAATATATTATGCTCCTATTTCCTATTTGACATGTAAACTTAATTTTTATAAAAGAACTGTTTGCTTAATAAAGAAAATAAGAAAATATGATACGGATCAAGTGCCAAGAATTTTTTTTTATTTCACTTTTATTACCTGTATTACTTAGTACAGGACTAAACTACGCAATCGACAAGTTACATGTAACCGATAGAACCATTACTGACGTTATTTTATTTCTGAGATTAATTAAAAGATACGGCGGGCGCGCCGCGGAGAGTGAAAACGCTTAGTCTTATCACATTGACAAGTACGAGGCTATCGAACAAACCAACATTGTGTGGCCTTTCTCCAAAGTCTTCAGTATAACTGTACCAGCCGTAGCCGCGATGTAATCCGGCCAGTTGAATTTTTTTCTTACGTAACACGCAACAGGTGTAATTTTGCAAGTAGCTGGAGGCGAGGGTTGCGTGTGACCAGTTAGTGCCAAATGGACGCTAAATTCATCATTTGACATGACAGGAAAGCGTACATACAAACCAGCTACACGACTTTTGCAAACAGCTTTTATACCACTTTAATGGGTTCTATTAGCACTCCTTGGATCAGATTGGAAAGTGAGATTATATGTTATAAGAGATCTTTTAAGGGAATAACGATGAGTTTTTTATATTTTTATATAACATCTCATAAGATTCCATTCTTTTTTTAAATAAATGGATATATTGTAGCCATTGAAAAACGCCGTGTGGTATCCGGCAGAATAGAATAGACCACCGTCCGTTCTTACCGAGGTGTCGTAAGACGCGACTAAGGTATGCGCCGTGTGGTATCCGGCGGCATAGAAAAGACTTGTGACAATAGGTTTGTAACATTTTGTGCCGACCCCACTTAGAGTGGGATAAGGGACGGAGAATGTTGATGAATGTAGCCATTGAAAATTTTTTAATTGTATGATTTATAGAGTTAGGCGGTACTTTGTGGAGATCCATAATACAAAAGTAATTGTAGTAATTTGCTATGATCCTATATAATATTAATCACAGATTATAGCAAAATAATTGGCCCGTAAGCGCAGTGGTTAGTGACCCTAAGCTTCACGGTCGCGGGTTCGATTCCCGCCGAGGGCCAACATTTTTTTAAACAATTTATTGGTTCTTTGAGCCTGGGTGTATATTTGTATTTAAGTATGTATTTAAAAATATATATGTATTTACCAGTTGTCCGTCATCCATAAAACAACTATTAAGTTACTTATTTTGGGGATGGACGACCGTATGTCTAAAAAAAAATTTAATTACTA
Source organism: Morpho deidamia (assembly GCA_947086505.1). Lineage (NCBI taxonomy): Eukaryota > Metazoa > Arthropoda > Insecta > Lepidoptera > Nymphalidae > Morpho > Morpho deidamia. The sequence continues at coordinate 10,083,703 of CAMTZC010000026.1, read as the reverse complement.
CTTTTGTGAAATGTATGAAGTAAATTGTCACGGTTTAACTTCTTAACAAAGGTCGTCTCTTTTCTTGAAAATAAGTATATGGAGCTTTTATCGACTAAGCTCTTTAATGAGAGACTTAGAAAAAGGCTTTATTGTCGATTCGCAGGCTAGATATTTGCCTGAAATATTCTATATGCAGATATCATTAAGTTATTTTACTTTATCGTAAAGTGCAAGTACGAAGAATAGACAGATTGAGGTCCTAAAGTTAAGCCTAAGGGTAATCCTATACTGGAAAATGAAGATATGATAGATGTTCAGAAATAGTTGTAGACAGCTGCTGGCTCGAAGCAGAACATAATCGTGTAGCGTGAAAATGCCTTGAAGAAGCTTATAGGTAAAAGGAAAAGATAGAGTGAATGACACATTTTACATATGAATTAAGCACATAAGTTTCTTATAAAAGAAATCATAGAGTTCGATCTTATAGAGATATAAAATCACGAATCTTTCCTAAGGTCCGTTGACTGGCCCTTTGGCGCAGAGGGTAGTGACCCTGCCTTCAGCTCCGCGGTTCACGGGTTCGTTTCCCGCCGTGTGCCAACATTTTTTACAAAACAATTTGTTTGTTCTTCGAGGTTGGGTGTATATTTATGTATTTCAAATTATATATGTAGTATATAATTTGAAATACATAATGTATTAAGTTACTTTGGGGACGGACGACCGTGTGTGTGTTAGTGTCCCATATATTTTATATTTATATTTATTTAAGGATCACGCTGTTAAACCTTAAGGTCAAAGTTGGCTTTAAGTATACATAAATCTTTTAATGATTCATTTACAATTTACCTTTGTTCTATTGTCTGAATCTCTAAGCTGCTCTAGTAAAATAGAATAGATGACTAATAGCATAATTATAGGTATGATATTATGCTGACGCGTAAAACATGTACAATTTATGACAAAAATGAATTGGAACATTTGCTGCGTGGAATCAAAACACGTTTGAATTATGTATGAACCGGGTGGCTATAAGTCGTCTGCGTAGGCGATCTTAGGTCTAGATATAGATATTATTTTGTCTTCCTGTACCTGCATCCCAGACGTTTAATGCAACTTTGCCGATACCAGTTCGTTAAGCTTATCTTTCACTTTCTAGTACGGATATTGACGGAATTGTTTTGAAATAGTTTTGATTAAATTGCCTCATCAATGAAATCTATATACTTATTATAAAACAAAGTCCCAAAAAGATGTCTGTCTGTATGTAATCGATTTTCTCAAAATCTACTCAACAGATTTTTATACGGTTTTTACCAAAAGATAGTGCAATACTTCCGGATGGTTTAGGTAAATAGTACATATCGATATTATGTAAATTGTGTTGAAGAGATCGCCCAGTTGTTAAAAAACTTGCTTTCTGGGAGCTTTAGGTGCGTGCGCTGCGTGTACCAGCTGAGATACGCTAAAGTAATGTAGTAGAGAATTGTCGATCTATAAAAATACTACAAAAATGTGCGCGATAGTATGTCTCTATCTCTTAAAGTTAACACATAACAACAACTACTTTTATGTTTAAAATTTATGGGAAAAAATATGGGATACGTTGATTTCTACGCGCGCGAAGCCGCTGGCACAGCTAGTTTTTTATAAAAGTTTCTTATGTTAAATAATAAGAAATTACTTCCCATATTTCGAACCTAGTTTTTACCCCGTTTTAAACCAGTGTAATTGTTTAGTATATTTACTTGCTTTCTAAATGGCTAGTGACTATTTTACTTTCTACAAATCCCATCATCATTCTCCTGCTCTTATCCCATTCTAAGTGGGGTCAGCACAACATGTTGCACACGATTTAGCTACGTATTTTACGACCGGCCGCCTGCCTGATGTCAGCTTACCTTAGTCATATTTTACGACCCTCGGTAAGAAAGAGGGTGGTCTATTTTACTCAGTCGGATGCCACACGGCGGGTCGACTTACCTTAGTTGCCTTTTAGGACACCTCGTTAAGAAATGAGGGTTGTTTATTCTACTCAGCCGGATACCAATCAGTGGGTCAACTCACCTAAGTTGCTTTTTACAACACCTTGGTTAGAATACTATTCAACCGGATACCACACAACATTTTTTACAAATCCCATATAAAATATATGGATTATAAACAATTATTACAAGATTACATCATTCAAATATTATAAAAATGTTTAGTGCATTGAAATTAATTTGTTTTTTGTAAAGATCTAAAGTATTTACTTACTAGTCAGTTTGCATGCATTTCGTCATCACAAACCAGATTTTACTGTAGTACCAACAGCGCTTGAATTGAATATACATATATATATATGGGACATTTACACACACGGTTGTCCGTCATCAAAGTAAGTAACTTAATACTTGTGCTATGGGTGACGGACAACTGCATACTGCATATATAAGTTTAAATACATATTGAATACAAATACACACCGTCGAAGAACCAACAATTTCTTTATAGAAAATGTTGGCTCACTACCCACAAAAGTCAGGGTCACTACCCACAGCGCCAACGGGCCAGTCAAATATATAAATATATTAAATTTATACTCTATTCTAATTTATTGTTTTCTTTATTTCAGATTAGATCGACATTTGATCCAAGCGCATGCAAAGCCTGCTTCAGCGTTTCGTTGCGAGCTGTGTAACAGAGCGTATAGCACCCGTGCTCTGTTGCTGCGGCATCGGGCCCTCACACACGCTCATATTAGAAAATATCCCTGCGAAAACTGTCCTAGGGTGTGGTTTTATTTTAATTATGATTTAATAATTTTATTATCCTTCAGCTGTGATAGCCCAGCGGTGAGGCCGTGCGACTCTTTCAAAGGGGCCACGAGTTCTAACCCGGGCAGGCACCAATGAGTTTTTCTATTAAAACTAATGTGTCTAATTGATAATTGCAATTTATCACACGCTTTTCGGTGAAGAAAAACATCGTGAGGAAACCTGCATATCTTTAGAGATTTCTGGAGATATGTGTAACCTACCGATCCGCATTGGAACCTTTCTCTCCAGAAACGGAGAGAGGAGGCCTATTCCCAGCTGTGGGATTGTAATAGGCCGCTACTTAACTAAACTTCAAAGAATAAATTCTATATATCTCTTTGATTTAATTAAAATTGTGACAGAATAAAATTTTCCACGTATTTCGAAACCTGATTTCAGGTATTTACCGATCCTTCCAACCTCCAGCGCCATATTCGCGCGCAGCACGTCGGGGCTCGCAGTCACGCTTGCCCGGAGTGTGGAAAGACCTTCGCCACTTCCTCCGGCCTGAAACAGCACACTCACATCCACTCCAGTGTCAAGCCATTCCAGTGCAAAGTCTGCTTTAAAGTGAGTACCTAGTCTTGTGGATGACATTTGTTTTATAAGTTCAAAAAGTGAAAAATATCTCGAAATTTTTCCTAATAATTGTCTAAATGAATTGGAAACCACGTAAAAGCTTACTTACTTTAAATAAATCTTTGAATAAATTAATAAAGAAGCGATGATGTAGGAAAACATCTACAAGTAAAGGTTAAAAGAGTGCGAAAAAAGTTTCGATTGGCTGGATAAATCATTTTCGATTACAAATGTATCATGGATTAGAAATTTAGCATATCTATATTAAAGTTATTTGTTTTCTGTCAGTAAGAGAAAAACTTAATAAGTAGCTCCATAGGAAATTTTAAACTCCTGGGCAGCTATAAACTAAAAGAATATAAAAAACTACTTTAGAAACCATCCAAGACATACATTAAAATATATAGTTTTTTTTTTGGTTTTTAATAATCTATTATGTTTTTACTATAATATAATATGATTCTTGTGTACTACCTAGATATCAATGTTTATATTTATAAGCTATGTATATTGTAGCAGTACACGTATTAATTTAACAGCGTTTGAGTGACAACTGATTTATTCTCTTAGTAGCTAACCTACCCGCTCTCTTATATTATAAATATCTATTTACCTACTACAGTAGGGATACGGTCTAGTAGAGTAAAATTATATTTTACTAGGATTATAAAATACATCAAGAACTGAGAGAAATTAATAAAAAAAGTCGGTTTTCTTTTTTTCCAGGCTTACACACAGTTTTCGAATTTGTGCCGTCACAAACGAATGCATGTGGCATGCAGAGCTTTAGTAGAGTGTGGAAAATGCGGACAGTCGTTCACTTCGTATGCTTCTCTTACTAAACATAAGAGATTTTGTGATACGGCGACAGCAGCTAACGTTAACCTGCGAGGACAACTGCCACAAGGACTACCACAAATACCAACTTTGCCCAACGTCATGAATACAAATAATACCAATCCATTCCCAATGTATAGAGGACCAGCGTTACCTTTGCCATATAATACATTCGCACATTATCCAGCTTTATTTTCGGCTGCAGCCGCTGCATGCCCCCCAGAATTCCTAAGTCCTCTTCTATTTAACGTACAAGGAGCAAGGCTTGCCATGGAACATGATATTGCTATGAATGCTAGTTTAGTAGCAAAACAACAGGAAGGACGAATGTCTGTAAAAAGTATCGACAGCACAACATCTATGGAGGACATGAATAAAAATATGGATGTTGATATTGGAATGAAGACAAGAGATACTGACATTGAAAGAGTAACCACGCCACAAAATCTTTATGTCAAGCAATCGCCACCTTCAGCAGAAGAAGCTTCTTCAAAACAACGACCATCACCTGTAATGCCAATGTCGACTATGATCCCACCTTTCAAATTTACTAGAGACGACATGAAACATAATTCTGCCTTCAATTTATCAATGAAGTTATGCAGTGATGAAGTGATAGGATCTAAATCCGTTTCACCAAGGCTACCGAAAGATTTATCAAAAAATATTGAGGAGGATATCGATAAAAAGTCTCGATATTTAGAAATTGAAGAAGAATCAAAGAAGGAACAAAATGATCAACCGCTTGATTTATCAATAACAAGAAAACATAATGATAAAGAATCGATTGCGGAAAACGACAATATCTCCCTCCGTAACTTATCAATTCACTCATATTCTCCCTCTGAAAGTCCAATCGAGAGAGAGAATAAAACTCCTGAAAACGAAACTACTGATGTTGACGTCGAAGCAGTTGAAATGAAAAGGGAAGATTCTCCTTTAGTGTCACCCGCATTAGCGTTCCCAATGCCAATCCATCCTCAACACAATACAAGTCTTATCGATGCGATGTACCACCCACGGTTTTCTCAGTTTCACTCGACTTCCGATTCTATCTTAAATTCTTCACATTCACCTTATGTTCCAAGTCCATTTAATTTTTTATCTCCACTTCTCGGCACTGATGGTCCGGATCGGCAACCGAGTGCGTATGCAAAATTTCGCGAGTTAAGTGCTGGTTCGGGTAAACTTCGAGATCGGTACGCATGTAAGTTTTGCGGAAAAGTTTTCCCGCGTAGCGCTAATTTAACCCGACACCTGCGGACACATACTGGAGAACAACCTTATAAATGCAAATACTGTGAACGCTCCTTTTCCATATCATCTAATTTACAGCGGCATGTGCGGAATATACACAACAAAGAGCGGCCATTTCGATGTTCTTTATGCGACAGGTGCTTTGGTCAACAAACAAACCTCGATCGACATCTGAAAAAACATGGGACAGAAGGTGGTGATTCTCCAAGCTCAGCTGACACAGAACAGGATGCGTCTTTTGATGAAATTCGCTCTTTTATGGGGAAAGTTACTTGTTCCCCCGATGCACGTTCTCTATCTGGCACTTCTCCACACGCCCCACACCCTCCTCACCGACCTTCAGCTTTGGCGATTTCCACATAGCCCTTGCCTTTCCAGCTGCCGCCACCTCCACCTTTATGGCCACAGCCTTTTGATTAAGTGGTATAAAATTCAATTTAATTAAGACACAGATAAGTTTGTACGTAACGGTGATGTCTCCCACATAGCAATAGTAAGATTTAGAATTAATGTTCCGTACTAATTTTCCTAAATAAAGTATATTTGAGTGCATATTGAATTAGTCATGACAATTATAAAATTACTAGTTTTGTAAAACGTAAAGGTAAGCAATTTAATGCGTTCCTAGATATAATTGTGATTGGATAAGATTTAGATGTTGCGAATTTCAACAGGTAGGTAGGAAATTGTAAAAAAATATTGTTTTTGGAATGGTGAATTTAGATGCATTTGTAAAGTATTGTTAAATTGTATTGGCGATAAGTAAATTGAGAGATGATTTTTGTAATGATCTTGTTAGTCAAAAATCTACCAAAGCAATTTTAATATATTTGACGAAGGTTAAATTGAGATAAAAATTAATATAAATTGGGTACTCTTATGTCGTTATAGTAAAACTTGCGCGTCAAAAGCGAATTTGAAAACATATTTTGTTAGATTTGTTATTTTAACGTTATTGTAAATAAATAACTTGAAAAATTGCATATCATCCATAGATAAAATCGATGATCCTCTAGGTATTACCTATTATAAAGTTTTTATTAAAGTAAAATTATATTATTATTAACTTTTAATAAGGGCAGTATTTAAGAGTTAGCTTAAGAGAGCTCACGTTGGTTTGGACTAGTTTTTCTGTCACATAAAAGAACACAATTTTATGCAAATATAATAATGTTTAGTCTTTTTGCATATGGAATTAAAAGTTAAAATGTTTAATCTTTCAATGACATTTAAATATAAGATAATGTAAGCTCAGCTTTCGGAATAAGGTAGACGTAACCAGGCAGACGTAGCCGATTCAGCCTAAATTTGTTTGGACAGGATTAAGTATTTAACTGATTGATTTTTTAAAGTTAAGATGTTAATTCACATCCTGCTTATCTTTTTCCATTTACTGAGCATGTAAAGATTTTTTTTACTTACTTTAGTACTTTATCATATGTTTGGAAACTAAATATCTTTAAAACGAACATGTAATATATTCGGAAACATTGCAATACTTTAATAGATATTCGTACTGCTATCATATCACTTTGTGGCACTAGTAAGATTAAGGATAACGTCACACAATCAATAAACGCGTCTATTGTTGGTTTTATGTTTTATTTCTATGTATTTTTGGTAATTTGCATTTTTATCAATGACAACCATGTTTAACTGCGTCATCGAATATGGGAAAAGTAAAAGTAACTCAATTTAAAAAAGCTGTTAAGCAAATTACATGTCCCTACTATTAACCGTTCAGGATTCCCTCGTCTGGAGCTAATCCTGGCAGCAGCATCAGGTCATGCTTATCATGCCTATAAACATGCATTGTCTATCGTACTAAACTAGTATGAAAAAATTCAGCTAATCGGAACCCGGGAAGTAAGTCAAATTTAACTTGTAAGATTCCACCTTCACATATATATACACGGCAACTTGAATAATAAAACTTATTTAATAATACACCCGAAAAATTTATATGGCTGTAATTCTATAATTACTTGTTTCAAAGAGATTCATCATTTGATTAAATGGAGAAGTCCAAAAGAAGAATTGGATTACCTAAAAATTTAAGTTTACAAAGTATTATTGCGAAGTTGTTGTTGACTCTTTATCCTTAATTCCTCATTTGTTTAATACTGATATAAAGAGATTGAAACTACATACATCAAATTTGTTTTAATTAGTATATTAGTAGTAGTTAATAGGTAGTTTTTCTAGTTGTTTCGTAGGCTGTCCACCATCTAGGTGGGGTGACGATTTTCGCAGAGTGGCTGGAATCGGTTGGAAACAAAGAGCTGAAACCGAGCTCAGTATCGTGCTATCGGAGAGACCTATGTCCAACCGTGGCTATAAATAGGTTGTTATTGATAATGTTGATAGGATATTAGTGAATGCTACTAGAATCAGACAGATATAGGACAAACTTATCAATATTTTGGTCATTATTCTTCCTATCACCAGTGTCAGATATGGTTTTGTATCCATGTAAGTACTGGAAGTTACTATTCCACTGTAGGGCATAGGCCGCCTCTCTCCTTTTTAGAGAGAAGGGTTGGTATAGTACCCGGCAATAAATAATGCACATCGAGAACGTAGAACGAAAAAGCCGGCCGATTCGGTTTCGTAGAGCGCTGTCACTGTCACATACGGGTTCGCCAGTCTGTGCAGCAGAGACAATGCTCTATGAAGCAGAATCTAGCCGATTTCTCTCTCTGAGCCTGGATGCGCATTATTTATTGCCGCGTACTATACTTAGACTCACCACACCACACACGATCCAATGTGGATTGGTAGGTTATATAATATATCCCTTATAGGTATACAGGTTTCCTCATGATGTTTTCATTCGCCGAAATGCGGGTGATCAATTTCCAATTATAATTTAGACATGAGTTCTTAACTGAAAAAGTCATTAGTGTCTGCCCGGGGTTTGAATTCGTGAACCCCTCGAAAGAGTCTTACTTTCAACGCTCGGCTATCACAGCTCGTATCCTTGCTGTTATCCTTAATTGCACCTTAAAGACACGCTGTTAAACAATGAGGATAGCATAGATGTTTCGATCCGTTCATTTTTTTTTCGGTTGCATAACCAAGAGCTACTGTAATGGCAGTTGGAGATAAGATTCTTATCCAATAATTGTTACGAACTACTTAAGTGGGCGATTAAGCTTCGTGAAGTGCGTTAGCTAATGGCTAACGTCTAAGGCGGTACGTAGGTATAAACTTAATTTATCGGTCCGTCTGTGACATCTTTATGTACGGTCTGGGCAAATCTTAATTAATTTGGTATTGTGTAATTATGGTTTATGTTTTCAGCTTTATAGTTAGTCGCTTTGACTGCGAAATTAATTATCTTGAATTTATTGACCATTTAAAGGAAAATAGCACATATATACAGTTGGATAGTCTTTAATTATGAGATATTTGAAAAAAAACACTTGTAACATATTTTTTAGTTAGTGGCTCAGTAGAAACAATACTGCATTCGAAAAAATTTGCGATTTCAAAGTCATCGCAGCTATTTAAAATATTATTAACGACTAGATGGTGAAGTAAAAAAATTGATTATCTTGTAAATATATTTTATTAGGTATATTCTCGTACTTTACCGAAGAGTTGTAGAGAAATATTTTGAAAATTTACATTTCGAACTGATAATATTTAAGCGCCATCGCTTTTTTAGGTGTAGCTTGTTAAAAAAATTATTACTACAATGCTACTCATCATTATCCTGCCCTTATCCCACTCTAAGTGGGGTCGGCACAACATGTTACAAACATGTTGTCACATGATTTGGCTACGTATTTTACGACCGGCCGCCTGCCTGACGTCAACTTACCTTAGTCGCCTTTTACGACACTTCGGTAAGGAATGAGGGTGGTCTATTCTATGCAGCCGGAAACCACATGACACTCACGTTAGTCGTTGTATTACTACAATGCTACTATAAAAATATTACATTTACCGTGATTTTTGAGACCCTAGGCCTTGGAGTCAAAATACAAAAAAATAATCCGTTTAATTAATTTCCTCTTCAGGTGACAAGAGCGCTGGCTCCTTTCGCACAAAGAATCAGCTTAGCGATTCAACGCGAAAACGCTGCCAGCATTCTTGGGACCATTCAACGTGGGTGTGATTTTTATAGTACTAGCGTGTAAGTAATTTAAGATAGATATAAATTGTACATTTTTATTTTATAATAAAGTAAAGGTTTACCGTTAATAAGTGCTCTTATTACTTTAAATTTTTTTATTTACTAAAATAGATAAGTATAATGATCAATGCATACTGGTATAATATTTTGCGATCTTGAACTTTTAATTCGTTTTGGTTTCACATAATAAAATTCAATGAAATCATACGTGCTTTACAACCAAATAATAAATAGAAATAAAATATATATGTTCTTATAGTAACTTGTTTCGTATTCGTACTTTAAGAACTTTCCTATATGTTATAAGAATAATTAAGCCTGGTCAAATGAAACGATGTTTTTTTTGCAAATCGTTGTTATCAGTTCTTATGGGATTTCGAATCACTAATTGTTTTATCAGACATTTGGTTTTATCAAAGTCCTGTCCTAAATGTTTCATTGAATTGAAAAACTCCAAGGGAATGCAAGATTATGCACATCATTATACATTATTATAATTGCGCTACATACACATTAATATAATAGCGAAAATCAGTCTGTTTCGCTTTCACGGCTAATTTTGATGAAATTTAGTATAATTGAAGTTTATACCGGGCTAAGCTCAGGATCAAAAATATCGTTTTTCTTTCTGGAACAGGGATTAAATATTATGTAATCGAGGGTATCTTAAACTTAAATTCACGTGGACAAGGTTACGTATAGCTTAACTATAAAGAAGCAAATTAAAAATATTCTTTATAAGAAAAATTTGAAATGCTATTATATTACTTTTACTGACATACTTCTACAGATTTTAAACTTGCGCGATTCTTACTAATTACTATATAAATAAACGGGTCACGTCGCTACAAAAACGATTTTCGCGATCGATTTTACTACTTCAGACGATAATACTACAGACTTGGCGATATAATGTATCATAATATTATAAATTATATAATATATGATATAATGTATCATTATACATTACACGTTATATTGATCATCTTAAAAACTCACAATACTGTCACCCTTCAAACTAGTTATCCTTTTTGAGCTAACGATGTCATAAAAAAAATACGTGTAATTTATAGCACCTCTTTTTTGTTTTAAGGGTTAAATGTCTACATTCTTTTGGTTTAATAAAGCGATATAACGTCTGTATTCAGTCATGACGAAAAAGGTCCTCTGGCCGCACTAACTACATGTGATCTGGAAGTTTTAAGAAACCAGATTCGTGCAATTAAATCCATTTCGAGCGCGTATTTTATGTATTTTTTCGATTCAACCACCTGTCATTACTCGCACGATAAATCTTACCTTTGTACATCCGTGGTCGTTAAGAACTTCATTAACTTTCCACTGACATCAGTTTTTCAGTGGAAACGATGAGAAAGGAGCTCGGGGAATTTAAAAATTGAGATCGGTATGTAACAAAGCGCCAGGAAATTGATTCCAAGGCACTAATTTGCAATGACTTTTGGCGTTTTTTGTGCGTCGATAACAAGTTGCCATGAGTGTGCTTGTAGTGGATGACAAATGATCGCTGTGAAGATTTTAAATCCGGTTATAATAAATCCATTAAAACAAAGAGTTAGACAAGCATATAGTTAACTTGTCTACATAGACTTATAAAAAGATTGGCGATGTATATAATAGACAAAGTAGGAATCGACATAAGCCTGCGGTTCTTATAATATCGTAAAACATACGATGCATTTTAATATTTGTAATTTATAAAATTATTTTGATAATATACACATTGTCCGTGACCCGCGCTTAAGTATCAATTGTCATAAAACATACTAATAAGTGTCCACATTGTGTTAATATTAAATATATAATTTTTATTCGGTAGTTCGTCGTTAGTAGCCACGAATCTTAGGAACCTGCGCTCTGATCTTGAGACAATTAAGTGTTTATATACACTCATACAATTCAGAGGAACAATTACTTCTTTAAAGAGTGTGCCGAAACATGCGATCACAACATTCCAAATTACGTAATTCAGTGATACATGGTCTAATTTGAATATATGCGGTAACCTTGCATAAGACACATTTAAACCTATTAAGAAACGGCTATATCATAACAGGTGTATGATTTATGAAACCGTTTTTGTTATTCGACATGTTTTGAATTAGGAGCCACCAGTAATTTCACGAAAGAAGCTTTCATATCGATATTTTGCAGTTAGGGGAACTATAGGCAGACAGAGTGTCCAAAAAATAATAAGAGAGAGAAGATAAGAGACCCATATTTATCTTTGTCTAATGCGCCGTGTGGTATCGGGCTGAATAGAATAGACCACCCTCCTTTCTTACCGAGATGACGTAAGAGGCGACTAAGGTAAGTTGACGTCAGGCAGGCGGCCGGTCATAAAATACGTGGCAAAAACATGTGACAACATGTTTATAACATGTTGTGCCGACCCCACTTAGAGTGGGATCAGGGCAGGAGAATAAATTATGATGAATTATCTTTGTCTAATCAAACATTTAAAAAAAAAGACAGATAGATAGCCTAATATATATTTTTCGATGGACACATTTAAGGCTGACTTCCCTATTTTAGTTAATTATATGAAGTATATGTAGTAAAGCAAGTCGATAGTATTTACAATCTCTTGGCATAAATGGGGATAAAGGCTATGCTTAATAAAGTGGTACCTAATAATAAAACAACACAAAGTAATGGCCTACTATATGTCATATAAATTTTTTTCAAGTTGTGTCTTAAAATGAATGTTATTTATCTTTTACTATTAACCTATTTGTAACGAGCTTTAATAGATGTGGTAGCTCCGATTCGATTGGCAATCGATTTTATTATCACTGCAAGCCTCCACCCACTGTCAACGTTATAATAAGATAAATCAATAATATCACAGCTACATCCGTTTTGATTACAGCCGCACTGAGTAATGACGTACAAATATGACATTGCGGATATTGGATATATATATCCTGGGGTGTACTGCAAGGACGTGTGTACATTCTTGTGTTAATGTACTCTCTACAAGTACTTCTTCTTAACATTATGGGATCCTACTGTATTATTTAGATAAGTTTACACTTTTATCCCCTAAATGACAACGTAATAAACTACATGGATCTAGCGTGTTAAAAATGGAACTAGTACTAAAAAGGAAATTTCTTGCAGATCAAAGGGAGAACTTCAAAGGACCTTAATGCTGGATTATGTATACTACAGAATTATTATTCTTTGAAGTGTTTTCTTATAGTAGTAGTATATTACATTGGAAAAGTTCTTATCCTTAAAACAAATCTCATCACTATCACAGGTCGTTTAGGAATAATAAAATACCCTATTTTGTTTGGCCCGGATGGCGTCTGACCGCAATCTATAAGAGGACTCAAAGACGTCGGCTTATCCTGGTAAATATTTTAACCGCTGGTTAAGTTAGTTAAATGATGTACCTCCAGTCTCTAGCAGAGAAGAGATCGGGGGAGCTCACGTGTTAGAATATTCTGGAATGTAAAGAGATTTTGCTGTGGAGATGTACGCCTGACAGACCTATAGTTAACATTGATACTTTACATATTCAGTCTACTATAGCAGAACTGAAGATAAAATCTCGTATAATAATATCGTTAACACAGTGTGCGCAGGTGTTTATGATGTTGAACAATTCATATAAATTATTTATTAAAATATAATGTTATTCAATACCGACCATTAGGCTGTTAGGAAAAGCAATGTGGCAGTTCACAGTATTGACTAATAAGAGTAAATTCCAAAGCTTTTTTTTTTCGAATATTTGTGGTCATATTACGCTTAATATGATATATAAGGACGATACGTAGAATGCTCAGTATTACAAATAATTATTCATATTTATGTATGACATAAAAAGGTCTTTATGAAGTTCTTATTATTATGCTGATCTGTAAATGTTATTATTAAATAAATAAATATAAATATATGGGACACTTACACACACGGTCGTCCAGCCCCAAAGTAAGTAACTTAATACTTGTGTTATGGGTGAGAGACAACTGGTAAATATATACATATGTAGTTTTAAATACATACTTAAATACATATATACACCCAGACTCCAAGAACCAACAAATTCTAAATAGAAAATGTTAGTTCTCGGTGGGAATCGAACCCGCGACCCGCGGAGCCGAAGACAGGGTCACTGCCAACTGCGCCAAGGGTCAGTCAATATTATATTGCAATTTCTTGCAATTGCAAGACTATTTTTATAATTCATTTGAAAGTAAATTATAAAGCAGTTGTAATATTGAATTTGGTAAATAATAATTATTAATAATTAGAATATATGCGATTACTTATAGGTTATTCGTTGAATCTTTTCGATGTACACAATAATCTTTTTTTAATTAATTAAAAAGACTTCCTTCCACTGTTGGAAATAAATGTTCAACCAACGCTGAATTTTCGGTTTAGTATCTTTTCAAACATTTTTCGATCTATTAATGGACCTAAATGTCAATCGGTTCTTTGTACAAAGAAATTTTCATACAATTTCATTTCTCAAATTTTTAAATAATAAAATACGTTTTTCTACTGTTTTATGTTGCATAAATAACTCATTTCTCAGAAGCCTTCCAAAGTTATTTTATTAGAGCTGAATAATTTTTCTGTCTATAAATTATCACGGTGTTCCTGCAACGCATCAACCTATGCGACATTAGGAACAATCCTGCTGTAACCTACCTGTGGTTAGTTAGCGAATAAATCCTTAGTTGTTCTATGAGTCAACGGTTACATTTGACAAGTTTATTTCAAGAGAAAAAAAAGTTATATTTTTTGAATTATACGCCACATAAATCAGTATTATTTGCATTAGAATTACCGTTTAGACAATCTCTATAAATTATTTCCAATTTAGACTCATTAATTATCGCCAAAAAAATAAATGAGTCCGAATTAAAATTTCATATACATTTATTAATGCATTCATAATCAAATGAGAGATGGTTATTTTTATTAATGTCAATAATTGACTCATAACTCCTTTTGTATGTGACAAGGCGCCAATTACTCGAGAATAATGAAGATGCATAACAGCTTTTTTATATCATTAAAGCATAATTTTCATACTCGATTCATAAATTCCCCATAAGTCATTTAGCCATAAGTCTTAAATTAAAGTGAATTTAGCAAAAAACACGGATCTGCAGTCCAAAGTAAATTCTTTTTTTGTTATTACCGGTTCCCGTAATGGATGCCAAATGTCTAATTACGGCGTAAAAGGTATAAATAACTAAGGAAAAATCATATTTAACTTCATTTATTTTTTTTTAAATTATTGGTTTAATTAATTTAATTAATTTTGGACCAATTAACATTTTTTGGTCGTCTTAATGTCTGCTACAATTTCACATGGTTGTGACCTCAGAAACATCGTTCTCAATATAAAATGAGCGCAGAAATTATCAGCGTCGAGAAACTTTGTCTCAAGAGGTCTTTCTGGACGATTTTTGTATCTGTGTTGGGTACAGAGAAAAGAAAATTGAAAATTAGTTTTTTTTAAATACAAAAATAATAGTTTTGTATAAAAAAATATAATATTTACATTAAGAGTGGTGTAATTTATTATTAAATATTGATTCCAATTCTCAAAAAAAGGCTTTTTAATTGGTTACGTTGATTGCGAGTAGAAGTTATCTATACTTAATAATAATAATAATATATAAAGCTGAAAAGTTTGTTTGTTTGTTTGATTGTTTGAACACGCTAATCTCAGGAACTACTGGACCGATTTGAAAAATTCTTTGAGTGTAAGATTGTCCATTTCTCGAGGAAGGCTATAGACACGATAAGATGAATAGGAGAATAGCAGCAATAAAAAATATTGCGAAAACGGCAAAATTTAATACTTTCCTTGCGTGCGCTAAGTAAACGGTGAAAGTTATTCATACACTACAAAATTGTTCCCCTCTAAAAGTTCTAAATAAAAGTCCGCGACAGTAAATGTCTAGCTTTTAAGGGTAACCATACTTAATATTTACTTTAATGGTTACTTTAACCATAATTAATATAAGTATTACGGTTTCTTCAAATAATAAGACTGCAGTCCACGCGAACATAGTTGCGTTTAAAATGCTAGTTTATAATATACTAAAACCTGTTAAAGAAATCAACGTCATGTAGAATATTGATTTATAACTACGACGAATTATCAACGATTTATAGTTTTTTAGTATTAATTAACTCCTGTTTTTATTTCCTATTACATTAAATAAGCATAAAAAACATATTTACAAATAATATGTTTTTAAAACCAATAAAAATAGTATCATTGTAAAAACAATAAAAATTACATTTGAAGTACCTACACCCGCATGCCTGTACCTAGATATTATCAACGATAAAATAAGGAACCACAAAGCATCGATTCAAGCAACACGATTTAAATTTACTTAATTACATGTGGACCTATAAAAATTGTAATAGTAAAGAGAATACGGTTATGTTCTGTAAACCAAAGTACTTACCGACATAAGATAGAGGTAGTGTGGCGCGTGCGCAGTCTTAGCTTTAGAATACAAACATCTAATTGTGCTATCGCTGGCCTATAGTGATGTGATTCTTGAATCAATATAATTGAATAAATGTCCACACTACTAGCTTTTGCACGCAACTTCTTTGTGGACTGCCATATCGATATAAGAAGTATTATTTTACTTTTTAGCTTGCTACTGAAAATAGCTTATGTGGTCCCCAGCTCAACAATAGCTGGGTAGCTACGATTTTATAGCATTGCTCTACTGTTATTATTTTTTATTTATGTAGCATAAAAGTTTTAGTGAAACTTATTAATAAAAATGTACAGAGGTCAACTTATCTCTGACAGAGATCTTTGTCAACCTATGAAGTGAGACAATTTTCATATATATTTATATATATATATGTATAAATGTAAACATTCTTGTGCTATTCTCAAAAGTAGCTCACCTCTATCCCGAGCCCTTCAAATATATTTGAAAATCGTATTGATACTTAACGAAAAAAAATTATACCTTACAAAATTTTGACTTGAGAGTGTACTTTTGTTTATATATTTGTAACAGAGAGTATACTTTATTGTTATTATTAAACGTGTCAAATATTGAATATATGTATATACCTCCAGATACACCTATCTATCTATGTAGTATATTAATTTTGTTTTTTGCACTAAGTCAATATTTGTAATTACTTCTTGTGATACTCGGGCTATTGATAACAACCGTTGATGAAAGAAAATAAGCTTTCTTTATTACTTTTTTGATTTTAATTTAAACAGCTGAGTTACTTATGTGACTATTTTTGACTTAGGTTTACTTTAAACCATACTAACAATACTTACCTAAATTATAACTACATACTCTATAAACATATATTGCAACGTCAGAAGTTGGAGTCGCCAAGATAATGTTACACGCTCCTAGAGCCCTGTCTGTTTTTAAGGGAATGTTTTAATAATGGAATACATCCCACTAAAATATCATGCACGTCTTGCACAATCCTACATTCTGGAAAATAATCTTAAACTGAACTAAAACTTATGTAAAGTAAAATAAAAGATGTTTATTTAGCTGAGACTATATATCGATACTCGATAATGCATTTAATATCCGTGCCTAGTTGGGCGCGGCCGATGTCACAACCCGGGCACGCGAACTCGTGTGCAGCCGAGCTTGTTTCGATCTTGTCATTGTGCTCGAATTGTTTCCACTATTTTTGCTCCCATTTCACTTTTCCGTGTTGTAATTCTGCTATTTTACTATTTTATTAGGACTTCACGATTTGTTGCCTAAATTTTCAGTTAGCTAAAGGGTAAATTTGTAATAACCTTTTCTTAAAAGACATGTCTTTGTCGTAAACTAGGGCACTGTCTAGGATGACGTGTTGAAATTGTAAAGTTTTTCGTACTAATAACCAACTTCCGCTAGAAATTTATTTTTATGGTAAAGTTTTTGATATCTTCTTCTTTTTTTGTCAACCGATGGTCGTCCACTGCTGCACATAAGTCATCGGATAATAAATAAATAAATATATGGGATATTTACACACACGTTCGTCCGTACCCAAAGTAAGTACCCTAATACTTGTGTTATGGGTGACGGACAACTGGTAGATATATTAGGTCCTTACATATGAAATTGGCGTTTTGTCGTACTGGCCACTTTGATCTCAAATATTACCTTTATGTTTAGGAATTCCAAATTCAAATTCATACAGCTATTTACTCATGCATTTGTGTTTCAAACCCCTTAATTCATTTGTTTTTTTCTTTGTGTCACTCTGTTTACAAAATGGAAAACATGAAATATCGCGTTTTTTATGAGTATGAGTTCCACCGTGGCACCAGTGCTGCAGAAACGGCTCGAAGGATTAATGATGTGTATGGTGACGGTGTCGCAAAAGAAAACACAGTGCGTTTTTGGTTTCAATGTTTTCGTTCTAGAAATTTCGACCTGCAGAACAAGCTTCGTGGACGGCTGGAGACCAAAGTTGATAATGAAGAACTGAAGGCTATTGTGGAAGCGGATCCATCGCAAACCACGTCCGAGTTAGCTGCAGGCTCCGGTGTTAGTGATACCACTATTTTTATCCACTTGAAGCAAATTGGGAAGGTAAAAAATCTTGAAAGGTGGGTACCTCATGAATTGAGTGAAGCAAACCGACAAACGCGCGTCGACTGCTGCGTTACGTTACTCAACCGGCACAATAATGAAGGAATTTTAAATCGAATCATTACCTGTGATGAAAAGTGGATCCTCTACGATAATCGGAAGCGCTCATCGCAATGGCTGAGCCCTGGCGAACCAGCCAAATCCTGCCCTAAGCGAAAATTGAATAAAAAAAAGTTGCTTGTAAGTGTTTGGTGGACTAGTGCCGGTGTCGTTCACTACAGCTTTCTTAAATCTGGCCAGACGATTACAGCAGATATCTATTGTTTAGCAACTGCAAACCGTGATGGAAAAGCTAGCTGCTAAACAACCGAGGCTGGTCAATCGCTCTAGGCCACTGCTGTTTCAGGACAACGCTAGACCACACACTGCACAACAGACGGCTACCAAATCAGAGGAGCTTCAATTAGAATGTCTTAGACATCCACCGTACTCTCCGGACCTTGCTCCAACAGATTACCATTTTTTTCGCAATTTGGATAACTACTTGCAAGGAAAAAAATTCAACTCCGATGGGGCAGTCCAAACCGCCTTCAAAGATTTTATTGATTCCCGCCCGAATGGTTTTTTTAGTAAGGGGATCAATGAACTACCTATGAGATGGCAAAAGTGCATACATAGCAATGGTACATACTTTGATTATTAAAATATATTTCATTAAAAAAAACGACTTTATGTTCCTCCCATAGAAAACGCCAATTTCATATGTAAGGACCTAATACTACATATGTTATTTGAAATACATACTTAAATACAAATATACACCCAGAGAGTCCCTTAATCTGATCATTACATTTTGTACTAGTACTCGTTATTTGACTAGGCTATGTTTATAATATACTATTATAATTATTGAAATGTCTTAAGCTATGGATTGAACAAACAGTTTATAAAATATTCAAGTTTTGCTAATTTTAAAATGTATTTATTTCTAGAGAAATTATTTCGAAGAACATACGAGTATATTCCAGGAATTCACTGGAAATATACAAGTTACCTAACAATTTTTCCTTTACTGAAAAGATTTTGTAAATTTCCAATCTAGTACATAAATTATTTAGAGAAAATATCATTGATACACAGCACGGTGGCTTATATTACAATATCAAGATTTGTCTTATCTTTATATCTTCCTGTAATATTAAATATATCCTCAATCTTTTCCGATTCAGACAGCTAAGTACGATGAGAACAAATATCTCTGAGAATCCATTTTATCGTTGCTATATCTCTGTTTTGTTATTGCCAGTTTGCGTGTAGGTCTACATACTTTAAAAATTGATCAAGATAAAGCCTGGCAATACCGAGTCGACTCGCTCTTCGATCTATAAAATGCAAATGACTGACCCAGGTTCAATTCTGAATTAACTTTGTATCAAATTTGTAAATCATGTTCTTATCCCTACTAATATTATAAATGCAAATGTCTGTTTAATCTTGTCTGGCTAATCTTCTAATACGATTAAGAAGTTTGGTACATTTAAGTGTAGGCTCAGGCTAACAAGCTGTGATAGCCCAGCGATGCGACCGTGCGACTCTTACGAGGGGAGCACGAGTTCAAACCCGGGCAGGCACCAATGAGTTTTTCTATTAAAACACATGTGTCTAATTGATAATTGCAATTAATCTCACGCTTTTCGGTAAAGGAAAACATCATGAGGAAACCTGCATATCTCTAGAGAAGTCTGGATATATGTGTAACCTACCAATCCGCAATGGAGCAGCGCGGTAGGCCTTAGCTCCAACCCTTCTCTCAAGAAACGGAGAAAGAAGACTCTTTTCCCAGCAGTGGGATTGTAGCAGGCCGCTACTAAGGCTAACATATTGGATAGAAAACTTTCAGCTCAACATTGATGGCTTAACGTGCTCTTGAGGACGACCAAATAATTAACGGTCAGTTTTCCAGTTACTGACTTAGGAAACTTGGTTATGATATTTGGTGTCACAGCGAAGCCTTTCCTATTTCTTTTTCCTATTTCTTCTCCTTCTTTTCTCTTTCTCGACCTATGGACGTCCTCAGCTGGACAAAGGCACGCATGCTAAGCTATCTGCAATTTTGATTCTTCTATGCATCTCCTCTTAGCTCATTTGATTACGTGATGATATTCCGAACATAGCTAACTGTATTGCTCGCTAAGTAACTAAGCTTTTTATGAGGCTTATGATTACATTTTTGATTAGATACCAACTTCATAAGCACTGACAACGTTCCCTATATTAAGTGACAATTGTCTACAATATAATAAGTTTTATATATTGTTAACCTTCCGAGAATGGCTCTTTCAAGTCTAAGCATCATAGATATTACAAAGAAAACCGCTGTTGAGTAACCATGTATCTCAGACTAATGAGAAAAATATTTTAATAGCTTATTAGTTTCCTTTTAATGACGATAATGAACGAATCACTCACAATCAAAGAATATCACATTACATCTATCTTGTGATATATCACTTAATTAGACGCAATAATACCATATCTTTTGTTATCTATTTATGTTCTATTGCGTTTAATTAAAGACGAGTAAGTATTTAGAGCTGTGATAGACCAATGGTGCGACCGACTCCTCTTTTAAAGGGATTCACGGGTTCAAACCCCGGTTGAAGTTAATGAGTTGTTCTGTTAAAATTTATCTGAGTGATTGATATTTACAATTTATCACATGCTTTTCGGCGAAAATCATCGTGCAAGAACCTGCATATATCTAGAAAATTTTGGAGATATATGTAAACTAATAAACCTGATATCATTATTCTCAATTGTTACAGACATTAAAAAAGACTAGTGAACGTAGAATGTTGACTTTGTAGGCCTGTTGGCGTAGGTGATAATGACTCTGCCTCAGCTTCGGGGGACTACAGTATATTTTTTAAAATTATTATGACCAATTGTCTGTCACCCATAACACAAGTATTAAGTTACTTACTTGAGAACGGACGACCGTGTGTGTAATTGTCCCATATATTTATTTAATGGGCAGCTATATATCTGTGAACCAATGTGTAGAAAAGGGCGTGTGCATATTATAGTGATTAAAGTCAATTATTTTCCTATAAATACTCAAGAAATAGTTCACAATTTTTTTTTTCATATACGAGTACATATATGTTACATTTTCACAGCCTTGAAACAGTTAACAAAGAAATATGATTAATGATGCTCTGTTGCCATATTTGCTATAGGCATGCTATGATATACTTCAGTTATGGTCATAAGTGTTTTATTATTGTAAATGTATCGGTATTTAATTGTAAAATAGATGATAGGCATAGGTTTTATGTTTTATTGTATGTCATAATTGTTAGTGACCCGTGAGAGACCGTAGGTAACTTGGCGTATTGTGAAGAAATATTATAACTGTTTTATAACATAAATGACTTGCTTTATTTATAACTAATTGGCTTATTACAGTTACATTAGTACTATACTAGCAGTCATTAAGCATGGTCAGACGTTGCTGTAGTTCCGCCATTTTTGAATTTCCCTCTCCTAAAATTTTATTATGAATTATCACCATCATACACATGCAAGGGTAACTAGAACCAAAGATTTTCTTTAATTCGATAATATGCAAACAACCTTTTAACTGGTCCGTTGGTGCTTTTCTCTTGAGGTAGGAGTATTAAGTTGCTTACTTTGGGGACGGACGACCGTCTGTGTACTTATAATTTATTTTATTAACTTGAACATATTTGACAGCGTCACTGGGCGGAAGGGAATCATCGTTGAGGGTGTGAAAATTGTCCATTTTCCATTGTATCGCGATAGAAGCTCTGGTATTATCGTTCAATTTCGTCCTATTTGTATTTATAACCTGTAATTGTACATTAGAAATTAAATACTCTAATAAACGTTTTGGAAGAGAGATCATTGTATGATATTGATAGTATAAACGGAAATGAGTTTTCTAATATAACCAATAAGGTTTTTATTGGTTATATGAGACATATTTCTTCTCACGTTGGGTTTCACACGTTATTATGTAATGTATTTAAAGTCACCAACAGTGACACAGACAGAGATACAAGTGACATGTAAGTGACATACATGTAACGTGAAATCGTCGGATATACGCATCACAGTATATTAAGTTATACAAATGATTGATATGTTTGTTACTTTTTCATTATGCCTAAGGCCGAAAGGCATTTTTTACACATATTATGCAATCCAATGGCATAATTCAATAAAGTTTCTACTTGTAGTTTTATATCTATTACATATATAATACATATATTACATTAACACAGAGAAAGAAGTATGCTCGGTAGGCCGGTTTGTAACAGTACTATTGATTCTTTATTGGAAACCGTCGTATTAATAAAAAAGTAAAGTAGTGGCCTGTTACAATCCCGCTGCTGGGAATAGGCCTCCTCTCTCCGTTACTGGAGAGAAGGGTTGGAGCTAAGACCTACCACGCTGATTCAATGCGTATCGGTAGGTTACACATATCTCCAGAATTCTCTAGAGATATGCAGGTTTTCTCACGATGTTTTCCTTCACCGAAAAGCGTGTGATAAATTGCAATTATCAATTAGACACATGAGTTTTAATAGAAAAACTCATTGGTGCCTGCCCGGGTTTGAACTCGTGTTCGCCTCGAAAGAGTCGCACGGTTTCACCGGCTATCACAGCCCTGTCGTATTAATACAAAACAATAATTCAATAAATGCCGTGTGGTATCCCGCTGATTAGAATCGATCACCTTCATTTTTTACCGAGGTGTCGTAAAAGGCGACTAAGGTAAGTGCCGTGTGGTATCCCGCTGAGTAGAATAGATCACCCTCATTTCTTACTGAGGTGTCGTAAAAGGCGACTCACGTAAGTTGGTGTCAAGCACCCGGTCAGTAAAATACCTAGCCAAATCACATCACAACATGCTTAAAACATGTTGTTCCGACCCCACTTGGAGTGGGACTTAGGGCAGCAGAATGAATAATTCTATGAGTAAACAAGAAAGTATAAGAATTGGTATATGTTAAAAAAATTACCGCCAAAGTATTTACTGTAGGCCTACCATGAACTTTTAGATAACGATTCCATCCGAAGTTAGTACCTAAACCGAACCGTTTTCTTTTCGTACCATGAATGGACCCAATGCAATCCGTGTGTGATTGGGGTCGTAATGTTTGAAAAGGATAACGTTATATGAACTATAGATAACTCACATTTTTTTAGGACGCATTCCGAACGCTCAATTCGGCAACGACTTAAAGTATACGTCTTTAAGACGTCATGGTATGAAAAAGCAAAATTTAGTTTACGTCTTCAATTGAGTTACAATAAGAGTTCATGGTAGCCCTGCTGTTCTTCTAACCTGTATTTAAGTATATATAAATGTATTTAAGTGTTTATATAAAACTATGAAGTTACTTACCTCGACGACGGACGACCGTGTGAGTAATTGTGGACAAAGAAATTTGAAAATAACTTTTACCTTTACTAGTTTTTTTTTACTAGTTTAGTGTTAGTTAATTTACTACGCAACAAAAAAATCAAACCTAACACCTTATAGCTAAGAGATCATGAAACCACTGTGTTAGAGGAGTCAGGCAACCTTTAAAAAAATTGAGTCATAAAGTAGAAATTACAACTTCATTTCCGAAAGTGGCAATTTCCTAGTTGACTCACAGCATCCCAGGACCTCGAGATCACTGAAGGTGACTGTAACATGTACACGAGCCTCGTAAAGTGGATCATAAAATTATTAATTGCCTCAGTTGTGTATTTTAAAGCTAATTACACACGATAAACCTCTTAATTATAAGGAATCTACGAAACGTATTTACTCAGTCGTAGAATATTAATACAGTATCATCAAATATATATATAGCTTTATTAAATTCTAGCTCTGCCAACAACAGGTTCGCCCGCGTGAAATTCAAGTGATTTACGATTTTTTTCCGAATTTTCGATATTTTGAACATGGAAGTTGTTATTGTGAGTTAACTGTGAGAGATAGAGACATGCTATCACGGACTTTTTTGTAGTATTTTTATAGATCTATAATTCTCAACTACATTACTTTAGCGAATATCTACTGGTTAACGCAGCGCACACGACTAAAGCTTCCAGCAAGCAAGTTTTTTAACAACTGCGCGATCTCTTCAACTCAATTTACATGAAACGGTTATGTGCTATTAACTTAAACCTTTCGAAGGAATTGCACTACCTTTTAGTTAAAATCGTACTTAAATCCGTTGAGTAGATTTTGAGACAATCGATTACATACAGACAGACAGCTTTGGGGACTTTATTTTATAATAAGTATAGACCGATTAGTACATTTTAATTAAATATTATTTTAGCTTAATTAGTACAGAACCAACGTCACTCATATGGCTCACTCAACGAATCGAAGTGTCTATAGGCGGGGCATATATACCGGAAAATCAATGGGCGTCGGGGTATAAGATGTTGGAATGGCGAACTCGCACCCAAAAACGCAGCGTTGGTCCACACCCTACGAGTTTGACTAATGACCTCAAAAAGGTCCTGGGGAGGTGTATCCAAGCGGCAAGATCGCGTGGTGTAGATGTTTAGAGACCTACGACTAGCGGTGGACGTCAATCGGTTTAAGAACTAGAAGCAGGAGCACAGCTTACCTTCCAAAGCATTGTCAAAGGGCAATGGGCTTAAGCTCTAAGCAGGCACGATAGAATTGGGTATTTAAATTTTGGGTCTATTTATTATGTGTTTGTTAGTAAGGGGAGATATCTCAGGGATATTGTAACTTAAAAACTTTGTCGTGGGGTATCCGGCTGAATAGAATTTTCTTACTGAGGTGTCGTAAAAGGCGACTTAAGTAAGTCGACCCGCCGTGGTGGTATCCGGCCGAGTAGAATAGACCACCCTCATTTCTTATCGAGGTGTCGTAAAAGGCGACTTAAGGTAAGTCGACCCGCCGTCTGGTATCCGGCTGAGTAGAATGGACCACTCTCATTTCTTACCGAGGTGTCGTAAAACGCGACTAAGGTAAGTCAACCCGCCGTGTGGTATCCGGCCGAGTAAAATAGACCACCCTCATTTCTTACCGAGGTGTCTTAAAAGGCGACTAAGGTAAGTTGACCCACCGTGTGGTATCCGGTTGAGTAAAATAGACCACCCTCTTTCTTACCGAGGGGTCGTAAAATACGACTAAGGTAAGTCGACATCAGGCATAACATCTCTCATCAAAACATCTTTAGGAAACCTGCATATTTCTGTAGAATTCCTGTATTCAACCAATCCGCATGGGACCATCATGGTGGGTTTAAGTTCCAACCAATAGAATCCATTAGAAAGTCTAATCTCAGCTGTGTGATAGTACCAAGCCGTTACTTTACTATAGTGAAGTTTAAATTCGCCACGATATTCTGATGGAAGATTACGCATATTCTTATAGCTATAGATATGAAGGTTTCTAGTAAAACCTTCATAATAGATATGAAGGTTTTACTAATTGATTACACTGTTATAGCTATAACAGTGTAATCAATTTTTCTTTCATAGTAATACGCATGGTGAAATATCAATAATCTTTCTATCTCTAAATTCATCTTATATTCCATATAAAAACTCAGAAAGTTTTTAATTGATTGTCGAGATCTGTAAGAATGAAAATCATGTGATCAAAAGAGTTTTGAATATGAATTTAGATAGATATAGACTAGAGGCCTAATAAAAGATTATATGAAAGAAGTATTTTGTGATGTATGATATACATATAAAAGGAATAGAGAGTTAAAGTATTAGTATATAGAAAAGAAAGGAAGATGAAACATTTCGCGCCTACCCAATAGTGAGATAAGTGTAGGAGAATGATGATATAAGCCTGAATTCGAAGGGGGGAGACAAATGATTCAGTTATTTCATGTACAAGATAATTCATTACATAAATACATAATTTTAAATAAACAAAAGTTGATTGAAAAGAACGTCCGAGAACAAGTTATTATAATTATTTCATCTACCCCACTTCTGACGCGCGACTAGTAAAATGTATTAAGTACGTGCTCTTGTATTATTTATGTAATCTCGTACAGTACGATCGTGGTAAATCAACTTTTGGTGGCAACTTTCACTTTTTATTAATTAATATAATTATTTTTGTTTCGAAATGTGATCCTTATTGAATTTAATTTTTATTATTTTATACTGGAGGCGTGACACCCAAATGTCAGAGCGCAACGAGACTCCTTAAGATTACGTGGGCTTAAACCTCAAGTAGACACCGCTGAAATAAATATATGGTCACCAAATAAGTAACAATACTTGTGGTATGGGTAACAGACAAATGGTAAATTTACTCTTTATCATCATTCTCCTGCCCTTATCCCAGTCTAAATGGGATCGGCATAACATGTTGTAAAATGATTTCGTTAAGCATTTTACCACTAGCCGCCTGCCTGACATCAACGTACCTTCGTACGTACTGAGGTGTCGTAAAAGTTGACTACCTTTTACGACACTTCAGTAAGAAATGAGGGTGGTCTACTAATTTACTCTTTACATAATTTTAAATAAACACTTCAATACATAAATACAACGCAGACTGAAAGATCCACTAATTTTTTTTAGAAAATGTTGGCATCGAACTCACGATCCCCAGAGCTAACGCAAGGTCGCTGCCACTTGCGCTAACGGACCAGCCAGTATCAAAACTTATGTGATTGATATTTATTAAACAATAAGCCACATCTCAGCAATAGAATCCAATCGAGCAATCGATTCTTTTAAGTAATCTAATGAAACGTTATTGAGTTTAATTTAATATATTATCTGGAAGCATACTCACCCACGTACTTGTTAAACGAAGCGTAAAATTATGTTTATATTACATTTTCACTAATGCCTTTCAGTACATATTTGTTGCCTCGATGAGACGTGATGAAATCCAAGCCTTTTCTGGCTCAGATTGTAACTGAGAGAAAATGCATCATCATTCCCCTGCCATTATTCCACTCTAAGTAGAGTCGGCACAACAAGTTGCAAACATGTTGTCGCATGTTTTGGCTACATATTTGACGACCGACCGCCTGCCTGACGTAAACTTACCTTAGTCTTATTTTACGTCCTCTCGGTAAGACAGACAGTGGTCTATTCTACTCAACCGGATACCACACGGTGGGTATCCGGTTGAGTAGAATTTGACCAATTGGATACCTCGATGAGATGTGATGAAACCGACGCCTTTTCTGGCTCAGATTGTAAAGAGAAAAATGCTGTATCATAAAAATTTCTATCGAAACATTCTATTACACATAGTATACACTCGCAAAGGATCCTAAGAATCGCCGTTATTTGCAATATATCTCATAAAACATAGATAAAAAGCCTTCTAGGACGGAAACACAAAAACCCAACTGAGGATAGTCAAGCCAAGGAAAACATTATAATATATCGATGGCCAAAACATGTGAGCAGTGCCTCTTTAGGAAGAGTACACGACGAATATTGCGTGCTAGGTGTAATCAACATACACGTAAGGTAATATCGACGTGTCTCACATCGCTTCTTGGCACATTTTTTTGCCAGTGAAGCCGTCCCAAAAAGTTTTAATTAAAAGTGTAACCGCTATAAATGTAACTTTAAACTCCATCTTCGTTTCTCAAAACAGATAAGACTACTTGCTAAACTAGTATATAGTAAGTATTCGTTTTTTTTTATATAGATGCGATCACTCCGTAATTATTGGGTTTGCCCCAGTTTACTAAAATCTAGCTTTCATTAGTTTCGAAACCCCCTACGATATTTGGAAATTTCTACAACGGCGCAGGAAAGGAATGAAGGCAGGAAGTATTCATGACTATTAAACTCAAATTGTTCATAGAATTAAGCGTTTCGGTGGTCCACAATAATTTTTTTTACTATCATTACTTTATAACCTAAATTAGCTATAAAATAATAATAATAATTAGATTAAAAACTCTATAACAAAATTGAGTTTAAATGATGAATTTATGTTAATATTTAGACCGTTAGATTTAGTTCGAAACAATAGAAAAAAATTGAAACTTTAATCAGTTCTATTAAGCTACGTCATCCTACATATTATATAACCCTTAAACACAAGGCGTTTGCTTATTTAGGACTTATTTTGCATACTTGGGAGTACGCCGTGTGGTATCCGGCAGAATAGAATAGACCACCCTCATTTCTTACCGAGGTGTCGTAAGAGGCGACTAAGGTAAGTGCCGTGTGGTATCCGGCTGCATAGAATAGACCACCCTCATTTCTTACCGAGGTGTCGTAAGAGGCGACTAAGGTAAGTTGACATCAGGCAGGCAGCTGGTCGTAAAATACGTAGCCACATCACGTGACAACATGTTAGTAACATGTTGTGCCAACCCAAACATGTGTCTAACCCACTTAGTGAGATAAGGGCAGGAGAATGATATGGCTTCCTTAGACGTCTTTACTACTCCTTGGTAAGAAATTAGGGTGGTCTATTCTACCCAGCCGAATACCAGATTATTAATGTTGGGCTTAATTGATAAATATATTAGACGGCTTAATTACATTATAATTAAAATCTGCATTCTCACAAGATCAGTAAATGAGTAACCGTCCCAATACGGTCAACACGTTGTAATTAGTAACATGAAAAACTTACTCTATAAAGTCGATGGCATTAGTACTTTTTATCTTTTAACTGCAAGCCGTTTCTGCGTAGCTCATTTCATAATACTCTGTAATATGATATATGACATAACAATAAATATAAAACAAAATAAAACAAAATAAAAGAAGAAAAAAGAAATTTGAATTTTTGAAAGAAGCAAATTTGATGTAATTTTGCAGTTCTAAATCCGGAATACGATTTCGCTTTTAGAACTGCAAAATTACAGACAAATGTAGTTAAATTCCAAGTAATACCAATATATAATTTTTTATTTGCAGTGTACTCTTAAATCATAAAAATTGAAAATTTGTGACAGTTAATTTAACTCTTGCATCCTAAATATGCCGTAATAATTAATTTCTTAATGTCATTTTAAAGTTAATAATTATAAATTCGTCTTAAATTATTATTATACCTATCAGTTAGAAGATTCTACGCGCCATCTTGCTTGTATATTTATTCTGTCTCTTTATCTTTTTTTTATTATTGTACTTTAGTAATGTTAAATAGAGCTTGCTAAAGTTAATAACATCCCAGTGCCTACTTCATATATTCATTTCTATGGTTCTAGGTTTCTTGTACCATTTAATAGAATTAAAAAAACTATGTTATATGCTAATCACGGCTGCATTACGAATAATATCTTAACTACATAAATTTTAATACATATTTTTAAAAAATACATACTGCATAATAAATAAACCTTAAAATTAATTTTAAAACTCGAATTTATAAATACAACTAATGAGACGGTAGATGACACCCAAAACAATGCCATGATTATAAAACAATACTATACAAATATAATCGATAATTTTGTTTTATGACATAATTTATAATTCTATTTTATTAATTTTAAGGTTATTTAATGAGAGTTGACAATCAAATTAGCTATCAGACATTTTTATAAGTGCGTTTGTATTGCAATCGGAAAATTACGGAAAATTGTCATCATAAAACGTGTTTAATAAATTACTAATATTATTTTTCTTTAAGTTTAATTATTGATGCTTAAATCAGCCTTCGTAGAACAAAATTCAGGTTTTTATTCTTTGTGCACAATGCACTTATATCAGATGTGCTTAGTGCATACATTAGTATAATCGGACATTATCATCTTGCATATCTTATGAGCGTATTTGTTACGCATATTAAATTGCTTCGTTTACTATCATTATTTTAAAATGGATGCAAATATATACTTAAGACTATTCATCATCATTTTCCTGCCCTTATCCCACTCGTAAGTGGGGTCGGCACAATATGTTACAAACAATATGTTATTTTACGACCGGCCGCCTGCCTGACGTCAACTTACCTTAGTCGCCTTTTACGACATCTCGGTAAGAAATGAGGGTAGTCTATTCTTTGCAGCCGGATACCACACGGCATTTACCTTAGTCGCCTCTTACGACACCTCGGTAAGCATGGAGGCCACCCTCCATGCTTACCGAGGTGTCTGTTCTATTCTGCCGGATACCACACGGCATATACTTAAGACTATTATGACATTTATTATTCTATATGGGCACTATATGCTTTTAGTCTTAAGTATTGTAGAGCGTCACGGGGCAAGACCTGTGAGAGCAAAAGCGTCGTCAACGGAAGAATGCGAAGAGTAGAGCGCGTAAGTTCTTCTAATTTTTATATAGTATTTATTAGGGCTGTATATGTAACGGTGTAAGGCCGGCCCACGGTTTGAGGTGACGTACAATGTATGTCTAGTTCCATATATTCTGGTTCTATGATCCAATACAGTTAACTGGGTAATTTTGGGATGGCTTTACCTTAGCTTTGTTTACATAGCTTTATAACGAAAGAAATTGTACATTTTCTAGCTTGGATTATTAAATGTTTTGTTGAAAAGTGTATTCAAGTAAAGAACTAAACTGGCGATAGCAGCACATATAAATAGTTGCTTGGTATTAGTACCTGGCAAGTAACAACGATAGAATAAATTCAGCAATCTTCAATATATGTCCTTGATTTATAGGGTGTTTTTATTTGATTTGAATTTTGTGAATTTTCTTTTACCTCATGCTTTAAGCCTAAAAAATCATCATTCTCCTGCCCTTATGCTAAGTGGGGTCGTACAACATGTTACATGATTTGGCTAGGTATTTTACGTTTGGCCGCCTGCCTGACAACAAATTCCCTTAGTCGCCTTTTACAATAGCTCGGTAAGAAATGGGTGCGGTCTATTCTACTCAGCCGGATACCACCTACGGGTCAACTTACTTAGTGGCCTTTTACGACAGTTTGGTAAGAAATAAGGGTGATCTATTCTACTTAGCCGGATACCACAAGGCGGTAGCTTACAAATGATTGTATTAATTTAACATTGTAAATTTATAAAAAGAATGACAAACTGTGTACAAACTGCAATGAATAAAATATAAGAGATTATTTACAAGGTCTATATATTTTTTTTGTCATCGATACTTATGTTAATGGTAGTAAGTAAAAAAATATATAAGGAAAAGCAAAATTATTCTCAAGTACGAATAAGATTACCCGTAATTATTATCGATTAGCATTTAGATACAGAACTCTAACCCGTCTTTCGACATCCGGCTGATGCGACATTTTCTAAATACTTACTTTTTATTTACGTGCTTTCGCAGACTTGCGTGCAGACATAGGCAATTTATTATTATGTATTTTGCTATAATCCGCGTCTGTTAAGAGTTGAGTTGAAAATCGTATTACGATTTCGTCATGGAGCTCTCCGCTGATGATGCTTCGGTTCGTAGAGATTGTCGTAGTGAATGTGTGTCGTGATTGTGTTGAGTGTTGCTGGTGGTGATACGTGTGGTGACTGGTCCGGAATGTATACGGGATGTGAACGTTGCCTGTTTTATACATTTAGTATAACATAGATTCTCGTAATAATCGTGGATTATAATATAATAATTCTGTCATAACTTCTGTAAAATATATATTTTTGGTTGAAAAAATAATTTAAATACAATCATTGAAAAATTTTCCATAGTGCAAAAGTGAATATTCGAATTTTATGTCCCATCCTCCCACATCATAGCAATGTTCAAAATCCGCAAATCGTTTTTTTTATCACAAATGAGTAATGTGTTTTAAGTTATGTGGTGTTTCTATTTGAATTATGCTTTCAAATGTAATCAGTATTATCAATAAGAGAGTTACTCACTTGTAGCAATAGTGACTTCAACCTACATTCCAGTTTGGTCGATTTCCGAAAATATAGCGTCCAAGTAGCGTCCTGTATGATCCTGACAATCAGATAACGATCGCAAATAAGGACATAAATACACACAAACAAGGTCTTCGCCGGCGAAGACGACGTTCCAGTTTTCTGACAGCGGTCGGTCGTGGTTTATCCAATGGTACAATCATTCCTCCTCCTGCCTCACAGAAGACATTCTTAGGATAACGTTCTCCGACGCTAGTACAAGTGCTGCTCTCTATTTCCACATTTTGCAACCTCGAGAATGCTACTGCGCTCATCCCACCCGACTTCCCTAAAAAGGCCGTTAAAAACTCTTCATTAAAGAAAAATAAAAAAACTATTAGGTTTATGCTGTGTTAATCAAGCCATCTTTTAGAAGAATTGACACACGTTATTATCCGCCGTGTGGTATCCGGCTCACTAGAATAGACAACCCTCATTTCTTACCGAGGTGTCGTAAAAGACGAGTGAGGTAAGTTGACCCACCGTGTGGTATCCGGTTGAGAAGAATAGACTACCCTCCTTCTTACCGAGTGGTCGTAAAATACAAGTAAGGCAAGTTGACGTCAAGCAGGCGGCCGGATGTAAAATACGATAGCCAAATCATATGACAACATATTTGTAACTTGTTGTGCCGACCCTACTTAGAGTGGGAATAGGACAGGAGGATGATGATAATGACATGTAATTATGTCGAAACTAGTTAAATATATCGCTAATAGTTAAATATTCGCGATAATATATGAGCAATAATATCTTCCTGCACGTCGCTGAATAGGAATATATGATAATTGGAATTTTAAATATTTGTATTTTGTTAACTTAAGTCTGCGCCGCCTTAATGACGAGGATGTCAAGTGTTCTCTCCTGTTTAGAAGGATAGATGTAATTAGGTAATTGATTGCAATTAGTTTCGCTTGGAATATCTTATTTACATATTTTTACTTAACGTGTAGTTTGTCAACTGTTTAATTTATATTTAACTACCACAAGAAACATTTGTTTTTGTAACGATTTGAATGTGAAATATCCGCACGTGAGGTTTTTATGCTGGATTTTAATTTATTGTAGAGCCTTATTTTTATAGTAATTATATTATACACTTATTACTGATTTTGTGAGAACAATCCAACACGTTTTTAAAGCGAAATTTCATCACCGAATATGTATTTTTTACCGCTTTATCTAATATATGTATAATTTAGGAATTATGAAAAAAAAAATTAAACAGCATTAGAAACACAACCTTAGTAACAACTTAGTAACAACGATTTAGCCAAAAGTAATAATAAAATTATTTTGCTATAATCCGCGATACAGTATATAGAAAATATATATAGTGTTTAATGTATAGTGGATTATCAGTATTTTCATACCCGATACATGCAGAATTCGTAACAAGACATGCACAAACCTCCACCACTGCCACCACAATACACAAGTACTACACACGTTCACTATCACAAACTCAACAATCGTTTCGCCCCGCAACCGAAGCATCATCAGGAGATAGACTCCACGACAAAATCGCAAAATCTTACTACTGATAATGCACTATACATTAAACACTATATATATTTTCTATTTACTGTATCGCGGATTATAGCAAAATAATTTTATTATTACTTTTGTATTATGGATCTCCGCAAAGTAACGCCTAATTCTATAAACGATTTAGCCCTTAAATACTCACGATATCAAAACTGTTTTGTCATTACAAGGTGATAATAGAATAAGGGCGAGCAGTTTTTTATAAAATAAAAGCCAAAACATATCTTAATTTTACTTTCAACATCATCATCCTCCTGCCATTATCCCACACTCTAAGTTGGGTTGCGACAACATGTTATAAACATGTAGTCACATGATTCGGCTACGTATTTTACGACCGGCCGCCTACCTGATGTCAACTTACTGTACGTATGTGAAATACGACCAAATTAAGTTGACGACAGCGAGGTGTCGTATGTATGACAAGAAGTATGGTAAGAAAGAGGGTGGTCTATTCTACTGAGCCTGATACCACACGGGGGGTTAACTCACCTTAATCGCGTTTTACGACACCTCGGTCAGAAATGAGGGTAGTCTATTCTACTCAGAAGAATAAAAGTAAAGTAGCGGCCTGTTACAATCCCACTGCTGGGAATAGGCTCCCTCCCTCCGTTTCTGGAGAGAAGGGTTGGAGCTAAGACCTACCACGCTGCTCCAATGCGGATTTGTAGGTTACACATATCTCCAGAATTCTCTAGAGATATGCAGGTTTTCTCACGATGTTTTCCTTCACCGAAAAGCGTGTGATAAATTAAAATTATCAATTAGACACATGAGTTTTAATAAAAAAACTCATTGGTGCCTGCCCGGGTTTGACATCGTGTTGCCCTCGAAAGAGTCGCACGGTCTCACCGCATGGCTATCACAGCTCTACTCAGCAGGATACCCTTATTTTAATGAACATTACATTTTAATTTAAATTATATGCAAAATAAAAGTTAGCACGGAAAGGAGTAAGTCAAATTGAAAAAGCTTTCTGCTGATTTTGAAGTTTTTACGCTTTTTATAATGCAACATTATTATTAACAAATGTTTTAAAAGAATTCTAACATGGTTAGATGATCTCAAAACCATCTTTAGACAACAAAACATAGAGCGACGGGGACACTAACAATAAATTCTGCTAATCCTAACTAAGTGGTCCATTCAATTGAAACGTTGCGAAAATGCCCCTTGTTGCGTTACAAATTATGCGGGTTGGCGAAACGTAAGAAAGGGGGAAATCTAAACACAGCGTGTGCTTCTAATTTAGAGGATCACTGGTGCAACCAGTCCTGATAGCCTAACTGACCAGTAAATTGTATTTGCGATGCTATAGAAAATTACAATTTTCGAATTGGATTTTTTTTTATTTACAACAAAAATGTACAAGTTATGTCTATCTTAAATTACTTACCCGTTAATACTATATAAATCATGCCCACGTCGAATGGTCCCAAGAATGCTGGCAGCGTTTCCGCGTCGAATTGCTAAGCTGATTCTTTGTGCGAAAAAGGAGCCAGCTCTTGTCGCTCAAAGATGGGATCAACCGAATTGTTAAAACGGATAAAAAAAAATTGCACTTTGACACTATGGCTCTAGAGTCTCAACTATAAACAGCACAAATATATAACTCTCAACGAGAGATGCTTGGAATAATTGATTGGAATTAATTTAAATAAACTATGAAATATTTTGTTTTACCTGCAGTTGGTGATTAGGAATCTTTCATCTCAACATAAATAAATTCAATAGAGTCTGTTTATAAAATTATGTAGGTGATAAATAAGCAAAGTGAATATTGATCATCAAGTAATTATTTAGTTTTGTGGGTTTAGTTATTAGAGATTTAAAACATTAAAGACATGTTAAGACATTAGCATTTATTCTTATTCCTGCATGTCTTATTTAATTTTTTTAACCAGATAATTACAAATTCTACCACTAAAGATACGATAAGATTATAGCAATCGTATAAATAAACTGTATCGTAATAACAAAAACTTTTATGAAATTTGTGGTGTCCTCACTTCTTGGGAATCGTTCCCAATTGATCCTCTTAATAGCAACTCACTTTCATACCGGTCGGTGATCTAACTAAGACTACTCACTACTCCCATAGCCCTCTCTCAACGGCAACCCCCGTGCGATGCCCCCACTCTATCGCACGTCGCAATACGTCACAAATTTATTTATTAATTACAGTAAAATTACTGTGTCCTATACAACTTTAACAATAATGTTAACAATAAACAATAAGAGGCGAAACTACATCGATGTTTATAGCTTCAGTAGCTTGCAGTGGTTTGAAAGCCTTATGAAGCTAGGCTATGGTTCTAAAAACGTTTGTATAGCAGTTTTGTCCAACACAAATCTTGTCGGGACCTCTCACACAGCGAGAAACAGTGTAGTCAGCATCAAGAGTACCGTAAATAAGTCCGAGTAAACCTCGATGCATTTTTATATCATTGGTAAGTTTTATCACTTGGTCAACATAAACAGTGTACTGTGCCTAATAAAAATCCCTTTTTTTAGGCACAGTACACTGTTTATATCGAAATTTAATATAAAGTAAAATGATCTCATAAAATTCGTTGTGAAAGCCCCGTGGTGAGAACTTGCGACTCTTTCGAGAGGGTCATGGATTCAATCCCTGGGTAGACACCAATCAGTTTCTGTTAAAAAGTTGTTTCAATGATAATTGAAATTTATCACACGCTTTTCGGTGAAGGAAAACATGCATATTTCTAGAGAATGCTGGGCTTTATGTCGTGGCTTCTCGCCACACTTCCGACGCCGCAATGACTAATCTAAGTCAAACTAACAAACCTCCACTACGCGTCGCCCTAAGCCGTGGTCCGGTCTCACGGTTCGAAAAAAAAGGGGCTTGGTGCGACCTACCTCCGCATTAGCGTAGCGTGGTGGATCTTAGCTACTTTTTTCACGCAAAACGGAGAGGAGACTTATGCCCAGCATTGGGATAATAAGAAGCTTAGTTTATTTTATAAATATCTGTTTTGTATAAATTGGCGCGCGACGCGGCGCGAACGGCCGGATCAACGACCTTTGGACATTCGTCACGTCCGCCAGTTATTAATGTTTCGGATACTATAAAGACAGCACGCGCATACGCCTGTATACGACTTTATGGTATAACGCACACGTGTAATTATGCGTTTTGGGTGTGGTTCTAAGATTTAGTTCGCGTTCAATTAGTGAAGCGTTTAACAAGACGCGACCGTCCGCGGTTTTAGTGCGCGTTCGGGTTAATGTTCCCCGATATGGGACGATTCAATTACGTGTGACCTTACGAAGGTTGTGTGCACACCGCGTGTTATTTGTGTTATTTAACCGCGTCGGTGAAGTGTATACTCCGGGAGAAATAGACAGTACGTGTCCGTGGAAGACTGCTGAGGCGAGCCAACGGGTTCGGGAATCGGCCAAGTACATACAAGCGCACACACACACGTACACATATACACGCAGTGATTCATGAGGCCGGACCGCATACAGCTGACGGCCGCATAAGGTAGGTTGAGACGCCGAGACGACGGGCCCAGGTCTCGGAGCGTGTTTCATCCGCCCGCACGTTTGTGCGGAACAATATCAAAAATGGTTTAGCCATATACATATTTCACCATAAGGTTTTTTTAAATATTAAACACGTAAGATTAAATATAAAACTCCTATTCATATGTTTAGATTTCGGGGAGAATGTAAATCTGTGAACATGAGTAGTTAAGGTCTATAACTGCTAGCTCATCACAATAAATTTTATATTAATATTTATAAATTAAATTTATGCAATAAGACTTTAAAAACAATTTTACCGTGGTAATTATTATAACTAGAGGTCGCCCAATGGTCGAAATTCGACCATAGTATATGTAAATTATAAAAGTAATAATAAAATTATTTTGCTATAATCCACGATACAGTAAATAGAAAAATATATAGTGCTAAATGTATAGTGGACTATCCGTTTTTTCATACCCGTTACATGCAGGATTCGTAAAAACACATGCACAAATCTTCACCACTGCCACCAAAATACACAAGCACTACACACGTTCACTATCACAAACTCGACAATCGTTTGTTTGAAGCATCATCAGGAGAGTGACTGTGTGTCGTGGAGTGTATCTAACGGGTATGAGAAAACAGATAGTCTACTATACATTTAGCACTATATATTTCGCGGATTATAGCAAAATATTATTACTTTTGTATTATGGATCTCCGCAAAGTAACGCCTAATTCTATAAATTATGTAAATTATAAGTTATTTAATATAAATTATTAAAATAAAATGTTCACCGTTATCAAGGTCTTCTTATCTTCTCTATTCTTCTGTCTTCTAACGTCTTCTACTTACAAAGATTAAACTACTATAGCCACAGATTTCGCTAAGGCTGTTATTTCTTTCTTGTTACACATTAAAGAAGACCACAGTTAATATGTAAAGCAGTAGTCTATGTCTATAGACAAAATGATACACAAAAGACAATTCGATAGTATGTCTTATTGATTAAGTAGAAATAATCGATTATTGTTAGATTTAGCTTCGACAGAGAAGATAGGTTAAGGAAGTTTAAGTTTTAGTTGTAATTTTAATATTGAATAAATTCATCGTTCATCATCATTCTCCTGCCCTTATCCCACTCTAAGTAGGGTCGGCACAACATGTTACAAACAAGTTGTTACATGATTTGGCTACGTATTTTACGACCGGTCGCCTGCCTGACGTCAACTTAGTCTTACTTTCTTAGTCTTTAACTTGGTCTTTACTTAGTCGCCTTTTACGACACCTCGGTAAGAAATGGGGGTGGTCTCTTCTATGCAGCCGGTATAATTATATCTGAAAATTTCTTTTCTTCAAACCTCTCGCTACTGATAACATAACTCGTGCAACAAAAACTTGTATTTGTGTGTGTCAAATGCATGGTAGTGTAATGTCTTATTTAATACTTTATAAGCACTGTTATTGAAAAAAAATAGCGTTCTGCACTTCTCCTACACATAAACTATATGTGTGCCAAATTCTATACTAAATCCGCAATGTCGCGCAATTTTCGTTTTTTGCTTCACGTATTATTATAAAGTTTAAGAATTTTATTTTTTACTATAAATTAAGTTAGGATATATAATTATAATATATTTTGTTTGTCGAAGATCCCGTTCCCACGCAAAAAGTTGAGTCACTTTAACATATTCTACTGGGCTTTTGAAATACTTGTAATTGATAATTTCCTTTAATAAGTAACTGACTGCCAGTCTACGTGTTGCTGCGGCTTAGTCTGTTTCGAATTCCCTTCAAAACAGAACTCAATAGTTAAAAAAATTATCTGATGAAAAATGATTCTGAGTCATTCTAAAGATTTGAAAATTTCATTAAAATCGGTCGAGCCGTTTTGGAGTCTGTAAAGGACACCCAGACAAACATATTTATCATCTTCATTCTCCTGCCCTTATCCCACTCTAAGTGGGGTCGGCACAATATGTTTCAAATTTACTTTAGAACGACCGCCTGCCTGAAGCCAACTTATCTTACACGCCTTTTTACCTCGGTGAGAAATGAAGACGGTCTATTCTACTCAGCCGGATAACACATGGTGGGTCAAATTATCCTAGAAGAACTAAACTTAGAATCTTCTCATTTTTAATTTTAATTGTAGATATAGTTAATAGCGTTGATAACGTGTGGTATCCGGCAGACTAGAATAGACCACCCTCCTTTCTTACCGAGGTGCCGTAAGAGGCGACTAAGGTAAGTTGACGTCAGGTAGGCGGCCGGTCGTAAAATACGTAGCCAAATCATGTGACATGTTTGTAACATGTTGTGCCGACCCCACTTAGAGTGGGATAAAGGCAGGAGAATGATGAATGATTATGAGTTAATAGCGTTGATAACAACGAATGGTTCGTTTATATACTTTTATATGTTTTTAGCTATTATATATCAGTGATTATTACATTAATAAACAGTTCGATAAATTATTTTCGGATGTGAGCAATCGCTAGTGACTCTGTAACCGTGTTCCTGTTCGTACATTGGATCATGTTGTAATGAATGATTCATTACAATTTCAAATTCAGTGCAGCATATTCAAATCAGTAATAGCGCGCGTGTCGCAAACGACGATTAGCGACGCTGTAGGCTTATAAAAAATTGAACACCATATTATGAAGCTGTGTTAGCCGAACAGCGAGACCATGCGCTTGGTGAAGAAAAACATCGTGAGGAAACCTGTATACCTCTGGAGAATTCATGGGATATGTGTAACCTAGCAATCAGCATTGGGGCAGCGTGGTGGATCTAAGTTCCAAGCCTTCTCTCTAAATACGAATAGAGGAGGCCTATGCCCAATAGTAGGGTAGTTACTGGCAGATTACTTAAAATAATGAACAATTATGGCGTTCTAAGCAATAAAATTTTCATAGAAGATATTTATAACTCACACACATTACACTACATACACGCGGAGCCTCTTGTCACAAGTAGAAATACTAGTTGCTAGGATGGTCCCCAATTCTGTTTATAATTTCTATTAGAATTTGTGAAGGAAATATATTTTTTTATTTTTGATAAATACGTCATGGCTACCAAACGGTGAGAGCGCAAGGGTCCAAATATCGTTGCTTCAAAGCTCAGCAAGATTTAAGTATATTCAAATTCAAAATATTCTTTATTCAAGTAAACTTGTAAACAACTCGGTGGTAGCTCTTTTAAAATATAATTCTTATAACTAGTTACATTTGCTCATTACATCATCATTTGGTCATCATGTACAGGGTATAGGAGTAGCTATATCCACGCATTTTTATCATCTATATAATCCTCAATAGTATAGTAGGATTTCTGTATAAGCCTTTTAAATAGTTTTATATTTTTTACTAATTAGATGATCGCTTAGTATCGGCGTATCGTTTAGATTAGATCATTTTAAGTTTTTTTATGTACAGACTGATATATTAATCCAATATGTAGGCATTCTAACTTTCTATGCCTTGTCGCCTACTGAGCACATTCGTTCCCGCTGCGCCCGCGCCGTATCGAGCAAGCGGCGATATTTCAAGTGCCCCAGCTATCGCCTGTCAGATCGAACAAGTGTTTCTGCGCACAACCCATTTTAATATCTACCTTTTACATGCAAACACCCGTCCGTTAGCGGTGTTCAGGAGTCTCGGAAAGACACGTGCTGTGAAGGTCTTGACAATAGATCATGATGGCAATAATTTACGGATGGTATAAATAAAATAAACGTGTATTAGAAACGTAGAATTTCATACTAAGTACACAATTCTCACGATTTTTGTCTTTTATAATGTTGCAGTAGAGAAACATGAATATGACGTAGATATAATATAAAAAAAATCTTACGAAACTATGTTTCAAAATAAATGTGAACTTGAATTTTTATCTTTTAATAAATAGCATTAGAGAAATGTTACACTAAAAATTGTTGATATCAATCACAATAACCTGATAAAATAAAATTTAAACATATGTCAGAAAAAAGATAAAACGTTAGCAGCTTGTTCTTATATATTTAGAATTTTTTATAAAGTCCTCCAATTCAAATTGTAACTGAATTGTTTCTAATTGTATAATATTTAGCAGGACATTTTGAATGAAGTATTGCACACAAAATGCATGAAGCATTTTGTGTGTAATTGAATTAGATACGAGTATATTTAATACTGTTTTGTTTCGCATGTTACAGTTACACGATATATCGGATAAAGCGCAGGACGAGGAAAAACAACGGTAAAGTTATAAATAATTTGCCAGAACAATTCTATTACCAGCAGGCCTACCATGAACGCTTATTGCCACTCAATTGAAGACGTTAACGAAATTGTTTTGCTTTTTCATACCATGCCGTCTTAAAGACGCACATTTTTATGTCGTTGCCGAATGAGCGTTCGGAATTCGTTCTAAAAACACGTGAGTAAAAGAGACAGAGTTATCTATAGTTCATATAACGTTATCCTTCTCAAACATTACGACCCCAATGCAATTTACCCTTCATGGTACAAAAAGAAAGCGGATCGTTTACGTCTTCAATTGAGTCGCAATAAGAGTTCATGGTAGGCCTGCAGTTTTGTATGAATTGTCATTCATTGAGAAGCACTGGCCGAGAACTAAATAGTTTTTATCGGGAATAGGAATAACTTAACGACATTGATTTGGCAAGACAAATATTGACCACAACTATGAATTACACGATAGGATATCCAATAATAACATATAAAATAGACAAAAATAGACATGTCACGGTACCCTCTGGACACTTCTGCCATGTAAATCAACCGTCCCTTTCCGGTTCAATCCCAACCTGCTACCGATATTAAAGATACCTACAAAACAAGACAACTACAATATCTGCACTATTAATTTAAATATATAATAAATTTTACTTAAGTTGAAGATTCTGACCGTCTTATTCTTTATTGATTTACGCCGATATACTTAAACAAGACCAACGCTGTTTACTGAATGAAACTACTTAGATGTAGCTACTGTATACCGATGAATGAATATTAACTATTCGTGGATTCAAAATACATATTATGTCACAATGAGAAGACTTCAATTTACATACATTTACATACACTTTGAATTATAATACATATCGAATCAAGGCGCGTCATCGCGTGAGCTTTCAAAATCATAGTTCGACTCGAAGGAAACATAACTCTTTGTATGCAAAATGTTTGCGTCTATTGATTTATGACACAACAGAAGGTAACTTACACCTGCAAATCATACAAATAATAAATTGTAAGTCATTGAAAATGATTTTTTGTAAAAATATGGTTTATGTTTTACTATGTAGTGAGATGTATCAATACTATAATGTGAAAAGTGTTTTCTTAAAATTATGAGTCACTTATATATATATTTTTTTTATTATTGGAATACCAACAAGAATGCACTTAGACTAAACTTAAACATAAAGAATATTGTATCCTGCTACAAAGTACTTCCATAATTACAAGTGTACATAACATGCGTACTTATGGCATTATACGTGTCCAATTAACAAAATAAAATGTGTAAAAAATTAAACTAAATACAAATAAAGAAAGAAAGAAAAAAAGCAATAAGTAAGCTAAAAATATAAGTATAAAAAATAAATACCTATTATTATATTAATGTGCAAAGTACAAAGTAAATATCTATAACGATCTCTAGTCACTATATTATGGGGTAAATATAGGCTTAAGTTGTTTTTTAACTTATGTGCCAGGCAAACTCCCCTTCAGCAATCCCAAATTTGCATCTCCTAAGGGAAGACTTTTTCCCACTCTTAAAAGAGTTTCATACTTGGTCAGGTTGAGATTTATTCTAATATGTATTTAGACTCTTTTACTTCACATATTGGGCTCTGAGTTTAGTGGAGGAAACTTAAGACCAGAGAGCCAATTTCATCTGCTGCAATTTTTTTAGCAGAGAACACATACAATATGTATTCAAATTGTTTTTTATCATTGCAATAGTTCAAATATACACAATCGATTTATCATAATATAAAACCTTTTTTTACTTCACTTTAGTACTGATTACTACGATTACTTAAAATATATTATCTAATTTTTTTTAAGTATGCCTAATGTTATATTTCAAATTTCACTGTCTGCTAAATGTAAGACAAGTAATAAAATTGCCAGGAAGTGATGTAACGGTTTAATAGTTTAAAAGCGCTTTAAATGTTCGTGAGACCGTAAAAAATGGTTTAAAAAAGTGTTAATTATTCTTTTCACGGTTTTTGCTATTTTACATGTCACCAAATTTCATAACTTTTGAACGCAAATGTCAGTACTATTTAACCTCCTAATTCCAAACTTCCAAAAAATATAACGGCCAGTTTTTATAACTTCTTGCCAGCGTGATAGCATTTTGTTTATCCCATTAAAATATAATGTCATCTCTATAGGTAATTGAACCAGTGCTGTGATATCTTTTTCTCTCTTGATTTTTTCTCTACAAGAAATTTTGTATGGACGATTACAATACTGTTACCATTATTATTCTGCGATGATGTTATCTTACGGGATGAGGCGGTGGAGAGCATACGGGAAGTCCTTGAATCCGATCCGTCTTAGGTTAGCGGAGAGCAACTGAATCGCCGAAGTCCGTTGTATGCCGTCCTAACGGGGACTTCCGGTTGTTCCTAACGGGGATCGGACGCCAACTTTGTTTAGTTGCCCGAGGTTGTTGATGCATCTGGTGCTGCCAATGTATCGTTGAGCGGAGGGAGGGGCCACTGTTTAGAGAAGTTCCAACGTGGAGTCGGCGCTCTCCGGGGTACAGAGCTGCTGCTGACATGGATATGGGCAAATAGCATGGTGGAGCAATGTCAGGTTTTTAAGATTTTTAGTCGGTGAGAATCCGACAAACCCGCCACTCGTACCCATTGGGCGGTGACGTAATCAATTATGGGTTTACCTGACAAAAAAGTTACAGTACACTTCTTTAGTATCGTCCTACAAATGGACAGTACTTTCCTGTAAACCTTATGTTATAGTTAGATGTCCAAGAACGATTTTTGGGCATCTGTATAGTTAACTTTTTTTGCCAATGTAAGTTCTAGTCACAATTTGAGTCGAATGTGTCATCGCTGTGAAAGGTGACGATATGGAAATAGGCATTGCGTGTTTCTCTGACATGAGGTTCAGAGTGTTTTGACATTTCAAGGCCCGTTTCACTATTGATATGTTTTATATCGTATTGGTAGGTGTTA
This sequence comes from Morpho deidamia, assembly GCA_947086505.1. Classification (NCBI taxonomy): domain Eukaryota; kingdom Metazoa; phylum Arthropoda; class Insecta; order Lepidoptera; family Nymphalidae; genus Morpho; species Morpho deidamia. The sequence continues at coordinate 10,039,369 of CAMTZC010000026.1, read as the reverse complement.
AACTTCATGTCAATAAAATTGTTCTGTTTGATATTTAAGAGTAGTCACGTTGCATTGTAACATATGTATTATAGTTGGACGAAGCCTGGATAAAATTTTAAACTCTCAAAAAGCTTTAAGATCGTTCTATTGTAGACATGTATTGGAATAATTGCAAACGGTCAACATATGATAAGTCACTACGAGATTAAAACAGTTCATTGCAGCGTTCGTGCTTTTGAATAATAATTACATTGATTCATTAAGAAATTGCATATATGTTTTAATTTTAAATATTTGGCAACAAGCGGGTGATCAAAATATGCAAATACATTAAATTGGAAACATAATTTTATATAAATAAATTTAATCAAATTTAAATCAAATTAAATTTAATTTAATTCAATATATATAAATTTAACTTTTATGGATCTAGTTATTATGTCTGGTGGTGATTGTTATAATATTAATATTTTACATGCCATTATATTTTATATAAAATAAACCGATTGAGTTTAGATGATTACCACTTAATATATACAAACTGGCTATATGCACGTCACAAATATCTGGTTTCTCTGACTATTTTCAAACCCATTTAGTGTTCCTGGGAATGAGCTGTTTCGCGGTGTTACAAGCAGGCCTTCCATTAACTCTTATTGCGACTCAATTGACGACGTAAACGAAATTGTTTTGCCTTTTCATACCATAACATCTTAAAGACGCACACTTTAAGCCATTGCCGAATGACCGTACGGAATTCGTCCTAAAAACATGTGCGTAAAGGAGACAGAGTTATCTATAGTTCATATAACGTTATCTTTTTCAAACATTACGACCCCAATGCAATTCACACTTCATGGTACGAAAGAAAGCGGTTCGCGGTCGTCGTTTACGTCTTCAATTTAGTCGCAATAAGAGTTCATGGTAGGCCTGCAGGTCGTGAATCTCATAGTTTCTTACATGCGTTTAGCTTGCTTTTCCTATTCATGGAATATGGATCCCATATTGAACGATTTGTTATCATAATATATTTAGTTTGCAACTATGATCATCAATGATTAATTTTTCGCAACAAAATCTGTAACTCACACTTCGAGACCGCTACCATAATTTCAATATGGCGGCTACTTCATTTAGTATTTACATTTGTTACTCGCATATTTTTTGTCTTGACAAAATGTGCTGTCTGCTTTAATAAATGTTAAAATATTATCGTTGAAATCGAATATTAACAAATAGGCTAATAAATAATTCAAACGTGAGAAAAGTCTGACATATTATCACGCCTGGTGATATTGGAACAGCGATTTTTATTTTCCTTTATGGAACTAAGAAGTTGTTTGATGTGGGAAAAATAAAACGCCATCCATCATAAGGTTGACAATTGACATACATAAATATTAATTCAAAATTATAATATATCGTTCAGGTGTCGGTGAAGAAAAAGTAACGTGATGTATTGTCATGGAAGTATATCCTACAAGCATTGTATATAAGTAAGTGTTCGTTTAATGCAGTGTTTCTCAACGCAGGGCCCACGTCCTGTAGGGGGCAATTTGATTGTTAATGCGAAAATGGACTCGACAGAAATTTAATCCTTTCGTTCCGGGCAATATAAATGCGATGCTAGATTTCGGTGCCAAATTTAACGAAAAAAGCAAATTCTACTTTTTGAAACGCATCATTTGTTTTCTAAGTGAATCATTGAATTTTTAAATATTCAAAGTTATGTATGTTACATAGAGGGTCATATGGATTTTAGAAGGGCTAAGGGTGGGGCACAAAAAAGGTTGGGAAACACTGGTTTCATTCGTTCATACAAACGGAACACAAGTTCTGTTCGGTGTGTGTTAAGTTGTTAAACGGTCTGTCACTATTCTAGATGAAGACCTTTCTGTTGGAAGATTCAGATTTTATGCTTGCATTTTGCCTTGGGATGTAAATAAACAAACAAACATACTTATATAATATTCCAGGAGTTTTCTAGAAATATGCAGGTTTTATTACGATGTTTTCCGCCATTGTAAAAAAGAGGACATAATGAATTGAAAATATCAATTAATCACTTAAATTCTGCCTGCCCACAGAGTTAATAATAAATTTTAGTACAACCCAGATCAACCAGAAATATCAACCAGATAAATCTTGTTGAAATTTGTTGGTTTTACGAGCCTGGGTGTGTATTTGTATTTAAGTATGTATTTAAAATTATATATGTAGTATATTTACCAGTTGTCCGTCACCACAATACACAAGTATTAAGTTACTTACTTTGGGGACGGACGACCGTGTGTAAGTGTCCCATATATATTAAAAAAATATATATATATCGACTAAGATCACAAAGGTTGACAAAGAGTTATTACAAACTTATATTCTTATTGAGAGGAGCCGTAGAAACTCCTTTCTTACTCCTAAAATTAGAAACCAGTAACTGTTTATTTAATATTTTTTTGAGTTAACAGTTTGAGTGCCTTATTGCGATTTACGCATATTTTTTATTTATTGCTTGTAGTACCCATTCACTGTACAAAATTTAAGTAATGCTTTAAATAAAATATCTTGTCTAAGAGACTACATTCGCAATTCTCACTTAAGATTCTTAGTTGCGTACCAAAGGCTGTAATATATCAAGGTGCCGTCGCAACGTCTGTGGCCGGTCTTTGTTTCGTCCACTGAACATCAGTAACATTCTATTGAATGTGTAGCTTACATACTTGAGGCTGCAAAAGGTGTGTTCATAGTCTATACGCATGTCAACGGGGCCTGCGCGGAACATCTCAATAGCCAGAACGGTCCTCTTATTCGCTATCAGGCATTTATTGATCCAAGAGAGGGCAGCGTATATCTCTTCATAATACAGGCAGAAAAATTATGTCATTCTATTGAATTATTTTTTAAGTTCATCATATATTACCATACCTATATTTTTAAGCAACTAATCTTATAGTCATGGCATAAATTTATCAATGACTTACAATTATAATTATTAAATTCTTGTACGTATAGTAATAAATAAATGTTAATAAAATATCACTATACATATTATATCACGTGCATATAATGTTGTAGATCTTATTTTGTGACTATTGCTAATTTTCGGAATCAATTTAGCTTAGAGAAAGTAATTCCAAGGCAATTCCCGTACACGGGAATGAAGAACGAATGAATGTGAAAATTATGTAAATACTAAAAACTTAAATGAAAAGGTTGAATAGAAAAACATTATTTTTTACTAATGACTCAAAGATCTCTTTAAATTGTGGCATTACTGATTATAATGAAGTATGGTAAGCAAAAAAAGCCAAGACTTTTGTTCCGAAAATACAGCTATCACATTATTAGTACCTATTTGCAAGTAATTCATTAAAAGTAAAGTAACGGCCTGTTACTATGCCCACTGCTGGGCTAAGGCCTCCTCTCTCCATTTTTGGAGAGAAGGATTGGAGCTAAGACCTACCACGCTGCTCCAATGCGGATTGGTGAGGTTACACATATCCCTAGAAATCTCTAGAGATATGCAGGTTTCCTCATGATGTTTTCCTTCACCGAAAAGCGTGTGATAAATTATAATTATCAATTGGACACATAAGTTTTAATAGAAAAAACTCATTGCTGCCTGCCCGGTGTTTGAACCCATGATCGTCTCTACAGAGTCACACAGTCTCACCCCTAGGCTATCACAGCTTTATAATATGTATGTAATTCATTCACTTTAACTGAAATTTACACTTTCTAAGATTTAAATTTGAAAGTAAATTTTAAAATATCTTCAAATAATTTTTCAGTAAAAAAATCAACTTAATGAAGCTAAATCATGCTTGATTTCCTAACTGCCACTATTGTCAAGTTATCTCTCAGACTATATGTCTGGGAGGACATATTTTGCGTGCTCATGGACTTCTTGCTAACATGTTACGGAGCATTGCGCAATTTATATTAGCTAAGTCCAGTTTATTAGCTGTATTGCCGCTCTTTGTCTATTTAGTGCTCATTATTTAGCCTTACGTATCTTTATCTTTTACGATCATAGAGGCCGAGTAAACAGGACGAGATATTTCGCATCCCGTTTTCTAAAGCTGTAGTAGAGCTCTCAATATATTATTAACGATTAATAAAAAGATTTGCGCAAAATTTAAAATGACAAAAGAAATCAGTTCTTATTTCTTTGTTATTTCAGTGTGTAATAATATTTCAAGCGTAATTTATTATAATATAACTAAACATATTAGGGTAGTCTTAAATGCAGAAGCCGGTAGAGGTAACAATTAATATTTATATTAAAACTGCTATTGTTATTCACATATTCTATAAATGTTAATATTTAGCGTAACTATTTATTTAATTGGCTTTTTTTGTTAAATTTGGCAACGAAATCTGTGATTGCATTTATATTGGTCGGAGCGAAAGGGTTAGATTCGTGTCGAGTCCGTTTTCGAATTGCCTCCCCTTATAAATCAAATTGCCTCCATGGGCACGTTGGGAATCAGTTATAAAAGTGTATCAAACAGCGCTGTGTTGTATCCGGCTGAGTAGAATAGACCACTAGTGCATCTCCTACCGAGATATCCAAAAGGCGAATAAGATAGGTTGACCCGCCGTGTGGTATCCGGCTGAGTAGAATAAATCACCTCCATCCCTTACTGAGGTGTCGTAAAAGGTGACTAAGGTCAATCGACCCACCGCGTGGTATCCGGCTGACCACCCCATTTCTTACTAAGGTGTTGTAAAAGGCGACTAAGGTAAGTTGGCCCACTGTGCTGTATGCGATTGAGTGGACTCGACCACCCTCTTTTTACCGTGGGGTCTTAAAATACGACTAAGGTAATTTGACGTCAGACAGGCCGGTCGTAAGATACGTAGTGAAATCATGTGACAACATGTTTGTAACATGTTGTGCCGACTCCACTAACAGTGGAGTAAGGGCAGGAGAATGCTGAATGACGAATATGGGCACGTTTGAAATCACTGTTGTAAACAGTTAGTTTGACTAATTATGCATGTAAGTTAACACACCAACACAATAAGAGAGGGCAATGCACTTGTATTATTATAATACGGTACAGATAAACTGGTTAAGTACCACTCGTGTTTTCTTTATGGTATTGTTTGTTAGGTATTTCCTAGTTTGGTCGGCGCTCGGGACAGATGTGCGGGACGGCGGGACAAAGGTGCGGGACTGAGGTAATTGCTTATTCTCGGGGTTATCATGTTGGTCTAGGTAACGAGCAAAATATATTCGTTACGTGTGAGAACTGCTGAATGCATTGGTACCAATCGTCGATTTATGGGGACTTTGTATTGGGTGAGTTTAGAGGGATTTACAGGGTTTGTAAATTTTTGCTCTTAAACACAAAGCCGTGATGATGAAATTGCTAGAACAAATGATTCATATCAAGAAAACTCTAGATTATCGAAAAGGTTTTGTTTAAAAAAATAGATATTTAATAATCTTATTATTAACAATTCGTGGGCATTGGGCGTATTTTTTAAAGCTTTTATGATAGAATCACAACCACATACATTTTTACGGGCGTATTATTCAATTACTTTTGTTAAAAGTTTTTATTCAATAATTTATACAATTAGGCGTTACTTTGCGGAGATCCATAATACAAAAGTAATAATAAAATTATTTTGCTATAATCCGCGATACAGTAAAAAGAAAATATATATAGTACTAAATCTATAGTGGACTATTCGTTTCTACATACCCGTTACATGCAGGATTCGTAAAAACACATGCACGAACCTCCACTGCCACCACAATACACAAGCACTACACACGTTCACTATCACAAACTCAACAATCGTTTCGCCCCGCAACCGAAGCAGGAAATAGACTCCACGACAAAATCACAAAGCGAAGCATTATCCAAACGAGCATGGTTATATAGTAATCGAAAATGGTATGAAAAAACGATTAGTCCACTATACATTTAGCACTATATATATTTTCTATTTACTGTATCGGGGATTATAACAAAATAATTTTTATTATTACTTTTATTCAAGTTGCCGTGTATGTGAAGGTGGAATCTTGCAAGTTAAATTTGACCCACTTCCCGATTGAGTGTCCGATTGAGCTGAAATTACTGGTCCCGTTCCAACGACAATACATGTCTATGATAAGAATGACCTGATGCTGCTGCCAGGGTTGGCTCAAAACGAGCTCTTCAACGAATAAGAGTAAGGATATGAAATCAACTGAATCAAGTTGAAATAGCTGACCCCATTCGTGATGCCACATAGGCATTTCATATACCATATTAGGCCTCGAGATTCTTTCTATTATGGTATTGAAATTCATTGGACTAAACTATATGTAATGTTATGTATGTACTTATTTTCATTTATCATACCTATAATAATATTATCCTTCTTATTTTAATGTAGTTGGTGAGTATAGGGTTACTAAAGGAACGGCTTGGCTTTCTCAGAGTCTATACTAATACTAAGCTTCTATTTTTGCTTAGTTATTATAAATCATATCTATCATGTCATGTTATGTGTGTAAATACATGTGGGTGATTGTGCCTTGCTTTTATTTCATCATCATCCTCCTGCCCTTATCTTACTAGTGGAGTCGGCTCAACATGTTACAAACATGTCACATGATTCGGCTACGTATTTTACGACCGCTCGCCTGCCTAACGTTAACATTTATTTCCAAAAAAAATTACTTACTTTAGTCGTATTTTACCACACCTCGGTAAGAAATAAGGGTGGTCTATTCTGCTCAGCCGCATACCACACGACGGGTTGACTTACCTTAGTCGCCTTTTACGTCACCTCGGTAAGAAATGAGGGCGGTCTATGCTACTCTGCCGGATACCACACGGCATTGTGCCTTGCTTTTATTTAAATTATTATTATATTTCAGTTATCTCGACTCAGGTACCTTTGTTTCAAAATAACAACTCGTTAGTACTTTTACACAGGAAATGATATTTTTGTGCTGAGCGACATTATTTCTGAGTCTAAATTTGACACATAGGTTCAGTTTATGTTTTGCATTATTAGCAACGATTTAGTTATAACAATTTCAGATTTGATACCTAAATGAAAACTTCCATCACCGTAAGTTGACGTAGATCACGTAAACGCTTGTTAGAATAATGGATATTTATGTGCCTACAATCCTATCTAAGCCAAACATACGACGCTTGTCTGATAGATTTATATCATCGCTTAGTGCTGAGCAAAACGGTAAAGGTATTGACCGACCAGTATTGTGATTTACGTGATTTGAATTCTGATTTATTTTACAAATCTTGTTTCTCAAGTACAGAACAGTGATGTTTAAATATAAGTACGAAGATTAATAAAATCAAGCGATCGCCCAACCTAAGATACCAAATAAAATAAGAATTTTAAGATATAGTACATTCCTTCATTAATCATTCAACCACCAATATCACCAATATCAGCGAGATAACGGCTAGGAAGTTCATGAAGCCAATAATCTCATAGCCTTCGGGCTCGCTGACTTTGAAGAAACTCCCCAGTCCGACCTGGAATATAAAACGTGTTGTAAGTTAATATAACGACGAGGCATTTCTTGAAGACGAAATGGTTTTTCTACGGTGATAAAAAACCTATCTAACTTAATCTAACTTAAGGATTTTCGAAGCAAAATATATTTTATTGTGCACATATAAATAAATCTAAACAATACAATCTCCTTTAAAGGTTTCGGATTATAATGGAATTGTTTGACACATAGAGCAACTAATTTTGCAGTTATTTTATTTACCGTTTTCCATTCCATAAAAATATAGAATACAGAATTCTTATTCCACTTTCCTTAATAGTTTCAACTTTAATATTACGTTAATATGTTAGGACGAGATTATAACTGTGTAAACTATTATATTTAGTTTTAACTTTAATTAGATCTCTCTGCACTTTTTGTCTGTATGAACTATTTAATTTTTCCGAAAAACACTAGTAAAATATATATATATTTTTAAGAAAAGTTTGTCGTCATCATCATTATTCTCCTGCCTTTATCCCACTCTAAGTAGGGTCGGCACAACATGTCACAATCTTGTTGTCACATGATTTGGCTACGAATTTTACGACCGGCCGCCTGCCTGACGTCAACTTAGTCGTGTTATACGATCCCTCGGTAAGAAAGAGGGTGGTTTATTCTACTCAAACGTTTACAACACGGTGGGTCAACTTACCTAAGCCGCCTTTTACGACACCTCGGTAATATATGATGGTGGTCTATTCTACTCAGCCCGATACCGCAAGGCGGTTCGACTTACCTTAGTCGCCTTTTACGACACCTCGGTAAGAAAGAGGTTGGTCTATTCTACTCAACCGGATACCATAACCAGCTTATCCCACAAGAAACCAGCACTAAAGTCGACGCAGGAGGCAAAGGCCCCCTTCGACAAGAAAAAGGTCCCTCACCTTACCCAAACGGAGATATCGACTGTGCTGGAAGCGTCGCCCGCCAAAAAAGTATATACAAGTAGGACCGGAGCAGCCCAAGCGTGGTTTCTTTGGGCAAACGTGCACATAGGAAACTCCCGAAACTTGAAGGGTGATATCAGGGTCGCCGTGACAGAGGCCATTGAAGGACTCTTTGACTTAGTGGTAGAGTCGGAGCTGAGCAAAAACTGTACAGCTGTAGATGGGCAACAAACTCCGTCTCCTCCTTCAAAATAACACTGCGTTAGAATAAGGAGACTTTGTATAACTAGTTAAAATGTAAACTTAAGTTAAAATATTAAGATAAAAATACTGTAGAAAACCCAAAAATGTAATTAACCTTAAGACTAAATCATATAAGAAAATAAAGTCTCTGACACCCAAATCAGAGGGACAAGGGGAAAAAAAAACCGGATACCATAAGGCGGGTCGACTTACCTTAGTCGCCTTAAACTACACCTCGGTAAGAAATGAGGGTGGTCTATTCTACTCAGCCGGCTGGTATTCGGATACCACACGGCATTTTAAGACAAGTATGTAAGACAAGGAATTGCAGAAAAAAATAGAATAGTTATATGTAATTTTCTATTCATGCTTATGTTAGAAGATAAAACAAAACCGAAAATCGGTCAGTAAATTGGAAAGCGACTATGTACAGAACAGGTCAGGCAATGAATTTATACAATAAAGAAGCAAGCCACAGATAATGGCCGCGATAGCGATGCAAGTGTTCGATCTACGGCTATCAGATGACGCGCCATATCAGATGCTACCATATCCATACTATTATGGAAGCCTGGCACTAAATCTAAGTAATAACTGGATCTAATATACGAAAATTAATACTACTAACACAATATTATATTAATTTTTAAATTTATCTAAAATTTAAAAAATAATTCGAATATATCCCAAAGAGTGTTTGTCCTTTATTACGTTCAAAACAAAACAAAAAAAAACAAAACCATGAATAAAAATGTAAGAAAAACATTATTAATAAAAAAAAGTGTACAAAGGTCAACTCATTCTTTAACAGAGATCTCTGCCTGCTAACCTACGAAGTGAGAGATTTATTGATATGTGAAATTTAAAGGGGTAAAAGTGCAATAAGCCATACCATAGCCATTTTTCTAAGTCAACGCGGACAAAGTTGCCTACAGAAAGAAGCTACAATACTATTTTATAAAGATACGTAATCGTAGAACATGATGAATTTATATTTATGTTAAAATCTGTACATTACGATTATTATTTTTTTGTTGCAAAACGTTAAATCTTCTTCGAAAAAATAAGACAATCAAGCAATATAGCTTTAATATGTAGACAAAATTCTACGAGAATGTTATATAATGAAATGTAAGTGAATTAGTGTAAATCATAAGAATTTACGGTATATTTTCATACTTTTTAAGGACATTACAATAATAAAGTTTTTTTTTCAAATACCGGGATCCATAAAATAAATTAAAGTTAAATATAGTTCAAACCGTCCTATTAGTAAATACTTAGAAATAGTTTAACAAATTTATTTACACATGTATCTTATACTAAATGTTACGGGACATGTATGATACGTTTCATGCGTGCTTTTGATTGAAATTTATGAGGAAATAGCTGTCCGACCACGCGTTGCTGTTGCTCAGTCTGATTTCGAATTCCCTCGAAACAGAACATTAAAAAAAATTTGGGATCGCCACCAAACTTTACACGATCATCCGAAGAATTATTCTTAAAATTGACTGAAAATTTCATTAAAATCGGTCCAGCCACTTTTGTATAAACTTTTGGATATGGAAAGCACATACAGACAAACATTCATTTTTATGTATCAGACGATGCTTGTAAATATTATAGTGACCTGATGATGCCTAACTACCAGAGTGAAATGAGACCATAAATATCAGTGCATTTGCATGCTAATTACTAATAAGCTGTGATAGCCCAGCGGTGAGACCGTGTGACGATCATGGGTTCAAACCTCGGGCAGGCACCAATGAGTTTTTCTATTAAAACTTATGTGTCTAATTGATAATTGCAATTTATCACATGCTTTTCGGTGAAGGAAAACATCGTGAGGAAACCTGCATTTCTCTAAAGAGTTATAGGGATATGTGTAACCTACTAATCCGCATTGGAGCAGCGTGGTAGGTCTTAGCTCCAACCCTTCTCTCCAAAAAAACGGAGAAATGAGGCCTATGCCCAGGAGTGGGATAGTAACAGATCGTTACTTTTTTTTACTACTAATAAGTGTGGTTGTTATTCAAGCCACGTGAGACCATAGAGATTTTTTTTGTCGTAAAAAAATAAAAAGCTAGTAATAGCTTTATTATTTTCATATTTAGCCTTGAAATGTATAGGAAATTGAATTATATGAGTTATGACCTATATAAAATATGATAAGCAATTATTGAAATAACTATTGTCTGAAATTAAATAAGCCGATTATGTATTATATATTATAAATTGTAGTTTCCATTAGCATAATGCCGGTACGTAAATTTTTTTCTACATGTTACACCGACAGATAAAATATACATTATCTCTTTGATCGCTCTTCCGTTGTCGTTGCGTGTTTATGCTCTAAATTAAATTAGAAAGCCGGACGTATCGGTTTTGTGTCTATTCTGCGTAATTAATGCGCGTAGGCTAATTGTTATTCGCCGGTCATCTCTATTATAGTGATACATCCGTATAAAGATTATCTGGAAGTGCTTCAAGCTTAATACTTTTAATTTGGAATTGACATGAAGCGATTTGAAAGCGATTATGTATAACGTCTTAGGCACTAAGCGATTATATGTTAGTACGTTTGTGTAAACTATGTGTTCCAAGTTTAAGTTTTCATGAAGGGGAAATAGTCTCTCTAGTCATTTCTGGTCTCTCTGCATGGAAAAAAGGGAGGCTTATTGGATGGCAGGCTGTCCATATTCCAGGAGGATTCAAAATTCATCACAGTTTTTTTCACTTCTATTTGTTGTGTTTCGCATAGTTTGATTTTGTCAGGATTTAAGTTTTGTACACACTGTACCTTCGTACAAGTCATTTAAATGTTAAAATGCCCTGGGTTATGTACTATGTTATTCCTTTCTGCTCCTGAAGGAAAAACGGATTTTTTGTATCCCATACTTAAGCCCAACATTTTAGCCTAAAGCCCAATTTGACAATGTACCAAATTTCATCAATATTACTTTAGCAGATTAGCTGTGACAGCGTAACAGAGAGACAGACTTTCGTATTTATAATACTACTACAGCGTGTATTATTATAAATGCCTGCGACTTCGCCCGCGTAGAAGTCACAAAGGACACAAAAGTAGTTATTGTGAGTTAACCACTGAACCATAAGAGATAGAGACATGCTATCACAAACTTTTTTGCAGTATTTTTATAGATCTACAATTCTCTAGAATATTCCTTCAGTGTATCTCTGCTGGCTTACGCGACTCACGCGATCAATGCTCCCACCAGGCGGGTTTTTTACAACCACGTGACCTCTATTCCACAATTCACGTAAAACCGTGAACTTAAACCTTCCAGAAGAATTACACTATCTTAGTACAAACCGTAGATTTCAAGAAAATCGATCACATAAAAAAATAAACAGCTTTTGGGTAATAAGTATAGAAGCTTTAAAGTACAGTCATTTCTAGTAACTTTATACGCAATTTAAGTTAACATAGCCCACACATTTCGTTGATAAATCTATAGGCAGATTCGCTTAGAGGTAATAAATTTCTCAATATTACCGTTCACATGATTAATAAATCTGGTGGTTACAAAAATGAAGAGGGCCGATCGATCAACGTGGGTGTTTAATAGTATGCTCGGCAATTTATCTTAGACGCTTAACGTAGCCTATGTTACAGTAATGATACGGTTAATAGGAGGGTACGACCTTATCGGTAGGATATTCCCGCAGCAAGTATCTAGACTTGTTTTGTTTGAAACACTACTACGAGTAGTACAATTTTAAATAAATAGTAACGGTAGCTATTTTAAGAAGGGACGTTTAATTTGACGTAGATTTTAATAGCTAGTAGATGGATTAATGATGACAATGAAAGATGGGCTAGTTTTTTTACTACTATACTTATTATAAAACAAAGTTCCCAAAAGCTGCCTGTTTGTATGTGATCGATTTTCTCAAAATTTGCTGAACCGATTTTTGTACGGTCATTACTAACAGATAGTGCAGTTCCTCCGGAAGGTTTAGATTAGTAGCTCATTACCGTCTTATGTAAATTGCGTTGAAGCGGCTGCTACTACTTACTTTACTTTTAAATACTACAAAATATATTGGAATAGCATGTCTCTATCTCTTATGTTTATCTCGCAATAACTACTTTTATGTTCAAGATTTTAATTCTGGAAAAATTGTAATTCACTGATTTCCATGCGGCACAGCTATTAATTAATAAATTGTGTTATAGATTAATCCTAATTTCAATATAAACACTAAAGTTTCTATGTTTTTGCAACTGCTAAACGGAATATTTAAAAAAATTGCACATAATCCATTCATATTCGCGTACAAGTTAACCTTAACTATAGTTGTATTCTATGGTCCAAGTAAAACTACACTAGAGAATATAACCTATAGATTTCTTTATCACACTTTAGGAGAGTGAAACGAAAGAAGAGGCTTTTGGCCATCAGCGGGATAGTGACGGGTCGCTACTACTTTTGAATTTAAAGTAATTGAGCTAGCTTTAAGGTCTTATTAAAAAAATCCAAACTGCTTAGCTGGCGATGAAACTCAATTTTAATAACTAATGGATGAATAGGGCGTAATGTTAATAGACCCCTAACCGAGAGGAAAAATTGGCTGAAAATAGACTTATGTCCAATAACAAAAGAAATGTTATCAAAAATCAAAATCAAAGCTTTATCATTTGACGTCATCAAAAAGCCTGGTTTAAAGGAAAAAATCGAATAAAAATTTATGAGTCATTCTTCCCCATACATTGAAGGCTACATTGTCGTTAAATTTAAAATTGAAAGTGCAATCGACGATAAAAATCTTTTCAACAGTTCATTTATCAAAACTATTTGTCGAAGCAAATTAATTGAAATACCCTTGTTCTGTCGGACGACTAAATGTTATTAACATTGAAGTGTCATTTATGCATTCTTCAGTATCAGATACATTAATCGTAGAACGCATTGATAATCAAAACAAAGATAAGTTGAAAGAAGACAGAAATTAATCATCATTAATTAGATTGCAATTTAATTTATATAATGATTTAGTTCTTTAACCATTTAGAACATACTGAATGTTAATTTTTAACTGTTCACTTGGTAGAAAGGAGAATATATAACATAATCATTATAACAAATTTTTGTTAAATGTAATTATTCTAATTCTATTTGTTTTAATGATAAATTTTATGATTAAAACAAATAACCATCTATTATCATAAATTATTCTTAATTGTCAACACGTGGACTATTGCGACTCAATTAAAGACGTAAACTAAATTGTTTTTGCTTTTTCATACAAGGACGTCTTAAAGACGCCCACTTTAAGTCGTTGCCGAATGAGCGTTCGGAATGCGTCTTAAAACATTTGAGTAAAAGAGACAGAGTTATTTATAGTTCATATAACGTTATCCTTTTCAAACATTACGACCCCAATGCAATCCACACTTCATGGTACGAAAAGAAAGCGGTTGGGTTTAGGTACTGACTTTGAATTGAATCGTTTTCTAAAAGTTCATGATAGGCCTACAGGTCTTGTTAAGGAATCGTCACAATTTTGCTGCTTTAAATAAATTTGGTTTATAGATTTATCAAATTTATAACGTTTATCAAATGGAAAGTCTAACTGCATCTTTCCTCCTGGGTTCGTCATGCACCTACATACATGCCCTATGTGCCCTAACGAGAAATATGTCTTATTGCCAATTAAGTTACGTGACAAGATGAACTATATCAATGACTGGTTTTTATACGAATTTTTCCATTACTGATTCGATTCGTAAAGGCGCTCCAATCGCCATCCATCACCTGCTGTTTGCGTTTGGTAAATTTAATACCTAAATATAATTTGTAATTCATATGTGTGTGTAGAGAATTTTACTTTTAGATTTTCAGCTTTGAATATCGTACATTTTTCGTTCTTTATTTAATTAATGCTTCGGTTGCGGGGCGAAACGATTATTGAGTTTGTGATAATGAACGTGTGTAGTGCTTGTGTATTGTGGTGGCGGTGGTGAAGGTTTGTGCATGTGTTTTAACGAATGCTGCATGTTCCAGGTATGAAAACGAATAGTCCACTCTACATTTAGCAGTATATATTTCGTTCTTTATCTGTTAATATTCATTGTAATATGCGCCTCAAAGTGGTAGCTTATTGATTTAGTTCCGAAAAATTGTCATCCGCTGTTGTCTAGTTGGGTTGCAGTCTATATAATATATATTATACTGTTAATGATTACTTAGATGATAAGGATGCGTGGATATGCTACTGTTCGACCCTGTACAAGATAGTAATGTCTAAATGTAACTACTTATACGAATGATTTTGAAAAGAGCAACCGCCGAGTTTCTTACTGGCTCTTTTCGGTTGGAACAGCTTTCTGAACCAGCAGTAGAGTTGACAATTCAAAAGCACTGGTTTGCAGTTTCTTTGAATGAAGAATATTTTGAATCGGAAATTTATAACACTTTTTACTCTCTTTCTGAGGTTAGTTTGTCAGCTTATGTCAAGTTTTATTATATGCAAATATTTGTAGGATATTTAAAGATTAAGATTATTATATATAAACTACCTGAAATAGGTTAAGTGGTTATAGCTATACCAATATATCACGTACTTGTATTTCTTGTTTAAATCACTTGTTTTCGATAAGAGGTGAAAGGTTCGATTTGAGTGACCTCAATCCCATAGTTCCAACCGACTTTAATGGTTATTGTTAAATATCAAGAAATCTTTAATTACGTTAATTTACCAATGAATATAAATTCAGAAGTAAAGTCTGATTCTGTCACAATATTCCACTTATGTTTGGATATGAACGTTACAACGCAGTTTGTGTTGGTATTTTTAATTAAGTTTTACTTATTTATTGATATTGATGAGAATTTACTTTTAAAAATAACGAAGTTATACGGTGGAAACAGCTATATGTTTTTGACCTAAAAAAATTTAACGACATCAACACAAATTAATTGTTTACGACAAAATTATTATAAATTATATGGCAAATAAGACACAAGTAATGTAAAAGTAAAAAAAGTAAAGTAACAGCCTGTTACTATGCCCACTGCTGGGCTAAGGCCTCCTCTCTCCGTTTCTGGAGAGAAGGATTGGAGCTAAGACCTACCACGCTGCTCCAATGCGGATTGGTAGGTTACACATATCCCTAGAATACTCTAGAGATATGCAGGTTTTCTCACAATGTTTTCCTTCACCGAAAAGCGTGTGATAAATTGCAATTATCCATTAGACACATGAGTTTTAATAGAAAAACTCATTGGTGCCTTCGCGGATTCGAACTAGTGTTCCCCTTGAAAGAGTCGCACGGTCTCACCGCTAGATTATCACAGCTTAGTCAAGTAATGTAATCGATACTTATTATAAAACAAAGTCTCCAAAAGGTGTCTGTCTGTATATGTTCGATTATATACGAAACGGATTTTTGTACACTTTTTTGCTAAAAGATTATTTTGCAAGGTTAAGGTTAATAGATAACAGTTTTATGTAAACTGTGTTAAAAGGTCGCGCGGTATTGTAAGAAAATATTACCTCCGCGAACCAGCGCTCTTTTCTTCACGTGAGAGAGTATTCATAAATTTATTCTTAAATTGAATTAAAATAAATAATAATTAAATATTAATAATAAATTGAAATAAATATATAATAAATTGAATTAAAAATAAATATTCATTCATAAATATATCTACGCGGGATAAACTTCGTGATAAGCTGATTTCCGCGAGGGCGAAGCCGATTTTAGAGCTTTGCAAGGTTCTTTATTCTCAAATGAAGAAAGTTACATGCATCTTATTCAGCAGTATTGAAGCCGATAAACCTTGAATATAAAGACAGACAAACTTTCGCATTTATTATATTAGATGCTTTTCAGTAAGAGAACCTTTCAAAGTCAGTCAAAGGCTTCTTTATAGGCGACTAAAATTGAACAATTCAAAATTGCTCGTTCAAATCGATAAGAGCGATTTTGAAAATTTTTTAAAAGAACATACTTTAATTATATTGCAATAAACATAAGAGAGTCCACAACAACACACGAAACAAAACGACAGAACAAAAGAGATCGAGCTACTAACCACCATTTAAATTATAAGAAATAAAATTAATCAATGATGTATCATAAATCGATACCCTGAAGTAAAAATTGTATGTACCTAATATGTCTGAGGCATATGAAGTGTGATAGCCTAAAAAAAGCTGTGATAGCCTAGCGGTGAGACCGTACGACTCTCTAGAGACGACATAGGTTCAAACCCCGGGCAGGCACCAATGAGTTTTTCTATTAAAACTTATGTGTCTCATTGATAATTGCAATTTATCACACGCTTTTCGGTGAAGGAAAACATCGTGAGGAAACCTGCATATCCCTAGAGAATTCTAGGGATATGTGTAACCTACCAATCCGCATTGGAGCAGCGTGGTAGGTCTTAGCTCCAATCCTTCTCTCCAAAAACGGAGAGAAGAGGCCTTAGCCCAGCAGTGGGCATAGTAACAGGCTGTTACTTTACTTTTTTTTATATGAAGTGTTAATAGTAGTACCGTAATGAGAGGTTGACATTAGAAATGTAATGCTAAAGTGTAGGATTACGTAGGTAAACAGCTAGCACAGCATCGAGCATCATTTTCTCTAGTCGTTATCGTATTTATTAGCCCGGCACGCACGCCCAGCCGGCTCGTGGCACGCGCACCGCTCTGCGCGCGCTCGCTCGCTCTAATTTCGCAACAAGTAGACGTACACTATATCAATGCCGATATTTAGCAGTAGGGTTAACCAAATTCAAGTTTTATAGTAAACAATGCCTACATAATTCATAATTATTATAAATGCGAAAGCCTATCTGTACTATATTTTGTCTGTCACTGGTTCAATATTGATAAAATTTGATGCATTTGAAGCTTATATACCAGGATATACGATTAAAAAATCACTGTTTTTCATTCAGTTACAGAAAAAGAAGTAAAGTAGTAAAGTAAACAGTAAAGTTGACGATTCAAAAGCACTTGTTTACAAGTTTACTTGAATAAAGAATATTTTGAATGTTGAATTTGAATTTGATAAAAGCGATATATTTGAATGTATTTTAAAGTTACTCTAGAATTGACTAAAAAGAAGTCGCAGGTACCACAGGTAGTACATAAATATAATATATAGTTTATGACAAATATTTCTAATGAAATATTATAAAAAATAAATACCTACAAAAATAATTAATTAAATAAAGTCAAGTAAATGAGACAACTCAAAACTTTATAGAAAATGCTATAATAATTGAAATGCTATATACGACGGTACATGCAAATTCTATGATATGTGACTAGAGGGAGGCCTAAAAAGAGATAGTTGAATTGGGTAAAGTATGGACATGCATATAAAAGTAGCGCCAGAGTTGACAAATGATAAATAATGGAAATGAAGAAGATATTGTGCCGACCACCCTTAGGCTATCTCACTAACCGGACTAGCCGTAGAGAGCTAGTAAAGATGACTATTCAAAGCACTTGTTTACAAGTTTACTGAATTAAGAAATATTTTGAATTTAAGTAAGCGCAGTGTTATACATGCAAACGACAATTTTACAAAAAAAAAAACAAAGTAACGGTGTATTACCCACTGCTGGGTATAGGCCTCCTCCGTTCCGTAAGAGCGAAGGATTGGAGCTAAGACCTATCATGCTACTCCAATGCAGATTGGTAGGTTAGCATATCCCTAGAAATTTCTAGAGATATGCAAGTTTCCTTACGATATTCATAACCAAAAGCGTGTGATAAATTGCAGTTATCAATTAGACATTGCCCGGGGTTTGAATCCGTGATCCCTCAAAACAGTCGTACGGACTCACCACTGGGCTACCAAAGAAATCAATTACCATGAATATACCATGAAATCAATTAAAATATATTGATAAACGACACTTTGTATCTTGTAATTTTTTTATAAACTGAACCTACACGAATACGCTCTACGCATCAGACAGAAGTATTTCTAATGCTATGAATCCCACCGTCTTGAACCTAGAAGCATTTAAGTGTGGAGTTGAATAGAATTCCCGTTATCTGTTCAGACCTTGATTAACGAACGAGAATGTGTCGAGGAAGATTGAGTAATGTAAGTGGTATAAATGTGATTTCATATTATTTTGATTTGCGTGCGCGTAATTACACTTCATAAACCTACTTTATGAAATGGTTAGTAGAACGATTACAATTATTATAATGGTCGCACGATATAGACATTTTCACAAAACTTTATTGGGACGTTGTAACGATGTTAATATATTCTGCGTACAGCACATTTCTCGAATAACTTAAAATCAACAGTAAGAAAGGACATAACGTCATAACACATTTTAATTGAACGAAAAATTTAATGATACTGATGATAGCAAACCGCCTAAGTAAATCTATATTTCTATAGTAATTATTATAAAACAAAGTCCCCAAAATCTGTCTGTCTGTATGTGGTTGATTTTCTCAAAATCTACAGAACGGAATTTTATACGGTTTTTACTAAACGGTAGTGCAATCATTCCGTAAGGTTTAAGTTAATAGTATATAACCGTTTTACGTAAAATGTGTTGTGAATGTAAAGGAGTCATGTCTATTGTAAAAACAAATCGCCTGATAGAAGCTTTAGTTGCGTACGCCGCGTAAACTAGCAGTGGTACACTAAAGCAATGTAGTAGATAATTGTAAATCTTCAAATATACTACCAAAAAGTCCTGGACAGCATGTCTCTATATATTATGGTTAACTCACAATAACCACTTTAATGTTCAAAATTTCAATTCGAGAAAAAAATTGTGACACACTGATTGCGCCGCTGGTACAGCTAGTTGTTTATAAGATATAAAGAGTAAAAAAAACAAAAGAAGGTTATTTCATTAATTTTATATTAATTTGTTTATGACTATTCCTAAACCAATCCAAAGATTTCTAATATTCTTGGCTTTGATCTGCTAATACATATATAGGTAATAATAATATAATTGATAGGAGAACTTTCATCTAAAAGTAGGCCTGGGATAATATCTAGACCTAAATATAATTATAAATAATTCTTATTTCGTAGTTATTTAGTGAGGAATATCAAAGTAGAATCATCTGATGCCGTAGGATTTCAATACGCATCAATTGCCAGAAATTCAAGTTCCAAAAAAACAGCATAAATATGTTTTATCATTACATTCTGTCAGCATTATATAGAAGTATATACCTATATTCTGGTTAGAGAAATACTGTGGTATGAAAGTCTCAAATAAATCAATATATATATTTCGTTGTCATCGGTGGGAACCCTAGCAAGTAGCCACCGCCCTGTCGTCGGTGCCAGCCTTATCTGTTATCAATATATGGATATACCTCAGAGGTTGCGCTATCTATAGTACGCCCGCCAACCTTGAGAATAGTACATTCGGAACGGATTCAATTTACAGTGAACAGTGACTCGGTGTTTGTAGCTAGAATTAGAATTTTTATTACTTCCTAATTAGGTACTTTGTACTTGTCATCCGCGGTTGCGAGTAACAATTCGAGCTTTTGCAGGAATGCTAAGTATCTAGACAGAAATAGCTTGTTGTGTTCCGTATTTTCGAGATCTATTGAACCGTGTATTATCTGTTTAGATCGACACTACTAATTTGATTTATAGTTGAAATTCAAAAGAATTAAAGATTAAATATGTGAGTGTTAGTAATAGGCAAACTTTAATATGGGTTCATTTGATTTTTAGTAGTTATTTAAGACTGATTAGAAGTTTTGGGTAAAGGAGAACCTTGTTTTAACCTCTCATGCCCGCGGTAAAACTATTCGATAACCCAGCGCTAATAAGACGAACCGCTAATTCAGTAACTGATATAGGCTAGCAACAATTTCTGACGAAGTTAGACAGTTTTAATGAGATCTGATATGAATTTCATAAATGTATGGAGTTCTTGTAGTATAATTATTAATATACCTAAGTTAAATGCTTCACGAATGCTAGTACAAAGTCAATGTTTGTTTTAGGAACGGTTTTCGTAAAAATATTTCAACAACTATACTTTCAGCAGTAAAAAAATAATTTATGACTTGATATTTGGAAAATTACAACAAATATGTACAAGTTATATTATGAAAATCAATTGATATGTACAATTGTAACTTATCGTCGTTTATAGTTATAATATAAATAATTACATTGAATAATGAACACGACGTTTCAAATATACGAATAGTATTTTTTAATACGACTTATGCCTTAAATGAATTTCAAGTAACGGTACCAGCTATAGTTGTGGCACTGTTACGCTAGTGAAAGGGAGGGTAGCCATCTATTTTACAAGAGGGACAACAACACCTACATCTTTTATCAGTGCGCGTGTGTGAGTGCTCTGGGTGCATATTGCGCCAAGGGTTAGTGCCCTGGGCGTGTCCAAGGCAACGAGGGAATTGATAGCAGCTTGTAAGACTACATCACGTTCATTCCCAACTCTTGTTCGAAGTCTGTAAACCTTCTATATAGGGTTCGCTTACGCGGAAGCTTCGGAGGGAATTAACTAACCGCTTACGAGTATAATACTAATGTTGTAATTCCTTTCGATCCTTGCATACCTTTCGAAGCTAAACATGAAGATAAATTGTGTTATCTTCCTGCTACAACGACAAGTGATAGTCTACAACATGATTTAGTTTCACCAAATAAGGAATTGATGAATAATGTACTGACTCATTTGAATGGAAGCAGATGTTCCAATGATGTTAATTATAATCAGGGTTGCCATTTGTTCAGATTCTTCATAATATAAGTTCAATTGCATTTAAAATTTTTAACCTTTTTTATGTTTTTCAGTACTCATATTTATTAACTAATTAATAGCAGACCTTGAGCTACGTATTGGTGTGGCTCAGTCTATATTCTACTTTCTTGTAAAATATTTTCACACTAGTTATTTTTAATTTATTAACTATATTTTTTAAATTACATAGCGTAAAGGACTATTAAATGAAGTATTAAACATTTGAGTTAAGTATTTAAGGTATTTTTACGTTAATGCTGTAGGCGTTTAAATAGCTTTTAAAAATATGTACTTTTGTGGGTGGAATAAATATGTGAAAGAGCGATGTATTTTGCACAAGCAATCTTAAAAAAGCACTTCTCTAGAACTTATGTTCTTTCTAGATTTAAGTAACAGTAATAATATTTTTTATTCTACTGGTCTGTTATTTCAGTTTAACTGCATCTACCTCTCTTACCGTACTAAAGATTTTATAGTTTTTCTTCTCCTAGATAAATTTTATGTATCCAGCTTTAGTATGTAGTCGTAGATGAAAAAAAGATACTCGACATTCATTTTGATGGAACAAACAATAAGCCATGATTAGTCAAATTGGTTTAAACTTAAAAAAAAACAAAAAAACGATTTTTTTTTAATTTTTAAATTATCTTTAATTGTTTAAAGATGTTTTGTTTGACTTATGGAAATTATTGTTATTCAATAAAGGAAATCGAAGCTAGGTCCTCTGATTAAAAGAGAGGACATAAACGAATACGGAGATCTTTCTGTAATACTAGAATTTAAAGGAACTCACCTGTTCTTTTTGTTCACAGTCATATTTTTTAGTACCTCGATATTCTATTTGATATCCAGCTTTGGTAATGCCATCTATCGTATTTGCTGTGTCTCAATAAAGTCCAGATTTATAAGTATTAAGATCATGATTAGTTAAATAAGTTCACATATAAAAACATATGGCGACTCTAAATATGACAGGATCATTGCCAATATTGACGTCAATTAAAGATTAAGAAAAGTTCGTATCGAACATAATGCATGTCGAAACATCGCACAATTATCACGTCAACGTTACAATGTCAGAAACGCATAAATCCGGTTCAACCCTGGAGCCCCAAGGTTGTCCCTAATTATACCTTTCGAATGAGACGTCATTTCCTTGCGCTTACGAAATATTAAAAGTAAAAAAGATTTTTTCGCGTTCCGAAGGTGTGAATTTAAATAATTGCAATAATCTCACTGATGGACTGACATGCGATTTTAATGAGCGGGCGAGCGGTACCCGGTGTGAAGATGGAGCCGGCAGCGCGAAATGACTGCAAGCCATCTTAACTATGTTATTGAACCTCTGTCCCAAACGCTCTTGTAATTTATAGAATAAGCGTTACTTTGCGGGGATCCATAATACAAAAGCTTCGGTTGCGGGGCGAAACGATTGTTGAGTTTGTGATAGTGAACGTGTGTAGTGCTCGTGCATTGTGATGGCGGTGGTGGAGGTTTGTGCATGTGTTTTTAAGAATCCAGTATTTATAATATATGTATATATACATATGTATGAATAAAACGGATAGTCCACTGTACATTTACCACTATATATATTTTCTATTTACTTTGTCGCGGATTATAGCAAAATAATTTTATTATTACTTTTGTTCTCGTTATAAGCAGAAGAACGAGAAATTTGTTGGACCTGGAAGTATAACTAAATTATTACGATAAAATGTAAACTCAAAGAGGTGTGATAGCCAAACTGAAACCGTGTGCCTCTGTACAGGTGGGTCACGGGTTCAAACCCCACACAGGCAGCAATTAGTTTTTCTGTTAAACCTTATATACTTACAATAAAAAGTAATAATGAAATTGTTTTGCTATAATCCGCGATTAGGTCAATAAAATATATAATGCTAAATTCGATTGTGGGGTGAAATGTTTGTTGAGTTTGTTATAGTGAAAGTGTGTAGTGCTTTGTATTATGGTGGCGGTTGTGGAGGTTAGTGCATGTGTTTTACGAATTCTGCATGTATGAGGTATGAAAACGTATAGTCCACTCTATTCGCAGATTATAGCAAATTAAATTTTATTATTAATTTTTGTATTATCGATCTCCGATTTTGTAGCGACAAAGACAATGCAATTTTACTGTTTCTCTTTGACTGTAAAAAAATTTCTTTTCATATATTTGATGATGATTCCAAAAAATATCATACAAATACATTCTATACAACACTTTAGATGGGCGAGGTTGTTAAATCTACTCACATATTTTAAGCGCCTTATATCTTACGTGCTCATAACACTATGCCGTGTGGTACAGTACTCAGCCGGACCACCCTCATTTCTTACGTACGAGGTGTTGTATAATACGACTAAGGTAAGTTGACGTCAGGCAAGCGGCCGGCCGCAAAAAACGTAGCCGAATCATGTGACCACATGTTTATAACATGTTGTGCCGACCCCACTTAGAGTAGGATAAGGGCAGGAGGATGATGATATGATGATATATGATGTAACACTCTAGATAAACATTGGAAAAAAACTGAAAAATAAAGATTAGAGATAAGGTTATGTTGGTAATAGGTATAGTTATAAGCCTATCATAGTTATTGATCCAAGTTTTTTAAGAGTATAAATGTATGCGATTGGCTGTCATATTTCTCAGTTATCTTGCGATCTATGAAGCGGGAACTCCACTTGTCATTAATATAACTATAGCTCAGGTGGTTCAATAATTCAAATTCATATTCAAGGACTTGTAGATTAATAATGATAGTAAACTAGTAGAAAAATACAACATCCGGCTTTGCTACTATTGCTAACAGAGGTTTACGGAGGTAGTGATAACAGCTGTCAATTGTGATAACAATTAAGATATATGGTATATATATATGGTATATGTTTATATGGTATATATGATAGTTGTCGGGTTGGACTAACCCCACGTTGTATTTTGAGATCATAAATAGCCAGTGATAAATTTCATATACATATAAAGATTCTGCCTGAAAACAGCATTCTTGATTTTTAATATATAGAGACCGGCTATACCGGTCTTACTATGAAACTAAGCGAGCTCACCTGATAAGACGAGTTTCAAGCCCTTATTCATGAGCTCGATAGAATAAGACGTGAGTATAACCGGTTTCTGTAAATTGACTATTAGATTTACATTACATACAGATTAACATTTTTGATAATATACATATCATTATAATCCACTTATATTTTTTTTACCTTCTTCTACGATACATCATTTCTGTTTTATATGTAATGGATTTATTCAAATCTGAAAGAGTCAGTCGGATTCAAAATATGGAACCATTAGTTTTCGTTATGAACATTAAAATTTATAATATAATGCTTATATAATACATCATCCTCTTCATTTAATGTAAAAAGTAACGGCCTGTTACTATTCCACTGCTGGGCATAGGCCTCCTTTCTCCGTTTTTGGACAGAAGGGTTGGAGCTAAGACCTACCACGCTGCTTCAATGCGGATTGGTAGGTTACACATATCCCCAGAATTCTCTAGAGATATGCAGGTTTCCGCACGATGTTTTCCTTCACTGAAAAGCATGTGATAAATTGCAATTATCAATTAGACACAAGTTTTTAATACAAAAAACTCATTGGTGCGTACCCGGGTTTGAACCCATGATCGTCTCTACAGAGTCACACGGTGTCATGGCTGGGCTATCACCGCTATACTTTTATTTAGCTATAATTATACTTAATGTATCTCGTACTAAAAGTGTAAAAGTAATTGGTGGTAGTCAAATAAAGTTTCACTTCACGGAAATTTCAAATAAGGGTATATTTGAATAATACACGTGAAAATATCTAAATGTACATTATGAATCAATGGTCAAAGATTTATAAACCACCGAAGTTATGCGTATTTTGAAATATTTACGACTCTCCCCGGTGGTCACTTGCGGCAATTGAAATTCTCATTTAGACTTATTCGAACCTCGAGAACCCGTACTTTTGCAATTGTAAAATTTTATAACCGCGAATTTACATCAATTGTGGCCAAATATTGTTTTATTGTAGTTTCTACGTGTTTATTACTCAAGGCCTTTGACCTGTCGATTTTTGGTTTTGCGACATCTATAATTATTATAAAGTCCTCAAAGTTGTCTGTTTGTGATCGTAAAATAGCGGCCTGTTATAACCCCACTGCTGGGAATAGGCCTCCTCTCTCCGTTTCTGTAGAGAAGGGTTGGAGTTAAGACCTACCACGCTGCTCCAATGCGGAATGGTAGGTAACACATATCTCCAGAATTCTCTAGAGATATGCAGGTTTCCTCACGATGTTTTCCTTCACCGAAAAGCGTGTAATAAATTGAAATTATCAATTAGACACATGAGTTTTAATAGAAAAACTCATTGGTGCCTGCCCGGGTTTGAACTCGTGTTCCCCTCGAAAGAGTCGCACGGTCTCGCCGCTGGGCTATCACAGAGAGCGGTTTTTTCTATAGTTTTTACTAAATGATAGTGCGATTTTTAGGAAAGATTTAAGTTAATAGTTACTTACGGTTTTATGTAAATTCTGTTGAAGAGGCCGCGCAGTTATAAACTCGCGGCTGGGAGCTTTACCCGCGTGCACCGTGTGAACTAGCAGAGATAAACTAAAATAATGTACTAAAGAATTGTATATCTACCAAAATACTACAAAAAAGTCCTTGAAAGCATGTCTCTATCTCTTATGGTTACCGCACGATAACGACTTTTATGTTTAATTCAGGAAAAAAATTGCGACACGCGGGCGAAACCGCTGCCACGGCTAGTATTTTGTATCCAAGGGTTTTATTGTCGTATAATAGTACATCAAGACCTTGTAATGTTATTTAATTTTCAATTTACATCTTCCATTCGAGATATTAAGCTTAAAGTATTCGTAAAATTCTCAGATGCGCTGCGTGTGTGGCGGTTGGCCATTACGAACATGTTCAAGTCAATAATATCAGTCTGTCCGTGATTAAGTATTCTTATCGATTTAATGTTTGTACGATCATGTTTTTCTTTGTTGAATAAACAAACTGTATGAAACGATATGATTATGAAAAGCGTTAACTATTTCCTAAAACAAATTTCCAATCACTTTTTTGTATAATTCAATGGTATATTTTATGAGGGCTTGAATGACAGTGACAGTAAGAATTCTAGTTAGTCTATTAGCAGCTTTTATATTATTAGACCATTACTAAAATTATCATTCTCCTGCCCTTATCCCACTCTAAGTGGGGTCAGCACACCACGTTTAAAACATGTTGTTACATGTTTTGGCTGGTTAAATTACGACTGAGCGCCTGACGTCAACTTACCTTAGTTGTCTTTTACGACACCTCGTTAAGAAATGAGGCTGCGTAGAATAGACCACCCTCCTTTCTTACTGAGGTGTCGTAAGAGGCGACTAAGGTAAGTGCCGTGTGGTATCCGGCTGCATAGAATAGACCACCCTCTTTACTTACCGAGATGTCGTAAAAGGCGACTAAGATAAGTTGACGTCAGGCCGGTCGTATGAAATACGTAGCCAAATCATATGACAACATGTTTTAGAACATGTTGTTCCCACCCCACTAAGAGTGGGATAAGGGCAGGAGAATGATGAATCTAATATCTAAAAAAATTATGTAATGTTAGCCTTAGTGCTTTTAGTGTACTAAATCTGCCTAATATCCTGCATGTATAATGCGGGGTTTCACTAGAAGGCACTAGAACGACATCCAACATCTCAAAGAAAGATGAAAGAAGACTCAAAGCGTTCATCAGCGAATACGAAACATTATTTATTTGCTTTCATTACAATCGCGTAACCCACTTTTACATGATCCACGGTATTAAAAAATAAGTCATAATTTGTTCATAGAAGTGGGAGAACATCTGACTCCTAACGTCCTTCTGGTTAGAGAATCAATTTTTTTGCAGACCTGCTTTAGCTTACTTTGCTTTAAAGTATGCACTGGATAACAACGATATTAATAAAAAAAAAATATATATATATATATACACTTACACACGGTCGTAATTTAATACTTGTGTTACGGGTGGCGGACAACTAGTAGATATACTACATATATAATTTTAAATACATACTTTAATAAAAATATACACTCAGACTTGAAGAATTGTTGGCCCTCGACGGGAATCGAACCCGCGACCCGCGAAGCTGATGGCAGGGGCACTACTCACTGCGCCAACGAGCCAATCAAGTAAGGTCTAAGATTAATATTTAAGTAATATGAGAAAAAGAAGTAAGTAACATGAGAAAGATTGTGCGTGTATCATTCATCTACCGCACTTGGCACTCACCAGAACCATCCAAACTTGTCTGCATGTGAACGGACTGTATGATGAATGCGCCGGTCTAACCGACTTGACAACTCATTTTCTCGTTACCAATTCCATTACCAAACGGTCAAATTACATAGTAGACGTTACCTTCGCAATCCCGGTCATAATAGTAGCCTTATTCATACAGCCATCATTATTTTCTGTCTCGCAACAAGGCGAAAACAATCAATAAAAATAAATCATTTAAATAACCATAAACACGTATTACAATGCGCCGACATTACATCTCCTAATGATTTTGCTAACGAATCATTGAAAGTGGTCTGATCGCGTGCGCGGGCTTACGTCCGCCGCGATCTAATCGAGTTGGACTGTGTGACCTGGTGTCTGTGTGTGTGCAATGCGGCCGTAATAATATGAAAGTGTTGTCCGGACCCCGCCCTAGCCTCGGGCAAGCTTGGTGTTCCATTTACATCTGCTCGGATACTTTATTGAGCCTTCTGTCGAGAAGTACGAAACTAGAGCACTTACTGTTGTCAAATGGCAAACGATTTATCACAGTTGCTATTATATTTTCGCGTTTCCCAGTTTTAGAAACCAACTGCATTCAAGCCTTCATTTGATGTAGTTCGTATTTCAATCTATTTTTTCATTTTGTACGCTTACTTCCTTCTCTAAAGGTTGTCTGATAGAGATTGCTTTTACCAATAAGACCTTTGCACATCTTAAGTTTCTTCAGTTAAGTTTCATTTTTTATGTACTTTTTATGTGTGAGTAATAAAGAATTTTTATCTATCTATTTTTATTTATATCTATTTAAATTTGCTCCGCCAAGAATCTAATCGGATACAGATTTAAAGAAAACCTTTCAAACATCGAAGTACATGTGTTAATTTACTAATCAAATCAAATACATGTAAAATATAATAATACTACCATGCCCAGATCGCTTCGTTGGGCTTAAAAGATATCAGTAGTACTTAAAACCTGTCAATCAATAGTAGCAAAAGCTGTCACTGACATGCTAAAATGCTCTAATCGCAACCAAACTTTAGAGGATCACTCTAAAGATTGTCTGAAAATTTCATTGAAATCGGTCCAGCCACTTCGGAGTCGATAGAAGACATACATTTTTACATTTCATTTTTACGTATAAGAAGATTATTTATCACTCATTCGTTATATTATACATGATTATAGTTATAATAAATATTGTTTTTCTTAAGTTCATCATAAGTTTCGCTATGCTTTCCCTCTTGGTGCCAACCGGAGCGCCATTATCATTTTTGCCTTTTAGTATAACAGTTGTCTTTTTCTACCCTCACTTGCTCTAAAACACATAACGTCTCGTATACACTGAACTAATATTAATATCACTTGAAGGTAATCTTTACAAACCATTACAATCTGGCCAACTGTATGATAACAAAACTTGGCAAATGCAACATGACTAAATATCAAATAGTATTAATACTAACTGCTCACTAATAAGCATTTGTACCCATTGTTATCCATTATATTTTAATCTTATAGATTTACTCTTGCGCCATCAGAGGATGTAAAATTTGCGCGTATGTAATTTTGTTCTAATGCAAAATTTGAATTAAAATTGATATTTAAATTACCTTCAACATTAAATTAGTATCTACGTGCAGCTTATTATGAAGATCTAACAATATATTATGAATGGACTGCAGTTAAAATTACGTATAGTACTGCAATCGAGAAAATCGGCTATTTCTGCTTCATAGAGCATTGTCTCTGTCGCACAGAATATTGAACCCGTGTGAAACGTCACATACTAACTGAGTGACAGTGACAGCGCTCTACAAACCCGAACTTGCGGGCAGTTTCGTTCTAACCATCGATGTGCATTATTTAATGCCGGGTACTATACGTAAATTCAGCTTTAGGATATACTAGTGAGTGAATAAGTGTCTAATATCAAATCGAATATAAATAATCTTCATAACAAAAAAGCTTTTTAAAGTCCTGTTGTATCGTCAAGGATCAATATGATTAATGAGCTTACTAAAGGTTCAGAATGTTCCACTTAAAGAATTGGCAAGAAACTCTGCGGTTAATCTTTTGAACACTCTTATTTTTATTATTATTCTGCAGTTCTGTATGAAGCTGGGAGGATTTTAAGTTCAAGCATTTTAATCATATATATAGTCTTCAATTGTATAATGAAGGATGAAAATCATGTGACCAAACGAGTTTTAAATATGAATGTGGATGGATATGTGACTAGAGGAAGGCCTAAAAAGAGATTGGATTATGTGAATTATGGCATGCATATAAAAGGTGTAACACCAGATTTAACGAATGATAACGAATGATGATGCGATTTAGCGACTGGAAAAGAAAAAAAGTTTCGCCGACCCCACTTAGAGTAAGATAACGGCAGGAGAATGATGAAGAGTCGAAATGATGAATTGTATAATATGTTTTAAAAATAACGGACTATTACTATCCCCCTGCTGGGCATAGGCTGCCTCTAAGCTAGAGGTAAGATCTACCAATGCGAGTTGATAGGTTACCCATATCCTTAGAATTCTCTACAGATATGCAGGTTTCCTGACGATGTTTTCCTTTACCGAAAAGCGTGTGATAAATTTTAATTATCAATTGGACACATAAGTTTTAATAGAAAAACACATTGGTGTCTGCCCGGGATTTGAACTCGTGACAGCCTAGAAAGAGGCGCGCGGGCTCACCGCTGAACTATCACAGCTCACTAATATGTTTTACGTATTAGCATATTCCTGACACTTAATTGAAATCCACAGAGATAGCCAAGTCTAGTATATTTTGAGAATTTTTAGTGAAGAACCGAATTATAATGTAATAGTGTCTTAACAGAAATAAAATACTTTAATCCCTAAATGTTTCTAAAGCTTTCAATAGCTCATTAACGCAAAAGGCAGTAACTTGCCTTCAGCACCGCGGGTCGCGGGTTCGGTTGCCGCCGAAGATCAACAATTTATAAAAACAATTTATAGTACCCGGTATAAATAATGCACATCGAGGCTTAGAGAAAAATCGGCTAGATTCTGCTTCTTAGAGCATCGTCTCTGTCGCACAGACTGACGAACCCTTGTGTGACAGTGACAGCGCTCTACGAAACCGTGTTTCTTTGTAAATATCGATGTGCATTATTTAATGCCGGGTACTATACTGGTTCTTCAAGGTGGGTTCTTCTAGGTGTATTTATATGTGTTTAAAAGGCATATAAATATATATTCACCTGTTATCTGTCACCCATGACAGAAGCATTAAGTTACCTACAATACTTTGTGGATGGACGACCGTGTCTGTAAGTGTCCAATCTATTTATCATTCTTAAAGGTAGCTTTGTTTATCATCTGTAAGTTACCTCTTAATATTACTAAAGTTGTTCGCGTATCTTCTACAATATTTTTTGAGTTACGACGGTCGTGAGACTCAGACAATCTATACTCTTGTAATGGTTCAATTTATAACGCTATTACAACCAACAGTATTATGCTGACATTAAGAAGAGAAATGAAATGTTTGTTTATATTAATTATTTTGTAAAAGTCGTTCTGTGTAATTATTCTGGAATCCATTTAGAATAAAATATATCTGCATTATATGCTCAATATAAAATATAATAATAAAAAAAAGCTGTGATAGCCTAGCGGTGAGACCGTGCGACTCTCTAGAGACGACATAGGTTCAAACCCCGGGCAGGCAACAATGAGTTTTCTTTTAAAACTTATGTGTCTAATTGATAATTGCAATTTATCACACGCTTTTCGGTGAAGGAAAACATCGTGAGGAAACCTGCATATCTCTAGAGAATTCTAGGGATATGTGTAACCTATCAATCCGCATTGGAGCAGCGTGGTAAGTCTTAGCTCCAATCCTTCTCTCCAAAAACGAGAGAGGAGGCCTTAGCCCAGCAGTGGGCATAGTAACAGGCCGTTACTTTACTTTAATATTTGCGCAATATTATCGTAATAGTTTGATTATATAAACAGATAATAGATTAATTAAACAAGTTATAGAAAGCAAGTAAAAAGACCCTTATTAATAAAAACCTATTATACTATTGAAGACTATGTTGATGATAAGAAAGCCTGGCTTTAAGTTGCGATCAGTCGTGCACTAGCTTATATTTTAGGTTTAATTTGTCAA